>CM061234.1:104602865-106102865 GCA_030844895.1 Ambrosia x helenae
GGGGGAGAAACATGCTACTTATTTTGATTACTCATCATAGATCATGTTATACTATGGTTATTTCACGTACTATGCGCTTTTACAGAAATTCCCAGGGGGGAACCATGAATGTGCGGGGATGCACAACGGGGAAATGTGGATAGATCTATAGGGCCCTTACAAACCCCACTCGACGGCTGGGAGCCGGGCGGGTGCAATATTGTCTCTAATACTTTGGGGTTACCGAGGCATCGGTAATCCCGTCCGTCTGGGCTGGCTTCAACACTTAATACGGTTTAGTAATGTATTCCCAACCGCATGTAGTGGCAACACTTAACGTCTAGCCAACGTTCTCATAACATAGTAGTAACGGAAATGATCTTACCGAACTTATAACAACAACTTTTATGAAAGAAAAACCTGTGAACTCACCAGCATTATATGTTTTGACATTTTTGGCATGTTTTCTCAGGTCGCTAAGGTAGCAGTCAATGGGCTAGGCGCACGGAGTCATGCACAGCGTCTATTATTTTGAAGCATATTAAACAATGTCTTTGTAAACAATGATATGTCTTTTG
Organism: Ambrosia x helenae; assembly: GCA_030844895.1. NCBI lineage: Eukaryota > Viridiplantae > Streptophyta > Magnoliopsida > Asterales > Asteraceae > Ambrosia > Ambrosia x helenae. The sequence continues at coordinate 104,603,423 of CM061234.1, forward strand.
GTTGTAAACAAGAATGCTTCCGCTGCTGGTTTACAGCTCAAAGCATGATATTTTGTTTTAAATATAATTATGAATGCATGTTTGTTGTATGTTTAATGTGATCGTTGACTGAGATCCTGGTGTGTCACGCGCCTCGCGGTAAAACCCCGCACGTGGATTTGAGGGTGTGACAGATTGTATCAGAGCCAACGGTTATAGTGAACTAAGACTGCATGTAGAGTCTAGTCCTATAACTGAGTCGCACACACTAGACGGTCCACAATTAGTTGAGTCATAGCAAGTGGGTAACAATATGACTTGTCGGGGTGTCGGTGTCATCATCTACTACGCGACATCATCTATTTACTCCTTATCATCCTATTTCTTGACTCGTCCTTACTTTGATCCGATGGCGAACGATATACTATTGAACTTTCTTGACGGCGGTGTACATTGGGGTAGCTTCGGCGTACTCTTGTGATCTGTCCAGGGATTTGGACATCTCCCTCTATGCCCTAATGAACACGCCCGTTCTTATGCATACTATCTTGTACTTATACTTATGATAATACCATGATTGGGCGCTAGTGTTCGGTGACTTGAACTTCAAACTTAAAGCGCGCCTGGAGGACCATGTGGAACAGTTTTCATGTCGGGTGCACACGAGATCATAAACTGTGACGCATGGGATCCCTGGCGGACTTTGGGCTTGAACGGATGGACCCAGCTGGGCTCTGTCTAGTTTCTAGAATTCCTAATGGGTTATACCACGGGCGAGCCTAAATCTTTTGTTTCATTTGTGACAGAAGATGTCAGGAGCTCGTGGAGGTCGCAGAGGCGGCCGTGCTGGCGGTCGTGCTGCGGCCGTGGTGGCGGCCGTGGGCCGCGGGAATATTAATATGACCCAAGCTGAATTGGATAACTTAATGCAGCAGCACGTGAATATTGCTCTGGCTGCATTCCAAGCCGCTCATAAAGCTATGGGTGGTACGTCGGTTCTCACCTAATCTACCTTGTTTTGGGGTACTTTACCTTTTCTGATTCTCACCTCTACGTGTCTGTTCCAGGTGGTGCTGTCAATCCTCCTCTATCCCAGTGTCCTATAAAAAGTTTATGGATTGCAAGCCCCACAACTTTAGTGCACTGAAGGGGCAGTGGGACTGCTCCGTTGGTTGGAGAAAATCGAATCTGTCTTCTCGATGTGCCTGCCCGGAAGGCGACCGGTGAAATATGCTTCTGCGACCCTGGAGGGTCAAGCCTTGACTTGGTGGAACTCCACCACCCAGACTATGGGCATTGGGAAGCCAACGCATGCCCTGGGCAGAATTCATTCAGTTGCTGAAAAATGAGTATTGCCCGAGGGATGAAATCCAGAAGCTTGAGCATGAAGTCTGGAATCATAAGATGGTGGGTTCTGAGATTGAAGCTTATACTGCTAGGCACAATGAGTTGGCGGTGTTGTGCCCGATCTGCACGCACACCGAAATACCGAAGGATTGAGCATTATGTTGCTGGGTTAGTACCGGAGATTGCTGGGTTAGTTGCTGCGGGTAACCTCACGGTTTATTCTGAGGTGGTTCGGTCGGCCCACAGCTGACCAACATGAAGGTGGCTGAAGGGGTCTTGCCTCCTCGAGGCGCTGCTGTGAAGACTTCCGATAGTAACAAGCGGAAGTGGGAAACTGTGGGGAAAGGCTCGAGCTCGGCTCAGCCTCAGCAGGTGAGGAAGACTGATACTGGGGGATCGTCGTCTGAACGACAACCGGGGGTTTATGCTGGGAAGTTGCCAAAGTGTGATCGATGCAACTATCATCACACCGGTTCTTGCGATGATAAGGACCGTTGCCGTCGGTGCCATAAGAATGGGCACCAAGCCAAAGATTGTAGGTCCAACCCTTTGGGGAACCGAAACCCTCGGTCCACACCAGCCCCAGCCCCTCAAGTCGCTGCTCCCCAGGGAAATCAAGGGAAACAAGGGTGCTATAACTGTGGTGAGCTTGGTCACTACAAGCGTAACTGCCCCAAGTTGAAACAGGGTGAAGCCGGGAAGAATGGGTCGGGTAATGGAAACAATGGGGGCGGAGGCAGGAATGCTCGCGCCTTTCGTGATCGGTTCAAGGGGTGCTCGACAGGATCCCAACACTGTTACTGGTACGTTTCTCCTCGATAATCGCTATGCTACGGTTTTATTCGATTCTGGTGCCGATAAGAGCTTTATATCCCTTGGGTTTAGTCAATTGCTTGATAGGGTACCTACACGTTTAGAGGCTAAGTACTTGATAGAATTGGCTGATGGTAAGAAATTCGAGGCGACGCATGTCCTTAGGGAGTGTCACCTTGAGTTGTCGGGGTTATTCCTTCCCTATTGATCTCATGCCGGTGTCCTTGGGTAGTTTCGATGTCGTCGTGGGTATGGATTGGTTGTCCCTGTATCATGCTGAGATCGTTTGTTTTGATAAAGTCATTCGACTTCCTCTCCCTGATGGAGAAATTCTGTTGGTGCACGGTGAGAAGAGCGGGGTCCCATTGAGTATCATTTCGTGCATGAAAGCCTATAAGTATCTTCGGAAGGGGTATTTCTGCCATCCTGGCACTTGTTTCGGTTTCGTCTGAAAGAGAAGAAGATTGAAGATATTCCTGTTGTCCGTGACTTTCCCGATGTATTTCCCGAGGACTTACCTGGTCTTCCGCCTTATCGCCAGGTCGAATTTGGTATTGAACTTGCTCCGGGTGCGGCTCCTATTGCCCGTGCCCCTTATCGTCTTGCACCTCCCGAGATGCAGGAGTTATCGAACCAGTTGCAGAGCTGTTAGAGAAGGGTTTCATTAGACCTAGTTCGTCCCCGTGGGGAGCCCTATTTTGTTTGTCAAGAAAAAGGACGGAAGCCTACGGATGTGTATCGACTACCCGGAGTTGAATAAGGTTACCATTAAGAATCGCTATCCTCTTCCTCGCATCGATGACTTGTTTGACCAGCTTCAGGGTTCTAGTTTCTATTCGAAGATTGATTTGAGGTCGGGGTACCATCATTGAGGGTTCAAGAAGCTGACATTCCGAAAACCGCCTTTCGAACTCGCTATGGCCATTTCGAATTTTTTGGTCATGCCTTTTGGTCTTACCAATGCACCTGCCATCTTTATGGATCTGATGAACCGTGTCTGTAAGCCTTATCTTGATAAGTTCGTGATTGTCTTCATTGATGATATTCTAGTCTATTCCAGAACGAGGTGGACCACCAAGAACACTTACGTCTTGTTTTGGAGCTTCTGAGGCGGGAAACAGCTGTACGCTAAGTTTTCTAAGTGTAGCTTCTGGTTGCGTGAAGTCCAATTCCTTGGTCATGTTGTTAATGAGAAAGGAATTCACGTTGACCCAGCTAAGATTGAAGCCATTAAAGACTGGGAAGCACCAAAGACGCCATCTGAGGTGCGGCAATTCCTAGGCCTTGCAGGTTATTACCGTCGTTTTATCGAGGATTTTCGAAGATCGCTCAACCCCTCACCTCGCTTACCCAGAAGGACAGAAAGTTCGACTGGGGTGATTCGCAGGAGTCGGCCTTCCAGTTGTTAAAGGCTAAACTCTGTTCTGCTCCTATCTTGTCCTTGCCTGAGGGTACGGACGATTTTGTGGTTTATTGTGACGCTTCTATCCGGGGTCTCGGTTGTGTACTGATGCAGCGCGAGAAGGTCATCGCCTATGCTTCTCGTCAGCTTAAAGTTCATGAGAAAAACTACCCCACCCATGATCTGGAATTGGGTGCGGTGGTCTTTGCTTTAAGATTTGGAGGCATTACTTGTACGGTACCAAATGCACTATTTACACCGATCACAAGAGCCTCCAGCATATCTTTGATCAGAAGGTGTTGAATATAAGACAGCGACGTTGGGTCGAGCTTCTTAATGATTACGAGTGCGCTATTAAATACCATCCTGGCAAGGCGAATGTGGTCGCAGACGCCTTGAGCAGGAAGGAAACGGCTAAACCTCGTCGTGTTCGAGCTCTTCAGCTCACCATCCATTCCGGCTTACCTGATCGAATCCGTTCAGCGCAGCAAGAAGCTTTGAAGGAGGAAAACCTTAAAGCTGAAACCATGCATGGTGCTGATAGCCACCTTGAACTCAGGTCCGATGGGTTACACTATTTCGCTGAACGTATTTGGGTTCCTTTATTTGGGGGGCTTGCGGGAGCTCGTTCTTGATGAAGCTCACAAGTCCCGGTACTCTATTCACCCTGGCTCCGATAAGATGTATCAAGACCTGAAGATACTTTATTGGTGGCCGAACATGAAGGCGGACGTGGCTTTGTACGTGAGCAAGTGCTTGACCTGTGCCAAGGTCAAGGTCGAATATCAGAAGCCATCCGGCCTTCTGCAACACCTGAAATTCCTGAGTGGAAGTGGGAGCGGATTACGATGGACTTTGTGACCAAACTCCCGAAATCGCCCAGTGGTTGTAACATGATCTGGGTAATTGTTGATAGGTTGACAAAGTCTGCACACTTCCTCGCTATCAAAGATACTGATGGTCTCGAGCGTTTGGCACGGTTATATCTCAAGGAAGTGGTCTCCTCGGCACGGGGTGCCTGTCTCTATTATTTCTGATCGTGATCCTCGGTTCGCCTCTAACTTCTGGAAATCTTTGCATAAGGCTCTGGGTACTCAGTTAGACATGAGCACAGCATATCATCCGCAAACTGACGGCCAAAGTGAGCGGACGATCCAAACGCTAGAAGACATGCTTCGGCATGTGTGATCGATTTCGGCAAGGGGTGGGAGAGTCATCTACCGTTGGTGGAATTCTCCTACAACAACAGCTACCATTCTAGCATCAAGGCAGCTCCCGTTCGAGGCTCTTTACGGGCGGAAATGCCGGTCTCCTCTATGTTGGGCCGAGGTGGGTGAGAGTCAACTCACCGGCCCGGAACTTGTGTACGAGACTTCCGAGAAGATCGTACAAATCCGTAACCGCTTGGCAGTAGCTCGGATCGTCAAAAGAGCTATGCCAATCGTCGTCGCAAGCCTTTGGAGTTTGAGGTTGGCGACAGGGTTTTATTGAAGGTATCTCCGTGGAAGGGCGTTATACGTTTTGGGAAGCGGGGCAAATTGAATCCTCGGTATGTGGGACCGTTCGCAATCCTGGAACGGATTGGACCGGTAGCATACAGGCTTGATCTGCCGGCTGAGCTCAGTAATGTTCATAACGTCTTCCATGTTTCTAATTTGAAGAAGTGTTTGGCGGATGAATCTTTGGTTGTTCCTCTCGAAGAGATCAAGGTGGATGATCGTCTGCGTATCGTAGAGGAACCGGTTGAAATTCTTGACTATAAAATCCGTAGCCTTCGCCGGAGTAAAATCCGCATTGTTAAAGTCCGTTGGAACTCTGATCGTGGACCGAGTTCACGTGGGAACGGGAAGATCAAATGAAGGCTAAGTATCCCCATTTATTTCCTAAGCGCGCGTTCGAATCAAGACATGTCTCTGCTGAAGCTGAATGAATCTCGGGTCGAGATTCCTTTCAACAGGGGATGATGTGGCAACCGGAAAATTTTTCTTCTCTTTTCGTCTCTTCCTTTTTGGGCCTTGGGCAATTTTCGGGACGAAAATTCTTTCAACAGGGGGATGATGTGACACCGGCAAACTCAGGTTAGTAACGTTGACTAAACTAGCAAGTCTACCTTAGCAAGTCATGCATATTACGTCCTTAACGGGGTCAGTCGAGTCGGTATGATGATTCTGGGAATCATCGGGAGTAGTTATGATGATCCGCGGGGTCATCGGGGGTCGGTCCATAACCATGGGTACAAGGATCGGTGATTCGTGGAATCACCGGGATTAATGCACACACGAGTCTCGAGTCCCGGGAATTGGTGAACGGATGTAAACGTGTTAGTTATCATGCATTATATGTTTGGAATCATTATGTGACTTGTCGGTATGTGAATACGTGTTTATATATGTTAAAATAGCGTTTAACGCGCCGAAAACCCAACCTGATAGGTATCAGGCGATTAGGGCCTGGAATAGGGCCTAATCGCCTATAGGGACATGCGAGTAGGGGAGATTATAGGCGATTGGGACCTAATCGCCTGATGTTATACGCGATTAGGCCCCCAATCGCATGTAAGGTACTGCTAATCGCATGAACAGCAGAGTCCGGGTCAAAACACCTATAAATAGAACCCTTAACTCCCCAAACACCTCTAGAACAACCCTAGCTGCTCCCAAACCACCCACACACCTTGAAACACCTCTGGAACTCTTTTTGCTACAAAAATCACCATCCCCAAGCTTACACACCTTTCTTTAGCAAAATCCAAGGTGTGTTCTTCATCCCTAACCTTTGTAAAGTTGTTATTTTGAGTTCCCCAAAGTTCCAGACCTTGTTTTACCAAAATGTGTCTTTAAAAACCTTTCAAAAGAGTCCTAAACTAAGTCTACACCTTAATGCTTGTTATATGTGAAGTTTACATGCATATGTTGGTCTTCTTGGTGATTTTAACATGAATGTTTTCAAGATATGATTGTACTTCTGCTATATAGAGGTTATTAGGAAGGTTGTCTTAGAATATTAGCCATTATTGTGGTGTTTTGAAGAAAATGCATATTTTGACCCATTTTGTATGATCTTGAAGATTTAGGATGATTATGGTATGATTGTTGATGCAATGTTGTTAGGATTCATACTAGGAAGATGTTAGATCAGAGGTTTGATGATTTACATGTTTGTAGAGTTTGAAATCTGGTTGTTTCCATTTAAGGAAAGATAAGGTTAGTTGGTGAAACCTAGTACTTTGCCATTTTAGGAAATAATTGCATAGAACATGCTAGATCAGTGATATGTCGGGGTTTTTGCTTGAAATGGGTTGGTAAATGATTTAGGTTTGATATTGGGTGTCGTTGCATGTTTCGGATCTGATTTGGAGGGTTAAACGCGCGAAAACCCGTTGTACAGCAGCTGCAGGCGATTAGGCATCCTAATCGCCTGAGCTGGAGGCGATTATGCAGCATATGGGGCGATTAGGACCCTACTCGCCACATGTTTTCATGCGATTAGGCCCTAATCGCCTGTAGGCTGATGCCTACTCGCGTGTGACCTTCCTAATCGCATGTACTGCTGTCGTGAACGCGTTTTGACATCCCGGAACACGATTTGACACCTAGGAACATGTTAGGAACCCCGGGATACACCCAATGACTTAGTAAGACGTGTTCGGACCTGTTTATATGCGTTAATTGGACATTATGCTAGACTAGGTGAACTCTTGCGCGCATTAAGTGTTTAATTGCATATGTTGCATGATGTCTTGCATTTATCTAACACGTGGAATGTCGGGTCACCAATGGGATGTCGGGTCTTGTCTGGCACGGTCGGTTTAACAGTTAAAGGTGTTTTCAAACGTTTATGGTCACGGTCTGGACATACGGGACTAGTTAGCCTGCGGGTTATTAGTCCAATACTTATACACATCTTATGATAGGTCGCCGCTATTTGGGACTATCATAACATAATTACTTAACTGTTTTCAAGTAACGCAATCCAAGGTGAGTGTCACAGCCCCACTTTTACCGTTTTACTTTCGGGGGAGAAACATGCTACTTATTTTGATTACTCATCATAGATCATGTTATACTATGGTTATTTCACGTACTATGCGGCTTTTACAGAAAGTCCCAGGGGGGAACCATGAATGTGCGGGGATGCACAACGGGGGAAATGTGGATAGATCTATTGGGCCTTACAAACCCCACCCGACGGCTGGGAGCCGGGCGGGTGCATATTGTCTCTAATACTTTGGGGGTTACCGAGGCATCGGTAATCCCGTCCGTCTGGGCTGGCTTCAACACTTATACCGGTTTAGTAATGGATTCCCAACCGCAGTAGTGGCAACACTTAACGTCTAGCTAACGTTCTCATAACATAGTAGTAACGGGAAATGATCTTACCGAACTTATAACAACACTTTTATGAAAGAAAACCTGTGAACTCACCAGCATTATATGTTGACATTTTTGGCATGTTTTCTCAGGTCGCTAAGGTAGCAGTCAATGGGCTAGGCGCACGGAGTCATGCACAGCGTCTATTATTTTGAAGCATATTAAACAATGTCTTTGTAAACAATGATATGTCTTTTGGTTGTAAACAAGAATGCTTCCGCTGCTGGTTTACAGCTCAAAGCATGATATTTTGGTTTTAAATATAATTATGAATGCATGTTTGTTGTATGTTTATTGTGATCGTTGACTGAGATCCTGGTGTGTCACGCGCCTCGCGGTAAAACCCCGCACGTGGAATTTGAGGGTGTGACAGATTGGTATCAGAGCCAACGGTTATAGTGAACTAAGACTGCATGTAGAGTCTAGTCTATAACTGAGTCGCACACACTAGACGGTCACAATTAGTTGAGTCTTAGCAAGTGGGTAACAATATGACTTGTCGGGGTGTCGGTGTCATCATCTACTACGCTACATCATCTATTTACTCCTTATCATCCTATTTCTTGACTCGTCCTTACTTTGATCCGATGGCGAACGATATACTATTGAACTTTCTTGACGGCGGTGTACATTGGGGTAGCTTCGGCGTACTCTTGAGATCTGTCCAGGGATTTGGACATCTCCCCTCTATGCCCTAATGAACACGCCCGTTCTTATGCATACTATCTTGTACTTATACTTATGATAATACCATGATTGGGCGCTAGTGTTCGGTGACTTGAACTTCAAACTTAAAGCGCGCCTGGAGGACCATGTGGAACAGTTTATCATGTCGGGTGCACACGAGATCATAAACTGTGACGCATGGGATCCCTGGCGGACTTTGGGCTTGAACGGATGGACCCGAGCTGGGCTCTGTCTAGTTTCTAGAAATTCCTAATGGGTTATACCACGGGCGAGCCTAAATCTTTTGTTTCATTTTGTGACAGAAGATGTCAGGAGCTCGTGGAGGTCGCAGAGGCGGCCGTGCTGGCGGTCGTGCTGGCGGCCGTGGTGGCGGCCGTGGCCGCGGGAATATTAATATGACCCAAGCTGAATTGGATAACTTAATGCAGCAGCACGTGAATATTGCTCTGGCTGCATTCCAAGCCGCTCATAATGCTATGGGTGGTACGTCGGTTCTCACCTAATCTACCTTGTTTTGGGGTACTTTACCTTTTCTTGATTCTCACCTACGTGTCTGTTCCAGGTGGTGCTGTCAATCCTCCTCTATCCCAGTGTTCCTATAAAAAGTTTATGGATTGCAAGCCCCACAACTTTAGTGGCACTGAAGGGGCAGTGGGACTGCTCCGTTGGTTGGAGAAAATCGAATCTGTCTTCTCGATGTGCAGCTGCCCGGAAGGCGACCGGGTGAAATATGCTTCTGCGACCCTGGAGGGTCAAGCCTTGACTTGGTGGAACTCCACCACCCAGACTATGGGCATTGGGGAAGCCCACGCTATGCCCTGGGCAGAATTCATTCAGTTGCTGAAAAATGAGTATTGCCCGAGGGATGAAATCCAGAAGCTTGAGCATGAAGTCTGGAATCATAAGATGGTGGGTTCTGAGATTGAAGCTTATACTGCTAGGCACAATGAGTTGGCGGTGTTGTGCCCCGATCTGCACGCACCCGAATACCGAAGGATTGAGCATTATGTTGCTGGGTTAGTACCGGAGATTGCTGGGTTAGTTGCTGCGGGTAACCTCACGGTTTATTCTGAGGTGGTTCGGTCGGCCCACAGGCTGACCAACATGAAGGTGGCTGAAGGGGTCTTGCCTCCTCGAGGCGCTGCTGTGAAGACTTCCGATAGTAACAAGCGGAAGTGGGAAACTGTGGGGAAAGGCTCGAGCTCGGCTCAGCCTCAACAGGTGAGGAAGACTGATACTGGGGGATCGTCGTCTGAACGACAACCGGGGGTTTATGCTGGGAAGTTGCCAAAGTGTGATCGATGCAACTATCATCACACCGGTTCTTGCGATGATAAGGACCGTTGCCGTCGGTGCCATAAGATTGGGCACCAAGCCAAAGATTGTAGGTCCAACCCTTTGGGGAACCGAAACCCGTCGGTCACACCAGCCCCAGCCCCTCAAGTCGCTGCTCCCCAGGGAAATCAAGGGAAACAAGGGTGCTATAACTGTGGTGAGCTTGGTCACTACAAGCGTAACTGCCCCAAGTTGAAACAGGGTGAAGCCGGGAAGAATGGGTCGGGTAATGGAAACAATGGGGGCGGAGGCAGGAATGCTCGCGCCTTCGTGATCGGTTCAAGTGGTGCTCGACAGATCCCAACACTGTTACTGGTACGTTTTCTCCTCGATAATCGCTATGCTACGGTTTTATTCGATTCTGGTGCCGATAAGAGCTTTATATCCCTTGGGTTTAGTCAATTGCTTGATAGGGTACCTACACGTTTAGAGGCTAAGTACTTGATAGAATTGGCTGATGGTAAGAAATTCGAGGCGACGCATGTCCTTAGGGAGTGTCACCTTGAGTTGTCGGGTTATTCCTTCCCTATTGATCTCATGCCGGTGTCCTTGGGTAGTTTCGATGTCGTCGTGGGTATGGATTGGTTGTCCCTGTATCATGCTGAGATCGTTTGTTTTGATAAAGTCATTCGACTTCCTCTCCCTGATGGAGAAATTCTGTTGGTGCACGGTGAGAAGAGCGGGTCCCATTGAGTATCATTTCGTGCATTTCTAACCATTATTCGACTGACTTTAACCAAACCAATTTCCGGTTACAGTTTCATGGTGTAAACTTATTAACAAGTTAACTAGTCTACTACCGGATGATTAAACGGACGGTTTTTCAACATGTATCCGCCTAACACATTCGATAATCATCAAAGTTATTCAAACATAACTACAAATCCATTAACAATGAAACAAGGATGCACTATGATCATTATGATTCAAACATGAAAAACGCCAAATTCATACAAGACATGATTAACTATACAAACGATTGTTTAACATACTACATACTAGTGTTCTTGCCCGTAGGCGTACGATCTACTAAATAAACATCACAATAAACATACAAAATCAGATTTGAATCCTAAATAGATTATAAGATCAAACCATAGAAATGCGAATGTGATGGATTGGATGTGATGGATGGATCGGATGGCTTCCCGAGCTTGTTCCACGCTGTGCAGCACTTCGTTAGCCCAGAAAATCACCCAACTTTGACTCCAGAAAACCCAATTTCACCCAATATTTGATCAGTAAGTTTGGCTCTGTTTTTATACAAGTTTTGATTTTGTGCACGACAAGTGGGCAATTGGTTCCTGAAAATATCTTGGGTTGCGCATGGCCGTGCACCTGGGGTGCACGGCCGTGCGGGTCTGGTGGTGTTCGGTACAAGGTGTGCACTGGCTGGTGCACTGGCAGTGCAGCCGAGGAACTGGGTCGCACGGGCATGTGCACGGGAGTGCTAATCAAGGTGCCCCAGAATGTGATGTGCACTAGCAGCTGCACTGGCAGTGTAGCCTTCTGTGTCCGAGCCAAATGAGCCCGCACGGCCGTGCGCCTGAGGTGCACAGCCGTGCACATCTTCCAGATTTGACTGATTGTGCAGCAACTGTCCGTTTGGTCCAGATTTCGCCCGGTTTCTTCGACTTTGTCTGTGGGACGTCGTTTAAGACCTGCAATAAACATATGAAGCGGTTAAGTACCGAATTCGTGCAATTATGGTCGAAAACGCGTAATTTGGGAGTTTTAATCGGGGATTTATATATGTATATTTTAACGTATATCAATGATTCATCAGTTGCATAAAATCATCTTGAAGTGACTCCCAAAAGAATCTAATGAAATGAAAATTGAAACCGTCCGGTCCCGGGGCTTTGTCAGCCCCGCAATCGAACACTGCGTCTTTAACCTCCTGAGAAGAAAATCTCTGTATCAATGAATCGGCTTCCACCATATTAATTTTTTCACCCCGTGACAAACCAATTTCGGTCTCTCCGCCATATATTCCTCAAACTTTGTTCTGTAAAAATGAAGGACCTCTCTCTTGACAATATCCGGTTTCGTTTCCCACACCCCGTTAACCTTCAACCCGGGAATAAAATTCGCAGCTTTCCGTTTGTTAATACAAGCATGAAAAAATCGAGTGTTATCATCCCCATAAGACGCCCAATTGTTTCTAGCTTTCTGTTTCAAGTCTCATTGCCGGAACCATTCAAGCTCACCTAGATGTCTCTTAATCTCTTCGTAGCTCCAAACCTCGTCCTCTTCAAATTGTCGCACTTCCATTTCAGTTTCCAGAAAAGCCAACTCCTTTTCAAGAATCAACTTATCACCTTTCTCCTTGTATCAACACCTCCTTTCCCAATCCACAATCAAGCTTCTAAGTTTCCTAAACTTCAATAACAGCCTAGTGTCCGGGTCACCCTCCATAACCAAACCACCCCACGCTTCCTTAATTAGCTCCACAAACTCTTTACGGTCTAACCAGGAGTTAAAAAAATCGGAAAGGCTCCGGACCAAAACTTCTACTACTCGTGGTTTTTAATATGAGCGGATTGTGATCGGACCATTTTTTCTCCAAGGCCACATACTCTGCCAACGACCACGACGAAAAGAACTCCCAATTCAAAAACACTCTATCAATTCGACTCAATTTATCCCCCGCCATGAATGTAAATCGTCTTCCTTTCAACGCATACTCATGTAAGTTAAACACCTCAATAAAGTCATTGAACTCCTTCGCTTCCGATAAACTAAAGAACGATTTTCGATGCTCTCCTTCATGTCTCACAAAATTGAAATCACCCGCAACAATAATAACCCCCTCGCCACTGCATTATGAGGAGCATAAATATTAAGCATATTGAAAGCCATCCCATTACCTTTCATTGAACCAGTCACCTTCAAAACTTTGTCCCTCTTCTCAACCCCCATGACCGATAACAGCTTAGAATCCCAAATGGTCAACAAGCCCCCGGACCTTCCTAATGAAGGAACCACTTCAAAAGCAAACTCTCCTCTACCCCAGAACCTAGCCACATTGACGCCTTCTAACGAAATCATTTGCGTTTCCTGCAACATGATATAATGAACCTCATGATGACCTCTAAGGCTTCGCACCCAATCTTCTTTAGAGGAATTCCCCAACCCACGAATGTTAAGCGACAAAAAATTCATTGGTGACCCGCTTGAAAACGTTCATCTCTAATAGCTTCATGTATCTTCAGGACAAACTTCACTAAATCTGTTTCACCTAAAACTTCTCCCAACGTAACTGTGTTCCTAGCTTCAATTGCTACTTCTACCTCATCCACCTTGTCAATCGAAACACCATTATCCTCATTCTCCCTAGCATCATCCGAAGTGTCCAAATTATTCCCGGAAACACCCGAACTCACATTCAAATCCGGAGTGCAAAATTCTTGATCATGTTCCCTATTATCAGCACAACCACCTAAAGGAACTGAAGCAGCATCCATAACTCCAATAAGTCCATCCAAATCAAAATATCGTTCTCGTCCCGTTGCCTTTTTTTCGGTCTCTCTTGGGAGTTACTCGCCTCCCCCTATTTTTGAACAATGAACGCCTTCTAAATTTCTTCCGAGTACCCTTCCCAGACTCTTTTCTCCCACTCTCTTGTATACCGTCCACATTCGGATCGACTCCGTCATTCACGAATTCACTTTCACCAGCTTCGTCACCCCTAATCTCTCCCAATTCTAACTCCACTTCCTGCATAACAACGTGATTTTCTTGTGGTCTCCTACCTTGCACATCCTCCTGCTCCATTTCATCAACAAGTTCCTCCGGTTCTTCAACACAATCCGGTATCCACTCCCCAGCATCCTCATCAACCCACACATTAAACAAGGTCCCTCTCCATGATATGTCCACTCTATCAACAATCCTACCCTGGGTGTTACACAGAACCCCCACAAATCGAAAAGGATAGATTATGATCGTCGTCCGAAATCTTGGCTGGTTTAACGATCCTGCCAAACCGTCTACCCACCATCTCAAAGACCTGCTCTAACGCTAATTGGATCGGAACCCTGTGAATTTGTAACCAAGCAAGTCTCTAATCCGCCACCTTTTGACAACCATTCCACTTCTCCAGTGTTACGAAGGCCTCTGACCAAGTCTCATTATCCATCAAAAACTTATCACACTCCTCCTCATCACTGAAAATTACCAGAACTGTTAAACCCGACACATATTTTATCGTTGCCCTCATCCAGCCTTTAGACTTTAACCACTTGTTCAGATCTGTCAATAATTGAAAACTCCTAACCTTGCCCACCACCCTAATATTATGCCACTAAGTAAAACCTATCACATTATCATCAACAACTAGAATGTCCACCTTGTTCCTGTTCAGAAGAGAGTCTAAAAAAGATCTTCCTTTCCTACCATGCACTCCCACATTACCATCCCCCACGTTATTATTCTCCATACTACAAGCCCCATATCTAGGTTTTGCATGATCTACGTTAGCCTTTTCCTTACCCTTTGTATTATCAACCCCACCCTCATCATCTCAACCCTCTCTCCGTCCACAAAATGAGCCAAAGAAACAAACAGTTTATAGGATCCCATCCAAACATCCGACATCTCACACACTAACCGTTTCACATCCGAAACACCACTAAACGAGACAAAACCAAACCTCTTCCCTAGTCTATCAAACTTTCTAGCAATATAAGAACCTTCGAACGTACCAAAATAACGAAATACCTCTTTTAAATTAGCCGAAGAACACTTTGGAGGGAGATTCGAAACAAAGAATTTTGTTATTACCTTCGAAGAGCACGTATTCTTCTGCTTGTTACGTCTATCTTTACGTGATGGAACATCCTACCAATCTACTTCCTCTTGCCGCCGCTGTTTTTCCAACATATTCGGAGGATTAGGGTTTGTCATACATGTTTTCTCCTGAAGAACTTGATAGTAGTAGCTATGGTTTAGCTAAAACCCTGTTCTTCATGAGTTTAGAGTAGGGGCCGGACTCAACCCATGTAATAATTACCTAAGAAAATCGTAAACTTCACCACTGAACTAAAAACGGTAGAGGTTAGGCACCCCCTAGCGCTCACTAACCTTCGCCACTATGTGGGTTGATATTTTAATAGAGTTAATACTAACACTAAATTCTACTTTATGCCATTTTGCTAGTTTCTTATTCTATCGAAGTTGTTTGCGACACTTAGTTATTGAAGGGATAGGGTCTTAAATCCTAGCGCGGACAAGGACCTTACCCCACAACATAGTTCAAGTTTACAAGACATTCGCGGGATAACCTATCAACGCTAAATGAATGAAGGTGACAAGAGCCCCGTGGAGTCTCCAGTGCGCAGAGAAGATGCATCTGCGCAGTGCAAAGCATCTGCACATGCCTCCTCGTGTGTCACCGCGGAGGCCCTGTGTAAACCAATTATAGGCTGACGCGTGGCAGGGCTGGTCCAACAACTCTGACCACCAACAATGAAGATACAGGCCCCCTATTTCCACCATACTGCACTAGTCAGCTTCGCATCAGACATCACATCAGCTGTCTTCCAGAAGAACAGACTGCACTGTCAGAAGAAGATCCACGTGCAACCATCCGTGTCGCGCGACGTGGATATTTGGCAGGGCGGTACACATTTTCTCTCTCTTCAGCATTAATTACAAACAATCCTATCTTAATTAGTCGGTCCAATCCTAACCAATTGGGCCAAAAGAAGGCAGGCCCATAAGTCGGGCCCCAGCCCATCATCGAGGTTATGGGTTAGTGGTGTTTGGCCCACTCGTGCCCTATATAGGGGCGTGAAACGGTTCAGAACCTGACCGAATCGACCCAAACTGACACCGTTTAGTGATAAATAAAAGAACCGGAACCGGACTGTATAAAAACCTACCGGTTCGATTCAAAACCGAGTTAAACAGTTCTCGTGTAAATGGTTCTTGCCGGAACCGGTTATCAATTAAATCCTAAACTAATAATTAAATCAAAGGCAACTTTAGTAAATTAAAGTGTGGTGTCCTAGTCATATTATGGACCTATGATACATGCTTAGGAGTGCAAGGTACCAACCGCCTATATGCAATGATTGTAATTTTGACACTATGAATGATATGTGTCGTGCATTCCTAATGTCACATGTTATACTACATCATTGTCCGATACACATTATAAGCCAACCTGGGCACCTTATAAATGAATATGTAAGCGTTGATTCTTAGTTTAAGCTATTTTCGTTCACTTCATTGTACTCTATATGTTTATATAGAAATTACATAATTCGAATGAAACTCCTATCTCAACAAGTTTGTTAGATATTATATAGTTAACATAACTCGATCAGTATTCTTTATAAAGATTAAACTTGGGAATTGAAAATGTGGATAGTCGGTCTACAAACTACTTGGAAAAACCCACTAAATTTATAGGGTTTTAAATATAATATTTGAAGTTTTAGCCTAACCCAGTTCTAATGGTTCTTTAAACAGAACCGCGGTTATGAACCGAACCAAACCGGGAACCTTTTCACCAAATTTTAAGAACCGGAACCGGACCCTAAATACAAGAATACGGTTCGAATCTATCGCTTCGGTTCCTTGGTTCTAGCGGTTCCGAACTGTGAATTGTTCAACCCTAGCACTATATAAAGGAACTCTACCCTCCTCATATAGGCATGCATTATTGCATCGAGCAAACCAACACCATTTTCGTGTCTGTACATTGGAATACTACGATTACCTAGCAGTCGCCTCCTTTCGTATGACCCACTATACTCTTTCTTTTCAGGTTACGGTTCTAGCCTCGAGTGTGAACAAAGAATTATACCATGCAACGACCATGAGTTCAACACCATACGCACCTTGGTTGAGGTAAGTGTCACTCGTTCTTTCTTCAGTATACATTTAGACTATTGATACAATGAGCGGGACTTGCCTAGACGTTGTGTTGTATAACAACTATATGAACCTCAATTAGTAATATAAATTTATAAAGCATATAAGACATTGCTAAAAAAATGCTGCAACTCGTGGGGTAACCCAAAAGTATATATAACAATAGAGTAGGATATTAGGAACATACTAAGCACGATTTTCGGATCCTCTCTCTGAAACATGGGAGGTTAAACACTAGTTTGGATAAAGAGTTAATTACCAAAACCGTCTCTGTGGTTTGGGCCAATATGCTACTCCAGTCCAAACCTTTAAAAGTTGCTTGAACAATCCTTGACTATTCAAGAAATAGGCCAAAGCAGTCTAAAGACTTAACCCAGTTAAGTCTGTGTCCTTAAGTCAGGGCAAAATGGTCAACTCACTTAACAATTTTAAATCAGACAATTCCTTATCCCCTTTTAACCCTAATTGTTCCATTTTCTCATCATTTACCTCCCTCGGTTTCTTCTTCTCCCTCAAACTCTACTTTGCTCTGCAAATCTTCTTCTCCCCTGCTCTGATTATCTTCTTCCCGACATTGATCATGGGACGACGAGGGATGGTGTGTGAGGAACGACGGACATGAATTTGATCATGACTCAGAATATGGTCAGTATTTCTCTTTCATCTTTGTATTAGTGACTCAAACTGTTGACACTAAGTTTCATATTAACCTTTGTTTCTATGATTCTACAAGTTCAAGCAAATAGGAGTTTTCGATTAAGCTTTATCATGCTGGTGAATTTAGTGATCCCGAAGTAGCTATGATGTATCTAAATGCCAAGGTGAACTACATTGATCATGTGCACTCTGATTGGTTTGATGTGGTAACTTTGTTTGACATTTTGTTTGAAGTAGGATACCTAGAGAGTGATGAAGTTAGGTTTTTTATAGGCTACTAGGACAAAGCCTAGATACATGATTAAGACCAATCTTATTTGATGCACAAGTGCTAGAAGTAAACAAACTAGTTGAGTCTGAGAACCTAATTGAGATATATGTTGAACATATTGACCCAGACTGTGAAACTTTAAAACACAGAAAGTTAGGTGAAGATGTTAATAAGTCTGATGAGGAAGAATTCTCATATCAGACAGATTTGAATATATGGGAATGTAGTGATAGTTAAGATAGGGCTTATAAGCCTGATAAGGATGAGGACATTCAATCATCTATTAGTGAGGATAGAGATGATGCAAACACTAGAAACAAAAAGAAAAACAGGGAAACTGTAGAGAATGATGATGATAATGACACTGACATCATTGTAGTGACATCATTGTAGATGAGGACAATTTAGTAGAGGATTATGAAGTTGATATGCAAAACTTTCAGGCTGCAATAGACCCAGAAGTTACTGAAGGTGAGGAATCAAAGGATGAAATGGAAGAGGAGATTGAAGTAGATTTAGACGACTTTGAAAGTTTGAGTGATGAGGATGAGCCTATGTTAAATAAGTCACTTAGGAGGAACAAGAAATAGAAGAGGAGAAGCAAATCAAAGAAAGATGACTGTCCATTTTATCTTACTCAAACATTTACTTCTAGAGCTGTTATGAAGAAGTTAGTTAAGGACTTTGCAGTGGAAACCAGGAGGCAGCTGAGGATTGTGAAGAATGACAATTTAAATGATGAGGATGAGCCTATGTTGATTAAGTCACTTTGGTTGTGTCTTGACTTTTGAACAATATTATGTTTATGTATTTGGTTGTGTGTTGATTTTTGAATCTTATGGGTCTTTGTTTACTTATTTATGACCATTATGGTCAAATTTTGAGTAAGTATGAATGTCTTATGTTGTTTTCTGTTGTTTTATGTGTTGGCAGTAAATCTATGTTGTTCAGTAGATTTGAGCATAACATGTTGACTTTTGCAACTGACCATAACCCATTTGGGAAACTTGACTTTCAACATTGCTGCACATTTGCAACTCATCCATAACATCTGGTTTGATCAATATGGCAACTGCATGACCCATTTGTGCACCACTGTATATGCTGTTGTAGTGTGCATGACCCATGTGCATGACCCAAATGTTTGCAAACCTGTATATTTCATGACTCATTTGAACAATACTACAAAACCGCATGACTCATTTGTTTAACTTCATAGGCTGCATTATCAACCATTTCTCATAGTTTAGACACATTTCCATAACAATTAGCTGAAAACAATTGCATTGAAAC
Organism: Ambrosia x helenae; assembly: GCA_030844895.1. Lineage (NCBI taxonomy): Eukaryota > Viridiplantae > Streptophyta > Magnoliopsida > Asterales > Asteraceae > Ambrosia > Ambrosia x helenae. Next base: position 104,622,459 of record CM061234.1, read on the forward strand.
AACAATCATTGATTCATTAATTCATTCATGAAAGTGAGACATGAGAAATTCAAAAGAAATAGAAGCACAACTATATACTATTTGACCCGCTTGAATTTTCTGACCCAAATAACACACAATACAATATGATTAACACCCAAGTTCCACCTAAATACATCTTCAATCTTCTGTTGCACTGTGTCAATCTTGCATTTTCAGCAGACAAGTTTGAAAGGGCCACCTCATGCACAAAGTGATAACCCACCCAAGCAACAAAGCCACAACCACCTCCCTATCAACACACATTGGTTAGAAATTGAAAAATTAACACCTTTAAGTTTTCAATTGGAAAACTTACCTTTCGATTACAATAATAGAACTGTCGGCCAGGGCTTACTGATGTCCACAAAGTCTTGATAACAGTGCCAGAACCACATGAGCAAACAACCATCTTGATTAAAGATCGAATTGGGATTAAAGTTTGAGTTGGGTCGTTGGGTTTGAATTTAGGGTTTAAGTGGTTTGGGAGAAATGACCGGGTTTATAAAGGGGAGAAGGAAATCAAGGAATTGTCTGATCTAAAATTGTTAAGTGAGATGACCATAATACCCCTGACTTAATGACAAAAACTTAACTGGGTTAAGTGGACTCTTTTAGCCTATTTCTTTAAAAGTTAGGGACTGTTCAAGCAACTTTTAAAGGTTTGGACTGGAGTGACATATTGTTCCAAAATACAAGGACAGTTTTGGTAATTAACTCTTGGATAATTAAACCACTTTTGAACTAGTCTCAAGTAATTGCAGAAAAAACAAAGAAAAAGGATTTCATTTGGATTGCTCTACAAATTGCGATAAGCTATCAAGTTAGGTTATTTTGTGGATTCATACTAATGATTAATCGGATTAGATGATCTTCAAGAGCTAATTTGTATTTTTTTTTATTGAGAAGAACACCATACGCTTTTGTTTGTAAATGTCAGACCAAGGCTTCCGTATCCTCTTTTCACATTGGTTTTCTTTACGTTTAATACATTCTTGTCACACATAACCGATCCACCACACTAGGCCCAAACCCAGCTAGTATATTAACTAATGTAAGCCAGCCCAATTAACTAAACTTACTAACATGTGGATCAGGCCAAAAGTTGTATATTAGAAAATCAAAACAGATAAACACACCAAATCTTGTTAAATTAAAACGAGCATGCACTCCCACATCATCTAACTCATTCAATAATAAGAATTAATACAGTTGACAAGTTAATCTAATACCTCCAAAATATATGTTGATAACATTAAAATTACCTAACTGTTTTGACCCTATTGACATTTGCACTTGCTCTACTTTACTGATAAATAAGATGTTGACAAGTCAAACATAGAAAATAGTCTACAATAAAGGAAGAAGAAGCTCTAAAACAAGCCAAATGTTACATCTTATGTTGCGGTGTTCTTCAAACACAATAGGTATTATATTCATTGAATAGTAATTCTTAATGTCATTGAAAACTATACATATAATACTTTATCATTTAACATGATCAAACCCTACAACGTACATCTTTTTAAATTGATGACTCTCTTTAGAGTAAATAGCTAAATATATAAATGAATAACAAAGAGATTACGTTGAAAAGAAATCTTGCAAATGAATCACGGTACAAAAGTTTAAAATTTAAAATGCAACTTTCAACAAAAGATAAAACGAATAGCCGTCCATTTATATGGCTTCATTAATCAAAATTTATTCTTACTATAACATAAGACCTCGTTATAAACGAAACTTTAATATTAAATTAAACACCTTCTGTTTTTCCTTTCGTCGTGTTCCAACCTTTCCACCAATTTGTCAATCTCCTTAGCAACACGACATCATTTTTTTTTGTAATACCTTATTAATGAAGCTTCCTAAATTTAAGTAATTATTAATATATTGTTCACCACACGTGTAACCGTCACTTTTTGACAAAAAAACCAATTTTGAGATGATCTTGTCCGTCCAAATTCGACGGTTATTTCTCAAATTAAATCCTAGCCACAACAAAATGGTGGTTATGGCCAAAATTTGGCAGTTTTTTTTTTCATTAGCAGTTAAGGAGTTATTGGGTCTCCCTACAATAGTGGAGCATAACTCCTTAAACATGGACATGGGCATCTATCTTCTAAACTCCATAATCAAACCTTAAATTCATCCCCAATCTCCGCCTTCAAAATCGTGCAAAGGCAAATCTACGAGAACAAGTGTTCAATCATCTATCCTTTTATTTCGACAAATATGCAGAGGTAAGTGTTTAGGTTTTCCTTTGATTTCTTGAATTAGGGCTTCATTTTCATGCTACTAATGGCTTTCAGTTTTCTGCACTTAGTATTGTCTACTTAGGGTCGCGACCGGACGACGACTGTGAAGACAGAAAGATCCGATGGCATGAATTAGCATGATGACTAGCCCTCTCTTCTCATAAATCAAGGTTTACTGAATTCATCTTCTTTAGGTACCCCTGTTATTATTTTGTTTTTATGATACTCCACTTTCTTGAAAAGTTTGTGACAACAAACATTTATGTATTGAAAAAATGCATAAAATTTATGGCATATTGCATATACTCGCATCCTGTTGCACGTGTTAGTGAAGGTTCAACTATGGTATCTTTATAAATTCTTAGGTGGACACATAATATAATTTGTAGATAATGACATGATTAAAGTTTAGAACAGTTGCAATAACATAACCACAAGACAGAGATGGTTTTATATATTTTGTTGTTGTCTTTTTTTTTATTTTTATTTATTTTGATATAGGCTGGTTTTGAAAATATGCGTGGAAGGAATAGAACATAATCCGGTTGTCTATGAATTACTGGGTGAAATGTCATATCGAAAGTTTAAGGTTGATGTTAAGGTATTAATGGTTGAACATCTTTTATTGTTTCCATCTTTGGTTACAAAGTTTTTTTCATGACAATTAACAGATATTAACCACTGAAGTCGGTTTTTGTTAATATGTATTTACTAATGCAGGAATGGTTGAGAATTTATTCTCATAGGCGTTTTCGCAAAGCAGTGAAACAAGCTGAGTCAGCATGGAAAATTCTTCATTGATCAGTTTATAACGGGATTGCTTCATGTTTAACTTTTAAATTGGTTGATTTGGGTTGTGTCTTTTATCTAAAAAGGTCTAACAAAATATCGCTGAACGGAACGGGAGTGGGTCGAATGGGTTTGAAGTGCGAAAGGTGTCATGCCATGGAGTGGGTAATATCCCGAGTCTCATGTGGCCCAAAGTCATTTTATGCAGATAAATATGAAATTGTGAGACATGTTGTTCAATCTTATATAGTGTTTTGGTGTGCTCAAAATAATGAATTGTTCTACTTTAATTAGAGTTGATTTTTTTTTTTCATATACAGGTTAGTGATCTCAAATTCTAGAGAAGGCAAGATAAATTTATATATGGTGGTTTTTTACTATGTTGTGCATGGAATAAATGAAAGTTGCATAGCTATTGGAGTTTTTGAATATAGCAATGACGAGATTCAACCAATAGCTTATGTGGTCACCCTTGCTGATGTACCTAAGGCTGAAGCTTTACATCATAAGTAATATATCAAATTTAATTCCTTTAGTTCTCATGTTTGTGATTCAGCGGTTCGCAGGGAAGATATAATGATTCATTGTTTTGTCTTTTTTCATTCATTGTGCATGTTTATATTCTTTTTGCAGCTCTTGGAGAAGGTCATGGAAAAATTTGATACCCTGTTATTATGTGGTCATTAAGGCTTCTAATGCGCTCTCAACAAGTATTTTCTTAATGTCAAGGCATTTGTGCACACTCTTGATGTTTATCATTGGCCCAATTTGGAAAAGGTTAGAATGTATAAAAAAAATATTGAAAATCCGGATGAAATTCTCTTTGTGTCATATTTCACACACCCTATATTATTATATAATGTTTTGACTTTTAGTTAAATGTTGCAGCTTTTGCCCAAGACCTTGGATGTTGGAACCAAGCTTACAGTTAGTATTTGTTCTTGCACAAGTAAGTGTTTAGTTTATTGACCAAATATGATCGGTTTTTCACGGGGTCATGGGATGTTATATCAGGCCGAGAAGTCTTGAATCTGGAACAGGAGGTATGTTATATCGTGGCCTGCAATGCTTCTCTTGACTGTTGGCGCTGGAAGTCTGAATGCAACAAGGAGTTCAGCGTCAAAGCTGTTAAAGACCCGCTGCAGGAAAATCAACATGTTGAAAGAGGTTTTGTGCTAAAATGGGTTAGTTGGGTCCCAATTAAGTGTAATGTGTTGGTTTGGCGAGCGGAAATGGGGCGATTACCAGTGAAAAAAGAATTAGTTAAAAGAAATCTCCATGTCGGGTCCTTGGTGTGTCCGTTTTGCGAGTGTTCAGATGTGTCTACGGAACATATCTTAACGGGTTGTTCTATGGCTGTGGAAGTGTGGGATGCGGTAGGTCGGTGGTGCCGATTGAGTCCTATTTTGTCTTTCCGGATGAAGGAACTCTTGGAGCTGTATATAGATACCAAAGGTAGCAAATGGGGTAAGAATATTATTCACGGCATTATCATAGAAAGAGGTGCCACCCCCATTATGTTAACCAACTTTCTATGTTTATGTTTTTGACTTTAGAACTACTTGCTATGTTGGTATGTTTTGTGGATTAAGACAACTTTCATTTTGTAGGTTTTTGGTATTATATTTAAACTTTTGTAGTAATGTTGGTGTGGTTGGTATTAATGTTGTCACACATTTTGTTTCATATCAAGATTTCATATAATTTTTTTTAAACAAAACAAATAAATTCGTATTTGTTTTTCAATGGCTGATTTCATAAATAATATATAATAACAAAACTTTTAAAATTGATATACTTTAAGATTATATAGGGATATAGGGATTAGTTATCGACATTCGCTTACTTAAAATGATAACATCAACTCAAATATACTTTCACACTTTTCTAATCCCCGTTCAAAAACCCGTCCCAACGGACGGGTATCTCACTAGTTAGATAAACCCATGGCATGATCATTTTACTTCATGCAAATCATGGGTTATATTGTCTTGAATCAAATCTTTGTTATATTTCTGGTGTGGTTATGAAAACATTGGTTATATTTAGTGTTGCTCTCAGCAAATAATTCCGCAACCACCCAAGAAGCAATGGCATCAGCACCAATGCCATCAGTGCCAGCGCCACCTGCTACCGCGGTCAATCCCATCATGGCTATAGTGCTTGTGTGTCTTCTAAGTGCATTCTTTATGCTTTGTATGGTATCCACCTACTTTCGCTATTACGCCGAAAGACAGCTTAGACTTGCTGCAAGTATCACCCATGGGAGCGAAACGACTGGGTCTATGAGATTGGTGGTACATGGGCTTGACCCTGCCATCATCGCCACGTTTCCAAGCTTTCTATACTCAACTGTCAAGGGGATAAAACTAGGGCATACGGCGCTGGAATGCGCCGTTTGCTTAAATGAGTTTCAAGACCATGAAACATTAAGATTGTTGCCAATATGTAGCCATGTGTTCCACCAGGACTGTGTCGACACATGGCTAGCTTCACAAGTCACATGCCCGGTGTGCCGGGCAAATCTTATCCAATCAAACAATGAACCTAGTCAAACAACTGAGCAGTTGCATAACCCGGTTGACCTGGAGAGAGATTCCAGCTCAACCGAATTTCTTCTCCAAATGGAATTCAAACACTTAGTAGGTTCCACTACTCATATACCCCGTTCTCATTCAACAGGGCATTCAGTGGTAGTACAACCTATTAAAAATACGGAGCGGTACACGCTACGTATACCAAATGAGGCACGGGGTATGTTCATGAACCCAGTCACGAGTCTTCCGGCTAGTCCTCACACCATGTTTCCAACAGAAAGTAGCAAAAAGACGACTTTTCGAAGTGTTAGTGTTGGTTCTACTACAAGACTTGATCATTATGTTCAATTTGAGCAGTCTAACCCGGAAAGACCGGGTGGTGAGACATCTAGGGGTGCAAATGATTTGACGACTTCAAGTTCACAACGGTTTGTCAGATCGGTTAGATCACCATTTAACCATTTGTTTCCAGCATCAAATAGGAATCTGGATGTGTAAGAACAAGCAACGAATAGACTAGAACTGATGTTGAGTCTAGAACTCTAGATGTATAATTTCATTGTTATTACTAGTTATATAATATTAATTAGAAAGATGGCAACATATTTCTTTGCCTAATTAAGGCTTATTTAGTATGTCTCACACTTTAAACATTACACGTTTTCTATCTACGGTTTTTTGCTTGATATACACAACACCTTGATAGTATAAGAAAACATACCCGTAACAAATACCACACGAATACTATTCATCTATGATCTATCTACTCTATGGATCATGTATCCGCAGGAGACGTTATCGCAGTTTAAGAAAACTATGACTACAACTGAGACACATTCGATTGATCGTACTAGAACGATTCAAGATACTATTCAAAACCAATACAGTGGTAACCAACAACGTATGAATTTTTATACAGATGATTATATAGTTTAGGGTTTATCATCGGTTAAGGGTTGTCATGATCAGTGAATTCATGATTTTTTAATATATATTCATATTATTATTGTTTGTTGGTAACGAAATGATTTTTTTTTTTTTTTTTTCATAAAATGGTGCGACAGTTCAATAGTTTTGTGCATCTGGTGTTTGTCAGTGGGCTCTTTTCTAATTTTGGTGAGCCTTCAACTTGAAGTTGCTGGTTATGCTTATGTGGCTGCTGCTCGTTGACAACTAGGAGAGAAGTGTTGAGGTGGCCATGAAACCGCAAGTTGAACTTGCGGTTTATCTTTTCACACTGACTCACCTCTGTAGTGCGTTCAAGACTTGCAAGAAGAAGTGTGGTATTATTTTGGCATATAGTAATAATAATTGAAAGTAAATCCGCAAGTTGAACTTACAGGTTTATTACTATAAATGGTAAGTAACATGGCAACATTTCACATTTCATTTCCAGTTCACATTCAAGGCAATGATTCCAATTCACACTTTCACTTTGCTTCAAATTTCCACATTATCTATCAGTCCATTTCTACATTTCCACACTATCATTCCATATTTAATAATAATATGTCGTGTCTTGTCTTTCGCCTCTTAAAAATTTCAAACAAAAAAGTATTGTTTTTGAAAAACACAACCGTTTATTTATTTCATCGGCCATATAGTTGGAACAATATGTTTTTCGGAGCATCTTGGATCGGTGTTACATTTGCAAGAAATTACTTGGATCGATGTAATAGATAATAGGCATTTAATGTGATTGATAATGTAAATTATTGTGATTGAGATAATTGTGGAAGGGTTGTTGACCTTCCTTATTAGCGATAGGGAGCCTCATGTATATATGGATGTATTGTTAATGATAATATCAAGGGTTTGAATTGTTTCATGGTATCAGTGTACCAGGAACCCTAGACCCACCTTTTCTTTTCTATCTTCCTTTGCGGCAGCCTTGACTGTCCGTCTTATCCTCCTCTTCGCAACACCACTGCCATTCCTTTCTACCTTCCTGCACCATCTCTCAACCTTTCTTCACCCACACACAATGGCCGACAAAATCCACCCTGCTATAACTATTACTAATATCACTAATTTTGTCCCTATTAAACTCGAATTCAATTCCGCACACTGGCCAACATGGTCCGAACTCTTCCAAATTCAATGCAAGGCATACCAGGTTTCGGACCATCTCCTTCCTAGACCACCACCCGCTACCCCTACACCCGCTGACAAAGACAAACCCGCATCATCTACCTCGGACGAAACTTGGGAGCGACTAGAATCTATTGTCAAACAATGGATTTTTAGTACTATCTCTCAAGATCTCGTTCATACCGTTATCCAACCCGGTCAAAACAAAACCGCACACCAAGTATGGACCACTCTTGAAGATCTTTTTCAAGAAAACAAGAGCGCCCGTGCTCTCTACCTCCGTCATCAGTTTAATAACACCCGCCTCGAATCTTTCCCGAACGCCTCAGCCTATTGCCAACAACTTAAAACCCTCTCTGACCAACTTGCCAGTGTCGGTCATCCTATTTCTAATGACGATCTTGTTTTGCAGCTTATTGTAGGTCTCACCGAGCAATACGAAAGTTTCGGTACCATTCTTCAAGGACAGGAGCCTCTCATACCCTTCTACAAAGCACACTCAAAACTGTGCATGATCGAATCACAGAAAGCCGAACAATCTCTTCAGGCGTCCAAGTCAGCCGGCACCGCTCTGCAGACGTCATCTCGCTCGGCTCAGCAACCATCTCCTCCAGAGCAGGCGTACGATCGTTCCCGGGGCAGAGGCAGGACCCGTGGCCGCGGACGCGGTCGTCAGAATTGGGGCCGCGGCAGGTCCGGTAATTATCCATTTTGGCCGGTGGCTCCATAAAACTGGGGTTGGCCTATGTTTCCATTTGGGCCCTGGCCGAATCAAGCCCAGCAGCAGTCTTATTTTTCACCACAACAGTGGGCCTCGCCCCTGTCCATATCCTATTTCCTCTAGCCGGCCGACCAGCAATCAGTCTGGAGCAGGAATCCTTGGATCCAAGCCCAATCAGGCCCATCAAGCTGCCTATACACCAACCGATATTGATCAGGCTCTCAACGCCATGTCACTAAATTCTCAAGAACCGGCCGGTTACATGGACACCGGTGCCACTGGTAATATGTCCAACACCTTTGTTAATTTCGATTCTTTTTCTAATAATAGCTTGGGTCAACAAATTGTAGTCGGTGACGGCTCAACCATACCGGTTCATGGACATGGCAATAAAACCCTTCCCCCACCCTACCCCCCATTTGTGCTTAAAAATGTTCTTTATGCACCCAAATTACTTAAAAACCTAATTTGTGTTCGTCGGTTCACAACTGACAATTCTGTATCTATTGAATTTGACCCATTTGGTTTTCTTGTGAAGGACTACAAGAGCCGGATCCCTATCCTCCGGTGCAACAGCAGCGGTGATCTATATCCACTTATGCTCGGGCCCGGAACAACCAACTTTCCAACCACCTTTGCTGCTATCACCTCAACCCTTTGGCATCAACGTCTCGGTCATCCCGGGCGTGCACCACTTCAATCTTTAAAGACTTCAAATTTTGTTGATTTTTCTAAGTACAATAATAATATTTGTCAATCCTGTGTTATTGGCAAAAGTATTAGACTCCCGTTTGCCACTTCTAATACTCGCATTTATTTACCATTTGATTTGATTCATAGTGATTTATGGACTTCGCCTATTTTGAGTTCTAATGGTCATAGATATGATATTTTGTTCATTGATGATGTAACCAATTTTTTATGGACCTATCCCCTTTCCAATAAATCACAAGTTTACACCATTTTTTGTCAATTTCAAAAACAAATAAAAACCCAATTTGAACGCCAAATCAAAACCTTTCAATGTGATAACGACACCGAATACATTAACACCTCATTTCACAACTTCTTTTCCACTCATGGCATTCTTTTTCGACGATCGTGTCCACACACATCGTCCCAAAATGGAAAAGCGGAACGCATGATTCGCACAATTAATAATATGATCCGCACCATTTTACACCATGCCTCCCTACCTAACACCTTTTGGCACCATGCCCTCGAAACCGCAACATACCTACTCAACATCTTACCCATTAAACATCTACAAAACAAAACACCCACCGAAATGCTTTACAATCGCACACCTACTTATGACCATCTCCGTGTATTCAGTTGCCTTTGCTATCCATTGACACCATCCACCACCATCCATAAACTTGAACCTCGATCCACGCCTTGTGTGTTCTTGGGGTACCCGGCCACTCACCGAGGCTACAAGTGTTTCAACCTTCAAACAAAAACCATCATAGTCTCCCGACACGTGGCCTTTGACGAAACCACTTTTCCGTTTGCTAACACCATAAAACCACCCCCGTCCTATGACTTCCTCTCCGTTTTTCCAACAGTCCTATGGCCTCACATTCAGCCCTTCACCTCGCCTGACCAACCTCCTCCCTGTTAGGATCTGAGTTTGATTGTTTTGATATATTTATAATAAGTTGAGAAATGAATGATGTAAGTATATATGGAAAGTGCAGCGGAATGATAAACTATAATCAAAACAAAGGAATAAATGTTTTCTTCAATCGAAAGCTTTCATTAATTGAAAGATTACAATCAAATACAAGTACTCCCCCTCAGCCTGATCACACAGTGATTGTTTGTCTGAGAGAATGTTTGTGTGTGATGCAATAGAACAGTACAAGCACTGTTCTATTTATAGACAAACCTAAACCACTGGTGACCTGTGCTGACGTCACCTAAGATAGTGACCTCTAACAGAATAACAACATAAAACATCTGCCCTATACAAACTACTGTTGTATTACAAAACACTGTAAACTAAACTACTGTTGAGGGAAAACGCTGATGGTCTTGCAACATCTGTTGGAGTCTAAGTGTTGTTGACTCCAACAGACCTTTAGTCTTCAGTACTTGATCAGCGGTTGTTTCTTCATCAGACCTTTGGTCAGCAGTTGTTCTCTATCAGTTGTTATCTAGCAGTCCTTTGTATCAGCAGTTGTCATAGCAGTTGTTTGGATGGAACAGTTGTTAGGGTCAGCAGTCTTTTGGGAAGAGTATGTTGTAAAGACTGTTTATTTGTGTGAATCAACTGTTAGCATATTTTGGCTTTTCAATCATCTGTTCTTCTTCAGGTCAGCAGACCCAACAATCTCCCCCTAGAACAGATGATGCCAAAACTTAGCTTTATTATTGATCTTTATTTCTCATCAGACTTTCTCTGATTTGTCCTTTGAATTGAAGTTCAAAGTCCAAGGAAAATAGGTCTTCTACATCTCTTTCAAGTTCAAGGTTTAGCAGTGTTTGGAGTTCATTTGCACACAGGCTATATGCATCATCCATGCTTATCTTTTGAACTTTTCCATCTGACCTGAGCAAAGTCAATTCATGGTTGTCTTTATTGACCTTCCATTTTAGAATTTTGAGTCAGAGGATTTGCTGAGATGCACTTTTATTCTTGATGAGTTTGGTGATGGAGGTCTCCCAATGAGTTCTCTGAGCTTATCTGTAGTGGGATCTGAGAAAAAGTGTACTTGATTGAAGAGGCCCTCCTTTATGTAAGTATCAGCAAACTTCTTCTGATCTTCTTCAGACATTTCTTTCTGTTTCTTGAATTGTCTTCTAGCAGCAGCTGATAGATCAGAAGTATCTAGTAAGCTGTCTAATGTAAAAGCCTGTTGAGGTTTCTTCATCAGTGGTTCATCAGAGTAGACAGGTTTTCTGGGTAGGCTAGGATCTTTCTTCCTGTTTTCTTCCAGTCTCTTGTATGTTTCAACCAACCTCAGCTCAGACCATCTTGCAACTGACCTCATCTCCCCATAGTCAGCAGCCACAATTTCTTGTCTCGTTCTCTTAAACTTTAAAGCTCTGGCTGGATCTCTGCCTTTACTAAAATCAGGAGCAGAGACTTTAGCTGGGGGATTCTTGGCCAACTCTTCAATTCTTAAGAGTTCTTCTCTGAGTGCATGAGTGGTCCAGCCTGCAAACTGTTTCTTGTTTGCTTTATAAGGCATGGTTGCCAAGATCTGTTCAAGAAGAGATTCCCTAACCTCCTTTTCCATGTCACTGCTAAGAGGCATGGCAGACATGGAGTTGCTCAGGGTCTTAGCAAAATCTTCAATCCTTCTCAATTTGCTAAGCTCTGCTGAATGGATGCCCTGAGCAGTCCTGTCATCTTTCCTTTTGCATTTCTCTTTAATGATGGCATCTTCCTGTTCAGCCTTGTATTTTAGATATGTGTCAATGTTTACGGGAACAGGGAAATGTGGAAGAGAAGGGAAAGATCTTTCAGATGGTTGTTCAGTATTATAGAAGGATTGCATTTCCCCTTGAGTAGATCAAGTTCAAGGGGATACTGAACAGCCAATGGTGTAATGGTTGGTGGTGGTTTATGGGATTTGAATTGTGATGTGTGTGGTGAAAATAATGAGAGTGGAATGGCTGATATAGGTGTGGATTGTGTGGTTGAAGTGGTGAGTGGTGATGTATGTATGTTTTCATCCTGTACAACAAAGGTTGATTTTCTCTTCCTTTTGTACAAGATTTTTGGTGATGGTGGTGTGGAAGCAGTGGTTGTGTTAACATCTGTTGGCACCTTAGTAGGACCAGCAGATGTTTGGGATTTAGTTAGTGATGTGGTTGTAGGTTCAGATGTAGGTTTGGTGATAGTGATGATGTAACACCCCAACCGATGGCGGAAACATCAGGATGTCACGTATTGATGATTGTTCAGTAGCTCATGGTGAATAATAAATTTCATTAAATAATTTAAATAAGTTACATACAATTGTTCTAAGAATTTGTACATCAAATTGAATAAAACTATGCAAACATCTTCAAGCATCAATTCAAATCTTCAAGCAAGTAAAACCTGAAACATGTTAAGTTGAAAATATTTTGGGTCAACAAAAGTTGGTGAGAATTACATAGGTTTTGATAATCGAATAAAATTGTTGTGCAATTCATGTGTCATGGCAATCTAGTCCATATGTGAAAACATACTAGAAGTAAATCGAGTGCATAATCAACCATTGTGACTGTTGTATTGTGGTACATCCCATACGCTCATGGTTCACTCGTTTATATTGCAGTAACAAACACCCACGCAACCTTTGTAGGAGGCACGTATCCGGGTGTGATTGTCAGTCCAATAGATCTATCAATGTATACCGTTTGGCTGATGAATGTTTATGTTAGAATTGTGCTTACCCTAGTCATGTTCAAGACATAATGCAACATAGAAATACACATAGACACATTGATGATTGAATTGCATAAATAATGTTGTAACATGTTTCACCCCAAAAATGGTGATAAATAGAAAAGGGGCTATGTAAAACTCACCTTAGCAAAATGTTATATCTGTTGAAAAATTGAATAGTGGTGTTGCCCAAATGTGTCAAGTATCACCCTATAATAAAGTAATAAATATGTCTAAGTCTATCTAGTCTACAAATGTATATGTTCTAGGGCTTCGAATTGGGGATAAGTTCTTGTTTGATTAATATAAAAAATGTTTGATAATTGAGGGAATATTAATAAATAAATAACCAAAAATCTTTTTAGGGAAATTAAATTTAAGATGGTCACAATAATGTGTTTAAAGTGTAAAAATAATTTTTATAAAATTATTTTCTTTAAAATAGAATATTAATTCTATTTATAACAAATTGTCAAAATTTAACTTTAATATTTAAAAATACTAAAATTAAAGAATTATTATTTTAAAATTTATATTTCTGTTCTAAATATTCAGAAATAAATTGTATAAATTTTGGTGCAAAAATATTAAAATTTGAATTTATTATGATTTAATTATGATTAAAACTAACAAAAATTGATTAAAATATTAAATAAATGATTTTTCAGAATTAAAAATCATTTCAGAAAAGTTTATCATTATTCAAACTTAGAATAATTTTTGTGGAAATTTATAAAATTGTTTTGATATTTTAATGGAATTTTATAAGTATAATAGAATAAAATTGATTTAATTATTATATATATTAAATAAATTAATTTTTGAAAACTAAAATATGTAGGTGGAACATTTATGTCAGATTAACTAAAAGTAATTTTTTTAGAATTTATAAAAGGGTTTTAATAATTAAAAACGAATTTATAAAATTAAATGTATTATATATAAATATTTGATTTGATTTGATAAAAGAAAATTAATGGAAAAAGGGTGTGCCACAGCCGGGACTCGAACCCGGGTGGCTTGGGAAACTAGCATCAATCACAACCACTTGGTCCAGACTAGTGGTTGTGATTATTTATGTTTTAATTAAAATAAATACTATACGCCAAAACGAGTTTATCCCCAAATTCAAACATTCGAACCCTAATTCTGAAATCGTTTGATTCACACATCAATAGCCCAATTAACCTTAGGGCTATTGATGTGTGAATGCCGAAGATCAAAACCCACTAATATAATCATACTTACAAAGTCGATACGATTACGATTGGATGGTCAAACCAAAAAGTCCAACTGCGATCGAATGAACAAGAACAGAGTGTTTTTGTGAAGAATTGGAGGTTAGGAGAGATGTATCGGCGAGTTGTGATTGCTCGTGAATGATTAATTTATATTGTTATGCTCTGGATCGATGAAATGGTAAGGGTTGACCAAACATTGAAAGTTAAACGCGTAATAGGTTAATTGGGTATCAATTGGATGTTAATAAACGTGTTGCTGAGTCATAATGGACCGGTAATCGTGTAGGGATGCCAAGAATAGATAATCACGAGTTATTATTGATGTTGATTGTCAATCACGTATCACAGTTGACTTTCTAAGTCAACTGTGAGGATTTGAAACAGGTTATAAAATAATAACGATCCGGGTTTGAAACAGATAAAGGTGCCAGCCCAGCTGGTTTGTTCGTGTGATGTTGTTGGGCCGGCTTGGGCGCGGGTTCGAGTCCCGGCCCAAGCATTATTTTTTTGATAATTATTCATGACTTAATCCATATATATATATATATATATATATATATATAATATGTGTAGTATTAGGGTTTCCAAAATGCGACAAAAATAATTAAATGTGAACAAAAATACTAGAACTCGACGTTTTTATTACTAATGTTCGTAACGTACAAGTTTAAATGCGTAATGTTACAGTCTCCCCTACTTTTAGGAACTTCGTCCCGAAGTTAAAAGGAGAACACCAGGTTTACAATTGGTCTACTACCGAAAACCTTGATAAAATTTCTCACTACCTTAACGTACCTGTAAATTCATGATTGCGTTCCGGACCGTAATTACCAATTTACCTTACATTAGGGTTTTGCGTCCTTTTTTGACTTTACCGATTGTTGAGCAGGTTCGATAGTCTCCACCAGTCGTTGAGCAGGTGGTAGGGCCTCTCCCGACTGTTGGAAAGACATGATGACCTCTACAAATCGTTAAGTAGGTTGTTTGGTAGTCAACTAATTGTTGTACAAGTAAGCAAGTATGATTATAGATATAGCAGTTAGTTCACATTCAAACAAGCATGCACTCAGATGTTATGATAATACTTGAATTTATTACTTGAATAAAAAAGTGTCAATACATAAAATTAAAGGGAAATAGACATCATTCAAATGGTGGGGTTTAAGTAACTGGAGGGTCTCAAGCGGGGTTATTTGGAGCATCAAGAGCGTTTGTAGCAAGGATTCGACAAGCATCTGCAAGATGCCCATACCTTTGACAATTGGTGCACTGTCGGC
Organism: Ambrosia x helenae; assembly: GCA_030844895.1. Lineage (NCBI taxonomy): Eukaryota > Viridiplantae > Streptophyta > Magnoliopsida > Asterales > Asteraceae > Ambrosia > Ambrosia x helenae. The sequence continues at coordinate 104,637,775 of CM061234.1, forward strand.
AAGGTACTTGAGTTGGATGGTGATATTGGCAGGTGTCACACTTAGGTAGCTTCCCGTTGTATTGTTTCTTGTTGGGTGGGGCAGTGGTGTCTATTGCAAAATTCCTGACCTTGCACTTTCCGTTAGTTGAGGCCTCAGTTTTGATTTCAACGGCAGGTTGGGGAGTATTCTTTTTCTTTTCCCCTTTACGAGTCAGGGTTCCTGCCTTCACATGGTTGTCTGTTAGGGTGGCAGCCAAACGCTTTGCTTCCTCCAGAGTAGCAGGGTTCCTTCCCCACACTGTGTCTTGAATCTGCATCGGTAAGCCACCAATGTATTTTTCGATCGCAATGGGTAAAGGGGTGACTTTGTGGGGTAGCAATAAGCTAAGTTCATGAAAACGAGTATTGTAAGCAAGGTTTTCCCCACTATCTTGAGCAAGATCATGAAATTCATCTTCCAGTTTCTTGATTTCATTACGAGGGCAGAACTCTGCCTTCATAATGTCTTTAGCTTGATCCCAAGTTAAGGCCAGTGCAGCTTCAGCTCCACGGGTGCGCTTTTCCTCATTCCACCAGGTGAGTGCTCGTTTGTGAAGAACACTCATAGCATAACGGACTTTAAAGTTGTCGGGGCATTCACTGTTGATGAAGGTATTCTCAATACCCTCAAACCATTGTAGGAGTCCTATAGCTCCTTCTTCTCCACTGAACTTTGGGGGATTACAGGAATTAAAGTGCTTAAGGTACAGGCTGGAAGACCATTCCCATTCCCGTTGCCGTTGCCGTTCCCGTTGCCGTTCAACTGGATGACTTGAGCTAGTAAGTTGGGAACCAGAGTTGCGATTTGCTGCGCCATTTGTTGAGAAATGATTGCAGCCAGTTGAGCATCGACACCATTATTGTTGTTGTTGTTGTTGTGGTTAGTGTCATGGTTATGATTGTTATTGCTACTCCCTTCATCATGATTGTTACCACTGTTAAGACGAGCACTGCGACGTGGAGGCATGATCTGTAAGAGACACAGTGAAATGAATGAGATTATATAAGGAGTGTAATCATTTATTCATTAATCAAAACGAATAAACGAAAACGTTGACTTATCAAAGATTCCAAATTCTAATAACATATGAAGACATGCTTTAGCCTATAAGTGAACACTCATCCCGAGAATTCCCAGGTAGGCATCCGGGTCCCTCGTCTGATTGGGATATATGCGCAATGCCAGCCTAGACAGAAGACTCAGAATACAGGCGTTCACCCTTCCAGATTGCACGTGTTCGTTATTAAAATCTGGAACTTCGACGAGATCTCAAGGTGGTTCAGGTTAAACCTGAGGATTTTGCCTTATTAGTCTAAGAGTGGATCCAGTGATGGAGGGCAACCTTCTTGTAGGGATGAAAGTAGAGATATGAAGTAGGAGGGAGATAGAGAGTAGCAAGTAAAAGAAGCAAGTACTGGTTAAATCCTATGGTTATAGACTAGATTATTTTTCTAATAACCTAATTCCCTATAACCATGGCTCTGATACCAATTTGTAACACCCAAACCGATGGCGGAAACATCGGGATGTCACGTATTGATGATTGTTCAGTAGCTCATGGTGAATAATAAATTTCATTAAATAATTTAAATAAGTTACATACAATTGTTCTAAGAATTTGTACATCAAATTGAATAAAACTATGCAAACATCTTCAAGCATCAATTCAAATCTTCAAGCAAGTAAAACCTGAAACAAGTTAAGTTGAAAATATTTTGGGTCAACAAAAGTTGGTGAGAATTACATAGGTTTTGATAATCGAATAAAATTGTTGTGCAATTCATGTGTCATGGCAATCTAGTCCATATGTGAAAACATACTAGAAGTAAATCGAGTGCATAATCAACCATTGTGACTGTTGTATTGTGGTACATCCCATACGCTCATGGTTCACTCGTTTATATTGCAGTAACAAACACCCACGCAACCTTTGTAGGAGGCACGTATCCGGGTGGGATTGTCAGTCCAATAGATCTATCAATGTATACCGTTTGGCTGATGAATGTTTATGTTAGAATTGTGCTTACCCTAGTCATGTTCAAGACATAATGCAACATAGAAATACACATAGACACATTGATGATTGAATTGCATAAATAATGTTGTAACATGTTTCACTACAAAAATGGTGATAAATAGAAAAGGGGCTATGTAAAACTCACCTTAGCAAAATGTTATATCTGTTGAAAAATTGAATAGTGGTGTTGCCCAAATGTGTCAAGTATCACCCTATAATAAAGTAATAAATATGTCTAAGTCTATCTAGTCTACAAATGTATATGTTCTAGGGCTTCGAATTGGGGATAAGTGCTTGTTTGATTAATATAAAAAATGTTTGATAATTGAGGGAATATTAATAAATAAATAACCAAAAATCTTTTTAGGGAAATTAAATTTAAGATGGTCACAATAATGTGTTTAAAGTGTAAAAATAATTTTTATAAAATTATTTTCTTTAAAATAGAATATTAATTCTATTTATAACAAATTGTCAAAATTTAACTTTAATATTTAAAAATACTAAAATTAAAGAATTATTATTTTAAAATTTATATTTCTGTTCTAAATATTCAGAAATAAATTGTATAAATTTTGGTGCAAAAATATTAAAATTTGAATTTATTATGATTTAATTATGATTAAAACTAACAAAAATTGATTAAAATATTAAATAAAAGATTTTTCAGAATTAAAAATCATTTCAGAAAAGTTTATCATTATTCAAACTTAGAATAATTTTTGTGGAAATTTATAAAATTGTTTTGATATTTTAATGGAATTTTATAAGTATAATAGAATAAAATTGATTTAATTATTATATATAATAAATTAATTAATTTTTGAAAACTAAAATATGTAGGTGGAACATTTATGTCAGATTAACTAAAAGTAATTTTTTTAGAATTTATAAAAGGGTTTTAATAATTAAAAACGAATTTATAAAATTAAATGTATTATATATAAATATTTGATTTGATTTGATAAAAGAAAATTAATGGAAAAAGGGTGTGCCACAGCCGGGACTCGAACCCGGGTGGCTTGGGAAACTAGCATCAGTCACAACCACTTGGTCCAGACCAGTGGTTGTGATTATTTCTGTTTTAATTAAAATAAATACTATACGCCAAAACGAGTTTATCCCCAAATTCAAACATTCGAACCCTAATTCTGAAATCATTTGATTCACACATCAATAGCCCAATTAACCTTAGGGCTATTGATGTGTGAATGCCGAAGATCAAAACCCACTAATATAATCATACTTACAAAGTCGATACGATTACGATTGGATGGTCAAACCAAAAAGTCCAACTGCGATCGAATGAACAAGAACAGAGTGTTTTTGTGAAGAATTGGAGGTTAGGAGAGATGTATCGGCGAGTTGTGATTGCTCGTGAATGATCAATTTATATTGTTATGCTCTGGATCGATGAAATGGTAAGGGTTGACCAAACATTGAAAGTTAAACGCGTAATAGGTTAATTGGGTATCAATTGGATGTTAATAAACGTGTTGCTGAGTCATAATGGACCGGTAATCGTGTAGGGATGCCAAGAATAGATAATCACGAGTTATTATTGATGTTGATTGTCAATCACGTATCACAGTTGACTTTCTAAGTCAACTGTGAGGATTTGAAACAGGTTATAAAATAATAACGATCCGGGTTTGAAACAGATAAAGGTGCCAGCCCAGCTGGTTTGTTCGTGTGATGTTGTTGGGCCGGCTTGGGCGCGGGTTCGAGTCCCGGCCCAAGCATTATTTTTTATGATAATTATTCATGACTTAATCCATATATATATAATATGTGTAGTATTAGGGTTTCCAAAATGCGACAAAAATAATTAAATGCGAACAAAAATACTAGAACTCGACGTTTTTATTACTAATGTTCGTAACGTACAAGTTTAAATGCGTAATGTTACAGATGAGAGGTTCAGATGTTGTGGTTTTATCAGTGGTTTGGGTAGCAGCAGTGGTTTTGTCAGCAGTGGCTTTATCAGCAGTGGTTTTTAACAGCAGTTGTTTTAACAGCCAGTTTGGATGGTGGTTGTCTGACTTGTTTGGCATGCATTTTCTTCCTTTTAGAGGAACCCACATCCTCAACTTCCTGCTGTTGTTCCCTTTTCTGTTTTAGCAACAACTCTGCCTTGACTTCCAAAGTGTCAGCCCTCTTTTGCTTATCTTCAGCAGCTTTTTCAGCTTCTTCATTTGCAGAGTTGTCCACTTCTTTAGCTTTGCTGGTTTGTTGTTGTTGTTGTGGTGCTGTTTGAGTAGACCCTGGTTTGTTTGCAGACTTTGATTTACCTTTTTGTGAAGGTGGACAACCAAAGGGATCTAGCTTTGGCAATCTATCTCTGCCACTCTCCCTCTTTTTGGCATCATCATTTGTGAATTCATCGTCATCTTCATCTCTGAGAATGGTGGTGGGGGCAGAGCCAGTGGTCTTCAGCAAATGGTCTTTGATGGCCTGAATATCTGCATGGGTATCTTTGTACCTAGCATCTACCATGTTTCTGATTTCTGCCATGTAGGTTTCATGAGTCTGATCTGCTAGTTTTCTGTGAGCTATGATGATGGGAGAAACAGATTTCCATAACTCACTAGCAATATCAGCTGTGGATGGTTGACTCTTGAAGAGAGTAGCCAAGGATTCCAATATTAACTTGACATCAGATTTGATATCAGCAACAGAGGTTTCAATGGTTTGGACTCTGGCCGTCAATTCTTGGTATTTTAACTCATCACCTAAGTTAATAGGATCATCTGAATTCCTACAAGTGGTAGTTTTAACTGATTCAGTCCTAGGAGGTGAATCCAAAGGATGAGAACCAGATGCCCCTTTTTCTTGGTTCTGGGGACTTCCAACTGATTTTGGGGACACTATAGTGGCCTCATCAGTTGTTGCCTTTAAGGGAGTCTTAGTTATGTAACCACTGTCCTGGTGTGAGACAATGGTCTATACATCAGTAGTGGCTGCTCCACTTGAAAACTCACCTAGAGTTGCATTGAACTCTAGGGGTGTAACCTCCTCTTCTGCTTGTGGGATGGCTGATTGAATTTCCTCAGTCCCAGTCACTTGTGGAGGTATACTCTCATTGACAGGTGAAAGAGAGGAACTGGGATTTTCCTGAGTTTTGTCAATAGCCTCAAACAGAGGTTGCATGGTCTGTTGAACATGTGATGGTGAAGGTGGAGGAGTAAAAAGAGAATTAGCCCTGGGAGAGGGGCTTGTGAACATATGGCCAAGTGACTCAAATGTATCATGATGTGGTTCCCCTTGGCTTACAACATGATCCTTTTGTGAGGATGCATGAGGAGTTTGGACAGGTTAAGATATTTCCAACTGTTGTGAGGAAGTACCAACAGTGGTTTCTAGTTGCTTTTGTGTTGCAACAGAGTTATCTTCTGGTATCTCATCTTCCAGAAGTCTCTTTTGTGGTTGAGTGGAGGTTTTTGTGGATGGACGTTTTCTTTTGGAAATAGTTGGTGTGGGTTTCACAGCACTGGATGTAGTGCCATGATCACCAGGAGCAGTGGGCTCAACAACAGAGGTTTGGACAACAGTTGTTGTCTTAGTCCTCTTTGTTTGTGTTTTTGAAACCTTTGACACTTTTGATACTTTTTCTTGGGTGTTTGAACCCAGCATTCTTGTGAAAGTTTCATCAGTTAGACTCTTCATTTGCATAAACTCACCCTTTTTGAAAACTTTTTCTGGTAAAACCTTTTGAAGGATTACACTTAAAATTCTTGGGTAAATTAGAAAAGCATTATTAGACCCAGAATTTATGGCTTTCACATTTGACACTAAGTCCATAAACAGTCCCTGGGATAGATTGAAGTCAGAATCTGACAACATAGCATAGCCCAAGTACTGAATCCTCAATGGGATTTCATTAAAGGAAGTGAACTAAGCATCATACCCCTTTCATGACTGGTGGGAAAAACTTTTGAAAAGTGTATGGAAGAAAAATTTCATGACTGGTGGGAAAAACTTTTTGAAAAGTGTTGACCCAGTCATCTAAGCATCATACCCCTTTCCTGAAACTCTGTGTGAAGCTCTGTTTTAGGGAAAGAGTCTTTACCTGACAAGTCATTAAGTGAGAAGGTTGTGGATATCAGGTGAGGGTAATGACGATACTTGTCTCACCAATTTTTGAGATAATGGAAGTAGGCTTTTTGTCTTGAAGCGAAAACTCAGCATTCAACCAGAATTCTTGGAGAGTATCGAGATAGATAGGGGCGTCAGCGGTTAGGATTGTCAGGTATTTGGATTTTAGGATGATGTCGATGGTGGAATGGAATGGAGTATTTTCATCTGTTTTTACCAGATATGGGAGATAATTGTGGGTGGCTTTAGCTTGAAGATCCATTGTAATGGATTCCGAAGGTGAGAGTGAGTGGAATTTGATTAAGGGTTTGAGAATGAAGAAGGCGGTTTCAGTATTTTGAATACAATGAGACAGTGTAACGACTGTTGTGATAAAACAGGGTTTTTATAGGCTCTGGTGAAACCGCTGATGTGGCCAAAACTCTGCTTGTAGGAGCAGACGTGGCAAACATCTGATGGTTAAACATCTGGTGGAGGACAGCTGTTTTGGCAAACAGCTGATGCAAACGACTGATGTAAATATGATGCAAACAACTGTTTTTTTATTATATATATATATATATATAGATATGGATAATAAAACAGTTGTTTTATCTGATCAGAGGTTTGAAACAGATTTTTCAACCTAACAGTGGATAAAATGGATGAAACAGTGGTTGTTTTATCTTTAACAGATTTTTCAACCAAAAGGCTATTTTTAAGGATGAATTTTGATTTTCTGAAACATTTTAATGCTTTTATTAAAAACATTTGTGTTGTTTAATCCATGTTTAGCATACCAATTCTGGAAATCATATTTGTAAAGGTAGATGTGTCTAAAGCTTTTGTCAACACATCTGCCAACTGATCCTCTGTTGGAACATGGTGCAGAGAAATCAAACCTTTTTCATAGCTATCTCTGAAAAAATGATGTCTGATGTCAATGTGTTTGGTAGTGGAGTGGGAGACTGGATTTTTATTGATATTTTCAGCAGCTTGACTATCCAACATGAGTGGAGTCTGTAATGCAGTTATCCCAAAATCCAGCAATTGATTTTGAAGCCACATGAGTTGGGCTGTACAGCTTGCAGCGGCAATGTATTCAGCCTCAGCTGTTAAGGTGGAAACAGCTGCCTGATTTTTGCTTTGCCAAGAGACTAAGGCATTCCCAAGAAACTGGCACCCTCCTGATGTGACACCCGGCATGTTCGGCTTAAACATATTAGTAACATCTAAGTCTACCTTAGCGAGAAACGTTTACAAACAAACTTAACTGGGTTAGTTGAGTCGGGTCAAGTTAGGATTGTCCAGGGTACATTGATCTGGAGGATCATTGGGAGTCGTTTTGGTAATACACTAGTACCAGGTTCCGTTGTTGGTGACATTACATGAACTAATTAAGTATATGTGTAGATTATGGGTTGTGTGGTGGATTATATACATAGATGTGTTTAAATGATGTGTAAATGATTATCTGTGCCTAAATGTGTTAAATATAGACTAAGAATGCATGCTTATGTGTTAGGATGTGTTAGAATGCGTTAAAAATGACAAACTGGAAAACTAGTTAAAAAGGGGTTCTGGTTCGACCACTTCGAGTGGTCGAAGGAGAAGGAAAGTGTCTGGTTCGACCCATGCAAGTGGGCGAACCAGGGAAGTGGAATTTGAGGAATTTCCTTCGACCAATCAGGTCTCATTCGACCCTGTGAAAGGGGCGAAGGAGACTACATTCGACCAATGAGTTGGTGCGAAGGAAGATTAGTATAAATACCAACCTTTGTCATTTTTCATCATTTCACAAACCCTAACCGTCCCAAAACGCTCTCAAACGATCTTAAAACACTAAGGAAGGAGTTTTTGCTTTTCTTTTTCATAATCTAACCCATCTACAACATCTAAACAAGAATCCAAGGTGTGTTCTTAATCCTAAATCTTTTAAAAGCATTTTAATTCGTTTTCATCTAACCCTAATTGTCCGGATCTGTTCTAAGGGTGTTTTTATGATTAAAAACCTTTTAAACATCTTTCTAAATCAAAACATGATCATTTAACATAGGTTTTCATAATGAATAACATGTGTAAATTGTGTGTTATGTGGTGTTATGTGTTGTTCACTGATTTGCTGCTATATCTATGATAGAAACATGATATAGGATTGTTATTAATGAGGGAATATTGTTGTCTAGGGTTAGGATTGGATATATTGATATTTGGGGGTTTTATTGGATTAATACTTGATGTATGAATATTTATGATCAATAGAATGAATAAGAAAGATCGGATAATCGACAAACTGAGTATTTTAAGCTAAACATGAATCGATTTCAAAAGTTTCCAAATTGGGTAAATAATTCATGCATGAAAGTGATGTTTCCATAATCTTTACCATTTTGGGAAAGGGCTGAAACGGACGTATTATCGGGGGAAATCGATGGGGTTTTGTAGGGATAAGTTATCCATGCTTGACTGCTGTGTTTGATGATGTTTCGGGTCGTTTTGAATGTGTTTGAAGCGTTTTTAAGAAAAATCATACAACAGGGGCGAACCTGGCCTCCTTCGACCAGTCGATGGTGCGAAGGAGGGATCCAGGGTCGAACCTGGCTTTTTATTGGACGAATGTGATAAAACGGGCGAAGGAAGCATCAAACGGTCGAACGAGATGTAAAAGGGTGCGAAGGAGACAAAAAGGTGCGAAGGAGACTTAAAGCTGACTGGTTCGACCGTTCTGATGCAGAAATGAGATTTTTGATACAAACTAAGTGTTTTATGCTTGAACCTTGTGTGTAATCTATGTGTACTTGATTAGTTAGGGTAATGGGTCACCAACGGGATGTCAGGTCGGTCTAGTGTGTCGGTTAAACATTTAAACACGTTTTAAAACATACTTGGTTACGATCTGGACAATCAGGGACTAGATAACCTTATGGTTATTAGTCGGGACACTTATGTGAACATTTTGATAGATCTCCGGTAGAGGGATTATCAAGGGCTAAACATCTTTACTTATATTTGAAGAACGCTACTTAAGGTGAGTTCACGGCCCCACTTTTACTGCTTTAACTTTTGGGGAGAAAACATGCACTAAACGGTTTTGGTAACATATGTCATACTACGGTTTAACTTTATATTGCTATACGATCTTTTGGAAAGTCCCGGGGGAAACCATGAATGTGCGGGGTTGCACAACGGGGGAAATGTGGATAGATCTATTGGGCGTGACCTGCCCCACTCGTCGGCTTGGAGGGCCGGGCGGGTGCATATTGTCTCGAACAGGTACATTGGTATCATGCTGAACATACGGGCTGCTTAAACATGCTGAACATTGCTAAATGTGTCTAGTAATGGTTTCCAATCGTAGTAGTAATGAAACATACGCCTAGCTAGCGTACTTGGTAACATTGATATAGTATGGACATGGTAACATTGTAGTAACATTTTGAACAAACCTGTGAACTCACCAGCATTATATGTTGACATCTTTTGGCATGTTTTTCTCAGGTCGCTAAGGTAGCAATGAACGGAACTAGGCTCACGGGTCTGCATTGGCGTCTAGATTTAGTGCACGTTTTGTAATAAAAGTATTTTGAACAACTTTTGAGATGATAGCATAGTTGATTAAATGCTACTGAAACGCTTCCGCTATTTAAATTAATGGTTATGTCTGTTTACGTTTTTCATATAGAGTTGTTTATTGTGATCGTTGACTTGGATCCTGGTTTGTCATGCGCCTCGCGGTAAAAACCCCGCAAGTGGTAATTTGAGGGTGTGACAGATTGGTATCAGAGCCAATGGTTATAGTGAACTAGGACTGCATGTAGAGTCTGGTCTATAGCCGAGTCGCACACACTAGACGGTCACATACTTTGGGTCTATTAGTGGGATACGTACTAACGTTGTCGGGGTGTCCTTACATCATCATCGTGTTTCTCCGTTACATCATCCGCTTTTATTTGGGTTCTTACCTACTCTTGATTTCTTCTTCTGGATTGAAGAAGGAAGGGTTACTTTGTTGGTTCTAGCACACACATGCCTTCTTACACTTGCACCTATCGTAACACGTTACTAGGCGATGACATTCAGTGACTGGGGTCTGGATTAGGGGCACATCTGGAGGACCATGTAGAGCAGTTTATCATTTCGGGTGCACACGAAATAATAAACTGGAATGCATGAAAATCCCGATGGACTTCGAGTTTGGATGAATAGTCCTGAATTTGTCCCTAGGTTAACTCTTGTAAATTTCTAGTGGTTGACACTAGAAGTGAATCTGAACCTCTCGATTTCTTGATTTGTTAGATCATGTCTGGTGCTCGCGGTGGTGGACGTCGTGGTGGCGGTGGTGGCCGTGCTGGCGGCGGTGGTCGTGCCGGAGGCGGTGGTCGTGGGAACATCAACATGACCCAAGCTGAACTGAACAACTTGCTCCAGCAGCAAGTGAACATGGCTATGGCTAATTTCCAGGCTGGGATTAATGCCATGGGTGGTGAGTTGATTTCTGTCGACCTTGCCTCATTTTTGGGTTTCGTGTCCTTTTCGTTTGTGTTTTATTCGTGTACCATGTTTCAGGTGCTGGTGCCAATCCACCCCCACCTCAGTGCTCTTATAAGAAGTTTAGGGACTGCCAGCCCCATAACTTCGCTGGAACTGAGGGAGCGGTGGGACTGCTCCGATGGCTGGAGAAGGTGGAATCTGTGTTTGTCATGTGTAACTATCCTGCTGGGGACCGAGTGAAGTATGCCACTGCGACATTTGAGGGGCCTGCATTGTCGTGGTGGAATGCTACTACTCAGAACGTGGGACTGGGGGAGGCTATTGCTATGCCTTGGGCGGAGTTTGTGCAGCTTTTGAGAGGTGAGTACTGTCCGAGGGAGGAGATACAGAAGTTGGAGCATGAGGTCTGGAGTTTCAAGATGGTTGGGTCGGAGATTGAGGAGTACACTGTGAGGAGGAACGAGCTGGCGGTGTTGTGTCCTGACTTACACACACCCGAATACAGGAGGATCGAGCACTATGTGTCTGGACTAGTGCCCGAGATTGCTGGGTTGGTGGCTGCTGGGAATCTTCCCACTATTGCTGAAGTTGTCCAATCAGCTCATCGGATGACTAACCTGAAGGTGGCGGAAGGCGTTTTGCCACCCAAGGGTGCTACTGTGAAAGCTGTTGAGGGGAATAAGAGGAAGTGGGAGAGTGTGGGGAAGAGTGTGGTGCCAGCTCAGCCGGCGAAGAAGTTTGAGTCATCTGGGTCTTCTTCTGGGTCGAAGACGGGTGGGTATGTTGGGAAGCATCCCAAGTGTATCAAGTGTGGTTTTCACCATTCTGGGGGTTGTGATAGGGCTCGTTGTCATCGGTGCCATCAGTTGGGGCACCATGCTAAGGATTGCAAGGTCGCGCTCACCCCAACTCAGAATCCTGCGGCTACTCCTGCTCCTGCTGCTCAGGGGACTCAGGGGAGGCAGGGGTGTTATAACTGTGGTGACACGGGACATTTCAAGCGTGACTGTCCCAAACTGAAGCAGGGCGATAATGGGAGGGGCGGGAACGGTAACGGGAACAATGGCGACGGAGGCAGGACTGCACGTGCTTTCGTCATTGGATCTGCAGAGGCTAGGCAGGATCCAGACACAGTTACCGGTACGTTCCTTCTTAATGATCGCTATGTTTCTGTCTTGTTTGATTCTGGTGCCGATAAGAGTTTCGTATCTTTGGATATTAGTCGATTGCTAGATATAGTACCCACACCTTTAGAGGCTAAGTACTTAATAGAATTGGCTGATGGTAAGAAAATCGAAGCGACACACACCCTTAGGGAATGTCGCTTGGAACTGTCGGGTTTGTCTTTCCCCATTGACCTTATGCCGGTACCTCTGGGTAGTTTTGATGTCGTGGTTGGCATGGATTGGTTATCGTTGTATCACGCGGAGATCGTTTTTTTGACAAGGTTATTCGGATCCCTCTCCCTGATGGAGAGATTCTTTCGGTTCGTGGCGAGAAAAGCGGTGCTCCGCTGAGTATCATTTCTAGCATGAAAGCCCGTAAGTATCTTCGGAAGGGCTGTTCGGCCATTCTGGCACTTGTTAACGTTTCTACTGACGATGAGAAGAAGATCGAGGATATTCCGGTGGTTCGTGACTTTTCTAATGTGTTTCCTGATGATTTACCTGGTCTTCCTCCCCATCGTCAGGTTGAGTTTGGTATTGATCTCACTCCGGGCGCAGCTCCTATTGCCCGAGCTCCGTATCGTCTTGCACCTCCTGAAATGCAAGAGCTGTCCAGCCAGTTACAGGAACTCTTGGAAAAGGGTTTCATTCGACCGAGTTCTTCCCCGTGGGGAGCCCCTATTTTGTTTGTGAAGAAGAAGGACGGAAGTCTTCGTATGTGTATTGATTATCGTGAGCTGAACAAAGTGACCATCAAGAATCGTTATCCTCTTCCTCGCATTGATGATCTCTTTGACCATCTTCAGGGCTCTAGCTACTATTCGAAGATTGATTTGCGGTCCGGTTATCACCAGTTGCGCGTCAGGGAAGCTGACATTCAGAAGACTGCTTTTCGCACTCGTTATGGCCATTTTGAGTTCTTGGTCATGCCTTTCGGTCTCACTAACGCACCGGCGGTGTTCATGGATTTGATGAACCGCGTCTGTAAGCCTTACCTTGATAAGTTCGTCATCGTGTTCATTGACGACATTCTGATTTATTCCAAGAACAAGGCAGATCATGAGGAACATCTGCGGTTGGTCTTGGAACTTTTCAGACGGGAGCAGTTGTATGCTAAGTTCTCGAAGTGTGATTTTTGGTTGCGTGAGGTTCAATTCCTAGGACATGTGGTGAATGAACTGGGAATTCATGTCGATCCGGCTAAGATCGAAGCTATTAAAGACTGGGAAGCACCAAAGACGCCATCTGAGGTGCGGCAATTCCTAGGTCTTGCGGGCTATTATCGTCGTTTCATTGAGGGATTTTCGAAGATCGCTCAACCCCTCACTGCTCTTACCCAGAAGGACCGAAAGTTCGACTGAGATGAACCACAAGAATCAGCATTTCAGATGCTGAAGCTTAAACTTTGTTCTGCACCTATCTTATCCCTACCTGAGGGTACGGATGATTTCGTTGTGTACTGTGATGCTTCTATTTGTGGTCTCGGTTGCGTGTTGATGCAGCGCGGGAAGGTTATTTCTTACGCTTCCCGTCAACTCAAGGTTCATGAGAAGAACTACACTACTCATGACTTGGAACTGGGTGCGGTAGTCTTTGCGTTGAAAATCTGGAGACATTACTTGTACGGTACCAAGTGTGAAGTATATACCGATCACAAGAGTCTTCAGCATATTTTCGACCAGAAGGTGTTGAACATGCGACAGCGTCGCTGGGTTGAACTCCTAAACGATTATGACTGTGCCATCAAATACCATCCTGGCAAGGCGAACGTTGTGGCGGACGCCTTGAGCAGGAAGGAGTCTGCGAACCCTCGCCATGTTCGAGCCTTACAGCTCACCATTCATTCGTTGTTGCCTGACCAAATCCGTTCTGCACAGTTGGAAGCCTTGAAGGAGGAAAACCTTAAGGCTGAAACGATGCACGGTGCTGACAAGCATCTTGAGCTCAGGACCGATGGCTTACACTATTTTGCGGGGCGTGTTTGGGTCCCATTGTTCGGGGGATTGCGCGAGCTTGTTCTGGATGAAGCTCACAAGTCCCGGTATTCTATTCACCCTGGCTCCGATAAGATGTATCAGGATTTGAAGATACTTTATTGGTGGCCGAACATGAAAGCTGACATAGCTTCTTACGTCAGCAAATGTTTGACTTGTGCTAAAGTCAAGGTGGAGTATCAGAGGCCGTCTGGTCTCCTGCAACAACCAGAGGTTCCAGAATGGAAGCGGGAACGAATCACGATGGATTTTGTCACCAAACTGCCAAAGTCACCTAGTGGTTATGATATGATTTGGGTGATTGTTGACCGGTTGACAAAATCGGCACGTTTTATACCTATTAAGGAAACCGATGGACTCGAGCGGTTGGCTCGACTTTACCTTAAGGAGGTGGTTGCTCGGCACGGAGTGCCTGTTTCTATTATCTCTGATCGTGATTCTCGTTTCGCTTCGCGTTTCTGGAAGGCTCTGCACAAGGCTTTGGGTACTCAGTTGGATATGAGTACGGCTTATCATCCGCAAACTGATGGACAGAGTGAGCGGACGATTCAAACCTTGGAAGACATGCTTCGGGCATGTGTTATCGATTTTGGCAAAAGCTGGGAGATCCACCTGCCATTAGTGGAGTTCTCCTACAACAACAGCTATCACTCTAGCATCAAGGCAGCTCCGTTCGAGGCCTTTTACGGACGGAAATGTCGATCACCACTTTGTTGGGCCGAGGTGGGCGAGAGCCAGCTCACTGGTCCGGAACTCGTGTACGAAACTTCGGAGAAAATCGTACAGATCCGTCAACGTTTGGCTGCTGCACGGGATCGTCAGAAGAGCTATGCCGATCGCCGTCGAAAACCTTTAGAGTTCCAGGTTGGGGACAAGGTACTTCTGAAAGTTTCACCATGGAAGGGCGTCATACGCTTTGGAAAGCGTGGCAAGCTTAACCCTCGTTATGTCGGACCGTTCGCAATCCTGGATCGGATTGGACCGGTGGCATACAGACTTGACTTACCGGCGGAGCTCGGTAGTGTACACAACGTCTTCCATGTGTCTAACTTGAAGAAGTGTTTGGCTGATGAATCTCTCATTGTACCACTGGAAGAGATCAAGGTTGATGATCGTCTTCGCATTGTGGAGGAACCTGTCGAGATTCTCGACTACAAGATTCGTAGCCTTCGTCGGAGTAAAATCCGCATCGTTAAAGTCCGTTGGAACTCGAACCGTGGACCGGAGTTCACATGGGAACGGGAGGATCAGATGAAATCTAAGTATCCTCATCTCTTTCCAAAGCGCGCGTTTGAATCGAGGCATGTTACTGCTGAAGCGGAATGAATCTCGGGTCGAGATTCCTTTCAACGTGGGGATGATGTGACATCCGGTAAGTTTCTTTTCGTTCTGTTCTTTTCGTTTCTTTCTTTTTGGGCTTTGCGCAATTTTCGGGACGAAAATTCTTTCAACGTGGGGATGATGTGACACCCGACATGTTCGGCTTAAACATATTAGTAACATCTAAGTCTACCTTAGCGAGAAACGTTTACAAACAAACTTAACTGGGTTAGTTGAGTCGGGTCAAGTTAGGATTGTCCAGGGTACATTGATCTGGAGGATCATTGGGAGTCGTTTTGGTAATACACTAGTACCGGGTTCCGTTGTTGGTGACATTACATGAACTAATTAAGTATATGTGTAGATTATGGGTTGTGTGGTGGATTATATACATAGATGTGTTTAAATGATGTGTAAATGATTATCTATGCCTAAATGTGTTAAATATAGACTAAGGATGCATGCTTATGTGTTAGGATGTGTTAGAATGCGTTAAACACGACAAACTGGAAAACTAGTTAAAAAGGGGTTCTGGTTCGACCACTTCGAGTGGTCGAAGGAGAAGGAAAGTGTCTGGTTCGACCCATGCAAGTGGGCGAACCAGGGAAGTGGAATTTGAGGAATTTCCTTCGACCAATCAGGTCTCATTCGACCCTGTGAAAGGGGCGAAGGAGACTACATTCGACCAATGAGTTGGTGCGAAGGAAGATTAGTATAAATACCAACCTTTGTCATTTTTCATCATTTCACAAACCCTAACCGTCCCAAAACGCTCTCAAACGATCTTAAAACACCAAGGAAGGAGTTTTTGCTCTTCTTTTTCATAATCTAACCCATCTACAACATCTAAACAAGAATCCAAGGTGTGTTCTTAATCCTAAATCTTTTAAAAGCATTTTAATTCGTTTTCATCTAACCCTAATTGTCCGGATCTGTTCTAAGGGTGTTTTTATGATTAAAAACCTTTTAAACATCTTTCTAAATCAAAACATGATCATTTAACATAGGTTTTCATAATGAATAACATGTGTAAATTGTGTGTTATGTGGTGTTATGTGTTGTTCACTGATTTGCTGCTATATCTATGATAGAAACATGATATAGGATTGTTATTAATGAGGGAATATTGTTGTCTAGGGTTAGGATTGGATATATTGATATTTGGGGGTTTTATTGGATTAATACTTGATGTATGAATATTTATGATCAATAGAATGAATAAGAAAGATCGGATAATCGACAAACTGAGTATTTTAAGCTAAACATGAATCGATTTCAAAAGTTTCCAAATTGGGTAAATAATTCATGCATGAAAGTGATGTTTCCATAATCTTTACCATTTTGGGAAAGGGCTGAAACGGACGTATTATCGGGGGAAATCGATGGGGTTTTGTAAGGATAAGTTATCCATGCTTGACTGCTGTGTTTGATGATGTTTCGGGTCGTTTTGAATGTGTTTGAAGCGTTTTTAAGAAAAATCATACAACAGGGGCGAACCTGGCCTCCTTCGACCAGTCGATGGTGCGAAGGAGGGATCCAGGGTCGAACCTGGCTTTTTATTGGACGAATGTGATAAAACGGGCGAAGGAAGCATCAAACGGTCGAACGAGATGTAAAAGGGTGCGAAGGAGACAAAAAGGTGCGAAGGAGACTTAAAACTGACTGGTTCGACCGTTCTGATGCAGAAATGAGATTTTTGATACAAACTAAGTGTTTTATGCTTGAACATTGTGTGTAATCTATGTGTACTTGATTAGTTAGGGTAATGGGTCACCAACGGGATGTCGGGTCGGTCTAGTGTGTCGGTTAAACATTTAAACACGTTTTAAAACATACTTGGTTACGATCTAGACAATCAGGGACTAGATAACCTTATGGTTATTAGTCGGGACACTTATGTGAACATTTTGATAGATCTCCGGTAGAGGGATTATCAAGGGCTAAACATCTTTACTTATATTTGAAGAACGCTACTTAAGGTGAGTTCACGGCCCCACTTTTACTGCTTTAACTTTTGGGGGAGAAAACATGCACTAAACAGTTTTGGTAACATATGTCATACTACGGTTTTAACTTTATATTGCTATACGATCTTTTGGAAAGTCCCGGGGGAAACCATGAATGTGCGGGGTTGCACAACGGGGGAAATGTGGATAGATCTATTGGGCGTGACCTGCCCCACTCGTCGGCTTGGAGGGCCGGGCGGGTGCATATTGTCTCGAACAGGTACATTGGTATCATGCTGAACATACGGGCTGCTTAAACATGCTGAACATTGCTAAATGTGTCTAGTAATGGTTTCCAATCGTAGTAGTAATGAAACATACGCCTAGCTAGCGTACTTGGTAACATTGATATAGTATGGACATGGTAACATTGTAGTAACATTTTGAACAAACCTGTGAACTCACCAGCATTATATGTTGACATCTTTTGGCATGTTTTTCTCAGGTCGCTAAGGTAGCAATGAACGGAACTAGGCGCACGGGTCTGCATTGGCGTCTAGATTTAGTGCACGTTTTGTAATAAAAGTATTTTGAACAACTTTTGAGATGATAGCATAGTTGATTAAATGCTACTGAAACGCTTCCGCTATTTAAATTAATGGTTATGTCTGTTTACGTTTTTCATATAGAGTTGTTTATTGTGATCGTTGACTTGGATCCTGGTTTGTCATGCGCCTCGCGGTAAAACCCCGCAAGTGGTAATTTGAGGGTATGACACCTGATGTAGACTTTCTTGTGGTGTGACAGCCAGCAAAATCACTATCTGAATAACCTGAAAGCTCAATATTTCCATTAGCAGGATACCAGATACCAAGTGTGGGAGCACCTTTTAGGTATCTGAATATCCTTTTCACAGCAATAAGGTTTGACTTTCTAGGTGAAGTCTGGGATCTTGCACAGACACAAGTGGCAAACATAATGTCTGGCCTAGATGCAGTTAAGTACAATAAAGACCCAATCATGCATCTGTAATGTGTTTGATCAACCAGTTCATCCTTGTCATCAATAGTGAGTAGCTTGACTGTACTCATGGGTGTACTACATGGCTTACAGTCATTCATCTCAAATCTAGTTAACAAATTATTTACATATTTATTTTGATGAATGAATGTGTCATTTTGCAGTTGTTTCACTTGGAATCCAAGGAAACACTGACGTTCACCCATAACACTCATTTCAAACTCTGTTGTCATGAGTTCCCTAAACTCTTCACACATTTTGTTACATGTGGATCCAAAAATGATGTCATCCACGTATATTTGAACAATCATTAAGTCTTTCCCTCTCCATTTCAAAAATAATGTTTTATCAATTTTACCTCTTGTGAAACCAATGGATAAGAGAAAAGTGGAAAGAGTTTCATACCAGGCCCTTGGTGCTTGTTTGAGTCCATACAAAGCTTTATTAAGCTTGTAGACATGATCGGGATGGAATGTGTCTTCAAAACCAGGTGGTTGACATACATAGACCTCCTCCTGAATTTTTCCATATAGGAAGACACATTTGATATCCATCTGATACACCTTGATGTTGTGGCTGACAACAAAGGCTAGAAAGAGTCTAATTGCTTCTAACCTTGCTACAAGAGCAAAGGTTTCATCATACTCTATTCCTTCTTCTTGTCTGAAGCCTTGAACCATAAGCCTGGCTTTATTTTTGAGAACAATACCCCTTTCATCAGTTTTGTTTTTGAAGACCCACTTTGTACCTATTGGACAAACATCCTTAGGCAGTGGTACAAGTTCCCATACTTGTTGTCTTTTGAACTGAAGGAGCTCTTCTTGCATAGCTTCTACCCAACTGTTGTCTTTTAGTGCCTCTTGGTACTTGCTTGTGGGTGGAGCATCTGTTACTTGGACATCCCTAGGAGCAGATGTTTCAAGACTTTTTGTAACAGATGTTTGGACAGGAGTGAAGGTCTGTTTGGGCTTTCCTTTTGAAGTACTCACCACCTGATCTGCAAGAGTTTTAGCTTTGTACTCTTGTATTTTTACATCAAAATTTTTGAGATACAAGCACTCTTTGGTTTTGTGATTCTTTTTCCTACATATTGAACATGTGGCTTTGGAATCACATACACTTGTTCCTTTGTTAATGTCATATGCTTTTAGAAGAAAACAGTTTTTAGTGACATGATTCTTCTTTTCATAGAAATCACAGAACAAGTGGACAGTCTTTTCTTTCTTCTTCCCTTTTTCAGCCTTCTTTTCAGCAGATGTTTGAGCATCTGCTGGAAGGTTTTTCAAGGGAATGATTTTTGCCTGAGGTGTTGTCTTTCCTTCAGTAGTTTTAAAATCAACAGGTTTAAAATTCTCAAGAGTACCACACTCATCGGACCAAGTAGGTTTAAATTCATACTTTTCAAGTTCAGTGAATGATGAGGAACCTTCTGATTTTTCTAGAACAATTTTCTTACCATTTGGTTCAGTGATTTTAATCTCTTGACCCTTCAAATTTGTTGGTGCTATCTCAATAGACTTTTGATCCCTTTTGTCAGTGTTTTCAAAAGCTGGAGCAGTGGTTTCAAAACCAAAACCAAACTTCACATGACTTTTGGTTTGTTTGTTGAGTAGCATTTCAAATCCTCTACATGATTCCACCCATTTCTGACATTCAACTTGGGTGGACTCAAGCTCACTTTTACAACTATGATATTTTGTTATCATAGTTTGGAGCTGGTCTTTGGTTATGGTTGCTTCATGTTTTAAGCTGCTTATTTCAGATTCTTTTTCAGTTAAACTTGTTTTTAATTCTTTTGAAAGTTTCTCAAATTTAACTTCATCATCTAAAATTTTCTTTCTAAGGTTTTCATTCACCTCTTTGATGTTAGCAAATGCTATCACACATCTGTCAGAACATAAATCCTTAAGAATTTGAGGAGGTACCTTAGCAGCAGCCATCAATGCACAATCACACTTGCATTCACAATCATCAGATGCACCCCAGGGATCTGAGAGATTCACAACCTCTTCTTCAGGTTTTTCACCTACAACTACTTCATCAACAACATCATCAGTCACAACTTTAGATTCAGTCACCACCTCCTCAGATTAAACTTCTTCTACCATAGCCATGAAACAAAAATTTTCTGGTTCATTTTCAGCTTTGGCAACTAATGCAAAATTTTCATCTGTTAACTCATCTGGTAGACTGCTCCAATCAACAAAGCCTTGTGTGAAGAAGCTCTGTTGACTGGTCTCTACAGGAGCAGAGGATGGAGCAGCAGTCATTTGCACAGGTGCCTGAGTAACAGGTGTTTGCACATAGTGGATCTGAGGAACAGTGGTTTGGACATACTGGACAGGAACAGTGTTTGAGGACTGTGCAAAATGAGCAGTGTTTTGCACATTTGGTCCAGGGGTATTATAGGAATTTTGATAAGTGTTGGTCTGAGGTCTTTGATTTGGATAGGTGATTATAGGTGTACCATGTTGACTCCTACTTCCCTAGCAAAATGACCAAGTCTATGACATTTATAACACTTTATCTTTGATTTATCCAACCCAACCTTTGATCTGCCAGTTAACCCTAGAAACCTTCTCCCAGTTTTCTTGTAAAAATTGTTAGTTCTTACACTGAGAAGGGCCAATTGGTGCATAATGTCCATTTCTTCCAAATCATCAGGGTCAAAGTATTTCAGATCATCATACTCAAAGGATATGTTATCAGATGCCTGGATATCACCACCACTTGCTGTGAAAGCATAGTTTGGTGAATAAGAATTAGAGTTAAAACCTGAGTTAAAACCTGAAGTTATGTCAATGAAGTGATCATAACTCTGATCCTTAGTATTTCCAGGCACCTCATCATGACCCAAAAGTGCTGTATTACCAAATACATAATCATCAGACACTTTTCCAGAGTCCTGGAGCTTCTTTTTCTGGTTAAGCTCTCTCACATAGGTCAAGAGCTTACCATGAAGCTGGGTCAGTGATAGGTCCTTAAATCCAATAGAGTTTCTCATAACTATAGCAATAGTGTCCCATTTGTCTGGTAATGATCTTATAAACCTATGGTTCAAAGTTGAATGAGGGTAAGTTAGACCAACCAGTTTTAATTCACTAATGAGACAGTTAAACCTCTCAAATTATTGAGTTAATGACTCTCCCTTAACATGTCTGAATGTTTTCATATTGTTGGTTAAGTATTTCACGGTTGTTTTCAATAACCTCTTCAGTCCCACCAAATTGTTCTTTCTGTGCATCCCACAACTCCTTTGCACTGTTACAGTGTAACAGCCCAGCATATATATCATTGGGTAGAGCCATGGCCACGATACTGAAGGCCTTAGCATCTAACTCAATTTTCTGAAAATCCTGGTCGGAGTAGTTTTCAAGTTTCTTTGGCTCCTGAACCTTGGGATCTTCGGTACTCGGCACCATCGGAACATGTGGTCCGAAGATAACCGACTTCCAACACCCCGTGTTCTGTTGAGCTAGAACATGGCTCATCCAACGTTGCCAGATATTGTATTCAGATCTGACAAGCATCGGTGGCTTGTTGTTCGTACCAGTGTTATGTGGATCGTGATTGATTGAAGCCATTCTCTGATTTTTCAAAAACAAAGTCTGTTTAAAAACGGTTGAATCGAAAATAAACTATTACTCTGTTTTCAATCCGACAAACAAACGATATCAATAATTGTGAGCTGATTTGTTTATATTAAATTGATTGATTAGATCGAATTTAATTGACCAAGCTCTGATACCAATTGTTAGGATCTGAGTTTGATTGTTTTGATATATTTAGAATAAGATGAGAAATGAATGATGTAAGTATATATGGAAAGTGCAGCGGAATGATAAACTATAATCAAAACAAAGGAATAAATGTTTTCTTCAATCGAAAGCTTTCATTAATTGAAAGATTACAATCAAATACAAGTACTCCCCCTCAGCCTGATCACACAGTGATTGTTTGTCTGAGAGAATGTTTGTGTGTGATGCAATAGAACAGTACAAGCACTGTTCTATTTATAGACAAACCTAAACCACTGGTGACCTGTGCTGACGTCACCTAAGATAGTGACCTCTAACAGAATAACAACATAAAACATCTGCCCTATACAAACTACTGTTGTATTACAAAACACTGTAAACTAAACTACTATTGAGGGAAAACTCTGATGGTCTTGAAACATCTGTTGGAGTCTAAGTGCTGTTGACTCCAACAGACCTTTAGTCTTCAGTACTTGATCAGCAGTTGTTTCTTCATCAGACCTTTGGTCAACAGTTGTTCTCTATCAGTTGTTATCTAGCAGTCCTTTGTATCAGCAGTTGTCATAGCAGTTGTTTGGATGGAACAGTTGTTAGGGTCAACAGTCTTTTGGGAAGAGTATGTTGTAAAGACTGTTTATTTGTGTGAATCAACTGTTAGCATATTTTGGCTTTTCAATCATCTGTTCTTCTTCAGGTCAGCAGACCCAACACTCCCTCACAGCCTGACAACACTACTCAGCCTCATTCCCCGGCCCACTCCCATTCACTCAACATCAGCCCAGCTTCGGCCCAACACACCCCTACTACCTCCACTGCCCCAAGCCCAACACCTCAATCCGACCAGCCCTCACCTCCTGAAGCCCACTCGCATCCCTCCAACATTACCCTTACCACTTCACCTCCGGCCCACTCCCCTCCACTCCACCCAACACCATCGGTACAACCTCCGCCCCCACCCACCCATCCGATGCGTACACGCGCCAAGGATGGAATTACAAAGCCCAAACAACGTTTAAATCTTCACACATCTACCATCGTTCCCGTCCCAAAAACCCCTACCGATGCCTTGTCCATTCCAGTGTGGTATAAAGCCATGACCGATGAATACCAAGCTCTTATTAAGAATGAGACATGGGAATTAACACCTAGGTTACCGGGCATGAATGTGATACGTAGTATGTGGTTATTCAAGCATAAGTTTAAATCAGATGGATCCTTGGAACGGTATAAGGCGCGATTAATATGTGATGGTCGCCTTCAACAGGTTGGTATCGATTGTGGCGAGACATTCAGTCCTGTGGTTAAACCTGCCACCATTCGCACTGTCCTCTCCATTGCCCTTTCACAATCCTGGCAGGTTCACCAACTAGCGTCACTAATGCCTTCTTGCATGGTCATCTTAATGAGACAGTTTACATGTATCAGCCTATGGGTTTTCGGAACAAAGACTATTCGGATCACGTTTGTCGCCTCAAGAAGTCACTCTACGGGTTAAAACAGGCACCTAGAGCGTGGTATCAACGCTTTACCAACTATGTTCTTACGTTGGGTTTTACACAGAGCAAATGTGATGCTTCGCTGTTTACTTATCATCAGGATACTCAGGTTGCTTATCTCCTCTTATATGTCGATGACATTGTCTTGGTCACCTCGACGACTTCTCTTCGCACCACACTCATGAGTCACCTTTCTACTGAATTTGCTATGAAAGATCTCGGCCCCCTCAGCTTCTTCCTCGGACTCGCAGTGAAACGTCAAGGTGATACTATGTTTCTTTCCCAACAGGCTTATGCTCAGGAGATTATTGAACGAGCTGGTATGTCCTCCTGCAAACCCGTACACTCTCCTGTTGATACCAACTCCAAATTAGGTGCCAACGCGGGCTTAGACTTCCATGACCCATCTCTATACCGCAGTCTCGCGGGAGCTCTCCAGTATCTCACCTTCACCCGGCCGGAAATCGCCTATGCTGTTCAACAAATCTGTATTCATATGCATGCACCAAAAACAGATCACTGGAATGCTCTTAAACGGATTATACGATATATTCAGGGTACTGTCAGCTTCGGGCTCACTCTTAGCCCGTCCAACCACCCGCGTCTCTTTGCATATACTGACGCTGATTGGGCAGGATGTCCAGACACACGACGCTCCACCAGTGGGTTTTGCGTATATTATGGTGACAATCTTATCTCATGGTCGTCAAAACGGCAGGCTACTATCTCTCGCTCCAGTGCGGAGGCTGAATATCGCGGTGTCGCCAACGTTGTAGCTGAGGTTTGTTGGCTCAGAAATCTCTTATTAGAACTTCGCCGCCCTCATACATCTGCCACCTTAGAATATTGTGACAACGTGAGTGCCATTTACTTATCAGGGAATCCAGTCCAACACCAACGGACTAAACATATTGAGTTAGACATTCACTTTGTTCGTGAGAAAGTCCAGAAAGGCCAAGTTCGTGTTCTCCATGTTCCCTCTCGCTATCAGATAGCTGACATCTTCACCAAAGGCTTACCTCGAGTTCTCTTTGAAGATTTCCGATCCAGTCTAAGCCTTCGGTCACCTCCGGCTTCGACTGCGGGGGTGTAATAGATAATAGGCATTTAATGTGATTGATAATGTAAATTATTGTGATTGAGATAATTGTGGAAGGGTTGTTGACCTTCCTTATTAGGGATAGGGAGCCTCATGTATATATGGATGTATTGTTAATGATAATATCAAGGGTTTGAATTGTTTCACGATGTTACATCTGCACGTAGTATAACACATGTAGAATGTTACTTCGGTTAGGTAATTTCAAATATATTAATGTTGGAGTGCCCCAAGTTTGGAGAAAAGTCGGCATGACTTCTTTTTTGCATCCCTTACTGGACTATTTCACGGGCAGCAGCAGTGGTGGGGAGGATGCACGGAGGATCAGGCCTGTAGAGAAGCCCATCGAGCCTCCTTTTTCCATCTCGTCAACGGTTGTATCCCAGCAAATAGTCCAGTTGGCACCACTGAGGAGGATGGGCTGTGCTTTGTGTTTTATGGGGTGCTTCAGCGTGCATGGCCTTGTTGAAGGGATTCAGGAGTACCCATCACACTCATATTCTATGAAAATGAGGCCAAAAATGTTACATCTGCATGAAACAATGCCTGTTTAGAATATTCAGCCTACCATTTGAAACCACGTCATTCGTCATAGTTGGAGCGGTGGTAGTTGACAATGGTGGAGTTTAATCATAGGTTGTTGTTATGACAGAGATGATGGGTGAAGATGACCTTTATTGTATTTGGTGTGGCCGGTTGTAACCAAGTCATGTTTCTTTCGTCATCTCGTAGACATTGCAAACTTTTCGGTGATCTTCTGGTTTAACCTCTTCTGCTCCAGATTTTCAAGACCGGATTTCCGATGTTGTATTTTTTTTCCTACTCCTGGTTTGGATCGATTCTACATCTGCTACTTACTTTCCTGTGTCGTCTTTTATCTTCTATTTTCATCGGTGTCGTCAGCGGCCTAGGGAAAACCCTCAGGAATTTACACAGGTGTCAACGACTTTTATCTTTGAAAAAAGCACACTTTTGTGCTCATTTTTTGTTCACTTTGATCTTTTGGATTGATGTTACATCTGCTACTTAAACTCATGTAGCCAACGGCCTAGGGAAGAAACTTCTTGATTTACACGTGTGCCATCAGTTGGAAGTGGTGTTCTCGGAAAAGCACACTTTTTGTGCTCATGGATCGATGTTACATCTATATGAAGATTTAATAATATTTGAGCTGTGGCGTGCCTCCCAGATCTACGTCATGGAAAGTTAACAAACTTATCCTGGAGATTCTGGATGAAGAAGCCCTTGATTGTATTTGATAGGGTAACTTCCAAAGGGCCTCCCATGACCAATTTTTAGAATATTAAATTAAAATGTAAAATATTATAAGAGTCAATGGTCTTTAGTAGGTTGATTAGGAGAGTCAATAGCCTTTGCTAGGTTGACTAAGAGAGTCAATGGTCATCATATGTATTTCTCTCCATGTATCTTGCCTATTCATCCCTATAAAAAGAGGGACATTGTACAAGATTATTGGATGAATACCATCAATACCATTGACTTACATGGTATCAGAGCCAGCCTAGGCTCTATACTGTTTCCGCTGCACTACCAGAAAATACAAACGCTAGCCGTCACCGCCTTAGAAAAACCCTAGACACGGCGGCGAGCTGTCATCGTTGCCGTCGCCCTGTCTGGACGCTTTTTACCCTTTTCGGTTTGCTAGTTTCACTTTTCCATTATGTTTTAAATAAGTCTCAATTTTCGGTTCTAGGTTCTTGCCATTATTATCAAATCTATTTTCGGAACACCATAGCATCCCACAGCCACCGCCATAGTGACCGCCTACCTCCCATCTTATTGATTCCGCTTCTCCGTCATGCCACTCCTTGCCGCCCTGCCGCCACTGCTTATTGGACTACGGTCCCCCGCCGCGCCACTTGCTGGACTACGATCCGCCGCCGCGCCGCTACTTGCCGCCGCCGCCTTGCCGTAATGGAGACATCATATCGGATAATAGGATCATTAAAGTCGTGGATTTTCATTGAAGATTATGGATTTCAAGATTATGAGATTATGACAAAAGTTTTGATTAATATTGAAGACCGTTTATTATTATTGTTTTTTTTCTATGTTTTGGTTTTCCCAGTCTATGCTTCTGGTTTCCTTCCACTTTGACTGTGGGGGAGTATTAGACTATCTATATCTATATCTATATCTATATCTATATCTATACTATATTATAAAACATTTGATAAGGACTTCTTAAAATTTAAGAAGTACAAGTTAATTTGCTTATGGTATAACATACAATGCACATAATAACTACATTTTAGGGGCAAATTGGTCTTTCAAACACCATATTTAATCTAAATGAATTCAAGAGTCAATAGATGTTTATGATAGCTCATGACATTTATTTCTACAATTACTTTGAACATATGAAATAGAAAACATATAAAAAACAATTTATAATGCTACATGTTTTGTTATAATCTTTTATATAGAGTTAGATACTTGATAAAACTTTGAATAATTTGACATCATGAGAGCTTACCCTACTAAACAACGTAAAGTTGCATTATTTATAGAATAATGTGCTTTTATATTTTTCTTTAAATCCTTTTATATAACATAGCTTAAACTTATTATTTTTTTAATATTATCTTGTGTTTAGAAGAAAAAGAAACAAGAAGTTCCATGATTGGTTCTATTTTTATATACGTTTCAATGTAAGCTTCGTTTAAAATAGAGTTGCGTGTGATAACGTACAAGTCATCGAAGCATAGGCGAACGAGTCATTAAAGTTTTTCTTAATTTGTTATTTCCTTTTTATATGTGGATTTGTTACGGTTTCGACTTAGTTTTTTTCTATGATAATTTTTAACCTTATGTAATATGGCGAGTAAACTTGCTACCATGTGTGTGCGCGATTCAACGTTTTTTTATCTATTTTTTTTGTTCGGTTTAACAGTCTCGCCGCAACGCGCGGGTTTCTCACTAGTTAAATTAAATGTAAAATATTATAAGAGTCAATGGTCTTTAGTAGGTTGATTAGGAAAGTCAATGGTCTTTGCTAGGTTGACTAGGAGAGTTAATGGTCTTCATATCTTACCCATATTTCTCTCCATGTATCTTGCCTATTCAACCTTATAAAAAGAGAGACATTGTACAAGATTATTGGATGAATACCATCAATACCATTGACTTACACTAATGCCTTTGGAAATGTTGCCACGGTAACCATAGTTAGGGTTACCCTTATAAAGTTGGAGCTGGTGTTCTCGGAAAAAGCTACAAAATTTAGGATGCTGTAAAAGTCTTGGTTCATTTGTTACATTTGTTAAAAGTATTTATATATGTTGTAAATTGTAGAATAACATGCGTGATTCGGTTTCATGTGTATATTTTTTATATGTAAAATTGTCTACAATTCTAGTTTCAATTCCATGTTTTAGATTCATGTATATATTCGGGGTATTCGGTAATTATTTTGGATTCATTAATATATTATAGAAAGATAATTAAAAACATTTCATAAACCAAAAAAACTAAAAAAAATACATAACGTGTAGTAAAAACACTGCCAAAAAGTCACTTTTCAGCATTTGTCACTTGACGAATGATGTCGAGGCAATTTTTTAAGGGCAAAAAATGAACGTTAAAGTATCTCCTAAGAACTGGACGTTCGCGGGGCCGATGACCGGGAACCACCAGCCCGGAACATAGAAACACACGCTCGAAAGAGGTCCCCGGTCCATTTTCAAATAAACCAAAAAAATTAAAAAAAAAATACAACAAATCCTGAACGTGCAGTAAAAACATTGCCAAAAAGTCACTTTTCAGCGTTTTGTCATGTGACGAATGATGTCGAGGAAATATTTTAAGGCCCAAACTTACAGGAACGTTAAAGTATCTACTAAGAACTACGTCTTCGCGGGGCCGGTGACCGGGAACCACCGGCCCGGAACATAGAAACACACGCCCGAAATAGGTCCCCGAGACATTTTTGAATAAACCAAAAAAAATAAAAAAAATACGTCAAGTCCTGAACGTGCAGTAAAAACATTGCCAAAAAGTCACTTTTCAGCGTTTTGTCACGTGACGAATGACGCCGAGGCAATTTTTTAAGGCCCAAATTTACAGGAACGTTAAAGTATCTACTAAGAACTACGCATTCGCGGGGCCGGTGACTGGGAACTACCGACCTGGAACATAGAAACACACGCCCGAAAGAGGTCCTCGGGCCATTTTTGAATAAACCAAAAAAAAAATTAAAAAATACATCAATAAATTACAATTATAAAATTTATTAATAAATAACATATTATACAATTAAGACCACATGCGGTCGCGCTGGATACCGACGGTCGTCTAGCTAAAAGGGTATTGGTGTCAAAATATTATTGTAACCCATTTGTTGTTCACTTTGATTTTCTGCCCAATGAGTGAACGAGGACGACGACTGTTGTGTGTCAATCGGGTTATACGGTGTCCAAAATGATGATGCCTGAGTGTTAATGTGGGGATATACGTAATAGACTCATGTTGGGTAGGTTTGAACCCACATAATGTTTTTGATTGAACCCCTGAGACTTTTGATGAACTGGGTTTTGTGACGAAGCCGCCCCTGTAAAATTACCAATTTCCTCATTATCCGGCAATCCGACTAAATCGGAAATGTCTACATCCTCATCTAGGGAAGTATCTGGAAAAGTTGAACGCTCGGCTTCGTCATTATCAGCACGTCTCTACCTCCTACACCCTGAAACCCTGTGAGGCCGGCTTCTGTTAGCCACCAAACCGACCGGGTGAGCTTGAAGACACGAAGGATAATTCAAACGATCTCCAAAATTTTCATTAAATGGTGCAGGAGCGCTTGCCATAAACTGAGACACTTGATCATGAATCTGAGTATACCCTTCCATCTGCATTAATTAAAATAAGTAATATTAAAAAAATTTGTATTATATAACGTGAATATAAATTTATATATTAATGAAACGATAAAGTGATATACATATCAGCAGTTGGGTTATCGACCCATCATCTCGAAACCCGGTTTGTGGTTCCGGGTTATTCATCGGGTTAGTTACGTATCAAACTGTGTGTTCTAAATACCAAGTCATGTAATCTAGAGACACGGAAGGAATTGTGGTTTGTTCCACGTCCACTCTATTCCGCTCGCGATTATACCAGGAAGAGACATATGTTACATGTTCATTTACCCAGTTAGTATCTCTTCTTCAGGGGTAAAGGGTTGTGTGACACCCGACAAATTCAGGTTTACATTTTACAAACATTTACCATTTACATCGGCTAAAATATATATTTAGTTTAATTCGGAGGAATTAAATTGGTTAAATATATGGGAAACAACACGAACAGATAATCCGGTAGATTATCGAGTCATACATACAAATAACTGACCCCGAACGTTAGTGATAAGACAAAAGGAATAATTGTAGAATAACTTGTCTTGTATTATTTGCAATTATGTGCCTACGTGAGGTTAGTTGTGAACTTATGTGCAATTCTGTGTATTTAAGCGAAACGCGTTACTGAGTCCGTAACCGACACCCGACGAACCTAGAAGGTAATCTGGGTCATGAATTATTGGGTTGTTTAGTTATTGGGTTAGATTCATTGTACTAGGCCCAAAACATATAAATAATAACAATAATTATATTTAAACCAAACCAAGCCTAAAACAAGCCCAAACCGGATCTGAAGTTCGCCGAGGCCCGCGACCGCCATACTCAATTCCTCCGCGGCCTGTGGGGGAATCCCTGTTGTGGAAAACAAGTTTTGTTGGTTTTAAAAACGATTTAAACCCCATTATCCTCATAAACACAACCCTAATCATCCTTATCAGCCCCTATAAGAAAATGATACTTCATAACCTCTGCCACTAGTGTACTGGCCAGTCCGCGTGATGCCGCGGGTGTCATCTAAGCTCTTTTAAGGAGCACAATCTAACCCGGCCCTCATTAGACACTGTTTATATTTGGGTATTATTATTATTATCAAAGTTTTTCGAACAAGTCGACACAGAAGAGATGCATTAAATAACATAATTTGCATCAAGAAACCATAACCATGAATTAAAAAAAATCAATGAAAAAAAAATTGGAGACATGAAGATAGAAACAAGTTGTTTCTATCTTAATAACCAGAAGAACATTTACCTTTTAGATGTTTAGAGCTGCTTCTATCTCATTGCTATCCTGCAATGTTCTATAAAACTTTTAAAATCGATCATATCAAGCGAAACTAAATTTCAAACAACGTACTATCGATAGTTTACATGTCTCATACACAGGAGACAAACCACCTTTCACTGACCAAAAACAAGTAACTCGAAGTGTAAGCCTAAGTAAAGTGAAGCGAACGTATTTCAAAAACCCCATCCCTTACTGATAAATTGAAGTGGAAATAAATCCAATGAACGTTGTATTATCAAAATTTTAATTTTGAAGAAACTTATAGTTCTAACTCAATGACTCTTCTTTGAAAGCAAACACAATTTACAAAGTAACCAAAATTCAGTGCTTCTGCTAGTAAATTAATCTTGTAATGGTCAATAAAAAAAAAATAAAAACTAATGAAGCATTATGGTTGATTCCCTTAAGTGTGATATTGTACTTGTAGTGTAAGCCATGTTACAGGGCATCAAATTAGTTTACACCATGCATTTTCATATTAGTAAGTAACTTGGTGATTATGAGGGTTAACATCAACAAACAAAAAAAAGATGGTGGTAGCTACATACTGATGTGTTGCAAAACACATCTTTTTTTCTATGTATTTTGTATATTATTTGGTCAGGTTTTTATTCGTTTTGTGTCGTTTTTATTATTTTAATTATTTTGTAGGTGTTCGTGTAAAAGAAGCTCAAAACGAAAGAATTTTAATCGAGACACCAAAACTTGAGAGCATGTGTTCATAGACGTTAGAGCGTAAATGAGAAACTTTGGTCGAGCTAAGAACACCCTAGTTAAGAACATAGAGTTATAATAATAATATTAATTTAAAAAAAGGAATGGAAAAGTGATAAGAGTTAGAATAGTTATGTGTCATTTGTAATAGAAATAATAATAGAGGGACTGTTTGTGTAATATTGTCAAAGATTGTAACAGACTTAACAGTATATATATTAGGCGGGAACAATAATAATAACTACCGTTTGATTGTGAATCTCTCTTCTTTCTCTTTGGTCTCTAACATTGGTATCAGAGCCAGTCGACCTCGGCTGTTCTGACCGTTCTAACCGTCGTTCCGATCATCTTCTCCGGCGAAGTTTATCTTTCCGGTGAATTCAGATCAGTTCGTTTCAATTCTTGTTCTATTCAGTTCAATTGTTAGCTCGATTAATCAATTGTGATTAATCTGTTCTTGATTTAATCAATTCGTGATTAAATCATTCCAATTCATATTGTTCTTGATTTGATCAATTTGTGATCAAATCATTTCGTTTCATTTCTTTCGTTCCGATCAATTCATTCATTTAATTGTTTGATTCATTTGATTCGACAAACAATGATAACTCGTAATCGTTCTGAAACAGATTCAGAGAATACTCTCAAGAAAACATTGGATGAACATTCTTTAACCCTAGTCAAAATTGATGCACAGTTGCAGAAAAATAATGCTCAATTTCAAAAGAATGATCAGAACATAGCTAACATTAATATGGTGTTGGCTAAATTGACTGAAGAAATCACCAAAATGAATAATAATAATGGATCAGGAAATAATAATGGTGGAAAGAATTTGGTGGCAACTGAACATGCATCTACCAGTAGATCTCATAGACTTGGAAAAATCGAATTCCCTAAATTCAATGGATCCAATGTAGATGATTGGATCTACAGGTGTGAACATTATTTCTCGATTGATGACACACCAGAAGACTGTAAGGTCAGGTATGCAGCATTACACATGGATGGGAGTGCAGTCAAATGGCATCAATCCTTTATGAAGATTAAAGGAGTACCAATCAATGAGGTAAGTTGGAATGAATATTCTGAGACCATTGTTTCAAGATTTTCTGATGTCTTATTTGAAGATGCTATGGGTACTCTTACTTCAATTGTTCAAGAAGATTCTTTAGAAGATTTTTGTACACTTTTTGACTCTTATCTCCTCAAGGTGTCTATACCTGAACCCTATGCTGTGAGTATATTTCTGAAAGCTTTGAAGCCAGAAATAGGTGGCCCTGTGAAAATGTTTAAACCCACTACCATGAGCCAAGCCTATCACCTAGCAAAAATACATAACCAAACCAACAAGTCCTTGTCTTCTAAACCAACCTCTAGATATACCACTCAATACAACAAAAACTATACCAACAATTCTTATAAACCACCTGTCAATACATAACACCTTCCTTTACTTCCTACTCCTACACCACTTAATGCTAGAAAACTCCCTGATAACATCAAAACTTTGTCAAGAAAAGAAATGAATGAGAAAAGAGCCAGAGGAGAATGTTTTGGTTGTAATGAGAAGTATTCCTCTACTCACCAATGTAAGAATAAACAGATCTTTCTGTTAGAATTGGATGAGGAAATGGAAGAGGAACTTGGTGCTTTAAATGTGAATGTGATGGATGAGGGACAGCCACAAGAACCTCATATATCCATCCATGCCATCACTGGCATCCCATCTTTCTCCACTATGAGAATTATTGGGACAATAGGCACTAAACAGCTGCACATTTTGGTTGATTCAGGGTCAACCCACAATTTTATTAATGAAAAGTGGGCCAAGAAACTAGGGTATAAACTCACAAAGATCAGTGGCATGAAAGTTTCTGTTGCAAATGGAGAAGCCCTTGAATGTGTACAAATGTGTAAAGATTTTCAATGGTCTATGCAAGGGTTGTGGTACAAAGCAGATGTATTAGTAGTACCACTGCAAAACTATGATATGGTGTTGGGCATCCAATGGTTGATGACCTTAGGTGATATCAACTGGAATTTTAATAATTTGACAATGAAATATCAAGTTGGGGATACATGGCATGAACTTAAAGGTTATGCTACAAACAGTGTAACTTTGTGTTCATCAGAAAAGATGGATTACTTGTTGGATCACAATGATGAAGTGTCATCTGCTCAACTGTTGAGTCTGCAGGTGGGAGAAGGACAGGATCAATTTCAACACACTGCAGTGATCAAGAAGCCTGTTATTAATGCAGAAGTTACTCAAGCCATAGAGAACATCTTAATGAAGTTTGATGATGTGTTTCAAACCCCCACAGTTTTGCCTCCTAATAGGAGTTGTGATCACAAGATTATTTTGCAGGATGAAAAGGTTGTGATTAATGAAAGGGCCTATAGATATCCAGCTGTTCAAAAGGATATTATTGAGAAGTCAGTTCAAGAGATGATGGATACTGGAGTTATAAGAGCAAGTTCCAGCCCATTTGCTTCTCCAGTAGTCCTAGTTAAGAAGAAAGATGGCACTTGGAGGCTATGTATTGACTATAGAAAACTGAATGCTGCCACAGTCAAAAACAGGTATCCAATACCTTTGGTGGAAGAACTTTTTGATGAACTACAAGGGGCTACTATTTTTTCTAAGCTGGACCTTAGATCTGGCTATCACCAAGTCAGGATGCATGAACCAGACATTGCCAAAACTGCCTTCAGAACACACCAGGGGTTGTTTGAATTCCTAGTAATGCCCTTTGGCCTTACTAATGCTCCTGCCACTTTTCAAGCCTTAATGAATGCTATATTCCACCAACACCTGAGGAAATTCATCTTGGTCTTCTTTGATGACATCCTCATTTACAGCAGAACATTGGAAGACCATTTAGCTCATCTGGAGGTAACTTTAAGTCTCTTTAGACAACACAAGTTATTTGCTAAAAAGTCTAAGTGTAGTTTTGGTGGAGACACAGTTGAGTACCTAGGCCATTTGATCTCAAAGAATGGGGTATCTACTGACCCTAAAAAGATTGAGGCTATAGTGGAATGGCCCATTCCAACTAACATTAAACAGTTAAGGGGATTCCTTAGATTGGCAGGCTATTATAGAAGGTTTGTACAATCCTTTGGTATCTTAGCAAGGCCCTTAACTGATTTGCTCAGAAAGGATGCCTTCAAATGGTCTGATCAAGCAACTCAAGCTTTTGAAAGAATGAAACAAGCTTTGAGTACACCACCTGTCTTAGCCCTGCCAAACATGAATGAGCCTTTCACCCTTGAGACTGATGCTTCATCAATGGGCATAGGGGCAGTCTTGATGCAACATGGGCACCCAATAGCGTTCATCAGCAAAGCCTTATCTCCTAAGCAACAGACTTTGTCTGTTTATGAGAAAGAGCTGATGGCTATTATGTTTGCAGTCCAACACTGGAAACATTACCTCACCAACAATAAGTTCCTTATTAGAACTGATCAGAAAAGCCTCAAGTTTTTATTGGAACAGAAGGTCAATACACCACTACAGCATGTGTGGTTGTCTAAGATGTTGGGATTGGATTATGACATTGTGTACAAGAAAGGAAGTGATAATTTGGTGGCAGATGCTTTGTCAAGAGTTCATGGTCCTACTCTCTTACCAATAACACTCTCAACCTTTGATCCAACCCTTCTTAATAGAATTAAAAGTTCTTGGCAAAATGATGAGGATTTGAAAAGAATAATGACTCAGCTGCAGGAGGGTAAAATTGTCAAAAATTATGAGTAGGATGGTCAATTGTTGACAAAGAAGAATAGACTAGTGGTTGGACAAGAGCAGCAACTGAGACATGACATTATTGCTTTGTGCCACAGCACTCCTTCTTCTGGGCATTCAGGGGTGCATGTTACTTTACAAAGGGTGAAACAATTCTTTATATGGAAAGGGGTCACTAAACTGGTGAGACAATTGATTAAAGATTGTGATGTTTGTCAAAGGGGAAAATATGAGACAGTGGCTTCACCTGGATTACTACAACCATTAACTGTTCCAACTTATATCTTTACTGATATCAGTATGGATTTTATTGGTGGTTTACCTAAATCAGGGGGTAAAGATACTATCTTTGTAGTGGTGGACATGCTCACTAAGTTTGCCCATTTCATTCCTCTATCACACCCTTTCTCTGCAGCCACAGTTGCCCAAGCCTTCTTGGATAATGTGTTTAAGCTACATGGTTGGCCAAACACTATTATTTCTGATAGGGATCCCATTTTTATCAGCATTTTTTGGAAGGAATTTACTAGGTTACATGGTATTTCTCTGGCCATGTCTACTGCCTATCATCCCCAGTCTGATGGGCAGACAGAGATGGTTAATAGGTGCTTAGAAACCTATTTGAGGTGCATGTGTATGGGCAAACCTAAGGAATGGAGTAAATGGTTATCAGTGGCTGAGTGGTGGTACAATTCAAGCTATCACAGTACCATAAAGATGTCTCCTTTTGAAGCTTTGTTTGGCTATCCACCCCCTATTTTCATTCCTTATATTCCAGGTGACACAAGGGTGGCTGCTGTTGATGAGTTATGTAGGGACAGGGAAGAGATGATAGCTGTCCTTAAACACTCTCTACACAGGGCCTGTAACATAATGAAACAGCTTGCAGATAAATCCAAGACTGATAGGTCTGTTGAAGTGGGAAATTGGGTCTTTGTTAAACTGCATCCCTACTGTCAGAACACTCTAAGGATCTCCAAAGACTCCAAACTATCACCTAAATACTATGGACCCTTCCTCATCATTGATAAGTTTGGATCAGCTGCCTACAAGTTGGATCTACCTGATGATGCTATGATTCATCCTACATTTCATGTTTCTCTCTTAAAGAAAGCATCAGGTCCTCCTACTACTGTTATTCCCTTACCCAAAGCCCCAAGATTTCATGCTCAATCTGCTGCAGTTTTGGATAAGAGATGGGTCAAAAAGGGTAATAAAGGTGCAGTACAGGTGTTAGTTCAATGGTCTGGATTATCATCTTCTGAAGCTACTTGGGAAGATTTGCAAGAATTCAAGCTGAGATTTCCTTCATTTGTGTTTGCTGAGTCTTGAGGACAAGACTATTTTTCAGAGGGGAAAGTATTGATAAGAGTTAGAATAGTTATGTGTCATTTGTAATAGAAATAATAATAGAGGGACTGTTTGTGTAATATTGTCAAAGATTGTAACAGACTTAACAGTCTATATATTAGGCGGGAACAATAATAATAACTACCGTTTGATTGTGAATCTCTCTTCTTTCTCTTTGGTCTCTAACAAAAAGCTTGAGCCATGAGCCCAAGCACAAAGATATGTCACGATGAAAAATAAAGGGAGCATTGTTATTTTTGGAGGATATTATTCGAAGGTTATATGTTTGACGGCTACAGTATAATATTATTCGAAGGTTAGGGGAAGCACAAATCGAATATTAACAGCCACCAAAAAAGGAAGCAACCTGCGACAGCTCTAAATCGAACTGGGATAGGAAGTGAAGGGCATGAAGGCTTGGGACAAAGATTGAAGCTATGGGTTCGATCACTAAAAGTTTAGTTTTTATATTTATTTACTTTGTGTTCATAAATATTGAGACTATGACTTTGCATATTTTTGAACCTCTGTTTTTATTGTTTTTCATTATTATGAGTAGCTAAATCTTGAACCACTACCTAGGTTTTATGATGAATGCATGTTAATTTTATAGTTCTCGGTTTTGGATTTATTTTTGAATGGTTAATGTTTTGATAAAAGTTTGGTTGGTGTTTATTATGATGTGTGTGCATACTTAAGTCTAATTTATTATTTTTGAGAGTTCCATAAACGTTTTAGTGAATGTGTTTCATGTTTGGATGTTTATTAGGGTTACCTGCTTAGTGTTTGTAGCTTAGTGTGTGGTTTTGGATCCGAAAGCTATAAGAACTTGATTAGAGAATTAAGAGGACTTTTGTATTCTTCCATTCTTGAGACCTGAAGGTGATGGAATGTTGGGTTTTCTAGAGTTTTAGGTGAGACCGGGAGGTGATCCTAGCCTAGTTGTCTTTAGTTTCTTGCAATTCCAAATCATAATTAACCCAATTAAATTATTCCTTTACATCTTTAGGTGTATTGTGATTAGAGAGACCGGGATGTGATCGAGTCATTAGAGTACCTTTACATTCTTAGTGAGGTGAGACCGGGAGGTGATCTGAGCTAGATAGCCAGTGTTTTATTCTGTAGGATTCTTTGGGGTGTGTTGGTGAGACCGGGAGGAGATCTAGCATGTCTTAGGGTTTCTTAAGTTATCTTTAGAATCTGGTATCCATTCAGATTTCCATTACCGAGATTTGTGAGTTTGCATGTAGGATTCTTGACCTAGGTAGTTTCCTTCCTATCCTAATATTTTCCTCAGTTATCCTTGTTGTCTGTTATCTTATTTATTTACTTTATTTAATTATTTAAAAACCAAAAACCATTTTAAAAATCCTTTATTTTAAGTGTTAATCAAGTCTAGTTTTGTTTTGTTTTCCAGTTGTGTCCTATGGGTTCGATACTCGGACTTACTTAGTCTGTATTGCATTGATAGGCACACTTGCCTGTCATGTGGTCTAGGTTAGTTGAGTTTTGTGATACCCCGCAATTTCAGGTTCTTATTTTAACTAAACTCTAGTTACTTGTACTTACATTCTTGCATTCTACTTAACTAGGGTTAGCTAGATGAGTTACACGTTGCACAGTTATAGGTCAATAACTGCATGAAACGGTAATTCGGATAATTACCGAAGTACGTACACGAGTATCGAACCCCGAACGTTGGTGAAATAACAAAACAAATAATTGTAGAATAACTCATTTGATATTATTTGCAATTATGTGCTTAATTGAATTTATTCGTGAACTTATGTACAATTCCGTGTATTTAAGCGAAACGTGTTACCAAACCGGTAACCGACACCTAACGAACCAGGAACTTATTTTAGTTGTAAAATATTGAGTAGAGTATTTTATGGACTATGTGTTATATGTAAAGCCCAATTATAAAGAAAAAAATGAAAGATATATAATAAAACCTTTGGACTTGGACCAGCCCAAAAGATCAGGCCAGGCCCAGATCGGCCCAAGTTAGTTTTGTTATAAAAATTGATTTCTAACCTAATTTTTCATTATAACACAACCCTAATCACTCTTAACAGCCACTATACGAAAATCTTACCTCCTAACCTCTGCCATAACCATAATCAATCAAGTTTTGGAGATCTAGTTGAGTTTTTATCACCCGAATGAAGAGCTTTAGGTATATTATTAAACCTTTTGTGTTTTATATTTTTTTATTATGTTATAAATCACCATAAACAAGTTGTCCAAGATCTAAAATAAACTTACAAATATTAAAACATGGGTTTTATAAAGGTTTAATGGGATTAAACAAGGTCTTGTGTGTTATTATGTGTTAGATGTTATGTTGTTGTATGATTAAGGATTATTGAACATTTAGGGTTTATAGATGAGAATATTTACCAAGACACTTGCATGTTTTTATCAGATTGATGTTTGATGAATCTTGTATGATGTTTATTTGATGTTCTTGATTGATGATATACAACTAGGGTTTGATATAGTTGATAATATTGCATGATTAAAATCTGGACAGAATCTGAATGTCAACTTGTAGGCCATCATGACTTTAATATATCTGTTTTGATCAATTCTTTGCATGAACATGTTGTACAAGTTCTTAGCTTTTTAGAATGGGCAAAATAATCTGATTTGGACATCGGTTGATATGTTTTTGGAATTTTTCTTTGATTAAAGGTCGTATCAGATTTTCAGATTAGTAAATTGGGTCAACTTTAAACGATCATAACTTGAGTTTTACAAAGAGTTAGATTATGAAATTAGCACAGTAGGTTGAAATTGGTAAAACTTGGCTTTTCCAAGTAGATTCATCCCGTTTGGATAATTACACAATTTTTAGGAATTTTTCTACTAAACTAATCTGTTGTGAGTATTTTCTGGACCTAGCTGTATTGTATGATTTTTCATAATTTTCGTATATGGTTTTATCATGAAATAAAAATATGGACATGATCGGTAGACTCCCTTGAATATTTAGTAAACTTTTGGGAGTCTAATTCATTGAATAAGTATTTTTAATAAATTGGTTTTCACAGCGCATAATCTGTCCTAAAAACGCAGATTATGTAATGTACACTTATGTGGCTATTTGGAGTCTTGTATGACTTGTATTTGACATGAACTTGTATGAGCACTTATATGAGGGGTATATGAAGTGCATAACTGATGTTAATCATTTTGTCCACCAACGGGTTCGTAGGGTCTACTTGTGCATATAGAAACACTAGGTGTCACTCACACGGTTTTGTATTTTAAAACGTCTTGGACAAACGGGTTATTTGGTGTATTGATTATACACATATACTCACTTAGTGAAATATGTAATAGGGAGTCGGTAGCACGTCCTTATTTGTGAAGTTTGGATTATTCGATTGCAACCTAAGGTGAGTTTCACTACTCTTTTCTCAAAAGCATGTGTCTCGGGGAGACAACTTACTTACTTTTCTAGTCCAGTTTTGGGACTACTATTTTTATCCCGGGTTTTGGGATGGGTTGATTCCTGGGAGGAAT
Source organism: Ambrosia x helenae (assembly GCA_030844895.1). Classification (NCBI taxonomy): domain Eukaryota; kingdom Viridiplantae; phylum Streptophyta; class Magnoliopsida; order Asterales; family Asteraceae; genus Ambrosia; species Ambrosia x helenae. Next base: position 104,677,687 of record CM061234.1, read on the forward strand.
CGGATTTTTCTAGTTTCACACTTTGTGTCCTTGATGAACTAAACTGGATACTATCACGGAAGTCCTTCACTTATACTGAATGAGTTGCCGGGTGGCAAGTGGTTTACTAGTTGATAGCGCTATTAGGTTTGACAAACCTCACACCGTGCTGGGAGCCGGGCGTGAACTACGACCTTAGATTTTATCTTTGTTGATAGGCAATGATGGGAGGCAAAAACCAGCTCGCGGGGCGAGTGCATTGTTTAAATAGCAGTTCGGTACTTTCATTGTTTAGTTATCATGAATGGGTTAGCTACCCTTGGCATACGTTGAACTAGTGGTTATTGATTACTATTTTGGGTTTGGGAAACCTAACTGTTGTTCTTGGTTTGGGAAACCTACACTTTTACTTACCTTACTTTGTGAACTCACCAACTTTATGTTGACACACGATATACATGCTTTTGCAGGTAGTTAGCTTCCGGTGTCACGACTAGGAAGCACTGCACGTTTCACTGCATTTGGGGTCTTGGGCATACACCTAAATTACATATCATGCTTTTACGTTTTCTTCCATATGGTTTTAATTTGGGCGCGTTGTTTTGCGCATGGTTTAAAATGTTTAAATTTGGTTTACGCTTCCGCAGCTTAACTAAACTTGATTTTTGAAAACGAACGAAATGATTTGGGCATTTAGAGTTCGTTCATATGACTTATGGCTATGGGATCCTGGTATGTCATGCGCCTCGCAATATAAACCCCAAAGTGGAAATTTGATGGTGTGACAAGTTTGTTTTATATTACTAGGTGTATAGGGTGTTTATATTTTCAGACCATACATAGCACATCAAGTTTTTGGCACCGTTGCCGGGGACACTTGACGATTACGAAACTAGCTTTGATTAAGACTTCACTGATTAATTGGTCTTATTTGTGTCTTTTTGTTTTTAGCATGTCTAGAGTGTCTTAGGCTTTTGTTTTCTTTTTGCATGCTTGTGTGTTGAGTCAGTTCTTGTTTTTATTTTTCGTGTGTTTGTGTGTTGTTTTGTTTTGTGTGACTTATTTTATTTTTATTTTCTTTATATATTTGATGCCCGTGATCGTTTTTTAGTGTCTGTATGCAGTGATGGCAAGAAGAAAGACTATAGCAGACCATATTCGGGAGAACGTTGTGAGTTTCACTGTGTGGTGTAAGATTTGTGGAGAACCCCATCCAACTCAGTTTTGTCGTTATTCATCAGGGTACTCCACAAATTATTTTGACAGTTATCACCCGTACTCACATGAGAGAGATGTAAGTCCATCCTTGTTGGAAAGTCATAGAGCGTTATTGGAAACATTTAGTCGATACTATGGATGGAAAATGATTGAAGAAGAGAAGCCGAAGGAGCTGTCCACTCTGGATATTATTGAAAGACAGGCGAAGGGACTTCTTCGTCGTATGGAAGAACAGAGGATCAAAGAGGAGAGCAAAAGGGCTGAGGCTGAAGCACGAAGAAAAGAGATGCCGCAGTTAAATCGTGAAATAAATTATAATAATGCTCAGCTTAAATTGTTTGTTGCAGGTCTCTCTCATGACACACAGGATGAAGAAGAGATAGTTGGACATCTCACTCCAGAGTCGGAGACGTTAATGGACTATTTACACCCACCTCCGGTTTAGCAAAAAGTGAATTACTACCGGAGTGATGATGAGGGGGATATAGAGGATTTTGATGTGATGGAGGGTCCTCCGATAACAACTAAGGATATTATATAGGAGGAAGAGATGTAGGCTGTCAGTGACGAGGATTTCCTCAAGTGTTTTTGTTCACCTCAATCCATTAAGCCACATGAGGAGGAGGAAGTGGCCATGGAAGAGGAGCAGGTATTTGAAGCAGCTATTTAGTCTCATCAGGATGATGATTGCCGGCCCGTGCAGGCATTGCATGATACACTGCCACCACCACCACCACCACCACCACCACATGAGAATGCTAGTGATTACATGGGCCAACATTACATGCCATAATTCAGGTTTGGTCCAGGTAAGTGTAGGGATAGGTGGCCTAACCCGCTTGATTTTTCAAACATCTTTCTAAATTCACTAAGTGTTTGGGCAATGAAAGAAAATTTTTCTAAACATTAAATTTAATTAACTTTCTGTGAAAAATGGTTCTTCGCGTAATGCGAAGAGCCTGGGCTGACCTGTTCCTCTCATGTGAATAGTAATTACCCCGGATAGTCATACTTTATTCACTTGCAACGCGCGCTGAGATCACCAGTGTCCTTCACGTTGCGCGAATGAATTAGAAAATTTTTATTTTGTATCCTCTTTTCTTCCACCACCATTCACCATCATTTCATCACATGTTTTACCATCACCCACCATGTTCCACCATCTTGCCTTCCGGGTACGTTTCCTGCATTTTTGTATAGTGAGTCGCTGGAGTATGTACTTTATTTTTAGAGTCTTCTATTTTATTTTTGAGTCAGTTTTCTCTTAACTCACTTTGGGGATATTTTTCCTTCATGTGTGGGGATGATGGAGAGAGTTATTTTTGAGTCATTGGTTTGTCTAATATATTTTACTAGGTGAGATCCCGTGTGGAAACACACAGAACACACGGGAGGATCAAACCCTGCTTTAAGCCCAACCCATAGACAGCCTGCACGTTAACCAACCCTTATCCGCCTTACGCTAACCACTGACGCGTCGGTAGACCAAACCCTGCAAAACACTCCATCTATCGGTAAAAGAAAAACTGTATTTAGGAACGTCTGTTCATTTCACAACATCAGTTAATAATACACTGACGCAATAGATCGTTTGTTACTAAACGGTTTGTAAGTTAACGTCTGTTTGTTTCGCAACTCCGTTCATTACATCATTTCAACGGTTTCTTTCGAACAGTTGTTGCATTAACCACCGACTGACTGACACGTCAACAGTGCAAACGTCTGCTGAAAGAACCGCTGTTTCGCAACGACTATTTATATCTTTTAACACTGATCAGACGTTTAGTAACTTAAAGATAACAACAAAGAAACAAAAACTCTACAGACGGATTAGAAACCTGTAGTCAATATGTAGCGATATAAAAAAACCATATCTAATCAACGTTAAACAAAACAAATATAATCAACTTTAAACATCAATATACATTATTACCATCTTCATAACATCTGTTTATACATATGAATATACATTAGGAATTAATAAACTTAATCTTCAATTCCTTTGAAGGTACAATTCCTTTTGTTCTTGAACTTTAAGCACTTTAGGCATATGTAACTCAATATGCGTATTAACTCATTGATATGCGATGGATGGTATCCACGCCTAGTTAAATGAATTGATAAACTTAAGCTTCAATTCCATTGAAGCTTCAAGCTGTGCGTATAGATCTTTGAATCTTGCCAAAAGTTCTACATCCTTAATACTGGACTCTGAATTGCACAACAATGACAAATCACGAATAGCAATTGAAGGCATTGACTTCAAAATCCACTGAACAACGTCTCGCTCAAGCATGCCCGAGTGCAAACAGTCAAAACAAATCTTCAACTCCCTTGTAGTCTTCAAATCTTGATAGTATTGTCGTGTAATTTGATTAAGAACAAAGTCCTTCATTTCATCTTCACGGTTAACACTTGGGACAACCATTAATACAATTGGTGAACACTGAAAATATAAATGTTAATATATTACTAATTAAAATCGTTTATGATAAACTTTCGAATGTCTTTATTATTTTATAGACTAACAACGCGTGAAGATGAAAGTTCATACGGTAGAATATTTATTATACTTGGGTTAAAGTGTGAAACATAAATGCACGAAGACTTTGGAAAACAAACAGACGAAAAAATTTATCTATAAATTCCACACAGTACATATTCTAAAATTCATCTACAAAAATGGCAAATAGATCATACTACCATTTTGCTGATACATCAGATGTTAAGTTTTTATCCAACGCTTGGTCACTAACAGAAAAGAGAAAAGATGAAAATATTTGCAATGAAGTAGAGAGGATCGGAGAAAAAAATTAAGGAACAATGCTGGGAAAACATCGCCCTGCTAGATATGGCCTTTCATGAACCAGCAAGTGCTTTAAGAGACAAGATAGAAGACTATTTGACGCAACAACTACAAATCAAAAACAACATCAAAGAATCCTTGACGGAATTAAAAGAGGGTCTTTCAAGGAAGATACTGAAAAAGAAACAAAGAATTTTTGAAATTTTAATTAAGTGGTTTTGTATAGTAGATATGATTATTATTATGTACGTTTTAAATTTAAATGTTAACCTCTATTTATTAAAAACAACATTATTTATCCCATCGTCTGTTGTTTTGAGAACATCTGCTTATTACCATCTGTGCGTATGTTGGGAACAATTAGTTTAAGGTCTGTTTACTTAAAACCAAAAAAAGTAAACAAAGCAACTGTTATACTCTGTTTGGTAAAAATCAAATTAAAGAGTCAATCTAGTGTTTAAAATAAAAACTGTATGTTGTAAGGTCTGTTGAGATAAAACATATCAAAACAAAAAAGAGGATGATCAAATTAAGAGGTAAATATATATAAAGTTGAAAGAAAAACCGTATTTAATAACGTCGTTCAAAAGACGCCGTTAATATAGCAAAATTTTGAAACACTGTTTAAAAAACTGTTGATAACAGATGTAAATTCAAGTGTTTTGTTGAAACATTTGTTGACTTAGACAGTTGCTACTAAAAACGATAACACCTTTACATTTTAAATGTTTGATTACTAAAGATCAGTAATCTGTTGATTTTAACGGTAGACTATTTAATTAGTTTTATTATACTCAATTTGTGTTTAGAACAATAATTCTATTTAACAAAGTCTCTGTCAAACACATGTTATACGATTCAATAATTTGAGTTAAATATTTACTTTAAGAAAACAAATACAATATGGAAGACTTATAAAAAAAAGAAATACAAATATATTTAAAAAAAATACTTCAATGACAATAGAATTACAATATGTGACTTTACAAAGTACATAAAAATACAACTTAAATAAAAATATATTTATAACAACCTAACAATTGAGAATGATATTTCTTGCATCATCGAAATATATTTAAATGTCATCCGGTTCTAAAAGCCCTAACGAATAAAATGATCATCCAGGTGTTAGTGACGACCAAAGGGAAATACGAGTCTCACACTTATGCGTGGATGAAGAAGATTCGTGAATATATTCATCAAGATCTTTGCAAATTTAATATGCAAGATCCAGTATATTAAATCTAAAAGCCCTAAAGATTGACAATAGGGAACCAGCACACGACAGCAGGTCGTATGTTAATATTATCCATATCCAAAAAGCTTAACCATTGAAGATATGAAGTGGATGTATATATAATAATAATAAATTGATGTTTTCCTTTTGATTGGAAGAATCTGGGAAAACATCAATTTGAAGTAGTTTACCAACAAACTGTTGGCAACCTATTTTCCTTTGATTGAAAGAATCTTTCGAAAAATTTGTGGAAGAATTAAAAGTAATATCATAATGCATATTGAATGGAGAGATGTAAAGTGAGAATACTGAAAATGAATATTGGGAATTCATACCCTTTTATAGACTGAAATATAATAACTGTTTGAAATGGTAAAGTTGGTTTTCAACTTTATTAGTTGCATTTCAAGAAATTATAAAGTCGGAAGTTAGTTATGGAAATTGTAATTTATTTTTTATAGAATGAAAGACAACTGCAAACACAACAATAATAATAAAATAATATTTTTAATGAAGTTACTTGAAAACCGTAATCATTATTTTTGGGCTGTTGATATGCCTACTTATTGATGCTTATGCCTTTGTGTGACACCCGGCATGTTTGGCTTAAACATTTAATAACACCTAAGTCTACCTTAGCGAGAAACATTTATAAACGGACTTAACTAGGTTAGTTGAGTCGGGTTAGGATAGGATTGTCCAGGGTTCAATGATCTGGAGGATCATTGGGAGTCATTTTGGGAATACACTAGTACCGGGTCCCGTTGTTGGTGAAATTACATAAACTAAATTAAGTGTTATGGGTAGATTGATTCTTATATGGTGGATTATATGCAAATACGTGTTTAAACAATGTGTAGATGATTATCCATGCTTATATATGTTAAACATAGATTAAGATTGCATGCTCATGTGTTAGGATGCATTAAAATGCAAACAGGACAAACTGGAAAGACTAGAAAACATAGGTCCAGGTTCGACCCATAGCGTGGGGGCGAACCTGGGAAATGATCCTGGTTCGACCCTTAATGAAGGGGCGAACCTGGGATGTGAAAACAATAGAATTTCATTCGACCAGTTAAGGTACATTCGACCCTGAGAAAGGGGCGAATGTGGGCACATTCGACCATGTGAAAAGGGGCGAATGTGGACTAGTATAAATACCAAACTTTGTCATTTTTCACCATTTCACAAACCCTAACCGTCTCTAAACACTCTCAAACGATTTTAATCACTAAGGAAGGAGTTTTTGCTCTTGTTTTCCATAATCTAACCTACAAACAACATCTAATCAAGAATCCAAGGTGTGTTCTTAATCCTAAACCTTTTCAAAGCATTTTAATTCGTTTTCATCTAACCCTAAATGTCCAGATCTGTTCTAAGGATGTTTTTATCAATAAAAACCTTTTAAACATATTTCTAAACCAAAACCCTATCATTAAACATAGGTTTTCATATCAATAAACATATGTTAATTATGTGTTATGTGATATTATGTGTTGTTTAATGATTTGCTGCTGTGCTAATGCTAGAAACATGATCTAGGGCTGATATTGATGTTATTGTTTATGGTCACAATTAGATGATTAATAATATCATGCCTAAATTGGGGGTTTTAATATAAAGCTAGGGCTCGATGCATGCTAGTATGATCAATAGAACTTTTTGAGGTTTTCAAACACACGACAAACTGAGCACTTTTAAGATGATTATGGATTGATTTCAAAAAGTTTCCAAATTGGGTAAAGATTTCCTGCATGAGGTGACACTTTCATAATTTTTGCCATTTTGGGAAAGGGCTAAAATGACCAGGTTTTGGGAAAAAAATGGTGGAGTTTTATGGGGATATGTTAGTCATATCTAATTGCTGTGATTGATGATGTTTCGGGATGTTTTCAGATGTTTTTGAAGCGTTTTGGGGAAGAACAATCTACCAGGGTCAAACCTGGGCACCTTTGACCAGTCGTGGGGTCGAAGGTGGAATCCCAGGGTCAAACCTGGACAGTAATGGGCGAATATGTTTAAAAGGGTCGAACATGGCTTTAAAAGGGTTGAACGTGGCTTAAAAAGGGGCGAAGGTGGAACAAAATTTCCTGGTTCGACCCTATGGATTCAAAAATGAGATTTTTGATACAAACTAAGTGTTTTATGCTTGAACCTTGTGTGTAATCTATGTGTACTTGATTAGTTAGGGTAATGAGTCACCAACAGGATGTCGGGTCGGTCTAGTGTGTCGGTTGAACACTTAAACACGTTCTAAAACATACTTGGTCACGATCTGGACAATCGGGGACTAGATTACCTTATGGTTATTAGTCGGAACACTTATGTGAACATTTTGATAGATCTCCGGTAGTGGGATTATCAAGGGCTTGGCTTTCTTATATTACGGAAGAACACAACCTAAGGTGAGTTCACGGCCCCACTTTTACTGCTTTAACTTTTGGGGGAGAAACATGCGCTAAACTATTTTGGTAACATATGTCATACTATGGTTTTAACTTTGCATTGCTATACAATCTTTGAAAGTCCCCGGGGAAACCATGAATGTGCGGGGATGCACAACGGGGGAAATGTGGATAGATCTATTGGGCGTGACCTGCCTTACTCGACGGCTTGGAGGGCCGGGCGGGTGCATGTTGTCTCGAACTTTGCTAAACATGCTGAACGTTATTCGGGCTGCCTAAACATATGCTAAACTTGCTAAATGTGTCCAGTAATGGTTTTCCAATCGTAGTAGTAATAAAACATACGCCTAGCTAGCGTACTTGGTAACATTGATATAGTATGGACATGGTAACATTTTGGTAACATTGGTAACATATTGAACAAACCTGTGAACTCACCAGCATTATATATGTTGACGTCTCTTTTGGCATGTTTTCTCAGGTCGCTAAGGTGGCACCGGTTGGACTAGGCGCACGGGTCTGCATTGGCGTCTAGGATTAGTAGCATGTTTTGAAATAAGTGTCTTGAATACTTTGGAACACTGTTTTGTAGCTATTAAATTCTTTAACTGCTTCCGCTTATGAAATCTATGTTTTTGGGTTTACGTACTTCATATAGTGTCGTTTATTGCGACCGTTGACTTGAATCCTGGTTTGTCACGCGCCTCGCGGTAAAACCCCGCAGTGGAAATTTGAGGGTGTGACACTCTGTTATAAGTAATCTCTGATTATTAACGATACAACTGTTATAACAAACAGTTGTTCCTTAAAAATAAACTTAACGAATAATATATCTTTTTTTTAAATACAATTATTATAAACAAAATATAAAACACATAAAGAAACCAAAAGCTATGATCTGTTTACTGAACAACAAATTAAAAAATAAAAAGCTGTTATAGAATTCAACTTTATATTATTGCAACCGCCACTACTAGAAAATAGGTCTAATGCAACTCTTTAGATGCAACCTTTTGTAAATGTGTTGCATTTGACTCTAATACAACTTTGTTGAATATAAAGATTGCATTAAAGCATCTAATACAACCTTTAAGATAAAAAAGTTGCAAAATTATATTAAATTTGCAACCTTTTTATTAAAAGGTTGCATTTGTGAAAACTAAAAAGCATTTTGAATTTAAAAAAGTCACATTGTTAGAACTTAAATGCAACTCTGGTAAAAGGTTGCTTCCAAATGTATTGTTAAAACATAATTACCTATTTTCCACAAACTTTAACGAACAAGAAATTTGAGTTTTAGAAATTCAATAAAAATAAACAAACGTTTAGTAAGTTTTGGTTTGCATATGGAATAATGAGTATTTAATATTTAAATAATAATTATTTTACTAAATCACATTACAGCCATAGGTGTTCGAAAGTATCAAAATCACATCATATTTTTGGTTTAAAAATAGAACTAATGTCAAGAATATAGATTGGAAGGATTGGTGTAAATACCCATTAGATACGATGTAATCTCGCTTGTTTGTTCGAGGGTCCTTTTTTCGAGGGCTTCTCGTGTTTTTTAATGAAATTTACCTTCCAAAAAAAAAAAAAAAATCACATTACAGCCAAATCGGTCTTTAGATTTTAAAGGCGTGTATTCGGATAACCCGAAAATACCGATATATTATAGTTTTATATAGCTTAAGGTCCAAACTAGCAAGGGGTAAACTGCAGTCTTAGTATAATATAGTTTTATTAATCTACTCAACAAAATTCAACGTTTTTGTGTGTTCGCCTCAGAAGTTCCCTCCAAAAACTAATAACGTATTGGTGCTGTTGACTTTTAATTTTTGGTAGGGTAGTGAGAGGGGAATTTTGCGTATTTAGGATAGAAGTGGTAGTTAGAGGAAGATTTAGTGTTCTTTGTGATTCAGGTTCGATTATCACTCTTCTCATTATTTTCTGCGACATCCAGGTGAATAGCGAATACGGGTGGCGCCGGTTTGACTTGGATGAGAGGCGAGATTTTACCGATTATTCCATTGTAGCGCCTTCGTGCGGGTGGAGGGCGGGTGTCCGCGCATCTGAGAGAGCCAAGAGGCTGGCGACGGTCGAGTAGTTAACCTTGGTTACAGGCCACAACGCCCGGTGTCATGGTTGGCACGTCGTTCGTTGCCGGTAAAAAAATGTTAGAGAAAAATTAGGAGGGATTGATTTTTTAATTTTATTTCTTTATATGTGTTTTATTTATATTTTTAACTTTTATTTATATTAGTTAAAAACACATACCCATTTTACGCCTAAACATTTTAGGTTTCCCTATCCCTCTCATTCTCGTATCGTCTAGTCTCCACATTCACAGTCTATTGGTACGATTCACTCTAGTTTCCCTTTGTCCTGAGAATATGCGCATATGTTCTAACTTGTTTGTTAACCAAGCAGATTGTTGTTTTTATATGTTGATTTTAAGATAGCATGTTTCGTGTGTTTTAACTACAACTTCAATACCATGGATTTTAATTGTATTTAATATTAGATATGTGTGCATTTCTACGAATCCATTGATTCAATCATTTTGTTCACAACAAGTTTTCTATAAAATGAAATTTGCTCAAAGTTATCGCCTTCTGCTCATATCATCTCATTTGGGAGTGAATTAATATCTTTGTTTTTTCATGTCATCATGTTTCATTAAGTAGTTATGCAGATATTACTTAGGGTATTTAGGATAACACAACAAGAATTACAAAAATCTTGAAACTTTTATCAATAATCAGGAACTGTAATTTGGGGAAAGGGTTTTGTAATGTGTTTTATGTGCTTAACTACTAAAACTATCTTGTAGCCATAAACACTTACTCCTGTGAGACTTATGAATTTTATCTAGAACAAGGTTTTTTTTTTATACAGTTGAGGCTTGTTGCAGGATCAACAACATGGATTGGCTTATAAAGAAACAGAACTGTGGGTCACACCTTGCCTATGTAAGCCGTTAAGTGTATATGCAAGATGGCGTGTGAAGCTTGAGCTTATATCCAGGCAGTTCATATATGAATATATGATATATGTCATTATGGTTTAAGTTTGGAAACAAGATGCACCTGAGCCACACCCACAGTTATGTTTCTGTTTCTTTACTAATTGCCTACCACAACAAACTGTAAACTTTCTTCCCGATTTCTTGGCTTTGAAAGTTTCTGTTGTAGGGACTTAATTTTGGTGTGAGTTGCTCTACTTTTTGATGTTTGTATAGTGTTTTACATGTTGTCTTTGCTCACAACTTGTTTGATGAAATGCCATACAAGTCGTTATCCTATTTGTCTTGACCCTAAGTTGTTAATGTTGAACCAGAGTTTTAGAGCGTTAGTGCGTTACATTGTTCGTCCATACTCTCTTTTGATATCCTATTTCTTCGGCCTATTTTGCAGTTACCAGTAATTTTTTTTTTCCATCTGATATGGAGCTTCACTTGCAGATCGACTTAGGGTTTTGTTTTGAAATTTGAATCGTTATCTAAGGATTTTATGTTTTATATACCACATATCCCATCTTTTTATTACAATATTAAGATTGAATCAGTTTGCTGCAACATTAACTAGATGTTGGTTATATATTGATATAGTTCTTAGGCTATTGGATTGACTGTAAAAGGATATCTCTCGGTTTCTTAAATTTTTGACCCTTGTAGGTTCTTTGGAGTTGATGTTTTTAATTTTTATGCTTTTTGTGTTCATTCTAAATATGCTTTCTTGCTTTTTGCAAGTCCTTGTTAATTTGAAATATGCTTATTTCTACATGTCCTTGTTAATTTTAAATATGCTTTATCATGCAAGTCTTGTTGTCCTTTTACATGTTATGTTTCTATTCATATCTAAATACCAGCTAATAGCCTTTCAGGATATGTCCACTCTCATGTATATGGACCGTATATTCTTCTATATATTCTTCATTGATTTCCCGACTCTCTTCATGGAAATGTTTAAGATTAATATTTTTCCAAATGATTATGTGAGTTTGAAGGTATAATTTCATTATTTGCAAAAAAACCAAGGGCATGGAATTCGTAGGAATTACAAGTATGGCTTCAATTACTTTTAAGTTTTCATACACACATGCAATTGATCATTATAAATTTCACTATAAAATTATTTGGAGCTGCTCTGCTGCCCATTATATGTAGAAGCTCAGAACTGATGACCCAAACAAGGAATTACCTAGTTTTGCTAGAATTCATGATGAGAAGGTAATGTCTTTATTTTGCTCATGATTTGTGCTTTTTAATGTCCATCATGTTTACTTTTTTGTTGTATGTTCGATGAATTTAGAAACTGATGACCCAAACAAGGAATTACCTAGTTTAACCAAAGTGTTTAAATGTACAAGACCGAAGAGTGTGCGTACCTTGATACATATGATGACACTGCAATAAAAAAATGTAAGTTCTTTTCGGTTTTCGTATTTGAATTTTGACTTTTAAACGTTAGTTTCTTGTTCTAAGGTTCAAATCAGTTGACTATTAAGACATTCATTTAGCAATTGTGGCATGAAAACAGTATGCACATATACGCATGCTTGCTTATAATTGTCGCACTAATGTCGTTAGAATATATCTTTCCCACTAATGCTGCACATACCAACTTATAATTGCAACACAAATAAAACAAAATAACTGTTCATTAACTTCAAATATTAATAGATAGGTAAATTCATATCCCTTTAACAACAATATATATGTAGAAATCTATGAGGATTTGTTAGAAAATATTTTAATAAAAGATAATGTTCTTAACACTCATTTTGTTTTCTGTTCTATTCAATAAGCAACTCGTATTTGCTGGCCAATTGGCCGTTTTCTTTTTAATAAATAATTTTTATTCACTTTATAGGAACGGAACATTTAGAAGGTGAACGTGCTTTGGTGAATTCTTTTACAGTTGTAATGAACAAGTATGATGGCTACCTCGACTTTATGACAAAGTGTTACTAAAAATGATGGAAAAATGGATGGTCGTGAGGATCAATACATGCTACCTTTGAATTCAAGTTGATAAAACGTGATTGCTTGAAATACGAAAAGTAATTGAAGAGGACTATCAAAGTAAAACAACCTGGTTAGAAGGTATATAGAAAGATTTATAGCCGACGAGCAAAGTTTGAAGACACGATGCGAAATATTATGTAAAAGCTACTTACTAAAGTATTTCAGGATCTTAGAGATGTTTTTGTTGCTTTTTTTTTTTTAATTGAATTTATGCTGATTACATTGTTACTTTGATTTTAGACATGTTTTAAATTATGATATAAGATATCTATTATATTTATATTGTTACTGTGTTTGTGTAATTGAAATACTATTGCTTATTAATAAAATTTTAGTATTTTAAATAATAATGTTATAGAGTTGCATTTGATTGTACAAAAGGTTGCATTTTTCTTCTAACTGACCCACGAGAGGGAAGATCTACCTTGCGTCCACGAGAGGGAAGATCTACCCTGCGTTCTGCGGACGTCCTTGTGTTTGGCTGGGCGGGGGGTAAGCACGCGTGTGTTGACCTCACTGGGGTGTCCCCACTGGTGGGGCTGAGAGATAGTGGATTCGTTCCGGGACAGGCGGTTTTGAAGGCGGAAGCTAGGAAGGTTGCTAAGCACGAGGCAGCATGTCTAGAGAATCAACATGTGTTCATTCCGTTTGCCTTCGATACTTTTGGATCCTTAGCCCCTGAGGCATTTCGTTTTTTGGAGCGGGTGCAGAAGGTGGTCCACAGTGATTCGCAAAGCCCGAGGAACCAAAAGTTTGTATTTAGTAGAATAGGCTTTGCGATTCAAAAGGGTATAGCGGCGCAGCTTGTTGCTCGCTTACCCATTATCCAGATGTAACTTGGTTTATTTCGTATTTTATAAGCAAAAAAAAAAAAAAAAAAAAAAAAAAAAAAAACAATGAATTATAATGGTTGCATTTGAGTATGAGAAATGTTGCATTTTAATGTAGCAAAAGTTGCATTTGAGGTACCAAAGGTTGCATTTGAGTGTTAGAAAAGTTGCATTTAAAGTAAAAAAAAGTTGCATTAACACAAAAGGGTTGCATCATAAAAAGCTTGCGTTTAAATATTAAATGCAACTCTTTAAAAAAAAGTTGCATTATCTAACAAAAAGGTTGCATTAGACCTAATGCAACTTCACCTAATGCAGCCCTTGATAAAAGGTTGCATTAGGCCAAATGCAACCTTTTCAGGGCCTAATGCAACATTTTACCGGGGTTGCATTAGTCTCATTTTCTTGTAGTGCGCATAAGAATTCTAAGAAAAAAATCCATATCGATACAAAACTCACCAAAATATAAAAAACGTAAGAATTCTAACAAAGGTATATACAATATACATATCGATACAAAAGTCACCAAAATACAAAAAAACATAAGAATTCAAAGGAAAAAATCAAATATACATACAAAACTGAAGTAATGTTAACTATGACATTCAATATAAAACTGAAGTAATTCCATCAGAATGAAAAATATATACAAATACAGAGAGAAAATGAGCAAAAAACCTGAAGAAAACAAAAACAAAAATAATTACAGATAATAGCTCTAAGTATTTAAGAATCAGAGACATATTATTTCAATATATACACCCATCTCTAATTAGACAGGCTGTAAAGGAGATCATGATAAGAATAATATTTTCCTTTGATTGTAAGAATCTTCCAAGAATACCAATTTCAACTTGATTATCAAAGCCTTTACTCTTATCCATTTTTTTGTTTTCATAAGAAAAAATAATATTTTTTATCGATGCTAGCTTTATTTATTTATCATAATAAATGAAGAGAAATAAATTTGGAAAATGAAATGACGAGTTGCTTGCCTTTTATAGAGAGATAAAATGTCTTACATATTATAATAAGATTTTTTACTCATTGCATCAATAGTAAAACCATTAGCAAACAACTAATAAAATAATGTTATATATAGTTTACTTTTAGTGTCACTAATACAAATTTTCAAAGGCAATCTCTGCTATGAAGAACCATACGTGTAGTAAATGATAATCCAAAACCGAACTAATACCAAGTAACAAATTTATTCTAAGTGCTCTTTAGGTACAATCATAAATCATGTGAAAATAACAATACCTTAAGTTATTATAACCATCTATCTAAATTAACAGTATGAATATTATGATTATTTTCAATATCCTAATAATAACTTCCGAATATAAACCTATTATACAATCAAGGTATACAATATTTGATGAGGACTGTACAAATGAAGGATCTAGATGGAAACATACCATAAGTTAAAACATTATTATTTTATATTAATTAAACAATTAAAATTATTGTTTTTACAAATTATCTGAAGTCTTTTATTGTTCCTATAAAATTTGAAATTATAGTTTTTATTGACAACTTATTAACTTTTAAAAAATAAATAATATTTCAATGACAAACTTTTGTAAGAAATGCCATGAAATATACTTAATGTAACAAATATTTTCATTAATGTAAACTGAATATTTACATATAAGTCAATTATGTTATTATAACCATCTATTCACATTGTAAATATAAATATTATAATTATGTTCAATGTCCTTAAAATCACTTTGGCAACTATAACACATTTTTAATATTTCTTTACGAAACACCAAACATCTGTTGATTTTAACAGTAGACAATTTTGTTTTTTTGACCAACTAAACCCACTAACCAACCCCCAGTGGTAAAGACAGGGACACTACATATCAATAATTAAGCTGCGATTTTCATCACTTCCAAAAATCTTTTTGCTTCTCTTTAACAAAGTTTCTTTAAAATAGCTGTTATACGCTTCAATCATATTATTACAATTAGATAAGTTGAGTTAAATATTTAATTTAAAAAAAATAAACACAAAATGGAAGATTTATAAAAGAAGAAATTCAAATATCTTTAGCAAACAAACCCTAGAGAATGATATTTCTTCACAGGATCATCCGAACAAATACAGAAATAAAAACATCGAAAAGAATTACACGACAACAACTACTATTTAAATATGATCCCGTTCTAAAAGCCCTAAAGATTAAAAAGACATCTCTTTTTTCTATTAGAAAATAATATTATTAGTGATAGATTAGGTACTAAGCATATAATATGTTGCGTTGTAGTTTCTTCTTCGTCCGCAAGATACCAAGCTCGAACTTCTGATCTCCTTGTTCCAATGGAAATATTGAACCCAACACATTACCAGATGACAATCTCTTTGTTTTCCACTCAAGGAAGTGCAAGTGAAGCTTCATGTGTTAGGCACTCAAGGAAGTGCAAGAGAAGCTTCATGTGTTAGGCACTCAATGAAGTGCAACAGAAGTCCTCATGATGTCTGCCTTTGATTGTATGAATAACAAAAAACATGAATTCCAACTTTGTTACCAACGGATAATAATAAAATAATATTGTTAATAAAGTAACTTAAAAATAGTAATCATTACTTTTGGACCTTTGAATAACATCTGTTAATGTCCCAACAGTTGTAATAATAACTTTGGTATAGAAATCTACTTTAAATTCAAGTTATATAGAATGTGATGACTTGTGAACGGATGTTGAAAACAACTATGCTACATTACAATTTTCAACTAGAGGATGATTTAAATAGCGTTTAGAAACAGACTTTCCAAACTTAACTTATAATCAATATCTAACAAAATACCTATATATTTAAATCCGATCCGTCTTTTCACATTCGTAATTACAAACAGTCTGCAGAACCCTAAAAGTCTTTGATGAGCACTGTACAAACGAAGGATCTAGATGGAAACATACCATAAGTTAAAACATTATTATTTAATATTAATTAAACAATTAAAACTATTGTTCTTACAAATGATTTGAAGTCTTTTATTGTTCCTATAAAATTTGAAATTATAGTTTTTATTGGCAACTTATTAAGTTTTAAAAAATAAATAATATTTCAATGACAAACTTTTGTAAGAAATGACATGAAATATACATAATGTAACAAATATTTTAATATATGTAAACTGAATATTTACATATAAGTCAATTATGATATTATAACCATCTGTTTAAATTATAAATATATATATTATAATTATGTTCAATGTCCTAACAATCACTTTGGCAACTATAACACATTTACATTTTTGATATTTCTTTATGAAACACCAAACATCTGTTTATTTTAACAGTAGACAATTTAGTTTTTTGACCAACCAAAACCCATCGAGCAACAACTAACTGCGATTTCTACACTCCCTAAAATCTTTTTACTTCTCTTTAACAAAGTTTCTTTAAAACAGCTGTTATACGATTCAATCATATTATTACAATTAAATAACTTGAGTTAAATATTTAATTTAACAAAAAATATACACAAAATGGAAGATTTATAAAAGAAGAAATTCAAATATGTTTAAAAAACAACTTTAATGACAACATAATTACAATATATGAGTTTACATAAAAGCACATAAAAATACAAAGAAACATAAAAAGATCCTTCTAGCAAACAAACCCTAGAGAATGATATTTCTTCACAGGATCATAGGAACAAAAACATAGAAAAGAATTACACGACAACAACTACTATTTAAATATGATCCAGTTCTAAAAGTCGTAAAGATTAGACAATAATATTATTATTGATATATTAGGGACTAAGCATATAATATGTTGCGTTAGATTTTCTTCTTCGTCAGCAAGATACCAAGCTCGAACCTCTGATCTCCTTGTTCCAATGGAAATATGGAACCCAACACATTACCAGAAGACAATCTCTTTGTTAGCCACTCATGGAAGTCCAATAGAAGCCTGATGTGTTACGCACTCAAGGAAGTGCGCGAGAAGTCCTCATGATACCTGCCTTTGATTGTATGAATGTCAAAAACATGAATTCCAACTTTCTTACCAACAGATTTTTTGGTAATCTACTTTCCTTTGATTGTAAGAATCTTTCGAAAATTTGTGAAAATACATTTGACAGTAAATATCATTATGCATATTGGATGGACACATGTATAGAGATGACAAATGAAATATTGGGAGTTCCTCCCCTTTTATAGAATAAAAAATATACTAATTATTCGTAAAGTTGGTTTTCAACTTTATCAGTTAGATTTCAAGTAAACCTAAAGTTGGAAGTTACCTTTGATATTTTGTATTTATTTTTGATATAATGAAAGACAATTCAACACAACAAAAATAATAAAAATAATGTTAACTTTTCATGGGAAATTCTAAACTGAAAATAGTTCTTTTCAAATCTAAAAATAGAAAATGAATATTGCGAATTTCTCAACTTTTTATACGATGAATAAACTAACAATTCCTGATGTTGATTTAAAAATACTTGAAAATTGTAAACCTTATATATAAATATAAACATATATTATCTTTTTTAAATTATATTGCATTTTACAAAAACATAGATTAAATAAAAATGAAATTCAGTAAATGATGAAAACATTTATTTTGCAGAACATATATTATATACAAAAAAATGATAACTTTTAAAATGTTTATATTTAACTTAATTTATTATTATTTTTAATTAATAGAAATATGTATATATTCATTTTTCATAGATAAATATAAGTAAAAAATATCATGTCACTTCAAAATTCGAGTTTCAAGGTAATAATTATTACAGCTAGTGAATAGCCCTAAAGAACTATAATGATCACTATATACAGTTCAACAATGTAGATGGAAACTTGCAAAAAACGGCGGTAATTAATGGTAGATGTAAATATTTTTACTATTATAAAACAACTAAAAAATATTACTATAAATTTACATTTTATTCTTAAATTACATAAACAAACTTATTGTTGGTAAACTTTAAAATAAGTAATATATATATATATATATATATATATATAGTCAATAACAATAAAACTTGTAATAAAATATCTAAGATCAACAAAACTCGTAATAAAACTTGTATATAATTTTTTTAAAACATCTGTTGAATGATATCCAGCTTTATCAAACAACTGAAAATCTATACAATTTTACAATTAAAGATTACAATAAATATACAATTTCACATCACTCTTTTCAAATTCATAATAATCACAAAGAGCCTTCATCGCTTGAAAATTAATGAAAATAACATTTTTATCATAATAAATTGATAAAAATAACTATAAATTCAAATTATATCACTCTTTTAAAAGTCATAATAATTTAATAATAAATTTTTAATAATATTATTTTCATATTATAAGATGAATAAAAAAGTAAGAAAGTAACTATACGGAAACTTAATTTTCTGCTTGATAAGTTGCATTTCAAGTAAACTAGTAGGATTGCCCGCGCGTTGCTGCGGGTATTTTTGGTCATCTAAGGGTGTGCATGGGTCGGTTTGGCTTGGTTCGGTTTTTACAAAAAATCATAACCATATCCATAACAAACTTCGGTTATGGTTATTCGGTTATAGTTATTTCGGTTATTAACCAAAAAAAATAAACTAAAACTAACTTTAGGGTAAAGTATAAAATTAAAAGTCAATTGGTCTAGGAAAACCGAAACTTACAATGTTGTACTTAGTTTGTGCTAATTTGTACAAGGCAATCAGATTACATTTTCTAGTTATACTACCAATGTGTGATTCCTTTTAATAAGATATTAACAAAAAACATACTTAGCCTTTGATTATGATTTTAATTCGTCACAAAAAGATCATTACGTCAAGATCATTTTGTTAATAACATACTTTTATTATAGTAAAAACCTCTACATAGTTAATGTAAACCATAAAGTTAACATTACAAGTACGGTTCGGTTATATCGGTTAACCAAAACTTCATAACCATAACCATAAGCGATTAGTTGGTTAAAGAAATTTAATAACCGTAACCATTGGTTATGTTGGTTATCGGTTAAAATCGGTTTGATTATGTCGGTTATGGTTAGATTATCGGTTATGGCGGTTAATTTGCTCACCCCTAGTGTCATCCATATTATTTGCTTTAGGCATCAACCATGATGACTTCCTAAAAAAAGGCTTTCAAATATAAAATTGCTTCAAGTCGAAGCATCTTGATTCGGTGATCTGACGCTGCCGTTATTCAAAACCATAGTTATCAACCAAACTTTTTCGTTAGAACGGACCGTAAAGCATCTATTATCCACAGGTGTTTTCTTATAGAAAAGAAATCAAATTTGTGTTTTTAGAAAAAAAAAGATAAAAATAATATGTATGTTGTATATTAAGGGGATGAGTAAGAAGAACTTCGCTAAACTATGATGTTCAAATGTCCGTGTAATAAGACATTTACTTTATCATAAACAACATTTTATTAGAAAAACAAAATAAATCAATACATGTAACACATTAGATATGTATAAAACACAAAATTAATGCACATTCAACATGACAAACTGTACAATAATTATTGTGATTACGTAGTTAACATGTCATTATCTAGATAATATAGCGCAATAAACCAATTGAATTTATGGACAATGGAGAGTTACTTTAAAAGAGTAACTAAAGCAAACAGTAGCAAATCAAATAATCTCCCTGGAGTTTGATCTTGTAGCTTTAGGCCTTAACCATGAAGACTTCCTAAAAAAGGCTTGTAGATCCTGATTAACTCTAGAACGACCAAACATTCACATTTAACCACTCACCCAACAACAAAAATTGCTATGAATTTGCCTCCAGGCATAGAAAATTACCTATAGTATCCTCGCATTCAAGAAGCTTGACAGCATGGTGCCATCCAGTTTTGAGTATACAAACATCATCTTCTTTGTTGAGTTGCTTTTTTGTCACACCCTCAAATTTTCACATGCGGGGTTTTACCGCGAGGCGCGTGACACACTAGGATCCAAGTCAACGGTCACAATAAACAACATCCATATGATAAGAAAACAACGTAAACTACCATTGAGTTTCAAAACCGTTCTAACACAGCGGAAGCAGAATGTATTATTACAACTTAAAAGTAAAACTCAAAGTCTGAAATGTTTAACAAAACATGCATATGATCCCTAGACGCCGTGAGACTCCGTGCGCCTATACTCAATGCTGCTACCTTAGCGACCTGAGAAAACATGCCAAAAAGACGTCAACATATAATGCTGGTGAGTTCACAGGTTTTAAGTTCGTAAACGTTTTCATGTGTAAAGCGATTCCTCATAAAGTGCCAAGTGTGCAAAAGTTCCAAGTAAATAACAAACGTTCCCTTACTACTACGACTGTGTTGCTAAAACCATTACTGACAAACGTTGCTCGAGTTGCTGCCCATGTGCCAAGTGTCAAGTGTCAAGTAGAGACAATATGCACCCGCCCGGCTCCCAGCCGTCGGGTGGGGTTCGTCACGCCCAATAGATCTATCCACATTTCCCCCGTTGTGCCCTGCACATTCATGGTTTCAATAGGGACTTAGGTTTCGTCGTATAGTAAATAAGTGCCAAGCGCCAAGTGCCAAATGCCAAGTGTCAATGTTTAAAAGTGTCAAGTGCCAATGTTTAAATATGCCAAATGCCAATGTTTAAAAGTGTCAAGTGTCAATGTTAAATATGCCAAGTGCCAAACGTGTCACGTTTCTTAAAAGAGTTACATTCCCAAAAGGCGTCATGTTTCTAAAAGTGTTATGTTTCCAAAAGTGGTAAGTTTCATAAGAGTTGCGTTTTCAAATCATAAACGTTGCATTGTTAAAACGTGTGGCATGCTTCTCCCCCGAGAGAAAAGAGTATAAAAGAGGGGCCGTGAAACTCACCTTAGAGTGCGTCTTCTGATAACTAGAATTCCAACACGTGTATGATAATCCCAACTAATGACAACCTATCAATGAGTTTACATAAGTGTGATGACTATTAACCCGAAGGCTAACTAGTCCCCGATTGTCCAGATCTTGACTACGTGTGTTAAAAAGTGTGTTTAAACGTTAACCGGACATCCCAGACCGACCCGACATCCCGTTGGTGACCCATTACATCAATTAGTGATGCACATAAGTTTAACACATAAGTTTCAAGCATAAAACACTTAGTTTGCATCAAAAATCTCATTCCGTACATCAGATGGTCGAATGTGGTTTTTCCCATTTCCACGTTCGCCCGTTTGAGCCACGTTCGCCCGTTTTTCCCACGTTTTGTTCCACGTTCGCCGTTTGAGCCACGTTCGCCCATTTTTCCCACGTTCGCCCGTTTTTCCCATGTTTTGTTCCACGTTCGCCCGTTTGAGCCACGTTCGCCCGTTTTTCCCACGTTCGCCAGTTTTTCCCATGTTTTATTCCACGTTCGCCCATTTGAACCAATTTTATTCCACGTTCGCCCGTTTTCATCAGCATTTTATAAAACGCACCAAAACGCATCTAAACGATCCGAAAACATCACGAAACATCACCAATCACAGCAGTCAACTATCATTAACATATTCCTACAAAACCCTACCAATTTTATCCCGAAATCCGTCCGTTTTACAAGTTACCCGAAATAGCAAATTATGGAGATGTCACATCAAACGCATACAATCTTTACCCAATTAGGAAACTTTTTGAAATCAATCAATAATCAACTTAATATACTCAGATTATTATGAACAATAAACCCCCAATCATATCCTTATCACTATCATCATGAACAAGCCCTAGATCTAACCCAAAATCCCCAAAATGAACAAAACATCATCAATAATCAATTGTAACCTATCTAAATCCTAAATCATCATCAAATACAGTCCTAGATCATTGTTATAACATCTATATAGCAATCAATCATCAAACAATACACAACATCACATAAAACACCGTTAACACATGTTAATTTGTATGAAAACTCATTGTTTATGAATAGGTTTTGTTTAGAAAGACATTAGGAAGGTTTTTATCCATGAAAACATGTTTGAATCAGATCTGGACTCTTGGGGTCTAATGAAAACGAATTTAAATGCTTTAAAAATGATTTAGAATGAAGAACACACCTTAGATCTTTTTGTAGAAGATGTTTGTAGGTTAGATTATAGAAAACAAGTGCAAAAACTCCTTCCCCGATGTTTAAAGTTGCTAGAGAGTCTTTTGAGGCGTTTAGGGTTTGTGAAATGGTGAAAAATGACAAAGTGTGGTATTTATACTATGTCCACATTCGCCCCTTTCACCTGGGCGAATGTACCCTCCTTCGACCCTTTCACAGGGTCGAACGTACCCTGACTTGGTCGAATGAAATTCTTTAAATTCCATATCCCAGGTTCGCCCCTTTTACAAGGGTCGAACCAGGAGTATTGTCCAGGTTCGCCCATTCGATTGGTCGAACCAGGACTCACGTTTTCCTAGTTTTCCAATTTGTCGTGTTTAACGCATTTTAACGCACCCTAACATACGAGCATGCAACCTTAGTCTATGTTTAACATATTTAAGCACGAATGATTATCTACACATCATTTAAACACATCTAAGCATATAATCCACCATACGACAATTAGTCTACACATACACTTAATTAGTTTATGTAATTCACCAACAACGGGACTCGTATCGTGTGTGTGTGTGTGACTAACCCAATGATCTCCCGAATCATTGAACCCTGGACAGTACGGACTGTCTTCCGACTCTACTGACCCCGTCAAGTATGTTTAATAAACGTTTTTCGCTAAGGTAGACTTATGTGTTTATAAAATGTTGACCCAAACATGCCGAGTGTCACATCATCCCCCTGTTGAAAGAATTTTCGTCTCGAAAATTTCCCGAAGTCAAAGAGAACGAAGCGATCAAAAGAAAAAAAATTTCCCGGTCGTCACATCATCCCCCTGTTGAAAGGAATCTCGCCCCGAGATTCACTCTTCGACAGTAATGAGTGTCGACCTAACCCAAGTAACGTCTCCCAGAACGCAAACGAAGTGATAACCACGAACGAGAGATGATATCAACAGATACTCTATGCCGGGGAACCGCCCTCCCCAAAGTGAATACAAAACAATGAATCCTCCTGATTGAAGGCCTACTGGAGACTACTGCGATCGGTATAAATGACACACCGGTACCGTCCAAGTAGCATCTCCAAAGGACCCACATCAGACCAATGAATGCAAAACGGTGACCAAATACCAAACTGAATGCACCCAATGAATACGAATCGCCAAACAATGTGAACGAGAATGAATACGAGCATAACGAGAATCAAGAAAAGAATACTCACCAGTAACAGTATCAGGATCCTCCTGGTTCTCCCTAGCGCCAATGACGTAAACATGACCACGAGTAGTTCGACCGCCGCCTTCGTTCCCAGCACCACCTGCAGTCCCTTGGTTCAGCTTAGGACAATCCCGCTTGAAGTGCCCAGTCTCCCCACAGTTAAAACACCCATGGTTTCCCCGAGGAGCAAGAGCGGGGACAACCGCTTGAGTCTGTTTCGGCTGCAGATTGACCCTACAATCCTTAGCCAAATGACCGACTCGCTGACAACGATTACAACGAAACGCATCGCAACCCCCAACATGGTGATACCCACACGTGTTACACTTCGGACTCTTACCAACATAACCCCCAGTCTTCTGCTTAGGTAACGCTCCCACAATGTCCTGCCTCTTAACCTGCTGTTGAGACGACCCAATGTTCTTCCCAGCACTCTCCCACTTCCTCTTGTTGTCCGCAGGAGCTTTCACAGCAGCACCCCTCGGAGGTAGAACGCCCTCAGCAACCTTCATGTTGGTCAGCTTGTGAGCTGCCCGAACAGTGGCCAACATAGTAGTGTGATCAGCAGCGGCAACAAGTCCAGCAATCTCCGGCACTAACCCAGCAACATAGTGCTCAATCCTCCGGTACTCCGGTGTAGCCAAACCGGGGCATATCACAGCCAACTCGTTGTGCCTAGCAGTAAACTCCTCGATCTCCGACCCAACCATCTTCAGGTTCCAGAACTCATTGTAACACCCCAACCGATGGCGGAAACATCGGGATGTCACGTATGGATGATTGTCACACCCTCAAATTTCCACGTGCGGGGTTTTACCGCGAGGCGCGTGACACACCAGGATCCAAGTCAACGGTCACAATAAACAACACTATATGATACGTAAAAATGACATAATCAAACCATTAAGTTTTCAAAAATGATCCAGCGCTGCGGAAGCGTAAAACTTTATTACAACGTGAAATCAAAAGTACGAAAGTCTGAAAATACTAAATGAGATGCACATGAATCCTAGACGCCGTGAGACTCCGTGCGCCTATCGACAGCTGCTACCTTAGCGACCTGAGACAAACATGCTAAATACGTCAGCAAATAATGCCGGTGAGTTCACAGGTTTTTAAATGAATACCGACTCCAAATGTATACCAACTCCAAGTGATAATCGACTCCAACTGAATACTCATGGTCGATCCAGACCACATGCATGCAAAATATATGAATACCTGTTACTACTGCGATTGGAAAACCATTACTGGACTCGAATACTGTGAATACTGAATACGTGCCCGAGTGAATACTGAATACTGAATACTGCATACTGAATACTGAATACCTAAGAGACAATATGCACCCGTCCGACCTCCAGTCGACGAGTGGGGCGGGTCAAGCCCAAATAGCGCTATCCACATTTCCCCCGTTGTGCATCCCCGCACATTCATGGTTTCCCCCGGGACTTCCAAAGATCGCATAGTAATATAATGAATACTCTAAAACATAATGAATACGTGAAAACATAATGAATACTCCAAACCCAATGAATTCATGAATACCAAAACGTAGTTGACACATCTTTCCTGAAAACTTAGTTGAAACACCTTTTATGAAAACATAGTTGAAACGCCTTTTATGAAAACATAGTTGAAACGCCTTTTATGAAAACATAGTTGACACATGTTTAAAGGACACAGCATGTTTTCTCCCCCGAAAATGTAAAACCAGTAAAAGAGTGGGGCCGTGAAACTCACCTTATTGTGCGTCTTCCGATAACTAGAATTCCAACACGTGTATGATAATCCCAACTAATGACAACCTATCAATGAGTTTACATAAGTGTGATGACTATTAATCCGAAGGCTAACTAGTCCCCGATTGTCCAGATCTTAACCAAGTATGTTTTAAAACGTGTTTAAATGTTTAACCGACACACTAGACCGACCCGACATCCCGTTGGTGACCCATTACATCAATTAGTCATGCACATAAGTTTAACACATAAGTTTCAAGCATAAAACACTTAGTTCGTATCAAAAATCTCATTTTTGTTAACGTAGGGTCGAATGTGGCTTTGAGTGGTCGAAGGTGGCTTTAAACTCCCACCTTCGCCCCTTTTCTTCCACCTTCGCCCCTTTTCTTCCACCTTCGCCCCCCCTCAGTTCCAGGTTCGACCCTTGGAACCCACCTTCGCCCATTCGACTGGCCGAAGGTGTTCCAGGTTCGACCCTGCTGTGTTGTTTACTCAAAAACGCGTCCAAAAACATCCGAAAACATCACGAAACATCATGAGTTACAGCAGTCAAGCATCATTAATATATTCCTACGAAACCCTACCAATTTTACCCCAAAATCTATCCGTTTTACAAGTTTCCTAAAATAGTAAATTATGGAGATGTCACATCATCATGCATGAAAATATTACCCAATTAGGAAACTTCTGAAATCAATCAATAATCAGCTCATCATCATCAAATCATCATGAACAAGAAACCCCTATCATAACCTTATCATAACCATCCAAAACAAGCCCTAAATCTAACTAAAAACCCCTTTAATCGACAAAACACCATCAACAATCAAAGGTAACATGTTTCAATCATAACCCATCATTAATAACAGCCCTAGGTTGTTGTCATGTCATCTACATAGCAGGTAATCATCAAACAATGCTTAATACCACATAAACACATGTTAAATTGTATGAAAACTCATTGTTTATGAATAGGTTTTATTTAGAAAGATATTAGGAAGGTTTTTACCCATAAAACATGTTGATATCAGATCTGGACCCTTGGGGTTTAGATGAAAACAAGTTAAAATTGTTTAAAAAGGATTTGTAATGAAGAACACACCTTAGATCTTCACTTGTAATGATTTAGAGAGTTAGGTTATGAAAAATAAGTTCAAAAACTCCTTCCCCAATGATAATAGCTGATAGAGAGTGTTTGGAGGCGTCTAGGGTTTGTGAAATGGTGAAAAATGGCTAAGGATGGTATTTATACTATCTGCACGTTCGCCCAGTTCATGTGGTCGAATGTGGAATTTTTCCACATTCGCCCCTTTTTAGTGGTCGAATGTGGAAAAATTCCACATTCGCCCACTTTGTTTCTACGTTCGCCCATTTTTCAAACCCCATTTCCACATTCGCCCAAAAGTTCCACATTCAGGTCATCAGCACATTTTTAACACATGTTAACAGCACTTTTAACACATGTTAACCTTTTTCCAGTTTGTCGTGTTTAACGCATTCTAACACATCTTAACACATAAGCATGCATCCATAGTCTATACTTAGCATGTTTAGGCACGTATAATCATTCGTACATCATTTAAGCAAGTATAAGCATACAATCCACCACACGACCCATAATCTACACATATACTAAATTAATTCATGTAATGTCACCAACAACGGGACCCGGTACTAATGTATTCCCAAAACGACTCCCAATGATCCTCCAGATCATTGGACCCTGGACAATCCTAATCTGACCCGACTCAACTAACCCAGTTAAGTTTGTTTATAGACGTTTCTCGCTAATGTAGACTTATGTGTTACTATTATGTTTAAGCCGAACATGCCGGGTGTCACAATGATTGTTCAGTAGCTCATGGTGAATAATAAGTTTCATTAAATGATTTAAATAAGTTACACACAATTGTTCTAAGAATTTATACATCAAATTGAATAAAACTATGCAAACATCTTCAAGCATCAAGTCAAATCTTCAAGCAAGTAGAACCTGAAACATGTTAAGTTGAAAATATTTTGGGTCAACAAAAGTTGGTGAGAATTACATAGGTTTTGATATTTGAATAAAATTGTTGTGCAATTCATGTGTCATGGCAATCCAGTCCATATGTGAAAACATACTAGAAGTAAATCGAGTGCATAATCAACCTTGTGACTGTTGTATTGTGGTACATCCCATACGCTCATGGTTCACTCGTTTATATTGCAGTAACAAACACCCACGCTACCTTTGTAGGAGGTACGTATCCGGGTGGGATTGTCAGTCCAATAGATCTATCAATGTATACCGTTTGGCTGATGAATGTTTGTGCTAGAATTGTGCTTACCCTAGTCATGTTCAAGACATAATGTAACATAGAAATACACATAGACACATTGATGATTGAATTGCATGAATAATGTTGTAACATGTTTCACCCCAAAAATGGTGATAAATAGAAAAGGGGCTATGAAAAACTCACCTTAGCAAATTGTTATATCTGTTGAAAATTGAATAATGGTGTGGCCCAAATGTATCAAGTATCACCCTATAATAAAGTAATAAATATGTCTAAGTCTACCAAGTCTACAAATGTATAAGTTCTAGGGCTTCGAATTGGGGATAAATGCTCGTTTGATTAATATTAAAATTGTTTGATAAATGAGAGAATATTAGTAAATAAATAACCAAAAATCTTTTATAAGAATTTTAATTTAAGATGGTCACAATAATGTGTTTAAAGCATAAAAATAATTTTTACAAAATTATTTTCTTTAAAATAGAATATAAAATCTATTTATATAACAAATTGTCAAAATTTAACTTTAATATCTAAAAATATTAAAATTAAAGAATTATTAGTTTAAAATTTATATTTCTGTTCTAAATAATCAGAAATAATTTGTATAAAATTTTGGTGCAAAAATATTAAAAATTGAATTTATTACGATTTAATTATGATTAAAACTAACAAAAATTGATTAAAAATATTAAATAAATGATTTTTTAGAAATAAAAATCATTTCTGAAAAGCTTAATGTTATAAAAACTCAGAATAAATTTTGTGGAAATTAATAAGATCGTTTTGATATTTTTATAGATTTTTATAAATAAAATAGAATAAATTTGATTTATTTTATATATATATTAAATAAATAAATTTTTGAAAACTAAAAATTGTAGGTTAAACTTTTTCACTAGTTTAACATAATGTAATTTTTGTAGAATTTTTAAAAGTGTTTTAGTATTTTAAAATGAATTTTTAAAATACAAACAATATATATTAAAACTTGATAAAACCAAACAAAAAGGAAAAAAATAGGATGCTGTTGCCTTGTATCGAACTCGCGTGGCCGGGATAGAAGCCATCAAGCACAACCACTTGGTCTAGACCAGTGGTTGTGTTTGGTTTCTGTGCGATTAATATTTATAGTTATACTCGACTACTTGTTCTTCCTCAATTCATCCTTTACGAGCCCTAGGATTTGTAATTGGGCATTCCACACAACATTAACCCGATTAACCTTAGGGTTTATGTTGTGTGGGTGCCGATAAATAAAACCCATCAAAAAATTTCAACTTACAATACCGAATTGAGTACGAACGATCGGTCAATGCACGAAGTCAAAATACGAACAGAAATCAACGAACAGAAAGTTTTCAAGTGAAATTGGAGATAGAGAAGAGATGTTCGGAGATTGTAGGAAGTCCAGAAGAGTTCAATTTATAGTATAATGGTCTGGTGTTCGATTTGGCAATTGTTGACCTCGTTTTAATGTTTGACGCGTCAAAAACACGAAATTGGTAAGAATTGATGGTTGATTAGCCGCGTGCAGACTCAATGATGGCCGATAATCACGAAACTTACCATTTATGCGTGATTAATTGATAAATTGATAGCCTTGGTGTTGACTGCGAGCGGCACTTGTGTGCAGCGAAACAGTAGCAGCAGTCAAAAAGGCCTTTTATATAATTAGAAACGTGATAAATCACGAGATGGATTGTGGCTCAACTGGTGAGGACGCGTGTGTGATTGTGGCTTGGCTCCGGTTCGAGCCTCAGGAGAAGCAGCCCCCCCCCCCTTTTTTTTCTTTTACAGCAACAGGAAGGGGTAGGAAGGAGTTGGGCCGGCCTGATGGGCCTTGGCCATGCTGTGGGCTCCAAATAAGGTAAAAGGGATGGGTTGGTATTGTAGGTTGGGTTTAGGCATGGTTGGGCTCAAGTAAGGGTGTCCATATAATACTCAATGAAGTATTATTATTATTATTATTATTATTATTATTATTATTATTATTATTATTATTATTATTATTATTATACATACATATGAATAATTATCATTGTATTAGGGTTCAAAATGCCACAAAAATAGTTAGATGTAAATAGTAATAAAACTTTGTCGTTTTTATCCAAATTATACGTAACGTATAACTATTTAATGCGAAATGTTACACTCATGCTCCAACTTCATAATCTCGTCCCTCGGGCAATACTCCGCTCGCAACATCTGAACAAACTCGGACCACGACATAGCATTGGCCTCACCCAGGCCAAGATTCGCAGTGGTGGAGTTCCACCAGGTCAAAGCGTGTCCCTTTAGAGTAGCAGACGCATACTTGACACGATCAGCGTCAGGACAGTTACACATAGCAAACACCGACTCGATCTTCTCTAACCACCGGAGCATACCCACTGCCCCTTCAGTCCCATTGAAGAAATGGGGCTTACAGTCCATGAACTTCTTGTAGGTGCACCCAGACTGCACCTGATTAGTATTTCCCAGGGTCTGCTGAGCAGCCTGGAAAGCAGCCAATGCAACGTTCAACTGCTGCTGCAACATGTTCTCCAACTCCGCCTGAGTCATAGTGATGTTCCCACCACATCGTCCACCGCCATTGCGACCCCTGCCGCCACCACGGCGTCCACCAGCACGTCCACCAGCGCGACCAGACATGTTCTGCCAATCATGAGACAAGACACTCAAAACCACTAACAGATCAAGCTACAAGTGACCAAACGAATTCAGAACATGGTTCCAGCATGACCTTTAGTCCGAACACGAAGTCCACCAAGATTTTCATGCATTTCAATTTATGATTTCGTGTGCACCCGAAATAACAAATCGCTCTACATGGTCCTCTAGGCGTGCTCCTAGCTAGAACTTCAAATCACCTGATACCCACATTCCTAAAGAAACTGTTATCGCACGAAGATCCCAAAGTGAACAGTCACTCAGGAGTGTACTATGACAAGTACTAGTGCATGATAGTGTGTGTGTGTGGGCAAGTATGTACATTAGAGCATAGAGGGGAGATATCCAAAACCCGGAAAGATCTCAAGAATGTGCCGAAGCCACCCCAATGCACACTACTGCCAAGTATAAGCGATAAGCCCCTTCATCTTCAACCCGAAGAAGAAGATAGAACCAAGGTAGGAATAACAAAAGATAGATAACGTGATACTGTGTGATGAGGACACCGACACCCCGACATGGTTAGTATGTTTACCAAATGACACGACTCGTAAATATGTGTGACCGTCTAATGTGTGTGATACTCGGCTATAGACTACACTCTACATGCAGTCCTAGTTCACTATAACCATTGTCTCTGATACCATCTATAACACCCCGCCCCTCTCACCACCAATATTGTCCGCTTTGCCCACCCAGAGCTCACGGATTTGTTTTTGGGTGCCCCGATGGAAACTTCCCAGGAGGTCACCCATCCTGAAACTGCTCCCACCCGAGCACGCTTAACTGTGGAGTTCTCCTCTCATCCACTAACATTAAGCCCCAAAACGCGTTGGTGATTTAAGAGGCAAGACATTACTTATGAACCAAGGATCTCTCCTGGCCACGGCCGATGTGGGATTTTCCCGGGGTGTCACATTCACCCCCTGTTAGAGTCTCATCGTCCCTGATGAGGTATGTACCCACCATCCCGAACGGCACAGGAGTGGCTCTGATACCAATCTGTCACACCCTCAAATTTCCACATGCGGGGTTTTACCGCGAGGTGCGTGACACACCAGGATCCAAGTCAACGGTCACAATAAACAACATATATATGATAAGAAAACAACGTAAACTACCATTGAGTTTCAAAACCGTTCTAACACAGCGGAAGCAGAATGTATTATTACAACTTAAAAGTAAAACTCAAATTCTGAAATGTTTAACAAAACATGCATATGATCCCTAGACGCCGTGAGACTCCGTGCGCCTATACTCAATGCTGCTACCTTAGCGACTTGAGAAAACATGCCAAAAAGACGTCAACATATAATGCTGGTGAGTTCACAGGTTTTAAGTTCGTAAACGTTTTCATGTGTAAAGCGATTCCTCATGAAGTGCCAAGTGTGCAAAAGTTCCAAGTAAATAACAAACGTTCCCTTACTACTACGACTGTGTTGCTAAAACCATTACTGACAAACGTTGCTCGAGTTGCTGCCCATGTGCCAAGTGTCAAGTGTCAAGTAGAGACAATATGCACCCGCCTGGCTCCCAGCCGTCGGGTGGGGTTCGTCACGCCCAATAGATCTATCCACATTTCCCCCGTTGTGCCCGCACATTCATGGTTTCAATAGGGACTTAGGTTTCGTCGTATAGTAAATAAGTGCCAAGCGCCAAGTGCCAAATGCCAAGTGTCAATGTTTAAAAGTGTCAAGTGCCAATGTTTAAATATGCCAAATGCCAATGTTTAAAAGTGTCAAGTGCCAATGTTAAATATGCAAAGTGCCAAACGTGTCACGTTTCTTAAAAGAGTTACATTCCCAAAAGGCGTCATGTTTCTAAAAGTGTTATGTTTCCAAAAGTGGTAAGTTTCATAAGAGTTGCGTTTTCAAATCATAAACGTTGCATTGTTAAAACGTGTGGCATGCTTCTCCCCCGAGAGAAAAGAGTATAAAAGAGGGGCCGTGAAACTCACCTTAGAGTGCGTCTTCTGATAACTAGAATTCCAACACGTGTATGATAATCCCAACTAATGACAACCTATCAATGAGTTTACTGTGACACCCGGCAAATTCTGATTAACAACGCTGTCTAGATTAAAGTCTACCTTAGCGAGTCACGCGTATATTATACTTAACTGGGTTAGTTGAGTCGTGTTACGGTTCGGGAACTGTTAGTTTAGTATGGAGGATCATTAGATGTTAGTCTAAAGGCTCATTAGATGTCAGTCCTTAACCAAGTGTACAAAGGGTGACGATTCGTAGAATCGTCAGAGCATAGGGAATATACAAGTCTCGAGTCCCGGGAATTGGTGAACGAGTGTGAATGTGTTTGTTTGCAAGTATTATGTGTTTACAATCATTATGTGACTTGTCGGTATGTGAAAATGTGTTAACATATGTTAAAACGGAGTTTAACGCACCAAACATGCTGAACCGGACCCTATAGGCGAATAGGAATTGTACTCGCCTATAGGGTAGGCGAGTAGGGAACCAAGAAGGGCGAATAGGCCCTATTCGCCTATACTGGGGGCGAATAGGATCCCTATTCGCCTGATAATGCTGCGTAATCGCCTATAACGTGCTGGACGACTAAAAACGCCTATAAATACAATACTTGACCTCCTAAACTTCATTATATCAACCCTAGTCGTCCCACAACTCATCCCAACACCCACACAACCTCTGGAACACGATTTTGGATCAAAACACAAGATTTCAAGCCTATAACATCAATCTATTACAAATCTAAGGTGTGGTTTTCATTCATGCAATCTTTAATAACGTTTTTATTAAATCCCTAATAGTCCAGACCTGTTCATAAACGTAAATGTCTTCTGGAAATTCGTTATTAATTGTTGTTAATTGGATTCTAACTATCATGTTTGTTGTATGTGGGTTTATGATTAAAAGATAGGATTTTTATGATTCAAGAAGGATTAGTAACATGATATTAAGGTAGTTACAGATTAGTAATGATAGCATGTTGATGAAATCTGAGTAATTGTTCATTAGGGTTAGGGTTATGCATGTTAATGTGATGATTCATGCTATATGTGTTGTTTTTGGGATACATGATTGCATGCAGGGCTGATAGAACAAGGTTAAACGAAGGATTTTGATTGATATATGTTTGATATAGTTATTTGATTGATAATTGATGTTTACACACGTTCTGGATTCAATTTGGAGTGTTAAACGCGCGAAAAACCGGAACAGCTGTGCTATAGGCGAATAGGAATCCTAATCCCCTATACTATAGGCGATTAGGAGCCCATTCGCCTGAAGGGGAGCCCTAATCGCCTATAGTATAGGCGAATAGGATCCTATTCCCCTTTACATCATGCATTTACGATCCTAAATGCTAGTTAAGCCCTGAATTGCATGCTTTACGACGTAATCGCCTATAAACTCATAAATTACATATGAGATAGCCCTAATCGCCTATAGCATAGGCGATTAGCATTCCTAAATCCTGTTGACCCACGTAATCACTAGTTGACTTTTCCTAATCGCCTGTACTGCTGCTGTAAGTGTAATATAGCGTTTCGGGACCCGATTTGACACCTAGGAACATGCTAGGAACCCCGTAACATATCTAATAACTTGGTAACATATGTTCGGACTTATTTACGTGATACTTGAACTACGTGCTGTAAGTTGTTGGACGTTAACGTATGTTAAGTGTGATTGCATGATTGTATGTTTGAGAGTGTAAGCATAACACGGGGAGTCTCGGGTCACCAATGGGATGTTGAGTCTTGTACTTTGGGTTAATTTAACAGTCACGGTGTTTTCAAACGAACTTGGTTATGGTCTGGACATCTAGGGACTAACTAACCTACGGGTTATTAGTCTAAGTACTTGTAACTGTCATATGTTAGGTCGCCGCTTTACGGGGCTAGCATAGCTTGCTGATATTATTCGTATATCGAAGTAACGCAACCTAAGGTGAGTTTACGGCCCCTCTTTTAACTGGTTTCACTTTTCGGGGGACAAAACATGTGTTAAAACTTATGTTTGGTAACTACTGTCATAATATGGGTTTCTATGGTTTACTATACGATCTTTGGAAGTCCCGGGGGGAACCATGAATGTGCGGGTTAGCACAACGGGAAATGTGAATAGCGCTATTGGGAGTGACCAACCCCGCTCGTCGGCTTGGAGGGCCGGGCGAGTGCATATTGTCTCAAACAGGAACAACAGGTTTACTATTCGGGCACGACATCTGGTTTGCGAGTTAGTAATGGTTTTCCAATCGTAGTAGTAACAAAACATACGCCTAGCTAGCGTACTTTGGTTTTCGATTTGTTATAGTATGGACAGGTTGAACTTGGTACTGTGATTACAAAACCTGTAAACTCACCAGCATTTTTGTGCTGACGTAAACTTTTACATGTTTTCTCAGGTCGCTAAGGTAGCACTACGGGACTAGGGCGCACGCGTCTGCACGGCGTCTAGTTAGGGTTGCATGGTTTTCAAACGTTGAACACTTGGTTTATTTTGGATTATGTTTTGAATAAGCTTTCGCTGTACTTGGGGATTTTTAAACTATGTTTTCTTAAATTGCATATGTTCATTTAGACTTGTTTATTGTGATCGTTGGTTTGGATCTTGGTTTGTCATGCGCCTCGCGGTAAAACTCCGCAAGTGGATTTTGAGGGTGTGACAGATTGGTATCAGAGCCAATGGTTATAGTGAACTAGGACTGCATGTAGAGTCTAGTCTATAGCCGAGTCACACACACTAGACGATCACTTAGTACAAAACATTATGGTGGATTACGTATGGGCTTGTCGGGGTGTCTCTAAATCATCTGACCTTCCTATGTTACATCATCCGTTCTATCTTATGTCGGGTTACTTACTTGCTAGGCAGTGTGGTATATTGGGGTAAATCGTGTACTCTTGAGATTTGTCCAAGGCTTGGACATCTCCCTTTCATACTCCAATAGAAACACTTGCTATAAACTACCGTAGCATTACGGTGTATAGCTAAGAGTCTATATTCGGTGATTTGAATTTTGAACTAGGAGAACACTTGGAGGACCATGTAGAGCGGTTTATCATTTTGGGTGCACACAAAATCATAAACCGAAATGCATGAAAGCCCTAGTGAGCTCTGGGTTTGAATGGATAGTCCTGAGTTGGATCTAGCTTTGATCTTGTGAACGCTAGTGGTTACCATTAGCTGCGAAACTAAATTTTCTCGTTCTTTCTGTCAGAATCATGTATGGAGTACGAGGAGGACGTGGAGGTGGTCGCAATGGTGGGCGTGGTTGTGACATCCGTCACTTTTATCCTATTATTATTATACATATATACATATATACATTTTTTTTTCGCATCTCCTATCTTATACGTCACATTTTATCCTTATAATAATAATAATAATAATAATAATAATAATAATAATAATAATAATAATAATAATAATAATAGTAATAATAATAATAATAATGTTAGTCTAAGTCTTGAACCCAATTTGAGACCCACACCTCTAGCCCATTAGTCCTTTTTTTTTTAAAATGTTTCAGAGCCCATTAGGACAAACCCAACACATCAGGCCCATTAGCCCTCTTCCTTCTCCCTTTGTTTAAAAAAAAAAAAAAAAATAAACAAAACAGCTCTGCCGGGACTCGAACCCGGGCAGAAGCTGTACAACCCTCACGTCCTGACCATCTGAGCTACACTTGAAGTTTGAATTAATCCTAACTTGAATAATATATAACACCACTTCTGTTTTCCCTTTTTCCTTTTCCTTTCCACGATTCAACAGCAGCAGTAGCAGACTTTTTTTTATTTTTTTTTCTTCTTCTTTTGACCAACAAATTAGTGAAGTTAATGTGTAATTAAGCCATGTTTAATTATGGTTGACCATTGACTCGTGATATCCGGCCTAATCTCCATCAATTACACGTTAATTATCAGTTAATCGTTACCATATTAACCCAAACGCGTATAACATTCAAAATATAGTCAATCCTTACCATTTCAACAATTCAGTGTTCAATCCTATAAATTGGTCATTTGCGAGCCATCCCAACTCGCCAATCTTCCCCTCTTAATCCCTCAATTCTTCACTTAATCGCTGTTTCTTGTTCAAACGATATAGTTTGACTTTTTGGTTGACCGGCTAATCGAGCATCAAAACAATCTTGTAAGCATAATTATTGTTGTGGGTTTTTATCTTCGGCATCCACACATCAATAGCCCTAAGGTTAATTGGGTTATTGATGTGTGGATTAATCAATTTGAAGGTTAGGGCTCGTATGAATGTAAATTGGGGAAGAACACTTTCTGAACGTGTATATATAATTATAACAGACTAGAACCAAACACAACCACTGATCTAGATCAAGTGGTTGTGTCTGGTGCACTATACCCAACCCACGCGGGTTCAATACCCGGCTCAACCCAAGTTTTCATTTTTTTTTCAACATATATATATATATAATTATTTGTATTTTAAAATTTGTTTTAAAATACTAAAACAACTTTATAAATTCTACAAAAATTATTTTATGTTATTCTAGTAGTAAAGTTTAACATAAAATTTTTAGTTTTCAAAAATTTATTTATTTAATATATATAATAAATAAATCAAGTTTATTCCATTTTATTTATAAAAATCCATAAAAATATCAAAACGATCTTATTAATTTCCACAAAAATTATCCTAAGTTTTTATAACTTTAAACTTTTCAGAAATGATTTTTATTTCTGAAAAATCATTTATTTAGTATTTTTAATCAATTTTTGTTAGTTTTAAACATAATTAAATCATAATAAATCCAATTTTTAATATTTTTGCAATTATTTCTGATCATTTAGAACAGAAATATGAATTTTAAACGTATAATTCTTTAATTTTAATATTTTTAAATATTAAAGTTAACTTTTGACAATTTGTTATAAATAGAATTAATATTCTATTTTAAAGAAAATAATTTTATAGAAATTATTTTTATACTTTAAGCATATTATTGTGACCATCTTAAATTTAAATTTCATAAAAAGATTTTTGGTTATTTATTTACTAAATTTCTCTCAATTGGCGAATATTTTTAATATTAATCAAACGAGCAATTATCCTCAATTCGAAGCCCTAGAAATACATATATCCTAGAGTTATTTCCCTTACACATTATCGAATACTTTAGGTTGATCATTTGGGAGTAATCTCAATTCATATTTCGTTGTCCAAGTCCAATTTCAAGTTATTACGTGAACTGTGAGTACTTCCTATCCCCTTTTTACTTTTATTCATTTTTGGGGTGTTACATGTACACTATTACAATTTCAAATACAAGTTTACATTTTCACAATACAATTCTAGTACTATGTGCATTGCTTACAACGTGCTTTATGCTTAGACAATACATGTGGATTACATTTGTACTTAGTGAAATCATTAACATGGTACAAGCCGACCTTAACATTGGATAGCGCTATTTGGATTGACAACCCGCCTAGATTGATTCTCCCCCTTTTTCATCGGAGAATCCGTGGCCAGTGTTAAGTTATCATCCATTTATTGGTTGAGTACACTACAGTTCATACAGTACATTATACAGTCACAGGGTTGATTTCGCTCATTTGTATGATACATAGTTTACATATTTGCACTGTAGCTTGCACTTGAATTGTATAACTTTTTAACCTACTATATATATATATCAAAACTAGGAATGCTCACCAACATTTCATATGTTGACCAAATCTATTTTGTACATGTTTCAGGTGCAGTTTGATCTAGTACTTTAGCAAGGAACATTTAGTGCTTTATTTTAATTCAGTTATTTCAATATTTACATTTCATTTAGACAATGTATTTTCCATTTCCATGTAATACAATTTTGGATTATTCAATAATATTTACATTTTAGTACCATGAGCTTTTGAACAATCGTCACTACGTGGCACCTCGATGATTCCGCCATCGGTTGGGGTGTTACAGATTGGTATCAGAGCCATGGTTATAGGGAACTAGGCTACTAGATGAAATAGGCCTAGACTATAACCGAACTTCAACTTTCATGCATAATATTTCCTGAATTACCTTACCCCTCATTTCCCTCTACTTTCCTTCTTTCATCTTTCCCTTTTTCTCTCTCTCCATTCTTTTCATCCTTCATCATGGTGCATAGAGATGGTGTCCTACAGGGAGTGGAAAGTCTACATCATCATGGAATAGGGACAACACCTTTCATGAAGACACTCTTAGGCATAATGCCTACTCTTACTTTTGTTCCTTCAAAGTTGTTGAACTTTAATGAGTGTGATAAGGACACGTGCAATCTGGAAGGGTGGATGCCTGTACACTGGGTTTTCTGGCATAGGCAAGCATAGCGCATAAATCCATTTACGGACCTGTTATGCTTACCTGGGGATTCCTGGAGTGAGTGTCCACTTATAGGCTAAAGCATGTCTTCTTTGATCACCATTGAGTTCAAACTCCTTTGAAAAGTCAACGTTCTTGTTGGGCTTTACAGCTAGACAAGGGCACTCCAAGCATCTTATGAAAGCTTTACAATAATACTCTCTCGTTCCATATACAATACCCTATATATCATGATTTGCATATATTGCTTACAAGTTCATACTTTCATAACCATCTATGGATTTCACAATCACACTTCACCTTACCCTCTTAGCCACTTTTTAAATATTCAACACCCTACCCAAATCATATTATTTCTTTTCTCCACATGTTATTTATTTTAAAAACTATAACCTCATACCTTAGCACAAACTAAAGATTTCTAAAACTAGTTGTATTACCTAGTAACTTTACAAAGTACATATTTTCCTCGAACTTAAATTCAATTGATTGACGTAACAAACGATTTTCTATATAATGTTTTAAACTATTACAAAGCCTACTTAGCTTGTACTATTTAACAACTTTTGCCTTATGTACAAAACCAAATTTTGAAAATATTTATTTTTTTTGGAATAATATCTAGTCTCTAGATTCACTCATTTTCAACTTGTTCAAATTTTTACAATATTTGGTATATACCACAATCATGTTTTCTTATACACTTGATTATAACCTTTGATCCAAACCCCAAAATTTACACTACTATATAATCTCCTTACTATAAAATAAACTCTTTATCAACTATCTTCACATTCACCATCTCTCACAACCTTGATTCTGCTTCAAAATTTTTCATCATCCTCTCAAGAACTAAATTCATATCCTTCACCTTCTCACACGTGAGCTAATTACCCATGATAATCAAACTACTAAAAACCTGATACTTGATTCTACATGATATTTTTTTTCTTTCCAAAACATCATTGTTTGTGAAACTTGATTTCCCCTTAATTTGACTATTCACTAGGACATCTAATTATTCATGATACTCGTGTTTTCATTTTCTTGATCTTATTATCATTTTGTACCCAATTATGTCATACTCATAGGCATATAACATCTAGAAATTTCCTTGCGTATTATTGTGTATTAACACAGATTGGAAATTTATTTTATTGATTACGTTTATTTTTAATCATACAAGACTCTACCTTACATTTATTTGAAACGTTTGGACTTGATACTTGATCTCACAGATGCTTTTCTAAGAAAACATCATTGGTTATTACATGAAACTAGATTTTTCCCTTAATTTGACTACGCATTGAGCATCTAATTATTCATGATACTCGTAAACATTTAATTATTCATGATAAACACTTACACTTAATGGTTGTAGTACTTACAAACTTGCTTGCATAAACATGCTATCAATTTGCAATCTATGTGAATAATAATTGCTGCACCTAATAGAAGTCATCATGCCTTTTTCAACAGTCGGGAGAGGCCCTACAACCTGCTCCACGACTGGTAGAGGCTATCGAACATACTAAACGATTGGTAGGGGTCACTATGCCTTTTCAAACAGTCGGGAGGGGCCCTACAACCCACTCCACGGCTGGTGGAGGCTATCGAACCTGCTCAACAACCGGTGGGGTCATAGAAGGACGCAAAACTTTAATGTAAGGTAAATTGATGATTCCGGTCCGGAACGTAATCATGAATTTACAGGTACATTAGGGTAGTGTGAAATTCTATTAGAGTTTTTGGAAAGGCGTCCAGTACGTTTTCAAGGTATCAAAGGTGTGGTGGGTTAGCTGCGGTACACCCTGTATACAAGCACTAATGATGCATTGAAAGTGAGATTGGAAGTCGGACCAGGAACAAACTCTGGTTATTTGGTAGTCTGTTTAGCCTTTCTGTAGACAATCAACACGTACATATATCTTAGGATTCCTAAAACTTGAAATTTATTGATTTACTAGATTCTTATTCTCTTTACTATTCGAGACGAACCTAATCCAATCAAACCTCATGTCCAAATCATTCGAATTTTCCAGACCACAGTTATCTTGATCTTCACCTAAACATCCATAACCCTATGTTTCTAATAACTTCGGGACGAAGTTTCTAAAAGTAGGGGATGCTGTGACATCCGTCACTTTTATCCTATTATTATTATACATATATACATATATACATTTTTTTTTTCGCATCTCCTATCTTATACGTCACATTTTATCCTTATATAATAAT
Organism: Ambrosia x helenae; assembly: GCA_030844895.1. NCBI lineage: Eukaryota > Viridiplantae > Streptophyta > Magnoliopsida > Asterales > Asteraceae > Ambrosia > Ambrosia x helenae. Next base: position 104,718,727 of record CM061234.1, read on the forward strand.
AATAATAATAATAATAATAATAATAATAATAATAATAATAATAATAATAATGTTAGTCTAAGTCTTGAACCCAATTTGAGACCCACACCTCTAGCCCATTAGTCCTTTTTTTTTTGAATGTTTCAGAGCCCATTAGGACAAACCCAACACATCAGGCCCATTAGCCCTCTTCCTTCTCCCTTTGTTTAAAAAAAAATAAAAAAATAAACAAAACAGCTCTGCCGGGACTCGAACCCGGGCAGAAGCTGTACAACCCTCACGTCCTGACCATCTGAGCTACACTTGAAGTTTGAATTAATCCTAACTTGAATAATATATAACACCACTTCTGTTTTCCCTTTTTCCTTTTCCTTTCCACGATTCAACAGCAGCAGTAGCAGACTTTTTTTTATTTTTTTTTATTCTTCTTTTGACCAACAAATTAGTGAAGTTAATGTGTAATTAAGCCATGTTTAATTATGGTTGACCATTGACTCGTGATATCCGGCCTAATCTCCATCAATTACACGTTAATTATCAGTTAATCGTTACCATATTAACCCAAACGCGTATAACATTCAAAATATAGTCAATCCTTACCATTTCAACAATTCAGTGTTCAATCCTATAAATTGGTCATTTGCGAGCCATCCCAACTCGCCAATCTTCCCCTCTTAATCCCTCAATTCTTCACTTAATCGCTGTTTCTTGTTCAAACGATATAGTTTGACTTTTTGGTTGACCGGCTAATCGAGCATCAAAACAATCTTGTAAGCATAATTATTGTTGTGGGTTTTTATCTTCGGCATCCACACATCAATAGCCCTAAGGTTAATTGGGTTATTGATGTGTGGATTAATCAATTTGAAGGTTAGGGCTCGTATGAATGTAAATTGGGGAAGAACACTTTCTGAACGTGTATATATAATTATAACAGACTAGAACCAAACACAACCACTGATCTAGATCAAGTGGTTGTGTCTGGTGCACTATACCCAACCCACGCGGGTTCAATACCCGGCTCAACCCAAGTTTTCATTTTTTTTTCAACATTTATATATATATAATTATTTGTATTTTAAAATTTTTTTTAAAATACTAAAACAACTTTATAAATTCTACAAAAATTATTTTATGTTATTCTAGTAGTAAAGTTTAACATAAAATTTTTAGTTTTCAAAAATTTATTTATTTAATATATATAATAAATAAATCAAGTTTATTCCATTTTATTTATAAAAATCCATAAAAATATCAAAACGATCTTATTAATTTCCACAAAAATTATCCTAAGTTTTTATAACTTTAAACTTTTCAGAAATGATTTTTATTTCTGAAAAATCATTTATTTAGTATTTTTAATCAATTTTTGTTAGTTTTAAACATAATTAAATCATAATAAATCCAATTTTTAATATTTTTGCAATTATTTCTGATCATTTAGAACAGAAATATGAATTTTAAACTTATAATTCTTTAATTTTAATATTTTTAAATATTAAAGTTAACTTTTGACAATTTGTTATAAATAGAATTAATATTCTATTTTAAAGAAAATAATTTTATAGAAATTATTTTTATACTTTAAGCATATTATTGTGACCATCTTAAATTTAAATTTCATAAAAAGATTTTTGGTTATTTATTTACTAAATTTCTCTCAATTGGCGAATATTTTTAATATTAATCAAACGAGCAATTATCCTCAATTCGAAGCCCTAGAAATACATATATCCTAGAGTTATTTCCCTTACACATTATCGAATACTTTAGGTTGATCATTTGGGAGTAATCTCAATTCATATTTCGTTGTCCAAGTCCAATTTCAAGTTATTACGTGAACTGTGAGTACTTCCTATCCCCTTTTTACTTTTATTCATTTTTGGGGTGTTACATGTACACTATTACAATTTCAAATACAAGTTTACATTTTCACAATACAATTCTAGTACTATGTGCATTGCTTACAACGTGCTTTATGCTTAGACAATACATGTGGATTACATTTGTACTTAGTGAAATCATTAACATGGTACAAGCCGACCTTAACATTGGATAGCGCTATTTGGATTGACAACCCGCCTAGATTGATTCTCCCCCTTTTTCATCGGAGAATCCGTGGCCAGTGTTAAGTTATCATCCATTTATTGGTTGAGTACACTACAGTTCATACAGTACATTATACAGTCACAGGGTTGATTTCGCTCATTTGTATGATACATAGTTTACATATTTGCACTGTAGCTTGCACTTGAATTGTATAACTTTTTAACCTACTATATATATCAAAACTAGGAATGCTCACCAACATTTCATATGTTGACCAAATCTATTTTGTACATGTTTCAGGTGCAGTTTGATCTAGTACTTTAGCAAGGAACATTTAGTGCTTTATTTTAATTCAGTTATTTCAATATTTACATTTCATTTAGACAATGTATTTTCCATTTCCATGTAATACAATTTTGGATTATTCAATAATATTTACATTTTAGTACCATGAGCTTTTGAACAATCGTCACTACGTGGCACCTCGATGATTCCGCCATCGGTTGGGGTGTTACAGTGGTGGTGGTCGCGGAGGTGCTGGTGGTCGTGGAGGTGTAAACCTATCACAGGAAGATCTGAACAACTTGCTACAAGCTGCCTTTCAGTTAGGGCACAATGGTGGTGGTGGTCCTGTTAACCCACCCCACCCATGTGTACCTACAAGATGTTTCGGGACTGTAAGCCCCAGGAATTCTCTGGCACTGAGGGTGCGGTGAGCTTGCTCAGGTGGCTGGAAAAGGTGGAGTCAGTGTTTCTGATGTGCAACTCTCTCCCAGAGGATCGAGTCAAGTATGCTGCTGCGTTATTCCAGGATGTTGCTTTGACCTGGTGGAATAACATCACCCAGAATATGGGTATAGGGGAGGCGTATGCTATGCCTTGGGAAAATTTTGTGCAACTGCTGAAACGAGAATACTGTCCAAGGGAGGAAGTTCAAAAGCTAGAGCACGAGGTGTGGAACCTCAAGATGACTGGGTCCGAAATTGAAAAATATACGGTGAGGCGTAATGAGTTGGCAGTGCTGTGTCCTGATCTGCATGTGCCAGAGTACAGGAGGATCGAACACTATATCTCGGGGCTAGTACCAGAGATCGCAGGGTTAGTGGCTGCGGGAAATCATCCTACATACTCAGAGGTGGTCCGATCGGCTCACAGGATGACAAACTTGAAGGTGAATGAGGGTATCTTGCCTGCTAAGGGTTCGACTGTCAAGGCCCCGGAGAATAACAAGCGTAAGTGGGAAATTGAGGGGAAAGGATCTGTGTCAGCGCCGCAGGGTAAGAGATTTGATAGCGGGGGTTCTTCTGCTGGTAACAAACAGGGTGGTTATGCGGGGAAATTACCTAAATGCAACAAGTGTGGGCGTCATCATCAGGGGGACTGCGACCGTAATCGTTGTCATCGTTGTCAGCGATTTGGACATTTTGCTAAAGACTGTCGGGCGACACTTCCATCGACCCAGGCTCCAACTACTAACTCGGCTCCTACTACTCAAGGAACTACGGGAAGACAGGGATGTTACCACGGTGGGGAGACTGGGCATTACATGAAGGATTGCCCGAAACTGAAGCAGGGCGGGAACAACGGTAACGGGAACAACGGGGGCGGCGGCAGGAATGCACGTGCCTTCGTCATTGGAGCCGCTGAGGCTAGACAGGATCCTGACACAGTTACCGGTACGTTCCTTCTCAATAATCGCTCTGTTAGCGTTTTATTTGATTCTGGTGCCGAAAAAAGTTTTATATCTATGGAAGTTAGTCGACTGCTAGATGTAGTACCCGTACCATTAGAGGCTAAGTATATAATTGAGTTGGCTGACGGTAAAAAGATTGAAGCTACTTGTATCCTTCGGGAGTGTCAATTAGAGTTGTCGGGTTTGTCGTTCCCCATCGACCTTATGCCGGTACCTTTGGGTAGTTTTGACGTTGTGGTAGGCATGGATTGGTTGTCTTTGTATCGCGCGGAGATCGTTTGTTACGACAAGATTATTCGGATTCCTCTCCCTGATGGAGAATTCCTTTCTGTGTACGGTATCAAGGGCGGTGTTCCGCTAAATCTCATCTCCAGCATGAAAGCCCTTAAGTATCTTCGAAAGGGTTATTCGGCCGTTTTGGCACTCTTATCTGTTTCCTCTAGCGATGAGAAGAAGATCGACGATATTCCTGTTGTACGCGAGTTTCCTGATGTATTTCCTGATGATTTATCTGGTCTTCCTCCCCATCGTCAGGTTGAGTTCGGTATTGATCTTGTACCAGGGGCTGCTCCTATTGCTCGGGCCCCCTACCGTCTTGCACCTTCCGAGATGCAGGAATTGTCTAGTCAGTTACAGGAACTCTTGGACAAGGGTTTCATCAGACCAAGTTCTTCCCCTTGGGGAGCCCCGATTCTATTCGTTAAGAAGAAGGATGGAAGTTTCCGATTGTGTGTGGATTACAGAGAACTGAACAAATTGACCGTCAAGAACCGTTATCCTCTTCCACGTATTGATGATCTATTCGACCAACTCCAGGGTTCTAGCTACTACTCTAAGATTGATTTGAGGTCCGGTTATCACCAGTTACATGTAAGGGAAGCTGACGTTGCAAAGACTGCCTTTCGTACACGTTATGGCCATTTCAAATTCTTGGTCATGCCTTTCGGTCTCACGAACGCACCGGCGGTTTTCATGGATTTGATGAACCGCGTTTGCAAACCATATCTTGACAAGTTCGTCATCGTGTTTATTGATGACATCCTGATTTACTCCAAAAACAAGACCGAACACGAGGAACACCTGCGTTTGGTTTTGGAACTTTTGCGACGGGAACAGCTTTACACAAAGTTCTCAAAGTGTGACTTTTGGTTACGCGAAGTTCAGTTCCTAGGACATGTGGTTAATGAACTAGGAATTCATGTCGATCCAGCTAAGATTGAAGCAATCAAGGACTGGGGAGCACCAAAGACGCCAACTGAGGTGCGGCAATTTCTAGGCCTTGCGGGCTATTATCGTCGTTTCATTATGGGGTTCTCGAAGATCGCTCAACCCCTGACCACTCTTACTCAGAAGGATAGAAAATTCGACTGGGGTGAACCACAACAGTCGGCATTTCAAGAACTGAAGTCCAAACTGTGTTCTGCTCCTATTTTGTCCTTACCTGAAGGCCCTGATGATTTCGTTGTTTACTGTGATGCTTCTATTCATGGTCTCGGTTGCGTGTTGATGCAACGCGAGAAAGTGATTGCGTATGCTTCTCGTCAACTCAAGGTGCACGAGAAGAACTACACCACCCATGACTTAGAGTTGGGTGCAGTGGTTGTCGCGTTGAAAATTTGGAGACATTACTTGTACGGTACCAAATGCACCATCTACACCGATCACAAGAGTCTTCAACATATTTTCAACCAACAACATTTGAACATACGACAACGCCGTTGGATTGAACTTCTGAATGACTATGATTGCGCCATTAAGTACCATCCTGGCAAGGCGAATGTAGTAGCAGACGCCTTGAGCAGGAAGGAATCAATTAAACCTCGTCGCGTTCGGGCGTTGCAACTCACCATTCATTCCTCGCTACCTGACCAACTCCGTTCTGCCCAGTTAGAAGCTTTGAAGGAGGAAAACCTTAAAGCTGAGACTATGCACGGTGCTGACAAGCACCTCGAGCGAAGGCCTGATGGCCTGCACTACTTCGCAGAACGCATATGGGTTCCTTTATTCGGGGGACTTCGGGAGCTTGTCCTAGATGAGGCTCACAAGTCCCGGTATTCTATTCATCCTGGTTCGGATAAGATGTACCAAGATCTGAAGGTGCTTTACTGGTGGCCAAACATGAGGTCGGATATAGCCTCATACGTGAGCAAATGCTTGACCAGTGCTAAGGTCAAGGTGGAATACCAAAAACCGTCGGGTCTCTTGCAACAACCTGAAATTCCGGAGTGGAAATGGGAATGGATTACAATGGATTTTGTTACGCAACTACCTAAGTCACCGAGCGGGAATGATAAGATATGGGTGATTGTTGATCGATTGACAAAATCAGCCCATTTTCTCGCTATTAAGGAAACCGACACCATGGATCGTTTGGCTCGTCTTTATCTGAAAGAAGTTGTTTCTAAGCACGGGGTGCCGGTTTCTATTATTTCGGATCGTGATTCCCATTTTACTTCTCACTTCTGGAAATCTTTGCACAAAGCTTTGGGTACCTAGCTGGACATGAGTACAGCTTATCACCCACAGACTGACGGTCAAAGTGAACGTACGATTCAAACTTTAGAAGACATGCTGCGGGCATGTGTGATCGATTTTGACAAAGGTTGGGAAGCTCATTTACCGTTAGTAGAATTCTCATACAACAACAGTTACCACACGAGTATCAAGGCAGCTCCGTTCGAGGCACTGTACGGGCGGAAATGCCGGTCTCCTCTTTGTTGGGCTGAGGTGGGTGAGAGTCAACTCACTGTGCCTGAGCTAGTGTACGAAAGTTCAGAAAAGATCGTACAGATTCGTAACCGGTTGGCAGCGGCACGGGATCGGCAAAAGAGTTATGCTGATCAACGTCGCAAGCCATTGGAATTCCAAGTAGATGACAAAGTACTTCTGAAAGTTTCACCGTGGAAGGGCGTCATACGCTTTGGGAAGCGTGGCAAACTCAACCCTCGGTATGTCGGTCCATTTACGATCCTGGAACGGATTGGACCGGTGGCATATCGTCTTGATTTACCGACGGAGCTCGGTAACGTACATAACGTCTTCCACGTGTCCAACTTAAAGAAGTGTCTGGCTGACGAGTCTCTCATTGTTCCACTGGAAGAGATCAAGGTTGATGATCGTCTTCGGATTATGGAAGAACCTGTTGAGATCCTTGATTACAAGATTCGTAGCCTACGTCATAGCAAGATTCGCATTGTAAAGGTTCGCTGGAACTCGAACCGAGGACCAGAGTACACTTGGGAACGGGAGGATCAGATGAAGTCTAAGTATCCTCATCTCTTTCCTAAGGAAGCGTTCGAATCGAGATACGTCTCCGCTGCAGCTGAATGAATCTCGGGGCGAGATTCCTTTTAACGTGGGGATGATGTGACAACTCGGGTAAATCTCTCTTTGGGTTTCTATCTTTTGTTGGTTTCCTTCGTTATTCCTTTTGGATACTTGTGCAATTTTCGGGACGAAAATTCTTTTAACGTGGGGATGATGTGACACCCGGCAAATTCTGATTAACAACGCTGTCTAGATTAAAGTCTACCTTAGCGAGTCACGCGTATATTATACTTAACTGGGTTAGTTGAGTCGTGTTACGGTTCGGGAACTGTTAGTTTAGTATGCAGGATCATTAGATGTTAGTCTAAAGGCTCATTAGATGTCAGTCCTTAACCAAGTGTACAAAGGGTGACGATTCGTAGAATCGTCAGAGCATAGGGAATATACAAGTCTCGAGTCCCGGGAATTGGTGAACGAGTGTGAATGTGTTTGTTTGCAAGTATTATGTGTTTACAATCATTATGTGACTTGTCGGTATGTGAAAATGTGTTAACATATGTTAAAACGGAGTTTAACGCACCAAACATGCTGAACCGGACCCTATAGGCGAATAGGAATTGTACTCGCCTATAGGGTAGGCGAGTAGGGAACCAAGAAGGGCGAATAGGCCCTATTCGCCTATACTGGGGGCGAATAGGATCCCTATTCGCCTGATAATGCTGCGTAATCGCCTATAACGTGCTGGACGACTAAAAACGCCTATAAATACAATACTTGACCTCCTAAACTTCATTATATCAACCCTAGTCGTCCCACAACTCATCCCAACACCCACACAACCTCTGGAACACGATTTTGGATCAAAACACAAGATTTCAAGCCTATAACATCAATCTATTACAAATCTAAGGTGTGGTTTTCATTCATGCAATCTTTAATAACGTTTTTATTAAATCCCTAATAGTCCAGACCTGTTCATAAACGTAAATGTCTTCTGGAAATTCGTTATTAATTGTTGTTAATTGGATTCTAACTATCATGTTTGTTGTATGTGGGTTTATGATTAAAAGATAGGATTTTTATGATTCAAGAAGGATTAGTAACATGATATTAAGGTAGTTACAGATTAGTAATGATAGCATGTTGATGAAATCTGAGTAATTGTTCATTAGGGTTAGGGTTATGCATGTTAATGTGATGATTCATGCTATATGTGTTGTTTTTGGGATACATGATTGCATGCAGGGCTGATAGAACAAGGTTAAACGAAGGATTTTGATTGATATATGTTTGATATAGTTATTTGATTGATAATTGATGTTTACACACGTTCTGGATTCGATTTGGAGTGTTAAACGCGCGAAAAACCAGAACAGCTGTGCTATAGGCGAATAGGAATCCTAATCCCCTATACTATAGGCGATTAGGAGCCCATTCGCCTGAAGGGGAGCCCTAATCGCCTATAGTATAGGCGAATAGGATCCTATTCCCCTTTACTTCATGCATTTACGATCCTAAATGCTAGTTAAGCCCTGAATTGCATGCTTTACGACGTAATCGCCTATAAACTCATAAATTACATATGAGATAGCCCTAATCGCCTATAGCATAGGCGATTAGCATTCCTAAATCCTGTTGACCCACGTAATCACTAGTTGACTTTTCCTAATCGCCTGTACTGCTGCTGTAAGTGTAATATAGCGTTTCGGGACCCGATTTGACACCTAGGAACATGCTAGGAACCCCGTAACATATCTAATAACTTGGTAACATATGTTCGGACTTATTTACGTGATACTTGAACTACGTGCTGTAACTTGTTGGAAGTTAACGTATGTTAAGTGTGATTGCATGATTGTATGTTTGAGAGTGTAAGCATAACACGGGGAGTCTCGGGTCACCAATGGGATGTCGAGTCTTGTACTTTGGGTTAATTTAACAGTCACGGTGTTTTCAAACGAACTTGGTTATGGTCTGGACATCTAGGGACTAACTAACCTACGGGTTATTAGTCTAAGTACTTGTAACTGTCATATGTTAGGTCGCCGCTTTACGGGGCTAGCATAGCTTGCTGATATTATTCGTATATCGAAGTAACGCAACCTAAGGTCAGTTTACGGCCCCTCTTTTAACTGGTTTCACTTTTCGGGGGAGAAAACATGTGTTAAAACTTATGTTTGGTAACTACTGTCATACTATGGGTTTCTATGGTTTACTATACGATCTTTGGAAGTCCCGGGGGGAAACATTAATGTGCGGGTTAGAACAACGGGGAAATGTGAATAGCGCTATTGGGAGTGACCAACCCCGCTCGTCGGCTTGGAGGGCCGGGCGAGTGCATATTGTCTCAAACAGGAACAACAGGTTTACTATTCGGGCACGACATCTGGTTTGCGAGTTAGTAATGGTTTTCCAATCGTAGTAGTAACAAAACATACGCCTAGCTAGCGTACTTTGGTTTTCGATTTGTTATAGTATGGACAGGTTGAACTTGGTACTGTGATTACAAAACCTGTAAACTCACCAGCATTTTTGTGCTGACGTAAACTTTTACATGTTTTCTCAGGTCGCTAAGGTAGCACTACGGGACTAGGGCGCACGCGTCTGCACGGCGTCTAGTTAGGGTTGCATGGTTTTCAAACGTTGAACACTTGGTTTATTTTGGATTATGTTTTGAATAAGCTTCCGCTGTACTTGGGATTTTTAAACTATGTTTTCTTAAATTGCATATGTTCATTTAGACTTGTTTATTGTGATCGTTGGTTTGGATCCTGGTTTGTCATGCGCCTCGCGGTAAAACTCCGCAAGTGGATTTTGAGGGTGTGACATTTACATAAGTGTGATGACTATTAACCCAAAGGCTAACTAGTCCCCGATTGTCCAGATCTTGACTACGTGTGTTAAAAAGTGTGTTTAAACGTTAACCGGACATCCCAGACCGACCCGACATCCCGTTGGTGACCCATTACATCAATTAGTCATGCACATAAGTTTAACACATAAGTTTCAAGCATAAAACACTTAGTTTGCATCAAAAATCTCATTCCGGACATCAGATGGTCGAATGTGGTTTTTCCCATTTCCACGTTCGCCCGTTTGAGCCACGTTCGCCCATTTTTCCCACGTTCGCCCGTTTTTCCCATGTTTTGTTCCACGTTCGCCCGTTTGAGCCACGTTCGCCCGTTTTTCCCATGTTCGCCCGTTTTTCCCACGTTCGCCCGTTTTTCCCATGTTTTATTCCACGTTCGCCCATTCGAACCAATTTTATTCCACGTTCGCCCGTTTTCATCAGCATTTTATAAAACGCAGCAAAACGCATCTAAACGATCCGAAAACATCACGAAACATCACCAATCACAGCAGTCAACTATCATTAACATATTCCTACAAAACCCTACCAATTTTATCCCGAAATCCGTCCGTTTTACAAGTTACCTGAAATAGCAAATTATGGAGATGTCACATCAAACGCATGCAATCTTTACCCAATTAGGAAACTTTTTGAAATCAATCAATAATCAACTTAATATACTCAGATTATTATGAACAATAAACCCCCAATCATATCCTTATCACTATCATCATGAACAAGCCCTAGATCTAACCCAAAATCCCCAAAATGAACAAAACATCATCAATAATCAATTGTAACCTATCTAAATCCTAAATCATCATCAAATACAGTCCTAGATCATTGTTATAACATCTATATAGCAATCAATCATCAAACAATACACAACATCACATAAAACACCATTAACACATGTTAATTTGTATGAAAACTCATTGTTTATGAATAGGTTTTGTTTAGAAAGACATTAGGAAGGTTTTTATCCATGAAAACATGTTTGAATCAGATCTGGACTCTTGGGGTTTAATGAAAACGAATTGAAATGCTTTAAAAATGATTTAGAATGAAGAACACACCTTAGATCTTTGTGTAGAAGATGTTTGTAGGTTAGATTATAGAAAACAAGTGCAAAAACTCCTTCCCCAATGTTTAAAGTTGCTAGAGAGTGTTTTGAGGCGTTGAGGGTTTGTGAAATGGTGAAAAATGACAAAGTGTGGTATTTATACTATGTCCACATTCGCCCCTTTCACCTGGGCGAATGTACCCTCCTTCGACCCTTTCACAGGGTCGAACGTACCCTGACTTGGTCGAATGAAATTCTTTAAATTCCATATCCCAGGTTCGCCCCTTTTACAAGGGTCGAACCAGGAGTATTGTCCAGGTTCGCCCATTCGATTGGTCGAACCAGGACTCACGTTTTCCTAGTTTTCCAATTTGTCGTGTTTAACGCATTTTAACGCACCCTAACATACGAGGATGCAACCTTAGTCTATGTTTAACATATTTAAGCACGGATGATTATCTACACATCATTTAAACACATCTAAGCATATAATCCACCATACGACAATTAGTCTACACATACACTTAATTAGTTTATGTAATTCACCAACAACGGGACTCGTATCGTGTGTGTGTGTGTGTGACTAACCCAATGATCTCCCGAATCATTGAACCCTGGACAGTACGGACTGTGTTCCGACTCTACTGACCCCGTCAAGTATGTTTAATAAACGTTTTTCGCTAAGGTAGACTTATGTGTTTATAAAATGTTGACCCAAACATGCCGGGTGTCACATTTTTTATATGATTATTTTCCAAGGGCACATCATTGGCGCTGACGCTCATAAGTCAAAATAGTTCTCACCATTAAAAAAAGAATTAGATTTTATAAAGTATTTCAGACTTATCAATATACACTTTACTAAAATCAAACAAATAGTCTTGAATTCTGTTTCTACAAAATTTTTCTTACAAAATTTAACGGATGTTTTGGAGGATGAGGAGCATTAAAAAGAGTATGTATTCAGCTTTAGGCTGATATTAAGTTTAGCCTGAAGGTAAAACCATTACACTCGTATATCATGAAAAGAATTACCGTTCGACGGGTAATTTCATGTCCTCGGTTCGAACTGTGCTAGAAAGAGTTATCTATTTTCTATAACTTCTTCCTCTTATTTTCTTTTGTTTACTAATTTTTGTACGATGAATTCTAATTGTTAGAAGGAACAATCTTATGACTTATGAAACATGCTTTGTCTTATTTTCTGTTAATGGAGTTACTAATTATCATATTGCGTAAATCTGATATAGATGAAATTCAAAACAACTAAACAACTATCTGTACCTAAATCTAATATAGATGATAGATCAATATCAAAATTAATTGGTGCTTAATTTTATAGTCTGATGTAGATCAATAGCACAACTACATGGTGTTCTAATTAAAAAAGAGCATGTTATATAGATTATACACTAACAGTTCACCTTATACTAACTACTTTGTTTAAATTAAAAAGTGAAACATAACCCCAAATAAAAAGTTTTTCAAATGAGTTAGGTCAAAAATTTCAAAAGTTGAGATCGACCCATTAAATTATGAATGAACAAGAAAGAAGATCATAAGCTATATTAACATCACTAATTACAAACTAATAAGATGGATTAAACCACAAGAATGTATCAAAAAGTTCTTAACATTTGACGCCAGTCTTTTATTTGCTTCATCCAGTTCTAGATTCTTTTTCTACAACTTTGTAGCCGTGATACCAATCCGCAAATATCACTCTGCAACAAATGAACCAAACAAGATTTTAAGCATATAAGAAGGCTTCACGAAGTACATCAAGATTTCCACAACACTCGAAGCTTAAGTCTACCCCACCTTCTGTCATCTCTCTTATTTTCTGTATGAGTTCAGTGAAAAAATTATTAACATTAAATTACATCATCATTATGCTTAATCATATGAATACCATGATAACAAATGTTTAGAAAAGGATAAGAAATTTAATATATACATACATGTGCTACATACTTACCTCATAGTTACAAGATCCCTTGGGTTTATAAAGTTAGTCATGCCCAATGTTTGGCCTGTCACAATAAATAGAAGTTAATATGTTGATCGGGTATTTAGTAAATGCATTTCATTACACCAATATGGCTAAGAGATACTCTTCGTTTGAGCTTTGTTGCAACTCTAAAGATTTAATTTGGACTCCAAAATTTATTTACAATAAATTACTTTAATTATAATTAATTATTCAACAAAGATGTAACCTATGAAAAATATTAATGAAGGGCTAAATATTAAATCAATTTTTCTTGGAAAAAAAGAATATGGATCTTAATATATGTTTTGTAGCTTGCATGTGGTATAAGTTGGTTGAAACATATGCCACATCAAGGATACGTCTACGCAAACTTTTCCAAGTTTAGTGAGACACACCTTAAGAACCCATAAACATGAGAACGCCTAACGTGTATATACTTGGAAATATAAAAAAACACAAAAGTTGAGATCGACTCATTAAATTATGAATTAAGATTAACAATAAAGAAGATCATAAGTTATATTAACATCACCAATTACAAACTAATAAGATGGATTAAACCACAAGAATGTATCAAAAAGTTCTTAACCTTTGACGTCAGTCTTTTATCTGCTTCATCAAATTATAAATTCCTTTTCCACAACTCTTGTAGCCGTGAAACCAATCCGCAAATATCACTCTGCAACAAATGAAGGAAACAAGATTTTAAGCATATCTTAAATACTCATGCCTTGACCATTATTAATCAAGCATGTGTTTTTTTTTCATTTTTTGGTTGCAAATCAAAACATCTGATAAGAAGCACAACAAACACCATTATAGATTAATCTACACCTAAATTAAGCCCTAATTAAAAGGAAAACCCCAACTAATTTCACAAAAATCCTCTGTCCAAAACGTGAAAATTCCATAAAACATACATGATCACTTCATAAACAATTAAACAAACGCACAAAGTACCTCTAAAAAACATACTAAATGATTAAAAAACAACAGATTCATTGAGTTCACGAAATACCTCTAAAAAGGTTCAATTGAACAACATGGATTTGAGGCTTACGATTTCTAGGATTGACAATCAGAATCATAAAATGCTTGTGGAATTTCATAACCGATAGTAGATGTTCGAGTTGGTGGATTAAAGGTGAATATTATGATTCAAAATGATTATTTTATAGTTGTCATCAAATTAAATTGAAACAATAACTTTTCATCAATGGATCATTGATTTGTTGGAAGGTGAAAGGTGGAAGGGTATTATGGGGATGAGATTTTAGTTTTTAACTAAAAACAAAACACAAAATTACTATCATAACCTCCAAAGTGTCTTAATTGTCACAACTATGCCTATTATACCCTTAAATTTATTGCTTAAATATGTTGTACATGTTGCTTCTTAAGTTGTATGAAAATGAAAATGACCATGTTGGCCATCACTCCTCTTTTATAATGTATTATAGATTATAGATTATAGATTATAGATATGAAGTTGCAAACTACTTTAGGTCCTTTCAATAGAGTGGATGAAAATTGCAACACAATAATAATAAAATAATATTATTAATAAAGTAACTTACAATTAGTAATCATTACTTTTGGTCCTTTGTATAATATCTGTAAACATCCCAACAGTTGTTATTAAACAAAACTTTGTAAAGACATGGACACTACATATCAATAATTAATCTGCAGTTTTCAACACTTACTAAAATCTTTTTACTTCTCTTTAACAAAGTTTCTTTAAAAACAGTTCCACCCCTTTTATAGAATAATAATAAAAATACTAATTATTCGTAAAGTTGGTTTTCAACTTTATCAGTTATATTTCAAGCACACCTAAACTTGGAATTTACTTTTCCTAATTTATCTTTCAACTTTAACATAATAATTTAATAATAAATTTTTAATAATACTATTTTCATATTATTTTATTTTATTTTATGATATAATAAGATGAATAAAAAACTAACAAAGTAACTATAGGGAAAGTTAATTTTCAACATGATAACTTGCATTTCAAGTAAATATGAAGTTGGAAACTACTTTGTATCCTTTCAATAGACTGCAAGAAAATTGCAACACAATAATAATAAAATAATATTGTTAATAAAGTAACTTAAAAATAGTAATAATTACTTTTGGACCTTTGTATAACATCTGTTAACATACCAACAGTTGTAATAAAACAAAAGTTTGTAAATGTTAAACGTCAAAAAACTGAATATAATATCCTTTGTTACATAATTAATTAAAATCTTGATATAAGTAAATTTAAAATAAATCAATCCTTTCAAATTCATAATTACAAAATAGCCCACACCCCTAAAAGTCTATAATGACCACTGCACAAATGAAAGATGTAGACCAATACTTACAGAAGATACAACCATAATTAATGCAAAATGTACTTCTATTTAATATTGTAGAAGATGCGGCAATATGGACAACTTATTATGTTTTAAATAAATAATATTACCATAACAAACTTTTTTAACAAAAGACATGAAATATACTCACGAGAAAATTACAATTTTTTGTCCATTATAAAGTCCAAAACTATGGACTGGGTCCTTTAAGACTTTTAGTTTCAGTCTTTGTCCTTTATATGAAAAGTTACCACGATTTTTGTCCTTTACACTTAACCAAGTTAATAAAGTCAGTTAACTCACCCCATGTGCAATGCACGTGAGGGTATAAACGTAATTTCACCCAATTTTAATACCATATAACCTCTTTTTTTTTCCTACCATCTGAATAACAACCATCTTCCCCAAATTTTATAGGGTTAACAATCAACAACCCTAGATCGATCCTCTTCCATTTTCTTACGATCAACACCATTGTCCTTTACCACGACCTCCACCACCATTCCGCCATCCTCTCTACCGTCAGATAAGCAACAACAAAAATCAAAATGAAACCCAAAAATCCGTTACGATGCAAATCAAAGTACGGAAACCACATAGAGGAATTAAATCCAAACTCCAAATCTGGAAACCAAATTACAATTCAAGATTTTGTGGAGAATAAAAGCCGTAAATCAGACCTGGAGTTCCATAATTAGAAAGTGTCAGCTATATCTTCCAATTCAGAATCGAAGACATCAATTTCATCCTCTGATACATGATAAAAAAATTGTGTTAAAAAGAACCAGGTAATTGTTGACAAATTCAGATTGACAATCGATTTATTAGTTATTACCTCTAAACTATACAGTTTCTTTAGCAATTTCAGCTGAGAAACACTTTATCAGGAAATACTTTGTTAGCAGACACATATGCTTGCCATGCGACCCGGTCGAACCGGACCCCATGGGTTCGTCATGATTCTGGGTATGAATTATAGAGGTGTGAATGAACATTTGAATGATTATTATTATAAGATGGGTTCATTTAGTGTCTAGAGTTTTGGTTTTAGCTTAAGTAACTACTTTATTAAAATGGGAGAGGATAAAAATTGGGTGAAATTACGTTTATACCCTCACGTGCATTGCACATGGGGTGAGTTAACTGACTTTATTAACTTGGTTAGGTGTAAAGGACAAAAATCGTGGAAACTATTCATATAAAGGACAAAGACTGAAACTAAAAATTTTAAAGGACCCAGTCCATAGTTTTGAACTTTATAAAGGACAAAAATTGTAATTTTCTCTATACTCACTGTAACTAATATTTAAACATATATCTAAACTTCAAATTTACATATAACTCAGTTAAGTTATTATAACCATCTGTTTAAACTATTAAGATGAATATTATCATTATGTTCAATGTCCTAATAATAACTTTGATGACAACTGTACAAAAGAAGAATACAGATGGAAAGATATTATAAATATAAATATTTTTATTTTTTATATTAATTAAAGAATTAAAAGTATTGTTCTTACAAACGATTTGACAAAATAACTATGATAAATTATAATTTTCAAGTAAATAATATTTCCATAACAAACTTCTTTAACAAATGACATGAAATATACTAAGTGTAGCTAATATTTTAATATATGTAAACTGAATAGTTATATATAACTCAGTAATGCTATTATAAACATCCTTTTAAATTATTAATATAGATACTATTATTGTGTTCAATGTCCTAATAATAACTTTGGTATAAAAATCTACTGTATATTCAAGTAATAGAATATTTCATGAGTTGTCAACGGATGTTGCAAACAACTATGATACATTACAATTTTCAAATAAAGGATGATTTAAACAGAATTTAAAAACAGACTTTTCAAACTTAACTTATAATTAATATCTAACAAAATACCTATAAATTTAAATTAGTTCAGCCTTTTCAACTTCATAATTACAAACAGCCCGCAGAGCCCTAAAAGTCTTTGATTACCACTGTACAAACGAAGGATCTAGATTGAAACATAACATATCATTATAATGTTATTATTTTATATTAATAAAACAATTAAAACTATTGTTCGTACAAATAATTTGAACTCTTTTATTGCTCTTATATATTTAAAAATTAAACATATATTTTATATCAATAAAAATTATACAAAAATATCATCATCTATAAAAAGGTGTAACTATAGTTTTTATTGACTACTTATTATGTTTTAAATAAATAATATTTTCATAACAAACTTCTTAAGAAATGACATGAAATATACTAAGTTTAGCTAATATTTTAATGTATGTAAACTGAATAGTTATATATAACTCAGTAATGCTATTATAAACATCCTTTTAAATTATCTATATAAATATTATTATTATGTTCAATGTCCTAATAATAACTTTGGTATAGAAATCACTCTAAATTCAAGTTATAGAGTATTTCATGAGTTGTCAACGGATGTTGCAAACAACTATGATACATTACAATTTTCAACTAAAGGATGATTTAAACAGCATTTAAAAACAGACTTTTCAAACTTAACTTATAATCAATATCTAACAAAATACCTATAAATTTAAATTAGTTCAGTCTTTTCAAATTCATAATTACAAACAGCCCACAGAGCCCTAAAAGTCTTTCATGAGCACTACACAAATAAAGGATATAGATGGAAATATAACTTAAATTTAAATATTATTATTTTATATTTATTAAACAATTAAATGTATTGCTCTCACATTCAATAAAAAATCTACTAAAATATCACCATCTATAAAACGGGAAATTATAGTTTTTATAGAAATCCATGAAAAACTGTCATAAAATTACAATTTTCAACTAAAAAATGATGTCACCAGAATTTTAAAACAGACTTTGCAATACTTAACTTGTAATCAATATAATATTTAACAAAACAACAATAAATTTAAATTAGATCAGTGTTTTCAAATTCGTAATTACAAACAGTCATCACAACCCTAAATATCTTTGATGACCACTGTACAAAAGAAAGGATCTAGATGGAAACATAACATGGCATTATAATGTTATTATTTTATATTAATATAAAACAATTAAAACTATTGTTCTTACAAATAATTTGAACTCTTTTATTGTTCTTATATATTTAAAAATTAAACATATATTTTATATCAATAAAAATTATACAAAAATATCATCATCTATAAAAGGTGTAATTATAGTTTTTATTGACTACTTATTATGTTTTAAATAAATAATATTTCCATAACAAACTTCTTTAAGAAATGACATGAAATAAAATAAGTGTGCTAATATATTAATATATGTAAACTGAATAGCTATATATACCTCAGTAATGTTATTATAAACATCTTTTTAAATTATTAATATAAATATTATTATTATGTTCAATGTCCAAATAATAACTTTAGTATGGAAATCTACTCTAAATTCAAGTTATAGAGTATTTCATGAGTTGTCATCAGATGTTGCAAACAACTATGATACATTACAATTTTTAACTAAAGGATGATTTAAACAGAGTTAAAAACAGAATTTCCAAACTCAACTTGTAATCAATATCTAACAAAATACCTATAAATTTAAATTAGATCAGTCTTTTCAAATTCATATTTACAAACAGCTCACAGAGCTTTAAAGTCTTTGATGAGCACTGTACAAACGAAGGATCTAGATGGAAATATAACTTAAATTTAAAGATTATTATTTTATATTAATTAAACAATTAAGTGTATTGTTCTCAAATATGAATTGAAGTCTTTTAGTGTTCCTATTGTATTTAAAAGATGAACATATACTTTATATCAATAAAAAATCTACTAAAATATCACCATCTATAAAACGGGTTCTAACTTCAAGTTATATAATATTTCATGAGTAGTAAACGGATGTTAACAAACAACTGTCATAAAATTACAATTTTTAACTAAAGAATGATGTCACCAGCATTTTAAAACAGACTTTGCAAATAATTTGAACTCTTTTATTGCTCTTATATATTTAAAAATTGAACATATATTTTATATCAATAAAAATTATACAAAAATATCATCATCTATAAAAGGTGTAATTATAGTTTTTGTTTACTACTTATTATGTTTTAAATAAATAATATTTACATAACAAACTTCTTTAAGAAATGACATGAAACAGACTTTGAAAAGTTATTGTTAGAACAGATATTGCATAACAGAAGTTAAAACTGTGACACCCGGCAAACTCAGGTTAGTAACGTTGACTAAACTAGTAAGTCTACCTTAGCGAGTCATGCATATTACGTCCTTAACGGGGTCAGTCGAGTCGGTATGATGATTCTGGGAATCATCGGGAGTCGTTATGATGATCCGCGGGGTCATCGGGAGTCGGTCCATAACTATGGGTACAAGGATCGGCGATTCGTGGAATCGCCGGGTTTAATGCACACACGAGTCTCGAGTCCCGGGAATTGGTGAACAGATGTAAACGTGTTAGTTATCATGCATTATATGTTTGGAATCATTATGTGACTTGTCGGTATGTGAATACGTGTTTATATATGTTAAAATAGCGTTTAACGCGCCGAAAACCCATTACAGCACCCTATAGGCGATTAGGAGTCTGGGGGGGACTCCTAATCGCATGAACTTAGGCGATTGGAAGGGATATGGGGCGAGTAGGGGCTCTACTCGCCTGTATATAGGCGAGTAGGAGTCCTACTCGCCTGAAACCCTCTGCTACTCGCCTATACTGCTGCACACGGGTCAAAACACCTATAAATAGAACCCTTAACTCCCTAAACACCATTTGTGCAACCCTAACTGACCCTAAGCCTCCCACACACCTTGAAACACCTCTGGAGCTTGCTTTGCTTCAAAACACACCATCACCAAGCTTATACACCCTTCTTTGATAAAATCCAAGGTGTGTTCTTCATCCTACACCTTTGTAAAGTTGTTGTTTTGGTTCCCCAAAAGTCCAGACCTTGTTTTGCTAAGATTGTGTCTTTAAAAACCTTTCAAAAGAGTCCTAAAACAAGTCTACACCATAATACTTGCTATATGTGAAGTATTTGTGCATATGATGATTGTTAGTGATTATAACATGAATGTTTCCATGAATTTGTTGTACTTCTGATGTATAAGTGTAGTTAGAATGATTATCTATGAGTTTAAGCCCTTGTTATGATGTTTAGATACAAGTATGCATTTTGACCCATTTGGGTAATTCTTGAAGAATAGGATGTATGATGTGATTCATTGCTTGTTTGTGGTTAGAAATCATGTTAGGATGATGATATAACATAGAGATGATGAATTGCAACTTGTAGGAGATGAAATCTGATTGTTTCCATTTAAGGAAAGATAAGGTTGGTTGGTGAAACCTAGTACTTTGCCATTTTTGGAAATAATCGCACCGAGCCCGTTAGAGCAGAGGTAAATTGGGGGTTTTTGCTTGAAAAGGGTTGGTTAATAGTTTAGTTTTGATATTGGGTGTTTTTACATGTTTCGGATCTGATTTGGAGGGTTTAACGCGCGAAAACGCGCAACAGAAGAGCATCAGGCGAATAGGGCCCTACTCGCCTGAAGCTTCATGCGAGTAGGAGCCTACTCGCCTATAGCTTCATGCGAATAGGCCCTACTCGCCTATATCCTCCCTCCTACTCACTAGTTGACTTTTCCTAATCGCATGAAGGTTTCCTAATCGCGTGTACTGCTGTCGCAAACGCGTTTTGACATCCCGGAACACGATTTGACACCTAGGAGCATGCTAGGAACCCCGGGATACACCCAATGACTTAGTAAGACGTATTCGGACCTGATTATGCGTTAATCGGATATTATGCTAGACTAGGTGAATTATTGCGCTTATTAAGTGTTTAATTGCATATGTTGCATGATGTCTTGTATTTATCTAACACGTGGAATGTCGGGTCACCAATGGGATGTCGGGTCTCGTCTGGCACGGTCGGTTTAATAGTTAAAGGTGTTTTCAAACGTTTATGGTCACGGTCTGGACATTCGGGGACTAGTTAGCCTGCGGGTTATTAGTCCAATACTTATACACATCTTATGATAGGTCGCCGCTATTTGGGGCTATCATAACATGATTACTTAACTGTCTTCAAGTAACGCAATCCAAGGTGAGTTTCACAGCCCCACTTTTACTGTCTTGCTTTCGGGGGGAGAAACATGCTTTGTACGAACTATTTAAAGGTCATGTTATACTATGGGCACTTTATGTTACTATACGGCTTTTATGGAAAGTCCCAGGGGGAAACCATGAATGTGCTGGAACGCACAACGGGGGAAATGTGGATAGATCTATTGGGCCTCACAAGCCCCACTCGACGGCAGGGCCGGGCGGGTGCATGTTGTCTCTACCTATCGGGTTACCGAGGCATCGGTAGCCCAGTCGTCTGGGCTGGTATCATCTTTTGGTTCATGTTTAGTAATGGGTTCCCAACCGTAGTAGTAAAAACACTTAACGTCTAGCTAACGTTCTTATGACATAGTATTAACGGAAATGATCTTTGTGAACTCGTGACAACACTTTTATAAAAGAAAACCTGTGAACTCACCAGCATTATATGTTGACATTTTTGGCATGTTTTCTCAGGTCGCTAAGGTAGCAGTCAATGGACTAGGCGCACGGAGTCATGCATAGCGTCTAATATTTTGAAGCATATTAAACAATGTTTTGTAAACAATGATATGTCTTTTGGTTGTAAACAAGAATGCTTCCGCTGCTGGTTTACAGCTCAAAGCATGATATTTTGGTTTTAAATATAATTATGAATGCATGTTTGTTGTATGTTTATTGTGATCGTTGACTGAGATCCTGGTGTGTCACGCGCCTCGCGGTAAAACCCCGCACGTGGAATTTGAGGGTGTGACAGATTGGTATCAGAGCCAGGTTATAGTGAACTAGGACTGCATGTAGAGTCTAGTCTATAACTGAGTCGCACACACTAGACGGTCACGATTAGTCGAGTCTTAGCAAGTGGGTAACAATATGACTTGTCGGGGGTGTCGGTGTCATCGTCTACTACGCTACATCATCTATTTACTCTTTATCATTCTATTTCTTGACTCATCCTTACTATGATCCGATGGCGAACGATATACTATTGAACTTTCTCGACGGCGGTGTACATTGGGGTAGCTTCGGCGTACTCTTGAGATCTGTCCAGGGATTTGGACATCTCCCCTCTTTGCCCTAATGGACTCGCTCGTTCTTGTGCATATTATCTTGTACTTATACTTATGATAATACTATGATTGGGCGCTAGTGTTCGGTGACTTGAACTTCAAACTTAAAGCGCGCCTGGAGGACCATGTGGAACAGTTTATCATGTCGGGTGCACACGAGATCATAAACTGTGATGCATGGAATCCCTGGCGGACTTTGGGCTTGAACGGATGGACCCGAGCTGGGCTCTGTCTAATTTCTTGAAATTCCTAATGGGTTATACCACGGGCAAGCCTAAATCTTTTGTTTCATGTTGTGACAGAAGATGTCGGGAGCTCGTGGAGGTCGCAGAGGCGGCCGTGCTGGCGGTCGTGCTGGCGGCCGTGGTGGCGGCGGTGGCCGCGGGAATATTAATATGACCCAAGCCGAATTGGATAACTTAATGCAGCAGCACGTGAATATTGCTCTGGCTGCATTCCAAGCCGCTCATAATGCTATGGGTGGTACGCCGATTCTCACATATTCTACCTTGTTCTGGGGTACTTTACCTTTTCTTGATTCTCACCTACGTGTCTGTTCCAGGTGGTGCTGTCAATCCTCCTCCATCCCAGTGTTCCTACAAAAAGTTTATGGATTGTAAGCCCCACAACTTTAGTGGCACTGAAGGGGCAGTGGGACTGCTCCGCTGGTTGGAGAAAATTGAATCTGTTTTCTCGATGTGCAACTGCCCGGAAGGCGACCGGGTGAAATATGCTTCTGCGACCCTGGAGGGTCAAGCTTTGACTTGGTGGAACTCCACCACCCAGACTATGGGCATTGGGGAAGCCCACGCTATGCCCTGGGCGGAGTTCATTCAGTTGTTGAAAAATGAGTACTGCCCGAGGGATGAAATCCAGAAGCTTGAGCATGAGGTCTGGAATCATAAGATGGTGGGTTCTGAGATTGAAGCTTACACTGCTAGGCACAATAAGTTGGCGGTGTTGTGCCCCGATCTGCACGCACCCGAATACCGAAGGATTGAGCATTATGTTGCGGGTTGGTACCGGAGATTGCCGGGTTAGTTGCTGCGGGTAATCTCACTGTTTATTCTGAGGTGGTTCGGTCGGCTCATAGGCTGACCAACATGAAGGTGGCTGAAGGGGTCTTGCCTCCTCGAGGCGCTGCTGTGAAGACCTCTGATAGTAATAAGCGAAAGTGGGAAGCTGTGGGGAAAGGCTCGAGCTCGGCTCAGCCTCAGCAGGTGAAGAAGTCTGATACTGGGGGATCGTCGTCTGAGCAAAAACCGGGGGGTTATACTGGGAAGCTGCCGAAATGTGACCGGTGTGGATTTCACCACAACGGTCGTTGCGAGGACCGGAACCGTTGCCACAGGTGCCATAAGCTTGGGCACCAGGCAAAGGATTGCAGGGTTAACCTTCAGGGTAACCGGAACCCTCCTGCTACACCTACTCCGGCTCCTCCTGTTGCTGCTCCCCAGGGAAATCAGGG
The DNA here is from genome assembly GCA_030844895.1 of Ambrosia x helenae. Taxonomy (NCBI): domain Eukaryota; kingdom Viridiplantae; phylum Streptophyta; class Magnoliopsida; order Asterales; family Asteraceae; genus Ambrosia; species Ambrosia x helenae. The sequence continues at coordinate 104,742,647 of CM061234.1, forward strand.
CAAACAGGGGTGCTACAACTGCGGTGAACTTGGTCACTACAAGCGGGAATGCCCCAAGTTGAAGCAGGGCGAAGCTGGGAAGAATGGGTCGGGCAATGGAAACAATGGGGGCGGAGGCAGGAATGCTCGCGCCTTCGTGATTGGTTCGAGCGGTGCTCGACAAGACCCTGACACTGTTACTGGTACGTTTCTTCTCGATAATCGCTATGCTACGGTTTTATTCGATTCTGGTGCCGATAAGAGTTTTATATCTCTTGGGTTTAGTCAATTGCTTGATAGGGTACCTACACCTTTAGAGGCTAAGTACTTGATAGAATTGGCTGATGGTAAGAAAGTTGAGGCGACGCACGTCCTTAGGGAGTGTCGCCTTGAGTTGTCGGGTTATTCCTTCCCTATTGATCTTATGCCGGTGTCCTTGGGTAGTTTCGATGTTGTCGTGGGTATGGATTGGTTGTCGCTGTATCATGCTGAGATCGTTTGTTTTGATAAAGTCATTCGACTTCCTCTCCCTGATGGAGAAATTCTGTTGGTGCACGGCGAGAAGAGCGGGGTCCCATTGAGCATCATTTCGTGTATGAAAGCCTATAAGTATCTTCGGAAGGGGTATTCTGCCATTCTGGCACTTGTTTCGGTTTCGTCTGAAGAAGAGAAGAAGATTGAAGATATTCCTGTTGTCCGTGACTTTCCCGATGTGTTTCCCGAAGACTTACCTGGTCTTCCGCCTTATCGCCAGGTCGAATTTGGTATTGAACTTGCTCCGGGTGCGGCCCCTATTGCCCGTGCCCCTTATCGTCTTGCACCTCCCGAGATGCAGGAGTTATCAAACCAGTTGCAGGAGCTGTTAGAGAAGGGTTTCATTCGACCTAGTTCGTCCCCGTGGGGAGCCCCTATTTTGTTTGTCAAGAAGAAGGACGGAAGCCTACGGATGTGTATCGACTACCGGGAATTGAATAAGGTTACCATCAAGAATCGCTATCCTCTTCCTCGCATCGATGACTTGTTTGACCAGCTTCAGGGTTCTAGTTTCTATTCGAAGATTGATTTGAGGTCGGGGTATCATCAGTTGAGGGTTCAAGAAGCTGACATTCCGAAGACCGCCTTTCGAACTCGCTATGGCCATTTTGAATTCCTGGTCATGCCTTTTGGTCTCACCAATGCACCTGCCATCTTTATGGATCTGATGAACCGTGTTTGCAAGCCTTATCTTGATAAGTTCGTGATTGTCTTCATTGATGATATTCTGGTCTATTCCAAGAATGAGGTGGACCACCAGGAACACTTACTTCTTGTTTTGGAACTCCTGAGGCGGGAACAGTTGTACGCCAAGTTTTCTAAGTGTAGCTTCTGGTTGCGTGAAGTTCAATTCCTTGGTCATGTTGTTAATGAGAAAGGAATTCACGTTGACCCAGCGAAGATTGAAGCCATTAAAGACTGGGAAGCACCAAAGACGCCATCTGAGGTGCGGCAATTCCTAGGCCTTGCAGGTTATTACCGTCGTTTTATTGAGGGATTTTCGAAGATCGCTCAACCCCTCACCTCGCTTACCCAGAAGGACAGAAAGTTCGACTGGGGTGATTCGCAGGAGTCGGCCTTCCAGTTGTTAAAGGCTAAACTCTGTTCTGCTCCTATCTTGTCCTTGCCTGAGGGTACGGACGATTTTGTGGTTTATTGTGACGCTTCTATCCGGGGTCTCGGTTGTGTACTGATGCAGCGCGAGAAGGTCATCGCCTATGCTTCTCGTCAGCTCAAGGTTCATGAGAAAAACTACCCCACCCATGATCTGGAATTGGGTGCGGTGGTCTTTGCTTTAAAGATTTGGAGGCATTACTTGTACGGTACCAAATGCACTATTTACACCGATCACAAGAGCCTCCAGCATATCTTTGATCAGAAGGTGTTGAATATAAGACAGCGTCGCTGGGTCGAGCTTCTTAATGATTACGAGTGTGCTATTAAATACCATCCTGGCAAGGCGAATGTAGTCGCAGACGCCTTGAGCATGAAGGAAACGGCTAAACCTCGTCGTGTTCGCGCTCTTCAGCTTACTATCCATTCCGGCTTACCTGATCGAATCCGTTCAGCGCAGCAAGAAGCTTTGAAGGAGGAAAACCTTAAGGCTGAAACCATGCATGGTGCTGATAGCCACCTTGAACTCAGGTCCGATGGGTTACACTATTTCGCTGAACGTATTTGGGTTCCTTTATTTGGGGGCTTGCGGGAGCTCGTTCTTGATGAAGCTCACAAGTCCCGGTACTCTATTCACCCTGGCTCCGATAAGATGTATCAAGACCTAAAGATACTTTATTGGTGGCCGAACATGAAGGCGGACGTGGCTTCGTACGTGAGCAAGTGCTTGACCTGTGCCAAGGTCAAGGTCGAGTATCAAAAGCCATCCGGCCTTCTGCAACAGCCTGAAATCCCCGAGTGGAAGTGGGAGCGGATTACGATGGACTTTGTGACCAAACTCCCGAAATCGCCCAGTGGTTGTAACATGATCTGGGTAATTGTTGATAGGTTAACAAAGTCTGCGCACTTCCTCGCCATCAAAGATACCGATGGCCTCGAGCGTCTGGCACGGTTATACCTCAAGGAAGTGGTTTCTCGGCACGGGGTGCCTGTCTCTATTATTTCTGATCGTGATCCTCGGTTCGCCTCTAACTTCTGGAAATCTTTGCATAAGGCTTTGGGTACTCAGTTGGACATGAGCACAGCGTATCATCCGCAAACTGACGGTCAAAGTGAGCGGACAATCCAAACGCTAGAAGACATGCTTCGGGCATGTGTGATCGATTTTGGCAAGGGGTGGGAGAGTCATTTACCGTTGGTGGAATTTTCCTACAACAACAGTTACCATTCTAGCATCAAGGCAGCTCCGTTCGAGGCTCTGTACGGGCGGAAATGCCGGTCTCCTCTTTGTTGGGCCGAGGTGGGTGAGAGTCAACTCACCGGCCCGGAACTTGTGTACGAGACTTCCGAAAAGATCGTACAAATCCGTAACCGCATGGCAGCAGCTCGGGATCGTCAAAAGAGCTATGCCGATCGTCGTCCCAAGCCTTTGGAGTTTGAGGTTGGCGACAGGGTTTTGTTGAAGGTATCTCCGTGGAACGGCGTTATACGTTTTGGGAAGCGGGGCAAATTGAATCCTCGGTATGTGGGACCGTTCGCAATCCTGGAACGGATTGGACCGGTAGCATACAGGCTTGATCTGCCAGCTGAGCTCAGTAATGTTCATAATGTCTTCCATGTTTCTAATTTGAAGAAGTGTTTGGCGGATGAATCTTTGGTTGTTCCTCTCGAAGAGATCAAGGTGGATGATCGTCTGCGTATCGTGGAGGAACCGGTTGAAATTCTTGACTATAAAATCCGTAGCCTTCGCCGGAGTAAAATCCGCATTGTTAAAGTCCGTTGGAACTCTGATCGTGGACCGGAGTTCACGTGGGAACGGGAAGATCAAATGAAGGCTAAGTATCCCCATTTATTTCCTAAGCGCGCGTTCGAATCAAGACATGTCTCTGCTGAAGCTGAATGAATCTCGGGTCGAGATTCCTTTCAACAGGGAGATGATGTGGCAACCGGAAAATTTTTCTCCTCTTTCGTCTCTTCCTTTTTGGCCTTGGGCAATTTTCGGGACGAAAATTCTTTCAACAGGGGGATGATGTGACACCCGGCAAACTCAGGTTAGTAACGTTGACTAAACTAGTAAGTCTACCTTAGCGAGTCATGCATATTACGTCCTTAACGGGGTCAGTCGAGTCGGTATGATGATTCTGGGAATCATCGGGAGTCGTTATGATGATCCGCGGGGTCATCGGGAGTCGGTCCATAACTATGGGTACAAGGATCGGCGATTCGTGGAATCGCCGGGTTTAATGCACACACGAGTCTCGAGTCCCGGGAATTGGTGAACGGATGTAAACGTGTTAGTTATCATGCATTATATGTTTGGAATCATTATGTGACTTGTCGGTATGTGAATACGTGTTTATATATGTTAAAATAGCGTTTAACGCGCCGAAAACCCATTACTTAGGCGATTGGAAGGGATATGGGGCGAGTAGGGGCTCTACTCGCCTGTATATAGGCGAGTAGGAGTCCTACTCGCCTGAAACCCTCTGCTACTCGCCTATACTGCTGCACACGGGTCAAAACACCTATAAATAGAACCCTTAACTCCCTAAACACCATTTGTGCAACCCTAACTGACCCTAAGCCTCCCACACACCTTGAAACACCTCTGGAGCTTGCTTTGCTTCAAAACACACCATCACCAAGCTTATACACCCTTCTTTGATAAAATCCAAGGTGTGTTCTTCATCCTACACCTTTGTAAAGTTGTTGTTTTGGTTCCCCAAAAGTCCAGACCTTGTTTTGCTAAGATTGTGTCTTTAAAAACCTTTCAAAAGAGTTCTAAAACAAGTCTACACCATAATACTTGCTATATGTGAAGTATTTGTGCATATGATGATTGTTAGTGATTATAACATGAATGTTTCCATGAATTTGTTGTACTTCTGATGTATAAGTGTAGTTAGAATGATTATCTATGAGTTTAAGCCCTTGTTATGATGTTTAGATACAAGTATGCATTTTGACCCATTTGGGTAATTCTTGAAGAATAGGATGTATGATGTGATTCATTGCTTGTTTGTGGTTAGAAATCATGTTAGGATGATGATATAACATAGAGATGATGAATTGCAACTTGTAGGAGATGAAATCTGATTGTTTCCATTTAAGGAAAGATAAGGTTGGTTGGTGAAACCTAGTACTTTGCCATTTTTGGAAATAATCGCACCGAGCCCGTTAGAGCAGAGGTAAATTGGGGGGTTTTTGCTTGAAAAGGGTTGGTTAATAGTTTAGTTTTGATATTGGGTGTTTTTACATGTTTCGGATCTGATTTGGAGGGTTTAACGCGCGAAAACGCGCAACAGCAGAGCATCAGGCGAATAGGGCCCTACTCGCCTGAAGCTTCATGCGAGTAGGAGCCTACTCGCCTATAGCTTCATGCGAATAGGCCCTACTCGCCTATATCCTCCCTCCTACTCACTAGTTGACTTTTCCTAATCGCATGAAGGTTTCCTAATCGCGTGTACTGCTGTCGCAAACGCGTTTTGACATCCCGGAACACGATTTGACACCTAGGAGCATGCTAGGAACCCCGGGATACACCCAATGACTTAGTAAGACGTATTCGGACCTGATTATGCGTTAATCGGATATTATGCTAGACTAGGTGAATTATTGCGCGTATTAAGTGTTTAATTGCATATGTTGCATGATGTCTTGTATTTATCTAACACGTGGAATGTCGGGTCACCAATGGGATGTCGGGTCTCGTCTGGCACGGTCGGTTTAACAGTTAAATGTGTTTTCAAACGTTTATGGTCACGGTCTCGACATTCGGGGACTAGTTAGCCTGCGGGTTATTAGTCCAATACTTATACACATCTTATGATAGGTCGCCGCTATTTGGGGCTATCATAACATAATTACTTAACTGTCTTCAAGTAACGCAATCCAAGGTGAGTTTCACAGCCCCACTTTTACTGTCTTGCTTTCGGGGGAGAAACATGCTTTGTACGAACTATTTAAAGGTCATGTTATACTATGGGCACTTTATGTTACTATACGGCTTTTATGGAAAGTCCCAGGGGGAAACCATGAATGTGCTGGAACGCACAACGGGGGAAATGTGGATAGATCTATTGGGCCTCACAAGCCCCACTCGACGGCAGGGCCGGGCGGGTGCATGTTGTCTCTACCTATCGGGTTACCGAGGCATCGGTAGCCCAGTCGTCTGGGCTGGTATCATCTTTTGGTTCATGTTTAGTAATGGGTTCCCAACCGTAGTAGTAAAAACACTTAACGTCTAGCTAACGTTCTTATGACATAGTATTAACGGAAATGATCTTTGTGAACTCGTGACAACACTTTTATAAAAGAAAACCTGTGAACTCACCAGCATTATATGTTGACATTTTTGGCATGTTTTCTCAGGTCGCTAAGGTAGCAGTCAATGGACTAGGCGCACGGAGTCATGCACAGCGTCTAATATTTTGAAGCATATTAAACAATGTTTTGTAAACAATGATATGTCTTTTGGTTGTAAACAAGAATGCTTCCGCTGCTGGTTTACAGCTCAAAGCATGATATTTTGGTTTTAAATATAATTATGAATGCATGTTTGTTGTATGTTTATTGTGATCGTTGACTGAGATCCTGGTGTGTCACGCGCCTCGCGGTAAAACCCCGCACGTGGAATTTGAGGGTGTGACAAAAACAGATGAGGATGACAAAGTAACATTACATCCACGACAACAGATGTTAAACAACAGCTGTTAACTAAAATATATTCATACCAAGGTTTGGAAAGATGTTAACATACATATCTTTTAACTGCAAAGATGTTAACATACCAATGTATATTAAACATACACTTTTAAACAATACAAAAATATAATAAACTGAAGACATATAAAAGATACAAATAAAATATTGAAACCTCTTGAATTCCTGGTACAATGACTTCATCAACAGGCTTCTTCTGTGTCCCAACGGTTTGACCACTACAACCACACTCTTCTTCTTGTTTCAACATCAAACTCCGCAATGGATAAGCCCTCTTCCACTTTCTTATAACTCGAGCCTTCGTGTATCACATGTCTTTGGCTAGATACAAATCACAACGGCTTTCTTCATCGTATATTGAGGTGGACATTGTTTTAAGTTTTAGGAAGGAAATTTGAAAATCTTTTTTAGAAAATTCAAAGCTGATAGAAGAAATTGGTGCATTGGTTATGTGCTTATATATAGGGAGCTGATGAGGCACGTTTCCCTACGTGGATTTAAATTTCCCCCCTTAAAATTCAAAAACTTAGTGCCTAAAACAGCTGAGAGGATATATTAGTAAAGGTCTGCTGTTGGTTGGCAGACGTAGGGATTGACGACCGCTGTTGGGGGCAACAGCGGTGGTTTCACGTGGCCCACCCCTTTTTTTGAATTTTTTAATGGGATTAATTACGTCAGTTTTTGCATCATATGCGCATTGGTGGCCACTCTCTCCGGCTGACACATTAGCTTTTTGACGTCACTCACGCTTCTCCTATTATGGAAAGTATAGATTGCTGGTTTGGATCTAGCCGCCCGTACTCAATCTCCATTCAAGTGGGGACGACCCAACAATCATTTGAGGCAACCATTTGTTTTTTTATATTTTCTTTTTAGTTTTTATTTGTCTGGTATGAGTCAATTGCCACAAATGAAATGCTATATGACCTATTTTGAAGGACAGCTTCAGAGCGCTTACAGCTACACTGCTTATGTTCAGGGAAGTTTGTTCCTTTTTTGTTGTATTTTTTTCTGCTCTCACATTGAGGACAATGTGTCGTTCAAGTTTGGGGATGGGAACTTCGTTTTTTAGGTAGTTTGAGTTATAAATTATAAAAATCCAAAAAAAGTTAAAAATTTTAAAAAGAAAAAAAATGAAAAATGTCCCTAATCTTCTATGCATTTTATATGGAAAATGATAGTAAAATTGGGATTTTTGGTTTTCAAAATATTATATATATGAGAATATAAATAGATTGAAAGCGTGTTTGCATAAAATGTGTCGGTAGGCCCAACTAGCTTTGAAAGGTCTCAGGATTGTTCTTAGTATACCTTAATAAATCATGATATCTTGTGGGTTCTCGCCTCAGGAGAAACGGTAGAACTAAAACCACTGATAGTAATTAGAGGTACTAGTGCATGTTGAAAGCTCATATGTAATATTAATTAAATGACACACTTGATACTTTTTATGAGAATAAATCCAGTGAAAAGTGGTGCCTGAAAAAAATAAAAATATCCACATTTCCATCAATTGATCTCGATAAAAAAATATAAAAAAAATAACTGAAGCTTATGGAGTCTCCCTTGGGGATGGTGACTCTGATCGAAACTCCCTCTAACTCAAGTTAAAAAAAAAAAAACATATGCAGAAGCTCATGTTGTCGCTCTCGGGGATGGTGACTCTGGTTGAGACAACCTCTGATTTAGGTGCGAAAAAAAAAGAAAAAAATATATCTAAGCTCATAAACTTCATCCATCATAAATTTAATTTCTAATACATTAGGGAGTTTAATTTGTAGCGGTTGGTAAATCTATATGGTTTAACCTTTGCTTCGAAAGCTTTAGGTGGGATTAGATGAAGCTGGATATCTTGAGTTTGAGGCCCATAAATTGATTGTAAATATGAACTTAATTGCTTCACATGATTAGGGCCCGATTAGCTGGTGGTTGGGTTTAGGTGGACAACAATACCGACAGTTTTGGTTGATGCATGATTAGATTTTAATTAATGAACCTAAAAGTTTTTGAAACCGAGAGTCCTGATTATGATTCCATAGATTGATTGTAAAGATGAACTTAATTGCTTCACATATCAAATGAACACGTGGATTCATAGTAGCGAGAACTTTCATTAAAGCCCCTTATCTGATGATACCAAGCACTTTTATATCCCAGTGAATCTGAAAAGCATAAAATCCACCAGATCCACCCAATTTACCGCATATACAATTTATTAATCATGTGAACGCACATAGAAAATAATGTAAAATGCAAAACAAATTTAACATGAAATGGGGTCAAATGATATGTACCATTAAAACTTAAATCCATAAAATAGAGAATTACAATCACACATAAGATTTCATTTTTTGAAGATCATCATCATCATACTCAGTTAATCCCACCTATAGCAAAGCTAAGGTAGGATCTGAGGAGGGTAAGATGTAGACAACCTTACCTCTACCCCTAAGAATAGAGAGGCTGCTTCCACTGAGACCCCCGGCTCGATGTGGTTTGGTATCAAGCCTTGGACATAAGGTATAGAACACATAGCAATCGGGACAAACCCGATCAGTGCATGTACCCCTTTGAAGCTAAACATTGAAAATTCCCCAAAATATTTAGGACTTTTTATTAATTTTTATTTGTTTAGTACTTAAATTTGAAGCCCATTCTTACTTTCACATATTGCTATTTCCATTCATATCATATGCATTTTTCTTCACAGCATCAAACAAAACTTGATAAGGTTCACCAAGCACCTGCTAATAAAAACTTGATAATGAGCTCTCTATATTTGGATTCTTATTTGAGGAACTTGGGGTTCTATTTCAGAAACTTCTTATTTGATGAACTTAGGGTTCTGTTTCAGAAACAACTTAATAGTTAGTGGAAACATTTTCAGCTCATTTCCCTAATGTGGGTCACCTAATTAAAAAAAGGAGAAGGTCATACAGGGAAAAAGTGGCTTAAATTGTTTTCAAATTTCAATATCAAATTAGTGGTAAACAAAGATAGTCTTTTAGAGGAATTACAACAAACGGATTATATGCATCTAAATTACTTCAATATCATTCAAACAAACATACAAAATCATGATTGTAGCTATTTCAATGAACCCATTCATCCATTTTCTTCATTATGTATGAAAATCCTATAAAAAATACAAGTACATACTGATTGGCCTTCAATCAATAGCAACACTAACCAATAAGAAAAAAATCTGAATAGAAGTAGTCAACATTTAGCTATTTTATGGAAAATATTTCTCAAATTTATGTAACTCAAGATTCATGGTGAAAACATATAACTCAAAAATAATTTGAGGTCAGATTAGTACAAGTTATTAGAAGATATTGATGGTTATTTAACAAAGCTACAATCACAAGCATACCAATTTTCTCCTTTCAAAAGTATCTATTGATGGTCAGTTAAGAAATCGACAACCATGAAGCTTTAGAAGATTAAAATTTTCCAACTTTGAACAATGATTAAAAAAAATGAAGCATACACAAATGTAACTTTTAAAAATATAACAACTGTTGGTTCCCTAGCATCGTAAGCTATTCGTTCCCTGACCATGGTCCAATGAGTTATCCATAGCAATGCCTCGACTCCGGGGGTAGCTGTTTGTATTTAGTAGATTGGGGTCCGCAATCCATAAAGGGGTGGCGGTGCAGCTTGTTGCCCGCCTGCCTGCTATCTTGATGTAATTGTTACAATTATGAAATAAAAGTTTTATTTATTAAAAAATACATTAATGATATACATATAATTACCAAGTTGACTAATAGAGGAGATAAAAGAGATGCATACGTTTCAGACAACACATCAAAAGATGTTGTGAGCCTGCCAACAACACCAATGTGGATCCGTTCGACATCTGTCTTTGCTTATCTATAAAAACAATAAAAATAGATGAGTATCAAGCATTTTCATAAACACTTGGTAGGCACTTGAAAAGCTCATCACATATTCACAAACAGGAAACAAATTAATCTATATTAATATAGAATTGCCACTTAATTAACTACCATATGATTGAAACTTGAGGCCTACAATTGAACACAAACCTAGAAACTAACACGAAAATGAAATAAAAAAGTTATCAACAAACATAATAGACGTTAATTTTGTAGTTCCTCCAAACACAATAAGTAGTTGAAGGATGTGAATCTCTTTTTTTCTTTTGTTATACAAATTACATACTCCAGCTACATTTTAAGATAAGGGAAGATCGTTCTTATAGCGGTCATCATACCAAAAGGTCCTTACACAATGCTTAAAGATGAGCACCAACCCGGAGCAGTCTCCACCCGGAGGGAACACATCTTGAGACTTGAATCCATGTGATTCAACTGAACAACACAAAAAAAGTTATTTATTGAACTCTAATGATTTATTTATTGAAACAAAATTATAAATGTGGAAAATTTAGAGAGCTTACTCAAGCCACAGTTGAAGGGGATCTTGACTGTCATACTTATCGATGGATAAGTCATCTTCCTGATTACAAGATTTAAAAAATCACAATTAGGTATTGCCTGTATAGGAAAATATAATAGTAATAGGGATATTAATGCGTGAAGATGATACCTTCGGGTTTGAATTGGATTTGAGGGAGTCATTTTTATTATAGATATTTTCACATTGTTTTTGTTATGGCACTTGAGCTGAAAAACTCCTTTATAAAAGGGTAATTGAAGCAACGATGGTTCACATTCAATTGTAGCGTCGCACTCATAGAGATTGAATTGGGTGTTTTAAGGAAAAGCATTGAAGTGGGTGTTAAAAACCAAACTCTTCCCATGCCAGCATTCAATTGATTTTTTATGAACAAGGATTACATTTTAAGAGAAGTGTAAACTATGTATCAAAGACATATATAATATGAATTAAAAGTTGTACACAAGGGGCATAAAGGGAAAAAAGCAAAAAAAAAAAAAATAGAGATTTGTAAAGAGCCCTTTGAACTCCCATCTTAAAATTTGAATAAAATTACTTTAAAGCCCACCTTTGGTACTTAATAAAGTAATAGAGATAACCATAATAAATTAATTCTTGGAGCTTTAGATGTGTTTTACTCACCCGAACGAAGAGCATAAGGTTCATTATCAATCCTTTACTAGTTTCAATCCTTTTGATTATGTTTAATTATGTTTTTGTCCGTAAAAACCTAAAGTCCAGATCTGAGCGAAAGTTATTTTATCAATAACAAATGATTTGTAGATGATTAACATATTTATGTGATGTGTATTGATGAAGATTTGATTATGTTACAACATAAGATTCATGTTTAATCATAAACCCTAACTTTGATGAATCTTGATAACCCTAGGCTGTATGATTATGATGTTAGATCTGACTCGGATGATTTGTATGATGATATTATGTTAGTCTAGGATGGTTAACATGTATTTGATGCTTGATTAAATCAATTGATCTGTTGTTCATACCTTACTATAAATGGAAACTTTATTGATTTTGGATTTCTAAGTTGAGATTAATGCATGTTATGATGTATGTAATGCTATGAGATGATTAGTGATTATCTAAGATTGATAAAACGTTGTTTCGGTAGAAACCAAACTTGATTCATGTACTTTCCAAAGATGGAAACTTTTGTATAACTTACTAAGTTTGAAAAGTTTACATGAGATACAAGTTGTAGGATGCATGGAATGGGTTGTATGACTTGTGGTGATTCATGACTTGTTAGAAGTAAGACGTATGAACAAACTTGTACTTGCAAGAATATGTGATATGTGACACATTACGTGACAACTAACATGATAAATGCTAGGAATTACATGAATTGTGTATGTGATGTAATTCTAGGTCTATGTGGATTAATCAAACATGAAACATTAACGGGTTGCCAACGGGTCAGCGGGTTAAACTTGGTCAAACATAGTCAAACACTTTCGTAAAACACAAACTAAGACATTGATCGGATTCAATGGGTTATCTGGACAAACACAAACACTGGACAAACACTTATAGGTTTTTGTATGATAGGTTTCCGGTAGTGGGATATCTATTTTACAAAACTCTTGATTTTACTTTTGCACTCAAAGCTAAGGTGAGTTTCACGGCCCTTTTTTGCTGGTTTTCCTATTGGGGGTGAAAAATGCTACACTAACACACAAACATTGTAGATCACATGCACTATTATATCACTTGTGTACTGTAACGTAACACCCATTCTTAAGTCCTCACATTATAAACCATAGTATGTGAAGCATAGCGAGGGGATGTGACTAGATCTATTGGGTCTGACAAGCCCCATCCGTGTTAACTGGAAGTTGAGCAGGTGCATATTGTCCTAAACATTCGTCATTGTGTAATGGGTAGTGCCGGGAGGCAAACAACTACCAACAGTTAACAATGGTTTATGCGTGCTTAGTAACTTGTTAATGTCTAGCTAGCATTGGGATATAATTAGTAAACGGAAGTGAGTCTATGCAGACAAACAAACAAATTTTCTTACATCAAAACCTGTGAACTCACCAACTTAAATGTTGACACATTTTAGCATGTTTTCTCAGGTATCTAAGATAGCAGCAGCTAAGATGCACGTGGAGTCACACTTGCATGCATACAAACACCATCAACTGGTTTTCAACCATTTCAATTGTTATATTGGTTTTGGTAAACTCGCGACTGTATTGCGAGATTTTTTATATTTTGCTTCCGCTAAACTTTTAAAACTCAAACTATCTAGTTTATTCACGTATGATTTTGAAAACATATAGAGGTCATTCATTTGACTATTGACAATGATCCTGGTATGTCACGCGTCTCGCGGTAAAACCCCGCAGTGGAAATTTGAGGGTGTGACAGATTGGTATCAGAGCAAATGGTTATACTGAACTAGGACTGCATTATGAGTCTAGTCTATAACTGCCACACACACTAGATCAAACACTATAGTTACTCAGGAGTCGACCACCAATACTTACATAACTGTCAAACTCTGTTACAAGAAACTCAAACAATGATACTCTTACATGTATAAATTTCGAGAATTTATATGTCAACAACACAACTTTACAGATATCGACAAGTGTCGCAACTATCTCGTTGATGCCTACCATATAATGAAGTTTTGAGTGAACACACTAGAGCCTCGAGCACGACTGAACGAGGTGAAAATTTCAGAAGCCCCGAATGTTGCCACCATAGCAGAGATCGACAAGTGTCGCAACTATCTCATTGGAAAACCCTTGCAGAAACCCAATAGTGAACCTTTCCAAGAACTCAAGTGAAGATTACGCATCATCTCGTGTCTCTTCTAATCTCAATTCTGATTAAATTTCTTTTTTGTTTCAGCTCTCCTCCATGAACTTAAATGGGCATGTTGTGCTCATACAACTATCGAATTTGGATGTTTTAATGAATTGGTTCAAATACTTGGTACGGATTACAATTTATTTTTATCAAGGATTAACACTCAAATTGTGTTTTTGAGTTATGAAGTTTCATGCTGCTTACTCTATACGATAGTAAGTCAGTGTATATACTCATTCGTATGTATTAGAATCTTGTCTAACTGGATCGGTAATTCTAGCATGACTGCAACTGAACTTAGAGCTCTAATTGGTAGCAGAATAGATAAGGATCTTACTGCTCGTCTAACTACTCAGAACCAAGGAGGAAAAATTTATTTGCCTTCACATTCTAACTCAAACTCTTTTGTTTCACCATTCCATCTTGCTCCTAATCAACTTCGTGAGCTTGATTCAAGCGATGTTGTGAACCTTGTTCCATTTCCACCAGCGTACCCCGTTAAAACAGGCGTAGACAGTTCATGCACGAGCTGTTATGTCTGTCGAGAGTTAACTCCATAGGCGAGCTTATTGCTCTGTATTTTGCTGGTTTAGCACCACCAATAGAAGGATGAACATGTTACTTAACTCCTTGTTCGTCTTACAATCAAACCATTACCTTTTGAATACACTACCTTGGCAGAACCTCAAGCTACCCTACTTACCCAAGCCATCACACCCAAGGGCACACACAATAAGCGAAAGTGAGGGGACAACAGTTATGACTCATTGCGGCCACAACCTCAGCAACGGAAGTTTGGAACTTCCAATACCCATACCTCACCTACGCAGGCCAACATGAAACGAAATGCTTATTTCCGGTAAGAAGCCTAGGTGAAACATGTATGGTTTTTACTATCGTGGTAATTGCAACGAGGCCCATTATCAACATTGCGAAAAACTTCGTCACTTAACAAAAACTTCAGAGCCAAACTCCAACCCAAGCAACACCAACAATATGAAACGCGGAAGGAGTGTTTTAGCAGCAGTCAAGAAGGACATTTCACGAGGAACTGTCTGGAACTGAAACAATACGATATCGGTACATTTTGGAGAAAAGTTTTAGTCGACTTCGCTTATCCCGTAGGGAACCCCTGTCCTGCTTGTTAAGGGGGATGCAACTCTTCGCATGTGCATCGATTACTGAGAACTCAACAAAGTGATGATCAAGGATCGCTACCCACTTCCTTAAATAACTGATTTGTTTGATCAACTTCAAAGGTCAAGTTTCTACTCTAAGATTTGTTTAAGGTCTGGTTATCACCAACTCAGAATTCAGCATCGACATTCGAAGAACTGCTTTCAGAACTCGTTATGGCCATTTCGGTTTCTTGGTTATGCCAATTAGTATGAACAATACTCTTACGTTTACCAGGAATCGGATGAATCGTGTTTATAAACCCTACCTTGTTAAAATCACTATTATGTCATCGATGGCATCCTAAACTACTTCAAGAGCATGGAGGACCTTGAGGAACTCTTGCGTCTAGTCCTAGAACTTCTAATGCGATAGAAACTTTATATTAAACCTTCTTAGTGGGATTTCTGGTTATGAGAAAACCCAACCCCTCGGACGTGTAGCCAGAAAAAAAGGAGTACATGTTGATCCAGCCAAAGTTGAATCCATCAAAGACTGGGAAGCACCTAGACTCCGACTGAGGTACGACACTTCTTGAGTCTAGCCAGTTATCACCTTCGTTTCATAGAGGAATTTTTCTAAAATCGCTTAACTTCTTACTACTCTAACCTATAAGGACAAGAAGTCAAATTTGGGTGACACATAAGAATCGTCATTCCAGTTGCTCAAACAAAAACCGTGCACTGCGCCTATCCTGTCTCTGACTGAGGACTCGGATGATTTTGTCATTTGATGCGATGCATCAATTCAGGGTCTCGATTGCGCCGGAGGCAACACGAGAGATTCATTGCTTACACTTTTTGCCTATTGCAGATCCATGAAAGAAACCACACCACTCCTGATATGGAATTGGGAGCAGTGGTTTGCTCTCAAGATGTGGAAACATTACTTGTACGGTACCAAATGCACCAGCTACACCGATCACAAGGGTCTCCAGCATACTTCCAATCTAAAGGAGTTAGGCATACGGCACAATCGATGGGTCGAACTCCTTAAGGCCTATGAGGGCGCGATCAAGCATAATCCTGGTATAGTAACTGACGTGACTAGTGCCTTAAGCAGGAAGGAACCTTCTAAACCTCGAAGAATTCGATCTCTTCAATTTGCCAAATCCTACTGGTCTGCTGGCCATGTTCGTACTAATCAACAAGAAGCTTTAAGGGAAGAAATTGTTAAAGATGAAGCCATGCATAGAGTTGTCAAGCATTTTGAACTTAAATCCGATGGTATTCATTATCTCGTTGAACAATTTGAGTTCCACTTCTTGGGAATCTCATAGAGCTTGTAATGGGAGAAACACACAAGTCTCGATACTCTGTTCACCATGATTCTGACAAGGTGTACCATGATCTCAAGGTATTTTACTAGTGGCTTGGTAGGAAGGCCGAAATAGATACATGTGCCAATGAATGTTGACCTGTGCGAAGGTCAAGGTTGAATACAGGAAACTTTCCAGCCTGCTCCAGCAACCGGAGATCCCAATGTGGAAATGGGAACAAATCTCCATGGACATCAATTCAAGCCATCTGGTCACCTAACGGTTGCAATACCATTTGGGTTATTATAGACAACCTGACTGAATCTGCCTTTTTCTAGCCATCAAGGAACTGCCTAGATAGAAAAGCTAACTCGCACCTACCTTAAGGAAGTTGTTCTCAGCACAGTGTGTCAATCCCTATCAATTCAAACTATTATGGTCAATAACCATTCGCTCTGTTAGCGTCGATTCAAGCCTTGTCGCATCCATTCTCAATGTCAGTGTCAACTCGGCCCCAATCACATTCATTAGCTCATGCACATGACTCAGTCGGGGGCCAAGCCATACACTTGTCATAGCTTTGCTTCGATTAAGCCTAGTCGCGGATAATATTGCTTCTAGCAACAAGTGGTATCCACCCACAGGTTTTGCTTGTCTTTAATGGCGACACACCTTAAGTTGTGGTTATTTGCTTTCCTGCTGTGGCCTGGTCGTTTCCTTTTGAAGTTGACTTCAAACAAAGAATGTCATGTAGTTGTGGCTAGGCATATCGAGATAACTAGTTACCAAACATGATACGATGGACCTTTTAGGAATACATGTTTTTAATCACCGGCTTGCTTAATGTTAAAAACATGAACGACGGTTCTTTCGCCCACCTAATACGCCCATCCTATCATGGTTAGTGGCTAGTTTTAGGATACACCAAGCTAACTCGCACCTATTAGGAATGCATGTTTTAACCACTGGCTTAATGATTAAGATACGAACGACGTGCAAGAAATTGGGTCCACTTTTTATTAAACTACATAAATAAAATAAGTACAAATTCAAAACGTACCGAATCTTGATTCAAGCCACTTCAATCGCATCATCTTCTACTAATCGCCTCTATAAGAATAAAGTATTCGTTGATGGTTTTTGGTTGAGGCACGTGTATGACACGGTTCCCTTAAAACAGATTCCGCGCCTCCTCTCAGACAGTCTGTCTCCCAGGGTACAACAACTGTAACAAATAGTGTACTGCAGAGATGGCACTCATGCTAGAGATAACACCAGGTGTTTTTGATATGTGGGAAAAAGAAAGTTGAATTTGGTTTTGAGAGTACTACTCTCAAATCGTTGTGAATTCTTCTAGTAATATGTTTATGAGATAGTCTCATCTCATACCCATACAAGAACCAAAGGTTCACCTTATATACTAGAAAAGATGAAACATCTTTCACACTAAATTTTGTAATTAACAAGTCATTAATCTTGTAATTAACAAAATACTTAATGGATTTTAAGTAGTATAATAATTCGTCATAATGACTATGTTGAAACAGTCGTTTTGACCAGGTCTATGCAACCGTTTTGGTACCGATGTAAAACCGTACTAGCTCACTAGTCCACGCGCCATGTTAACAGCTAACTGTGCTCGCGTGCCCCGCCACGCATACTAGAACGTTGCGCGCGCACTGCTATGTCTCCCGAATATACGTTAAAATATACATATATAAATCCCCGATTAAACTCCCAAATTACGCGTTTTCAACCCTTATTGCACAAATTCGGTACTTAATCGCTTCATATAATTATTGCAGGTCTTAAGCGACGTCCCACAGACAAAGTCAAAGAAACCAGGCGAAATCTGGACCAAACGGAAAGTTGCTGCAAAAATCAGTCAAGTATGGAAGATGTGCATGGGCGTGCAAGATTTGTGCACGCCCGTGCGGGATCATTTGACTCGGACACCTAAGGCTGCACTGGCAGTGCAGCTGCGAGTGCACATCACAATCTCGGGCACCAGGATTAGCACTCCCGTGCACATGCCCGTGCGACTCAAACTTCTCGGGTGCACTGCCAGTGCACTAGGCAGTGCAACCCAGGCACTCGGACATCACCAGACCCGCACGACCGTGGACCCTAGGTGCACGACCGTGCGGGACCCAAGATATTTTCAGAAACCTCGTGGCCACTTGCCCACTTGCACGTCACAACAAAAAGTTAAAGTGCACGGCCGTGCACAAAACCAAATCTTGCATAAAAACAGAGCAGAGCTCACTGATGTGGTATTGGGTTTTCTAGGGTTGCTCTTGGGCGATTTTCTGGGCTAACAAAGTGCTGCACAGGCGTGGAACGAGCTCGGGAAGCTATCCGATCCATCCATCATCATCCAATCCATCACATTTGCATTTCTATGGTTTGATCTTATAATCCATTTTTGTATCAAATCTGATTTTGTATGTTATTGTGATGTTTATTTAGTAGATTCTACACCTACGGGCAAAAACACTACTATGTAGTATGTTAAAACAGTCGTTTGTATAGTTAATCATGTCTTGTATGAATTTGGCGTTTTTCATGTTTGAATCTTGATGATCATAGTGCAACCTTGTTTCATTGTTAATGGATTTGTAGTTATGTTTGAATGACTTTGATGATTATCGAATGTGTTAGGCGGATACATGTTGAAAAACCGTCCGTTTAATCATCCGGTTGTAGACTAGTTAACTTGTTAATAAGTTTACACCATGAAACTGTAACTAGATATTGGTTTGGTTAAAGTCAGTCAAATAATGATTAGAAATTCTTACCGGCACGTAAAACGGTTTTAAAAGCTTAATGGTGCCGTTACTGATCTTTGACATGGTTAATGATCTTTGCTAGTTATTTTGGTAAAAATCGCGATCTTAGTAGATCCGTGTTCAAAGTTGGTAAAATGAAATAGGTTGTGAAATGCTCTACTTTATGCTAGTCTAGGTGGTCGTATTGTGTATTCGGTATCGCTTTCCTGGATTAGCGAGGTTAGAAAACTCTTAATAGATGATTAACTTATCTTTAGAAGATTTGCATGAGATCATATAAGTTGCTCGCTAATAAACGACTTGAAGTGGTTAACGTGTGTATTCGTGTTAGCTTTCTGTATAGTTGTCATGTTAGGATGCCCGAAAGGGGACACTAACTATCGGAAAATGGGAATTGTGACACCCCAGGAACACACCTCATCAGGGACGATGAGACTCTAACAGGGGTTGACTGTGACACCCCAGGAAAATCCCACATCGACCGTGGCCAGGAGAGATCCTTGGTTCATAAGTAATGTCTTGCCTCTTAAATCACCAACGCATTTTGGGGCCTAATGTTAGTGGATTAGAGGAGAACTCCACAGTTAAGCGTGCTCAGGTGGGAGAAATTTCAGGATGGGTGACCTCCTGGGAAGTCTCCAATTGTGCAACCAAAAACAAATCCGTGAGCTCTGGATGGGCAAATCAGGATGGGTGACCTCCTGGGAAGTCTTCACCGGGGCGACCAAAAAACAAATCCGTGAGCTCTGGATGGGCAACCCATCGGGGCAAAGCAGAAAATATTGGTGATGAGAGGGGCGGGGTGTTACAGATGGTATCAGAGCCACTCCTGTGTCGTTCGGGATGGTGGGTGCACACCTCATCAGGGACGATGAGACTCTAACAGGGGGTGAATGTGACACCCAGGAACACACCTCATCAGGGATGATGAGACTCTAACAGGGGGTCAATGTGACACCCCAGGAAAATCCCACATCGGCCGTGGCTATGAGAGATCCTTGGTTCATAAGTAATGTCTTGCCTCTTAAATCACCAACGCATTTTGGGGCTTAATGTTAGTGGATGAGAGGAGAACTCCACAGTTAAGCATGCTCAGGTGGGAGAAATATCAGGATGGGTGACCTCCTGGGAAGTCTCCACTTGTGCAACCAAAAACAAATCTATGAGCTCTGGATGGGCAAAGCGGACAATATTGGTGGTGAGAGAGGCGGGGGTGTTACAGGAATGTTGATCACACGCCTTTATTTCATATGATATGTAGATGACATGCTAGGATTGATATATTATAGTCTATATAGTTATATTTTGTATTTGGAGTCTTACATATGTTAATTAGATATTTTAGAATTAATTTAGTTTAAACAAACTTCCACTATCTTTTCCTACTTGTAAATTGGGTATAGAGTTTTAGTACATTGCTATGCGCGCGTCCATGGATCGATATCTGGTTCTTATCTGTACATTACTACATATATGACAGGGTACACTTGCCCTATTGTGTGTGTTTTAATATTAAGGTCTAAACCATTTTTATAAATATTAAAGCAGAAACGTGTGTTATTTCATTGTAAAATTTTGTGTATATACGCACACGTCACTCCCGCGGGTGAACACCATCTGCGCATACCCGGGCGTCATCTGGTGATGCGCTACGCAGACGTGAGACATGCGAGCTGGCTGAACCCAGAAGTTTCGTCATCCGCAGATGATAACTCGCGCCCGAACTAGATGCGAACCACTGGTAGTTTACGGTTTACGTCAACCTTCCGCCATGTACCAGACCATGCACAGAAGGTCAAAAAAAAGGCGACTCTCAAGGGCTCGCGGCGTTGCGAGTGTGTGAATTGCAAAGTGCGCCATCAAGCGCCACATTGCACCCATCGCCCACGCTAAGCTCGCGCGCGCGTGTGCGAGTACGAGTTAAGGATTCTTCGCACCCTTTAGGGTCCCCACTACTGTTTGGCTCAAACTAAACAATATGCAAGGAGTGCCCTTCTGTATAAACCATTTTATGTTTTGTCATCCCACCAATGTGGGACAAAACTTAATCCATTTTCTCATCTTTGGTTGTTCCAACCTACAACTTTCAAGCTTCGATATCTCATTCATCTTAGCTCCATTTTGGACGTGGTTTGGTTCGTTGTGATACTTTCACAATATAGTACATAAACCCGAAATAGTTATTTATATAACACATATATAAATACATTTATTTAAGTCCAAAATTAGTTAAAAATCATTTTCACTACCATTTTTTCAACAATCCCCCACGTGAATGCAGATCGATTGAAACACACAAATTCCCCGATGAAACCTCAGCTGTCGAGTATTGCATGATAGGTAGGTGCAGCCTTTGAACCTTCCTTTGTGAATAAACAAACGTTAGGTTTTAATATTTACAAATATGGTTTAGAACCTAACATTAAAACACACACAAAAAGGCAAGTGAACCCTGTCATATATATAGTAAGCTCAGATAAGAATCAGATATCGATCCATGGACTCGAGCGGACGCAATAGTACTTAAACTCTATCCCCAATTTACCAGTAAAAGATAGTTTTGAAGTTGTTTAAACTATATTAATTCTAAAACATTAAGTAAAAATAAGTAAAATTCCAAATACAAAATATATGTATAAGACACTATAATAACAATCCTAGCATGTCAACTACATAACATATGTTAAACACGCGTGAGATCAACATTCCCATTTTCCGAAAATTAGTATCCCTTTCGGGAATCCAAACATGACAAACAATACGGAAAGCTAACACGATAACACACGTAAACCACCTCAAATTGTTAATTAGCAAGCAGCTGATATAATCTCATGCAAATCTTCTAAAGATAAGTTAGTCATCTGTTAAGAGTTTTCTAACCTCACTAATCAACGAAACCAATACCGAATACACAATACGACCACCTAGACTAGCATAAAGTAGAGCATATCACAAACTATCCCATTTTACCAACTTTGAACACAAATCTACTAAGATCGCCATTTTCACCAAAATAACTAGCAAAGATCAACAACCGTGTCAAAGATCAGTAACAACACCATTAAGCTTCTTAAACTCATTTACGTGTCGATAGGCATTTCTAATCATTATTCGACTAACTTGAACTAAACCAATACCCGTTTCCAGTTTCATGGTGTAAACACATTAACAATTTAACTATTCTACTACCGGCCGATTAGCCGTACGGTTTTTCAACATGTATCCGACTAACATAAAACGACAATCGTCAAATTCATGCAAACATAACCAGAAATCCAACAACAATGAAACATGTTTGCAATATGATCATCAAGATTCACACATGAAAAACTCCAAAATCATACAAAACATCATTAAACATACAAACGATTGTTCTAACTACTAGATACTATTGTTTTTACCCATAGGTTACAATCTATATAATAAAAATCACAAATATGCTTAACAAAATCATATTTGAACAAGTTTCAATGTTTAAAGATTCAAACCATATAATGCAAATGTGATGGATTGGATGATGATAATTGACCAGGCCTCTATTCTTGCTCAGAAACCTTCGTTTTTCTTCGGGTTTGCTTCCGGGACATCGTTTAAGACCTACAATCATAAAGATACCCAAATAAGTACCAATTCCTCATGTATAAGGTCAAAAACGTATTTAAACGGGGACTTTTATATGTATAATTTAACGTATATCAAACCTCCCTACACATGAACTTTGTTTGTCCTCAAGCAAACAACTAAACGGAAATAAACGAAAAACTTGCCAAATGGCAACAAAGGTAAAATAATTTGTACAAATAAGTTTCAAGCCAACATAGCATGCAAACCCATACACGATTCACTTTCGATCAACATAGCATGCAAACCCATACACGACTCACAATGTTCACACACACTCGGTTTTATATATGATACATACGTGTAATGTGTTTGTGTAAATCGCTTCATTGCCAAGACAATGAATCGTGCAATATCATAAGCTTGTCAAAAGACCTGATCTTCACCAACTAACGTGTGAAAAAGCAAGAATCATGAGGTCTTAATAGGGTTGTAATGATAGGCAAAGGTGAAGGTGTGGAATGGATATTTATAGTGAAAAATCAGCTAAAACTCGGTGGTTATGTCTAACTAAATAGAAAAAAACATAACTATATAAAACACACGTGAATATAGGCGATTTTTGTTTAAATCAAGCTAAACATACAAATTCTAACTTTAATGTCCTGAAAGTTACTCGAACACTGCTAATTCACCCTATTTTCGGGTGTTCTATTTTTCTGGATTTTTCTTTATGTATATCAGATATAACCGATAACTATAACACGAATATAAACAACACGCGGGCTCTAAATATATAAACCCGAACATGAACTATTTAGAACACAAAAACGAGTTAAACAATAACATATACCGACTTCTAACACAAAAGGTTTAAAAGAAAAAGGCCAAATTTGGTTAAGTGGTGAAATGGTGTGGTAAATAAGAAAAAACACGGGATTAGGCTCAACATGGGTAACTAGTGGATAACATTTGGGTGCGGGAAACAGATAGAATGAAAAGAAAAGGCTAAAGGAAAAGGGTATCCTAAATGCCTCAATCATTTCCATACAATCTCACACATTTCCGATCTAAACAAGCATGCTGATGACAAGTTCTAAATTGCACAAAATATCCGACTCGCTCAATAAGCATCAAGAAATGAAATAATCTATACTATAGGCTCAAATGCTCACGTAACTGGAAGGAAATGGGTGCA
The DNA here is from genome assembly GCA_030844895.1 of Ambrosia x helenae. Classification (NCBI taxonomy): domain Eukaryota; kingdom Viridiplantae; phylum Streptophyta; class Magnoliopsida; order Asterales; family Asteraceae; genus Ambrosia; species Ambrosia x helenae. The sequence goes on from CM061234.1 coordinate 104,766,249, forward strand.
AGTGCACGAATTTAGCATACTAGTAACACGTCTGTTTGTCGCGCCCCGAGTTATCTTTTTCAAAAATTAGTTAGGCTTGATGTTTATTATATATATACTTAAAAAGGGTTTATTTTAATATATATATATATATATATATATATACATAAGAGGACAAACAGGAACAAGATATAACCCCTCCCCACACTTGAAGTTCACATTGTCACCAATGTGACAATAGAAAGCGTTTATGAATTAGCTAACTAATGTGTGTAAAAGGAGAATAATACTCCCCTGATGTTGGAATAAAACCCGAAAAAGAAATAAACTGCATGGAGCATCAACACAGGTGCTCGCCAGTTTCCTGCACTACCAACATTCTTGGGAAAAATAAAATATATCAAACCCATTCATCATTCAATCAAAACAAACAAACTAAAATGATATAAACGGAAAGAAATAAATAGTTCGAGTACAAAAGTACAGATGTCTTGGGTGCAAGCACCCGAAATAAGTACAGTACAATAGAGCATAAAAGAAAATAAAGATGCCACCGCCCCGTCGACCCAGTCCGACTAACCTCTAATCCTCCTAATCATTATCCTGTCGGGTCCAGACGGACCCACTCCATCATGTCCTCTCCTCCTCTCGTCACCCGGTGTCACATAAGGATGCGGGGGATTATCGAAGTAATCCGGGTGCATAACGTGGAGGTCAGTAAGATGTAATGAAAGCTGTTGAACATGCTGTTGAAGTTCGACCGCGTCTCATCTCTGAAGGCGGTGAACTCCCCATAAAAGTTCTGAGGCAGCGGTTGGTACTGCTGCTGTGGTTGCTGCTGCTCGGGCTGCTCCTCTGGTACTTCTTCCTCATCATCCTCGTCATCGTCATATTCTTCTTCATCATCATCCTCAGACTCATCATCTTCATTTTCACTCGGTGGAAGCGGGTCCCAAATCTATCCATCGAGGCTTTCCATCCTACAAATACCATTTCTTTCCTCGTTCACGATCCCCTTATTCTTGAGGAGCTGCATATTAACATAGCTTCCACGGGTAAGCCTTGTCAAACCCCTCGCCCTATGAAAGATCCCAAGATCATCTGCTAGGATTGTCACATATTCACCCCATGTATTTCGCTGCCAGGGGCGTGGCCTGCTGCATTTATAAAGAAATTAGCCATCAGTTCAGCTAAGTTGACAAGTTCATTCCTAACAAGGGAGTACAAAAACAATAAGTTTGGAGTGGGGCAATTGCCCGAACTCTCCTTCCTTCCACCCATGGTGTGGCAGATGACCTGATGAACAAGCTTAAGCAGTGGGTCCCTTATCCTTGAAGCCTTAGAGCTCTGAGGATTGTAGTGGTTTAGACCTGTGAGTTCGGTCCAAAATTCCATTCGCTCCTATGTGTTGTCGAAGCGGTACTTTGCCTCAGTAAAGCTGTCCTCGAGGACCTCTTCATCTGTGTAGATCCCGAGACGGACCCCTAGTTCAGCAACTGACATTTGATACCATATACCGCCCAATCTAAACTCTAACCCCCAGTTCTCAGCTTTTGTAAAGTCGGTCGGTTCCCTTGCTTACGGCTTCGTGTAACGGCAGGATGAAAAGAATTCGATGGTGAGCTCCTCATAAATAGATCGATCGATACTTAACAATCTATTCATGGGATCATCAAGCATCCCTCGGAGCCTCTGTTCCTGATTCAAGGCCCGCACAGTATCCCAACACAATCTACGTGGTGCAGCAATCGAATCCCTCCTAGCCCAAAGGTCTCGAAACTCCCCAATGCAGTGTTGTTCATTTGGGTGTTGGGCTTGGAAACGAAGGAATTCATGTACCATCTGCAAACAAGCTAAGAAATGTTAAACATAATTGAAGGAAAATGACCAGCAGCTAAAATACGCAAAAACAAAATTTCCAAAACTTTCTAAGAAGACCGAACGGCCGTTCGGTCATTGTGAACGGCCGTTCACATGGACAGTTCAGCCAAAAAAATTTTCCAGCAGCTCTATGTTCGATCGTGTGCATTAGCTTGCGTTCTTTTGCAATGTTTTACACCAAATGCACTCAAGCGCGGCCATTCAAACACTTGGTTTTGCAAAATCATGTTGTTTTCATGATTGAATGGCCGAACACTTGAAAATTTATCAAGTTTTTACAAATTCAGTTTTTTAACATCCCATTCACATTGATTTTGCAAAATCATCTCAATTACAAGCTTTCTTATGAAAAGGTGCTTAAAATCTGAACTATTATGAAGAGTGTCCGGAATTTGGGGCTTGTTTAAACAATTATGAAGAAAGCCACAAAATTTTGTTAAACAAACCTAAATTATAACTAAGAATAATACTACATTACAATTATTATACAAAACTACTCTAACAATATACTAGATATGCAACTAATCTTCTTGCAATTTTCGGATTTAATTTAAACATTATGAAGAACATCCACAACTTCAAAGATTAGAACAATAATATATGCTAATCTATACTAACTTAGCAAACATTCTAAAAAGTTTTAGAGTTTGTTAAATACTTATGAAGAGACCCGAAAATTTAGAAAAGATTGCAAAACTATACACTAAATAGCACTAAAATAAGAGAAATTACAAGAAATAGGAGATTCATACCTTGGATTTGAAGATTTGAATGTGGGTTCTTGAAAGGAAAGTTATTTTTTTGAAAGAGCAAGTGCAGATTTTTATGTTTTTGAAGTGAACGGCGGTTCACAAGGTATTTAGGTTTGAGTTTTTTGCAAATAAAAGTGAACTGCCTAAAATGCCCCTGCAGAAAACTATTCTGTGAAAAGCGAACGCCCGTTCACTGCTTTCGAACGGCCGTTCACTGTGGTTGTTTTATCAGCGAACGCCCGTTCACTGTTTTCTGCTGCAGTTTCATCTCAAAATCGCCTGCATTTTTTCAGTTTTGATATAAACAACCAACATACCTGCTTTGCGACGCTTCTTAGTACAATAATACCTATGGTTTTGAAGCCACTTTCCACACAATCATTCGACGCGAATCAATCCTGTAAAAACTAAAAACAAAATTGACAACAAGTTAAAAACTTAGAAAATTTACTAAACTAAGAAATAAAGTAACTAATTACATATATACCCTTTGGCGCGTCTAAACACGCCGCGCTAGATTTATTAACGAGTCTCTAGCTAGACTCACCTCCCAACGCTTGTATAGGCGCGTGGAGTTCAAGTACCTCCACTGCTGGGTCAATCCCTCGGCATTTTCAAATGAGATAGTCCCGTAAGGATATACTTCCTTAACTGTGTACTTTAACTCTATCCCCGATTTACCACTAAAAGATACTTTTAAAGTTGTTTAAACTAGATTAATTTTAAAAAACTAAGTAAACATAAGTAAGACTCCAAATACAACATATATGTATAAGACACTATAATAACAATCCTAGCATGTCAACTACAAAACATATGTTAAACAAGCGTGAGATCAACATTCACATTTTCCGACAATTAGTATCCCTTTCGGGAATCCAAACATGACAACTATACGGAAAGCTAACACGATAACACACGTTAACCACCTCAGATTGTTCATTAGCGAGCAGCTGATATAATCTCATGCAAATCTTCTAAAGATAAGTTAGTCATCTGTTAAGAGTTTTCTAACCTAACTAATCAAGGAAAGTAAAACCGAATACACAAAACGACCACCTAGACTAGCATAAAGTAGAGCATATCATAAACAATCTCATTTTACCAACTTTGAACACAAATCTACTAATATCGCCTTTTACACCAAAATAACTAGCAAAGATCAACAACCGTGTCAAAGATCAGTAACAACACCATTAAGTTTTTTAAACCCTTTTACGTGCCGATAGGCATTTCTAATGATTATTCGACTAACTTTATCTAAACCAATACCCGTTTCCAGTTTCATGGTGTAAACACATTAACAAATTAACTATTCTACTACCGGTCGATTAGTCGTACGGTTTTTCAACATGTATCTGACTAACACAAAACGATAATCATCAAATTCATCCAAACATAACCAGAAATCCAACAACAATGAAACATGTTCGCAATATGATCATCAAGATTCAAAAATGAAAAACACCAAAATCATACAAAACATGATTGATGTGTCGTAAAACACATCTCTTTTCCTATGTATTTTGTATATTATTTGGTTAAGTTGTTATTTGTTTTGGGTCATTTTTATTAAGTGTTTATTTATTTTATTATTTTATATGTGTTCGTGGAAAATGAGCTTAAAACGAAAGAATTTTAATTGAGACACGAACACTTGAGAGCATGTGTTCATGGACGTCGGAGCGTAAACAAGAAACTTTGGTCGAGCCAAGAACAACCGAGTCAGGAAGATGGAGTTATAATAATAATAATAATAATAATAATAATAAAGAAAAAAAAAGAATTAGTTGGGCTCGTGGCACAACCTAATCTGATTGAATGACGTTTGATTTCCGTTTGGATGTGTAAAATTACATGATTTTAACTTTTATTGTTAGATTTTATATATGTGTGTTGGTGTTGATTTTATTTGAAGTTTGTTTATTGGTTTTGTGGAGCTAGGCATCTAGAGATACCCCCTAGGTCTAGAAATCAATCTACTTCGTCAACTTAGGTTACCGTGCTAGTATTTGGAGTTGGAGTATGACACAAGTATAACAAACTAATATAATAAATTAACTAAAACGTGCAGTCCATTCTTGAGGGTGAGAAATCTAACTCGAGATTGCTAGGTAACTAACTAGGCATTGTTCGGTAGTTGACAAGCGCTAGGGCGGGAGTCGCTACTTGTCCGTGTTTAGAGCTTTCCTAGGTTTTCTTCAGTAGAGTTTAAGTGTGCTTCATAGTTTGGTTTTAATCCAAGAGAGGTTTTAATCTGATTTATGTGGGATTTTGGTACGCTAGGGCGATCCAGATCCATTTTAGCATTTCTACACTTGTCCTGCCTTTATTCCAGCTTGCTAGCCTTACTCGCAGGAGGAGAGTAGTTGTATGAGATTAGGGTCTCCAAACAGGTTTCTTAATCAGGATTGAGTATTATGTCTAAGGATTCTTACCTAGGTAGCGAGTCTTTCCCTAGCTTGATTTTTCCATCACCTTAGTTCGGTTTTTATTCTAGTTTTAATTAGTTTTTAATTCAATTTAATTTAGGGCAATTTAGTTAATTTATAATTAATCAATTTTTATATTTTCAATTTAAACCCCCCCCCTTAGTTATTAGTTTAAACATGCAATTTAGTGACAGTTCAATTTTCTGTGTTTAATTGAGTCCTTTGGTTCGATACCTCGTCTTATTTGCTTGCTACAAATGAATGGTACACTTGCCGGTTGTGCGTGGTTGTAACACCCCAAAAATGTTAACTAATAATAGTATGGTGGAAATTATATATAATTATATACCTATGTGCATAAGTGTATAAGTATGAGTATGTATGTATGCGTGTATATGTATGTATGTAGATGTTGTACCCTTGTTGTAAGTGGTGCATTGGTAATTGTACATTTGACAAACATAAAATTTACCAAGTTAGTCACTTGGGTAAATTGGTAGAAACTTAACTAATAAAGAGGGAGGGGTTAAATGTGAAATGACACACACTTGAGGGGTGGTTTGGGGAAAGACTAGAAGAGATAATGTTAGGAGGGATTAAAAAGAAAAAGAAAGAAAGAAAAAGAAAGAATAGAAACGCAGAGAGAGAGAGAGGAAGAAATGGGTGACAAAGAGGGTTCTCCATAACAGCCCCTATAACTGAGATTAAGTGAGAAAACACCTCTAATTCCCTGCATGTTCTTGGATTATTAACCCTCTTGTGGTGCTAATCTCATTGGTAAGTTGTATGATTTATTTTGGTAGAGTTTGGAAGTAGTTTGGTGGGATTCCATGATTATGTTGTGATAATTACTTCTTGTGGTTAGGAAAGCATGCTTGTTATGTGTAGTAGTGTGAAATTGAAGAGATTGTATGTTAATTGCTTGTAATAGGGTTGAATTGAGAATGTGTTAAGTGGGTGTTGGGATGAAGGTTTCTGTTGACTTTTAAAAAGTCAAACAGGACCTTAATCTCATAAGAACCCAATTGATTATGCTTATTGTTAAGAAATTCATAAAGATTGTAAGTATAAGTATAGAATTGGGAATGTTGTGTCATGGAATGGTATAACCACTTGAATGTAGGAATATGCACACCAATTGTATAATGAAATGCCTAGTAACTTAGAATAGGTGAAATTGTGGGAAAAATACATGATAACTATGATGGTAGATGTTGTAGCTATGTGGTTATGTTAGTTTATCTACCTTGTACCAAGAGTGGTAAAGGGTAAAGTGCAAAAAGCTAAAGTATGAATTCCTTCGCTATGTAGGTGTGAAGGTGGAAAGTACAAGCGGTTACAAGGAGCAAGGTGCGCACGATAAAGGTAAGTTGGTTACTACCAACTACGTAGTCTAATGAGTATGTTAGTCATAGTTGTATGTATGCATTTTGTGATTGAATTTGGTAGGACGGAAGTTAGATGAAGTATCCTTGTGGCTACACAAGGGTATAAATTGGTAGAATGGTTTAAATGGTGGAAGCACCCTTAACGGGTCAAAATAGTAGGGACACCCTCGATGGGTCAATATGGTGGAAGTACCCATAACGGGTCAAAATAGTAGTAACACCCTTAACGGGTCAAAATGGTGGGAATACCCTTAACGGGTCAAAATGGTAGAAGTAAGGATTTCATTATGGATCCATGGACTTCTTAGATCCCTTGGACAAGACGATCATATGGTTTATAACCTACTAAACGTTTGCCTTGTTGATTTGTAATAGGTAAAGCACATGAATGAAGATCAAGTCTCAAGCAAGGATGGGTTATGCACGCTCGCGTTCTTTTGGGTTGGGTACCATGGTTATATTAGGATCTTTGAGTCTTTTAAACAAGTTGTTAATGTTTTGTAGATGGTTTTGGATATGGGTCAAAGATTCGCATGGTAGCCAACTTAGGCTTTGTCTTTTGTAAACTTAACTATTGTCGCCAAGGTTGTTGGCACGTTGTTGGACATGACGTTTTGGATATATAAATATGTATATAATGGATGTTTAAATATTGTCTATATGTTTTTTAAAAAAAAAATCGAGTCCTTATAGTGGTTTAGTTGAATCTAGGGTTTTAACTTGCGCACATTTTTATATATATATCAGCACGCATCAAGTTTTTAGCGTCGTTGCCGGGGAATTGATTTAGGCACTGTGTTGAATTTACTTGAATTGTTTTGCTTGTTTGTTTCTTGCTAGACGTGCTTCTGATTATCTGTGCTTTTACTTTTTAATTGTGCTTTTAGCCTTAAGTTATTTGCTATCCACTTTCAGTGTATGCCACATACCCACTCGTAGGGACCTCCACAGTTCACTGCTTCCACGTATCGCGAGCGAGATCTTCACGGACGTCTTAGCGAATTTCGAACGGTTATCCGCAAGAAAATCGATTAGGTACGTTCTTCTTCACCCTTTCATTCTTCTTCATCTTCTACACCCGAACAAAAACCTTTTCATTCCTTACTACCTGTTCCTTTTCCAACCGTTGTTACTGTAATGGCTGACGAGAGACGCACTGTTCACCAGCGCACTGCTGAGGGCTACACAGGAGTTCACTCACCCATTACTTTTCCTACCATTGCCAATGCTAACACTTGGCAAATTCCATCTTATATCATGACTGTGATTGCTAACTCTACTCAGTTTCACGGTCTTGAAGAGGAGGATGCTCCAGCTCACTTGTCTCGTTTCGTCCGCATTTGCAAGACTTTCAATCTTGCGAATGTTACTATTGAGACCATTTATATGCATATGTTCCCGTTTTCTCTCTCAGGTAGCGGTGCCACTTGGCTTGAGTCTCTTCCTCGCGGGGGTATCACCACTTGGGACGGTTTGTGCTCTAAGTTCATGAAGAAATATCATCCTCCGTCCCAGAATGCTCGTGTTAGGGAACACATCCACTCGTTTCGCATGGAAGCTGATGAGGCTTACTACATGGCTTGGGAGCGGTTCCAGAATTTGCTGAGTAAATGTCCTCACCATGGCTTATCCGACTGGGCCCTTGTAGAGAAGTTCTACAATCGGCTTACCTATGAAACTAAGATGCGTTTTAACACTGCTGCACAGGGACATGTCATGGAAAAGATACTCATTGATGCAGCTAATTCTATGTTTGAGAGCTTTGCTCTTTCTGAGCAGCAGAACAAGCAATCTGTTAGGAATTCCACTCCTACGATTAGTAACACCTCCCCCGCTACTCAAGGTGTCTATCATGTTTCTCCTGATACTAGTCTTGCTGCTACTGTTGAGTCTTTAGCTAGGGAGGTTAAAGAGCTTAGGTTTAGGATGGAGAGATATGAGATATGTCGGGGGGACATGATACTTCTGAATGCCTAGTTTCTTCTCCTAAGCAGATCGATTCCTTGAATTCTGGGTGGCTTAGACCACCATTCCAAAACTACACCTCATCTTCTGGTCCGAATTGGAGAGATCAAAACTCCAATTGGCAAGGTGGTAACTCTTCGAGGTATCCACCACGCCAGAATCTCCACCAGGTTCCCAATCACGGGGATGCCCCGAAATTTTCTAGTCATACTGAGAGTGATCTGACCTCCTTCATGGAAAGGCAAACCGCTCAGTTGGACCAGCAGGCTAAACTTCAAGCTGAGATGTATTCCTTGCTTCGTGACCATGCCACCTTCTTTAAGGGACATCAGGTTGCCTTCCAAAGGCTAGAGAAAGAGGTGAAAGATCTTGCTTTACAGGTAGGCGAGCGACCTCCTGGGGGCCTTCCTAGTAACACTGTTAATAAACCTAACTCCTCTGGTTCATCGTTTAGGCAGCATCAGGCGAAATCCGTCACTACTAGGAGTGGGAAGGGGGTAGATGATTCGTTAACAGTAGGAGAGGATGAGTCTGTTGATGAGGGAGTTGAGAGAGATAGAGAGCGAGAGAGAGAGAGAGAGAGAGACCAGCTGGCGAGGTGCAACCTAGGCTCCGCCCAGCTAGTACAGCACAAACCAGCGGGTCTCAAGGTGAGAAGAGAGATGACACTCTAGTGAAGGCCTACAAGCCTAAACCGCCATTTCCTAGTCGATTTGCTAGACCAGATGATTCTGATCAGTACCGTAAGTTCCTGGATATGCTGAAAAAGATCCAAGTGAACTTACCATTTGTTGAGGCTCTTTCAAAGATGCCTAAGTATGCCAAGTTTCTGAAAGATTTGCTCACAAACAAAAAGAAACTTGAGGAGATCTCTTCTGTTACTCTTCCTGAGTAGGTTTTTGCAGCGCTGCAGAATAAGCTGCCCCCGAAGATGACTGATCCGAGTAGCTTTACCATTCCCTATCTGATAGGGAATCTCACTGTTAGTAATGCTCTTGCAGACCTTGGAGCTAGCATTAATCTAATGCCCTATTCTGTTTTTGCTAGGCTCAATGTAGGAGAGATGTCTTTTACGCGCATGAGTATTTAGCTCGCCGACCGATCAGTGAAGTTTCCACACGGGATAGTGGAAAACTTGTTAGTTAAGGTTGATAAATTTGTTTTCCCGGTGGATTTTGTTATACTTGACATGGACGAGGACTCACATGTTCCACTCATTCTTGGTCGTCCATTCTTAGCCACTACTCGTGCTATTGTTGATGTCTTTGATTGCAAACTCAGTCTTCGAGTTACCGATGAGCAGGTCACTTTTGATGTTTAGCACTCCATGAAGCACCCTAACCAGAACGATGATACTCTATACTTCATTGATTCGTTCATGACTCAGGTGCGGAGCTTTCTCACTAGCTTCTACGAGCGAGACACCCTTAACACACAAATTCTCAGTACCGAGTATAAAGGGTGCATTGAGATGACTGAGTTTGATCTTGAGCGGGACATGTCTCCACCCGCTGTTCAGTCTCACCTTTCTGATGAGGACTCCCAGGTTTTCGAGACCACTGATTCGGAGAGACCTCTAGAGACACCATCACTTGAGACACCCCTACCCTTGAGCTTAAGGCATTACCATCTCATCTAGAGTATGCATATTTAGGGGAGGACTCTCAGTTGCCTGTTAGAAAGGAAAAGCTTTATGCTAAATTTTCTAAGTGTGCCTTTTGGTTGAGGGAAGTCCAGTTTTTGGGGCACGTAGTGAATGAGAAGGGCATTTCTGTAGACCCTTCGAAAGTGAAGGCGGTGGTGGAATGGGTCTCTCCTAAGAACCCGAGTGAAATTCGAAGTTTTCTGGGCCTAGCCGGTTATTACAGAAGATTCATCCAAGATTTTTCAAAGGGGGCACTACCTTTGACCCGGATGACAAAGAAGAGTGACAAGTTTGTGTGGGGTGAAGACCAAGAAAGAGCCTTTCGAGTGCTAAAAGAGAAGTTGACCAGTTCGCCTGTTCTGACCTTGCCTGAAGGGTCGGATGATTTTGTAGTTTATACGGATGCCTCGCATCAAGGGTTGGGGTGTGTTCTGATGCAACGGGGGAAAGTCATCGCCTACGCATCAAGACAACTCAAACCCCATGAATGTAATTACCCAACCCATGATTTGGAATTGGGGGACGTAGTGTTTGCGTTGAAAATCTGGAGGCATTACCTGTATGGGACAAAATGTACCATATATTCCGATCACAAAAGCCTCAAGTATTTCTTCGAACAGAAAGATCTCAACATAAGGCAACAGAGATGGCTAGAGTTGATCAAGGATTATGATTGTGACATCGTGTACCACCCGGGCAAGGCTAATGTGGTGGTCGATGCTCTAAGTCAGAAGGAATACCCACCCCCGATTCAAGTTAAGGCCTTGGGTGTTGTAATTACGCCTACCCTTTTGGGTGAGATACGAAAGGCCCAAGTCGAGGCTTTGCAAGCCAATGACCCAAAGAAGATAAGAATGAAATGGATGATAGACAAGTTGGAAGAGAATGCGGATGGGATGAAGACCCGATATGGGCGGGTATGGGTCCCTTGGACATGTGAAGTCAAGGCTTCACTACTTGACAAAGCCCACAAGTCCCGGTTCTCAATCCACCCAGGGGCGACCAAGATGTATCGGGATTTAAAGAAAGACTATTGGTGGCCGGGAATGAAGCGCGACATCGCTAAGTATGTGGAGAAATGTTTGACCTGCTCTCAAGTCAAAGCCGAACAACAAAAGCCTTACGGGAAATTACAATCACTTGAGGTCCCATTGTGGAAATGGGAGGAGATCACTATGGATCTCGTGACAAAATTACCCAAGACAAGGAAGGGTTATGATGCGATTTGGGTAGTGGTGGACCGACTCACTAAAAGCGCTCACTTTTTGGCTATCCGGGAGGCCTACACCTCCGAACGAATGGCAGAAATTTATGTGAATGAGATTGTATCCCGGCATGGTGTACCCGTGTCTATTGTGTCGGATCGGGACACTCGATTCACATCCCGGTATTGGAGGAGGTTCCAAGAAGAAATGGGTACAAAGTTGTTGGTTAGTACCGCCTACCACCCCAAACTGACGGACAAACCGAAAGAACCATTCAAACCCTCATAGATATGTTGAGGGCATGTGTCCTAGATTTTGGGGAAGTTGGGATGAACACTTACCATTAGTGGAATTCTCTTATAATAATAGCTATCACAGTAGCATCCAAATGGCACCATTTGAGATGTTATACGAGAGAAAATGTAGAACCCCGGTGTGTTGGGGAGAAGTGGGTCAGCGGGAGTTAGCTCCAAGTGATCTGGTGGCTCTCACTAACGAAAAAATTAGCCTAATACGGGCTAGAATTCAAGCCGCTCAAGACCGACAAAAGGCGTATGCGGATCGTAGAAGACGCCCGATCGAATTTCAAGTGGGAGATTTTGTGTTATTAAAAGTCTCCCCTTGGAAGGGCATTATCAGATTTCGTAAGCGCGGGAAGTTAGGCCCGCGTTATATAGGACCCTTCAAAATTTTGGCACGGGTCGGGCAAGTGGCTTACCGGTTGGAGCTACCGCCATCCTTGAGTGGGATCCATGACACCTTTCATGTGTCCCAGTTACGGAAGTGTCTCGCAGATGAAACCGCATACGTGCCTCTTGAAGACATAGAGGTAGACGATAAGTTGAATTATGTAGAAAAACCTGTAGCTATAAGAGATTCCAAGGTGAAGCGGTTGCGAAATAAGACCATCAACCAAGTTTTGGTTCAATGGCAACATCGGAAGGGTTCGGATCTTACGTGGGAATCCGACGAAGAAATGCGGAAGCACTATCCTGCTCTATTCGGTACGTATTTAGGTTTCGGGGTCGAAACCTCTTTTAAGGGGGGTAGACTTGTAACACCCCAAAAATGTTAACTAATAATAGTATGGTGGAAATTATATATAATTATATACCTATGTGCATAAGTGTATAAGTATGAGTATGTATGTATGCGTGTATATGTATGTATGTAGATGTTGTACCCCTAGTTGTAAGTGGTGCATTGGTAATTGTACATTTGACAAACATAAAATTTACCAAGTTAGTCACTTGGGTAAATTGGTAGAAACTTAACTAATAAAGAGGGAGGGGTTAAATGTGAAATGACTCACACTTGAGGGTTGAATTGCTTGTAATAGGGTTGAATTGAGAATGTGTTAAGTGGGTGTTGGGATGAAGGTTTCTGTTGACTTTTAAAAAGTCAAACAGGACCTTAATCTCATAAGAACCTAATTGATTATGCTTATTGTTAAGAAATTCATAAAGATTTTAAGTATAAGTATAGAATTGGGAATGTTGTGTCATGGAATGGTATAACCACTTGAATGTAGGAATATGCACACCAATTGTATAATGAAATGCCTAGTAACTTAGAATAGGTGAAATTGTGGGAAAAATACATGATAACTATGATGGTAGATGTTGTAGCTATGTGGTTATGTTAGTTTATCTACCTTGTACCAAGAGTGGTAAAGGGTAAAGTGCAAAAAGCTAAAGTATGAATTCCTTCGCTATGTAGGTGTGAAGGTGGAAAGAACAAGCGGTTACAAGGAGCAAGGTGCGCACGATAAAGGTAAGTTGGTTACTACCAACTACGTAGTCTAATGAGTATGTTAGTCATAGTTGTATGTATGCATTTTGTGATTGAATTTGGTAGAACGGAAGTAACATGAAGTATCCTTGTGGCTACACAAGGGTATAAATTGGTAGAATGGTTTAAATGGTGGAAGCACCCTTAACGGGTCAAAATAGTAGGGACACCCTCGATGGGTCAATATGGTGGAAGTACCCATAACGGGTCAAAATAGTAGTAACACCCTTAATGGGTCAAAATGGTGGGAATAACCTTAACGGGTCAAAATGGTAGGAATACCCTTAACGGGTCAAAATGGTAGAAGTAAGGATTTCATTATGGATCCATGGACTTCTTAGATCCCTTGGACAAGACGATCATATGGTTTATAACCTACTAAACGTTTGCCTTGTTGATTTGTAATAGGTAAAGCACATGAATGAAGATCAAGTCTCAAGCAAGGATGGGTTATGCACGCTCGCGTTCTTTTGGGTTGGGTACCATGGTTATATTAGGATCTTTGAGTCTTTTAAACAAGTTGTTAACGTTTTGTAGATGGTTTTGGATATGGGTCAAAGATTCGCATGGTAGCCAACTTAGGCTTTGTCTTTTGTAAACTTAACTATTGTCGCCAAGGTTGTTGGCACGTTGTTGGACATGACGTTTTGGATATATAAATATGTATATAATGGATGTTTAAATATTGTCTATATGTTTTTTTTTTTAAAAAATCAAGTCCTTACAAGTTGGTATCAGAGCCAAGGTTTGAGCGAAACAAGTATACTAGATACTTGAACTCAAACCGGAAGCTCGTAGGGGCGTGCATTCGATCCGAGACTTGATCAAGGTATGTGTGGAATAAGGGGTGGGAGAGTTACCAAATGAGCAGCGGGAATGTCGGAAATTGCGGGTAGGAACGGCAGGAAAGATATGGCATTAAAAAGGGAAAATCGTTGAGCAAACCTGCACTTGGCGTACCCTACGCCAGTTTTGGCGTAGGATACGCCAGACCCAACTTCCCTACGCCAATCTGTCCTGTCCTACGCCACCCTGCCTCCTTTTGCCTACGCTAGTGGCGTAGGCTACGCCATTTTTGGCGTACCCTACGCCAAACTCCCTGCCAGCCTTGGATACTGATTTTTCAGCTTGTTACGCTCCCGTACCTTGCCCGAGCAACTCCAAAACTTGTTTATAGGCGCAATAGTACACATGGGATTGCGAATCCGTGTATACGTGTACTAAGGAATGTGGAAGCCCAAATATTGGGAGTAGAAAAATTTACTTTCGTAGAAAGAATGAATGATGACTGAGATACCGTGATATGGTATACATGTTAAATGGTTGTTAATGTTTTAGAAACATGGAGGACGAAGGTGATAACGTGGTGGGGGGTCGTACCCAACATGGTGAGGTGAAGGAGATGGTAGCAACCGAAGTGGGGGAGGCTATAAAAGTAAACCTCCCCAAGATAATAGAAGAGGTGGAAAGTAACATCATGGGGATAGTGGAAGGTATGTTGACAAGCAAGTTCGATGAATTGAAGAAATTGATTGAAGAGGGGTCGTCCGGCTCCAAGAATGTTAAGAGATGTACATACCGAAACTTCATGTCATGCAACCCCACCGTGTTTAAGGGAGAAATAGATCCACTCGAATGTCTAAGGTGGATCTCGGATATGGAGGGGGCGTTTGCACGAAGTCATTGTGAAGGCGAAGATGAAGTAATGTTTGCCACGGGGCAATTGCGACTCCGCGCGAAGGATTGGTGGGATAGTTATAGTAAGGAAGTGGGGCAAGAACGAGTAAGAACCATGACATGGGCTGAGTTTAAAGAGCCCTTCCTGAAGCATCATTGTCCTCAGACTGCAATCGATCGCATTCAGGAAGAGTTTCTACACCTCCGCCAGAAGAATGAAACCATTGATGAGATCACAAACATATTTCTTGACAAAATGAAGTTTTGTCCAGAATTGGTAGGAACGGAACGAATGAAGATTAACAGGTATCATGCCATGTTAAGGGCAGAATACCGGGAGTTTATCACTGCATCGAAATGCAACACGTTGGGTGAACTCATCGATTGGGCTCGTGAACGAGAAACGGAATTAAAGCGACAAGAACAACGGGGTGAGAAGAGGAAGGCCGAAAAGACTTGGGAGTCGCCAAAGAAGGCTAGGGGGCACGAACAAGGCAAGAAGGATCCTAAGAAGGGAGAAACACCGAGTTGTAAAACGTGTGGGAAACCGCATACGGGGGAATGCCGCTTGGGGCAAAAGACGTGCTACAATTGTGGGAAGACGGGACATCCGTTTTACAAATGCCCTAGTCCGGTTCAGTTGTGTTATCATTGTTATGAACCCGGGCACTTCAAGGCAGATTGTCCCAAGCTCAAGAAGGAGGCGCCGAAAGAAGGAAAGAAGAATGAAGCTTCGAAGGCTCGTGGAAGAATGTTCCAAATCACCGCCGAAGAAGCAAAGAACCACCCCGAGGTGGTGTCGGGTATGTTACTAGTCAACAACACTCTTATGTATGCGTTGTTTGATACAGGGGCAAGTAGGTCTTTTGTGTCTACCAAAGTGATTTACCACCCCTCCTTTATAATAGAAACGTTGTCAAGCCCATTAGAAGTAGAAATTGCGGATAGTAAAAACTATTTATTACACAACGTATGTAGAGATTGTACTCTCACGGTAGAAGGGGAGGATTTTAGGGTAGACTTGGTACCCATGACAATAGGGGAATTCCAAGTGGTGATAGGCATGGATTGGTTGGCCAAACACCACGCGGAATTCCAATGTAAGAATAAAACCATACACGTTACCTCACCTAGTGGGCGGCGGGTAAGTTTTATAGGGGATAGAAAGGTCGAAGCCAAGTTATGCACCTTGGTGGAGACCATGAAACATGTGCGTAATGGGGGAAGGGCATTCATGGCCTATGTGGTAGATACCACGATCACCACCCCCAAGATTGAAGAAGTACCGATTGTTAGGGAGTTTCGGGATGTATTTCCGGACGATCTTCCGGGGCTTCCTCCCGAACGCGAAGTGGAGTTTAAAATTGAATTGGTGCCCGGGGCTCAACCCGATGCAAAAACACCATATAGGTTGCCACCCACCGAACTCCGAGAGTTGAAGACACAACTTCAAGAGTTACTCGATAAGGGCTTCATTCGCCCGAGTGTGTCCCCGTGGGGAGCCCCTATATTGTTTGTGAAAAAGAAGGATGGGTCTATGCGAATGTGCATAGACTACCGGGAGTTGAATAAATTAACAATAAAGAACCGCTACCCCTTACCCCGTATTGATGATTTATTCGATCAACTTCAAGGGGCGAGTTGGTTCTCAAAGATTGACCTTCGTTCCGGGTACCATCAATTGAAGGTAAGGGAAGAAGATGTGGCCAAAACGGCGTTTAGGACCAGGTATGGGCATTACGAGTTCGTAGTAATGTCCTTCGGGTTGACAAATGCTCCGGCCGCATTCATGGATTTAATAAATCGGGTATGTCGTTCGATGTTGGATCGTTTTGTGATAGTGTTTATAGACGACATTTTGATTTACTCCCGAAGTGAATCAGATCACGCGGACCACTTACGGGAAGTCCTCGAGACGCTTAGAAAGGAAAAGCTTTATGCTAAATTTTCTAAGTGTGCCTTTTGGTTGAGGGAAGTCCAGTTTTTGGGGCACGTAGTGAATGAGAAGGGAATTTCTGTAGACCCTTCGAAAGTGAAGGCGGTGGTGGAATGGGTCTCTCCTAAGAACCCGAGTGAAATTCGAAGTTTTCTGGGCCTAGCCGGTTATTACAGAAGATTCATCCAAGATTTTTCAAAGGTGGCACTACCTTTGACCCGGATGACAAAGAAGAGTGAAAAGTTTGTGTGGGGCGAAGACCAAGAAAGAGCCTTTCGAGTGCTAAAAGAGAAGTTGACCAGTTCGCCTGTTCTGACCTTGCCTGAAGGGTCGGATGATTTTGTAGTTTATACGGATGCCTCGCATCAAGGGTTGGGGTGTTTTCTGATGCAACGGGGGAAAGTCATCGCCTACGCATCAAGACAACTCAAACCCCATGAATGTAATTACCCAACCCATGATTTGGAATTGGGGGCCGTAGTGTTTGCGTTGAAAATCTGGAGGCATTACCTGTATGGGACAAAATGTACCATATATTCCGATCACAAAAGCCTCAAGTATTTCTTCGAACAGAAAGATCTCAACATAAGGCAACAGAGATGGCTAGAGTTGATCAAGGATTATGATTGTGACATCGTGTACCACCCGGGCAAGGCTAATGTGGTGGCCGATGCTCTAAGTCGGAAGGAATACCCACCCCCGATTCAAGTTAAGGCCTTGGGTGTTGTAATTACACCTACCCTTTTGGGTGAGATACGAAAGGCCCAAGTCGAGGCTTTGCAAGCCAATGACCCAAAGAAGATAAGAATGAAAGGGATGATAGACAAGTTGGAAGAGAATGCGGATGGGATGAAGACCCGATATGGGCGGGTATGGGTCCCTTGGACATGTGAAGTCAAGGCTTCACTACTTGACAAAGCCCACAAGTCCCGGTTCTCAATCCACCCGGGGGCGACCAAGATGTATCGGGATTTAAAGAAAGACTATTGGTGGCCGGGAATGAAGCGCGACATCGCTAAGTATGTGGAGAAATGTTTGACCTGCTCTCAAGTCAAAGCCGAACACCAAAAGCCTTACGGGAAATTACAATCACTTGAGGTCCCATTGTGGAAGTGGGAGGAGATCACTATGGATCTCGTGACAAAATTACCCAAGACAAGGAAGGGTTATGATGCGATTTGGGTAGTGGTGGACCGACTCACTAAAAGCGCTCACTTTTTGGCTATCCGGGAGGCCTACACCTCCGAACGAATGGCAGAAATTTATGTGAATGAGATTGTATCCCGGCATGGTGTACCCGTGTCTATTGTGTCGGATCGGGACACTCGATTCACATCCCGGTATTGGAGGAGGTTCCAAGAAGAAATGGGTACAAAGTTGTTGGTTAGTACCGCCTACCACCCCCAAACTGACGGACAAACCGAAAGAACCATTCAAACCCTCATAGATATGTTGAGGGCATGTGTCCTAGATTTTGGGGGAAGTTGGGATGAACACTTACCATTAGTGGAATTCTCTTATAATAATAGCTATCTTAGTAGCATCCAAATGGCACCATTTGAGATGTTATACGGGAGAAAATGTAGAACCCCGGTGTGTTGGGGAGAAGTGGGTCAGCGGGAGTTAGCTCCAAGTGATCTGGTGGCTCTCACTAACGAAAAAATTAGCCTAATACGGGCTAGAATTCAAGCCGCTCAAGACCGACAAAAGGCGTATGCGGATCGTAGAAGACGCCCGATCGAATTTCAAGTGGGAGATTTTGTGTTATTAAAAGTCTCCCCTTGGAAGGGCATTATCAGATTTCGTAAGCGCGGGAAGTTAGGCCCGCGTTATATAGGACCCTTCAAAATTTTGGCACGGGTCGGGCAAGTGGCTTACCGGTTGGAGCTACCGCCATCCTTGAGTGGGATCCATGACACCTTTCATGTGTCCCAGTTACGGAAGTGTCTCGCAGATGAAACCGCATACGTGCCTCTTGAAGACATAGAGGTAGACGATAAGTTGAATTATGTAGAAAAACCGGTAGATATAAGAGATTCCAAGGTGAAGCGGTTGCGAAATAAGACCATCAACCAAGTTTTGGTTCAATGGCAACATCGGAAGGGTTCGGATCTTACGTGGGAATCCGAGGAAGAAATGCGGAAGCACTGTCCTGCTCTATTCGGTACGTATTTAGGTTTCGGGGTCGAAACCTCTTTTAATGGGGGTAGACTTGTAACACCCCAAAAATGTTAACTAATAATAGTATGGTGGAAATTATATATAATTATATACCTATGTGCATAAGTGTATAAGTATGAGTATGTATGTATGCGTGTATATGTATGTATGTAGATGTTGTACCCCTAGTTGTAAGTGGTGCATTGGTAATTGTACATTTGACAAACATAAAATTTACCAAGTTAGTCACTTGGGTAAATTGGTAGAAACTTAACTAATAAAGAGGGAGGGGTTAAATGTGAAATGACACACACTTGAGGGGTGGTTTGGGGAAAGACTAGAAGAGATAATGTTAGGAGGGATTAAAAAGAAAAAGAAAGAAAGAAAAAGAAAGAATAGAAACGCAGAGAGAGAGAGAGAGGAAGAAAGGGGTGACAAAGAGGGTTCTCCATAACAGCCCCTATAACTGAGATTAAGTGAGAAAAACACCTCTAATTCCCTGCATGTTCTTGGATTATTAACCCTCTTGTTGTGCTAATCTCATTGGTAAGTTGTATGATTTATTTTGGTAGAGTTTGGAAGTAGTTTGGTGGGATTCCATGATTATGTTGTGATAATTACTTCTTGTGGTTAGGAAAGCATGCTTGTTATGTGTAGTAGTGTAAAATTGAAGAGATTGTATGTTAATTGCTTGTAATAGGGTTGAATTGAGAATGTGTTAAGTGGGTGTTGGGATGAAGGTTTCTGTTGACTTTTAAAAAGTCAAACAGGACCTTAATCTCATAAGAACCTAATTGATTATGCTTATTGTTATGAAATTCATAAAGATTGTAAGTATAAGTATAGAATTGGGAATGTTGTGTCATGGAATGGTATAACCACTTGAATGTAGGAATATGCACACCAATTGTATAATGAAATGCCTAGTAACTTAGAATAGGTGAAATTGTGGGAAAAATACATGATAACTATGATGGTAGATGTTGTAGCTATGTGGTTATGTTAGTTTATCTACCTTGTACCAAGAGTGGTAAAGGGTAAAGTGCAAAAAGCTAAAGTATGAATTCCTTCGCTATGTAGGTGTGAAGGTGGAAAGTACAAGCGGTTACAAGGAGCAAGGTGCGCACGATAAAGGTAAGTTGGTTACTACCAACTACGTAGTCTAATGAGTATGTTAGTCATAGTTGTATGTATGCATTTTCTGATTGAATTTGGTAGAACGGAAGTAACATGAAGTATCCTTGTGGCTACACAAGGGTATAAATTGGTAGAATGGTTTAATTGGTGGAAGCACCCTTAACGGGTCAAAATAGTAGGGACACCCTCGATGGGTCAATATGGTGGAAGTACCCATAATGGGTAAAAATAGTAGTAACACCCTTAATGGGTCAAAATGGTGGGAATAACCTTAACGGTCAAAATGGTAGGAATACCCTTAACGGGTCAAAATGGTAGAAGTAAGGATTTCATTATGGATCCATGGACTTCTTAGATCCCTTGGACAAGACGATCATATGGTTTATAACCTACTAAACGTTTGCCCTGTTGATTTGTAATAGGTAAAGCACATGAATGAAGATCAAGTCTCAAGCAAGGATGGGTTATGCACGCTCGCGTTCTTTTGGGTTGGGTACCATGGTTATATTAGGATCTTTGAGTCTTTTAAACAAGTTGTTAATGTTTTGTAGATGGTTTTGGATATGGGTCAAAGATTCGCATGGTAGCCAACTTAGGCTTTGTCTTTTGTAAACTTAACTATTGTCGCCAAGGTTGTTGGCACGTTGTTGGACATGACGTTTTGGATATATAAATATGTATATAATGGATGTTTAAATATTGTCTATATGTTTTTTTTTTTAAAAAAAAATCGAGTCCTTACAAGTTGGTATTAGAGCCAAGGTTTGAGCGAAACAAGTATACTAGATACTTGAACTCAAACCGGAAGTTCGTAGGGGCGTGCATTCGATCCGAGACTTGATCAAGGTATGTGTGGAATAAGGGGTGGGAGAGTTACCAAATGAGCAGCGGGAATGTCGGAAATTGCGGGTAAGAACGGCAGGAAAGATATGGCATTAAAAAGGGAAAATCGTTGAGCAAACCTGCACTTGGCGTACCCTACATCAGTTTTGGCGTAGGATACGCCAGACCCAACTTCCCTACGCCAATCTGTCCTGTCCTACGCCACCCTGCCTCCTTTTGCCTACACTAGTGGCGTAGGCTACGCCATTTTTGGTGTACCCTACGCCAAACTCCCTGCCTGCCTTGGATGCTGATTTTTCAGCTTGTTACCCTCCCGTACCTTGCCCGAGCAACTCCAAAACTTGTTTATAGGCGCAATAGTACACATGGGATTGCGAATCCGTGTATACGTGTACTAAGGAATGTGGAAGCCCAAATATTGGGAGTAGAAAAATTTACTTTCGTAGAAAGAATGAATGATGACTGAGATACCGTGATATGGTATACATGTTAAATGGTTGTTAATGTTTTAGAAACATGGAGGACGAAGGTGATAACGTGGTGGGGGGTCGTACCCAACATGGTGAGGTGAAGGAGATGGTAGCAACCGAAGTGGGGGAGGCTATAAAAGTAAACCTCCCCAAGATAATAGAAGAGGTGGAAAGTAACATCATGGGGATAGTGGAAGGTATGTTGACAAGCAAGTTCGATGAATTGAAGAAATTGATTGAAGAGGGGTCGTCCGGCTCCAAGAATGTTAAGAGATGTACATACCGAAACTTAATGTCATGCAACCCCACCGTGTTTTAGGGAGAAATAGATCCACTCGAATGTCTAAGGTGGATCTCGGATATGGAGGGGGTGTTTGCACGAAGTCATTGTGAAGGCGAAGATGAAGTAATGTTTGCCACGGGGCAATTGCGACTCCGCGCGAAGGATTGGTGGGATAGTTATAGTAAGGAAGTGGGGCAAGAACGAGTAAGAACCATGACATGGGCTGAGTTTAAAGAGCCCTTCCTGAAGCATCATTGTCCTCAGACTGCAATCGATCGCATTCAGGAAGAGTTTCTACACCTCCGCCAGAAGAATGAAACCATTGATGAGATCACAAACATATTTCTTGACAAAATGAAGTTTTTTCCAGAATTGGTGGGAACGGAACGAATGAAGATTAACAGGTATCATGCCATGTTAAGGGCAGAATACCGGGAGTTTATCACTGCATCGAAATGCAACACGTTGGGTGAACTCATCGATTGGGCTCGTGAACGAGAAACGGAATTAAAGCGACAAGAACAACGGGGTGAGAAGAGGAAGGCCGAAAAGACTTGGGAGTCGCCAAAGAAGGCTAAGGGGCACGAACAAGGCAAGAAGGATCCTAAGAAGGGAGAAACACCGAGTTGTAAAACGTGTGGGAAACCGCATACGGGGGAATGCCGCTTGGGGCAAAAGACGTGCTACAATTGTGGGAAGACGGGACATCCGTTTTACAAATGCCCTAGTCCGGTTCAGTTGTGTTATCATTGTTATGAACCCGGGCACTTCAAGGCAGATTGTCCCAAGCTCAAGAAGGAGGCGCCGAAAGAAGGAAAGAAGAATGAAGCTTCGAAGGCTCGTGGAAGAATGTTCCAAATCACCGCCGAAGAAGCAAAGAACCACCCCGAGGTGGTGTCGGGTAAGTTACTAGTCAACAACACTCTTATGTATGCGTTGTTTGATACAGGGGAAAGTAGGTCTTTTGTGTCTACCAAAGTGATTTACCACCCCTCCTTTATAATAGAAACGTTGTCAAGCCCATTAGAAGTAGAAAATGCGGATAGTAAAAACTATTTATTACACAACGTATGTAGAGATTGTACTCTCACGGTAGAAGGGGAGGATTTTAGGGTAGACTTGGTACCCATGACAATAGGGGAATTCCAAGTGGTGATAGGCATGGATTGGTTGGCCAAACACCACGCGGAATTCCAATGTAAGAATAAAACCATACACGTTACCTCACCTAGTGGGCGGCGGGTAAGTTTTATAGGGGATAGAAAGGTCGAAGCCAAGTTATGCACCTTGGTGGAGACCATGAAACATGTGCGTAATGGGGGAAGGGCATTCATGGCCTATGTGGTAGATACCACGATCACCACCCCCAAGATTGAAGAAGTACCGATTGTTAGGGAGTTTCGGGATGTATTTCCGGACGATCTTCCGGGGCTTCCTCCCGAACGCGAAGTGGAGTTTAAAATTGAATTGGTGCCCGGGGCTCAACCCGATGCAAAAACACCATATAGGTTGCCACCCACCGAACTCCGAGAGTTGAAGACACAACTTCAAGAGTTACTCGATAAGGGCTTCATTCGCCCGAGTGTGTCCCCGTGGGGAGCCCCTATATTGTTTGTGAAAAAGAAGGATGGGTCTATGCGAATGTGCATAGACTACCGGGAGTTGAATAAATTAACAATAAAGAACCGCTACCCCCTTACCCCGTATTGATGATTTATTCGATCAACTTCAAGGGGCGAGTTGGTTCTCAAAGATTGACCTTCGTTCCGGGTACCATCAATTGAAGGTAAGGGAAGAAGATGTGGCCAAAACGGCGTTTAGGACCAGGTATGGGCATTACGAATTCGTAGTAATGTCCTTCGGGTTGACAAATGCTCCGGCCGCATTCATGGATTTAATGAATCGGGTATGTCGTTCGATGTTGGATCGTTTTGTGATAGTGTTTATAGACGACATTTTGATTTACTCCCGAAGTGAATCAGATCACGCGGACCACTTACGGGTGTAAGCGAAAGATTTTAGCTATAACAGGATTATATGATCATACAAGTCACAAAACCAGGTGCGAAAACCCTAGTTCTGAACAAAATGATAAAACTCTAATCAAAACACAATCAAGATCATTTTCAACATCTTTTCATAGATTAACTTTTGTCAAATAAGCTTTTACAACGACTTACACGTTAATCTAGATCAAACACACACTATTACAAATTGACCTCGAACCTGACCTTAACACACGCACAACTGAAACCTCTATCTACATTCACAAAAACACAAAATCTATATATAGACTCTGCACGTTCGCCCATTTACTATGGTCGAATGTGGAGTTCTTCCACATTCGCCCACTCCAAAGGTACGAACGTGTTCTTTGTCAGCTTCCAGTCTTCCTTCGTCCACTAGTAATCTACCTTCGTCCACTTTTTTGTCTACCTTCGCCCACATTATCATACCTTAACATATGTTAGTATCCAATCATTAGTCGCAAAACGCATCTACAAACTCCCCCTCGACTATTGATTGGATTGTCTTCTCTTTTCATCCATTGCTTTGTTCATCAGCTTGATACTGAGCTGTTTCTTCTGCTCATTCGTCATTGCAGGCTCAAACGTTCTCTTCACTGGTTTCGACACATTTGCCATCTTCACCGTCTTGCCAAGTTTATTCTCCAAATTACTTCCCGCATTAATGTCATATGCAAAACAAACTCCAACCACTTGAGTATATTTTCTTGCTTGAGCAGCGTCTTTCGGTTCAAAGTAAATCGGATTATAGAAAAGCATGATGATGTCTTCAAAAGTGCAATTAATCAACCACATAGGATCAAATACATGAACATGCTTGTATTTGTCCTTCCCGTCTCTCAGCACAATCACCGCTTCAGCCTTTCTCCAATCATAATACCAGAAAATAAAATCAGCACTGAAATGTTGTGGCATAGGCATCAAAGGTATTTTTCTCATCACTTCAGGTGCTTTGTATATCAACGTAACCCGTTTCATATTGGTTTGAGGATCAATATCCCTATGAACTTTCCTTCGTGGATATTGAGGCTTAAATCGATTCCATCTTGTTCTACTCTCCCAAACCAACTTATCTGCACACCAACCGACATGTGTACCACTAACTGAAGCACCAGACATAGGAAATCTGCATAGATCTCTGACCGCCCAGTACGGTAGAGTTAGCAAGTCAATGAATCTTTTAAAATACAAGATCCCTGTTTCCCATTTAGCAGCTATGCACTTCAGTCTGCCCAAATATGTCCACCCAAGAGCTCTGCCTTTAAACTTGGCGTTGTGAAATCTATAAAAGTTTCCTTGAGCTTCAGGCTTTGGTCGGTTCTCATCCAATTCCCTCAACATCTTCAAATAACTCTTCAATTCATCAGATTGATTCGAAGATTCTTGCTTATCAGCACCAAACACCTTCTCCACAAACTCTGCACTCCTTTGCTGTGCTTTCTGCTTTGCTGAATTGTTCGGTGTCTCAGTGAAATCAGGAAATATTTCATCTTCATCTGTTTCCCTAAAGTACTGAGGAAACTCTTCATGAGTTATATCTTCAACCTCCACTTCATCAAGCTCAGGAGTATTTTTATCATCTGAGTGACTTCCAATATCCTTTTCAGGAATATCTGGAATCGACTCATCTACAATAAACTCCTCAAATGTTTTCCCTACTCTCTGTGCAAGTCCATCCAGAATTTCCTTTGCCACAGAAGCATGTACTTCTCCTTCTTCAAGATCAGGATCTTCATATTCCAATTCATATCTCAAATCATCAGTTTGGAATATCTCAGCGAAACATCCTGTGAACTCAATGGTCCATTCTCTCTTTTCCAACATGTCTTTATACACTTGTTTAGCATCATCTGATAAAGACCTCACTTTCTCATTCCAGAAGATACTTTCATCTGAATCAACATTCTCACCTTTCTTCTTCTTTGAACTTGATTCTCCAGTACTCTTCTTTTTGGATGTTCTTTCTTCAAATGTAAACTTTGAAGTATCATCACCTCCATCATCATCATCATCACTCTCACTATCATCCTCTTTCTGTCTCCCAGACCCTTCAGCATCATCATCATCATTATTATCATCCTCATCATCATTTTTATCTGACTCTTCATCATCCTCATCATCATCTTTTTCTTCATCCGATTCAAAATCTTCATAGTCAACTTTTTTTTCATCCTCTTCTTTATCTTCTTCACCCTCCTTCAACTTGGGTGCAGTATTATATAAATCATCAATCAAATTACTAAGGCGTTTGTTCTCAGCCCTTAGTTCTTTGTTGTCTGCTTTAATCAACTTAATTCTGCTTTTGTTTCTTGCACACTTTCCTTCAAGCTTTTCATTCTTTGCTTCAAGCTTCTTAACCTTCTCATTAATCTCATCTTGATTAGATTTAGAAGCAACCACAATCTGAAGCATTTTCTCTTCATTCTGCTTAAACTTAGCTATCTCAGCTTGTTGAGCCACAATCATTTTCATCATATCATCCATTTTCCTGTTCACCTGCTTCATCACATCATCATCCACAGTGACTTTCTTGGATTTGGATTTGGATGGCTCAACTTCCTTTTCTTTCTGAGGCTTTCTGAACATGTCAAGTACATTGTCCAGTGCAACATTAAGTTGATCAGCTGATATTGGTTCTGCCTCTTTGGATTTCTTTTGCTTCTTGGTGACAGGTGAAGATAGCTTTGATGATGTACCAGCATCGGGCACTCTTTTCCCTTTCAACAGTTGTGCTAATCTTTCTCTCTCAACTGTTTAGTGCTAGTCTTCTTAGACATAGTCTTGTGCTTGGCTTTGGGCAAGTTTACAACCACAGTCTCTCCAACATTCAACTCTTCCAAGTCAACACCTAAACTTTCATCTTCAACATTCACTGACTTCTTTCTTTTCTCAGCTTCTTCAATGGATTTGTTCAAAGATTCAGACTCACCAACCATAGTGGCCTTACGTTTGGTGGCCCTAACATTCTCAGTATCAGAATCCCATCTTTCTTCTACCTCAGTTTCCTCTGAATCCACTGATTCTTCATAAATCAAACCAGTACCTTTCTTTGCAGTTGATTTCTTCCTCACCACCTGTTGCTTAGAACTTCCTTGATCAGTCTTTCCCTTGCCCTTCCCTTTGGCTCCGGGATTGACTACCTGTCTCTTCCTCTTAGTGCTTGCATCAACATACACTAAAGGATCATCATTATCAGAATCACTGTCATCATGTCTTGCTCTGTTCTTGCCAGGATCAGTGTAATCCTGACTAGCTAAAGCTCCAAAAAGTCTCCTGTGAGGTGGCTTTTCATTGTCTGGCACACCTTTGTATCCTTTCATTCTCACCAAAGTACGAATGTTCATGTGATCTTGACCCAGGATCATAGTTGGATCCTTCTTCAATTCTGGATACTTGTGGTCAAAGATCATCATCAGAAATCTCGGATATAGCATGAACTTCTTGTTCTTCATACCTTTCAGCATCTCCAGCATATGGTCTAGAATCATACCAGATACGTTAAATGGTTTGTTGAGAGTCAACGCAACCATTAACGAACTCAAACTTCTTCTCATAACGTCATATCCACCGCTCACACATCCAAATACGTGGATAATAACATGTGCAAAGTACTTGAACTGCACGCCCAGCTTCCCTTTATACATAGATCCATCAGTAATCGGACCTTTGTACTTCATCCGTAAGAAACAAGCTTTCTGCTCAGTCCATGATAACTCTCTAGGATCTTCACTGACTTCAAACTTGATCTGCAGTGCTTCCCGTATATCAGACTCCGTCAAAAACATCTCCATATCTTGAATCTTGCTCTTAATAATCGTCTGATTATCCCAGAAGTCATACTTCGCATTTCGGTAGAAGTCTTCAATAATGTCTCTGTATATAATCGTCGGTGTGGCTAATGCATGTACAATTCTGCTCCTCTTCAAGAACTCTATGATCCTGGTGAACTCTGTATTCTTCTCCACGTCACCAAGATACGCACAGCAGTTGTGAGATCGTTCGAATGGCCAACTGCTCGGAACAGATGCTTCAGCCTCTTGCACCGGATTTGAAACGATATTTTCTGCTGGAACTACAATATTCTCTACTGGTGCCTCGATGTTTTCGGATTGTTCAGCCATCTGCACATCAAAGACAGAAAAACACGTCAAAATGCAAAAACGACAAAAATAGCAAAATTTTAAGATTTGAAAATCTGCACATTCGCCCGTTTTCAAACTGGTCGAATGTGTAATTTTATGGTCGAATGTGAAAAATTCAGGTCGAATGTGAAAAGATTTTGAGTAAAAGTCACATTCGCCCGTTTTGAAAAAATTCATTCGTCCATTTACTTTCACCTTCACCCGTTTTTGTGAACCGAAAGTGAAAAATTTAAACCCTAAAATTTCAAAATTTTGCTAAAGTTGTTTTTAACTCTTGACTCTGATTGCAATGTGTACTAATATAGCCGACCAACACTCGTGTATCACCAATTGTCCATATATTTCAATTTATATCAGTTTTCAAAGACAAATTAGGTTTAACTTTGTTCATTCAAGCAATTAATCTATTAAACGATGTTAAACACTAATTCGTTCATATATCTCCCCCTAAAACTGATGTGGATTGAAATGCAATCAAAATCAAACATCAAAACAGACTCTAAGACCCTTAATTTTGAAACCCTAAGTCCGGTTAAAGAACCATCGATTCTGATCTGTATAGGGCACCATTACCTGTAATTTTAGTCTCAAAATGATCAGTATTAATCAGGGAACAAATCTCACAATCACAAGGAATCAAAGCAACAAGGTCTGGTATTGAGGAAATTTTTGAAAAATTTTGTGAATGGGGGCTCGAACCTGGAATGGTTTGTATATAGAAGCCACCTTCGTCCGTTTTTGTGGTCGAATGTGGGGAAATTCCACATTCGCCCCAATTTAATGACCCGAATGTGAAACTTGTCACCCGAAGGTGGAATTTATACCCGGAGGTGAAAATGACCCACATTCGTCCAATTAGAAACGGTCGAGAGTGAAGATTTTTCCACATTCGACCCAATTAAGGGGCGAATGTGAAATGGAAAAATCTGAAAATTTCGCCAAATCACGAATTCGAATCCCGTTCAACATTTTTCAATCTGTTAAACTTCCAAAAACTCAAATTTTCACAGTTTGAATGATACAAAGCCCAGATGGTGTTATCAAATCTCAGAAATTGACCATCAAGCATCCCCGGTTATCAAAAATAAAGCAGAAATGCAAATATTTTTGGTTTTTCTGAAATTTTATCAAAACACACCTAAAATCTTTTTGGATTTTGTATCTTTTTGACAATAAAAGTAAAATGCAACAAAGTAAAATGCATCAAATTAAATGAAAGCAGTAAACATTTTGCGATATCCGGTAAGAGGATCATATCAGTTTTCTGAGAAATCTGAGCACAACGTTGATCTGTTTTAATATTATCATTAGAAACAATATGTGACACGGCAATTGCTGATATTGTGATCCACATAAGCTCACATGCAGACAATTACGCAATGCTTTAAAATGATACGAGTTAGATGTATTAGACTAACACATTGTGGTTCCCACACACACGACATACTCCCGTATCAAGTAA
Organism: Ambrosia x helenae; assembly: GCA_030844895.1. Classification (NCBI taxonomy): domain Eukaryota; kingdom Viridiplantae; phylum Streptophyta; class Magnoliopsida; order Asterales; family Asteraceae; genus Ambrosia; species Ambrosia x helenae. The sequence goes on from CM061234.1 coordinate 104,795,424, forward strand.
TTGCACAAAGCTTCATCGTAACGCGTGATTATGCCAGAGTTATCCGTAAAATTTACAAAGTATATAGCACAGAGGTGTACAGGTCAGCAAATGAATGCAGCAAAGTAACATGTGCGTATACACTAGGTTGAGGCTGATATTAACCACTGATTTGCATCAGAAAGTCAATACGATGTAATAATGATCTTTGATCAATAAAACATAAAGTTCCTCAATTCGGTAACTTTCGGTTTTGGCAATAAGCTCTTTTTGCAAATATTCTGAAGAAACTAGGTCCGTAAATCAATACGACAAAAGTTTAATCAGAATATCCCGGATAACAATAACATAACGACCCGAAACCTCATATTTTGGCAATCCTATCAAACGAAATACGATACTAAGACCATATGCCCATGAGGTGTTCAGCCACAAACGCGTAGTTTGTTATGTTTGTATCACTAATGCACGCAATATTTAGTCTACGAAGCCTATCAGCATATCACACGTAATCAACATACGCCTCATTATACTATACAATTCTTTAGCCTGTGTCAGATCCCCACTGATGTACTATCATTTCCTCTTTTTATCCAGGAAATCATTTTGGTTTTTCTAATTTTTAGGTCTTCTGAAATTTTTCAATGTTTTTGGTTTTTCTGATAAAATGACTCCCCCTAAAATAAAGAACATATTTTTGGGTTTTTAATTTTTCTGAAAAAAAAAAAACAAAAATTTTTTTTGAAAGAAACAATCCACTTGAAAGCATCAACTTCTTTGAGGATTAAACAATCCCCTTGAAAGCATCAACTTCTTTGAGGATTATGATAGAAAAGAGAAATTCCCAATTAGCAAAGAGAAATTCCCAATTAGCAAAAATTTAAAAACTAAAACTAAAACTAAAAATGATAAACCGAGGTGCCGATTAGTCCTGTTTTTCCTTTATATTGTTTACTTTTAAAAGATATTCAAAGCGGGATCTGTCAAAAGCTTTTGTAAACAAATCTGCACGTTGGTAGTCAGTATGGATTTTGACCATATCTATCAATTCCTTAGCGTAACAATCACGGATAAAATGATATTTGATCCGGATATGTTTCGCTTTAGAATGATTTTCAGAATTTTTAGTTAATGAAATTGCGGCTTCGTTGTCATAGTGTATAGGGGTTTTAAGAAACCGCAAACCGTAATCCACCATCTGTTGTTGGATCCAGAGTACTTGTGAACAGCAACTTGAGGCTGCAATGTACTCAGCTTCACAGGTAGACAGCGCCACGGAAGTCTGTTTCTTGCATTGCCAGGTAATTAACCTGCTCCCTAAAAACTGGCAACCGGCTGTAGTAGATTTGCTATCTTTGTCGCAGCCGCCCCAATCTGCATCACTAAAAGCAATAAAATCAAAATCATCATCATTAGGGTACCAAAGTCCTTTTGATGGACAACCCTTCAGATATCGAAGGATACGCTTGACCGCCGTCAGATGACTTTGTTTCGGCTTCGATTGATAGCGAGCACAGAGACACGTTGCATACATAATATCTGGTCGAGACGCCGTCAAATACATCAGAGATCCGATGATTGCTCTGTATGTAAATGGGTCTGTCAGCTCCCCCTTAGCATCCACTCCAATCCCGTGATTGGGTTGAATCGGGGTATCCATCGGCTTAGAGTCCTCCATCTGAAATCGGCTCAAGATGTCGGATACGTATTTCGTCTGGTGAATGAAGATCCCGTCGGGTCTTTGATCCACCTGCAAGCTGAGGAAAAACTGCATCTCCCCTATTGCGCTCATTTCGAACTTTTCTTGCATGACAGTTTCGAATTCCCTGCATAAAAGTTTGTTAGTTGAACCAAATATAATATCATCAACGTAAATCTGTACTAGAAGCAAATCATCTCCCGTCTTCTTCGTAAAGAGGGTACAATCAACGAGGCCGCGCTTGAATCCTTTGGAGATGAGGTATGTACTTAGCTCCTCGTACCACTGTCTTGGAGCCTGGTGCAAACCATATAAAGCTTTGTTCAGCACGTAGACCTTATCCCGGTGGATTGGGTCCTCAAAGCCTGGTGGCTGCCCGACATAAACCTCTTCCTTGACTTTCCCGTACAAAAATGCGCTCTTGACGTCCATTTGATAAACTTTGAATTTCTTGTATGAAGCAAACGCGAGGAACATCCGAATAGCTTCAATCCGTGCTACTGGTGCATAGATTTCGTTGTAATCAATCCCTTCGATTTGATGGAAACCCTGCACGACCAATCTGGCTTTGTTACGAACAATAACCCCACGATCATCCTTTTTGCACTTAAACACCCATTTAGTGCCTATTTTCTTCCTTCCCGGCGGCAAATCCGTGAGCGTCCAAACTCCCAATTTCTGGAATTGCAATAACTCCTCCTGCATTGCCTCAACCCAGGCATCTTCATTCAAAGCGTCCTTGTATGTCCTTGGCTCTACCTGCGACACATAACATGCAAACGACCAATCATTTTGACTACCAGATTTTTGAATTTTGGCATATAATGCTAAAGCACCAAAACTCTCTGGCGAGTTAACGCTTTTCAGCTGCCCTCTGGTCATAACACCACTTCCAGGATCACCGATAACTTGCTCCAGCGGGTGAAGACGATGAATCCGAGATTCCGGATAAACAGGTACAATAACTCCCGTCTGAGCAGTCAAGTTTTCTACAGCATCCAGATCATGACCCGTGTTTGATGATGAAGCAACTTCTGGAGTTGGAGTTGGGTTCACTGGCATAGCCTCTGATTCTTCTGCATGCTCAAGAATGACTTCTTCAAATTGTTCAACTTCAGATTCTGAAGAGTCTAATGAAGTTGAAGCCTCTTGAAACACATCTTCCTCTTGTATAGGAGCATTGGTATCATCAGAAGCTGGTGGGGGGTTCACGGTGATTGGACGCACCAACGATGAAGTCGACGCGTTTTCACACTCGTAAAGTAATCTGATAACAACTTCTTCAACCAAGCTATCTAGGTTGAATGATTCAAAGAAGTCTTTGTAATCAAACATCCAATCAGGACCCGTGCCTTGCAAATTTTGAGTATATCGTTGAACTTCCACGTTAGCCCAATCCTCCACTTGACGAGTTCGCTTGTTGAATACCCGTTTGAGCGGGGTTGCATATCCAACAAAATATCCCTCCTCAGCTTTAGGACTAAACTTCTCACCTGGATTCAACATCGTGCATGGCGCCCCGAAAGGTTCTAGATACTCTAAGTTGGGCTTTCGTCGGTGTAACAGTTCATAAGATGTTTTTCCAAACTTCTTCACTGTTAGAACCCGATTTAATGTATAATTTGCTGCATAAATCGCCCTATTCCAGAACATTACCGGAAGATTTGAATCAGCGAGCATTGTTCTAGCCGCTTCAATTAGAGTCCTATTCTTTCGTTCAGCAACACCGTTCTACTGTGGGGTGTACGGAGCCGAATATTCATGATGTATCCCTTTGCTTTCACAAAGTTCAACCATCTTGGCATTTTTGAACTCCGTCCCATTATCACTCCGAATTCTCTTTATCTTCACATTGTAGAGATTCTCCAGTCGAGTGAACAGAACTTTTAAGTTGTTAAAGGTGTCGCTTTTGTTTTGCAAACACATTACCCATGAAAATCGTGAATAGTCATCAGTGACAACTAAACAATAAAGCTCTCCAAGATGACTTTTGCGCTTGACTGGTCCAAATAAGTCCATATGCAATCGCTCAAGTGGCATCTCAACAGAGTTGACTTTCTTCACTTTGTGGGACTGTTTGTGTTGCTTCCCCTTCTTACATCTTACACACTTGTCATTCAGATGGAAATGTTTCACGTTTACTCCATCGACAAGCCCATTTTTCACCAGTTGATTCATTTTTCTCAGATGAATGTGCCCCATTCTTCGGTGCCACATTATCGATTCTTTCTCAGTCGCTTTGGATAGAAAACATGTTATTTGCCCCTGTGATGTCATCGCCTTGGATATATCAAGAATATAGAGATTGTTTACTCGAGGTGCCATCAACATTATCCACTCCTTTGGAATTTTGAAGCCCGGTTTGAGAATATAGCAGGATTTGTCATCAAAATGCACAGAAAATTGTTTATCACATATTTGACTGACACTCAGCAGATTATAATCTATTGCTTCACATAAGAAATCCGCTCAAAACTCACAATCCCATTACTCACGCTCCCCTCCATTGTGATATATCCACCTTTATTTCCAGCGAATGCGACATATCCTCCATTGATGTTTTTCACGTCGAAGAGCAATGCGAGATCCCCTGTCATGTGGCCTGAAGCTCCACTATCAACAATCCATAGACTGCTAATAGGGCCAGCTGAAGCTCCCTTCAAACAAAAAGTAAATCATTTAGTTCTTTCGGGGGACCCAAGCCTGAGTCTTGGGCCTTTGAACATCAGCTTTCAAAGAAACATTTTCATTTACATTCTCAACAACTTTTTGTTTTGGATCAATCTTTTTCTGATTGTTCAAAACATTTTCCTTTTTCTCATTGACCTTAGAAGTAGAAGCTCCTGGAGTACCATTGGGTGACCAAGATTGTTCAGACCTTTTAAGAATGCGAATTTGAGATTTTGGTTTCTCAATTGGTTTCTGAACATTGTTAACAAACGTAACTTTCTTGGCTACCTTATCTGAGTTAACAGACTTAGGTCCAACATTTGATTTGACAATCGGTTTTTGTGGAACCTTTTGCCTATCAATTGTTGCGTTCACCACAGGCTTTCTCCATGATTGTTCCATAGCAATCCGATTTCTTTGATCATATTGAATTGGACGATTGTTCCTCATTTGATGAAAATTGTTTTGATTAAAAAACTGTTGTTGTTGAGGAACAACTCGTCTATGTGGTGGAACATAATGATCAATCGGTTTTCTCATGGAATTTCTAACTTCAACCTCATGTCTTTTATGCCTTACATATGGACACTGAGCAAGTAAATGCCCACGTTCCCCACATTTAAAGCATTTTCGATACTCTTCAAAAACATATTGAGCATTTGGTTGAGCAAATGATCTAACAGGATATTGATCATTATACTGTTGATTCCTCAAACTCTCAGGAAGTGGTCCTTTTGAGTAAGTGGGCTCATGAAAACCATTAGCTCTGTCATTTGGTCGAATGAACTCTGTGACATGGACCTTTGGTTCTTGAGGAACATCCAAAAACAATTTCTTTAAAATTTCTGGTGGAATTTCATTTGTTCTCTCATGTTTTGGGAACCAAATAGTGCTTTCTTGCCAAATCTTTTCTATTTTAGCATAGTTAGCATTTTTGATTGGAAATTCCTCATCAGAGATGATTTTATCGGATCCTTCCATCCGATAAAACACCTTGACAGGTTTGTCACATGGTTCATTCTCAAGGTCCTTTCTAATCTCATTCTTTTCAGACTTTTTCTCACGATGAGCAGTAGCCATCGGATGCACATGTTGAGATGGTGACACTGGTTCAGTAGTAATGATGTGATTTTCTTTTGGAATTTCACATGCATTAACATTTTGGTCATTACCAGTATCATCATTCTCTGAGTCTGAATCCACACTTTCAGCATAAACACCCTCATCATTCAAGCCTAAAATCGGTCTCACATCAGAATGAGGATCACCAATACTCGAGGTATTAGATTCCATTTCCGATGATGAGTCTGATTTTACCGAGCTCTCCGGTATAACTTGGTGATAGTTATGATTTTCAAAAAGAACCGGAGATGGTACAGACTTGTAATTAGTGGTGTTATCATCAATGATATGGTCTACCACATAAGCAATATGCTTATAACTTTCCAACTTTTTGTTTACTTTCTCAGCAAAGCATTTTATGGCTGCCATTTCCAACTTGGTGTTTTCAATTTCATTGATATAGTTGTTAATTGCCAATTGTTTCAATGATAAAGTGTTTTTCAAGTCGGAAATGTCCTTTTTATAGCCATCTAATACCTTGTTGAAAGCATTCAACTCTTTGCGAGTAGATTGACTGTTTATGATAGCACTATCACGTTGAATTCGGAGTTGTTTATTCTCCTCAGTCAATCTATCACATGTTCCACAATATTTATCACTTCTAATATCAGTGCTAGATTCAGAACTTACAGGTTTTGGCGGTTCAGTCATGGCCATCAATGCGAAATGAGCTTCCTTTCCAGTAAAGAATTTGGAATAATCAATCTTGGTGAAAGCATCATCAGCAATGCACGACTTCCTCGTCATCATAAAATCAGCTTCTGCTAACAACTGATCAATGTCATCATCTAAAGAATCAACACTTGCCTCTGTGTCCGATTCACTGTCTGAATCTGAATAAACTGATCTACACTCCTCAGGAACATCGGTAACAGAATCAATCACCATTCCAGAATTAGTTTCCTCAGCCTTAACCTCAACAGGTTCATTCTCCACATCCATCTCAGCCTCAGACTCATCACTTTCACACTCAGTTTCTTTCTTTTCATCTACCATCACCGACTCTTCAATATCAACCTTGCAAGCAACGCAAGCCACATTTCCACCAGTAGTGATTTCCTCTACTCCTATTTGCAATCCCGACCAATCAAACCTTTCATCTTGTTGAGTCATCAGTGCTTGATTCTGACTCGTGTTCTGTTGTGTCTCATTTGGTGTAGTGATCGGTATAACTGTTCGGTTAGTGTTGTTAGGAGATTGGTTTTGGATCTGGTTTGATGTGTTAGGTTGTCTGTTTTGGTTGTTGTTAGAGTTATTTTGACGGTTTTGGTAATTGTTGTTGTTTTGGTAAGAAACTCGGTTTTGGTTTTGTTGTTGACGATTCTGATAGGTTGCATTGAATGGGTTTCTATTACCTTGTTTTGGTGGCTGGGTACATTCACGTTTAAAGTGACCTCTTTCTCCACAGTTAAAACAAGTAACTTTCTCCTTGTTGAACCCGCAGGTTGTGTTAGGAGAAGTTCCCAAATCTGTTCTACCTGTCTTTTCAATAAACTCTGTTGCTCTTCTCATGATGCTTGCAAAAGCCCATTGGATATCAATTAGTTCCATCTCTTCCTTGTCGATCTGTGCATAGTCCTCATTGGTTAAGTTGTTATTCCCAATTTGACTAGCAACAAGTCCATTGTAGGATGAAACCATTGCTGAGACTAGTGCAATATGTTGTTGAGCAATTTCCACTGTCACATTGCCCAAGTTAGAAGTCTCCAAAACCACTTGTTGTTGATTAGGTTGAGTAACTTGGTTCATTGGTTGTTGAGATTGGCTAGCAGTATAGAAAGATGCTTGTTGTATTGGGGAAAATGGTGAAATGTAGGAATTGTTGTATTGTTGTTGTGGTGGTGGTTGTGTGTATGATGGTTGTGAGTAGGATGAAGTTTGTGCCATGTAATTGATGGTAGGTTTTGGTGATTCCATCACATTGGAAATGCATGCAACATGTGGTGCAACTATCCCTCCTGAACTTGAGTTACTCACAGGAACTGGAGTACCTCCAAAGTATAAGCTAGGATTCTGAGGAACCTGTGCTCTTCTAGCTTTCCTCTTCTCTTCCATTTCCTTGTTTTCCAGCTTCTGTATAAACTCTTGAATAGTCCAGTATTGATATGCATCCTTCTCCCTGAGACCTTCCACATGCTGATCCCAGTAAGGTGGTAAAGCATCTGCAAACTTATCCACCAAATTCTTCATAGGAATCTGTATACCATAACTAGACAATTCAGTTAGCAAATGACTATATCTAGGAGTTAATTCTTTTAAAGTTTCATTTCCAATATAAGAAAAATTCTCAAACTCCTTTCTCAGTTCATCCATCCTCAAACTTCTCGTTTTCTCATTCCCATCATGCCTCCTCTTAAGCACATCCCACAATTGCTTAGATGTTGTACAAGTCCCGAATTGATGCAGCAGATCATTTGTGATTGCCTGAGTCAATTGGGAAAAGGCTTTCTTTTCCACCACATATTTCTTCTTCTCATCCTCAGTTAAGCTTTCCAACGGAATCATTTCACCTGTATTCTCCAAAATCGGTGCTGTGTAACCTTTAGCAATCATACTCCATGCCTCTGCTCCTTCCACTCCCATGCCTTCTAAATGAATCTTGAACTTGTTCTGCCACTGATTGTATTCTTGTATATCCATGAGCTTCGGTGGCCTATTCCCGCTACCTGAAGACAAATCGTTAATCAATGTAGAAATAGCATTTGTAGTTTGAGTGTTTACCACCGCCGCTGCTACTCCCCAGTAGTCAGGTTGTGGTGCTGGAGGTGCTACACTTTGAGGCATCGAGCTCGTCATCGCCATGTAGTTTATCGGTTGCGAAGACTGTGTGCTCGTCTTTTGTGCTGCCACTGTCCATGGATCCATCACTTGCTGTTGTGGTTGTGTCGTTGCTGGTCTCGGAGTAGTCGGAAAACTCCACATGATCACGAACTTAGAAAACTTCAACACTTAGAAAATTTTCCAAAGTAAATCCTAGGTTCGCCCAAAATGATCTATGTTCGCCCGAAATTTATCACTTTCGTCCCTTCTGATTCTAGGTTCGCCCAAACAGTAACACCCGAATGAAGAATTCACCAGAAAGTAAAAAAAACAATCTAACACACTTCCACTTTCGTCCAAAGAGAACCGGTCGAATGTGGAAAAGTTTACCCGAAAGTGAAAACTTCAATAACAATTTTCAGGTTCGACCAAAACACTACTCAGGTTCGCCCAAAAACAACTACTTTCGACCACTCAGGTTCCAGGTTCGCCCATTTTGCCCAGATCACACTTTGAAAAACGGTTACACTTTGAAAAACGGTTATTTTGATCTCAGATTTTCAAAAGTTTATGGATTTGAATGATCTTAATCAGGTTATGCTTCGGAATTGATTTGGAGCAACTTTAATTCTTGGAAAACTTGATTTTAACAACTAATTCAACTCTAAATCAATCAAAAACACTCAAAAACCATGTTTATGCAAAAACAGATGTATTTTGATCAAAAACATGTCCAAATCAGCTCTGAGTTTATCAAATTTGTTGTTGTATGATCCTCTTGGCTCTGATACCACTTTGTAAGCGAAAGATTTTAGCTAAAACAGGATTATATGATCATACAAGTCACAAAACCAGGTGCGGAAACCCTAGTTCTGAACAAAATGATAAAACTCTAATCAAAACACAATCAAGATCATTTTCAACATCTTTTCATAGATTAACTTTTGTCAAATAAGCTTTTACAACGACTTACACGTTAATCTAGATCAAACACACACTATTACAAATTGACCTCGAACCTGACCTTAACACACGCACAACTGAAACCTCTATCTACATTCACAAAAACACAAAATCTATATATAGACTCTGCACGTTCGCCCAATTACTATGGTCGAATGTGGAGTTCTTCCACATTCGCCCACTCCAAAGGTACGAACGTGTTCTTTGTCAGCTTCCAGTCTTCCTTCGTCCACTAGTAATCTACCTTCGTCCACTTTTTGTCTACCTTCGCCCACATTATCATACCTTAACATATGTTAGTATCCAATCATTAGTCGCAAAACGCATCTACAACGGGAAGTCCTCGAGACGCTTAGAAAGGAAAAGCTTTATGCTAAATTTTCTAAGTGTGCCTTTTGGTTGAGGGAAGTCCAGTTTTTGGGGCACGTAGTGAATGAGAAGGGCATTTCTGTAGACCCTTCGAAAGTGAAGGCGGTGGTGGAATGGGTCTCTCCTAAGAACCCGAGTGAAATTCGAAGTTTTCTGGGCCTAGCCGGTTATTACAGAAGATTCATCCAAGATTTTTCAAAGGTGGCACTACCTTTGACCCGGATGACAAAGAAGAGTGAAAAGTTTGTGTGGGGCGAAGACCAAGAAAGAGCCTTTCGAGTGCTAAAAGAGAAGTTGACCAGTTCGCCTGTTCTGACCTTGCCTGAAGGGTCGGATGATTTTGTAGTTTATACGGATGCCTCGCATCAAGGGTTGGGGTGTGTTCTGATGCAACGGGGGAAAGTCATCGCCTACGCATCAAGACAACTCAAACCCCATGAATGTAATTACCCAACCCATGATTTGGAATTGGGGGCCGTAGTGTTTGCGTTGAAAATCTGGAGGCATTACCTGTATGGGACAAAATGTACCATATATTCCGATCACAAAAGCCTCAAGTATTTCTTCGAACAGAAAGATCTCAACATAAGGCAACAGAGATGGCTAGAGTTGATCAAGGATTATGATTGTGACATCGTGTACCACCCGGGCAAGGCTAATGTGGTGGTCGATGCTCTAGGTCAGAAGGAATACCCACCCCCGATTCAAGTTAAGGCCTTGGGTGTTGTAATTATGCCTACCCTTTTGGGTGAGATACGAAAGGCCCAAGTCGAGGCTTTGCAAGCCAATGACCCAAAGAAGATAAGAATGAAATGGATGATAGACAAGTTGGAAGAGAATGCGGATGGGATGAAGACCCGATATGGGCGGGTATGGGTCCCTTGGACATGTGAAGTCAAGGCTTCACTACTTGACAAAGCCCACAAGTCCCGGTTCTCAATCCACCCGGGGGCGACCAAGATGTATCGGGATTTAAAGAAAGACTATTGGTGGCCGGGAATGAAGCGCGACATCGCTAAGTATGTGGAGAAATGTTTGACCTGCTCTCAAGTCAAAGCCGAACACCAAAAGCCTTACGGGAAATTACAATCACTTGAGGTCCCATTGTGGAAATGGGAGGAGATCACTATGGATCTCGTGACAAAATTACCAAGACAAGGAAGGGTTATGATGCGATTTGGGTAGTGGTGGACCGACTCACTAAAAGCGCTCACTTTTTGGCTATCCGGGAGGCCTACACCTCCGAACGAATGGCAGAAATTTATGTGAATGAGATTGTATCCCGGCATGGTGTACCGTGTCTATTGTGTCGGATCGGGACACTCGATTCACATCCCGGTATTGGAGGAGGTTCCAAGAAGAAATGGGTACAAAGTTGTTGGTTAGTACCGCCTACCACCCCCAAACTGACGGACAAACCGAAAGAACCATTCAAACCCTCATAGATATGTTGAGGGCATGTGTCCTAGATTTTGGGGGAAGTTGGGATGAACACTTACCATTAGTGGAATTCTCTTATAATAATACCTATCACAGTAGCATCCAAATGGCACCATTTGAGATGTTATACGGGAGAAAATGTAGAACCCCGGTGTGTTGGGGAGAAGTGGGTCAGCGGGAGTTAGCTCCAAGTGATCTGGTGGCTCTCACTAACGAAAAAATTAGCCTAATACGGGCTAGAATTCAAGCCGCTCAAGACCGACAAAAGGCGTATGCGGATCGTAGAAGACGCCCGATCGAATTTCAAGTGGGAGATTTTGTGTTATTAAAAGTCTCCCCTTGGAAGGGCATTATCAGATTTCGTAAGCGCGGGAAGTTAGGCCCGCGTTATATAGGACCCTTCAAAATTTTGGCACGGGTCGGGCAAGTGGCTTACCGGTTGGAGCTACCGCCATCCTTGAGTGGGATCCATGACACCTTTCATGTGTCCCAGTTACGGAAGTGTCTCGCAGATGAAACCGCATACGTGCCTCTTGAAGACATAGAGGTAGACGATAAGTTGAATTATGTAGAAAAACCTGTAGCTATAAGAGATTCCAAGGTGAAGCGGTTGCGAAATAAGACCATCAACCAAGTTTTGGTTCAATGGCAACATCGGAAGGGTTCGGATCTTACGTGGGAATCCGACGAAGAAATGCGGAAGCACTATCCTGCTCTATTCGGTACGTATTTAGGTTTCGGGGTCGAAACCTCTTTTAAGGGGGGTAGACTTGTAACACCCCAAAAATGTTAACTAATAATAGTATGGTGGAAATTATATATAATTATATACCTATGTGCATAAGTGTATAAGTATGAGTATGTATGTATGCGTGTATATGTATGTATGTAGATGTTGTACCCCTAGTTGTAAGTGGTGCATTGGTAATTGTACATTTGACAAACATAAAATTTACCAAGTTAGTCACTTGGGTAAATTGGTAGAAACTTAACTAATAAAGAGGGAGGGGTTAAATGTGAAATGACACACACTTGAGGGGTGGTTCGGGGAAAGACTAGAAGAGATAATGTTAGGAGGGATTAAAAAGAAAAAGAAAGAAAGGAAGAAAAAGAATAGAAACGCAGAGAGAGAGAGGAAGAAAGGGGTGACAAAGAGGGTTCTCCATAACAGCCCCTATAACTGAGATTAAGTGAGAGAAACACCTCTAATTCCCTGCATGTTCTTGGATTATTAACCTTCTTGTGGTGCTAATCTCATTGGTAAGTTGTATGATTTATTTTGGTAGAGTTTGGAAGTAGTTTGGTGGGATTCCATGATTATGTTGTGATAATTACTTCTTGTGGTTAGGAAAGCATGCTTGTTATGTGTAGTAGTGTAAAATTGAAGAGATTGTATGTTAATTGCTTGTAATAGGGTTGAATTGAGAATGTGTTAAGTGGGTGTTGGGATGAAGGCTTCTGTTGACTTTTAAAAAGTCAAACAGGACCTTAATCTCATAAGAACCTAATTGATTATGCTTATTGTTAAGAAATTCATAAAGATTGTAAGTATAAGTATAGAATTGGGAATGTTGTGTCATGGAATGGTATAACCACTTGAATGTAGGAATATGCACACCAATTGTATAATGAAATGCCTAGTAACTTAGAATAGGTGAAATTGTGGGAAAAATACATGATAACTATGATGGTAGATGTTGTAGCTATGTGGTTATGTTAGTTTATCTACCTTGTACCAAGAGTGGTAAAGGGTAAAGTGCAAAAAGCTAAAGTATGAATTCCTTCGCTATGTAGGTGTGAAGGTGGAAAGCACAAGCGGTTACAAGGAGCAAGGTGCGCACGATAAAGGTAAGTTGGTTACTACCAACTACGTAGTCTAATGAGTATGTTAGTCATAGTTGTATGTATGCATTTTGTGATTGAATTTGGTAGAACGGAAGTAACATGAAGTATCCTTGTGGCTACACAAGGGTATAAATTGGTAGAATGGTTTAAATGGTGGAAGCACCCTTAACGGGTCAAAATAGTAGGGACACCCTCGATGGGTCAATATGGTGGAAGTACCCATAACGGGTCAAAATAGTAGTAACACCCTTAATGGGTCAAAATGGTGGGAATAACCTTAACGGGTCAAAATGGTAGGAATACCCTTAACGGGTCAAAATGGTAGAAGTAAGGATTTCATGGTAGCCAACTTAGGCTTTGTCTTTTGTAAACTTAACTATTGTCGCCAAGGTTGTTGGCACGTTGTTGGACATGACGTTTTGGATATATAAATATGTATATAATGGATGTTTAAATATTGTCTATATGTTTTTTAAAAAAAAATCGAGTCCTTACAGTGGTTTAGTTGAATCTAGGGTTTTAACTTGCGCACATTTTTATATATATATATATCAGCACGCATCAAGTTTTTAGCGTCGTTGCCGGGGAATTGATTTAGGCACTGTGTTGAATTTACTTGAATTGTTTTGCTTGTTTGTTTCTTGCTAGACGTGCTTCTGATTATCTGTGCTTTTACTTTTTAATTGTGCTTTTAGCCTTAAGTTATTTGCTATCCACTTTCAGTGTATGCCACATACCCACTCGTAGGGACCTCCACAGTTCACTGCTTCCACGTATCGCGAGCGAGATCTTCACGGACGTCTTAGCGAATTTCGAACGGTTATCCGCAAGAAAATCGATTAGGTACGTTCTTCTTCACCCTTTCATTCTTCTTCATCTTCTACACCCGAACAAAAAACCTTTTCATTCCTTACTACCTGTTCCTTTTCCAACCCTTGTTACTGTAATGGCTGACGAGAGACGCACTGTTCACCAGCGCGCTGCTGAGGGCTACACAGGAGTTCACTCACCCATTACTTTTCCTACCATTGCCAATGCTAACACTTGGCAAATTCCATCTTATATCATGACTGTGATTGCTAACTCTACTCAGTTTCACGGTCTTGAAGAGGAGGATGCTCCAGCTCACTTGTCTCGTTTCGTCCGCATTTGCAAGACTTTCAATCTTGCGAATGTTACTATTGAGACCATTTATATGCATATGTTCCCGTTTTCTCTCTCAGGTAGCGGTGCCACTTGGCTTGAGTCTCTTCCTCGCGGGGGTATCACCACTTGGGACGGTTTGCGCTCTAAGTTCATGAAGAAATATCATCCTCCGTCCCAGAATGCTCGTGTTAGGGAACACATCCACTCGTTTCGCATGGAAGCTGACGAGGCTTACTACATGGCTTGGGAGCGGTTCCAGAATTTGCTGAGTAAATGTCCTCACCATGGCTTATCCGACTGGGCCCTTGTAGAGAAGTTCTACAATCGGCTTACCTATGAAACTCAGATGCGTTTTAACACTGCTGCACAGGGACATGTCATGGAAAAGATACTCATTGATGCAGCTAATTCTATGTTTGAGAGCTTTGCTCTTTCTGAGCAGCAGAACAAGCAATCTGTTAGGAATTCCACTCCTACGATTAGTAACACCTCCCCCGCTACTCAAGGTGTCTATCATGTTTCTCTTGATACTAGTCTTGCTGCTACTGTTGAGTCTTTAGCTAGGGAGGTTAAAGAGCTTAGGTTTAGGATGGAGAGATATGAGATATGTCGGGGGGACATGATACTTCTGAATGCCTAGTTTCTTCTCCTAAGCAGATCGATTCCTTGAATTCTGGGTGGCTTAGACCACCATTCCAAAACTACACCTCATCTTCTGGTCCGAATTGGAGAGATCAAAACTCCAATTGGCAAGGTGGTAACTCTTCGAGGTATCCACCACGCCAGAATCTCCACCAGGTTCCCAATCACGGGGATGCCCCGAAATTTTCTAGTCATACTGAGAGTGATCTGACCTCCTTCATGGAAAGGCAAACCGCTCAGTTGGACCAGCAGGCTAAAGTTCAAGCTGAGATGTATTCCTTGCTTCGTGACCATGCCACCTTCTTTAAGGGACATCAGGTTGCCTTCCAAAGGCTAGAGAAAGAGGTGAAAGATCTTGCTTTACAGGTAGGCGAGCGACCTCCTGGGGGCCTTCCTAGTAACACTGTTAATAAACCTAACTCCTCTGGTTCATCGTTTAGGCAGCATCAGGCGAAATCCGTCACTACTAGGAGTGGGAAGGGGGTAGATGATTCGTTAACAGTAGGAGAGGATGAGTCTGTTGATGAGGGAGTTGAGAGAGAGAGAGAGCGAGAGAGAGAGAGAGAGAGAGACCAGCTGGCGATGTGCAACCTAGGCTCCGCCCAGCTAGTACAGCACAAACCAGCGGGTCTCAAGGTGAGAAGAGAGATGACACTCTAGTGAAGGCCTACAAGCCTAAACCGCCATTTCCTAGTCGATTTGCTAGACCAGATGATTCTGATCAGTACCGTAAGTTCCTGGATATGCTGAAAAAGATCCAAGTGAACTTACCATTTGTTGAGGCTCTTTCAAAGATGCCTAAGTATGCCAAGTTTCTGAAAGATTTGCTCACAAACAAAAAGAAACTTGAGGAGATCTCTTTTGTTACTCTTCCAGAGTAGGTTTTTGCAGCGCTGCAGAATAAGCTGCCCCCGAAGATGACTGATCCGAGTAGCTTTACCATTCCCTATCTGATAGGGAATCTCACTGTTAGTAATGCTCTTGCAGACCTTGGAGCTAGCATTAATCTAATGCCCTATTCTGTTTTTGCTAGGCTCAATGTAGGAGAGATGTCTTTTACGCGCATGAGTATTTAGCTCGCCGACCGATCGGTGAAGTTTCCACACGGGATAGTGGAAAACTTGTTAGTTAAGGTTGATAAATTTGTTTTCCCGATGGATTTTGTTATACTTGACATGGACGAGGACTCACAGGTTCCACTCATTCTTGGTCGTCCATTCTTAGCCACTACTCGTGCTATTGTTGATGTCTTTGATTGAAAACTCAGTCTTCGAGTTACCGATGAGCAGGTCACTTTTGATGTTTAGCACTCCATGAAGCACCCTAACCAGAACGATGATACTCTATACTTCATTGATTCGTTCATGACTCAGGTGCGGAGCTTTCTCACTAGCTTCTACGAGCGAGACACCCTTAACACACAAATTCTCAGTACCGAGTATAAAGGGTGCATTGAGATGACTGAGTTTGATCTTGAGCGGGACATGTCTCCACCCGCTGTTCAGTCTCACCTTTCTGATGAGGCCTCCCAGGTTTTCGAGACCACTGATTCGGAGAGACCTCTAGAGACACCATCACTTGAGACACCCCTACCCTTGAGCTTAAGGCATTACCATCTCATCTAGAGTATGCATATTTAGGGGAGGACTCTCAGTTGCCTGTCATCATATCATCTGAGTTGATAGAGGATAAGAAAGAGAGGTTGTTGTGTGTACTGAAAGCACACAAGCATGCTATTGCGTGGAAGCTCTTTGACATCAAGGGTATCCACCCTTCTTTCTGCATGCATAAGATTCTGATGACTGAGGAGTTTAAGCTGATTGTCCAGCCTCATCGATGGCTAAACCCGAACATGCAGGATGTGGTTAAAAAGGAGGTGATTAAGTTGTTAGATGCAGGTTTGATTTATCCCATCCCTGATTCATTTTGGGTGACTCCTGTCCAGGTTGTTCCTAAGAAAGGGGGCATAACGGTTGTCACGAATGAGAAAAATGAGCTCATACCCACTAGGACTGTGACCGGATGCGAGTTTGCATTGACTATCGCAAACTCAATGACGCTATCCGCAAGGACCACTTCCCTTGCCCTTTACTGCTTTCTGGATGGTTTGGCTGGTTACTTTCAGATCCCTATTGCACCTGAAGATCAAGAGAAAACCACATTCACATGCCCCTTTGGAACTTTTGCGTATCGACGCATGCCTTTTGGGTTATGTAATGCCCCAGCCACGTTTTAGCGATGTATGGTGGCGTTCTTCCATGAGTGGATCGAGGATTCCATGGAGGTTTTCATGGATGATTTTTCTGTCTTTGGGAGTTCCTTCGATCATTGTTTGCGTAATCTAGAATGTGTTCGTACTCGGTGTTAGGAGACGAACCTCATGCTTAATTCGGAAAAGTGTCACTTCATGGTTCGTGAGGGTATTGTGCTTGGGCACAAGATTTCACAGGTGGGGATTTAGGTTGATAAAGCTAAAATCGACACCTTTTCACAACTCTCGCCGCCTACTTCTGTGAAGTCTATTCGTAGTTTTCTAGGTCACGCGGGTTTCTATAGGCGTTTCATTAAGGATTGTTCTAAGATTGCCCACCCGATGACCCAGCTTCTTGAGAAAGATCGACCATTCGAGCGGTTGCACACCGCTTCATTCTGGGCAGTAACCTGCAAAATAAAACAGAATCAGTTCAGCCTTAAAACTTAAAATTTTCTAGCAGAAAATAAACAGTCTGGGTCCAGTAACTGCAGGCCCGTGCTCTGGTAAGGAGCACGGCCGTGCGGCTCAGTCTGCAGTCCGGGTTTCAATTGGTTCAATTGTTTAAACTGGTGTTTCTTTTAAAATACCCTAAAACTGATTTTAATTTGCAAAAATAAGTTAAATCTTAAAACTTAAAAAGTTCTGGTGTGTTAACTAACTGAGCACGCCCCTGCACCTAGGGTGCACAGCCGTACTCAGTATGGTAGGTCAGACTGATTACACGGGAAATTTCCAACGGTTCTCTAGTCAAGCACGCCCTCAACACACTGTTGTGCACGGTCGTGCTTGTAACTGAAGCGACAGTTTTCAAACCCGTCAGTTTTCCCGAAAATTTTTTCGCAAGGTTTCTCAAAAATCTCAACAACATTACAATTCTAGTGCTCCCCTAACCATTCTCCTACAATATCATCCACAGATTCGGGCCACAAACACTAGAAAACTAAGATTTTTATCAAGAACCCTAACTACTCAAAACTTCAAGAAAACGGACAGATCTGGACATAAAACGCATAAAAGATGTTAGGGGTCGAGTATACATACCTTATGCTAAAGAATGGAGTCTGGAATGAAGAAAATAGTGGGAAAATGGAGGTTTTAGGGGTGGTGCGACGGTGGTGCGATAGGAAATAAGAAGAAGGGTATGTTTGGCAAAACTAGCTGGAGGCTGGTAGCTGGAAGCTGTAAGCTGGTAGCTGTAAGCTGGTAACTGGAAGCTGTTAGCTGGAAGCTTTTTAAATATATTTTGGTGTTTGGCAGAGTAGCTGGAGCTTTTAATAAAATGTATAAAATGACCAAAATGGTCATAATTAAAAAATTGTAAAGAAGGTTTTTGTTTTAATTTTAAAATAGAATGGGTATTTGTGTCATTTACTAACTAAAAGCTTTTAGCTAGTAGAGCTTTTTCTTAAAAGCTACTACTAGTAGCTTTTCACTGTAGAGCTTTTTCTCTAACTTAAAAGCTTCTAGCCCCTTCAACCAAACAAGGCTTTTTATTAAGTAGGAGTTTTTTCTTAAAAGCTTGAAGCTTGAAGCTCCTAAAAGCTCTTAAAAGCTCCTTGCCAAACATACCCGAAGTGGGTTTTGAAAAGTCAAAAATGACTTTTTAAACTCCAAATCTGGTTCTGCACGTTTGGCACGGGCGTGCTCACCTGCCAAACTCCTGTTTTTCGCGTTTTTCAATTTTAAAACTATTTTTAAGGGTCCGGTTTTAAAATTTTTAGTAGGGTTTTCCCAAAACAATTTTTAAAACCTCATTTTAATTACGAAAATAGTTTAACTTTTAAATTTTTTAAAAACTTCACCTATTCTCATTTTCCACATTTTCTAGTACTTACCTGGCGATCTTCAAGCAATAGCAAACCGACCTCTAACGAAAATAAAGAAGAAATAAAAACTCTCCAAAATAAAAGTTTATGAAATTGGTGGTTTCAGTGTTCTCCACGGGAATTCTCCGATGTAGCTAATCTTGAAGGAAACTTGCAAAGAAAACTCAAAACAACCGCAATCATCGAAAATAAAGAAGAAATAAAATGAAAAAGAAAAATAAAGAAGACCGAAAACAAAAAGAAAAATATAGTAAAAATAAAAATGAAAAGGAAAAATAAACCGATCAATCAAGTGACTAGGGTCTTTCTTTGGAAACCATTGTGTTCCCCGGTAACGGGGCCAAAAACTTTGATGCGTTTGGTTTTAGTATTAAAAATATGTGAATTTCCCCGGTGCCAAAAACTTTGATTTACCAATCCCAAAACAGTGGTTTGGGGGAAAAGACTGATTTTACTAAACCCTAATTAACAGAGTTTTAAATTTATAAAGTAAAAAATAATTACTTTTAGAAAAACAAACACATAGTCAGAGAATCTAACGTGCATAGTATAGTTTCGGTGGTAAGTATTGAGTATCGTATTCCAAGGTTCACACTTTCCCCTACTCAACCTTTCATCATTTAATCGATCGGGTTTAAAAAGAAAATAAAACGGATGGGTTCTTTTATAAAAAGAGTTTTGAAAAAGGTTTGGTTTTATAAAAGGTAGGATAAAATAAGATAGTAGATAGATATACACATCTCGGGGCCCTCCGCATAAATAGTTAAGTTTAATATTAAAATTAATAATTTTTAATTAACCCTCATTGGGGAGGGGAAGAGAGGTAGGGGAAGACCAAATTTCACCTGGGATGAGCGCATTAGGCAGGATTTGCTAGATTTGCACCTTTCTGAGGACATGGTCCATGATAGGAGTTCGTGGAGACGTAGGATTAAGGTTAAAGACCTCTAAGGAGGACATGATTGGGTCTTCGCTTTGTGTTAAGTGTAGTTTACTACATCCTAGGGGGTCTTTGCTTAGGAAAACCCTTTTAACAGCTAGGTAAATGTCTATGATGGCATACTTGTGTATATATTACTATGTCTCACAATGCATATTTATCTATATTTAACTATGCTTTCCTGCCACCACCTGTTATGTTACTATGCCGTTGTATTTCTAGTCTAGTTTGCCTCTTATTGTTTGTTTTGAGCCGAGGGTCTCTCTGGAAGCAGCCTCTCTGCCCTCTCGGGTAGAGGTAAGGTTTGCCTACATCTCACCCTCCCCAGACCCAACGAATAGCTATTGCCATTTGTGGGATTTACTGGGTATTGTTTATTGTTGTTGTAATTGTTGTGGAAGACGAGAGTGATCTTGAAGTGTTGGCCCCTTGATAGAGAAGTGAAGGCGACTACTAAGTAGAAAGCAGAACCTCTCCAGCGTGCGTCCACATGGGTCCTCAAACCGCGGTCAAATCTTCGGGTCCTCGAACTTATCATCTTCTTAAATTGGAGGCATCACTCCCAACCCGGGACACCGTACACCTCTCCTTAGTTCCCGCGTTCCGTACCGAAGGGTCTCTTTATCCTGGCAACCTCGTATCCCCATTGGTTAATAGTCAGAGCCGAAGGATCTCTATTACGGTTGTCTCAGGAAGGCAGGCCCCCATTGGCTAACGGCGTTGTACTGACGAGAACTAGATAAAGAATCTTTATTTTATTTATCTTTCAAGTGACACTTAATATTTATCGATCAATAAAATATTAAGTTCGTTTAAATGAATGACAAATTAATTACCTAACCATAACCTCCCGAGCTGAATGAAATCCTTAACAAAGGCGGCACATAATCCTAAAGACGTGTGATACAAAAGATCACTGGTGCGTCCGTAGGGAAACCATCCTTTGCCAAGAAGATCACTCAATCATCTAGTATGAACCAGAAATGTGTTACTCAGATCTGGTCCACTTCAGAAGCCATTGCTTAGAATCCGGTTTGGATATCAGAAGCCTGAAGGATCAGTCTCACTATTGGTTTCCTCGCCTTGGATCTAGCTCGGGACTACCAGAAGCTGATTATACCATTAATTAATTAAGTTAAGGTTGTTATTAAGTTAATCATCATTCAAACATGTCACAAAGATAAACAAATAAAGATGAGAAGAAGATAACACAACAAATAACTAAAAATAAACTACTACTGCTAATAATAAAAGTCTACAAATCGAAGCGGGTTCGTGAATAATAGAAAGATACAACCATAGGATTTAAGGGTGGCAAAGTGGGTAGGTTGGGTGGGTTTGGTTGTTGGGTCAGGATGGGTTTGGGTTAGGATGGGTATGGGTCAAGATGGGTAGATTAAAAAAAATGGGTTAGGATGGGTTGGGTCAGGATGGGTTTAAGTCTGGATGGTTTGATTTGGATAGGTCAAATCAAAATAGATTAAAATTAAAAAAAAAATAACAATAAAAAATTTAAAAAGTAAATAAAAAAATAAAAAAAAGTAAAAAAAAAAACAAATTTAAAATTAAAAAAAGAAAAATAAACTTAAAAAATAAAATTTTATGGGATCCAAAATATTTCATTTCGAACCGAACCGGTTCAACCCGGACCGTTACGACCCGACTGGGCCCGGTAGCGACCCGGACCGTTTCGCCCCGGCCTGGCCTAGTAGCGACCCGGAACGTTTCGACCTGGCCGGGTCCGGTAACGACCCAGACTGTTTCAACCTGACCCGTCCCGTAGCGACCCGGACTGTTTCGAACCGGACCTGGCCCGGTAACGACATAGACCGTTTCAACCCGATCCGGACTGTTTCGACCCGGACGGGCCTGGTAGCGACTCGGACAATTTCGACCCGGCCGGACCTGGTAACAACTCAGACTGTTTCAACCTGACCCGTCCCGTAGCGACCCAGACTATTTTGACCCGGCCTGGCCCGGTAGCGACTCGGAACGTTTCGATCCGGTCGGGCCCAGTAACGACCCAGACCGTTTCAACCTGACCCGTCCCGTAGGAACCCAGACTGTTTTGACCCCGGCATGTCCCGGTAGTGACCCGGAACGTTTCGATCCGGTCGGGCTAGGTAACCACCCAGACCGTTTCAACCTGACCCGTCCCATAGCGACCCGGACTGTTTCGAAACGGACGGGCCAGGTAGCGACCTGGACAGTTTCGACCTGGCCGACCTATTAGGAATGATCAACACAAGGATCATGGCTGCCCATAGACAAGCTCTCCATCTCCAAGTGATATGTATTCTCTCATGATCCTCACGACCCTCGATATTTATTGCATACTACTCTACGATCCTCTTCTTGGCCAAGCTAATCAAGGCAGGTCGAAGCCTAACCATTGAGGGATGTTAGAAGGACCAGAAGGCCTCCCAAGGGACCCCAAGATCTCTGGAAGAAGCTTAGTAGTCGGCCCAAGAGAGCACAAGAAGGGATGAACAAATGGTGGGGGTTAGCTTGCTATTTATAGAGCTCTAGGGAAAGCACGGTCGTGCCCAAGAGTGTCAAGGGCGTGCTCGTTGTCTCATGTATGTTCTGTTGCTGCATCGCAGACTCTTGTCTGTCCTTTTTGTCTGAGCACGGGCATGCCTATGCATGTGGCACGGGCATGCACTTGCTGTTTGTCTTGATTTCTTGCTCTCCAAGTTTGCTGCGTTGTTCTCTCGCGTGCAGAACCTTTGTGCAAGTGTGCGTGGGCGTGCTTGGTCACTCCGGGGCTGATTTTAGTGTTGTTCAAGTCCCAGGATTGTCTTCAAAACATACAGTGAACCGGCTGAAAGTCTCGTATTTTCAGGAATCTCCCGTTGTTGCCTGTTTTTGCTCGGAAATCATTCGTTTCCGTCTTGGAGCTTCATTTTCCTGCAAAATACAAATAGGAACGAATTAAGTATCAAATTTTAATAATATTACCTTAATTGTACCCTATTATGAGACTGTTTATGTCCGTTTTATATGTTAACTTTGTGAGTTATCAACTATGTTTCTAGGTGGGTGGAAGCTCAAGCTTTGCCTACAAATGACGCACGGGTTGTTATGCGGTTCTTAAAGACACTGTTTTCTAGGTTTGGTGCACTTAAGTCCTTGATTAGCAATCGCGGTACACAGTTTTGCAATGACCAGATGGAGAAAGCTTTGAAACGCTATGGGGTCACCCATCGGCTTTCTACAACTTATCATCCACAAACAAGTGTTCAAGTGGAAAAATACCAATCGATGAATCAAGAGAATCCTAGAGAAAATAGTGGGGCAGAACCGAAAGGATTGGTCGGATCACCTAGAGGATGCATTGTGGGCTTTTCGCACCGCATTTAAGACACCGATAGGCACCACTCCTTTTCGGTTAGTTTATGGGAAAGCATGCCATTTACCGGTTGAGTTAGAGCATAAGGCGTTTTGGGCATTGAAGAGGGTGAATTTAGATCTGGATATGGTAGGTAAGCATAGATACCTTCAGTTGCATGAGTTAGAGGAGTTGAGGGATGATGCTTATATGAGATCGTGGGATTATAAAGAGAAAACTAAGAAGTTGCACGATAAGCGAAGATAATGAAAGAATTTTAAGTGTGGGGAGAAAGTGTTACTGTATAATTCTCATCTTAGGTTGTTCTCAGGAAAGCTTAGGTTGCGATGGACGGGTCCTTATGTTGTTACACAGGTTTTTCCATATGGTAGGATTGAGATTGAAGGTGAGGATGGCCATCGATGGAAGGTGAATGGACATAGGTTGAAGCATTACGAGAATGGGATGAGCGTTGATGAGGAGGTGGAGGTTTCAGACCTCCTTGAGATCAATCCCGAGTAGGTTTGTGAGAGTGTGGGGATACCCCCAAGTGTAGAGTTTGTATATTCTTTTCATGTTCGTTACTTAGTTGCATCGTCTTTGTGTTTTTGCTTTTATCATGAGTCTAGGTTAGTAGTTTGAGTTTTTTTTTTTTTTTTAGTTCGGTATTCTGCTAGGTTTTTGTTTTATCTTGTGCAGGTTTGGATTGTACCGCTCGTACTCAATCTCCATTCGGGCGATTCTGGAGCTATACATTATATTAAAGCAACCTGAGAGTCAACCATGTGTCACAGCCGATCGCGAATGAAATGCTATACGATCGAGCTGGATTGGACTATAGATTTTGAATCTTTCATGTTAATTAACTAGCTAAGTCCTTCCCAATTTACCTTTATCTTTTTCTTTTAGCATTTTATTTTTGTTTTCAGAATTTGTTTTTAGTTTTTCCTTTGAGTCGTTTTCTATTCCTACATTGAGGACAATGTAGAGTTTAAGTGTGGGGATGGGAAACTGTCGTTTAGCTTGTAGGTTGATTATAAAAAAAATGTCCCTGAGTTTGAAGGTTGCACTATAGAATATGGGAAATGATAGATAAAATCAAGTGTCTGGTTTTCAAATACTATATGAATTAGAGGAATAAATAATTGAAAGCGTGTTGACTTGGGTTGTGTGGGTAGGCCCAGCCGGTAGAAAAGTTTCATTTGAGCTAATACGCCTAAATATATTAGGATACCTTGTGGTTCTCATCTAGAAAAAAATGAGGAAGCTGAAACCGCCAATAATAGTATAAGGAATACCGTTACAAGTTTAAAACCGTTAGAATTTCTAATCAAAAGTTGAAGAAAAAAGAGCTAGATATAAAATAAGGGCAAGGCCAATGCTGTCGTTTCTAGGGATAGTGACTCTGGACTCGACTCCCTCTAGGATTGTCTGAAAAATAAATATCTAAAAAAGCTCATGAATTAATTAGAAATCAAAGCGAAAATGTTGAAGCTTAAGGTGTCTGGCCACTGGAATAGCGACTTGGATTGGTCACACCCTCTATGTTAAGTATGCTGAGATAAAAATGAAAAAAAAAACAAATAATTTTAAATTCTCTCGGTTTTCTACATAAAACGGTTAGGAATAGTCAATTGGTTGGTCCTTTTGTTTCATAAGCTTGAGACGGGATTAGGTGAAACTGAGGCTTCTTTAGTGTAAGATCTAGGTAGACTAAATGAACCTAAAATTAAACTAACATGATAAGGAGCTTAGAAACCGGCGGCTGGGTTTAAGAGGACAAGTATACCTGCAATCGCAGTTGGCACGTGATTAGATTTTTAAAATTAAAATAACATATGTTTTGAGGCCAGATTATTTGATTGTGATTCCATTGTATGCTTTTTCATGGATGAAAAAGAGTTAAGTGAGGGGATGTTTGATGTGTCGTAAAACACATCTCTTTTCCTATGAATTTTGTATATTATTTGTTCAAATTTTATTTCATTTTTATTATGTATTTATTTATTTTATTATTTATAGGTGTTCGTCGAAAATGAGCTTAAAACGAAAGAATTTTAATTGAGACACGAACACTTGAGAGCATGTGTTCATGGACGTCGAAGCGTAAATTAGAAACTTTGGTTGAGCCAATAACAACCAAATCAGGAACTTGGAGTTGTAATAATAATATAAAAATAATAATAATATTAAAGAAAAAAAAAAGAATTAGTTGGGCTCGTGGCCCAACCTAAATAAACAATTAAATAAGTCGGTCGCTACAAATATTGAATGGATATATGTTTGTTTTGACGGCAGAATTTATTTTGAATTTGTTCGTTTGACTTCGACAAACATTCAAGCGAAGTCAACCAAGACCAAGAAGCTGCAGTTGACAAGCAGAAAAGCTGGGAAGAAGAAAAGGTTATGGGCACGTTAAAGATTAATATTCAAGGAGTCTTGGGTTTGATTTAGTTTTCGTTTATATTTTTATTAGACAAGATTAAAAATATTTTTATTTATTTTGTGATGATGTTTCTAAGTACTATGAGTGGCTAAACATTTTCATGGCTGCTTAGGATGATGATTTAGATAAAAATATGATTGAATGACGTTTGATTTCCGTTTGGATATGTAGAATTACATGATTTTAACTTTTATAGTTGGATTTGATATATGTGTGTTGGTGTTGATTTTTATTTGAAGTATGTTTATTGGTTTTGTGGAGCTATGCATGTATAGATACCCCTAGGTCTAGAAATCAATCTAGTTCGTCAACTTAGGTTAGCGTGCTAGTATTTGGAGTTGGAGTACGACACAAGTATAACAAACTAATATAATAAATTAACTAAAACGTGTAGTCCATTCTTGAGGGTGAGAAATCTAACTCGAGATTGCTAGGTAACTAACTAGGCATTGTTCGGTAGTTGACAAGCGCTAGGGTGGGAATCGCTACTTGTCCGTGTTTAGAGTTTTCCTAGGTTTACTTCAGTAGAGTTTATGTTTGCTTCATAGTTTGAGGGTTTTAATCCAAGGGTGGTTTTAATTTGATTTATGTGGGATTTTGGTACGCTAGGGCGATCCAGATCCATTTTAGCATTTCTACACTTATCCTGCCTTGATTCCAGCTTGCTAGCCTTAACTGCAGGAGGAGAGTAGTTGGATGAGATTAAGGTCTCCAAACAGGTTTCTTAATCAGGATTGAGTATCATGTCTAAGGATTCTTACCTAGGTAGCCAGTCTTTTCCTTGCTTGATTTTTCCATCACTTTAGTTCGGTTTTTATTCTGGTTTTAATTAGTTTTTAATTTAATTTAATTTAGGGCAATTTAGCTAATTAATAATTAATCAATTTTTATATTTTCAATTTAACCCCACTAGTTATTAGTTTAAACAAGCAATTCAGTGACTGTTCAATTTTCTATGTTTAATTTAGTCCTTTGGTTCGATACCTGGTCTTATTTGCTTGCTACAAACGAACCGTACAGTTGCGGGTTGTGTGTGGTTTAGTTGAGTCTAGGGTTTTAACTTGTGCACATTTATATATATATATATATATATATATATATCAGCACGCATCAATGATTAAACATACAAACGATTGTTCTAACTACTAGATATTATTGTTTTTACCCGTAGGTTACAATCTATAACATAAACATCACAAATATGCTTAACAAAATCATATTTGAACACGTTTCAATGTTTATAGATTCAAACTATAGAATGCAAATGTGATGGATTGGATGATGATAATGGATCTGGATTACTTCCTGAGCTTGTTCTTCGCTTTCACAGCAATTCTTTAGCTCCAGAAATCGCCCCAAATCGTCCCAAAAATACCCAATGTTCTAAACAGAGGTTGAAACTCTGTTTTAAAGAGTCAGACAAAAGTGAACGGCCGTTCACAAGGGCCGAACGGCTGTTAACATGACAAGTAGGCATAAAAAGTCTTTGAGTGCAGTGACGTAGGCTTCTAGAACCTTGCACAAAATATATGGCTAAGTGAACGGTCGTTCACATATTCCGAACGGCCGTTCAGATTGACCAGGCCTCTATTCTTGCTCAGAAACCTTCTTTTTTTCTTCGGGTTTGCTTCCAGAACATCATTTAAGACCTGCAATCATAAAGATACCCAAATAAGTACCAATTCCTCGTATATAAGGTCAAAAACGTATGTGAACGGGAGTTAAACGGGGATTTTTATATGTATAATTTAACGTATATCACTTATATATAAACATATATCTTAGCTATGCCCCTATAGTGACCACCCTTCGGTTCATTATTAAGTTTGCCTATTGAACTTAGATCTTGGGATATACAGCCAACTAGGTTAGGTTTCCCTCATGTCCCTTTTCCCATGGGCTTTAATCTCATTCTACAACTTGATCTCGTATCAACCACCGGGTTGTTGGATCAACAATTATCATTGACTGTGCTAAGTCAACAACAATAATTTGCATATTGAGTTAAGTTGTTCTAACGTGTTCTTGACGCGCTGGTCAGTTTGCCATTTGTCAATTTGTAAGACTTATATCATGTGATCTCATCTAAGGCTTTGGGCCCCAAATATTTTGGGCCTTATTTTTTGGAAAAAAAAATGCGTATAATGTATGTATAAAGATTACTTCAATGATATATAAAGTAACTAGATTATACCTCGGGAGCCTCTCGGGGTTGAGAAATCTAATATGACATATTAATCTTACATATAAAATAGAATGATGCGCTTTACAGCTACATGCAGGAAAACTTCGGGTAGCACCTAACCTAAAACAATTAAAAATGTATCTCAAATGTTAACGGCTAACCTTAAACAATGTATAACTCTAATAATAATATCTAACCTAAAACAATGTACAACTCCAATGCTAACGCATGTTGAAAATAGAATTCATATTTACCGAAACATAATTAGTGACTTGCCTATACATGATTAATGATTTACCTGAACACTTTGTGTTTTTTTTTCCTGTATGAACAGAATCCTACAAAAAAATAGTCGTTTTTTCTCCGTTTTTATATAACACTATGGTACTCGTTGGAAAGATAATAAAACGCTCGTTAATTTGGCGTAATTTTTTTCTTTAAAAAATCTCGTATATAAAAGATATTAACGTTTGAAAATTATGGGAGGAAACATAAGAGATAAGAAAGAAAAATCCAATTTTGTTTTTAAATTCTTTTTTTCCTAAAATATCTCAATGCCACATGACACACTCAAAAAAGAGAATGTCTCTTTGAATGTCATGTTATTAAAATGGCTTTGGTTTATTATATGTATAGATTGTAGTCTGGTGGTGAAAGCTATGCACTTTAGTTAATTAGCCCTAGGTTCGAATCCCAGCTAACAATAACTTTAGCCTTGTATTTTTAGTTCCTTTATCATTAGCGTTTAACACTCCACCTTTTTAAAAAAAAACCTTTATTTTTTCTGAAACTTAGTTCAAATCCCACCAACATAAGGTATGGAGTTTAATTTAATTTTATGTTTCTCTTGGGTATTGAATGGTTATCATTTAATTTGGATTGCTAAAGCCTTTACATGTCTTTTTATTTTGGTGGAAAACAATTTATATTAATCAATTGCACATGAAAAACAATTTCTTTGCTATGCCATGTTTAGTTTAGTTGATATGCTTGAGGATTTTGGAAATTTTCTATTTGCTGGTATGGATTTGGTACTGATGTATATTATGATAAAATAACATGGTCCATAATTATGCTATATTGAATCCTTTTAAAATTCGACGCATCCCCACCCAACCACCCATTTTACTAGACTTAAGTGTTTTTAAAAGGGTCACAATATTGAAGTTCGCTTTGAGCCATCAAAAAGGTTGAGCCGACCCTGGGTAGGTGTCACCCTTTGAACCTTCCTTTTTGTCTTTAGAATGACAAGAAACTCAATTCATGGCTAAACATGTTTTCATGCCTTTGGTGATGTATTTCAAAGTCAAACCAGACTTCGAGTCTTACCAATTGGCATTTGAGTCCAATCAACTCGATTAATTCCTAAAACCATCTTCATCTTCTCATGGTCATGTGTTTGCAATATTTGTTCGATTACCAACATCCTTATTGCGAAACCTTCCACTTTCAAATGCAAGCTACCCCCACATTTAAGTGTTATGGGATAACATTCAAATGAGGTGATGAAAGGTTCTCCCTTTCGTATGAAGTTGAGAAAACTTTTCAAATACCATTTTTACATCCCCCACGGGTGATTTCTTTAATGATTATTCCTCCCACATTTCTTGCACTTTGAGGAAGTTTGAGTAATACCATTTGTTGTGACTCTAACACACCCATGATAAGATAGAAAATTTATATATCTTTGTGTTATGTAAGTCATCTATGTGTATTGCTCTGCTCAGATTTCAATAGCTCACATGAGCTTCTAAGCGATTTGAGTACTCCTCATATGAAACTAAATATTATCATTAATCCATGAACTATATAATTGGTCATCTCGAGTTATCCTTATTAATGAAATTATATTTATAGATTTGTTTTTACAAAATTCATTCTCATGTCGTCACATATGTTTGAATGTTCAAAATTAATTTAATCTCCATCGATCATCTAAATTAACAAGTATTAGTCTAGCATGCTTTAGACTCCAATACTCAAGCATGTGAACAGAAGATGCATCATTCAGATTCTTCACAGCCTTAAGAGATAACACTTTATCTCTTCGAAACATTCATGTCTTTGTTTACAACAATGAGATTTTATTTTACCATTCCAAAACCTCTGTTTTAGGAATGTTTCAAAGCCATAGTTGATTTCATCTATTAGGATCAAAACTCGTTTGCCTTTAATCTTCAAGGCTTCACCATTGACTATTAAGAACTTAAACATTAGTCTTAATATAAGTCAATTTGATAAACATTTTCATCATCAACGAGATGAACCATATAAAATCATTATATCTTGAGATAGAGTGAATTAGATTGACACTCAATGACATGACATTTACATACGTCTAAAGTGATATATATACATTTTTGTTGAAACCGTTCAATGGGAGACTCTCCCAAAGTAAAGGACAAATCCTTCACATAGGTCAAATAACATTGATGATTGTAGAAACATCTACACATCCATCACTATTGTAAGTGTCTTAAAATAAATTTAGCAAACTTTATTAAAGAATTTACAATATTAACATATATTTCTTTCATATGTTTGTAGTCATCGAAAATTCACAAGTGTGTATTTCCATATTGATACTCTCAACATTAGATGACATATCTTGTTTTCGTGTATTTAATCTCAATACACTTGCCACGTTTGTCATGATTCTCACATGAAGTGGTTGTACGTTTGATGTTTGGTATGTGACTTATTGCATAAGTCATAATCACAACCCGCTCATTGTTTTCTTGCACGACACTTCTTGCACAACTCGTTAAAATAAATATCCTTATTAAATTCGTTGAATGTAAATCGGTAAGGAAATAAAATACCATCGTCTTACATTTCCTTTATATATTTATCGTTTATTATATTTTAAATTACTTGCTTATTTAAAAACTATAAACGATAATCCAAATAATATATAGAATATATTACAAATATATTTTAAACGGATTCATAAAATGATATATAAATATCAAATCCCAAAATGATTTTCTCTTCAACACTTAATCATTCGACGAAATAATCGCAATTATATCTTGTGGTATGTTTCGAGGTACTCCCTCAATACACTATTCAAAACAACAAAGTTGTTTATAATTAAATATTCACAAGTAGTCAAATAAGTAAATATGTCTAAAACAACATCAAGGTGTTTTCCTCGAAATAGTTTCTAAAGACTATTACTTGGTTCAAGGTATCATACTTCTCATACGAGTATCGAACCAATTGCAAAGACATGTTTTATTCATTCAAAATATTTCTCGTTTTTGCAAGTGTTTTAAAATTAAACTATATATATTTATGTTTTGATTACAAAACAATACCATAAACTCGAAAATAGTTTTATCATTTAAAACCGTATCAAACTTGCTCGTTAGAAATAAAATGATTACAAATCATCTTAATTAGTTTATCATAGTTAATCCAATTTTAACCTGCTTGTTAGAAAATAAATGATTATAAATCGTTAAAGTATATGGATTTCATGATAAATCGTTTCTAATTCGCTCATTAAAACTACACGTGTACAAAATATTTAAAAAATATTCGGTTTCAATCAATAACTATTTCTAACATACTTGTTAGAAGACAAATGATTATGCTCATTGTTATATGGTGTTTTGGTTATATAACTAAACCGTTTCTAACACGCTTGTTAGAAATAAACGATTACCAAAATCATTTCAAAACTTATTGGTTAATATATATACAACCCTTTCTAACACATCCGTTAGAAATAAATGTTGGGTCTGCTGACCTGGAGAAGAACAGATGATCTGAAAAGTTTCTATCTGTGATCCAGAATAAAATCAGCATTTACAAGTTTCTTCTCCCAAATGACTGTTGACTCTAACAACTGCTATACACAAACATCTGATGAAAAACTGCTGATCTCAAAGGACTGATAAGGAAACAACTGCTGATCCAAAGTACTGAAGGCTCATGGTTTGTTGGAGCCAGCAGCACTTAGGCTCCAACAGATGATTCAAGCTATCAGAGGTTTACATATCAGCTGTTAGATATCAGAGGTTTCCAATGTAATAGTTGTTATTTAGATCAGATGTTTTATGTTGTTATTATTCTGTTAGATGTCACTGTCTTAGGTGACGTTAGCCATAATCTAACACCCCAACCGATGGCGGAAACATCGAGGTGTCACATAGTGATGATTGTTCAATAGCTCATGGTACTAAATGAAAGTTGAATAATATTAAACAATTAAAAATTTATCTTACAAGTAAAGATTACAAAAGTTGATTAATATAAACTAGGTCCGAAGCTCCTATGTGTTCCAAGGCTTGTACAACTTCCAATAGAAAATAAACCTGAAACATGTTAAGTTGGAAAGATGGGAGGGGGGGGTCAACTATAAATAGTTGGTGAGAATACATAGGTTTTGCATATAGTTGAAAACAATATGTTGTATAGCAATCATAGTTGAAGTATAATAATGAGTAATGATAGAATATGAGTCCGACATGTAACAATGCGTCTTTTGTACAACCAAACCTTGTGTCGACTGAGACCTAACTCGCAAGTTAGTAAAAGTGTAACTGTTATCAATCATCCCTGAATTTATGCGGGGGGATGGGTTTGTCAGACCTATAGCGCTATAATCTAAACAGGCGGCTTGATCATTGTTAATGATTGTACTGTGTCTTTTTGATACAGTCAAATTATAGAATGAGTAAATGATAGTGTATAAAATGTTTATAATTGAATCACAAGTTTCAACAATGAAAATGTATGAATTGTTTAAACATGTTTCACCCCAAAATGTAAAACAGAAAAAAGGGGCTATGTAAACTCACCTGATAAGTTAGCAAGTGATCACATAAATGATGATGTTGATGTGGTGAGGAGAAATCCAAACAATTATCCTAGATTGTTCAAATGATAAAGTCAATAAGTTGGTTGGCTTAGACTCAAGTCTAGTACCGTAGAAAACTAGGGATTCTAGATCTTATAATCTGATAATTATATTGAATTAGACTCGTCCAAATTAGATTTCGACGACGATATAATTTTGTGGTTGAAAAGAAAAACCAGTGAGTTCTAGTCAAAATCGAAGTTAATTACTATTATTTTTTTTCTTTTTTATTATATAATTTGTATACAAGTTAAACCAACTTCTCACATTTAAAATCATATGGTTTTTACAATTAATCGATTAAAAGAACAATATATTATCATAATAAAACTAAATGGATTCTTATAAAAAAAATATAACCATTAGAGTATGACTATTCTTTCATGAACTTAATGCAGGCGCAAAGCCATGTTTGCAACCCAACCAATTCACATAAAAAGTTATTAAATAATCCAATACTTGTTCTAAGTTTTACATAGCTAAAACTCAAAACTTTCCCATATTAATTTTATCTAAAAGAAATTATGTTTAAGTTTAAAACCATTCCTTTTTGTATTTAAATACTAAATCAATTAAAACTACATATATAGATGAAAGGGTTATGAAGTTTTTATCAAATATGCATTACATGCGTTGATTTTATTTAAATAAATAAACATTAATTTTTTTTTCATAATTATCTAAGAAAATGCATTATGCTTTTCGTTTACGTTTTCCTTTTATCCATTGATAATTGTCAAAACACATGTACCCAAGATACTTGTTCTTAATTTTTTTGTATTCAACTAATATTAATATTAATACATATATATAACAATAGAAGCATGCGAAGTTACCTGGAAGAAAGAAATATAAATTAATATAGGAGTTGTACGGAGATTGTGGTTTCTCCGATAAACCGGATGGTCTTGCGTTTTGAGTCGCCAATAGCGTTGGTTTGCTAGTCTTAGATTCGGGAAATCGTTGTAGATCGCAAGGAGGTAAGGTGGTTACGGCTTTGATTTGATAGAGGGATGCCATGGTCTCTCCAATGCAAGGAGGGTTTGAGAATTTGAGCAACAATGGTGGTGGTGTCGGTTCTGTGCCACACCGAAAGACTCGGAACGGTGGTCGACAGAGGCATACATAAACAAGAGTTTATGTTATCTCTCCATAGATATTGGGAATTTATCATTACGTAACGGGTTTATGAACGTAAAGGTGCTAATCAGTTCACGAAATCAAGGGCAAATTTAAAGGCGTTGAAGATGGCAATGGTTGAATGTAAATGTTGCATTAAAATGTTTGAAATCCCCATTAATGGATAATATGCATTTTCTTCTTATTCATCGATAGATACGCCTAGTAATCATATGGTTTCCATTAAGCAAAATAGTTTTTATATCAACTCATTTTTTTTGTAATTGGTTGTCATACAAATGCAACTATTATTATTAGAATGCTAAAATCAATTTATGGTTTTATATATATTTTTTTTAAATTCAAAAACATATTGTATCATTATGATTATTATTATTAAAATGTTTGAAATAAAAATTAGACATGGCTAATCTTGTACGAAAGAAGTATAATGTAAGTAAAGTGGTGATTTTACTAATTCACGAATTGGGGAAAATACGCGATGTTACACATAAATCATGAGTGGTTTTGATTGTCTATAAATAGAACAGTGCATGTACTGTTCTATCTATCACTCAAATCATTCTCTTAGACAAACAATCACAGAGTGATCAGGCTGAGGGGGAGTACTTGTATAATCGTTGTAATCATTTGATATATGAAAGCATTCGATTGAAAAAACATTTATTCTCTTTGTTTTGATTCATAATTTGTTATTCCGTTGCACTTTCCATTCTTAGATTAACTTCTTTCATATTTTATTTACTAAACAATCAAAACAAATCAAACTCATATCCTAACAATTGGTATCAGAGCTTAGTCAATTAAATTCGATCTAATCAATCAATTTAATATAAACAGATCAGCTCACAATTATTGATATCGTTTGTTTGTCGGATTGAAAATAGAGTAATAGTTTATTTACGTTTAAAGTCTTATAAACAGACTTTGTTTTGCAAACAATCAGAGAATGGTTTCAATCAATCACGATCCACATAACACTGGCACGAACAACAAGCCACCGATGCTTGTCAGATCTGAATACAATATCTGGCAACGTCGGATGAGCCATGTTCTAGCTCAACAGAACACTGAATGCTAGAAGTCGGTTATCTTCGGACCAGATGTTCCGATGGTGCCGAGTACTGAAGATCCCAAGGTTCAAGAGCCAAAGAAACTTGAAAACTACTCCGAGCAGGATTTTCAGAAAATTGAGCTAGATGCTAAGGCCTTCAGTATTGTGGCCATGGCTCTACCCAATGATATCTATGTTGGGCTGTTACACTGTAACAGTGCAAAGGAGTTGTGGGATGATTTGAAAGAACAATTTGGTGGGACTGAAGAGGTTATTGAAAACAACCGTGAAATACTTAACCAACAATATGAGAGGTTTAACTGTCTAATTAGTGAACTAAAACTGGTGGGTCTAACTAATCCTAATTCAACTTTGAACCCTAGGTTTTTAAGATCATTACCAGACAAATGGGACATTATTGCCATAGTTATGAGAAACTCAATTGGATTCAAGGACCTATCTCTGACCCAACTTCATGGTAAGCTCTTGACCTATGAGAGAGAGCTTAACTAGAAAAAGAAGCTTCATGACTCTGGAATAGTGTCTGATGATTATGTTTTTGGTAATACAACACTTTTGGGTCAGGATGAGGTGTCTGGTAATAGTAAGGATCAGAGTTATCATCATTTCATTGACATAACTTCAGGTTTTAACTCTGATTCTTATTCACCCAACTATGCTTTTGCAGCAAGTGGTGGTGATATCCAGGCATATGATAACATATCATTTGAGTATGATGACCTCAAATACTTTGACCCTGATGATTTGGAAGAAATGGACATTATGCACCAATTGGCTCTGCTCAGTGTTAGAACTAATAATTTCTACAAGAAAACTGGCAGAAGATTTCCAGGGTTGACTGGCAGGTCAAAGGTGGGGTTGGATAAATCTAAAATCAAGTGTTATAAGTGTCATAGACTTGGTCATTTTGCTAGGGAATGTAGGAGTCAACATGGTACACCTATGATTACCTATCCAAATCAAAGGCCACAGACCAACACTTATCAAGTTTCCCAGAATACCCCTGGACCAAATGTGCAAAACACTGCTCATTTTGAACAGTCCTCAACCACTGTTCCTGTCCAGTATGTCCAAACCACTGTTCCTCATATTCCATATGTTCAAACCCCTGTTACTCAAGCACATGTGCCAATAACTGCTACTCCACCCTCTACCCCTGCAGAGACCAGTCAACAGAGTTTCTTCACACAAGGCTTTGTTGATTGGAGCAGTTTACCAGATGAGTTAACAGTTGAGAATTTTGCTCTTGTTGCCAAGGCTGAAAATGAACCAGACAATTTTTGTTTCATGGCAATGGACACAATAGTGGAAGAGGTTGAATCTGAGGATGTGGTGACTGAATTTGAAATTGTGACTAATGATATTGTTGATGCAGTAGTTCCATATGAAAAGTCTGAAGAAGAGGTTGTAAATCTCTCAGATCCTTGGGGTGATGATTGTGAGTGCAAGTGTGATTGTGCATTGATGGCTGCTACTAAGGTATCTCCTCAAATCCTAAAAGATTTGTGTTCAAACAAATGTGTAATAGCATTTGCTAACATTAAGGAGGTGAATGAAAACTTTAGGAAGAAAATTTTAGAGGATGAAGTTCAATTTGAAAAACTTTCAAAAGACTTAAAATTAAAATTGACTAAAAAAGAATCTGAAATCAGCAGTTTAAAACATGAAGCAACTGTAACCAAAGACCTGCTACAAACTATGATAACAAAATATCAGAGTTGTAAAAAGGAGCTTGAGTCCACCTAAGTTGAATGTGAAAAATGGGTGGAATCATGTAAAGGGTTTGAGATGCTCCTCAACAAACAAACCAAAAGTCATGTGAAGTTTGGTTTTTGTTTTGAAATCACTGCCCCAGCTTTTCAAAACACTGACAAAAGGGAACAAAAGTAGTTGAGGTTGTGCCAACTACTTTGGAGGGCCAAGAGATTAAAATCACTGAACCCAATGGCAAGAAAATCATTCTTGAAAAACTAGAGGGTTCTTCATCATTTACTGAACTTGAAAAGTATGAATTTAAACCTACATGGTCAGATGAGTGTGATACTCTTGAAAATTTCAAACCAGTTGATTTCAAAACCCTTGATGGTAAGAAAGCACCACAGGCAAAGGTCATTCCCTTGAAAGACCTTCCAGCAGATGCTCAAACATCTGTTGAAAAGAAGGTTGAAAAGGGGAAAAAGAAAGAGAAGGCTGAACACTTGTTTTGTGATTTCTGTGAAAAGAATAACTATGTTACTAAAAGCTGTTTTCTTCTAAGATCTTATGATATCAACAAAGGAACAAGTGTGTGTGATTCTAAAGCCACATGTTCAATATGTGGTAAAAATAATCACAAGACCAAAGAGTGTCTTTATCTCAAAAATTTTGATGTCAAAATACAAGAGTATAAGGCTAAAACTCTAGCAAGTCAAGTGGTGAGTACTCCAAAAGGAAAGCCCAAATAGACTTATGTACCTACTCAAACATCTGTTACCAAAAGTCTTGAAACATTTGCACCTAGGGATGTCCAAGTAACAGATGCTCCACCCTTAAACAAGTACCCTAGAGGATATGGACAACCACCTTGTCATAATCTGTCACATGTTTATGAAGAGCCCAAAAGACCTTTAAAACCAAGAGTGAACAGAAATCCTTATGGTTACTATCATCTGATAGGAAATGGTCAAACATCTGTTGCACCAAGTGTTGACATACAAACACTGGAAAATGGTCAGCAACAGTTGTTGAACTTGGTTCAAAAACTAGTTCAAACCACTGATCATTCTCCTAAGCTTGACGCTGAAAAGTCTAGGAACCCATCCAAAGCCAAGTTGTCATTGGACACTCACCAAAACTAATTCATTACTGATGTGTAGGGAGCTTCTGCTTACTTAGATAGTCTATGGTATGTAGATAGTGGAGGCTCCAGGCACATGACAGGATGTAGAGCCCTAATTCTGGACTTCTTAGCTCATGGAGGGGGTGATATATCCTTTGGTAATGACTCTAAAGGTAAGGTGTTGGGTTCAGGGACTGTTCAGGCTCGGAAAATCAAGTTTGAAAATGTCAATCTTATTAATAATCTTAAATTTAATCTTCTTAGTATCTCACAAATGAGTGACAAAGGCTATGGGTCATTCTTCACTAAGAAAACTTGTAAGATTATTGGGCCAGAAGTGGTTAAAAAGATTGATACCATCATAGCTGAGAGTAAAGCACAACTTGTTGCTCACAGGAGTGGCAATGTGTATGTAGTTGATATGTTGAAGGATAATCCTATGGCAAATGGCTGTCTGTTCTCTGCTGCCTCCACTAAAGAGACAGAATTGTGGCATAGGAGACTGGGTCACACTAACCTTCAAACTATCAACTCACTCTCCAAACAAAGCCTTGTAAGAGGTCTTCCATCAAAAGAATTCAAATATGACGAGCATTGTGTTTCCTGTCTAAAAGGAAAGCAACATAAAAGCTCTTACAAATCCATTGATGAGTCCAAAACAAGTCAATGTCTTCAATTGTTGCACATGGACTTGTTTGGCCTAGTTAAAATCATGAGTCTAAGAAGAAAGAGATTTTGTCTTGCCATAGTTGATGATTTTTCTAGGTTTACATGGACTTACTTTTTACACTCTAAGGATGAGACTGCAGGTATTTTGAAGGACTTTGTCACCAAAGTTGAAAAACAATATGACTTTCCAGTAAAATTCTTTAGAAGTGACAATGGAATAGAGTTTAAAAATAAGGAGTTGGATGATTTCTGCGTGTCAAAAGGAATTGTGAGGCAATACAACATTCCAAGAACACCAGAACAAAATGGGGTGGTTGAAAGGAAAAACAGAACTCTCATTGAGGCTGCAAGAACTATGCTAGCAGATTCTGGTTTGCCACTGTCCTTTTGGGCAGAAGCTGTAAACACTGCTTGCTATGTTCAAAACAAAGTTTTAATCAACCCTAGACATCAAAAGACTGCTTATGAAATTTTGTTCAAAATCAAACCACTGATATCATTTTTCAAAATCTTCGGCTACCCATGTTTCATTTTAAATCTTAAAGATTCCATCTCAAAATTTGCAGCCAAAGTAGATTGTGGGTATTTTCTGGTATATTCTTCTACTGCCAAGGCCTATAAAGTGTTTAACACAAGGACTAGGACAATAGAAGAAACTCTGAATGTAAAGTTCAATGAAGTTTCATCCTTAAAAATCCCAGCAAATCCTGCTGAACTGTTTGATTTAGACAAATTCAAATTTGAAGATATTACTACTAAAACTAACAGTGCAGGTATTCCACAGTCTCAACAACAAGATTACAGATTTGATGTTGTGATTCCAAGTCACTACAAAGTCTCTTCTGCATCAGAGGATGCAGATGTTCAAAACACCCGTCAAAACTTTGCCTCAGCTGTGTCAACAACTGTTGACCATACTTGCCCTCAAACCACTACCTCATCCAGTTCAACCATTGTTCAAACATCTGTTGACAAAAGTCCAACCTCTGTTGACAAAAGTCAGTCCAATTTTACACCACTTGGACCCATTCCCCCACTTCCATTTCAAACATTTATTAGTACTACAGAAGTGCAAACAGATATTAAACCAACAAAGTCACCAAACCTCTGTCCCTGTAACACCCCAACCGATGGCGGAAACATCGAGGTGTCACGTAGTGATGATTGCTCAATAGCTCATGGTACTAAAGTGTAAATTTGAATACATTGAATTAAATAGTTTATTACATTGAAAGGAAGAATACAAAGTACAATGATTCTAAAGCGTCAAGTCTAACTAGAATACGATGAAATCAAAGCTTAAATATAAATCCAAAAGCTTAAAAGAAACGTCTCAATAATCATCTGAAACATGTACGAAAATAGTATATGTCAATACAAAAATGTATTGGTGAGCATACCCTGTTTGAATACATATAGTAGAATTTTTTTTTTCGCAATTCACGTGTTATACTGTCTACAATTTAGTGTTCAAGCTATGTACAAATGCTACCTAAAATCAAACCTTTGTTTAATGAATCAAGAGTCACATATATATAGTATTCGCTCATAGTAGGCGATGAATAATCGTTCACACATAACAATAATCAAGTACTATTTATTGTTATGCTAGGCCGCAGAACGGTTAATGATTCAGGTCATAAGTACACACTATCAGCGAATCAACAAGTAAAACACATACAAGAATTGCGATTATGAATATATGATAAAACATGATTAAGTGAGTGAAGTAATAAGCGTACATGAGTCACCCCAAAAGTGTAAAACATGAAAAAGGGGAAAGATATACTCACAGTTTGCAAAAGCGATCAAAATCCACTTAAGCGGTCGTGAGCTAAGTAATGGAAATTCCGAGGAATTCAACCTATAATGTGTAAGAACACTAATAAGGAAGTGTCTAAAAAGTCTAAGGTAACTAGGGTCTAAAGCATTAGGGTTTGCTAAGTCGGTTTGGGGAATTAGAGTTTTTATGATAAGTCAAATTAATATAAAAGTTGTATATTAAAAATAATATGTCAAAGTTTGTAAATGTGGTTTAGGTAGTAATATAATTATTACAAATTGAATATTTAGACAAAAATATGTTTGAATAATTAAGACAAAGTAATTTAATTAATTACTTTAACTAATTATTGTAAATAAATACAATAATCATAAATATTGAATTAAATATTTATGAGTTACACCATGATACAATAATGACAATAAAGACTTTCAAACATAATAATTTTTCTGTTTTATAAGCAATGTATTTATAAAATAGATGTTAAGTAGTATAAATAAATATATAATTAATTATGTCTCATTAAACATAATTAAGTATAAAAATACAAGACATTATCCAAAAATGCTAATTTTATAGAAAATGGATACTTTCTGATGTAATTTAAGGAAAGTAATTTTCCTATAATTTTTATAAACATATTTATATTTAAAATTGATTTTATGAGATTAAATCATATTTAAATGATTAAAACTAGGAAAATTAGTAAAAATAAATGTTTTATAAACCAATAATTTTTATTTCAGTTCATGGTGATTAGAAATAATTTCCCAAAAAGTTTTAGACTCAAATCATTAAAAATATTTTTTTTATCAATTAAATAAGATTAAAAAAAGTTAAATCAATAAAAATAAGAAAATAAAATATTTTCCAGAAACTAAAAATATGATAATTTTCTATAAGTTATCAAGAAGCTACTCCTAAAGTTTCATTATTTTTAGGGCAAAAATGAATTTATTATGAATATTTCAAATTCTATATATTATATATATAAAAAATAATAAGAAAATGAAATGAAAGGACATTACAAAAATAAAAAAAACACAGATTCTGCATCAAGGGGACTCAAACTCGAGTCTGCCCTCTCCAACCCAACAACACCAACCACTAGGCTAGGTACCAACTTGTTGATTTATTTGAAACAAGAAAGTTTTTAATCAATAACACATACTAATCTTCTTCCCCAAATCTTTCAAACCCTAACCTTAACTTTTCAATAATCTAAATTACACAAGATTATTGATTTGTAATAGAGGGATTTCGTAAAGGAACAACTAAAGAACAAAATGGCACGAGAAAAGGGGACTCACGAAGCTTAGAAGTGACCGAAAATCAAGTATATAGGTCCGACCTTGCGTGCGAGATTAATAGACCTTCGGGTCATGTTTAGGATGGTTTAAGAGTGGGTTTGTGTAGTATAGTTGTGCAGAAAATGAATGGTGTACCTATCTTATATAGCGACCAACTCGAAACAGCACAATAAATTCCGATCATCAATGGTGGGTTAAAGTTTTCAACCGTTTCA
Source organism: Ambrosia x helenae (assembly GCA_030844895.1). Taxonomy (NCBI): domain Eukaryota; kingdom Viridiplantae; phylum Streptophyta; class Magnoliopsida; order Asterales; family Asteraceae; genus Ambrosia; species Ambrosia x helenae. The sequence continues at coordinate 104,836,918 of CM061234.1, forward strand.
ACATAAGGCTCGATTTAAATGCATTAAATGCCTATTGAAGCCTTGTAAAGGGTTAGGTAATGATGGAGAAAACTTGATGGTTCTCAAAACTTACGTTAATCTTTATACATTTAAATTTCACAAAAATCTAATAGACTTAAAAATGAAAAATCCTATTATAATACATTTAAATAACGTTACAATATATGTATTCATAGCCACAATCCAAATAAAATGGAAGTGATAAACATTGAATTTGATATTTTTATTAAATTTGAAAATGATTCAAAAGTGCAAGGACAAAGATAGAAACACTTGAATATATGAAGGACTATTATTGACAATTTAATAAAGCGGATGTCACAGTCTCCCCTACTTTAGAAAATTTCGTCTCGAAATTTCTTTCAAGTGGAGGTTTCTATGAAACAAAAAGCGTTGTAAAGGTCAGCTAGATTTTTAAAACAAAATTTCATCATTTATGATTCGACAAAATTTAAAATAGTTATCTAATACCCAAACTAAAAGTTTCAAAATCTTTGACAGTTGACCCGAGATTAAGAAATTGAGAGTTTAAATGTGAATGGCTTTGGGACTGTGTAACTGGTGAAGGCAGAGACAGTGATGAAGCAGTCTCCCTTACTTTAGAAAGGTTTCAGACTAGACGTTATTAGAGTATGCAACGAGTAACTAAATAACTGAGAGTGTAAGAGTACACATGGTTCGTGTTTTATGTGTGGGTGGTCAAGAGAAGGACCCTAGGAAGATGAATTGAAGCTCGTGTAAGAACGTTCTTATCGAAAATGCTAGCCATTAGTTAACGATCTAATGAAGAGGTAACTATAAAGTAATGGGTAGGTTCTTGGTCAGACTCCTAGTCCGCTCCCGTAGTATCATTTATGCTTATATATAGGGTGTACCGCAGCTGACCCACCACACTCCCGATACTTTGGATTCGTACTGATTGTCTACCAACAACCTAAATAAAATTACACACCACCCTCATGTACCTGTAAACCCATGATTGCGTTTCGGACCGAAATCATCGATTTACCTTACACTAGGGTGTTATGCTTTTCCATAACCCTAACATTAAATAAATGAGTGCAACCAATATGTAATATCCACTGTAATGAAATAATGTTCAATCATGACATGGTTAGAGGTCCTTCCCTTTCGGGTTTGCCCTTTAACCGTAATGAGAATAACATGTAAGTGTAAGACATGGTCAGAGGTTCTTCCCTTTTGGGTTCACCTTTAACCGGTAAGTTTCTGTTCAAATCGTTGGGCTCTAAACACCCAGATTGATAAACTCTGAGAATTTCACCGTTCCCCTCGGGTTGGAATATTCTAACCTGAGTCGTACATGGGCACTGGCTTAGATCCCATACGAGTTATAAACTAGTATGTTCGTTGGCCATGACGATGAACAAAATAATGTAAGTCTAACAGGGTCTTGCTCAAAACAGGGAAAATATGCATACCAAATATGCGTAAGTATATAAGTATAGCATCAAATTTTTGATTGAAAAAATAGTATAATATAAATTGAGTAAGTCGTTCAAAATGAAAGTAAACGAGTTGAACTCTTGCAAGTAAGCAGTGTGAAAATAATCACAAATAACGTGTTAGAAGTAACCATGAATAAAGTAGTGCAAGAATAAAATAATAAAGTTTTACGGCAAATGAGACTACGCAAAACAGACGTATAGTCTTCTGACATAAGGGTTTAAATTTAGTTAGTTTTACATATATGCACTATATGATAAAAGACAATTAGTAACATTCTGATAAGGATATGTCCAATATTTTGTTAGACCAAAAGTTTTGCGACTGAAAGAGTGCGAGTGTAATAAGATAAATTTTCGTTTATCAAAAACGTAATTTGCTCAAACTTTGTGATATAGTTGAAAGGATAGTAGTAATGCATGAGGATAATTTTTTTTTTTTGAAATTGAAGTGTGTTTTAGATTCAAAACAGGTTCATTTGAAATTTTTTTCGTAAATACACATTTTCATGTGTTTACGAGAAGTCAAGTTTGAAAAAAAAATGTTATAAGGGTTATTATTAGTTGCAAATTTCTCCCGAAAATATATATTGAATACGTCATAGGAAAACAAAAGGTTTACAGTTGACTTGTAAAATATGCAATACAGGTTTATAAAATGCAAAATGAAACCATTTCATGAAGTATGAGTAAATCTAATGTGTTTTGAAAGACCAAGATTTAAAATGACGTGAATGATAAGATTAACGTATGTAATAGATTACCAATATTTAAGAAAATTCATAATTTATCATTTGAGTCTTCAAATGATGAACAAAACATAAATATGAATATCATAAAACAATGAGATTGTTCCCATAGGAAACTTTGACTAACTAAAATAATTGAAATGTTATTAGTGACTTGTGGGGGCGTACTTTAGCCTATAAGTGAATGCTCATCCCGAGAGTTCCCAGGTCGGCATACGGGTCCCGCGTCTGATTGGGATTTATGCGAAATGCCAGGCCTAGACAGAAAACTCAGGATACAGGCGCTCACCCTTCCAGATTGCACGTGCCCCATCACTAGTAATTTCCAAAACTTTAGTGAGATTAAAAACGAGATGCAGAAATAGATCCTTGAGATGTGGATTTCACTCCTAACTCAAAGATGTATTTCAAAATTGAAAACCATTGTGGAATGAAACCAATCACCAAGTTAAAGATATCACCCCAGCTTAGTGGTTAAGTTTCTTTTTAAAGGAAATATTCTTTGAGGTGTGGATGTCACTCCTATCTCAAAGGTATATTCCTAAGATAAATAACATATAGAGGAGTGAAACTAATCACCAAGGTATGGATGTCACTCCTAACTTGGTGATTTCGTTTCGTTTGTGAAATACGAGTGTCTTCTTCTCCAAGCAAGATATCGAAAGAAATAACGAGAAAGAATCACAGCGAAAATATCTCGATAGAAAACATAAAGATAAAGAGAAATATATACGAGAGGACTCGTGAATGTAAGCTTAGTTATAGACTAGGCTAAAAGGCATTCTAATAACCTAATTCCCTATAACCATGACTCTGATACCAATCTGTAACACCCCAACCGATGGCGGAAACATCGAGGTGTCACGTAGTGATGATTGCTCAATAGCTCATGGTACTAAAGTGTAAATTTGAATACATTGAATTAAATAGTTTATTACATTGAAAGGAAGAATACAAAGTACAATGATTCTAAAGCGTCAAGTCTAACTAGAATACAATGAAATCAAAGCTTAAATATAAATCCAAAAGCTTAAAAGAAACGTCTCAATAATCACCTGAAACATGTACGAAAATAGTATATGTCAATACAAAAATGTATTGGTGAGCATACCCTGTTTGAATACATATAGTAGAATTTTTTTTTTCGCAATTCACGTGTTATACTGTCTACAATTTAGTGTTCAAGCTATGTACAAATGCTACCCAAAATCAAACCTTTGTTTAATGAATCAAGAGTCACATATATATAGTATTCGCTCATAGTAGGCGATGAATAATCGTTCACACATAACAATAATCAAGTATTATTTATTGTTATGCTAGGCCGCAGAACGGTTAATGATTCAGGTCATAAGTACACACTATCAGCGAATCAACAAGTAAAACACATACAAGAATTGCGATTATGAATATATGATAAAACATGATTAAGTGAGTGAAGTAATAAGCGTACATGAGTCACCCCAAAAGTGTAAAACATGAAAAAGGGGAAAGATATACTCACAGTTTGCAAAAGCGATCAAAATCCACTTAAGCGGTCGTGAGCTAAGTAATGGAAATTCCGTGGAATTCAACCTATAATGTGTAAGAACACTAATAAGGAAGTGTCTAAAAAGTCTAAGGTAACTAGGGTCTAAAGCATTAGGGTTTGCTAAGTCGGTTTGGGGAATTAGAGTTTTTATGATAAGTCAAATTAATATAAAAGTTGTATATTAAAAATAATATGTCAAAGTTTGTAAATGTGGTTTAGGTAGTAATATAATTATTACAAATTGAATATTTAGACAAAAATATGTTTGAATAATTAAGACAAAGTAATTTAATTAATTACTTTAACTAATTATTGTATATAAATACAATAATCATAAATATTGAATTAAATATTTATGAGTTACACCATGATACAATAATGACAATAAAGACTTTCAAACATAATAATTTTTCTGTTTTATAAGCAATGTATTTATAAAATAGATGTTAAGTAGTATAAATAAATATATAATTAATTATGTCTCATTAAACATAATTAAGTATAAAAATACAAGACATGATCCAAAAATGCTAATTTTATAGAAAATGGATAGTTTCTGATGTAATTTAATGAAAGTAATTTTCCTATAATTTTTATAAACTTATTTATATTTAAAATTGATTTTATGAGATTAAATCATATTTAAATGATTAAAACTAGGAAAATTAGTAAAAATAAATGTTTTATAAACCATTAATTTTTATTTCAGTTCATGGTGATTAGAAATAATTTCCCAAAAAGTTTTAGACTCAAATCATTAAAAATAATTTTTTTATTAATTAAATAAGATTAAAACAAGTTAGATCAATAAAAATAAGAAAATAAAATATTTTCCAGAAACTAAAAATATGATAATTTTCTACAAGTTATCAAGAAGCTACACCTAAAGTTTCATTATTTTTAGGGCAAAAATGAATTTATTATGAATATTTCAAATTCTATATTATATATATATAAAAAAAATAATAAGAAAATGAAATGAAAGGACATTACAAAAATAAAAAAACACAGATTCTGCATCAAGGGGACTCAAACTCGAGTCTGCCCTCTCCAACCCAACAACACCAACCACTAGGCTAGGTACCAACTTGTTGATTTATTTGAAACAAGAAAGTTTTTAATCAATAACACATACTCATCTTCTTCCCCAAATCTTTCAAACCCTAACCTTAACTTTTCAATAATCTAAATTACACAAGATTATTGATTTGTAATAGAGGGATTTCGTAAAGGAACAACTAAAGAACAAAATGGCACGAGAAAAGGGGACTCACGAAGCTTAGAAGTGACCGAAAATCAAGTGTATAGGTCCGACCTTGCGTGCGAGATTAATAGACCTTCGGGTCATGTTTAGGATGGTTTAAGAGTGGGTTTGTGTAGTATAGTTGTGCAGAAAATGAATGGTGTACCTATCTTATATAGCGACCAACTCGAAACAGCACAATAAATTCCGATCATCAATGGTGGGTTAAAGTTTTCAACCGTTTCAACATAAGGCTCGATTTAAATGCATTAAATTCCTATTGAAACCTTGTAAAGGGTTGGGTAATGATGGAGAAAACTTGATGGTTCTCAAAACTTACGTTAATCTTTATACATTTAAATTTCACAAAAATCTAATAGACTTAAAAATGAAAAATCCTATTATAATACATTTAAATGACGTTACAATATATGTATTCATAGCCACAATCTAAATAAAATGGAAGTGATAAACATTGAATTTGATATTTTTATTAAATTTGAAAATGATTCAAAAGTGCAAGGACAAAGATAGAAACACTTGAATATATGAAGGACTATTATTGACAATTTAATAAAGCAGATGTCACAGTCCCTCTCCTCAAAATGCAACCATACCATGCCAGGGAGATTTAATCTACCTATAAGCTCATCCACCAGACCAAATCATTAGCAACATCAGAGAGGGAGTGCTCACAAGGAGTCAATCCTCAAATATCTGTCTTTTTGCAGGCTTTCTATCTCTCACACAACCTGTCAAGTACCAAGAGGCACTGAAAGACAATAGCTGGGTAGAAGCCATGCAGGGAGAGCTCCTTCTGTTCAAAAGACAACAAGTATGGGAACTTGTACCACTGCCAAAGGATGTCTGTCTAATTGGCACAAAGTGGGTCTTCAAAAACAAAATTGATGAAAGGGGTATAGTTGTCAAAAACAAAGCTAGGCTTGTGGTTCAAGGCTTTAGACAAGAAGAGGGGATAGACTATGATGAAACCTTTGCTCCTGTAGCTAGGCTAGAAGCTATCAGACTCTTCCTAGCCTTTGCTGTCAACCACAACATCAAGGTGTATCAAATGGACATCAAATGTGCATTCCTTTATGGCAAAATTCAGGAGGAGGTCTATGTATGTCAACCACCTGGTTTTGAAGACACATTCCATCCTGATTATGTCTACAAGCTCAACAAAGCTTTGTATGGACTGAAACAAGCACCAAGGGCATGGTATGAAACTCTTTCCACCTTTCTCTTATCCATTGGTTTCACAAGAGGTAAAATTAACAAAACTTTATTTCTTAAATGGAGAGGGAAAGACTTAATGATTGTTCAAATATATGTGGATGATATCATTTTTGGATCCACATGTAACAAAATGTGTGAAGAGTTTAGGGAACTCATGACAGCAGAGTTTGAGATGAGTGCCATCAGTGAACTTCAGTGCTTCCTTGGTATTCAAGTGAAGCAGCTGCAAAATGGCACATTCATTCATCAATACATGTATGTTAAAAATTTACTAAGTAGATTTGAAATGAATGATTGTAAGCCATGTAGTACACCCATGAGCACAGCCAAGCTACTCACTATTGATGACAAGGATGAACTGGTTGATCAGACACATTATAGATGCATGATTGGGTCTTTATTGTACTTAACTACATCCAGGCCAGACATTATGTTTGCCACTTGTGTCTGTGCAAGATCCCAGGCTTCACCCAGAAAGTCATACCTTATTGCTGTGAAAAGGATATTCAGATACTTAAAAGGTGCTCCCACACTTGGTATCTGGTATCCAACTAATGGAAACATTGAGCTTTCAGGTTATTCAGATAATGATTTTGCTGGCTGCCACACAACAAGAAAGTCCACATCAGGAGGGTGCCAATTTCTAGGGAATGCCTTAGTCTCATGGCAAAGCAAAAAAGCAAGCAGCTGTTTCCACTTTAACAGCAGAGGCTGAATACGTTGATGCTGCAAGCTGTACAACCCAACTCATGTGGCTTCAAAATCAACTACTGGATTTTTGGATAACTACACTAAAGACTCCACTCATGCTGGATAGTCAAGCTGCTGGAAATATCATGAAAAATCCAGTCTTTCATTCCACAACAAAGCACATTGACATCAGACATCATTTTGTCAGAGATAGCTATGAAAAAGGTTTGATTTCTCTGCACCATGTTCCAATAGAGGATCAGCTGGAAGATGTGTTGACAAAAGCTTAGACACATCCACCTTTGAAAAACCGATCTCTCAGATTGGTATGCTAAACATGGATTAAACAACAAAAATGTTTTAAATAAAAACGTTAAAATGTTTCAGAAAATCAAAATCCATCCTTAAAAATCGCTTTTTGGTTGAAAAATCTGTTAAGGATAATACAACTAGTGTTTCATCCACTCTATCATCTGTTGGTTGAAAAATCTGTTTCAAACATCTGATCAGATAAAACAACCACTACTTGGTTGAAAAATCTGTTTTCAAACGTCTGATCAGATAAAACAACTGTTTTCCACTATATATATATACACACACACACCAGTAAGTAACCCGCGCGTTGCGGCGGCGAAAATAATTTATAAAGTGGTACTTGTTCTTTATTAGTTTATTAATTCTTTCGTGATATATTGTATTTTACTTCTATTAGTTTTTTTTATTTGTAGCATCGGGCGATGATGCTCCTCCCTAATTCGTAGTCCGTCAAACTGCAGCTGAGTAAAGGTATAATCATACACCCAATTCAACTCTTATCCGTGAAAATCGGGAGGGTTTGTCCCTGGAGGAGGGTAGTGGGTTTGAAAAGGGTTTGTCACTTGTGAGTTTGAAGGTGTCGAGTTTGAAAGTGGAAGGTTTGAACGACAACCAGGTGATCTTGAGAGTTTGACGATCCTTCTTGTTTAATTGGAATTGGATAACCACCACCCATAGCTTGAAATTGATGTGTTTAAGGTGAATTGAGAACTAAAAAGCACAATGTCAGAAAATAACCGCTGAGAAAATTGCCATTATGAAAAAATAGTTTGAAACCATAAAGAAACAAAAGAAATAAAATCAATTAGTTTTTGAATATATAGTCTTTTATGAATTTTAATGATTATCACCTCAAAATAATTTCATCTAAACCTTCGGCACCATGTTCCAATAGAGGATCAGCTGGCAGATGTGTTGACAAAAGCTTAGACACATCCACCTTTGAAAAAACCGATATCTCAGATTGGTATGCTAAACATGGATTAAACAACAAAAATGTTTTAAATAAAAACATTAAAATGTTTCAGAAAATCAAAATCCATCCTTAAAAATCGCTTTTTGGTTGAAAGATCTGTTAAGGATAATACAACCAGTGTTTCTTCCACTCTATCATCTGTTGGTTGAAAAATCTGTTTCAAACATCTGATCAGATAAAACAACCACTACTTGGTTGAAAAATCTGTTTTTAAACGTCTGATCAGATAAAACAACTGTTTTCCACTATATATATATATATATATATATTCAAAAAAAACTCAACAGCTGTTTGCATCAGTCTTTTGGCAACAGTTGTATGCCACATATGCTCCATTAGATGTTTGCCACGTCTCCTCTCAAAAGCAGAGCTTTGGCCACATTAGCGGTTTCATCAGAGGCTATAAAAACCCTGTTTTCCCCAACAGTTTTTACACTGTCTCATTGTATTCAAAATACTGAAACCGCCTTCTTCAACCTCTAACCCTTATACTAATTCCTTCCATCCTTTGACTCGAAATCCATTAAAATGGACCTTCAAGCAAAAGCCCCTCACAATTACCTTCCCTATCTGGTAAAAACAGATGAAGACATTCCGTTTCACACCACCACTGATGTCTTTCTCCAATCCAAATACCTGTCAATCCTAACCGCTGATGCATCCATCTACATTGACACTCTTCAAGAGTTTTGGTTAAATTTTGAGTATCATCTATAAGACAAAAAGCCTACAACCATCATTTCAAAAATTGGAGACACAAATGTCACCGTTACCCCCCAACTGATATTGTCACACCCACAAATTACCACTTGCGGGGTTTTACCGCGAGGCGCATGACAAACCAGGATCCAAGTCAACAATCACAATAAACAACTCTATATGAAATACGTAAAACCATAAACAATGATTTTATAAGCGGAAGCATTTAAGAATTTAATCAGCTACAAAAGTATTCCAAAGTATTCAAGACCATTTATTTCAAAACATGCAACTAAGCCTAGACGCCAATGCGGACCCGTGCGCCTAGTTCCATTTGTTGCTACCTTAGTGACCTGAGAAAAACATGCCAAAAAGATGTCAACATATAATGCTGGTGAGTTCACAGGTTTGTTCAATATGTTATCAAAATGTTACCAGAATGTTACCATGTCCATACTATATCCATGTTACCAAGTACGCTAGCTAGGCGTATGTTTTATTACTACTACGATTGGAAACCATTACTAGACACGTTTAGCAATGTTTAGCATGTTTAAGCAGCCCGAATGTTCAGCATGATACCAATGTTCCTGTTCGAGACAACATGCACTCGCCTGGCCCTCCAAGCCGACGAGTGGGGCAGGTCACGCCCAATAGATCTATCCACATTTCCCCCGTTGTGCATTCCCGCACATTCATGGTTTCCCCCGGGACTTCCAAAGATCGTATAGCAATACAAAGTTAAAAACCATAGTATGACATATGTTACCAAAATAGTTTAGCGCATGTTTTCTCCCCCAAAAGTTAAAGCAGTAAAAGTGGGGCCGTGAACTCACCTTAGATAGTGTTCTTCGGTTATAAGTAAAGATGTTAAGCCCTTGATAATTCCTCTACTGGAGATCTATCAAAATGTTCACATAAGTGTTCCGACTAATAACCATAAGGTTATCTAGTCCCCGATTGTCCAGATCGTAACCAAGTATGTTTTAAAACGTGTTTAAATGTTTAACCGACACACTAGACCGACCCGACATTCCGTTGGTGACCCATTACCCTAACTAATCAAGTACACATAGATTACACACAAGGTTCAAGCATAAAACACTTAGTTCGTATCAAAAATCTCGTTTCTTCATCAGAACAGTCGAACCAGTCAGTTTAAGTCTCCTTCGCCCGTTTTTAATCTCCTTCGCCCATTCTGGATTTCGTTCGACCGTTTGATGTTTCCTTCGCCCGTTTTACCACGTTCGCCCAACCATAACCCAGGTTCGACCCTGGATTCTCTCCTTCGCACCTTCGATCGGTCGAAGGAGTCCAGGTTCGCCCCTGTTTTGCAAATTTTCCTAAAAACGCTTCAAACACATTCAAAACGACTCGAAACATCATCAAACACAGCAGTCAAGCATGAATAACTTATCCCTACAAAACCCCACCGATTTCCCCAATAATATGTCCATTTCAGCCCTTTCCCAAAATGGTAAAAATTATGGAAACGTCACTATCATGCATGGATTATTTACCCAATTTGGAAACTTTTGAAATCGATCCGTATTCAACCTAAAATGCTCAGTTTGTCGAGTGTTCGATCTTTCCCCATTAGTTCTATTGATCAAAAATATCATACATCAAGTCTAGATTCGTTAAAACCCCTAAATACCCATAATATCATCATTTATCCAATCCTAACCCTAAACAACAATAACCTAGCATCAATAACAATCCTATATCATGTTTCTATCATAGATACAGCAGCAAATCATTGAACAACACATAACACCACATAATACACAATTCAGCTATGTTTATCATCATGAAGACCTATGTTTAAATGATAAGGTTTTGATTTAGAAAGATGTTTAAAAGGTTTTTAATCATGAAAACACCCTTAGAACAGATCCGGACAATTAGGGTTAGATGAAAACGAATTAAAATGCTTTAAAAAGGTTTAGGATCAAGAACACACCTTGGATTCTTGTTTAGATGTTGTAGCTAGGTTAGATTATGAAAAAGAAGAGCAAAAACTCCTTCCTTAGTGATTAGAATCGTTTGAGAGTGTTTTGAGACGGTTAGGGTTTGTGAAATGATGAAAAATGACAAAGTTTGGTATTTATACTAATCCTCCTTCACCCCAACTCAATGGTCGAAGGTGGCCTCCTTCGACCCTTCCACAGGGTCGAATGAGCCCTGTCCTGGTCGAAGGGAATTCTTTCAATTCCACATCCCAGGTTCGCCCATTTACAAAGGGTCGAACCAAACAAAATGTTCTCCTTCGACCACTCGAAGTGGTCGAACCAGAACTCATGTTTAACTAGTTTTCCAGTTTGTCGTGTTTAACGCATTCTAACACATCTTAACACATAAGCATACATCCTTAGTCTATATTTAACATATTTAAGCATAGATAAACATTTACACATCATTTAAACACATCTATGTACATAATCCACCACACGACCCATAATCTACACATATACTTAATTAGTTCATGTAATGTCACCAACAACGGAACCTGGTACTAGTGTATTACCAAAACGACTCCCAATGATCCTCCAGATCATTGCACCCTGGACAATCCTAACTTGACCCGACTCAACTAACCCAGTTAAGTCCGTTTATAAACGTTTCTCGCTAAGGTAGACTTAGATATTACTAAAATGTTTAAGCCAAACATGCCGGGTGTCACATCATCCCCACGTTGAAAGAATTTTCGTCCCGAAAATTGCGCAAAGCCCCAAAAATAAAGAAACGAAAGAACAGAACGAAAAGAAAATTACCGGATGTCATAACATCCCCACGTTGAAAGGAATCTCGACCCGAGATTCATTCCGCTTCAGCAGTAACATGCCTCGATTCAAACGCGCGCTTCGGGAAGAGATGAGGATATTTAGCTTTCACCTGATCCTCCCGTTCCCATGTGAACTCCGGTCCATGATTCGAGTTCCAACGAACTTTGACGATGCGGATTTTACTCCGACGAAGGCTACGAATCTTGTAGTCGAGAATCTCGACAGGTTCCTCCACAATGCGACGACGATCATCAACCTTGATCTCCTCCAGTGGTACAATAAGAGATTCATCAGCCAAACACGTCTTCAAGTTAGACACATGGAAGACGTTGTGCACACTACCGAGCTCCGCCGGTAAGTCAAGTCTGTGTGCCACCGGTCCAATCCGATCCAGGATTGCGAATGGTTCGACATATCGAGGGTTAAGCTTGCCACGCTTTCCGAAGCGTATGACACCCTTCCATGGTGAAACTTTCAGAAGTACCTTGTCCCCAACCTGGAACTCTAAAGGTTTTCGACGGCGATCGGCATAGCTCTTCTGACGATCCCGTGCAGCAACCAAACGGTGACGAATCTGTACGATTTTCTCCGAAGTTTCGTACACAAGTTCCGGACCAGTGAGCTGGCTCTCGCCCACCTCGGCCCAACAAAGTGGTGATCGACATTTCCGTCCGTAAAGAGCCTCGAACGGAGCTGCCTTGATACTAGAGTGATAGCTGTTGTTGTAGGAGAACTCCACTAATGGCAGGTGGATCTCCCAACTTTTGCCAAAATTGATAACACTTGCCCGAAGCATGTCTTCCAAGGTTTGAATCGTCCGCTCACTCTGTCCATCAGTTTGCGGATGATAAGCTGTACTCATATCCAACTGAGTACCCAAAGCCTTGTGCAGAGCCTTCCAGAAACGCGAAGCAAAACGAGAATCACGATCAGAGATAATAGAGACAGGCACCCCGTGCCAAGCAACTACCTCCTTAAGGTAAAGTCGAGCCAACCGCTCGAGTCCATCGGTTTCCTTAATAGGTATGAAACGTGCCGATTTTGTCAGCCGGTCAACAATCACCCAGATCATATCATAACCACTAGGTGACCTTGGCAGCTTGGTGACAAAATCCATCGTGATTCGCTCCCACTTCCATTCTAGAACCTTTGGTTGTTGCAGGAGACCAGACGGCCTCTGATACTCCACCTTGACTTTAGCACAAGTCAAACATTTGCTGACATAAGAAGCTATATCAGCTTTCATGTTTGGCCACCAATAAAGTATCTTCAAATCTTGATACATCTTATCAGAGCCAGGGTGAATAGAATAACGGGATTTGTGAGCTTCATCCAAAACAAGCTCGCGCAATCCTCCGAACAATGGAACCCAAACACGTCCCGCAAAATAGTGTAAGCCATCGGTCCTGAGTTCGAGATGCTTGTCAGCACTGTGCATAGTCTCAGCCTTAAGGTTTTCCTCCTTCAAGGCTTCCAACTGTGTAGAACGGATTCGGTCAGGCAACGACGAATGGATGGTGAGCTGTAAGGCTCGAACACGGCGAGGATTCGCAGACTCCTTCCTGCTCAAGGCGTCCGCCACAACGTTCGCCTTGCCAGGATGGTATTTGATAGCACAGTCATAATCGTTTAGGAGTTCAACCCAGCGACGCTGCCGCATGTTCAACACCTTCTGGTCGAAAATATGCTGAAGACTCTTGTGATCGGTATATACTTCACACTTGGTACCGTACAAATAAAGTCTCCAGATTTTCAACGCAAAGACTACCGCACCCAGTTCCAAGTCATGAGTAGTGTAGTTCTTCTCATGAACTTTGAGTTGACGAGAAGCATAAGCAATAACCTTCCCGCGTTGCATCAACACACAACCGAGACCACGAATAGAAGCGTCACAGTACACAACGAAGTCATCCGTACCCTCAGGTAAGGATAAGATAGGTGCAGAACAAAGTTTAAGCTTCAACATCTGAAATGCTGATTCTTGTGGTTCATCCCAGTCGAACTTTCGGTCCTTCTGGGTAAGAGTAGTGAGGGGTTGAGCGATCTTCGAAAATCCCTCAATGAAACGACGATAATAACCCGCAAGACCTAGGAATTGCCGCACCTCAGATGGCGTCTTTGGTGTTTCCCAGTCTTTAATAGCTTCGATCTTAGCCGGATCGACATGAATTCCCAGTTCATTCACCACATGCCCTAGGAATTGAACTTCACGTAACTAAAAAGCACACTTTGAGAACTTAGCATACAACTGCTCCTGTCTCAAAAGTTCCATGACCAACCGTAGATGTTCCTCATGATCCGCCTTGTTCTTGGAGTAAATCAGAATATCGTCAATGAACACGATGACGAACTTATCAAGGTATGGTTTGCAAAAAAGGTTCATTAAATCCATGAACACCGCCGGTGCGTTAGTGAGACCAAAAGGCATGACCAAGAACTCAAAATGGCCATAACGAGTGCGAAAAGCAGTCTTCTGAATGTCAGCTTCCCTGACGCGCAACTGGTGATAACCGGACCGTAAATCAATCTTCGAATAATAGCTGGAGCCTTGAAGCTGGTCAAAGAGATCATCAATGCGAGGAAGAGGATAACGATTCTTGATGGTCACTTTGTTCAGCTCACGATAATCAATACACATGCGAAGACTTCCATTCTTCTTCTTTACAAACAAAATAGGAGATCCCCACGGGGAAGAACTCGGTCGGATGAAACCCTTTTCCAAGAGTTCCTGCAGCTGGCTGGACAATTCTTGCATCTCGGGAGGTGCAAGACGATACGGAGCTCGGGCAATAGGAGTTGCGCCCGGAGTAAGATCGATACCAAACTCAACCTGACGATGGGGAGGAAGACCAGGTAAATCATCAGGAAACACATCAGGAAAGTCACGAACCACCGGAATATCCTCGATCTTCTTCTCATCGTCAGTAGAAACGTTAACAAGCGCCAGAATGGCCGAACAGCCCTTCCGAAGGTACTTACGGGCTTTCATGCTAGAAATGATACTCAGCGGAGCACCGCTTTTCTCGCCACGAACCGAAAGAATCTCTCCATCAGGGAGAGGGATCCGAATAATTTTGTCAAAACAAACGATCTCCACACGATACAACGATAACCAATCCATGCCGACCACGACATCAAAACTACCCAGGGGTACCGGCATAAGATCAATGGGGAAGGACAAACCCGACAGTTTCAAGCGACATTCCCTAAGGGTGTGTGTCGCTTCGATTTTCTTACCATCAGCCAATTCTATTAAGTACTTATCCTCTAAAGGTGTGGGTACTATATCTAGCAATCGACTAATATCCATAGATACGAAACTCTTATCGGCACCATAATCAAACAAAACAGAAACATAGCGATCATTAAGAAGGAACGTACCGGTAACTGTGTCTGGATCCTGCCTAGCGTCTGCAGATCCAATGACGAAAGCACGTGCAGTCCTGCCTCCACTGCCATTGTTCCCGTTACCGTTCCCGCCCCTCCCATTATCGCCCTGCTTCAGTTTAGCACATTCACGCTTGAAGTGTCCCGCATCACCACAGTTATAACACCCCTGCCTCCCCTGAGTCCCCTGAGCAGCAGGAGCAGGAGCAGGAGTAGCCGCAGGAGTCTGAGTTGGGGTGAGTGCCACCTTGCAATCCTTAGCATGGTGCCCCAACTGATGGCACCCACCCGTCTTCTGCCCCGAAGAAGACCCAGATGAATCAAACTTCTTTGCCGGCTGAGCTGGCACAACACTCTTCCCCACACTATCCCACTTCCTCTTGTTCCCTTCAGTAACCTTCACAGCAGCACCCTTAGTAGGCAAAACACCTTCTGCCACCTTCAGGTTAGTCATCCGATGAGCTGATCGGACAACTTCAGCAATAGTGGGAAGGTTCCTAGCAGCCACCAACCCAGCAATCTCCGGCACCAATCCAGACACATAGTGCTCGATCCTCCTGTACTCGGGTGTGTTCAAATCAGGGCACAACACTGCCAGCTCATTCCTCCTCACAGTGTATTCTTCAATCTCGGACCCAACCATCTTGTAGCTCCAGACCTCATGCTCTAACTTCTGTATCTCCTCTCTCGGACAGTACTCAACTCTCAACAGCTGCACAAACTCCGCCCAAGGCATAGCAATAGCCTCCCCCAATCCCATGTTCTGAGTAGTAGCATTCCACCACGACAGTGCAGGCCCCTCAAATGTCGCAGTAGCATACTTCACCCAGTCCCCAGCAAGACAGTTACACATGACGAACATAGACTCAACCTTCTCCAGCCATCGGAGCAGTCCCACCGCTCCCTCAGTTCCAGCGAAGTTATGGGGCTCACAGTCCCGAAACTTCTTATAAGAGCACTGAGGTGGGGGTGGATTGGCACCCATACCTGAAACACGGTACACGAGTAAAACACAAACGAAAGGACACGAAACCCAAAAATGAGGCAAGGTCGACAGAAATCAACTCACCACCCATGGCATTAATTCCGGCCTGGAAATTAGCCATAGCCATGTTCACTTGCTGCTGTAGCAAGTTGTTCAGTTCAGCTTGGGTCATGTTGATGTTTCCACGACCACCGCCTCCAGCACGACCACCGCCGCCAGCACGGCCACCGCCGCCACCGCGAGCACCAGACATGATCTAACAAATCAAGAAATCGAGGGATTCAGATTCACTTCTAGTGTCAACCACTAGAAATTTACAAGAGTTAACCTAGGGACAAATCCAGGACTATACGTCCAAACTCGAAGTCCATCGGGATTTTCATGCATTCCAGTTTATTATTTCGTGTGCACCTGAAATGATAAACTGCTCTACATGGTCCTCCAGATGTACCCCTAATCCAGACCCCAGTCACCGAATATCGTCGCCTAGTAACGCGTGACGATAGGTGCAAGTGTGAGAAGGCATGTGTGTGCTAGAACCAACAAATCAACCCCTCCTTCTTCAATCCAGAAGAAGAAGACAAGAGTAGGTAAGAACCCAAATAAAAGCGGATGATGTAACGGAGAAGCATGATGATGATGTAAGGACACCCCGACAACGTTGGTACGTATCCCACTAATAGACTCAAAGTATGTGACCGTCTAGTGTGTGCGACTCGGCTATAGACCAGACTCTACATGCAGTCCTAGTTCACTATAACCATTGGCTCTGATACCAATCTGTCACACCCTCAAATTACCACTTGCGGGGTTTTACCGCGAGACGCATGACAAACCAGGATCCAAGTCAACAATCACAATAAACAACTTTATATGAAATACGTAAAACCATAAACAACGATTTTATAAGCGGAAGCATTTAAGAATTTAATCAGCTTCCAAAGTATTCAAGACCCTTTATTTCAAAACATGCAACTAAGCCTAGACACCAATGCGGACCCGTGCGCCTAGTTCCATTTGTTGCTACTTTAGCGACCTGAGAAAAACATGCCAAAAAGATGTCAACATATAATGCTGGTGAGTTCATAGGTTTGTTCAATATGTTATCAAAATGTTACCAGAATGTTACCATGTCCATACTATATCCATGTTACCAAGTACGCTAGCTAGGCGTATGTTTTATTACTACTACGATTCGAAACCATTACTAGACACGTTTAGAAATGTTTAGCATGTTTAAGAAGCCCGAATGTTCAGCATGATACCAATGTTCCTGTTCGAGACAACATGCACTCGCTCGGCCCTCCAAGCCGACGAGTGGGGCAGGTCACGCCCAATAGATCTATCCACATTTCCCCCGTTGTGCATTCCCGCACATTCATGGTTTCCCCCGGGACTTCCAAAGATCGTATAGCAATACAAAGTTAAAAACCATAGTATGACATATGTTACCAAAATAGTTTAGCGCATGTTTTCTCCCCCAAAAGTTAAAGCAGTAAAAGTGGGGCCGTGAACTCACCTTAGATAGTGTTCTTTGGTTATAAGTAAAGATGTTAAGCCCTTGATAATCCCTCTACCGGAGATCTATCAAAATGTTCACATAAGTGTTCCGACTAATAACCATAAGGTTATCTAGTCCCCGATTGTCCAGATCGTAACCAAGTATGTTTTAAAACGTGTTTAAATGTTTAACCGACACACTAGACCGACCCGACATTCCGTTGGTGACCCATTACCCTAACTAATCAAGTACACATAGATTACACACAAGGTTCAAGCATAAAACACTTAGTTCGTATCAAAAATCTTGTTTCTTCATCAGAACAGTCGAACCAGTCAGTTTAAGTCTCCTTCGCCCATTTTTAATCTCCTTCGCCCATTCTGGATTTCGTTCGACCGTTTGATGTTTCCTTCGCCCGTTTTACCACGTTCGCCCAACCATAACCCAGGTTCGACCCTGGATTCACTCCTTCGCACCTTCGATCGGTCGAAGGAGTCCAGGTTCGCCCCTATTGTGCAAATTTTTCCTAAAAACGCTTCAAACACATTCAAAACGACTCGAAACATCATCAAACACAGCAGTCAAGCATGAATAACTTATCCCTACAAAACCCCACCGATTTCCCCCAATAATACGTCCATTTCAGCCCTTTCCCAAAATGGTAAAAATTATGGAAACGTCACTATCATGCATGGATTATTTACCCAATTTGGAAACTTTTGAAATTGATCCGTATTCAACTTAAAATGCTCAGTTTGTCGAGTGTTCGATCTTTCCCCATTCGTTAAAACCCCACCGGCGGTTTTCATGGATTTGATGAACCGCGTTTGCAAACCATATCTTGACAAGTTCGTCATCGTGTTTATTGATGATATCCTGATTTACTCCAAGAACAAGACCGAAAATGAGGAGCACCTGCGTTTGGTTTTGGAACTTTTGCGACGGGAACAACTTTACGCTAAGTTCTCAAAGTGCGACTTTTGGTTACGCGAAGTTCAGTTCCTAGGACATGTGGTTAATGAACTAGGAATCCATGTCGATCCAGCCAAAATCGAAGCGATCAAGGACTGGGAAGCACCAAAAACGCCAAATGAGGTGCGGCAATTCCTAGGCCTTGCGGGCTATTATCGTCGTTTCATTAAGGGGTTCTCGAAGATCGCTCAACCCCTCACCACTCTTACTCAGAAGGATAGAAAATTTGACTGGGGTGAACCACAAGAGTCGGCATTTCAAGAACTGAAGTCTAAACTTTGTTCTGCTCCTATTTTGTCCTTGCCTGAAGGCCCTGATGACTTCGTTGTCTACTGTGATGCTTCTATTCATGGTCTCGGTTGCGTGTTGATGCAACGCGAGAAAGTGATTGCGTACGCTTCTCGTCAACTCAAGGTGCACGAAAAGAACTACACCACCCATGACTTAGAGTTGGGTGCAGTGGTTTTCGCGTTGAAAATTTGGAGACATTACTTGTACGGTACCAAATGCACCATCTACACCGATCACAAGAGTCTTCAACATATTTTCGACCAACAACATTTGAACATACGACAGCGTCGTTGGATTGAACTCCTGAACGACTATGATTGCGCCATCAAGTACCATCCTGGCAAGGCGAATGTAGTAGCAGACGCCTTGAGCAGGAAGGAATCAATTAATCCTCGTCGCGTTCGGGCATTGCAGCTCACCATTCATTCCTCTCTACCTGACCAACTCCGTTCTGCTCAGTTAGAAGCTTTGAAGGAGGAAAACCTTAAAGCTGAGGCTATGCACGGTGCCGACAAGCACCTCGAGCGAAGACCTGATGGCCTGCACTACTTCGCAGAACGCATATGGGTTCCTTTATTTGGGGGACTTCGGGAGCTTGTTTTAGATGAGGCTCACAAGTCCCGGTATTCTATTCATCCTGGTTCGGATAAGATGTACCAGGATCTAAAGGTGCTTTACTGGTGGCCAAACATGAGGTCGGATATAGCCTCATACGTGAGCAAATGCTTGACATGTGCTAAGGTCAAGGTGGAATACCAGAAACCGTCGGGTCTCTTGCAACAACCTGAAATTCCAGAGTGGAAGTGGGAACGGATTACGTGGATTTTGTCACGCAACTGCCTAAGTCACCGAGCGGGAATGATAAGATATGGGTGATTGTTGATCGGTTGACGAAGTCAGCCCATTTTCTCGCTATTAAGGAGACCGACACCATGGATCGTTTGGCTCGCCTTTATCTGAAGGAAGTTGTTTCTAAGCACGGGGTGCCGGTTTCTATTATTTCGGATCGTGACTCCCACTTTACTTCTCACTTCTGGAAGTCTTTACACAAGGCTTTGGGTACCCAGCTTGACATGAGTACAGCTTACCATCCACAAACTGACGGTCAGAGTGAACGCACGATTCAAACCTTAGAAGACATGCTGCGGGCATGTGTGATCGATTTTGGCAAAGGTTGGGAAGCTCACCTACCGTTAGTAGAATTCTCTTACAACAACAGTTACCACACAAGCATCAAGGCAGCTCCGTTCGAGGCACTGTACAGACGGAAATGCCGGTCTCCTCTTTGTTAGTTTTAATGTTTTTCTAATTAGTTTTCTTATTATAACAACCAACCAAGTTAATTAATCAAACTTAAAACTTTTATAAACTTGAATTCTTTTTTTTTTACGATATATATTTTTTTGAATAATGTTGCAACATACGCGTTAAATTAAATCGAGATCGAGATCCAAAATACATGCAAATATTATAACTTGAGTTTTGCACATTTATTAAATTTGAAAACGACAACAATTACAAGAAATGTTTGAGGTCTAAAATTGAAAATATTTGGGGGACTATTTTTGTAAATAAATTGAAAGTCGAAGGTGACGGATGTCACAGCGAGTCACGCGTATATTATACTTAACTGGGTTAGTTGAGTCGTGTTATGGTTCGGGAACTGTCGGTTTAGTATAGAGGATCATCGGATGTCAGTCTAAAGGCTCATTAGATGTCAGTCCTTAACCAAGTGTACAAGTGGTGACGATTCGTAGAATCGTCAGAGCATAGGGAACATACAAGTCTCGAGTCCCGGGAGTTGGTGAACGAGTGTGAATGTGTTTGTTTGCAAGTATTATGTGTTTACAATCATTATGTGACTTGTCGGTATGTGAAAATATGTTAACATATGTTAAAACGGGATTTAACGCGCAAAATACACGGAACCAACCCCTATAGGCGATTAGGGGAGGCTAATCGCCTATAGGGGAGGCGATTGGGCATTATTATAGGCGATTGGTGTGCTACTCGCCTATAGTATAGGCAATTAGCAGGCTAAATGCCTATAGTATAGGCGATTAGCAACCCTAAGCGCCTATAAGTGCTGCATAATCGCCTGAAACGTGCTGGACGACTAAAAACGACTATTAATACAATACTTGACCTCCTAAACTTCATTATAACAACCCTAGTCCTCCCATAACTCGCCCAAACACACACACAACCTCTGGAACACGATTTTGGATCAAAACACAAGATTTCAAGCCTATTACATCAATCTATCACAAATCTAAAGTGTGGTTTTCATTCATGCAACCTTTATTAACGTTTTTATTTAATCCCTAATGGTCCAGACCTGTTTTAAAACGAATGAGTCTTCTGAAAACCGTTAATAAGCGTTGTTAATCGGATTCTAACTGTCATGCATGTTGTATATGTGTTATGGTTTAAGAGATAGGGTTTGTATGATTCAAGAAGGGTTTTTAACATAATAATAAGGTAGTTACAGATTGATGATGATAGCATGTTGATGAAGTCTGAGTTATTGTTCATTAGGGTTACGGTTTTGCATGTTAATGTGGTGTTTCATGCTATGTGTATTGTTGTTGGGATACATGATTGCATTCAGGGCTGATAGATCGAGGTTAAACGAAGGATTTTGATGGAAATATGTTTGATATAGTTGTTTGGTTGATATTTGATGTTTACACACGTTCTGGGATTGATTTGGAGTGTTAAACGCGCGAAAAACCGGAACAGCAATGCTGTAGGCGATTAGCAACCCTAATCGCCTATGCTATAGGCGATTAGGAGGCTAATCACCTGATATGACACCCTAATCGCCTATAGTATAGGCAATTGGGGGCTAATTGCCTTCGTTGCATGCAATTGTGATCCTAATTGCTAGTTAAGCCCTGAATTGCATGTCTTACGACCTAATAGCCTAATAAACTCCAAAAATGCATACCACATGACCTAATCGCCTATGGTATAGGCGATTAGCCCTCATAATCGCCTGTTGACTTTCATAATCGCTAGTTGACTTTTCCTAATCGCCTGTACTGCTGCTGTAAGTGTATTTTGACATTCCGAGACCCGATTTGACACCTAGGAACATGCTAGGAACCCCGTAACATATCTACTAACTTAGTAACATGTGCTCGGACTTATTTACGTGATACTTGAATTACGTGTTACAACTTGTTGGATTTTAACGTATGTTAAGTGTGATTGCATGATTGTATGTTTGAGAGTGCAAGGATAACACGGGGAGTCTCGAGTCACCAATGGGATGTCGAACCTTGTACATTGGGTTAATTTAATAGTCACAGTGTTTTCAAACGAACTTGGTTATGGTCTGGACATCTAGGGACTAACTAACCTACGGGTTATTAGTCTAAGTACTTGTAACTGTCATATGTTAGGTCGCTGCTTTACGGGGCTAGCATAGCTTGCTGATATTATTCGTATTTCGAAGTAACGCAACCTAAGGTGAGTTTACGGCCCCTCTTTTAACTGGTTTCACTTTTTGGGGGAGAAAACATGTGTTAAACTTATGTTTTGGTAACAACTGTCATACTATGGGTTTCTATGGTTTACTATACGATCTTTGGAAGTCCCGGGGGAAACCATGAATGTGCGGGTTAGCACAACGGGGAAATGTGAATAGATCTATTGGGAATGACCAACCCCGCTCGTCGGCTTGGAGGGCCGGGCGAGTGCATATTGTCTCAAACAGGAACAGGTTTACTATTCGGGCACGACATCTGGTTTACGAGTTAGTAATGGTTTTCCAATCGTTGTAGTAATAAAACATACGCCTAGCTAGCGTACTTTGGTTTGCAAATCGATATAGTATGGACAGGTTGAACTTGATACTTTGATTACAAAACCTGTAAACTCACCAGCATTTTTGTGCTGACGTAAACTCTTACATGTTTTCTCAGGTCGCTAAGGTAGCACTATGGAACTAGGGCGCACGCGTCTGCACGGCGTCTAGTTAGGATTGCATGGTTTTCAAACATTGAATAATTTGGTTTACTTTTGGATTATATTTTGAGAATAAGCTTCCGCTGTAATTGGAGATTTAAACTATGTTTTTGAAATTGCATATGTTCATTTAGACTTGTTTATTGTGATCGTTGACTTGGATCCTGGTTTGTCATGCGCCTCGCGGTAAAACTCCGCAAGTGGATTTTGAGGGTGTGACAGATTGGTATCAGAGCCAATGGTTATAGTGAACTAGGACTGCATGTAGAGTCTAGTCTATAGCCGAGTCGCACACACTAGACGATCACATAGTACTAAACATTATGGTGGGTTACGTATGGACTTGTCGGGGTGTCTCTAAATCATCTGACCTTCCTATGTTACATCATCCGTTCTATCTTATGTCGGGTTACTTGCCTTCTAGGCAGTGTGGTATATTGAGGTAAATCGTGTACTCTTGAGATTTGTCCAAGGCTCGGACATCTCCCTTTTATACTCCAATAGAAACACTTGCCATAAACTACCGTAGCATTACGGTGTATAGCTAAGAGTCTATGTTCGGTGATTTGAACTTTGAACTAGGAGAACACTTGGAGGACCATGTAGAGCGGTTTATCATTTTGGGTGCACACAAAATCATAAATCGAAATGCATGAAAGCCCTAGTGAGCTCTGGGTTTGAATGGATAGTCCTGAGTTGGATCTAGCTTTGATTTTGTGAATGCTAGTGGTTACCATTAGCTGTGAAACTAAATTTTCTCGTTCTTTCTGTCAGAATCATGTCTGGAGTACGAGGAGGATGTGGAGGTGGCCGCAATGGTGGGCGTGGTGGTGGTCGCGGAGGTGTAAACCTATCACAAGAAGATCTGAACAACTTGCTGCAAGCTGCCTTTCAGTTAGGGCACAATGGTGGTGGTAAGTTGACTTATTCACTTTTGCCTCATTGGTAAATCTTGTTTACATTCTTCGTGGTTCCTCATGCGTTTCATTTCAGGTGGTCCTGTTAACCCACCCCCACCTATGTGTACCTACAAGATGTTTCGGGACTGTAAGCCCCAGGAATTCTCTGGCACTGAGGGTGCGGTGAGTTTGCTCAGGTGGCTGGAAAAGGTGGAGTCAGTGTTTCTGATGTGTAACTGTCTCCCAGAGGATCGAGTTAAGTATGCTGCTGCTTTATTCCAGGATGTTGCTTTGACCTGGTGGAACAATATCACCCAGAATATGGGTATAGGGGAGGCTTATGCTATGCCTTGGGAAAATTTCGTTCAACTACTGAAGCGAGAGTACTGTCCAAGGGAAGAAGTTCAGAAGCTAGAGCACGAGGTGTGGAACCTCAAGATGACTGGGTCAGAGATTGAAAAGTATACGGTAAGGCGTAATGAGTTGGCAGTTCTGTGTCCTGATTTGCATGTGCCAGAATACAGGAGGATTGAACACTATATCTCGGGGCTAGTACCAGAGATCGCAGGGTTGGTGGCTGCGGGAAATCTTCCTACATACTCAGAGGTGGTCCGATCGGCTCACAGGATGACAAACTTGAAGGTGAATGAGGGTATCTTGCCTGCTAAGGGTTCGAATGTCAAGGCCCCGGAGGGTAACAAACGTAAGTGGGATAATGAGGGGAAAGGATCTATGCCAGCACAACAGGGTAAGAGATTCGATAGCGGGGGTTCTTCTTCTTCTGGAAATAAACAGGGTGGTTATGCGGGGAAATTACCTAAGTGCAACAAATGTGGGCGTCATCATCAGGGGGACTGCGACCGTAATCGTTGCCATCGCTGTCAGCGACTTGGGCATTTTGCCAAAGACTGTCGGGCGACACTTCCATCGACCCAGGCCCCAACTACTAACTCGGCTCCTACTGCTCAAGGAAATACGGGGAAACAGGGTTGCTACAACTGTGGAGAGGCGGGGCATTACAAGAAGGAGTGCCCGAAACTGAAGCAGGGCGGGGATGTGAGAAACGGTAACGGGAACAACGGGGGCGGTGGCAGGAATGCACGTGCCTTCGTCATTGGAGCCGCTGAGGCTAGACAGGATCCTGACACAGTTACCGGTACGTTCCTTCTCAATAATCGCTCTGTTAGTGTTTTATTTGATTCCGGTGCCGATAAAAGTTTTATATCTCTGGAAGTTAGTCGACTACTAGATGTAGTACCCGTACCATTAGAGGGTAAGTATATAATTGAATTGGCCGACGGTAAAAAGATTGAAGCTACTTGTGTCCTTCGGGAGTGTCAACTAGAGTTGTCGGGTTTGTCGTTCCCCATCGACCTTATGCCGGTACCTTTGGGTAGTTTTGACGTTGTTGTAGGCATGGATTGGTTGTCTTTGTACCGCGCTGAGATCGTTTGTTATGACAAGATTATTCGGATTCCCCTCCCTGATGGAGAATTCCTTTCTGTGTACGGTATCAAGGGCGGTGCTCCGCTAAATCTCATCTCCAGCATGAAAGCCCTTAAGTATCTTCGAAAGGGTTATTCGGCCGTTTTGGCACTTTTATCTGTTTCCTCTACCGATGAGAAGAAGATCGACGATATTCCTGTAGTACGCGAGTTTCCTGATGTATTTCCCGATGATTTATCTGGTCTTCCTCCCCATCGTCAGGTTGAGTTCGGTATTGATCTTGTACCAGGGGCTGCTCCTATTGCTCGGGCCCCCTACCTTCTTGCACCTCCCGAGATGCAGGAATTGTCTAGTCAGTTACAGGAACTCTTGGACAAGGGTTTCATCAGACCAAGTTCTTCCCCTTGGGGAGCCCCGATTCTGTTCGTTAAGAAGAAGGATGGAAGTTTTCGATTGTGTGTGGATTACAGAGAATTGAACAAATTGACCATCAAGAACCGTTATCCTCTTCCACGTATTGATGATCTATTCGACCAGCTTCAGGGTTCTAGCTACTACTCTAAGATTGATTTGAGGTCCGGTTATCACCAGTTGCGCGTAAGGGAAGCTGACGTTGCAAAGACTGCCTTTCGTACACGTTATGGCCATTTTGAGTTCTTGGTCATGCCCTTCGGTCTCACAAACGCACCGGCGGTTTTCATGGATTTGATGAACCGCGTTTGCAAACCATATCTTGACAAGTTCGTCATCGTGTTTATTGATGATATCCTGATTTACTCCAAGAACAAGACCGAACACGAGGAGCACCTGCATTTGGTTTTGGAACTTTTGCGACGGGAACAACTTTACGCTAAGTTCTCAAAGTGTGACTTTTGGTTACGCGAAGTTCAGTTCCTAGGACATGTGGTTAATGAACTAGGAATCCATGTCGATCCAGCCAAAATCGAAGCGATCAAGGACTGGGAAGCACCAAAAACGCCAACTGAGGTGTGGCAATTCCTAGGCCTTGCGGGCTATTATCGTCGTTTCATTAAGGGGTTCTCGAAGATCGCTCAACCCCTCACCACTCTTACTCAGAAGGATAGAAAATTTGACTGGGGTGAACCACAAGAGTCGGCATTTCAAGAACTGAAGTCTAAACTTTGTTCTGCTCCTATTTTGTCCTTGCCTGAAGGCCCTGATGACTTCGTTGTCTACTGTGATGCTTCTATTCATGGTCTCGGTTGCGTGTTGATGCAAAGCGAGAAAGTGATTGCGTACGCTTCTCGTCAACTCAAGGTGCACGAAAAGAACTACACCACCCATGACTTGGAGTTGGGTGCAGTGGTTTTCGCGTTGAAAATTTGGAGACATTACTTGTACGGTACCAAATGCACCATCTACACCGATCACAAGAGTCTTCAACATATTTTCGACCAACAACATTTGAACATACGACAGCGTCGTTGGATTGAACTCCTGAACGACTATGATTGCGCCATCAAGTACCATCCTGGCAAGGCGAATGTAGTAGCAGACGCCTTGAGCAGGAAGGAATCAATTAATCCTCGTCGCGTTCGGGCATTGCAGCTCACCATTCATTCCTCTCTACCTGACCAACTCCGTTCTGCTCAGTTAGAAGCTTTGAAGGAGGAAAACCTTAAAGCTGAGGCTATGCACGGTGCCGACAAGCACCTCGAGCGAAGACCTGATGGCCTGCACTACTTCGCAGAACGCATATGGGTTCCTTTATTTGGGGGACTTCGGGAGCTTGTTTTAGATGAGGCTCACAAGTCCCGGTATTCTATTCATCCTGGTTCGGATAAGATGTACCAGGATCTAAAGGTGCTTTACTGGTGGCCAAACATGAGGTCGGATATAGCCTCATACGTGAGCAAATGCTTGACCTGTGCTAAGGTCAAGGTGGAATACCAGAAACTGTCGGGTCTCTTGCAACAACCTGAAATTCCAGAGTGGAAGTGGGAACGGATTACGATGGATTTTGTCACGCAACTAACTAAGTCACCGAGCGGGAATGATAAGATATGGGTGATTGTTGATCGGTTGACGAAGTCAGCCCATTTTCTTGCTATTAAGGAGACCGACACCATGGATCGTTTGGCTCGCCTTTATCTGAAGGAAGTTGTTTCTAAGCACAGGGTGTCGGTTTCTATTATTTCGGATCGTGACTCCCACTTTACTTCTCACTTCTGGAAGTCTTTACACAAGGCTTTGGGTACCCAGCTTGACATGAGTACAGCTTACCATCCACAGACTGACGGTCAGAGTGAACGCATGATTCAAACCTTAGAAGACATGTTGCGGGCATGTGTGATCGATTTTGGCAAAGGTTGGGAAGCTCACCTACCGTTAGTAGAATTCTCTTACAACAACAGTTACCACACAAGCATCAAGGCAGCTCCGTTCGAGGCACTGTACAGACGGAAATGCCGGTCTCCTCTTTGTTGGGCTGAGGTGGGTGAGAGTCAACTCACTGGGCCTGAGCTAGTGTACGAAACTTCGGAAAAGATCGTACAGATTCGTAACCGGTTGGCAGCGGCACGGGATCGGCAAAAGAGTTATGCTGATCAGCGTCGCAAGCCATTGGAATTCCAAGTTGATGACAAGGTACTTCTGAAAGTTTCACCGTGGAAGGGCGTCATACGCTTTGGGAAGCGTGGCAAACTCAACCCTCGGTATGTCGGCCCATTTACAATTCTGGAACGGATTGGACCGGTGGCATATCGTCTTGATTTACCGACGGAGCTCGGTAACGTACATAACGTCTTCCATGTGTCCAACTTAAAGAAGTGTCTGGCTGACGAGTCTCTTATTGTTCCACTGGAAGAGATCAAGGTTGATGACCGTCTTCGGATTGTGGAGGAACCCGTTGAGATCCTGGATTACAAGATTCGTAGCCTACGTCATAGCAAGATTCGCATTGTTAAGGTTCGCTGGAACTCGAACCGGGGACCAGAGTACACTTGGGAACGAGAGGATCAGATGAAGTCTAAGTATCCTCATCTCTTTCCTAAGGAAGCGTTCGAATCGAGATATGTTCCCACTGCAGCTGAATGAATCTCGGGGCGAGATTCCTTTTTAACGTGGGGATGATGTGACAACTCGGGTAAATTTTTCTCTTGGTTTCTATCTTTTGTCTGTTTCTTTCGTTATTCCTTTTGGTACTTGTGCAATTTTCGGGACGAAAATTCTTTTAACGTGGGGATGATGTGACACCAGGCAAATTCTGGTTAACAACGTCGTTTAGATTACAGTCTACCTTAGCGAGTGTAACACCCCAACCGATGGCGGAAACATCGAGGTGTCACGTAGTGACGATTGTTCAAAAGCACATGGACTAAAATGTAAATATTAATAGCAATAAACTTTCATTATTCAAAACGAAATACAAAGAGTCTTAATAGAAATCTCAAACATAAATAATAAATGTTCAACTTTTATTTAAGCACTAGGTCCATCCTAAGCGTGAAAGCAAGTAAGATCAAACGTCACCTGAAACATGTACAAAACAATTTTGTCAACACATATAATGTATTGGTGAGTACATCCGTTGGATATATATATAGTACAAAACGTTTCGCAATCCCTGTGTTGTATACCATTTGCAATTATGTAATTTAAGTAATGTCCGTTCAAAATCAACCCTATGTAGTAAGTATCAAGAATCAAGAATCAAAACATTTTTAGTAATATGAATCACAAGACAATGACCAAGGTCTCTCAACAGAGTCACAAGGGGTATATACCATAGTACTATTCATTGAAATGCCAGGCCCTCAAAGGTTAATGATTTTGACAAGTCATAGACACACAAATTAACACAAAGCAAACACACAGGAGAATTTCTATTTTAGTAAGAAGTAATAGAGACTTGATAATAAGTACATGAATCACCCCAAAAATAGTAAAACAGTAAAAGGGGAAAGATATACTCACAGTTTGCGAAAGCGATCAAAATCCACTTAAGCGGTTGTGAGCTAAGTAGTGAGAATTCCGAGGAATTCAACCTATAACGTATATGAATACTAGTAAGGTAAGGTCTACAAAATCTAAGGTATCTAGGGTCTAAGGCATTAGGGTTTGCTAAGTCGATTTGGGGAATTAGAGATTTTATGATTAGTCGAATAATTGTAAAAGTTGTATATTAAAAATAATATACCAAAGTTTGTAATATGATTTAGGTAATATAATTATTACCGATTAAATATTTAGATAACAATATGTTTGAATAATCAAGACAAAATAATTTAGTTAGTTATTTTAACTAAATTAAAATAATACGATAACCATAAATATATAAATAAATAATTTTTGTGTTACACAACGATTCAACAAAGAATAATTAAGACATTAACCACACGAGTATTTCTATTTTATAAGAAAACATTTATAAAATAGATGTTAAAAATTTGTATAAATAAATAAATGTTTTATTATGTCTAACTAAACGTAAATAGGACTAATAATATTATACGTGATCCAAAAATATCTATTTTATAGAAAATGGATGATTTCTGATGTAAACATATTAGAATAATTTTCCCATAATTTATATGAACTTATTTATATTTAAAACTGATTTAATGAGATTAAATCATGTTTAAATGGTTAAAAATGGGAAAATTTATAAAAATAAATGTTTTCTTGGCCAATAATTTTTATTTCAGTTGAGAATGGTTAAAAATAATTACTCAAAAAGTTTGAGATTAAAATCATTAAAAATGAATTTTTTATCAATTATTTATGATTAAATCAATTTAATTCAACAAAAATATAAAAATAAGACATTTTTCAGAAAATAAAAATGTGGAAATGTTCTTTATGATGTCAAGAAGCTACACCTAAATTTTCATAATTTTTGGAGTAAAAATGAATTTAATATGAATATTTAAAGATATAAATATATTTGTAAGTAAATAATTAAGAATTGAAAATAAAACAACAAAAAAAGGAATACAAAATCTGAAAAAAAAAAAGACTCTTTGCTGCCATGGGGACTCGAACTCGAGTCCTTTCCCAACACCACCACCCACTAAACCACTACTCTATTGCATACTTTGATGATTAAGTGGAATGATAATTATATTTATAGAACAACAAAACTTCATCTTCTTCCCCAATTCTACTCAAGAACCCTAACCCTAACCTTTAAAACAATGACATCCGATTCGTCAATGATAACAACCCAATCCATAGGGGTTACGATCGGCCATACAAATCAATTAAAATGGCACATAAAATTGCAACTTACAACACAAATAGAACTCGAAATCGAAGCTTCAATGTCCGAAATAAAAGTGAACGTTTGGAGCTTTCTGAGGCACGACTAGAACGAATTTTACGTGGGTTAGATTGTGTGAATGTGCAGCAATGATTTGCAAAGATCTATATATAATATCATGAACCAGAACGCGCCATTGATGATGGGCGACGGTTTCAAGTTTTTCACCATTAAAGCTTGTTTAAAAACGCGTTTAAAACTCAATTGATGATGGTATTTCACTAATAATGAGTGGAGAAACGTAACCCATCTTAATTAAATGTTAAAAAACGCCAAGGAAGCCAAGAACACATGTCGCCGGAACCAAAATTCCGGCCGCCGGAACTTCTGGCCGGAAAAGCGATAGCAGCAGCAGGAGATGTTTTTTTTTTTTTTTTTTTTACTTTCAAACTTGACAGAATTGGCCCCTCACCTTTAACCTTAGTTAGTTTTAATGTTTTTCTAATTAGTTTTCTTATTATAACAACCAACCAAGTTAATTAATCAAACTTAAAACTTTTATAAACTTGAATTCTTTTTTTTTTTTTTTTTACGATATATATTTTTTTGAATAATGTTGCAACATACGCGTTAAATTAAATCGAGATCGAGATCCAAAATACATGCAAATATTATAACTTGAGTTTCGCACATTTATTAAATTTGAAAACGACAACAATTACAAGAAATGTTTGAGGTCTAAAATTGAAAATATTTGGGGGACTATTTTTGTAAATAAATTGAAAGTCGAAGGTGACGGATGTCACAGTCTCCCCTACTTTAGAAAATTTCGTCTCGAAATTTCTTTCAAGTGAAGATTTTTGGTTGTGCAACTATGGAGCATAAATTTTATAAGAATAAAATTGCCGTTAGCAACCTCCACAGTAAAAGGATGGGTAAAGTGAGGACAAGTACAAGCAAGCAAAGGTTCAAATTCTAACGAGACAAAACTCCTATCCGCACCGGTAAAAATCGAAGCATATAA
The DNA here is from genome assembly GCA_030844895.1 of Ambrosia x helenae. Classification (NCBI taxonomy): domain Eukaryota; kingdom Viridiplantae; phylum Streptophyta; class Magnoliopsida; order Asterales; family Asteraceae; genus Ambrosia; species Ambrosia x helenae. The sequence goes on from CM061234.1 coordinate 104,868,328, forward strand.
GTTAGTAATAAGAAATGTACCATTGACAACGTCGTTGGTAGCTTGATCTTGGTTAGCGTTGATGTTGAAAACACGACCACGGGCTGGAGCTGCTTGTATTGCTGGAACTGCTGGGACTGCTGGGGTTTGCTGACGAGCCTGAATAAAAGCCGTAAGATGAGGGCATCTGTTTTGCATATGGTTAGGATCACCACAAGCGTAACAAACTCTGGGTTGGTCAGCTCCCTGGTTTTGGATAACAGTCTGTGGGTTATTTATTGGTCGATTGGCAACACGACAGAAAGGAGTGGTATGACCCAGTCTTCCACAAGCATCACACTTACGACACGGTAAATTGATGGGATGATGGTAGTGGCAGGTGGCACATTGAGGTTGTTTCCCAGTATAAGCCCTTGGGGTTGATTGAGGTGCAGTAGGTGGGTTTGCAACAGGAACCTGGTTAAGAGGTGCAACTACAGCATAGTTTTGGTTTCCACCTTTTTGTTTCTTATTGGAACTAGAGGCAGAGGCAGAGTTTTCTTGGGAAGGTTCAGTGGTAGCAGGGGTTTCAGTAGGTCTTTTAGTACCCTTACGAGTTAGAGTACCATCCTTGACATGCTTGTCAGTAAGAGATGCTGCGAGACGGATGGCATCCTCTACAGTAGCAGGCTTGCTTCCCATGACCGAGTCATGGATCTGAGGTGGCAGTCCCTCAATATACTTCTCAATAGCCAAGGATACCGGAGTTACCATACGAGGAATCAGTAAGCTCAACTCGTGGTAACGGTTATTGTAGGGAACATTGTTTCCACTATCCTGCTTGAGGTGATAGAACTCATCCTCCAATTTCTTCATCTCACTACGAGGACAGAACTCAGTGGTCATAGCAATTTTGAAATCATCCCAAGACATAGCTAAAGCAGCTTCCGTCCCTCGAGCATGTTTTTCACCATTCCACCAAGTGAGCGCTCTCTTTTGAAGAACACCCGTGGCATGACGAACACGTAGGTTGTCTGGACAGTCGCTATTAATGAACGTATTCTCCATACTTTCGAACCATTCAAGTAACCCAGTGGCTCCCTCAGTGCCATTAAACTTGTTGGGATGACAAGAGTTGAAGTGCTTGAAAGTGCACTTATTCTCACTAGCCCCACCATTTCCATTTGTATTCCCGTTAGAGTTCCCATTCGAGCTACCGTTCAGGTTAAGGTTTGGAATGATAGCATTAATGATGATAGGAACAAGTGTTTCCAACTTGTCATTGAGCATGGTCGCGATACGCTGATCATATTTCAGTTTAGCCTGACGCTTCGAGGCTCTCTTACGAGATTCGCGATCAGACATCTACAAAAGTGAACAATAATTATGAGATTTGATTCCAAAAATCTTGGAAATGCCATAGTTTATATCAAGACAAGTAACACATAACATGAGATATAGTAATTATAAATTGATATAAGAAAAATTATGAATATCATAAAGAAAATCATGATAAAACTTCAAATGAAAAACAATACCAAGTATAAAACGAGATATAAGAGTGTTTCCAAAGAAACTGTTGACTGACTAAAGTAATTGAAATATTATTAGTGACTTGTGGGGGCGTACTTTAGCCTATAAGTGAATGCTCATCCCGAGAATTCCCAGGTAGGTAAACGGGTCCCTCGTCTGATTGGGATTTATGCGAATTACCAACCTAGACAGAAAACACAGAATACAGGCGCTCACCCTTCCAGATTGCACGTGCCCCGTCACAAATAAATTGCAAAACTCTAGCGGAACTTGAAATGTGGAAAATATATATATCCTCGAGATGTGGATTTCACTCCTAACTCAAAGATATACTTCCAAATAGTAAAAATATGATGGAGTGAAACTGGTCACTAAGATAAGGATGTCACTCCTAGCTTAGTGAGTAAGTTTCTTTTGGAGGGATAGATTCCTTGAGATTTGGACGTCTCCTATCTCGAAAGGAAAATATTCCAAGATAAATAAAATAAATAAATAAAACATATAAAGAGTGAAACTATTCACCAAGGTATGGATATCACTCCTAACTTGGTGTTTTCGTTTCATTTGTAGAATAAAAATCTTCTCCGAGTATAATGAAAAGTAAAAGGAGAAAATATATCTAAAGAAATATGAGGATAAAAGAAAGCAAATAATGGGTAGCTTAGTTATAGTCTAGGTCAAAAGCATTTACTAATAACCTAATTCCCTATAACCATGGCTCTGATACCAATCTGTAACACCCCAACCGATGGCGGAAACATCGAGGTGTCACGTAGTGACGATTGTTCAAAAGCACATGGACTAAAATGTAAATATTAATAGCAATAAACTTTCATTATTCAAAACGAAATACAAAGAGTCTTAATAGAAATCTCAAATATAAATAATAAATGTTCAACTTTTATTTAAGCACTAGGTCCATCCTAAGCGTGAAAGCAAGTAAGATCAAACGTCACCTGAAACATGTACAAAACAATTTTGTCAACACATATAATGTATTGGTGAGTACATCCGTTGGATATATATATAGTACAAAACGTTTCGCAATCCCTGTGTTGTATACCATTTGCAATTATGTAATTTAAGTAATGTCCGTTCAAAATCAACCCTATGTAGTAAGTATCAAGAATCAAGAATCAAAACATTTTTAGTAATATGAATCACAAGACAATGACCAAGGTCTCTCAACAGAGTCACAAGGGGTATATACCATAGTACTATTCATTGAAATGCCAGGCCCTCAAAGGTTAATGATTTTGACAAGTCATAGACACACAAATTAACACAAAGCAAACACACAGGAGAATTGCTATTTTAGTAAGAAGTAATAGAGACTTGATAATAAGTACATGAATCACCCCAAAAATAGTAAAACAGTAAAAGGGGAAAGATATACTCACAGTTTGCGAAAGCGATCAAAATCCACTTAAGCGGTTGTGAGCTAAGTAGTGAGAATTCCGAGGAATTCAACCTATAACGTATATGAATACTAGTAAGGTAAGGTCTACAAAATCTAAGGTATCTAGGGTCTAAGGCATTAGGGTTTGCTAAGTCGATTTGGGGAATTAGAGATTTTATGATTAGTCGAATAATTGTAAAATTTGTATATTAAAAATAATATACCAAAGTTTGTAATATGATTTAGGTAATATAATTATTACCGATTAAGTATTTAGATAACAATATGTTTGAATAATCAAGACAAAATAATTTAGTTAGTTATTTTAACTAAATTAAAATAATACGATAACCATAAATATATAAATAAATAATTTTTGTGTTACACAACGATTCAACAAAGAATAATTAAGACATTAACCATACGAGTATTTCTATTTTATAAGAAAACATTTATAAAATAGATGTTAAAATTTGTATAAATAAATAAATGTTTTATTATGTCTAACTAAACGTAAATAGGACTAATAATATTATACGTGATCCAAAAATATCTATTTTATAGAAAATGGATGATTTCTGATGTAAACATATTAGAATAATTTTCCCATAATTTATATGAACTTATTTATATTTAAAACTGATTTAATGAGATTAAATCATGTTTAAATGATTAGAAATGGGAAAATTTATAAAAATAAATGTTTTCTTGGCCAATAATTTTTATTTCAGTTGAGAATGGTTAAAAATAATTACTCAAAAAGTTTGAGATTAAAATCATTAAAAATGAATTTTTTATCAATTATTTATGATTAAATCAATTTAATTCAACAAAAATATAAAAATAAGACATTTTTCAGAAAATAAAAATGTGGAAATGTTCTTTATGATGTCAAGAAGCTACACCTAAATTTTCATAATTTTTGGAGTAAAAATGAATTTAATATGAATATTTAAAGATATAAATATATTTGTAAGTAAATAATTAAGAATTGAAAATAAAACAACAAAAAAAGGAATACAAAATCTGAAAAAAAAAAAAAGACTCTTTGCTGCCATGGGGACTCGAACTCGAGTCCTTTCCCAACACCACCACCCACTAAACCAGTACTCTATTGCATACTTTGATGATTAAGTGGAATGATAATTATATTTATAGAATAACAAAACTTCATCTTCTTCCCCAATTCTACTCAAGAACCCTAACCCTAACCTTTAAAACAATGACATCCGATTCGTCAATGATAACAACCCAATCCATAGGGGTTACGATCGGCCATACAAATCAATTAAAATGGCACATAAAATTGCAACTTACAACACAAATAGAACTCGAAATCGAAGCTTCAATGTCCGAAATAAAAGTGAACGTTTGGAGCTTTCTGAGGCACGACTAGAACGAATTTTACGTGGGTTAGATTGTGTGAATGTGCAGCAATGATTTGCAAAGATCTATATATAATATCATGAACCAGAACGCGCCATTGATGATGGGCGACGGTTTCAAGTTTTTCACCATTAAAGCTTGTTTAAAAACGCGTTTAAAACTCAATTGATGATGGTATTTCACTAATAATGAGTGGAGAAACGTAACCCATCTTAATTAAATGTTAAAAAACGCCAAGGAAGCCAAGAACACATGTCGCCGGAACCAAAATTCCGGCCGCCGGAACTTCTGGCCGGAAAAGCGATAGCAGCAGCAGGAGATGTTTTTTTTTTTTTTTTTACTTTCAAACTTGACAGAATTGGCCCCTCACCTTTAACCTTAGTTAGTTTTAATGTTTTTCTAATTAGTTTTCTTATTATAACAACCAACCAAGTTAATTAATCAAACTTAAAACTTTTATAAACTTGAATTCTTTTTTTTTTTTTACGATATATATTTTTTTGAATAATGTTGCAACATACGCGTTAAATTAAATCGAGATCGAGATCCAAAATACATGCAAATATTATAACTTGAGTTTCGCACATTTATTAAATTTGAAAACGACAACAATTACAAGAAATGTTTGAGGTCTAAAATTGAAAATATTTGGGGGACTATTTTTGTAAATAAATTGAAAGTCGAAGGTGACGGATGTCACAGCGAGTCACGCGTATATTATACTTAACTGGGTTAGTTGAGTCGTGTTATGGTTCGGGAACTGTCGGTTTAGTATAGAGGATCATCGGATGTCAGTCTAAAGGCTCATTAGATGTCAGTCCTTAACCAAGTGTACAAGTGGTAACGATTCGTAGAATCGTCAGAGCATAGGGAACATACAAGTCTCGAGTCCCGGGAGTTGGTGAACGAGTGTGAATGTGTTTGTTTGCAAGTATTATGTGTTTACAATCATTATGTGACTTGTCGGTATGTGAAAATATGTTAACATATGTTAAAACGGGATTTAACGCGCAAAATACACGGAACCAACCCCTATAGGCGATTAGGGGAGGCTAATCGCCTATAGGGGAGGCGATTGGGCATTATTATAGGCGATTGGTGTGCTACTCGCCTATAGTATAGGCGATTAGCAGGCTAAATGCCTATAGTATAGGCGATTAGCAACCCTAATCGCCTATAAGTGCTGCATAATCGCCTGAAACGTGCTGGACGACTAAAAACGACTATAAATACAATACTTGACCTCCTAAACTTCATTATAACAACCCTAGTCGTCCCACAACTCGCCCAAACACACACACAACCTCTGGAACACGATTTTGGATCAAAACACAAGATTTCAAGCCTATTACATCAATCTATCACAAATCTAAGGTGTGGTTTTCATTCATGCAACCTTTATTAACGTTTTTATTGAATCCCTAATGGTCCAGACATGTTTTAAAACGAATGAGTCTTCTGAAAACCGTTAATAAGCGTTGTTAATCGGATTCTAACTGTCATGCATGTTGTATATGTGTTATGGTTTAAGAGATAGGGTTTGTATGATTCAAGAAGGGTTTTTAACATAATAATAAGGTAGTTACAGATTGATGATGATAGCATGTTGATGAAGTCTGAGTTATTGTTCATTAGGGTTACGGTTTTGCATGTTAATGTGGTGTTTCATGCTAGGTGTATTGTTGTTGGGATACATGATTGCATTCAGGGCTGATAGATCGAGGTTAAACGAAGGATTTTGATGGAAATATGTTTGATATAGTTGTTTGGTTGATATTTGATGTTTACACACGTTCTGGGATTGATTTGGAGTGTTAAATGCGCGAAAAACCGGAACAGCAATGCTGTAGGCGATTAGCAACCCTAATCGCCTATGCTATAGGCGATTAGGAGGCTAATCGCCTGATATGACACCCTAATCGCCTATAGTATAGGCAATTGGGGGCTAATTGCCTTCGTTGCATGCAATTGTGATCCTAATTGCTAGTTAAGCCCTGAATTGCATGTCTTACGACCTAATCGCCTAATAAACTCCAAAAATGCATACCACATGACCTAATCGCCTATGGTATAGGCGATTAGCCCTCATAATCGCCTGTTGACTTTCATAATCGCTAGTTGACTTTTCCTAATCGCCTGTACTGCTGCTGTAAGTGTATTTTGACATTCCGAGACCCGATTTGACACCTAGGAACATGCTAGGAACCCCGTAACATATCTAGTAACTTAGTAACATGTGCTCGGACTTATTTACATGATACTTGAATTACGTGTTACAACTTGTTGGATTTTAACGTATGTTAAGTGTGATTGCATGATTGTATGTTTGAGAGTGCAAGGATAACACGGGGAGTCTCGGGTCACCAATGGGATGTCGAACCTTGTACATTGGGTTAATTTAACAGTCACAGTGTTTTCAAACGAACTTGGTTATGGTCTGGACATCTAGGGACTAACTAACCTACGGGTTATTAGTCTAAGTACTTGTAACTGTCATATGTTAGGTCGCCGCTTTACGGGGCTAGCATAGCTTGCTGATATTATTCGTATTTCGAAGTAACGCAACCTAAGGTGAGTTTACGGCCCCTCTTTTAACTGGTTTCACTTTTTGGGGGAGAAAACATGTGTTAAACCTATGTTTTGGTAACAACTGTCATACTATGGGTTTCTATGGTTTACTATACGATCTTTGGAAGTCCCGGGGGAAACCATGAATGTGCGAGTTAGCACAACGGGGAAATGTGAATAGATCTATTGGGAATGACCAACCCCGCTCGTCGGCTTGGAGGGCCGGGCGAGTGCATATTGTCTCAAACAGGAACAGGTTTACTATTCGGGCACGACATCTGGTTTACGAGTTAGTAATGGTTTTCCAATCGTTGTAGTAATAAAACATACGCCTAGCTAGCGTACTTTGGTTTGCAAATCGATATAGTATGGACGGGTTGAACTTGATACTTTGATTACAAAACCTGTAAACTCACCAGCATTTTTGTGCTGACGTAAACTCTTACATGTTTTCTCAGGTCGCTAAGGTAGCACTATGGAACTAGGGCGCACGCGTCTGCACGGCGTCTAGTTAGGATTGCATGGTTTTCAAACATTGAATAATTTGGTTTACTTTTGGATTATATTTTGAGAATAAGCTTCCGCTGTAATTGGAGATTTAAACTATGTTTTTGAAATTGCATATGTTCATTTAGACTTGTTTATTGTGATCGTTGACTTGGATCCTGGTTTGTCATGCGCCTCGTGGTAAAACTCCGCAAGTGGATTTTGAGGGTGTGACATTAAAACCCCTAAATACCCATAATATCATCATTTATCCAATCCTAACCCTAAACAACAATAACCTAGCATCAATAACAATCCTATATCATGTTTCTATCATAGATACAGCAGCAAATCATTGAACAACACATAACACCACATAATACACAATTCAGCTATGTTTATCATCATGAAGACCTATGTTTAAATGATAAGGTTTTGATTTAGAAAGATGTTTAAAAGGTTTTTAATCATGAAAACACCCTTAGAACAGATTCGGACAATTAGGGTTAGATGAAAACGAATTAAAATGCTTTAAAAAGGTTTAGGATCAAGAACACACCTTGGATTCGTGTTTAGATGTTGTAGCTAGGTTAGATTATGAAAAAGAAGAGCAAAAACTCCTTCCTTAGTGATTAGAATCGTTTGAGAGTGTTTTGAGACGGTTAGGGTTTGTGAAATGATGAAAAATGACAAAGTTTGGTATTTATACTAATCCTCCTTCGCCCCAACTCAATGGTCGAAGGTGGCCTCCTTCGACCCTTCCACGGGGTCGAATGAGCCCTGTCCTGGTCGAAGGGAATTCTTTCAATTCCACATCCCAGGTTCGTCCATTTACAATGGGTCGAACCAAACAAAATGTTCTCCTTCGACCACTCGAAGTGGTCGAACCAGAACTCATGTTTAACTAGTTTTCCCGTTTGTCGTGTTTAACGCATTCTAACACATCTTAACACATAAGCATGCATCCTTAGTCTATATTTAACATATTTAAGCATAGATAAACATTTACACATCATTTAAACACATCTATGTACATAATCCACCACACGACCCATAATCTACACATATACTTAATTAGTTCATGTAATGTCACCAACAACGGAACCCGGTACTAGTGTATTACCAAAACGACTCCCAATGATCCTCCAGATCATTGCACCCTGGACAATCCTAACTTGACCCGACTCAACTAACCCAGTTAAGTCCGTTTATAAACGTTTCTCGCTAAGGTAGACTTAGATGTTACTAAAATATTTAAGCCAAACATGCCGGGTGTCACAGATATCCACAACCTTCTCTCTGAACGACTTGGCAGGTAAGGATTCTTTCCCTAAGGCTGAACTTCACACTGAGTTTCAGGAAAGGGGTTATGATTCACAGATGACTGGTTCAACACTTTTTAAAAAGTTTTTTCCACCAGTCATGAAATTTTTCTTTCATACACTCCTTATTTGTCTCTCTGCTAAAGCCACTTCTTTAAATGAAACCCCATTGAAAGTTCAGTACTTGGGATATGTGATGTTGTCAGAATCTTATTACAATCTATCCCAGGCTCTGTTTCTGGATTTAGTAGCAAATGTGAAGGGAGTCAAGTCTGGGTCAAACAATGCTTTTCTCTTGTACCCAAGACTTTTAAGTGTAATCCTACAAAAGGTTTTACCTAAAAAGGTGTTTAAAAGGGGAAAATCTCTTCAAATGAAGAGTCTCTCACAAGAAAGTTTTACAAGAATGTTGGGTCCAAACACCCAAGAAAAAGTATCAAAAGTTAAAGTTACTAAAACACAAGCAAAGAGTGCCAAGACAACATCTGTTGTCAAAACCTCTATTGTTGAGCCCACTACTCCTGGTGAGCATGGCACTACATCCAGTGTTGTGAAACCCACACTAGCCACTTCCAAAAGAAAACATCCATCCACAAACCCCCCCCCCCTAAGAAAATCAAAAAGGGACCTCTGAAAGATGAGATACCAGAGGCAAACCCTGTTGTAGCACAAAAGCAACAAGAAACCACTGTTGGTACTTCCTCACAACAGTTGGAGATATCTCAACCCAGCCAAACTCCTCATGAATCCTCACAAAAGGATCATGTTGTAAGCCAAGGGGACACACATCATGAGGCATATGAGTCACTTGACCATATGCTCACAAGCCCTTCTCCCAGGGCTACCTCTCTTCTCACTCCTCAACCCTCCCCATCAAATGTCCTTCCAACAATGCAACCATTGTTCGAAGCTATTGATAAAACTCAGGACAATCCCAGTTCCTCTCCATCACCCGTCACTGAGAGTATTCACCAACAAGTGACTAACACTGAGAAAAATCAATTAGCTAGCCCCCGAACAGAGGAGGTCACACCCCTTGAGTTACATGTAACTCAAGGTGAGTTTTCAAGTGAAGCAGCCACTACTGATGTAGAGACCATTGTCTAACAACAGGACAGTTGTTACATACCTAAGACTTCTGTGAAGGCAACAACTGATGAGGCCACTATAGTGACCCCAAAATCAGTTGGAAGTCCCTAATACCAAGAAAAAGGGGCATCTGGTTTTTATTCTATGGACTCACCTCCTAGAACTGAACCAGTTACAACTACCACCTCTGGTAGGTTCCAGATGATCCTATTAACTTAGGTGATGGGTTAAAATACCAAGAATTGACGGATAGAGTCCAATCCATTGAAACCTCTGTTGCTGACATCAAGACTGATCTCAAGACTATCATGGAATCTTTGGCTGCTCTAACCAAAAGTCAACCATCAAAGGAAGATATTGCTAGTAAGCTATGGAAATCTGTTTCCCCCATCATCATAGCTCACAGAAGAGTAGCAGACCAAACTCATGAAACATATATGGCTCAGATCAGGACCATGGTAGATTCTAGGTACACAGATACCCAAGCAGATATTAAAGCCATTAAAGACCATTTGCTGAAGACCACTGGCTCTGCCCCTACCACTATCCTCAGAGATGAAGATGATGATGAATTCACAGCTAATGATGCCAAAAAGGGGGAGAGTGGCAGAGATAGATTGCCAAAGTTATATCCCTTTGGATGTCCACCCTCACAAAAGGGTCAATCACAAAAGTCAGCTGCTAACAAACCAGGGTCTGCACCAGCATTACAACAACCAAATGTTCAAACCACTGCTAATGCTGAAATTACCAATGCTGGAAAGACAAAAGAAGTTGATAACTCTGCAAATGTCATTACTGAAGAGGCTGCTGAAGCTAAGCAAAAGAGGCTTGATACCATGGAAGTCAAGGCAGAGGCTCTAGTACAAAAGAAGATAGAGCAACAACAAGAAGTTGAGGATGTTGGCTCTTCAAAAAGGAAGAAAATGTCTGCAAGACATGTAAGAAAACCTCCATCTAAAACCATTGCTGCTGCTAAAACATCTGCTACTAGAACAACTGCTGCCACCAAAGCATCTGCTACCACCAAATCAACCACTGAACCTACCACCACAACCACTGAACCTTCCACCACAACCACCAATACACCACATATAACCATGCCACCTACTTCACCACCTAAATCTTACACATCTGCTGGTCCTGCACAAGTGCCAACAGATGTTAACACAACCACTGATACTCAAACACCATCATCACCACTTATCCTGTACAAAAGGAAGAGAAAGTCAACTTTTGTGGTACAGGATGAGAACATTGAAACCACACCACCTTCCACTTCAATACCAAAATCTGCACCTATACCAGCCATCCCACTTACATCATTTTCACCACACACTTTGCATTTCACTTCTCATAGACCACCACCATCCATTACACCATTGGCTGCTCAGTATCCTCTTGAGCTTGATCTACTTAAGGGGAAATTCGATCCTTTTACAATACTAAGGATCCATCTGAAAGAACCTTCCAATCTCTCCCAAATTTCCCTGTTCCCAGAAACTTAGATCAATATTTGAAATTCAAAACTAAACAGGCTGATTTGATCATCAAGGAGAAATGCGAATGGAAGGATGACAGGACTGCTCAGGGCATCCATTCAGCAGAGCTTAGCAAACTGAGAAGGATTGAGAATTTTTCTAAGACCCTGAGCAATTCCATGTCTACCATGCCTCTCAGTAGTGATATGGAAAGGGTAGTAAGGGAGTCTATACTTGAACAGATCTTGGCAACCATGCCTTACAAAGCAAACAAGAAACAGTTTGCAGGCTGGACCACTCATGCACTTCAAGAAGAACTTTTGAGGATTGAAGAAATGATCAAGAATCCTACTTTGAAGGCCTCTGCCCTAACTTTAGAAAAGGCAGAGACCCAGCCAGAGCCTTGAAGTTTAAAAGAATGAGAGAAGAAATTGTGGCTGCATGGTATGGTGAAATGAGGTCAGTTGCAAGATGGGCTGAGCTGAGGTTGGTTCAGACCTACAAGAAACTGGAAGAGAATAGAAAGACAGATCCCACTCTACCCAGAAAACCAGTCTACCCTAATGCACCAATGGTTAAGAGACCCCAGCAGGCCTTTACATTAGACAGCCTACTTGAAACATCTGACCTATCTGCTGCTGCCAAAAGACAGTTCCAAAGGCAGAAGGAGATGTCAAAAGAAGATCAGAAGAAGTTTGCTAATACTTTTGTAAAAGAGGGAATCTTCAACCAAATCCATTATTTCTCTAATCCCATTACTGATGAACTCAGGAAACTCTTTGGGAAACCTCCATCACCAAACTCATCGAGAATAAATTTGCAGCTCAAAAAATCCTCTGGTTCAAAAATTCTAAAATGGAAGGTCAACAAAGACACCCATGAATTGACTTTACTCAGATCAGATGGAGAGGCTCAGAAGTTAAGTATGGATGATGCACAAGGCCTATGTGCAGATGATCTCCAAGACCTACTTAACTTAGAGCTAGAAAGAGATGCTGAAGACCTCTTCTCATTGAACTTTGAGTTACAATTCAAAGGACAAATTAGAGAAAGTCTGATGAGGAATAAAGATCAACAATAAAGCCTGAGTTTTGGCATCATCTGTTCAAGGGGGAGATTGTTGGATCTGCTGACCTGGAGAAGAACAAATGATCTGAAAAGCCAAAACTTTCTATCTATGATCTAGAATAAAATCAGCATTTACAAGTTTCTTCTCCCAAAAGACTGTTGACTCTAACAACTGTTGTACCCAACATCTGATGAACAACTGCTAATCTCAAAGGACTGATAAGGAAACAACTGCTGATCCAAAGTACAGAAGACTCAAGGTCTGTTGGAGCCAACAACACTTAGGCTCCAACAGATGATTCAAGCTATCAGAGGTTTACATATCAGCTGTGAGATATCAGAGGTTTCCAATGTAATAGTTGTTGTTTAGATCAGATGTTTTATGTTGTTATTATTCTGTTAGATGTCACTGTCTTAGGTGACGTCAGCCATAGATCATCAGTGGTTTAGATTGTCTATAAATAGAACAGTGCATGTACTGTTCTATCTATCACTCAAAATATTCTCTTAGACAAACAATCACAGAGTGATCAGGCTGAGGGGGAGTACTTGTATAATCGTTGTAATCATTTGATATATGAAAGCATTCGATTGAAAAACATTTATTCTCTTTGTTTTGATTCATAGTTTATTATTCCGCTGCACTTTACATTCTTAGATTAACTTCTTTCATCTTTTATTTACTAAACAATCAAAACAAATCAAACTCAGATCCTAACAATAAATGGTCACAAGTTCATTTAAAGTTTATCGGCTCATATGTAAAATAATAAGCCATTTCTAACATGTTCGTTAGAAAATTAAACGTCTAACTTGTTCGTTTTTAGATAAGCATCAATTTTTAACATGCTCGTTAGAGAAAAAAATATAAGTTTAAAATAACTTAGGATTTTGTAAATAACCATTTCTAATACGCTCATTAGATATATTTTCACACGTAATTCTTTCAACGCCGTCGTTTCTAACACGCTCGTTAGATAAACATGTTTCAATTTTTTATCTATATAACTAATTTCTAACACGCCCATTAGAAATCTAAATGTTCTCGACATTTTGAAACCAATAATATTTTACTAAAATAATTACTTTCTATCACGCTCATTAGAAAATACGCATGTTTTAAATCTTATTATTTACGAAAATAATATTTTCCATCTCGCTCATTAGGAAAAATAAAGGTTATAAAACTTATTATTTTAGAATAATTGTAATATCTAACACACTCGTTTGAAATTATAAATGTTTTGAAACTTATTATTTTACAAAGAGTTAATTAATTACCTAAACCGTCCCTGTGGTTTCAACCAATATGCCACTCCAGTCCAAACTTTTGAAAATTACTTAAACAGTCCCTGACTTTTGAAGAAATATGCAAAAACAGTCCAAAGACTTAACCCAGTTAAGTCTATGTCATTAAGTCAAGGGCAAAATGGTCAACTCAAATATAAAATAACCTTTTTCACCCATTGTCTTCTTCCCCGGGCCATTTATGATATCTGATCCATAAATCATAGAAAACCTCTCCAATTACAAAAAGAGATTGTATGTAAAATTGCAAGAAGCTGGTAATTGGGGCTTTTGAGCAGGAACAAAAAGCTGGTGCAATTTAATCGGAAAATTTAGAGATGATTCACACTGTAATGATCTAGATGAACTTCGATTAGCCATAAAACAGGGGAAAGATCCTACAAATCAACCAGTTCCCACTGTTCACCACCGTCACCACCACCACGTTCACCACCGTCCTCAACCACCGTAACACAACTGTCCCCATCGTCATAGAAGCCATCATCCCACCACAACAAAATCAACCAGTTCCTAATTTAAACTAAGTATGAACCCTAATTTCTATTATCGAAAAATTGACCCATATATCCAACCCCATTATGAAATTAATCATGGGGCTTCTATTGTGCACTTAATTCCGATCCTAACCATATAACATAATCATACAAATTACCTGATCGTTTCGACGGTTAATTGGACGATATACGATTCGTCGAAACTAGAGGTGAAGAAGATGACCGAAGATTAACATGTTTCTCTCCCTCTCTCTCACTTCTTTTATGCTCTATCTCTCTTTCTTATTCGTGTGATGCTCTGTTTCCTCCATTTATAGAATAATGTATGTATGTTATGTAGTGATGTGTGTTTGTTTGTATGTATGTATGTATGTATGTATGTATGGTACATAAATAAAAGGTGTAGTGAATATGGATTGCTGATTGTGTTGAGTTCTATTACAAGAATCACAATTCTGAAGCTTTTCAGAAAACAAAGAAGAAATCAGATTTTTCAAACGAAATAAGACTTTACCACCAAAATAGTGGGTTTTTATAGGTGAGTTGGGGAAGAAGACAATTTTATATGCGATTTGACCATTTTGCCCATGACTTAACAACACAGACTTAACCGGGTTAAGTCTTTAGACTGTTTTGGCCTATTTTCTTCAAAAGTCAAGGACTATTTAAGCAATTTTTAAAAGTTTGAACTGGAGTGATATATTAACCCAAACCACAGGGACGGTTTTGATAATTAACTTTTTTACAAATAATAATCGTTTCTAACACTCATTAGAAATAAATGTGTTTCAATACATACATACATACATACATACATACATACATACATACATACATACATACACGTCAATAAGTACCCTCTCCGTTTTACTACTCTCACTTTTCTAAAAACCATAGTCTCCCAAATGTTAACCAACCCGTCGGACTGCCGAATCAGATCCACCACGTCAAAATCAAACGCATCCCTCCCCTAATATTTCAACCAATCAAAATCCAACAAATTCCCCATTTGGGTTTTCGGCCTAGCCAAGAAATCCACCCCTAATTTTCCTTTAAACCTTTAATCCAGCCCGACTTCCCTTCCACCCCTATCCCCTTAATAATGACTAACAAGTAGTTGATAATTGGTAATTTTCTATAGTATTTGATTGGTAATTTTCATATTTTTGTGTGAAGGCACAAATAGGATTAAAAATATCAACATGGGTTGTTCCAAACTTGTCATGATAATCGTACATCTTCTATAGAATTTGATGTGTGTGAAAGCACATAAGATGTTCGGGGTGTTACAAGAAAGTGGTATGAGTAGTTGAAGGCGTGTCCTACGAAATTTTAAACCTTCCAAGTCAAAATTTTAGGAATTTGCTAAAAACACACATCTTGGGGACTTCAACGTTCAAACATTCATTCAAGTGTTCATAAATCGTTTGTTGACTCATTGGTAGAAAGTTTGTTCTAGTCCTTAATTTATTGGATGAAAAATTTTAAACAGGATTTCTTTTAACAATATAAATGGAAAAGTCGAAATGTATAAATATATCTATTTAGATTATGTTTCTTTTCTATCTTTCACGAGTTATGAACATAGTTTTGGACATAAAGGGGTTCGGTATTGCCTGCTTCAATCGGCGGTTTTAATCTTAAAAAAACTAACCATGTATAAACCTGACCGATTATTTAACATTTTCTAATTTTATTTCATTTTTTAATATGCAATTATACGTATGTACTTGACCCGGTTAACTAAACGCATCAACAAATTCGACCTAACTGACTCATGTCGATTTTCATTTACTTATAATAAATTTACCACATACAGCATATATATGTCATGGAACAAACGAGCTAATATATATATATATATATATATATATATATATATATATATATATATAATTTATTTTTAATACCATTTTGCTAATACTTGAATTGTTTCTTCAACAACGAAATGAATCATCTGGAAGCAAAAACATAATATAAAGATCGAAAACAACACTTTTTTGCCCATTCAAATATCTAATGCATTAATCACAATTACAAATACTTATTTATTAGTATAAAAAAGCATTTTGAACTTTGAATAAAACAATTAGGAGGTTCTATGCATGAAAATAGAGTAGGGTGACTTTTAACGCTTTTGGCCCGTCCGTTTCCGCTACTGTATTCTTGTTTGACCCATTCAACATTGTTTGCTATAATTAAAAAAAAACTAAATTGGGTACTTTACAAGAGGCGGGTCAAAACTGCTCCAAGCACAAACACAGTGAATTTAAGGTGTTCATGTGGTCTAGAATTTTCTTGATTCGATAACTCTGGATATTTAAGAGAAAAACAAGTATTAGCAATTGTAATCAATTTTAAAACAAACTTATGTACTAAAGTTATAATAAATTTAACGTAAAAGGGGTAGAATCGGCTTCCCTTTCTCGTCTTAAAAGTGTACGGTAAGTTTAGTACATCCAATATCGTCTTAACAATAGTTGTGAAAAAATCCATTTGTATACTTTGTATTTGTTCCAAGACTTCAATGAACTGATTTCTCCTCTCAGATTTGCTCTTTATTACTGTTCACCCATGAGATTGGGAGGGAGGTTCTTTAGAAACCACTCACGTTGCTTTATGTACGCCAATGTGATACTCTGTTGAAATGTACATCCTTAGTGCCGAATATTGCTCAATAAGAATGTGAACTTTTAACATGATTAACCTGTGTAGGCTCTCAAATGAATATTATTGAGATGATGGTGACAACGTTTTTATTTATTATTTCGGCAAGGTTCTCTACATGTCCATATATTTAGTACCTGTTATAGGACCTATGCCCAATTAAAGCATCTAAAACCTGCAATATGCAACTACATAAAAATTTAGACAAACAATATTTAACGCGGCTTAACTATATAAATAGTTGACTACTGTAAAATCACATATAACACATTTGTTAGTTGCCTAGTTGTGAGATGATTAATAAAAGATCTTACAAAGCACAAGCTAAGGTCAAAAGTTTGAATGTTAACTATACTACAACTCCCGAGTTAGCAAAATCAAAAGTGAATTTTATAATTTTATGCAAGTCATGCCACATAAGCTAATATAGCTATTAAACCAACTTGCATGAAATTACCTTTCCAACAGATAAGCAATAGGTTAGCAAATGGCCATTGAAACTCGAACAAGCCCAACAAAATTAGCACCCACAGCAATGCCATATCTTGTTGATATTGCTTGCGGAATTACCTGGTATTGTACAATACTTTTAGTGATTGATCACGTAGATATCTTACTGTAACAACAGGAACGACCATACAATAGCATTAAAATTAAACACCTCTCCAAATATCAGTACAAAAGTCACAGACAACAACACAGCACAAACAAGCCGAGCCGTAATGAGCCCAAGCTCGAGCCTGGAATATAACTCATTTAGTTATCGACCCCGAGGTCGAGCTTTACATACAAAGCTTGATTAGGCTCGCGAGTCTAAAGGAGCCTAAATAAATTTTGTATTATTTTTTATTTATATAATATACCAACTATTTAATAATGGCGAGCCGAGCTTTGAGATTATTTATAATTGTTCTTAAATTACCTCGAGTCGCGCTTCCAACTTTATTTCGTTGTTTGTGAACCTATCATTAAGTTTAGTATAACCAGATAATCTTAATCTTTGTATGGAAACAAATAGTGTTACTTAATTACCTTGTACAGCTCCTCTTGTTTGAAGTTTTGACATCCACTAATGGAGGTGCTTCATTCGAGGGAAAACCAAAGAGTTTACAGCTACTCCCAATGCTATCATCTTTTTCACTGGTTGCATTAGACCAGTGGGTGTGGGGGGCGGCATAGGAGCATCAAGCGGATGCCGGGCCTCTCTACACCACCCCCCAGGGCCGGCATAGGTGGAGGGGCGGCATGGGAGGCATAGTTTTGCCGCTGATGCCGTGCCTATTATTGGGTTTCAATTGATATTTTTTTTATTTTTAATAATTCTGACCAATGAGGAGACCCGTCATCATGGTGCACACCACCCCCTTGGAGGCCCATCATCAAGATGCCTCTCCTCCCACTCCTACGTGGCGGCCCATCATCAAGATGCCTCTCCTCTCCACACCTAATGGTCTTAGGCTCAATAACAGTCTTCTCAACGGGCCCACTTCCAATTGAAGGTGGAATGATGGGAAAGCGGTTGAAGTATGTAGAAATCATCTTTACAACATACCTTCTTTCAGGAGACCCATCCATTTGGAATTTCATTTTGATTCTTGTGCCGATAGATACCATGTTACTAACTGATTTCATGTACTTCGCATATGGAACAACAAATCCACTCGATTGGACATAGATTACATTTGTTATTTAAAAAAAAAAAAGTTAAAGAACAGTAACCAAAATTTATTTTATTGATTAAAACATTAGTTTGGAAAACTTACCTTGGACGGTAGAAAACATGAAAGGTATTGTTGGTAGACACTGCATTAGCGACAGATGCAAAAGTGTCGGCATAAGATTTCAAGTTGCCCATGGTTGTATCAGGAAGAATTTTTCTTGGTCGTGTGGCTCTTTGGGTTCCCAGCCTCAGTTCTCCATCTTCTCCCCTGAACCCCATTACTTTCAAGCCACTCGAGCTCGGCTCGTTTACACCCCTGGTAAAATGTAAACAACATTAGATAATTAAGTTCAAAGCTAAGCCTTCTAAAGTTTCAACCATACAAAACTATAAGATGTTACTGTCAAACCTGAGATGCCATTGCAGTTGGTTTAGTAGCAACTTTCATAATTGTCCAACCTTCTGTATTGGGTTCAGCTAGCTCACTCAGGGCATGTGAAGTTTTAACACATTGATCGCATGACCGAAGACATCAAAATCATAGACAACACTAACACAAACACATGGTGGGCATCCCTTCAAGCATGTTGTTTGACGCAATAATCAATCCTACCTATTGCTATTTCTATTCAAAAACGAGATTCTTTGACTTAAATGATCCCAAAGGCACTGAACAAACTAAACGTATAAACTATACAATTCTAAATTCTCTATCGAACGTATCCAGAATAAAAGAAACCCCTATTTCCCTAAATATGATTAATCAAAGTAAAATTGCACTTAAACTATTAAATTAGTCGGGAAATTAGAAATTAAATATAAAACAATGAAATATCAAACCAGTTTATGGTTAACTAAGAAGCAAAGTATATATTAAGGACGTACCTATTGAAACACCGTTATTCTTCAATGACCAATACCTGAAAAAGTTGAACAACATATTTTAGATTACAACCAAAGAAGAAAGGTGCCTTTTATTAAGCTAGGGAAAATAATAGATTGGTGTTTGAAGAGATTATGGTCATGAAGTGGGCTACTGGAAACCCATTTCGAAAATTCCAACAAAAACCCTAATTTGAAGAAGATAAGTGTAAATATAACAGCAATACCTTTATCCGTCATAACCGATAAAAGGGAGCATATATAGTATGAAACCATCGCAACGACTGTTCACATAGCAATGATTAAAGATTGGTTTTTGATGGTCGAATGTAACGTATGATAGACAGAAGGGGAAAGGAAGGAGGGGTAACAAGGGAATGAGCTTTTAGTCTTTAACTAAAAATAAAATGTAAAATTACTATAATATCCTTTTAATTGTCTTAATTGTCACAACTATCCTCAAAATACCCTTAAATTTCTTGCTTAAGCATGTTGTACATGTTGTTTCTTAAGTTGTACGTAAAGGAAAATGACTATGTTAACCATCACTCCTTCTTAATAAGATAATATAGATATATATTCAGGTTACGTGAAATAGAAGACTTATTCTATATATATTTTAGCATTAAACCCAAGTGTCGTTCCAAGAAAACTAAATTATCGTATTTATATCTAACTTCTTTTTCCGAGTCATATCATGGTATTTTCCATGGAAAATGACAAGAAAGGAATTTTGAATTCGTCATATATTTGAAAGTCTTCTACTAATACTTTTACCATAAGCCCTAATCAAAACAAAAAGTGAAACTTTGGTGTTTTTTCGTGTTTAGTTGTGTATTTCTCACCTTATTTTCCTAGTTTTTGCTATGTTTTTCATTTTTTTAAAGTTGGAAAATTTTCTTCATGGTAAGTTCGTTAAGATTAATTATTTAATGACTTTTTTTAGTTGGAAATAAAACTATGTTTTCACATTCTATTTTCCAAAAACTAAAATGAGGGGTGAATATGCTAATTTTTTGAATTTCTCTTGTTTTTCAAATAACTTTTGTTTATCTATCTATTCCAATAAAGAAATCTAAAACGCAATAGATGACACTAGATGTATAATGGTTCTGACTGAGGTTAAACAACGGCCATCTTGTGTCCATTTCTTGATGTTTAACCTTACAACCACTACTAGAAAAAGAGCCTATCTTGACACACATTTTATGACACGCGCTTATTTATGACACTCAAAAGCTTGTGTCATAAAAAAATTGTCATGGATTAAAAAATATTGTTAACTAATGACACATTTTTTTGTGTATCAAGAATGTGATGTGAAGAAAAAGAAAACATGACATTATAAAATTTTGTGTGTCATCTTTTTGTATTCTAAAATTTTCACAAAAATTGTATTTCCCTCCCAATCCCGCCCCTCATCTAAACTTAGACCAGAGTTCTAAAACCCAAATCCAATCCAGAGTTCACTGTTGTATTTCCCTCTCATCGTTCCCAAATAACCGCCCTAATCTCATCTTCTCATCGTCCAAAATAACCCGTCCTAATCCCGTAAACCCTAATCCTAACCTCTCTCATTGCACAATCAAACCTCAGTGTTTAAGGTAACAAAGAATTGAAATAAAGGGAATAATTGCTTCATATATAAGCCACCGAAGCTTCCAGTTTATAAATGATAAAGAGACCTACACCACAGTTTTTAGAGAGAGAGATAGAGTAACCAATAACCCCAATAGTTAAAGAACAAGACGGCTCTATGGCGGATTCAAGTGATTCCGTCTCTGTTGATATGGAAACTATATATCTTGGCGGAAAGGTTTGATTTCTTGAATACACATATGGATATCAACTTGTTTTTGTATTGTATGCAAGCTGTTTGATGAAATGCCCCAATGGGTTTTTGTGTTCGTTTTTGAGTTTATTTGTTGTGATTTAGTGGGGTTTTGATACCCTTTCTGTCGATGAACTCATGTCGGTTCCTAATTTAGAAACCTCCATTCTTTTCTTTTCTTGATTTTTAGGTTTTTGTTGGCAGTACAATAGTTAGTTATATGAACTTATGATGAATTTGTTGTGATTTAATGCTTTAATGCTTTAAAATGCTATAAAATAGTGCTGAATTTGTTGTGATTTAATGCTTTAAAATGCTATAAAATAGTGCTGAATATGCTGCAATTTAGTGCTTTAAATTACTGTAAATAGTGCTGTAATATAATGTTGTAATTTGCTGTGAAATTATGTTGTATTTGCTGTGAAATTGTGCAGAAATCTGCTATAAAATTGTGCAGAATCTGCTGTAAAATGGTGCTATAGTTGATTACAAATGGGTCAAAAGTGGTTATGTATGAAATGATAATTGAATCACTTGACTGGTTTGACCGTTTGAGATAAATCATAACCCAAATTGATCTTGATCATGCTTGCCCAAGGCTCATTATTGTGGCCATAAATTTCTTGCTACTTCATATTCAGTCTCGGTTACAGTTACAAAGATCCATTATAATAAAATCGGACTGGTATCGATTGCAGGGTGTCATAGTTTTCACTGACAATATAACAATAATATGCTGCAAGAACTTCACTAACCTCTGTAAGTTGATGCTATTTAACTCGATTTCTATTTTAGTTTTCTTATTTTCATAGTATATGCTTTGCTTTTGATTAGATATCTTTGTAGATTAGAGCTGGTTTTATAGCTATCCGTTTTATATTTTAGAAGTGGTTTCAACTTATTTGCTATGGAACACACTAATAATTGGCAGGTCGGCTTGGGTAAGGGTCTGTGTACAGAGGAACCGGTTTCTTTGCTTCCCTGCTTAGGCCCCAAATTTAAACATCATTTAGTTTTTTTTTTTTTTTTTTTTTTAAATATAAGGCTTTAGCCTTTAGCTTAACGTTGTTCATGTCGTTTAAATGTAGATTCTTACAATTACTCCTGCCTTTACTCTATATTGTTGCCAGGCTATGATGAGTTCAAGTTCGTTTCGAAGCTGTAATGAAGATGGCATGCCAAGGACGGTGGTAGGTAGGTTTTGGACCTGCAACCCGCATTGCAGCCAAATTATTTTTAAACTCTGAGCCACATCACGAGCAGATGCTTGAGTTTTTTCAGATCCACGACTTCAATTTTGCTGTTTGACTTGGTAAATTGCTTTCTATTGTTATTGTTCATATGCAGCCTTTTTTATTCGCTTGGATTTATGATGGTATAAACTGAAGAGATATTTGGGTCTTAAGTACTTGAAGTATACAACCTTGTATCTGCTTTGTTGTCTATTAAGGCGTATACAACGTGGTCGCCGATTGTTATGGTAAGACTTTGACGTTGTGTTTCCTAATTTCAGTATTTTATTACCACATCGCATCTTTTTTGGTGCCGAATCTGGCGATGATGACTTTTTGTGTTGCGCGCGCAGTCTGCGATGGCAGTTTGGACCGCAAACGAATACAAGCCCAGCGACAACTTCTGATAAAGGAGACTCAACTGGAATACAAACTGGATGAAGAAACCATTGAAGATGATATAGGGGTTATTCCAGTCTTTCGCTTTCATCCACATCAAATTTTAAGCACTGCGTGTCGTATTTTATTTCTGATGTTTTTCGGATTTTCTTCCCCAGGTATCAGCGATGACTGGATAGTGGAGGCCCATATACTTTCGCCCAATGTCGTCGTCTGCTGGAACAACTTGGCACAAGCTTGGTACGCCCAAATGCTACAACTTATTTACAGCTACAATGCGAACTGATTCCATTTCGTACACAGTTTATTGTAACTGTAATTATACGGATTATACCAACTTTGAATATCTAGGAGTTGATCATGTTTACTGTGGCAATCTTTTTGGCTAACCGTTTTAGCAATAATTAAAAAATAATTGTGTTAATCATTTGTAATTTTGTATAACCACTTTGACTCAAGTAAACATTATTTAAATGCTTAAGGCTTTTGTTTCACTTTCACTGTTGACTTGGTTTGACTTACAGTTTTGTCTAAAGTCATACATGTTCAAATAACATGTGCTATGTAAGAAAATCTATTCTGTATCAAGGTTCAAAATATATTTTAACTTTTCCGTACACTATTCGATAGTATACAAAAGTGTGGATTAATGTTCATGATATGTTTTCAGGTGATGAGAAGAGGGTTGTTGAGGTTTCGAATACGTGGCGGAGAGATCTGGACGGGAAAATGTAGAGTTTTCCGCGCCTTGCTTTTGATTAATCTACAGGTTATGGTTTGAATTATTCCCTGTCTATTCGCTTTCGTTTAAGGATTTGTAATATATACAGCATTTAGGATTATATTTGCAGGCTGATGGTTGGATTGTGAATCCAAAGCAATGTTCTTGCGATTGCACTAGGAAGTAAGGTGCTTTTGTTCGGAACTACTATTTTACGTTTACAACTAACTTGAGTGTGCTTAATATTACTAGGACCTATTTAAAAATGTGATAATAACTTAAAATGGAAGTTATGAATATGGTGGTGTGATTTTTGAGAGCTTATTGATGGTATGTAATCTCGGGTGTCTATGATACATTTACAAATGATTTTATCTTGCTGTTGATTTAGGTTAATCATTGTTGGGAATTTTCTTTTGATTTCAGGTTATCAGGTTAGCTTGATTACTCACACCGACAAAGATGACAATGCAAAATCAATGATCGACTCAATGGAACCTGAGCGCCACCAGACCATTGTCTGGAAAGAGGCAGAAACAGGTTTAGAACACAACTATATGTATGTTTATACAAATTAAGTGATTTTGATGTTTATGTTAGTAATAATTCTCGTCTTGAAATTAAAACCATCGCGAACATTAACCTTCATCTTATTAATTTAATTGTTGTCTCAGGTAGGGGGAGGAGTAGATGCTAACACGGATGCGGATATTAATGCCATTCGTTAAAAGTGGTCTAGTTATGCCGCAACCTTCATTTTCAAGTTATCCGTACATTTAGTCTAGACTAATGTAATGTATTGACACAATATTTTTGTAACTAGTGGTAGGATTCGACAAATGCTTATTGTAATTTTTTTGTGGTATATATAATATATGCCAATTTTATTTTGAAATTTATTGATTTTGTTATTATAAATATAAATATAAATCTAGATTTATTAGTTATTTTGCAGAATTTTTTTTAGGTAAAAAAAAAAAACATGACACGCAAAATTAGTGTCATAAAGGTGTGTCGTAAATGCATGTCATGAAAGAGTGTCATTAAAGAGTGTGTCATAAATGCGTGTCAAAAAAGCGTGTCGTAAAGGAGTGTCATAAACGCGTGTCATTAAAAGATGACACGCGCCTGCATGTCATAAACCTTTCTTGACATGTTCTTCCTTGACACTTTTCTGTGTGTCATAAACACCCTTTTATGACGCGCAATGCGCGTCAAGAAAGGGGTATTTTTCTAGTAGTGAACGTTTCACTAAAAAGACAATGAGCACATATTCTCATCTCACTTATAAGTTGGCAGTAAGTGGCGAAGCTTGACCCGAAATATCGGGGGATCGGAAGTCACCGGGGGTCGAAAATCACTAGTTTCAGGAGATCGAAAACCAATTTCGACTGATCTTGGTAATGATCACCTACATCACCTCCCTAATCTTGATAGTAATAACCACGGTATCTTATCATCATAAGTTTAGATATAAATAGCCATTGGGGTGGTGGCCCAATGGTAGAAGAAAGCTTCTAGGAACACCTAAGGGGGAGGTCATGGGTTCAAGTCCCACAAGGAGTGAAATTTGTCGTTCAAAAAAAAAAAAAAAAGTTTAGATATAAATAAGCCCATACAACAAGTGTTCATAAACAACATATAAGAAAACTTCTTGTTGGTCTTCTCTTAGATCTTGGTCTTTAATAAATAAGGAGCTTTTAAGATCACTTTTAGATTAGATAAACATTTAATTAAATTTGTTTTAGAAAAGGGCATTTTAAATGGGAAAAATCGCCATTTTAACATTTACTAGCCATTATTTAAAAATATAAACATTTATTTAGTCTTAATTTTAAGGACTACGCAAATTCCTATATAGCTCAAATCACCACACATGTATGTAGAGTCTTAAGACTGGATGGAGTGGGGGGGGGGGGAAGGGGGGAACACAGGACTACGCAAATTCCTATATAGCTCAAATCACCACACATGTATGTAGAGTCTTAAGACTGGATGGAGTGGGGGGGGGGGGGGGGGAGGGGGGAACACCACTGCCACCCTGGCGTGGAGAGGGCATGAAGGAGGGGGGGCGGGGAGAAGTTGCTTGGCGTGGGGCGGGGCTTGGGTGTGAGGTGTCACCTTTTGATTGGTCAGGTATTTTTTTTAACTTTAACACAATATAATATTATTTCCTTCCACCCTCTTCTTCTCCCTTCCACTCCCCACAATTCCCCCCCCCCCCCACCCCCACAAGGGTCCCACAAGTGGCATATGGCGCTTCATCCCCCTCTCCCCCCCCCCCCCCCCCCCACTCCTTATAGTCTAAGCATAAGGGCTTCAACAAATCAATCACCCAATCAGAATTCGACACATGACAATGCATTATACATAGAGGCTAGTAGACGCTCTAGGGATGTAAAGGCTTTACCATAGACGCGTTAAATGTAGAGTCCACATGAGGCAACCGGCTATAGACGTGACATACGTTTTGTAGACGCTTCGTACGTCTTTTAGCCACTTCATACTTTTTGTAGACTCTACGTACATTTTTAAAGACTCGTGGTCTCGCGTCTAAGGTAAAGACTCTTGGTCTGACAATAGATTTTTCACATGTTCCCTTAGACGGAACAAGCCTATGTAGAGTCCACAGTTATTGCGTCTATGGCAAATCCTCTAAATCCCTAAAACGTCTACTAGTCACTATGTATAAAGCATTGTCACGTGTCGAATTGTGGTTGAATGCTGAAGCCCCTATGCTTGAGCTTTGGTGTAGTCCCTAAAAAATATGACTCAGTATATGTTTATTTTTGTAAATAATGGCCTGTCAATATTTAATATGATAATTATCCCTTTTAAATTTTGTAAGAATACCCTTCAAATAGTTGAGAGAGAATTCAGTTTATTCTCTATGGTCTGTAGGATCGACAAGATTTGATATACCGAGTGCGTATGATTAATTCGAAGGCAGAATCAACGAATCAATTGTTGATAGATACGAGGTATGAAATTAGAAGATATGAAAATGATAAACACACACAACACACTAAAAATTTGAGCAGCACTTCGTTATAATAATCAAGAAAAAGTTGCAAATGAAATGATAAAGGAGTCTATTTATAGGGCTGGCTACTACGCCTAGGAGCTTCCTGTAGCACCAGGCGTATGAAGCCTCATAAATGACAATTTTGCCCCTAGAACCCCTAAATGCTACCCGTTAAAGCTCAAGACGTATATATGAGATTCAAATTACATATCTAAGCTAGGGGAATAGCCAAAGGGTGCGTTAAGATGGTCGTTGCACACTACGATTGTCACATTGATTGTGGTCTTAATTGTTGTCCTTTAAGAAAAAAAAGATAAGAGAAGATTCATGTTCGTACCGTGAAACAACATATAATTAGTCTATTGTTGATAATTAATCTTTTTCTTATAACGAAAAACTATGTAACGTAAGAAAGATGTAAAAACTACGTGTATAGACACTACAAGAAAATTTTTACGTTATTAGATTGCCATCAAACTAAGGATTCACATAACTTTTTCCAATCGGAATGCCAAAACATATGTTCTAGTTTTAATAGCATATTATTTAATCTTAATTAGAAAGGTTAGAAGTGTTGTAGAGTCTACCAACTAAATTGGCATAAATTCATAATTACTTGTTTGTTATTAGATTGCTCCAACCTATATATGGTCTTTAAATATAATATCAATGCTTAATACTTGTTGTTCAGCATAAATTCATTCACCACCCATATATAATTTAATTAGAACTAACATAAGAAACTTATGAGAAGATGCATGGTAAACACTTAATGACTTCTGACTTTAAATTGTAAAATATGGCTAGTAGGTAACACACGCTAGCTACCTGTTTATATTATAAATACGTTCTGATCTTTGCAAAAAAATCTATACAAAAAAATTAATTAACCTCAAACTACAATATGGAGGCATTTTATGTAATCCTCTCCATCATTACCATCATCTGGATTACCAAAGTTGCCCTTGTAAAGAGTACAAATTTACCACCAACCCCATTCCCATGCATACCCATAATAGGTCATCTTTACTTGGTCAAAAGCCCTCTCTATCGAGCCCTAGCTAAACTATCTAACCGTTATGGCCCAATCCTCATGCTCCAGTTCGGTAGTCGCCGCGCTTTGTTGGTTTCGTCTCCTGAAGTGGTGGAGGAATGCCTCACCATCAACGACGTTACTTTTGCCAACCGACCTCATTTGCTTGCTGGAAAACACCTTGGCTATGACTACACCACCCTTTCTTGGTCAAACTATGGTGATCACTGGCGTAACTTACGTCGTATCGCTTCCCTTGAGCTTTTATCCGCTCGTAGGTTACAAACCCTAAATTCTATTCGTGCTGAGGAGGTGAGGTTGTTGGCTAAGAAGGTGTATCGTAGAGCGGTGACTGATGGGATTGTGGAGATGAAGTCAGTGTTTTTTGAGCTCATGTTGAATGTAATGATGATGATGATTGCGGGAAAGAGGTATTATGGTGATTCGGAGGTGGATGTGGAGGTGGCGCAGCGGTTTAAGGAGATTGTAAAGGAGTCGTTTGTGTTGATGGAGACGACGAATGTGTCGGATTATTTGCCGTGGTGGAAGTGGGTGGGAGGGAAGGAGTTGGAAAAGAGAATGGTGGCGTTGGGGGGGAAAAGAGACCGGTTTATGCAAGGTTTGTTAAACGAGCTTAGAAGGAAACAGATGGTTCTCACCACGGAGGGTGGTGACATGGAGGCGACGTGCACAAAGAAGGAACATAAGAACTTGATTGAAGTTCTTCTAATGTTGCAAGAAACAGAACCTGAGTATTACAAGGACGAAGTCATCAAAGGATTAATGCAGGTAAAAACCTATTAATATCGTATATATAACACTATACATATACATATACTAGAAACAAAACATTTATCTAATGTACAAAATATCAAATGTATAATTACTTAAACTATAATATTCAACACCTTAAACCGATTAATATTATATTATTTTCCTACCAGAAGCTTAGGGAGTCATCTTCATTTACCCACCTGAAAACTTTCTAAAGAATGCTAATCCTTGAATTGTTTACAATGAAGTATCTTTGACTATGGAGTTTCTTCTCTCATTTAAAGTCAATGACCTCAAACAAATTGGATTTGTACAATATTATTTCACTAAAAGTTTATATAAAATACTAAATAGGCATTAAATAAGTAAGTTTTCTTAAAAAGTTTCTTCTCTCATTTAAAGTCAATGACCTCAAAACATATTGGATTTGTTAATACTATATGATTATAACATCAATCGATTAGACCGTTTGACCGAATCTAACCAGTGAACTAGTGGTGCAAAGTAAAACAAACTTACCTATATTGAACATTACGTGTAAATATTTGATAAATAAACAGTCATAATTCTCTCGTATGACATAATTTTATAACTTTTTTTGCTTATAATCTTGCATCATTAAACTAGTATTACTTTAAACATTAGGCTATTTTTAGTGGTAATGGTTAGTAACTTAGTGAGTGTGATGTCGCTATCAAATAGATAGTTGAACTCTTACTAAGAGGGTGTTTGGGATTTTGTTTTGAATCTGATTATTAGATTATCGCGTTTTGAAGACGCAAATAATCAGTTTTTAGTGTTTGGATTGCGTTTTGAAAACGCAAATAATCAGTTTTTTGTGTTTGGATTGCGTTTTGAAAACGCAGATAATCAGTTTTTTAGGCTATCAAAACGCAATAATCTATAAGGAGCTCCACCCCTGCTTTTCCAAAACACATAATCTGTTTTGAATAATCAATCCCAAACACCGCCTAAGTAACCCATGAACAATGTATAGTCGTATAATAGTGAGTGTGATGCGTAACTATTTGATTGGCTAAAAAATAATAATTCATCTCCCAAGCTTCATGCTCGACACTACACCAACGCCCTCACCATTGACGCCCATGGGTTAGTCCATTGTAACAGGGTTTGTTTTTGTTATTGCATAATGTGGCAAGTGGGTAACCCACAATACACCTGTTCTTAATATATACAACACCACAAAGTTGTTAGGAACCAAAAAGTCTTAAAATTTGACGTGACCCCATGAGTAGTTAATTGGTTCATTTTAAGACCATTTGAAGTGGTTTTAGAAACTTCCAATAATATGTGATGTCATTTGACAAATGCGCAAACTTCACCGATAAAATCAATATATATTCCAAAGATCCAAGACTATTCTTAAGACTACTTATATCATGTATTATACTTTACCAAAATATTTCAAACACTTAAATAATTAAATAAAGTTTTGAAGAAAATGATATCTAAGACTTCATAGTTAAAAAACATAAACGTAAAATAGAAATACAAACTTTAATTATAATCCATTTATCCGAACACTATTCTTACATATTTACATCGTAATGTATTTACCAAATTATTTTAAACAAATATATAAATGAGTTACTAACATGAAATATCTAAAAAAAAAACAGAAATACAAACTTCACGAGAAATCCATTTACCCTAAAAAAACATAACACGAAATTTATAGATATATTTCAGAATCGAATGATTTTAAGAAAATTTAACAAATGAAAATATTAATGAATTTAGTCTCTAAAACTTAATATTAAAAAATATAAGCAAAAGTAAGTTAGAAATTAAATAAAACTTCACCCGCAAATTACAACTCAAATACATATACGTTTCCTGTGTCATATTACCACATTTTACACATATTTTTCATAATTAAAATACTTTAAAAAAAACTAAATAAAAATAAATAAATGGTTATTAAATTTAAATTCATAAATTATTTAAATCATTGGGTAAAGTATTTTCCTAATTTATATTTTTGGCATCTCTAGAGTAAAGTGCAATTCAAATACTATGTTAGATTTTGTACGGTGGTGTGGCGTCCAATGTCACATCAACCTCTTAGGCACACCAAACAGCACCTTGAAATAACAATATCATGGCGTTAAGGGCTCGGGTGTGAGCGTGCAGGTAACACGCATGAGACTAGAATATGTGTGGAGTCTAATCTGTGTTACAACCAATAGAATTACCCCATCTGGAGAAGAACGTGATTACACTCTTAACGATCTTATAATAATGCATGGTTCCTTTACTTAGTTTTTAAACGTATTTTAACTTTCTACAACATAATAGTTTCATTTTTGTATGAAAGGTATTACTATCAGCAGGAACGGATACATCAAGTGGAACAATGGAGTGGATGTTATCGCTTTTGTTAAACAACCCTAGCGCTCTCAAGAAAGCGCAAGTGGAGATCGACGATTATGTAGGCAAAGATCGTCTAGTTAATGAATCAGACCTAGTCAATCTTCCATATCTTCGATGCATAATAAACGAGACCATGCGAATGTACCCTCCCGGGCCACTCGTGTTCCATGAGTCATCAAAGGATTGTAGAGTGGGAGGGTATCATATCCCAAGTGGTACAATGTTATTGATGAACTTATGGGCCATGCAAAATGACCCTAAGAATTGGGATAAGCCTAAGAAGTTTAAACCAGAAAGATTTATAGGGTTAGAAGGTTCAAGAGATGGGTACAAATTGATGCCATTTGGGTCAGGAAGAAGGAGGTGCCCAGCTGAAAATTTGGCAATGCGTATGATCGGGTTAGCATTGGGTACACTTATTCAATGCTTTGAGTGGGAAAGACCGGATGAAGACATGATTGACATGACTGAAGGAAAGGGCCTGACCATGCCAAAAGCTAAACCGTTGGTGGCAAAGTGTCAACCTCGTATAAAGATGGCTAAATTGTTATGTCAGATGTGAAAGTAATCATTTATCGTCATTCAAAAGGCAGGCATTATATTCATCCCCTTATATTATATAATACGTGTATTCATACAAAGATGGCCAAGTTGTTATGTCATATGTGCAAGAAGTTATTTATTGTCATTTAAAATGCAGAATTATATACATTTCTTATATATAATATTATATAATACGTACATGTATTCGTATACAATTGGTTTTATGTTATAAAATCAAAAAATTTATAGGATAAAATTATATATTGTATCCTTTATGTATAACATAAATTATGAAACCTGACCTTTAAATTTTATTTTTCATTTTATGTCCAATTTGTCTTCTTTTTTTTCATTTTATGTCCAATTTGTCTTTTTTTTTTTTTTTACATATTATGTCATTTCTCACTAAGTAGGTTATTCGAATTAGTTAACTTTATTAAGTTGAGGGGAAAAAATGTTCATTCACCTTTCTTTCCCCTTTATAACACACCTATCAGCTCTAATCGGCAATAACGTTCCCAAAATCATCATCCTCTTCCTTAAATCAAATTAGGGTTTTTCTAAATCAACCATTTTCTTCTACATATATGTCATCATCTTGTCCAATGGTGCATTGTTGATGTGGCAAAGAGGTTGGAATTCGAACATCATGGACCTCTAGAAATCTAGGTCGTCGGTTCCTTGGTTGCAACAAAAGGGGAAATCTGAATCCCTAAATTATATGAGTTATTCATCTAAAGTCGTTTTTGTTCATACATGGGAGGAAATGTTGATTATTATTGTGGATTGATTCAAAAAAGTGTCAAACATGTGTGGACATCATACCGGGTCTGTTGGGGTCTAAGAACAAGGTGGAAGAAAGATTGAAACTCAGTGAAGACCAAAGAAGACATGCTGAAGCTAAATCAAGTCCTTGAAGACTTACCTTATTTTGAGTGTGTTTTCTCCAGGCGTAGGGAGCAAGCCTATATATAGACCCCCTTGCCCTTTTCATTTGTAACTTTTGCTAAACTTGTGAAATGAAGTGCTATCTAATTTTGAGTGTGTTTGTGTGTGTGTTTTTATTAATTTTTTCTGCAAGATCTAACACAACCAGTGTGCTCATCATAGCTCAAACGACAAAGCTTCAAGCTGAACAAGACCCGAACCTGAATAACAAGAACATCTTGAACAACAAGAGCCCAACATTCCATCTTCAGAGACACCAAATCGTGGTTCTTGAACAACAAGAGCCCAACATTCCATCTTCAGAGACACCAGATCGTGGTAAAGCTCCAGTAATCGAAGCTGAAGAAGATCAAACTTGAGAAATGAAAGTGAAGATGGTATTGATTTCCGTCTTCGTCAAAGAATTGTCAATCAAAACAATGGAGATTTCTTGATTCCTCCCAAGATATCGAAGACCAAGATCTCATGAAGCCACGACCAAAACTCAAATTAGCAAGTATTCAAATCTTCATAGGGAGATTGTTAGTGCACTGCGATGTATTTTCCCAAGTTAAAGATTATAAAATATGAAGACTGAAGATCATTAGCTAGACCTTAGGGGGAGTATGTGAACGTCTTTCCAGACATTCTCAACTCAGTGACTGGTTAAGTCTGC
Source organism: Ambrosia x helenae (assembly GCA_030844895.1). NCBI lineage: Eukaryota > Viridiplantae > Streptophyta > Magnoliopsida > Asterales > Asteraceae > Ambrosia > Ambrosia x helenae. Next base: position 104,901,184 of record CM061234.1, read on the forward strand.
AGATCGCTGGCTAGGTCTAAGGGGAACACTGTTAGTACACTTTGTGTATGTCATCAGCTGTGACAACCTGCACCCTTCACTTTTCATAAATGTGCATAATTGGCTCCTCAACTATTTCAAAATTTTCATTTTTAACCCTCGTATTTTAATAGGACCAAAATTCACAATTTAATAAAACTTATAATTTTTATAAGTAAAAGTATGCACGTTTTATACTCACATCTACACCCGAACACGTATGTTTCAGACCTTGATACTCAAAGCCCTTAATTTTCGGTCCTAAAACCAACTTAGAAATAGAAGGAAACAATTCCGAAACTTAAAATTGAATAAATTAGAAAAAAAATGATTTTTTTTTGCTCTCGCGGTCCGCGGAGATAGTCAAACAGTCAAAGTCCCAGTCAAAGTCCTAGTCAAATTCCTAGTCAAAATCCTAGTCAAATTCCTAGTCAAAGTCATAGTCAAAGTCTTAGTCAAACAGTCAAAGTCCTAGTCAAATATTCAATTCATCATAAAACCTTACTTTATGGTGTTGACCAATTTTAATGGCTAATTGAATCCAAAACTAGTATAAAAACCACCTATGACCCATTACACTTTGCATCTCTCATTCAATTGTTTCAATTCGATTAAACTCTCCCTCATACCTTTCTTCTAGAATATATTACTTCTACATTTGAAGCTTTGATTATAAGCTCTTGTAATTGGCGAATTGGAAGCTTGATATTTTTTCCTATTCGGTTTCTTTTCTTCTAAATTGGACTAGTTTCGTTGTTGAACATTTGGATTGCTCGCATTTTCACGCTCGCTTAGTCATCTAGTCATTTGGCGAAAGTGAGCATTTCCTACCCCCTTTTTGTCTTTATTCACTTTTTGGGTGTTACATGTACACTTATACAAATTACAAATACAAGTTCACATTTTTACAGTACAATTCTAGTACTATGTGCATTTGCTTACAAACGTGCTTTATGCTTAGACATTACATGTAGAATACATTTGTACTTAGTGAAATCATAACATTGTACAAGCCGACCTTAACATTGGATAGCGCTATTGGATTGACAACCCGCCTAAGTTGATTCTCCCCTTTTTTCATCGGAGAATCCATGGTCATTGTTAAGTTATTATCCAATTATTTGGATAAGTACACCGCCGTTCATTTAGTACATTATACAGTCACAGGATTGATTTCGCTCATTTGTATGATACATAGTTTACATAATTGCATTGTAGCTTTGCACTTGAATTGTATACCATTTTCCAACTTACTATATGTATTAAAACTAGGAATGCTCACCAACATTTCTTATGTTGACAAAACCTATTTTGTACATGTTTCAGGTGCAGTTTGATCTTAGTTCCATAGCATTGGATTTTAGTGCTTGCTTTTAATAATTTATTTCAAATTTCATGTTTTGTTCAGACTTTTGTATTTTTCCCATTTCATCCATGTAAGACAATTTAAATTATACAATAATATATTTACATTTTAGTACCATGTGCTTTTGAACAATCGTCACTACGTGACACCTCGATGATTCCGCCATCGGTTGGGGTGTTACATCAGCTACTGATAGGTCCATATTACTCGTAGGCATGATTATATAGTCTTATGTACGTTTTGGACGTTAACGGGTAGGTTTTGGGGGTCTAGGGGCAAAATTGGAATTGTGAAAAAGGTTCCAAGCGTGAGGAACCTCTACGCATGAAAGGCTCCAGGCGTAGGGAGCAAGCCTATATATAGACCCCTTGCACTTTCATTTGTAACATTTGCTAAACTTGTGAAATAAAGTGCTGCACAATTTTGAGTGTGTTTGTGTGTGTTTTCATTTCCATACTTTTCTAACATCATATCTCATCTCTAACAACAATCAATTAATTGATTCAGCCATTGGATCAATCATACACAGATGGTATCATCAAATCTTGTCATGATCCTACAGATCCTACAAATGCTCGTTGGCAAATGCTATCGTGTACCAACATCGGTACCGAATATCCTCCTAAAGAATCATTTTCTATACCAATTAGGTAACAACTTTTGGCTCTTTCGGGATCAATATTTTACCGATTTTTCTGTCAAATATCGGTACCGTATCTGTAACGACCCGAAAATTAACGAGTCATTACGGATTGGTAATCGTGACACGTATTATTAATTACCAATTTATTTATTCTAATAATTCTTTTATACTTAATAAAACACACTTTTATTTATTTCACATGGGCTGAGCCCATATAGACATACAACCGGGCCAAGCCCAAAACCATGATAATTGGGCCGAGCCCTTACACTTCATGTTCCGAGTTCTTAACACTTGGGCCGAAGCCCATTAAGACTTTAAAACATAGCTTTTAAACATCTCTAATTATTACACACTTGGGCCGAAGCCCATTTATTTTGTAAACCGGCCCAAGAGCCGTTTTCTCTTAACTAAACATTAAAACTTGAACTTGCACATTTTTGAGCTCGGGTTCCCATAATCTAATCAACCTGAAATGCATGTTAAAAATACGTTAGCCACAAAGCTAGTGAGTGATGCCAGATTTAGACTCGTTTATAAATAACAACAATTCTCGTATGGTTCGGTCATTCTAAGGTGGGACATATTTAACGATGGAGCACCATACAAATGCTTAATGTGGTTCCAAACCTCTACTTGGTTTAGAAAAATACATCCCTTTGATACCGAATGGATCCATTCTACGTGATTTCTATTCGACCGATTCTATTAACTCTTTCATGATCATGAACCAATATTTTACCAAATCACACGTAAAAACTAACATGCATTCACCCCAAAATCATTTAAACATAGGGGTACATGCACTCACGTTAATTACTTCCGAGTCTACGGTTTCGTTCAAAGCAAGAGTTCTATTTTCCACGGTTTCCTGTTTCAACACAAATCAAGTTATATCACATATATATACAAATAATCATACGTATAGCTGGCCATTACAGCTTAGGCGTAAAGATCTAACTAAAAGCTGGCCATTACAGCTTGGCACACGACCTTAAGGGACTCTAGACTCTACTTACTCGGATGAGAATATTAATCGGCTACTTGATACCGATTGTTTTCTTGAGCTTGTATAATATTATGAGGCTAGTATGTGTAGGATTGGGCTTGATGGTATATGAGCCGAGTGGGTTTTAAAGAAAGAACAAGTATAATGGAGTTGAAAGGGATGGGTTCATAGTAAAGGTTTAGGAGCCGATTGTTGTTCAAGGTTGGGTTTGGAAGGATACTGCATGGTAAGGTGAAATAATTAATCAAGGAAAGGTGGTTTTTAAAAATAACAAAAGTGTCCGATGGTTTTTGTTTTATAGACCTAAAGGTGCATGCATATAATAATGAACTCTAGAGATAGGTTATTATGTGGAAGCCTCTCCATAAGCTTGAGTGTGTAAGTGAGATACAGGTGGACTCCTAGTGTAATTTGGCGGCCTAAAAGGAATCTTGGAAGATCATGGGCCGATTTCCATGTTAATGGATCAAGAAGTATTTATTTAGTTTTTGAACAATTTTAGTATAAGTTATATAATAATAGGTTAGGATTGGTCCATAATTAATTTGATGGGCTTTTAATATAACAAGGATTTGGGCTTTGATTTATTTTCGGGTTTTGGTTTACAGGCCCAAACCTTATCCGGGTTCTAAAATATTCGGCCCACTACCTTTCTAGCGGTTTATTAGTTAGGCCCAATTAACTGATCGGGCTTTATTTCCATTCGGCCCATAAAAAGGTTTATCGGGCCTGGATTTATGATGCGGATAGTTATTGGGCTCATAGGTGGCCCAATCATTATAATAATTAATTATTATTAATTATCCTAATTATGTTAATTATGACATCATAATTTTCCGGTTGTTACACTCTCCCCCCTTAGGAAATTTCGTCCCCGAAATTTTTATTTGTAATACCTGATGTTCAAATAGGTGAGGGTATTTGGCTTTCATCACGTCTTCTCTTTCAAAAGTAATTTCAGGCCCCAATCTAGCATTCCATTTTACTTGTACAATTGGAATCTTTCCTCTTCTCATTTTTCTTTCTTGTCGTGCCATAATCTCTATGGGTTCCTCAGTAAAATGGAGTTGAGGACTAACTTTCACATTATCTAATGGAATGATAGTTTGGGTTTCTATTATACATTTCCTTAGATTTGAGACGTGGAACACATCATGAATTTCGCTTAACTCAGGCGGTAGTTCTAAACGATAAGCTACGGTCCCACCTTATCCTTAATTTGATAAGGTCCTATGAAACGTGGATTCAATTTACCTCTTCTTTGGAATCTTATCACTCCTTTCCAAGGTGACACTTTCAATAGGACATAGTCTCCTATTTGGAATTCCAAAGGTCGCCTTCGTTTATCCGCATAGCTTTTCTGCCTGCTTCTCGCTTCTTCCAATCTTTTCTTGATTTGCACGATCTTGTCCGTTGTTTCTTGGATAATCTCGGGCCCTGTGAGTTGGTTTTCTCCGACTTCATTCCAGCAGATCGGAGATCTACACCTCCTACCATATAACGCCTCAAAGGGTGCAGCTTGAATGGAAGCGTGGTAACTATTGTTATAAGAAAATTCTATTAACGGTAGGTGTGCATCCCAACTCCACTAAACTCCAGGACACATGCCCTTAGCATGTCTTCTAGTGTCTGAATTGTTCTTTCACTTTGCCCGTCTGTCTGAGGGTGATAGGCGGTGCTGAGCTTAATCTGGGAACCTAACGCTTCTTGGAACGTTTTCCAAAATCGGGAAGTAAAATGGCTATCCCTATCCGATATAATTGAAAGAGGTATCCCGTGCCGGGACACAATTTCTTTTATATAGATTTTTGCTAATTTTTCCGTTCCAAAGGTCTCTTGTATGGGTAGGAAATGGGCGGACTTGGTTAATCTATCAACGATTACCCAGATGGTATCGTTACCACTCTGGGTCCTTGGTAATTTGGTTACAAAATCCATAGTTATTTGATCCCATTTCCAGACTGGAATCTCTGGTTGGATCAATAACCCACTGGGTTTTTGATGTTCGGCTTTCACTTTCGAACAAGTCACACACTGAGCTATAAATTCTCCCACACTCTTTTTCATGCCAGGCCACCAGAAGTTTTTCCTCAAATCTTTATACATTTTATCGTTTCCTGGGTGAATGGAGTACTTAGAGTTATGGGTTTCGCTCAAAACTATTCTTCTTTGTTCACCGTATCTGGGTATCCAGATTCTTCGGTTGTACCTAAAGATTCCATCTGTTCCTTCCTCTAATCTTGCTTCTTCTCCATTCAAAAGTTCTCCACTTAACTGAGTAGGTTCTAATGCTCTCCTTTGACATTCTCGGAGTTGGTTTAAAAATTCGTTAATCAAAGTGACCTTAAAGGCTCTATCTCTTAAGGGTCTTTCTTTTCGGCTCAAGGCATCAGCTACAATATTGGCCTTTCCTGGGTGATATTTAATATCACAGTCATAGTCACTTAGAACCTCTATCCATCTTCTCTGACGCATGTTTAGCAGCTTTTGATCAAAAATATGTTGAAGACCTTTATGGTCAGTGTAGACGGTACACTTGGTTCCATATAAATAGTGTCTCCAAATTTTTAAAGCAAATATAATAGCTCCTAACTCTAAATCATGCGTAGCATAGTTCTGTTCATGTCTTTTTAACTGTCGAGAAGCATATGCTATAACCTGATCTTCCTGCATTAGTACACATCCTAACCCTTGTTGCGATGCGTCGCAATACACAGTAAAAGCTTTTCCTTCTACTGGTAATGTCAACACTGGGGCTTTACACAATCTTTCTTTAAGTTCTTGAAAGGCTTTTTCTTGTTTTTCTTTCCACTCATACTTAGAATTTTTCCTGGTCAAGGTGGTGAGTGGTAAGGCTAGTCTAGCAAAGTTTTCTATAAATCGCCTATAGTATCCAGCTAGCCCTAGAAATTGTCGGATCTCACTTGGGTTTTTAGGAGCTTCCCACATCTGTATTGCTTCTATCTTGGTTGGGTCTACTTGAATTCCATGATCATTGATCACATGTCCTAAAAACTTAATTTCTCTTACCCAGAATTCACATTTCGAAAACTTAGCATACAGTTTTTTGTTTCTTAAAGTTTCTAGGATTTCTCTTAAGTGCTTTTCATGCTCACTTTCTGTTTTTGAATAAATCAAAATGTCATCTAAAAATACAATCACACATTTATCCAAATAAGGTCGACAAATCCTATTCATTAGGTCCATGAAAACGGCAGGAGCGTCGGTTAAACCAAATGGCATGACTAGGAATTCATAGTGTCCATACCTAGTTCTAAAAGCAGTTTTTGGAACATCCTCATCTCTTATCTTCAATTGGTGATATCCTGACCTAAGATCGATTTTTGAAAAATATTTCGCTCCGTTTAATTGATCAAAAAGGTCGTCTATTCTAGGTAACGGGTACCTATTTTTGATTGTCAACTTATTTAATTCCCTGTAGTCTATACACATCCTCATAGAACCATCTTTCTTTTTGACAAAAAGTACTGGTGCTCCCCAAGGGGAGGTACTTGGCCTTATAAAACCTCTTTCTATCAGTTCTTCTAATTGGTTCGTGAGTTCCTTCATTTCGGTGGTGGCTAACCTATATGGAGCTCTGGCAACTGGTGCGGCTCCAGGAACTAGGTTAATTTCAAATTCCACCTGTCGGAATGGTGGTAATCCGGGGAGTTCGTTTGGAAATACATCTTTGTATTCCGACACTACCTTAATCTCACTAATCTCTGCTTCTTTTTCCTCATTTCCTAAATTCACATGGATTAAAAAGAGTTGATGTCCCTTTTTTAAGTACTTCATCATTTTTGCGCTAGAGATTAAACTTAAGATACCTCTTGGTTTTTCTCCCTGGACTACTAAGGTTTCTTGATGGGTTAAGGGAATTTTCACAAGTTTTTCTTTACAGACTATCTCTGCTTGATTTGCGGCTAGCCAATCCATCCCTATTTTTACATCAAATTCTCCTAGGCTCATGGGTATTAAGTTTATTTTAAACTCTTGTTCTTCCATAATTAAAGTCAAATTTTTAAAGACTTCATTTGCTTGCAAAACCTTACCATCAGCTATTTCTATTTCGTAGGTTTGAGTCATTGGTTCGGGAAGGATGTTTATCTTTTCGACTAAGCTTTTAGAGATAAAACTAAGGTTTGCACCTGTATCGAACAAAACATAAACAGGTAATTGATTGATATAGAACATACCCGTGACTAGATCCGGTTCGTCACGCGCTTCTGCAGCATTGATTACAAATGCTCTTCCCCTTGCTTGGTCTTTCTTGGGCTGATTCTTGAGTTTTGGACATTCGTTCTTGTAATGTCCCGGTTCCTTACACTCATAACAGACTCGTGGACGATCTGGAGTGTATCGACATTCAGCCGTAGCGTGTCCTACCTTTTTGCACTTTTGACAATGGGCTCCTCTGCATTCACCAAAATGGTACCGACCACAAGTATTACATTTCTGCTTGCATTCACCGACATGATAGTACTTACACATGGAACAGTAGGGGTTATTTCCTCGGTAGGGTCTTTTTCCCGGATTTTCCTGTTCTTTGGGGGTTTCTTGGCTCTTTCCTGATGTATTATAATTTGTGGACCTAAAGATTTCATTCCATCCCCTTTTACTTCCTACCGACACTTTATCTCTTTCCTTGTGTCTTACTATATCATTGGTCAAGCTTAGAGCTAATTCACAAGCAGTGTCATACCTAGTCGGTTTAGCTCCTCTAACGATTCCTTGGATTTGAGGGATTAACCCCCAAATGAACCTACTAATTCTTTTTGGTTCGGGGGTAACTTGGTGAGGTACTAATCGAGCAAGTTGGTTAAAACGGTTTATATAGCCAACACAGTCTAGACTTTTCATTTCGAGTCCTAGAAATTCCATTTCCATCTTTTCTATTTCGTTCATGGGACAGTATTTTTCAGTCAAGAGGGTTCGGAATTCTATCCAAGTCATAGTAGCTACTTCTTCTCTACCTCTAACTTGTCGAATCATATTCCACCAGTTTAGCGCCTCAGCTCGTAAAGAGTGAGTAGCAAACTTAACTTGGTGTCTAGGAGCACAATTGCTTATTTCTAAGCTAGCTTCCATCTCTTCAAGCCAACGGATGGCTCCGGCAGCTCCCGTGCTGCCGTCAAAGAGTTCTGGCTTACAAGCCATAAAGGTTTTATAGTCACAAGATCGAGACCTTAATTGTTCATCTTCCACATTTACTACAATATTTTCCGGATTTTTCTCTAGAGTTTTTGAACCGGGTGACTTTTCTATCATACTTATGAGGGTGGGAATGGAATCTTGCAAACTTTCTAGGACTAACTTCCTCATTTTCTCTTCTAGTTCGCTAGTGTCCGGGGTTACCGGGGTTTCTTCGGTCAAGGGTTCCTCGGCCGTGGTTTGTTTGGATGAAGAAGCGTTATTTCTTTTTGGTGTCTCTGGTTCTTTGCCTCTCTCGGATCTTCACGGCATTTTTCTATAATAATACATTTTGCTTAGATTAGTATTATTGTTATAACAATTTACTACTATATTACTCAAGTCCTTTGCAATTTGCGCTTATTAATTAGTGCACATAGATACTTTAACTTATCATTTTAGCATTAAGATTTGTATAGTCATATCTCATGTTACTTCTTGATTTATACCACAATCTCATTTTTTAATTAAACACACTAGTTTATACATCCAATATAACTATTTTATAACCAAAATTTTTGATGTTACATATTCCAATCACCACATCAAACATATTACTATCATAACCATACAACTAAATTACCACACATACCACTACCACAAAGACTTAAGCTAACAATTTCTCACATACATACCAAACCCATTTATTTAAACCTCGCCACTACTCTCGCCCCACCCTTACCATACCACCCTTCGCTCCCTTCTAAGGAAGTGGATACTTCGACTCGTCGATCAATTGTCGGGATTGATACCCGAATCGTTTGATCAACCTCCTTAAGTCTTCCGCCGTGTTTAGTGCTTGGTCTCTTTGCGTTTTCATTCGATAATAATTTTCCACAAGCTCCAAATAGTCTTTCCTTGGCACGAATTCGTTGGGTGGAAATGGAATATTATTATGGTTAAACATGGCGGCTTCGTAATATGGATCTACCACGGGCGTAGGCGGCACCATTGGATAAGGGGCCGTGGGGTATGGGCCTTGTTGGGCCGTGGGGTATGGGCCTACAAATGGCGGGTATGGGCTCAAATTACTCGACCCTTCCATGGATAAATTGCTTGATGCATTAGTAAAATCTTGAAATGGCGAGTTCGAGTAATAGTAAGGAGAGGGCCAGTAAAATGGCATCTCGGGTATAAATGGATTGGGTTCGGAGTTGGTGAGGATAGGCTCGGGGAGAGGACCGATTACGCCAACCCCTCCTAAATTTAACTCCACCCCATTGTTTCCCCATGTTAGACCCGGGATTTCATTTACAAGCGCTTCTATGTCGGGGAAGCGTAAATTGTCGTTGTCCTCTACAACCTCTTCATTTCTAATTTCTCCTTCTTCATACTCCATTGGGGCCTTTCCCCGGTTGTCTTGTCTCTCTTGATTTCTTTCTTCCCCTCGAGTCATTCTATTACAAATAATCACAACAAGTATTATCAAGTTAGTTCTATAAACTCCCCACTATACCCGAACCCGAGCTCTGATACCAACCTGTAACGACCCGAAAATTAACGAGTCATTATGGATTGGTAATCGTGACACGTATTATTAAATACCAATTTATTTATTCTAATAATTCTTTTATACTTAATAAAACACACTTTTATTTATTTCACATGGGCTGAGCCCATATAGACATACAACCGGGCCAAGCCCAAAACCATGATAATTGGGCCGAGCCCTTACACTTCATGTTCCGAGTTCTTAACACTTGGGCCGAAGCCCATTAAGACTTTAAAACATAGCTTTTAAACATCTCTAATTATTACACACTTGGGCCGAAGCCCATTTATTTTGTAAACCGGCCCAAGAGCCGTTTTCTCTTAACTAAACATTAAAACTTGAACTTGCACATTTTTGAGCCCGGGTTCCCATAATCTAATCAACCTGAAATGCATGTTAAAAATACGTTAGCCACAAAGCTAGTGAGTGATGCCAGATTTAGACTCGTTTATAAATAACAACAATTCTCGTATGGTTCGGTCATTCTAAGGTGGGACATATTTAACGATGGAGCACCATACAAATGCTTAATGTGGTTCCAAACCTCTACTTGGTTTAGAAAAATACATCCCTTTGATACCGAATGGATCCATTCTACGTGATTTCTATTCGACCGATTCTATTAACTCTTTCATGATCATGAACCAATATTTTACCAAATCACACGTAAAAACTAACATGCATTCACCCCAAAATCATTTAAACATAGGGGTACATGCACTCACGTTAATTACTTCCGAGTCTACGGTTTCGTTCAAAGCAAGAGTTCTATTTTCCACGGTTTCCTGTTTCAACACAAATCAAGTTATATCACATATATATACAAATAATCATACGTATAGCTGGCCATTACAGCTTAGGCGTAAAGATCTAACTAAAAGCTGGCCATTACAGCTTGGCACACGACCTTAAGGGACTCTAGACTCCACTTACTCGGATGAGAATATTAATCGGCTACTTGATACCCGATTGTTTTCTTGAGCTTGTATAATATTATGAGGCTAGTATGTGTAGGATTGGGCTTGATGGTATATGAGCCGAGTGGGTTTTATAGAAAGAACAAGTATAATGGAGTTGAAAGGGATGGGTTCATAGTAAAGGTTTAGGAGCCGATTGTTGTTCAAGGTTGGGTTTGGAAGGATACTGCATGGTAAGGTGAAATAATTAATCAAGGAAAGGTGGTTTTTGAAAATAACAAAAGTGTCCGATGGTTTTTGTTTTATAGACCTAAAGGTGCATGCATATAATAATGAACTCTAGAGATAGGTTATTATGTGGAAGCCTCTCCATAAGCTTGAGTGTGTAAGTGAGATACAGGTGGACTCCTAGTGTAATTTGGCGGCCAAAAAGGAATCTTGGAAGATCATGGGCCGATTTCCATGTTAATGGATCAAGAAGTATTTATTTAGTTTTTGAACAATTTTAGTATAAGTTATATAATAATAGGTTAGGATTGGTCCATAATTAATTTGATGGGCTTTTAACATAACAAGGATTTGGGCTTTGATTTATTTTCGGGTTTTGGTTTACAGGCCCAAACCTTATCCGGGTTCTAAAATATTCGGCCCACTACCTTTCTAGCGGTTTATTAGTTAGGCCCAATTAACTGATCGGGCTTTATTTCCATTCGGCCCATAAAAAGGTTTATCGGGCCTGGATTTATGATGCGGATAGTTATTGGGCTCATAGGTGGCCCAATCATTATAATAATTAATTATTATTAATTATCCTAATTATGTTAATTATGACGTCATAATTTTCCGGTTGTTACAGTATCGGTAGTGAACTGTACCAATGATTTTTGGTACTCGGTAGCGATACCTATTTTAGACGATTTTTGACTCTGGTACCGAGCTTATCCTTACCACAGGCCTTCTAGGATGTTGACTAGGCTGGTTGCCTAGACGATTGTCAATCGGGGGGGGGGGGATTCGTCATATACATGGATTTCAACCTTATCTCCTTTATCACTCGAAAAACAAAAGATTGTTTGATGGTCCTCCTTCGAGTAAAAATATAATGCCCTGGGCGACACAACGCCTGTACTCACATGTAGGGCTGTAAACAAACCAAACGTTCGGTGAACAGTTCGTAAACCGTTCGGCGGGAAGTTCGTTTGTGTCCGTTTGTTTAATAAATGAACGAACACGAACAAAAAATTCCGTTTGATTTACTAAACAAACAAACACGAACAAATGTCTCGTTCATTCAATTGCATTCGTGAACGTTCGTCAATATGTTTGTTTACGTTCGTTTATTTATATCCGTTCGTGTATGTTTGTTTATGTTCGATCACTAGTTAAAACTTAGGATAATTAAGAACTTTTGAATTAGGAATATCATGTAATAATGCTTATGCCTAAGTAATTTTAGATAATTAGGTCTAAGTTTGTACAATTTGACCTATCGACATCGTTTCGTAGATGTACTTTGTTTAACAGTTAATATTAACAATGTTTTTTTTTAGTTAGTTGCATATTAAATGTTTGTTTGTGTTCAAGACCCGTGTTCACGAACAGTTCGCAAACAACTGAATTTCTTGACAAACAAACACAAACATGGAATTATGTTGATTGTGTGTTCGTGAACGGTTCGTTTGTCCAAGAAACCTTAACAAACAAACACGAACAAAGCCTTGTTCGTGTTCGTTTGGTTCGTTTACAGCCCTAATCTGACACAGACATCCCATTTTGACTAAATTAATTGATCTACTAATATAAAGAGAAAACAACAAACCAATCTATTTTATTATAAGTTTCTTTAAGATCTTTCCAAACGTTAGAAGCCAGTTTGGAATAGACCAATCCCATGTATAATTCCTCAGAAATGGAATTAAGAAACCAAGTTAAGACAACTAGGGCTGCAAACGAACCAAACGAACACGAACAGGACCTTGTTCGTTTTCGTTCGTTAAGAAAATTGCTTGTTCACGAACAGTTCATGAACACTTACTGAACGAAATTTTTTGTCCGTGTTCGTTTGTTAAGGAAACACTCATGTTCGTGTTCGTTTGTGTTCGTTTGTTAATTTTGTTCATGAACGCACACAAACGGACATATATTAACTTTCGAATAAGAACGAATTCACATACATTAAGACATTAACTAGATCCACTCAAAGTATAACCTAAATATCCAAACATGTGGAGGGTGTCGGCGCTAGAATGTGGAAACATATACTAAGAAGTGGGCGTGGATACTAAAAGTGGGGTTATTGATATTATATAGCCATATATTTACCTCACATAAATTATTTATTTAGTTATTTATTTGGGTAAAATAAATAAAAATAAAAGAATATATTATAAAGTTATAGAAATTAAAAACCTTATTAAAATATCAAACACAAATGAATATAAACGAACATGTTACCGAACGTTCACGAACATAAACGAAAGAACGCAGCCTTTGTTCATGCTCGTTCGGTTAACTAAACGAACAGAATTTTTTGTTCGTGTTCGTTCATTTATGAAACAAACGAACACGAACGAACTTCCCGCCGAACGGTTCATATCACATATATATACAAATAATCATACGTATAGCTGGCCATTACAGCTTAGGCGTAAAGATCTAACTAAAAGCTGGCCATTACAGCTTGGCACACGACCTTAAGGGACTCTAGACTCTACTTACTCGGATGAGAATATTAATCGGCTACTTGATACCCGATTGTTTTCTTGAGCTTGTATAATATTATGAGGCTAGTATGTGTAGGATTGGGCTTGATGGTATATGAGCCGAGTGGGTTTTAAAGAAAGAACAAGTATAATGGAGTTGAAAGGGATGGGTTCATAGTAAAGGTTTAGGAGCCGATTGTTGTTCAAGGTTGGGTTTGGAAGGATACTGCATGGTAAGGTGAAATAATTAATCAAGGAAAGGTGGTTTTTGAAAATAACAAAAGTGTCCGATGGTTTTTGTTTTATAGACCTAAAGGTGCATGCATATAATAATGAACTCTAGAGATAGGTTATTATGTGGAAGCCTCTCCATAAGCTTGAGTGTGTAAGTGAGATACAGGTGGACTCCTAGTGTAATTTGGCGGCCAAAAAGGAATCTTGGAAGATCATGGGCCGATTTCCATGTTAATGGATCAAGAAGTATTTATTTAGTTTTTGAACAATTTTAGTATAAGTTATATAATAATAGGTTAGGATTGGTCCATAATTAATTTGATGGGCTTTTAACATAACAAGGATTTGGGCTTTGATTTATTTTCGGGTTTTGGTTTACAGGCCCAAACCTTATCCGGGTTCTAAAATATTCGGCCCACTACCTTTCTAGCGGTTTATTAGTTAGGCCCAATTAACTGATCGGGCTTTATTTCCATTCGGCCCATAAAAAGGTTTATCGGGCCTGGATTTATGATGCGGATAGTTATTGGGCTCATAGGTGGCCCAATCATTATAATAATTAATTATTATTAATTATCCTAATTATGTTAATTATGACGTCATAATTTTCCGGTTGTTACAGTATCGGTAGTGAACTGTACCAATGATTTTTGGTACTCGGTAGCGATACCTATTTTAGACGATTTTTGACTCTGGTACCGAGCTTATCCTTACCACAGGCCTTCTAGGATGTTGACTAGGCTGGTTGCCTAGACGATTGTCAATCGGGGGGGGGGGGGATTCGTCATATACATGGATTTCAACCTTATCTCCTTTATCACTCGAAAAACAAAAGATTGTTTGATGGTCCTCCTTCGAGTAAAAATATAATGCCCTGGGCGACACAACGCCTGTACTCACATGTAGGGCTGTAAACAAACCAAACGTTCGGTGAACAGTTCGTAAACCGTTCGGCGGGAAGTTCGTTTGTGTCCGTTTGTTTAATAAATGAACGAACACGAACAAAAAATTCCGTTTGATTTACTAAACAAACAAACACGAACAAATGTCTCGTTCATTCAATTGCATTCGTGAACGTTCGTCAATATGTTTGTTTACGTTCGTTTATTTATATCCGTTCGTGTATGTTTGTTTATGTTCGATCACTAGTTAAAACTTAGGATAATTAAGAACTTTTGAATTAGGAATATCATGTAATAATGCTTATGCCTAAGTAATTTTAGATAATTAGGTCTAAGTTTGTACAATTTGACCTATCGACATCGTTTCGTAGATGTACTTTGTTTAACAGTTAATATTAACAATGTTTTTTTTTTAGTTAGTTGCATATTAAATGTTTGTTTGTGTTCAAGACCCGTGTTCACGAACAGTTCGCAAACAACTGAATTTCTTGACAAACAAACACAAACATGGAATTATGTTCGTTAGTGTGTTCGTGAACGGTTCGTTTGTCCAAGAAACCTTAACAAACAAACACGAACAAAGCCTTGTTCGTGTTCGTTTGGTTCGTTTACAGCCCTAATCAGACACAGACATCCCATTTTGACTAAATTAATTGATCTACTAATATAAAGAGAAAACAACAAACCAATCTATTTTATTATAAGTTTCTTTAAGATCTTTCCAAACGTTAGAAGCCAGTTTGGAATAGGCCAATCCCATGTATAATTCCTCAGAAATGGAATTAAGAAACCAAGTTAAGACAACTAGGGCTGCAAACGAACCAAACGAACACGAACAGGACCTTGTTCGTTTTCGTTCGTTAAGAAAATTGCTTGTTCACGAACAGTTCATGAACACTTACTGAACGAAATTTTTTTGTCCGTGTTCGTTTGTTAAGGAAACACTCATGTTCGTGTTCGTTTGTGTTCGTTTGTTAATTTTGTTCATGAACGCACACAAACGGACATATATTAACTTTCGAATAAGAACGAATTCACATACATTAAGACATTAACTAGATCCACTCAAAGTATAACCTAAATATCCAAACATGTGGAGGGTGTCGGCGCTAGAATGTGGAAACATATACTAAGAAGTGGGCGTGGATACTAAAAGTGGGGTTATTGATATTATATAGCCATATATTTACCTCACATAAATTATTTATTTAGTTATTTATTTGGGTAAAATAAATAAAAATAAAAGAATATATTATAAAGTTATAGAAATTAAAAACCTTATTAAAATATCAAACACAAATGAATATAAACGAACATGTTACCGAACGTTCACGAACATAAACGAAAGAACGCAGCCTTTGTTCATGCTCGTTCGGTTAACTAAACGAACAGAATTTTTTGTTCGTGTTCATTCATTTATGAAACAAACGAACACGAACGAACTTCCCGCCGAACGGTTCATGAACTGTTCACTGAAAGTTCAGTTCGTTTGCAAGTAAAGACAACACTATTACATCTATCCCATTGTCTATCAAGTACAACATCATCTGTAGGTTTTTCACAATCACCATTAATGAAACCTTGTTTGTTTTTATCTTGAAGAGCCAATATCATACTGTTTGCCCAAACCGTATAATTTTCTGTCCCTTTCAGTTTTATACTAAACAATAGTAAGATTGGTTGAGTCACTAGCAGGAAGATACAACGGGTCACTAACATCAAGTTTACTAACAAGAGTAACATTATTAACTAAAGGACCGTCCTTAGGACCAACACTAGGTCCTTGACCCAAATTAGGGTCAACAACACCATCAGCCATGACAACTAGGGCTGTAAACGAACCAAACGAACACGAACAAGGCTTTGTTCGTGTTTGTTTGTTAAGGTTTCTTGGACAAACGAACCGTTCACGAACACACTAACGAACATAATTCCATGTTTGTGTTTGTTTGTCAAGAAATTCAGTTGTTTGCGAACTGTTCGTGAACACGGGTCTTGAACACAAACAAACATTTAATATGCAACTAACTAAAAAAAAAAACATTGTTAATATTAACTGTTAAACAAAGTACATCTACGAAACGATGTCGATAGGTCAAATTGTACAAACTTAGACCTAATTATCTAAAATTACTTAGGCATAAGCATTATTACATGATATTCCTAATTCAAAAGTTCTTAATTATCCTAAGTTTTAACTAGTGATCGAACATAAACAAACATACACGAACGGATATAAATAAACGAACGTAAACAAACATATTGACGAACGTTCACGAATGCAATCGAATGAACGAGACATTTGTTCGTGTTTGTTTGTTTAGTAAATCAAACGGATTTTTTTGTTCGTGTTCGTTCATTTATTAAACAAACGGACACAAACGAACTTCCCGCCGAACGGTTTACGAACTGTTCACCGAACGTTTGGTTTGTTTACAGTCCTATGTCTGATTATCTATACTATCTTATAAAGCATCACAAGGACCTCTTAATTTTTAAGTAATACAATTATAAATGCTTAAAGTAGAACACATAATGCATGTAGTAACTACTTTTTAAGGGCATTTATGTCTTTTCAAACATAACTTGCACATATACCCTTATTAGTTACAGTTTCCATCCCTTATCGATCTATACTATATTATAATTTTATACAATACTTACATATTTGCCCCCATCAACTTTACTCAATTTCCGTTTATTTAAATACTAATTACACTTTTGCATCTTTATTTTAACCAACTACCCCCACGACTTTTAAACGTTCATAACTTTTTCAGACGATAATACTTTCCTTATATTATTACACCGTATAAAAGAGCATTTTATTCTCTTTAATTTGAGTATAGTATTGCTATAGTGTTTTATTTTAAAAAAAATATATGTTATGGTTAAGCAATAACTAGGGGTGCAAACGAGCCGAGCCGAGCTTGAGCTCGACCAGGCTCGATCTCGGGCTCGTTTAAGTTATAAAAGCTCGAGCTCGAGCTCGGCTCGATTCGAGTTTTGTTTCTAAATCTCGAGCTCGGCTCGAAGGTAGGTTTCCAAGCTCGAGCTCGAGCTCGGGCTCGGCTCGTTTATTAGTTAATAATTAATTTATATTAATTGTAATACTTATTTTATATTTTTATAAATAATTTGGTTATTTATTCATAGATTTATAAATATTAATTATTATATTTAAATACATATTTAATATATTAATTAAAATTTATATAAATAATAGGCTCGTTAAGGCTCGCGAACCGACTCGAGATCGATAAACAAAGCTCGAGCTCGGGCTCGTTTACTAAACGAGTTTGGTTTTCAGGCTCGGGCTCGAGCTCGAGCTCGTTTAGGCTCGGCTCGTTTCGAGCTTTTTTTGAGCCGAGCTCGAGTAGCTCGCGAGTAGCTCGGCTCGTTTGCACCCCTAGCAATAACCGAAACAAAAACAAAAGAAAAAAAACGAAAATGAAGTGAAATCATCTAAACTTTATTAATACATTTCCTATTGATGTCTTAAAATTCAAGTTATACATGTATAATTTCTTAGAGGACAACCCGCAATGCACATGTTAACTACTTACACAATAGTTACACATTTGTTCCCTCAACCATACTCAATTCCTTTTATTTAAATAATACACTTTAACCCACCTATCCCACGGTTTTTAAATGTCCATAACTTTTTCACATGATAATATTTTCTTAATATTATTACACTGTATAAACGATCATTTTTTTTCTTTTTAATTTGAGTATAGTATTGCTATAGTTTTTTTTACTTAAAAAAATAATATGTTGGGGTTAAGTAATAACCAATATATACTATCTATATTATATCTATACTATCTTATAAAGCATTTCACCAAGACCTCTTAATTTTTAATTAATACAATTATAAATGCTTAAAGTACAACACATAAAGCATGTAGTAACTACTTTTTAAGGGTATTTATGTTTTTTTAAACCTAACTCGCACATATACCCCTTATTAGTTACAGTTTGCCCCCTTTATCTATCTATAATATATTATAATTTTATACAATACTTACATATTTGTCCCTATCAACTTTACTCTTGCATCTTTATTTTAACCAACTACCCCCACGATTTTTAAACGTTCATAACTTTTTTGGACAATAATATTTTCTTAATATTATTACACCGTATAAAAGAGCATTCCATTCTCTTTAATTTGAGCATAGTATTGCTATAGTTTTTTAATTTTAAAAAAAAAATATTTTAGGGTTAAGTAATAACCGAAACAAAAAAAAAAAAAACAAAAGAAAAAAGCGAAAATGAACTTAAATCATCTAAACTTTATTATAATACATTTCCCACTGATGTCTTAAAATTCAAGTTGTACATGTATAATTGCTTAGAGTAAAACACACAATACACATGTTAACTACTTACACGATATTTACACATTTGTCTCCTCAACTATACTCAATTCCTTTTATTTAACTAATAATTACATTTTTCACCCATATTTTAACCAACTACCGCACGATTTTTAAATGTCCATAACTTTTTCACACGTTATTATTTTCTTAATATTATCACACTGTATAAACAAGCATTTTTTTCTTTTTAATTTGAGTATAGTATTGCTATAGTTTTTTTTTTTTTTTTTTAATTTAAAAATGATATGTTGGGTTTAAGTAATAACCAATCTATACTATCTATATTATATTATAATACATTTCCCAATTAACTATTAATATTTAAGTTTTACAATTATAATTGCTTAGAGTACATCACACCATATGTTTTTTATACAATACTTACACATTTATCCCTTCAACTTTACTCAAATTCTATTTATTTAAATAGCAATTACATTTTCGCACCCTTATTTTAACCAACTACCCCCACGATTTGTAAACGTCCATAATTTTTTCATTCTTAATATTTTCTTAGTATTATTACACCGTATAGCATTGTAGTCTCTTTAATTTGAATATAGTATTGTTAAAGTGTTTTCAATTAAAAAAATTGTTAGGGTTAGGTAATAACTGAAACGAAAATGACCTAAAATCAACCAACGTATCTGTCTTTTATAAACGTTGAATTAACATTGTTTCACAATTTTAGGTTAGATTATGTATTTTCGGACAATCACCAATGTGTTTACAATTAGGGTTTGTCGTTATGTGTGAAACTTCCCAGTTCCTCATGATCACCCTAATTTTTTGCTTAGCGTTTCTCACAATTATTGCTATGTATATATTCATTTGCTTGCACTTCCTCTAGCACATAGGATTTGAATGTTTCGATTGTGGTTAATGCAGTTCAAGCTCAGCTAATGATTTTGCAACACACCAAAACAAATATTTTGGTTAATTGATCATGGCTTAATAGAACCGTTATAAATGTTGTTTCCCGCCGCAACGCGCGGGCACCCCACTAGTTATCATAAATTGAATGTTATGTGGAAACAACTAGATCAGATCTTACACTTGCCTTCTTTTGTCTGTGATGGTTCTAGAGAATTTAATGATCATGCTATTATGATAAGGCTAATGCAGTTTTTAATGGGTTTGGATGGTGTATACCAAAATGTGAGAACTACTTTACCACTCAGAACTGATTTGCCTACTGTAAAAGAAGCATTCTCTTTAGTTTATAGAGAGGAATCTCATAAAAACTCAAGTGGTGCTAGTAGCAGTAAGACAAATCAGTCTGTAAACGTTTTTGCTAAGTCTAGTTCTATGAATGAAACTAAGTTTAATAAAAGGTTTATTAAAGGGACTAATCAATCTTTAAAATGTACCAATTGTAATAAAACTGGTCATCTTGTGGACAAATGTTTTGAGTTGGTTGGGTATCCCCTTTGGGCAAGAACTAGAAGTAATCAGAATAAGAAGGTGCATGTGAATAATAATAGTGTTTATGATTGTACTAATACTTTTGTGAGTGGATTTACTAGTGATGAAGTTGCTAAGCTGTTGAGTTTAATTCATGAGAAATCTATTGAAACTTCTCAAAGTTGTAACATGACTGATAGGTTTTTTTGTGCTTCTGCTATTAGTACTAATGTGTATTGCTTTACTAGTGCTAATGAAAGTTTGATAGGTATAGGTTGGGTTGTAGATTCAGGTGCCAATGAACATATGATTAATAATGAAAAATGGTTTGTTTGATTACATTGATGTATCAGATTTGAATATTAAAATCAAACATCCAAATGGGACTTTTGCCTTAGTAACTAAAATTGGCAAGTTATAACTTTCTGATAATGTAATTTTGCAAGATGTTTTAGTGGTCAGTAAACCTATTATCTGTTCACAAACTTGCTAGAGATAACAAGTTGTTTGTGGGTTTTGATGAAAATAAATGTTATCTACAGGACTTGTCATCCAGAAAAACCCTGGTGATTGGTAGTCAGATGGATGGTCTGTATATGTGTGGGAATGCTGCTGTGTCCTCTAGGTTTTGCAGTAACAGTGTCAACATGGTAAATCACTGGCATGCTAGGTTAGGTCATCCTGCTATTCAAGTGTTAAATATTTTAAAACCTGAATTAAAGGTTAAGTCTAACCATGATCAGGATCCTTGTGAAGTTTGTCATAGAGCAAAACAACACAGGGAACCTTTCCCCCTTAGTGATCATAAAAGTAGTCATGTGGGCCAATTAGTTCACATAGTGGTTTGGGGTCCATATAGAGTTGCAGATAGGTGTCACACCATGCTAATGGCGGAAACACGTGACGCAACGCTCGAAAGCATATCAAAGTCAAGATTAACACAAACCATATTGAACTAGAAAAGATTATTTCATTAAGATGTCGAAAATGAGTACTTTGTCACAACGTTACACAAAACAACAAACAACAAGTTCATACATGGGTTTTTTTCCATCCATGTCCCAACCCAATGGAAAATATAGATGAAATCCCGATAAGTATCCGACATCCCACATTCCACCGCATTAGCCTCATATCTAATCAGCACTTAGTTACCTAAAAGTTATGTTTAAAAAGACCTCAATATATAAAATATTGGTGAGTTCATAGGTTTTAGTTCCATAACAACAACATTTTATCAACAACAACATGAGCGGAACAAACATAAGTAGTGGCCATTGAAAGGAATAGCTAGCTGTCAAAATGGTTCAAAGGCTCAATTGTCAAAATGGAAGGATGTTGATCTTCATGAAACTTACAAGAAATTCAAGGCTCTATAGAAGACCAATCCTGAGATATTCAACACATAAGAAATTCAAAAAATTACTGAACCTTCAAAGAAATCAACTTCCAAACCAGTTGCTAAGAAACAAAAACAATAACAACCAGAGGAACAAGTCAAGACCGATTTCAAGATGATACTCATAGAAGGCAACACAATTGTTTACCAAGACTTGTCATATGAAGAGAAACCTTTGACCTTAACAGATATGGATCCAACCACTTATGCATATCAACTGAAGCAGACCATCACATATCAAAAGCATACCAAGGTAATCAATGAACACCACATTCCTATTCCTAGTGACACCCCTAGTATTGCACAAACCAACAGCACCTGAAAGTCCAACAAGATACTCTTTTTAGTTTGTTAATACTATAATTTGGCTTCCACTTTTATGATAGGGGATTCTGAATCCCATGACTAACCCAATAAGGGTGTATAAAAGGCTACAAATTTATTTACAAGAGTAAGAATTTCCAGCCTGTATAAAGTGTTGTTTATTATTATTAGACCAGCAACACCCAAAAGTCCAACGAGATATTTTTTTTAGTTCGTTAATACTATAATTAGGCTTCCACTTTTATGATAGGTGATTCTGAATCCCATGACTAACTCAATAAGGGTGTACAAAAGGCTACAAATTTATTTCTACGAGTAATAATTTCCAGCCTGTATAAGGTGTTGTTTATTATTATTTGACTAACAACACCTGAAAGTCTAACGAGATACTATTTTTAGTTTGTTAATACTATAATTAGGCTTCCACTTTTATGATACGCACCTCGCGGTGTAAAATCCGCAGTTGAATTTGAGGGTGTGACAGATAATTCTCTTTAGAGCATTCCAATGGTCTGTTTTAGGAGCATGCATGTGGAAACAGATTTGTTGGACTGCGTAGCTAATGTCAGGCCGAGTGAAGGTCAAATATTGAATATCACCTGCCAGGCTATGGTACAAGGTCGGGTCATGGAAGTCAACGCTAGCATTAGAGCTAAGTTTGGTATGGGTATTAAATGGTGTATGCACTGGGTTGCAGGATGTCATGCCTGCACGTTCTATAATTTGTAGTGCATATGTCTAATGTGAGAGAAAAACATTGTATTTTATGACGCTTTACTAAGATGCAGAGAAAGAAGCTGAGGGGCCCCACGTCTTTCATGGCGAATTCACTCGCCATATGGGACAAAAGGGTGGTACGAAGCGTGTTAGAAGAAGTGACCAGTAAAATATCATCTACATAGAGAAGTAGATAAGCAACATGAGATCCCTGGTAAAAATTAAATAATGAAGCAACACATTTACTCTGAACAAACCCCAAAGTAAGAACAAAGTCTATGAAACATTGATACCACGCCCGCGGTGCCAGTTTTAAACCATATATAGACTTCTTGAGTTGACAAACGTGATCCGAGAAGTCTTTGTTACGAACCCCATTGGCTGATACACGTATACGGTTTCGTTTAAGTGGTCGTGTAAAAAAGCATTGGTGACGTCTAACTGGTGAATTTGCCAAGCTTGAGACAAAGCAAAAAAGAGTACCGTACGTACGGTTGTCGGTTTAATAACCAGACTAAACGTTTCCCCATAATCAAACCAACCTGTTGAAGGAGACCATCATAACCTAACCGCACATTGTAACGTTCCAATGACCATCATATCCGAATAACCACATGCTCCTTATGATACTCATGTTTGGAAATCTTGATGTTAATTCCCGCGTCTCATCTGTAGTCTATATCTATATCTATATCTATAGTACCTTATTAAGGACCAAAGATGGCCTTGATGGTCATTTTACCATCATATTAAGATGGTATCTCAAGAGCCATAAGTGTAATCCTCTAATTTTTAACCATTTTCTTCCATTTATGCCCTTATTGTACAACTTTTGGTGACAATTGTACAAATAACTAATGCAACACATCTCTAATCACTTATTTTGAAACTGTTCATTCATTCATTCCTGCTTTAAATGGCATTGTCTCTTCCACATCCCCTACTTAATCCCCAGTTCGTTTCTATAACCCTTGTTAAGAACTCACATACCAGAAAAGTGTAGCCATTGCTCTAGATCTTTTTCGATTCTTCTGTTCCTCACCTGTTGGATCAGTGTGTTCTTTAACAGTTCTTATTCATGAACACTTATGTGTTGTAAGGTTATCAAAACAGTTTGCACAGCGGAATAAATGAAGTGTTCAAGTTTAAAGTTTCACTTTCAACAGGAGTTATTACTCCCCCTGGATTTAATGAACCAAAGCAGTTAATGAGAATTTAAACAATTGAATGCATATAACAATAAGTATGATGAAAGATTCTCAGATGTGAAATGGTATTTCAATTAAAAAGCCTTTGAAGGATTTCAGTTGTAAAAATCGATGTCTAAAATAGTGGGATTAACCCATCTATTTATAGACCAGCAAATACATACAAGTTGATTCAAAAGTAATACTACAACAGGCTGTAGCATTGGAACTTGTACAAAGACTTTAACTAAAGCATAAAGTAATACTATAATACTAAACTACTGAAATATAAAGGCGGTGGGAAGATTCCATCACAACAGTTGATGAGTGACAAACTACTGATGAGTAGTTTGTCTTTAGCAGTTCTTCAGTTGACTTGTCTGGTTTGACTTTAGAACTTCTGGTCTTTACTCTTCAACACTTGATGTATTCTTCTTTAGTACTTTCAATCTTCTTCTTTAGTAGTTTCTATACTTAGCATCTTTGGCAGAATAGGAATTAGACTAAGGCTTGCAAAAGTGGTTTCTTCAATCCTTTTTGTCCTTACAATCTCCCTCTGGATTGATGAACCCAAAACTTATCTAATCCTTTATTATCTTTTTCTGCCATCAAGCATCTTCCAAATTTCTCTGACCATGGAAGTCTTGAGTTGTTGCAGTGGTTGATCAGTCAGAGATCCTTGTTTTGGTTCAAGATGCTGGATTGTGAGCAGGTCTTTTGTAGAAAGATTCTTCAGTTCATCTATAGACTTGAAGACCTTGCTTAACGATCTCTTCTTGTGATCAATACTGAGTTTGAATTAGTAAATGGCCATCTCACTATATTCACTTTAGATTGGTAAAATGCTAAAGTGTAGAGGACTAAGCTAGTCTCCTAGGTTGATCCTGAGTGAGGAATGTTTTCTACTTTAGTGACCCTAAGGTGGGATTCTCTTCCTTCTTCAGTATGCACATCATCAGGTATATAAAAAGTAGGGAGATGGTGTTCAATGATTACCTTAGTGATACTTCAGAAGTTTTGAACTTCTAGCAACACCATCTTGAAATCAGTCTTTATGATCTCCTCTGGCTTCTTTTTGGTAGCAGGCTTTGATGTTGATTGTCTTGCACCAGAAGTTCTAACTACTGAAGTTTGTGATACTTCAAAAGTTTTGAACTTCTTTGGATTTGGAGCCTTATCAGCCTTGAATCTTTTGTAAGTGTCATATAATGTATCTTCTCTCCATTTTGACACTGAAGCTTTTGAACCAAATCCATTGGCTACCAACTCTTCTATGACCTCAGCTCTCTTTTCCTTTCTGTCTTTTTTTGTGGAAAGTTTGTCAGATAAAATCTGAGCTCTTCTTGTAAGTTCATCCATAGACAGCCCTTTGAGTGAGTACGTCTTAGTTTTGCTGTTCTTAGTGATATTAGTCATCAGTTGTTGTCTTTTATCTTACTCAACAACTCTTTCTAGCTCATCAAGCTCACCCAACTTTTCTTCATACTTCTCAAGCTTTTAATTGTAGCACAAGTCATCCCCTGCTTCTAGGCTGTTCCTAATCTTGTCTTCCTTTGCCTTCTTCTGTGCTGCTTTTAAACTCTTCTCCAACAGCTCTTTTGACATTGATATAGGAGCAGGGTTTAAGACAGTTGTTTCAGTGGGTGCAGGCCTTGGAATGTCAGTTGGAATGTCTTCAGTTGCCTTAGAAGGTTGTTCAGTTTGAGTGAAGGAAGTGTTAACTACTGAAGTGTTGACCAGGCTATCAACTACTGAAGGATTGTCTCCAGTACTTTCTAGGACTTCAACAGTTTCTTCAATATGGCCTTGGGACTTCTCAGCTACTTCTTTAGCTTCTTTAATTTCTTTAAGGAGCCTATCTTGATCTTCTTTTTGTTTTTGGGCATCCTTTTGTTGTTGTGCCTCTTTTGCCTTTGTACTGGCTTCAAGTGACACTGTTGGTTCCTTATCTTCTCCCCCCTTTTGGCTTCATCCACTTCTGGAAACCAAACAGGTAAAGAAGTTCCACCAGATAACTTAGCAAGTTGTCTTGTGTTGTTATCTATCTTCTTTGACAACTCACTGATTTTGTTGTTGATCATCTCAAATTGAGTGTTGGTCTGCAACTCCAAAGAAGTGGTAAATGATTTGAGATGTTGAGAGATTAGGGTGTTCATCATCTGGTATAGGGGACCAGGTGGGCTGTATAGGTGGTTCAAGTCTATGCTTGATGACCTAGTGAATTGGGTTGGCCTTTTAAGTGGAGGGGGTGTTTTTGGGTGATCTTCAGTATGTACTGAAGATGCCACTTTAGGGGAATCAGGGTTCAAGTGGTCTTTAACCTGATCTTTTATGACCAACACTTTGAGCTTAGAGACATCAGATTCAAGACCTTCACAAGTAGTTGTCAATTCATGTTGTGGAGAGCTTGAATCATCATCCAAATAATGGAATCATCTGAATCCCTGCTGATATTCTCAATGAGAACATCATCAGTTGTATCATGAGCTAGGCCTAACCTAGTTTTCTTATGAACCTCTTTGTCTTGGTACTGAGGTTTTCCTACTTCAGGAATAAAGCCTTCATTAGTAGTTGCCACATTTGAGGTCTTAGCTATGTTATTTCTGTCCTCAGATCCACCACTAGATGGTAAATGAGTAGTAGCAGCCTCAAATGTTCCTAATGTATCTAAGTTTGGGCTTCGATACCTTGGTTCATCCTCATCTCTTGGGATAGGGCTAATTACATCCACATCCATGTCAACTTCTGATGGTATATCCCCTGTTTGATATGTTTGTTGGGGAATGACATGTTCAGATGGGATTGTTTCTTTTAGCCCAGAGAGAAGTTTGGTAATTTCTATGGTGGTGTGTGATATTTTTGGTTCAGTAGTTTTGGGTAAAGGGTCAGTAGTTATGGCCTTTTTAAGTTTCTTCCTATGAAATAAAATTGTAATGGGTGCTCTTTAGGGGGTTTGAGATGGATGAGACTGAAAGGATGTTTCAGTCACATCTTTAACAAGTGCAGATTGCACATCAGCAGTTTCAGGCATCTCAACTTCCTGAACTGCCTTTCTTTTAGGGTTGATGGGTATTGATTTTTGTTGTTTGGGTTTCTTGGCCTTTTTAGATGAGGGTTTGGAAGATGTTTGTTCCATGGGGACTGGTTCTTGTTCCCCTTGGTCATCTTTTGGCAAGGCTGCCGGTTTGTTATGCCTTGAGTATGCTTGTGAGGTTAATGGGTTTAATAGAGATGTTTTACCCACAAGCACCTCATTTCCAAGTTCTTTAATTATGCATTGGATGATGAACCTTGGATACAACAAAATTTTCTTCTTAGAATTTTGGTGATGCAACACCAACTCATTAAAGAAAAGTGCTGATGCCCTGAATTTTGTTTCATTCACAATGGAATGAAAAATAGGTAGAAAAGTAGAGGGCATCTGATCATAAGATCCAGTTTTGGGACTTAAACACATGATTATTTAATGAAACAAAAGTTTGTATTTTGGTTCAAAATATTTCTTATAGATTGTTGCATGTGAGAGAGTACCTTGGTAACCACACTCTGTCATAGTTAAATGAATTTCAGAATTGGGAATGTTTTCTGGTGCATCAGTATCATCCAGACCAAGTCTTATTCCCAAAGTAGCCGGTGTGATTTCCATGACTTTCCCTTGGATAGTTGATTTGAGAGAAATCACTCTGTTGTTCACTGTCACCGCCTCGGCGTTTGCCCAGAACTTATTAAGAGTTTGAGTGTGAATTATAGGATCAATGGTGAAAGCAGTGTTGTACTGGGATTGGACGACTAAATCAATGATTTCGTCGTATTGGGACCTGGCTTCATCATTCACAAAGTAGCCTCGTTGGTTATGTCCCTGTTTAAGTATAAGAGCCATGGTGTTTTGTGTGTATGTGGATCGAACAATGTTTTTGGTTGTTTGAAGGGGAGGGTTTGTGAGTGTTTTTGAGAGAGAAGGAGGGAATTTTGCTTTTTGAAAGGATAAGTGTGAGAAAAGGTGTTTATCAGAAGTTTATTACCACCCTAGGTCAAACTTCTGAAATGGGAAATGTCTGATTTACCCTTATTGGCAAAACTGCTGATGAAGAACAATATTCATCAGTAGTTCCCATTTTCTCTTCAGTATTTTGTTAACAACTGATGAGAACATTTATAAGCACTTTATTCATAACTTCTGAAGTTTATTTTATTAGAAGTTAATCATTTTTCTGAAAATATCCCCATACTGATGTTTTTGTACATCATTAGTTTCTCTCTTTTTGTTTTTCAGAAGTTTTGTGACAGATTAGTAACAATGTAAGTGAAAGTAAAATATGTGCAGGTAAGTGAAAAACACTTACATTACTTATTACAAATTTAGCATCTCAAGCATGGATACTAGCTTCTGAAATGTTGATGTGTCAAGGGGTTTGGTGAATATGTCAGCTATTTGATTAGTTGTTGTCAAATGTTTCACCTCAATCTTGCCTTTACATAGCAATCCCTTATGAAATGATACCTGATTTCAATATGTTTAGTCTTTGAGAACTGATCAGGATTTTGAATTATGCTAATGGCAGATTTACTGTCTACAAGCAATGGGGTCTTGGTCTCTTTGATTCTATAATCAAGTAGTTGATATTGAAGCCATTGGATCTGTGAAGTACAACTTGCAGCTGCAATATACTCTGCTTCAGCAATTGAAGTTGCCACAGATATTTGCTTCTTTGATTGCCAGGACACCAGACAGTTTCCCATGAATTGACAATCACCAGATGTTGACTTTCTTGACATTTCGCACCCTTCATAGTCACTATCAGAAAAAGCTGTTAATTTGGTATTGCTTGAAGCGGGATACCAAATTCCAAGTGTAAGAGTTCCTTTCAGATATCTGAAAATTCTTTTGACTGCAATTAGGTGTGATTCCCTAGGAGCTGATTGATATCTAGCACAAACACATGTTGAAAACATAATATCTGGTCTAGAAGCAGTTAGATAAAGAAGGGAACCTATCATACATCTATACATGGTTTGATCAACCTGTTTTCCTTGATCATCTGGTTCAACTTGTGTGGTTGGTGTCATGGGAGCGGAACATGATTTACAGTCTTGTAAAGAAAATTTGTTTAATAATTCTTTAACATATTTGGATTGATGTATAAAAGTTCCATTTGTTTGTTGTTTAATCTGCAGTCCCAAAAAGTACTGCAGTTCTCCCATTGTACTCATCTTAAATTTTGATTGCATGAGTTTCTTAAATTCATCACACAATTTTGTGTTAGTTAAACCAAAAAGATGTCATCAACATAAATTTAACAAGTAAGACATGATTTCCAACATGTTTGATAAAAAGTGTTTTCTCAACGGAACCTCTTGTGAAGTGATTTTTGAGCAAAAAGTTGGAGAGTGTTTCATACCAAGCTCTGGGAGCAACATTTAGCCCTTAAAGAGCCTTCTTAAGTTTGTACACCCACTTAGGATGAGAAGGATCCTCAAACCCAGGTGGCTTACAAACATACACTTCCTCTTTTTTTTTTCCATATAAAAATGCACTCTTAACATCCATTTGAAAAACCTTAATTTTGTTGGAAATTGCATAAGCCAAAAATAACCTGATGGCTTCAATCCTTGCAACTGGAGCAAAGGTTTTATCATATTCAATTCCTTCTTCTTGAGAATAACCTTGTACCACTAGTCTTGCCTTTTTCTTGATAATTATACCAGCTTCATCTTGTTTATTTCTAAAAACCCATCTTGTGCCAATTGGTAGCTTGTTTGGTGGTAAGGTACAGATTTCCCAGGCCCGTTGCTTCTTGAATTGGAGCAACTCTTCTTGCATAGATTGGACCTCATTGTTATCTTTGAGGACTTCTTGATACTTCTTTGGTTCCAACTGAGAACTGAATGCTGAGAAAAAGCAGAAGTTGGAAAGCCGATTTCTTGTGAGTACCCCTGATGCAATATCACCCATGATTTGATCCAATGGATGATCTTTGTGTTCAATCTGTTGTTGTAAACCAACTGATAGGTGTAGGTGGCTCTTGTACTTTTTCAAACAAACCACTTTGGTCGATAATATCTGGTTCAACTGTTTGAACATCTTCAGTAGTTGCAGGAGCTGAATCAGATGTTTGAGTTTGAACATCAGCAGTTGTTGAATCAGAAGTTTGAAGAACTTCTGATGGTTTGAAAGTTGATTAAATAACTGTATTAGGAGTCCATGATGCAGGACCCTCATCATCAAACACTTGATCACCATAATAATTAGGTTTAGATGAATCAACAGCCATTTCAGGTCCGAAATTAAAGCTGTCAAGGTCAAATAGTTTAGCACGATGTGCTGGAATGAAAGTGTGTTTTGACTCATTAAACTTGATATTCAGTGTTTCTTCTACTATCTTGGTTCTTGAATTAAAAACCTTGTAGGCTTTTCTAGTGAAAGAATAACCAAGAAAATAACCTGAATCAACTTTTGCAGCAAACTTTGAAATAGAGTCTTTGATGTTTAGAATGAAACATTGACATCCAAAAGCCCTAGAAAAGGAGATAAGGGGCTTGATGCCATGAAGAACTTCATAGGCAGTTTTGGAATGTCTTTTGTTGACAAGGACCCTATTTTGAACATAGCAGGCTGTGTTGACTGCTTCAGCCCAAAAATACAATGGTGGGCCTGAATCAGCTAACATAGTTCTTGCTGCTTCAATTAGTGTTCTGTTCTTCCTTTCTACCACACCATTTTGTTAAGGAGTTCTGGGAATGCTGAATTGTCTAACAATCTCTTTTGATAAATAGAATTCATCCAGAGTTTTGTTCCTGAATTCTGTCCCATTGTCACTTCTAATGGCTTTGACAGAGAGAGAATATTGTTTCTCTACTTGTAGAATGAAGAACTTGATAATTTCATCTGCCTCATCCTTGAAAAA
The DNA here is from genome assembly GCA_030844895.1 of Ambrosia x helenae. NCBI lineage: Eukaryota > Viridiplantae > Streptophyta > Magnoliopsida > Asterales > Asteraceae > Ambrosia > Ambrosia x helenae. The sequence continues at coordinate 104,931,984 of CM061234.1, forward strand.
TAAGAAGAAGACCCATGTGAATCTTGAGTAGTCATCAATGATGACTAAGTAGTACTTCTTCTTCCCAAGGCTCATGATTTTGACTGGCCCAAATAAGTCCATATGGAGTAGTTGAAGACATGCAGTTGTTTTTATTCTTCAATAGACTTATAGGAGGACTTATGCTGTTTTCCCTTTAGACAAGATACATAGTGTTCTTGACACTGGTATACTTTCAAGGGTAGACCTCTGACCAAGCCCATTTTTGTGACTTTATTTATGGTTTTAAAGTTCACATGGCCAAGTCTCCTCTGCTAGAGACCAGTTTCAGAAGTTGATGCTCTTGAGAAGAAGCAGACAGTACTGTTCGGTACTTTGTCTTTCTCAATGTCCACTGCATAGACATTGCCACATCTTTTGTCTATCATTAAAGTATGATATTCAATTATCTTCTCTATCAACTTTTGGCATTCTGGTGAGATAATCTTGCAAGCAGTTTTGGTGAAAAAGGAAGAATATCCTTTATTACACATTTGGGAGACACTCGGCAAGTTGTACTCTAAATTTTCAACTAGATTGACCTTGTCAAACTGTATTTTGCCAGAGGAGACATTGCCATATCCTAGCACATATCCCTTGGCATTGTTCCCAAATGATACAAATCTTTCTTTTTGACTGATAAAATTGTTTATCAGGGATCTACATCCTATCATGTGCATTGAGCCTCCACTATCAACATACCAAATGCTATTTAAGCCTCTAGAGACCCTCTGCACAAAATAGCAAATTAGTTAGATTTAGGAACCTAAGCCACTTTTGCTTTGGGTTTGCTCTTGAGAACAAGAACAATTTGTTCTTGACCAATTTGAGAAATCCATGTCTTTTTGGCAATGGATTTTTCTTTAAGAGTAATGGTGGTATCCTTTTGAGGACCACCATCAAATTTGGTCATCAGTAGTTTTAGAAAATTCATGAGATCTTTAATCTCAGCAGTTTGTGAAACTGTTGATGATGTAGGTCTAACTACTGAAAAAGAATTTTGAGAAAAAGACTTTGGTTGAGATTTAATCTTTTTTGATAAAAGTTGTTGCTTGGTTGTTGTTTGTTGGGATAAAAAGTTTCTTCAAAATCTTGTTTGATTTCTTTTCCCATAACCAATTATGAAATCTTCTTGTTATACTTATTTCCTTTTCTATATCTACAAAATTCTGTTTTGTGGTTAAACAGACCACAAATTTCACATTCTTTTGCCTTCTCCTTTTTATTATGAGATGTGAAAGGCAAAGTACTGAAAGCCTTGGTTTGATTTAGGTCATCATTAGTTTTCAGGTTCTCAACTTCTGATGTAGATGAAACTATTGATGGCTTAATGTCAGTTTTATTCAGTACTTCTGTAGAACTTTCTTTTTCAATTTTGTGAAAGTTCTAATGAAAAGATGTGCAGTCTTTCATATCAGAAGTTTGATTTTGAACTATTCTACTCCCATCATCAGTTGTTTTGGGAGTAAAATCAGTTGGAGTTTTGGTATGATTGTTCCCTATGCCAAACTTAACATTTGATGAAGTTTGTTTGTTAAGCAGCATTTGGTAACCTCTACATGACTCAACCCATTTTTCACAGTCAACCTTGGTGTCAGCAAGCTCTTTTCTGACATTTCCTAGGTCTTCTATCATGATTTTAATTTGTGCTTGGGTTTCAATAGCATTATTTGTTAATTTAGAATTTTCCTTTGATTTTGTAGCAAGTTTTCTTTCTAAATCCCATTTTATTTGAGTATATTTTCTTTCAGAGTCATTGGCTTTGCCTTGTAGATGTACATTGGTCTCTCTTATGAGAGCAAAAGATTCTTTGCATGATGTTGAACAAAGTTTTGTCAAAGATGCTTTTGATACCTGAGATAAGGCAGATTTAGAGGTGCAACCCTCAAAGGCCATAAAGGTAAAATTCTTTCTGCCATTATCAGGTTCTCCGTAGTTGATGTCAAACATTTTGTTGTCTGCATCTGGATTGCATTCAGATGTGTCAGAAGGAAGACTTCTCCAGTCAACATACCCTGAAGTAAAAAGACTTTGTTTAGAGGGCTGTTGAGTTTGTGGAGGTTGTTGAGCAGCTGGAATGGAAGGCATCTGTTGTTGGCCCTGTTGTTGTTGGGCAGGAATTTGAAGATGTTGTATATGGGGCACATATTGGATTTGTAGAGCTTGTGCCTTTACAAAATGTGCACTTCCCTGTGTTCCATTATTCCTATTATTACTGGAGTTAAACTGATTTCCAGACTGTGGTTGGTTAAAGCTAGAGCTTCTACGCTCTCTAGCAAAGTGTCCCGACTTTTGACACTTGTGACATCTAAGTTTATTTTTGTCAAAACCAACTTTTGTTGAGTTATTCAGTCCTGGAAATTTCCTTCCTGACTTTTTATAAAATTTGTTAGTTTTTATGCTTAACATGGCCAGTTGGTGTAAAATGTCCATTTCTTCCAAGTCATCATTGCTGAAATTTTTTAAGTCACCCATTATAAAACACATGTTATCAGTAGTTTAACTATTTTCATTATTTTCATAAGCTGGATATGATCTTTTTGATGAGATCCCAGCAGTTATGTCAATGTGATCAAAAGATCCAAAATCATTTGAACAAGAAGGTGAGTCTTGTCCTAAAAGTGTTGTACTACCTGGAACATAGTCATCAGTTGTTTTGCAAGAATTTTGTAACTTTTTCTTTTGATTTGTTTCTCTTTCAAAAGTTAACAATCTCCCATGTAATTTTGTAAGAGTGAGGAAGCTAAAATCTGGTCCAGATCTGAGAACTATAGAGTGAGTTTCCCATTTTTCTAGTAGAGACCTTAAAAATCTATGAAGCATAAATACATTTGTGTAGGTCTGACCATTTAACTTTAGCTCATAGATTAATGAGGAGAATCTTTCAAATTGTTGTGTCAAGGTCCCCCCATTAATGTGATTAAATGTTTCATATTGTTGAGCAAGAATATCTCTGGTGTTGGCAATCACCTCTTCAGTTCCTCCAAACTATTCTTTTAGGCAGTCCCAACGCTCTTTGGCACTTTCACAATGTAAAAGTCACGAGTAGATTTCATTTGGGAGAGCCATTTCCAACAAAGAGAATGCCTTAGCATCAAGATCAAGTTTTAGGAAATCTTCATTAGTGTAGTTTTTGGATCTTTTGGTATTTCAACTTTAGTTTCTAAATTAATATTTACTGGTTTATGGGGTCCATACATGACAGATCTCCAACAACTAGTGTTTGTCTGTGACAGAGTATGTGCTAATCTCTTTTGCCATATGTTATATTCAGAACAAAGAAGCATAGGAGTCTTATTGGTAGATCCAGTATTATGAGGATCCATTTTTGAGAGTATTGATTTGTCAAGTTTTTCTCAAAGTGATGGATGTTTTGAAAAGTGAACTTTTATACTTTATTGAATATCAATAAGAGCCTGTGTCTGATTCTTAATTTGTTAGATTGATATTTGATCAGATAAACCAGTGCTCTGATACCAATTGTTGGATCAGTGTGTTCTTTAACAGTTCTTATCCATGAACACTTATGTGTTGTAAGTTTATCAAAGCAGTTTGCACAGCGGAATAAGTGAAGTGTTCAAGTTTAAGGTTTCACTTTCAACATGAGTTATTACTCCCCTTGGATTTAATGAACCAAAGCAGTTAATGAGAATTTAAACAATTGAATGCATATAACAATAAGTATGATGAAAGATTCTCAGATGTGAAATGGTATTTCAATTAAAAAGCCTTTGAAGGATTTCAGTTGTAAAAATCGATGTCTAAAATAGTGGGATTAACCCATCTATTTATAGACCAGCAAATACATACAAGTTGATTCAAAAGTAATACTACAACAAGCTGTAGCATTGGAACTTGTACAAAGACTTTAACTAAAGCATAAAGTAATACTATAATACTAAACTACTGAAATATAAAGGCGGTGGGAAGATTCCATCACAACAGCTGATGAGTAACAAACTACTGATGAGTAGTTTGTCTTTAGCAGTTCTTCAGTTGACTTGTCTGGTTTGACTTTAGAACTTCTGATCTTTACTCTTCAGCACTTGATGTATTCTTCTTGGGTACTTTCAATCTTCTTCTTCAGTAGTTTTTATACTTAGCATTTTTGGCAGATTAGGAATTATACTAAGGCTTGAAAAAGTGGTTTCTTCAATCCTTTTTGTCCTTACATCACCAAAATCGGCAACTCGGTTAATCATCAACAACAAGGAAGGCGATGAGGTAAGCTAAATGTATTTTGCCTGTGGTTAAATGTGTTATTGTTGTGTAGCTCTTTTGAGACTCAGATTATATATCTATATGTATCAGTTACAAACCACGTTGTTCTTCATTCCTAATCAATCCTTCCTTCAATATTCTTCATTTATAATCATTCCTTCCTTCTCAATGATGAATCCCAAGAAATATCTTGACCGTTTTAAACCAATTACCCATTTAATTAGCCATTCAATCCCTCTATAAACTTCCAAGTCCTTGGAAATCTCTGAAAGTCTTTCTAATCAGGTTTGTTTTTTAATATACTATTTCGGTACAAAATCTAGTTTGGTTTTATGTATATTGTTGATATTTAAATGGAAGTATGAACTCAAAAATCTGACATTGATATGTGTAATTTGTGTGTTAGCATGATATGCATATGATTTTAGGGATAATGATGTCTGTTAGGTACCGTGTCTACAATACCAACCAACAAAATCAAAAAAGGTAAGCACCAAAGGACCCTGCAATAACTTTGAATACATCTCCAATCAAGCATGATTTCATTAATTCAATGTGTTGAGGCTAAAGGTTTGTACCATTAATTGATTAGTGAATTTGTGATTGTTCTATTTTGATCTCTAAGAAGATATATTCAGGTAAATTAAGAGGCCACGATGCAACAAACTATGGTGATGAAGATGGCTTTGCCCTCAATATCCAGGTAATCATTGTTTCAAATTCTTTTATATCATCTTGCCATTTACTATTTTGTTGCCTTCATATAAGATTACTATAATCTGTTTAAATCTTTGAATGCATAAAAGATCATCATAGGAACACTATATTTTTGTAGGCAGTTAAACAAATTTTGGTAGCTATTGTTTCTATTGTTATATATATATATATATATATATATATATATATATATATATATATATATATATATTGAATTAAAATCTTTAAAAGATTCAATTACTTCTGATCAACATTTTCTAAGGCAATAGAATTAAATTGCCTACTGCTGTAGGCATTTTTAACAATTGTGATGTTGATTTTGCAACGTAATTAGTAATTACACTGCTACAATTCTTTGATGTAGACAGTGTTAAATTTTAGTGGCACATTGCTCCAAAAGAAAGTGCACTGATGTGTACATGGAATGTGGACTCATCTTATTTTATATTACTAATTTCAGATTTTTTTCACCCTAATTGATTAGATTATTTAATAAAAACCGACAAACCTTCAGATTGGATTGTCGAGTGTAAGGAAATTCTGAATGCTCTCACTAAGTTGTCGATACCTGCTAAGAACTTTCCATTTTGTACAATTAAACCTATTGAGCCCTGTGTCAATATCCCGTATGAGTGGTTTAATTGGCTTTGTTAATTGTTCAAGCCAAAGAGTGAGGTAGTATATTAACACTGCTCTAAATCAAGGGATTTCATAATGTTCCTTTTAATTTACACTAATTTATTGACGCTTTGCTTTGTTGGTTTCTGCATTTTTAGTGATACATGCATTGCTGCGTTGGTGAAAGGTGCTCATGAATGACAAGGGCTTGGAAACAATTTCTTATATCAACTTCATGTAGTTAATGTCATATTCCATGCTCTACGTAAGATTGTATTTTTTATTTTATTTTCCTAAAAATTAAATTAACACAAATTCACTTCCTTTTCCTGGGTTAGTAGTGTTTACAGGCATATTTTATATGAACGAATGGGAGACATTTCATCAATAAAATAAAATAATACTCCATGTATCATGACTTAAAGTTGTAACTAGACATGAGTCTTTAGATAAAGAGATAGAAACCCGATAAGTATAAGTGAGAGGTAATTGAGCGGACTGAAGCTTGAACAATTGCATTATGCTGATTGGGTCAAGTTTCCCCAATACTTTACTTCGAGTATGGTTCATACCTCAAGTGTCAAAAGTATCTCTGATCTATTTTCTTTTAATGTCGGCTTTCTTGATAGTTGTATTTTTTTTAGCAAAGTCCTATTTAACCAATCTTAAGCAAATAACTCCAATTGACGCGTTTAGTTTTATGTTTTTATTTAAGTTCACAGTTTTATGTTTTTTTGGGTGTTATATATAGATCTTTAACGGTACAACAATTGGGAAACAAAGTTATGGAATCTTACTGTATGAGATTGCAGTTGTGGCTTTACTTGGATTTATTTTCATCTTCAATTTATGCTCTGCTTTGTCTCTCACCTTCCTATATCGCGAATTTTCTTTGTTTATGATATTGGAAAGTCGTTATAGATCTTGTATAGTCATTTTAAAACATTTTTCTTGGTTTCAAAGGTTTTGTTAAAGATCAAGCTACTGTATCAATGGAGGAAGAAAGCTTTTCAACTATTGAGCTATTATCCATGAGGAAGGAATTCATAGATGAAAGAACTCAAAACAAGAAACAAATGATTCTTTTATTTGAACCACATTCAATCACCTCTCATGATATCAAATACGTTGTTGATATGACACGGGTATTTTAATTGTTGTTGAAAATGGTAAATTAGCATGAAAAATCCAAGATTTTTATCTATAGGAAACATAATGAGAAACGAGTTGAAACAAGTCATTTTTTAGAACTGGTTGAAACGGGTTGGTCCTGTGATCCATAAGCAATTTTAGTTTGCACTAAAACGATGGGATATTTATTAATGAGTTTATAAATACGATTGTAAGAAATGAAAGATCAAGGGATGGGTGAAAATCTTGACAGGTTGCTGCTACTTAACGGCGTTAGCGGGGCTTTCAGGCCAAGTGTTCTCACTAATGGGTGTTAGCGCTGCCAATAAAAATACTCTCATGGACATGGTATCCCAATAAAACAAGAAACATTTGCTCAGTTTTTTGGTTATTGTGAGCAAAATAACATCCACTAACTTTGTAATTGTTTAGGAATGTTTACTGTACTCAACGTGATTTTGGTTAGTTATCCATGTTGCTGACACAAGAGAAAGGTTAGTTATACACCTGTGCTTTACAAGCGTTTTTAAAAAAAACCCTCTTTTTGCAGTATTTGAATCGTCTTTGTAGAATCTTCACAGATGGGTTATTATCAAGGTTTAGACAATCAAGTTTATGGATTTCTTTGATTACAGTCCACAGTAAGAGGTTTCTAATTGTTATTTTTTTTAATTTAAAAGCACCATAAAATTGGATATTGACAAGACTTCAGCTCGTGTGGCTTCCACAAATGAAGCTGATGTAAATATGCAAGATCCTACGACTTAAAATGATTTTATAAAGACGAGATAATCTTGTTTAGGTGTAGGATGATGCCAAACTTTATAGCATGTAACATTGTTCAAGTTGCTAAACCTTTTTATTGGTCATGGGTGGCTTATTGGTCTCTACATATATTATACCCAAAGAAAATGATTTTGGAGGTTTCTACCCATTTGACCCATTTTTTTTCTAACTGCCATCCCTACTAATATTTTGTACCTGCTGCACTGCTTTTGTTTTTATTTTACTGCAAGTTTTTTGGTCATGGGTGGCTTATTGGTCTCTACATATATTATACCCAAAGAAAATGATTTTGGAGGTTTCTAACCATTTGACCTTTTTTTTTCTAACTGCCATCCCTACTAATATTTTGTACCTGCTGCACTGCTTTCGTTTTTATTCTACTGCAAGTTTTTTTTGTAAAATCCTTTAATTCACATAAATTTATATCCATATTCAACAATGATAACGATTCGATGCCACAAGTCTGGACTGGAAAAGAAGATACCTGAGCATTAAATAAAACTGCCTGTATATATAAAACTAAGAATAAAAATAATGGAGATAATGTTTATAGAGAATTGTGAAATTTTGTTATTGTACTATACTTTGTGGTTGTTAAACCTTGTCTTCCTTTCCCATGTTAGCCTTGCATGTTAGGTCAGTCGGAAGTTGTTTTTTATACATGTTGATAATCATATATCAAATCATCTGATTTGTGTTTGGATTTTACAATGAATGAACCATGTTTCAAGACATACATATATATTTAATCCTGCTTGTTACTTCTTTTTTATTAGTGTTTTTACTTAATTGTTTTCAAATGATAAGCTCATTTGATGTTGTATATATTTATAAAATAGGTGGGTTTGAAGACCCTGTTACATGTGGATGACTCTCTAGATCCTGTAAAAGATTTAGATGTTACAACTGCAAAGTTATGGCCGATGGTTTGCTCTAATATTATTTGATCTCATGTCTTTATTGTTTTGTGTTTTGTGATGTATATAGTGCTTTTTTGTGCATATTTTAATTGATTAATATTGCTCGAGAAACTATTTTTCTTTTAATAAAATACATGTACACTAGGTTATCACTGTTGCAGAAGGGTGACATCTTTTACTGAACTTGAATACGTTTTAGTAATGTGGACATCTAATGGAATGATTTGTGTTGCAACTTTAATGGTCCATGCCAATTCATTACATTAAACAACGATATAAAACAACTGCTCATAATCTTTTGGTCAATAGTACCTACAACAACTAATGTTGGTCTTTTGTAATCATGGTGCCACCTAGCCTTAACATCAACGACAACTCTTTTGTAATTATACTATTGTCTATGTAGTTAATATAATCATTTTGTAATTATAAATTTGTTCCATCTAGGCTATTAACTTGGTTTTATTCGCCACATCGCATGCGTTCCTCACTATTTATAAATAATACATATTTATGTTTTATTTCTTTTTAACTTTTATATATGTGGCAATCTCTTATCTTGTTATGTGTTACTATAACAATCTCTATATTTTGTACTTATCTTACTTTGGTTTCCTTAACGATGTCACTTATTTTTTAAAACGACTTAAATTACACAAAATCTGCTTTTGACGGCGTTTAAAAGTTTCATAAATAACCTATATGTATGAGTTAAACCCTACTTCTACATTTTTTCTTACTACTTAGTTCACATCACCGTAATGGATCACCCATAAACACCATAAACCCCAACAACATCTACGAGGAAATAAAACATACGTACTCGCCTCAACTAGTGGGCATTCCCTCTAGTTCTTAATAAGAGCATGGTATACATTAGTCATGGCTTTATACTAAACCGGTATGGACAAGGCATCAGTCGGGTTTTTAAGAATTGGGAGAATGGTGGAGACATTTGTTGATACACGTTTTGTGGCTAATGCTTTGGATTAACAATAACAAGCGTTTTTGTAATGAAGATTGATAATCAGAAGACACATTCGACCAGCCGATGGGTCGAATGTGATTTATACAGGTCGAATGAAGAATCAGTTTATGTGTTAGTTTGGTTCGAGCCTTGATGAGGTTGAACGTACACATTCGACCATTGCCGAGGTCGAATGTATAGGTCTATATATGCTTAAAGTTTTTGTTGATAGGATAACAATTGTGTCATTTTGTCACACCCTCAAATTTCCACGTGCGGGGTTTTACCGCGAGGCACGTGACATACCAGGATCCAAGTCAACGGTCACAATAAACGACACTATATGAAGCGTAAGAATGACATAAACAAACCATTAAGTTTTTATAAATGATCCATCGCTGCGGAAGCGTAAAACTTTATTACAACACTAAATCAAAAGTACGAAAGTCTAAAAATACTAAATGAGATGAACATGAATCCTAGACGCCGTGAGACTCCGTGCGCCTATCGACAGCTGCTACCTTAGCGACCTGAGACAAACATGCTAAAAACGTCAGCAAATAATGCCGGTGAGTTCACAGGTTTTTAATGAATACCGACTCCAAATGTATACCAACTCCAAGTGAAAATCCAAGTATGAATCGACTCCAACTGAATAACCATCGTCAATACAGACCACATGCATGCAAAACATATGAATACCTGTTACTACTGCGATTGGAAAACCATTACTGGACTCGAATACTGTGAATACTGAATACGTGCCCGAATGAATACTGAATACTGAATACTGAATACCTAAGAGACAACATGCACCCGTCCGACCTCCAGTCGACGAGTGGGGCGGGTCAAGCCCAAATAGCGCTATCCACATTTCCCTCGTTGTGCATCCCCGCACATTCATGGTTCTCCCCGGGACTTCCAAAGATCGCATAGTAATATAATGAATACTCTAAAACATAATGAATACGTGAAAACATAATGAATACTCCAAACCTAATGAATTCATGAATACCCAAACGTAGTTGACACACCTTTTATAAAAACTTAGTTGAATCGCCTTTTGTGAAAACATAGTTGAAACACGTTTAAAGAACACAGCATGTTTTTCCCCCGAAAATGTAAAACAAGTAAAAGAGTGGGGCCGTGAAACTCACCTTAGAGTGCGCCTTCGGATATTTAGAATCCCAACACGTGTATGATGACCCAACTTAGTGACGACCTATCAATGAGTTTACATAAGTGTGATGACTACTAACCCGAAGGCTAATCAGTCCCCAAGTTGTCCAGACCGTGACCGTGTATGTTGAAAACATGTTTAAACGTTAAACCGACCAACCCAGACAATACCCGACATCCCATTGGTGACCCGACATCCCACGTGTTAGCCGAAAGCAAGATATCATGCAACTTATGCAATTAAACACTTAGCATGCGCAAACATTCACCCTATCTAGCATAACGCCCAATTAACGCATAACAAAGTCCGAACACGTGTTACCAAGTCATTAGACATGTCCTGGGGTTCCTAACATGTTCCTAGGTGTCAATCCGTGTTTCGGGATGTTAAAATATACATACAGCAGCATTACACGCGATTAGGAATCAAACTAGCATTTAGGATTGTATTTGCTAGTAAAAGTGGCATTTAGGATTGTATTTGCTAGTAAAAGTGGCATTTAGGATTGTATTTGCTAGTAAAAGTGGCATTTAGGATTGTATTTGCTAGTAAAAGTGGCATTTAGGATTGTATTTGCTAGTTGTTGAGGTGAATAGGGCTCTATTCGCCTATATATAGGCGATTAGGATTTGTAATATCATGAACTTCAGGCGATTAGGAGCCTATTCGCATGAAGCTTCATGCGAGTAGGATCCTACTCGCCTCTGCACCTCTGTAGTGCGTTTTCGAGCGTCAAACTCTCCAAATCAGATCTGAAACATGTAAAAACACCCAATATCCAACCCAAAACATTAACCCAACTATTTCAAGCAAAAACCCCTAATTTATCATCCCCCTAGCCGTCCCGAATGCACGCGGTTTCCCAAAATAGCATATCTTGCATGTAAGTGTCACACCCTCAAATTTCCACTGCGGGGTTTATACCGCGAGGCACATGACATACTAGGATCCCATAGCCATAAGTCATATGAACGAACTCTAAATGCCCAAACCATTTAGTTCGTCTTCAAAACCAAGTTTAGTTAAGCTGCGGAAGCGTAAACCAAATTTAAACCTTTTAAAACCATGCGCAAAACAACGTGCCCAAATTAAAACCATATGAAAGAAAATGTAAAAACATAATATGTAATTTAGGTGTATGCCCAAGACCCTAAATGCAGTGAAGTGTGCAGTGCTTTCTAATCCTGGCACCGGAAGCTAAGTACCTGCAAAAGCATGTAAATCGTGGGTCAACAAACAATGTTGGTGAGTTCACTAACTAAAGTAGATGAATGTGTAACTGCGCTGGTTTCCAAAACCACGTAAACAAGTAATTCAGTTGGTTCCAAGAACCGTGTAAACACTAGTTCGTCGCATGTCAAGGGTAGCTAGCCCATTCATGATAACTAACACCGAATATACCGAACTGCTATGTACGTGTAGCCACAAATGTGAGCCGCATGTCTGACATCATTGTCTATCCACAATGATAAAGTTTCGTTAAGTTATAGTTCACGCCCGCGCTCCCCGAGCCGGTGTGAGGTTTGTAAGACCTAATAGCGCTATCAACTAATAACCCGCTTGCCATAACCCGGCAACTCATTTGGTACGTGAGGACTTACAGATGATAGAGTTGGTTTAGTTCATCAAGGACACAGTTTGCGAACTAGTAAAAGCCGACTCACACAAGGAGTCAAAAACCGACCCACACAAGGATCCATAGCATCCCAACCCGGGATGTGTAAGTAGTCCCAAACCGGACTAGAAAATAGTAGTCCCAAACCGGACTAGAAAATGTTAAGTAAGTTGTCTCAACCCGAGACGCATGCTTTTGAGAAAAGAGTAGTGAAACTCACCTTCGGTTGCACGTGAATGATCCAAATCCCTCAAACAGTAACGAGTTACCGACTCCCTATTAAAAGTGTCACTAGGTGAGTATACGTGCATAACCAACGCATCATGTAACTCGTTTGTCCAAAACTTCTAAAGTTCAAATCGTGTAGTGACACCTAGTGACTCTACATGCACAAGTAAGTCCTACGTATCCCGTTGGTGATCATATTGATTATTATCAGTTTTATACCTCATACACATCTCGTATAAGTATTCATGCAAGCTCATGTCAAATACATACCATATAAGACTCCAAATAGTCACATAAACATCCCTTACACAATCTGCGTTTTCAGGGCAGATTGTATGCTGTGAAAAACGAATTATTTAAAATACTTAACGAACGAATTAAACTCCCAAATGTTTACTGAATATTTATTGGGATTCATTTGATAACTCATATTTTTATTTTGTCTCAAAACTAAAGAGAAAAATTATTAAAATTCGTACAACACAGCTATGTCCAGAAAATTTTCACAGCAGGTCAGTTTAGTGGAAAAATTCCCAAAAATTTTGTATTCACCCAAACGAGGTGAATCCACTTGGAAAAGCCAAGGTTTTCCAATATTGACCTTCTGTCCAAATTTCACAACATAATTATTTGTAAAACTCGAGTTATACCCGTTTAAAGTTGATCCAATTTATAATTCCGAAAATCTGATATGACCTTTAATCAAATAAAATTCCAAAAACATATCAAACGACATCCAAATCAGATGATTTTGCCCATTCTAAAAAGCTAAGACCATGTACAAACCATTCATGCAAAGAATCGATCAAAACAATCAATTTAACATCACAATACAGACCCTACAAAACATCATAACGAATATGCCAGAAACTGAAACTTGCTCCCCAAGTTATTCACAAACCCTAATCATGCATAAAAATCTCTAATACATGCATAACTCATATTATTCTGATTAAACACCTATATTATCATACAAAAACCCTAACTGTGATCACTAACAACAATCATCATCATCAAATCACAATGAACATTCAAGAACACCCACATAACCCTATATGCGATTTTTATATATATGTATACTCTATGATTTTTAAACTTTTCAAGCATTATAAATCATTATAAAACATGTGAAAATTATACCTTTCCACGCAAGAGTCCTCCAAGCCTAGAGATTTCACCCAAATTAGCTTGAAGAGATGAATAAGATTGATGCTTATTGAAAATTGAGAGTGTGTGTGTGTGTGTGTGGGTATTCACGGCGCAAGGGTGGGTTAGGGTTAGGGTTTTTTTTTTTCATCAATAACTATAAGGGGATTTGGCTTGTTGCCCAAGTAATTGGGTATTAGGGCCTTTTAGTCTACTAACCGGACCCGTTAATCATGTTTTAGCCCAATACCGGGCCCGATAATATTAACCACCCTAACTTACTTAAAAATCATTGTTTTTATCATCTCATAACATAGTAATCATAGAGTGCACGTAATTTGCATGGTTTACGTACTAACTATCAGTTAAGCAGTAGTTCGCATAAACACTTAATTCACATAAGCATGTTACTTGACGTTCATCATATTTCAATTGTACACATTATCATGTATGCTAGACAAATCACCAACGTTCGGGATACAGGACTCGTGTGTGCATTCTGATGATAACTTTACTTATAATAATGTAACATATGTTTTTATCACATAACATATGTTATTACCCTATAACATATAGGAAGACCTTCCTAACTAACCCTAGTCAAGTGTTTAGTCACGTATGCACAAGCAAGTTAACTAGAGTTTAGTTAAGGCAGGAACCTAAAAATGCGGGGTGTCACATCATCCCCAAGTTGAAAAGAATTTCGTCCCGAAATTCGGCAAGTTAACAGTAAAGCCAGCTAGAAAAATGCGTGCTTGGTTCCCGGATGTCACATCATCCCCAAGTTGAAAGGAATTTCGCCTCGAAATTCACTTTGAGAGAGCTGCTTTACGTTTAGTGTTTGGTTTATGCATAGTTTCAGGTTCAGTAAATAGATGTGGGTATTTAAGCCGCATTTGATCCATGCGTTCCCACGTGCATTCCGGTCCTAGAAGGGAATTCCATTGTACGTTAATAATAGGTATAGTGTTTTGCTTGAGTTTCTTGGCGCCCCGCTCAAGAATCTCCACTGGTTCTTCCATGAACCGTAGCCGATCGTCCACCTGGATCTCCTCCAGTGGCACCATCAGTGTTGTATCCAACAGACATTTCTTTAGATTCAATGCGATACGTGGGATACATCATGTACCCCACCGAGTTTATTAAGCGAGTTTAACTTGTAAGTTACCGGACCAATCCTTTCGACAATCTCGAATGGTCCAATGTATCGCGGGTTCAACATTCCCCGTTTTCCAAAGCGTATCACCCCCTTCCAAGGTGACACCTTCAACAGAACCTTGTCCCAAACCTGGAACTCCAAAGGTTTCCTACGCTTATCAGCGTAACTTTTCTGTCGATCTCGAGCAGTAGCCATCCGATTTCTGATTTGCACAATCTCCTCAGAAGTTTCGTGCACAAATCCGGGACCTGTTAGCTGGCTATCCCCAACTTCAGTCCAGCAGATGGGAGACCTACACTTGCGTCCATAAAGTGCCTCTAAAGGCGCACACTGTATCGAAGTGTGGTAACTGTTGTCATACGAGAATTCAATCAAAGGCAAGTGCTTATCCCCACTGTTGCCAAAATCCACCACCCACGCTCGCAGCAGATTCTCCAATGTTTGGATGGTATGTTCACTCTGTCCATCCGTCTGTGGGTGATAGGCTGTGCTCATATCTAAGCGAGTCCCAAAAGCGTTTTGGAGAGTAGTCCAAAAAAATGAGAAGTGAATCGCGCATCGCAATCGGATATAATAGAAGTAGGCACCCCATGCCTAGAGACTACCTCCTTGATGTAGAGATTTGCTAGTTTCTCCAGCGATTCCGTTTCCTTTATTGCTAGAAAGTGTGCCGATTTGGTTAAACGATCCACGATAACCCAAATCATGTTATGGCCCGTTGGCGTTCTAGGACGCTTTGTGATAAAATCCATAGAAATTCCGTCCCATTTCCACATAAAGATTTCTAGTTGCTGGAGTAGGCCTGAAGGTTTCTGATATTCAACCTTAACCTTCGCACAAGTCAAGCACTTACTAACATAAGTGGCTATTTCAGCTTTCATGTTTGGCCACCAGTAAAGAGTTTTGAGATCTTGGTACATCTTGTCCGAACTAGGATGTACCAAGTATCGAGAGGTGTGAGCTTCATCGAACACCAGTTGTCTGAGATCCCAAAACGTGGTATCCAGAATCGATTCATGAAGTATTGAAGACCATCCGTCTTCAGTTCCAAGTGCTTATCAGCACCATGTAACGTTTCAAGCTCGATGTTTACTTCTTTCAAAGCCTCGCCCTGGGCTTCACGTATCTTATCAGGAAGATTAGAATGTACGGTAAGTTGTAAAGCTCACACTCGTTGGGTTTCGTTTCCTTACGACTGAGGGCATCAGCTACTACGTTAGCTTTCACTGGATGATACTTGATGGCACAGTCATAATCATTCAGAAGCTTGACCCATCGACGCTGTCGCATGTTCAGCTCCTTTTGATCGAATATGAGTTGGAGGCTCTTGTGGTCAGTGAATATCGTACACTTCGCCCCATAGAGATAATGCCTCCAGATCTTTAGAGCAAAAACCATTGCTCCCAGTTCCAAGTCATGGGTGGTGTAATTCTTCTCATGAACCTTTAATTGACGTGAGGCATACGCGATCACCTTAACACGCTGCATCAGCACACACCCTAGCCCTTGGATAGATGCATCACAGTACACCACAAAGTCCTCTGTTCCCTCAGGTAGCGATAGTATCGGTGCACTGCAAAGTTTTGACCAGATTCTTGGGCATCTCCCCACTTATAGGTAATGCCTTTCTGCGTTAGGGCGGTGAGAGGTTGAGCGATCTTAGAGAATCCCTCAATGAATCTACGATAGTATCCCGCGAGACCAAGAAATTGGCGCACCTCAGTAGGGGTCCTAGGAGCCTCCCACTTTTAATAGCGTCAATCTTGGCGGGGTCAACATGTATTCCTGCCTCGTTGACCACATGTCCAAGAAATTGGACTTCTCGAATCCAAAAGTCACATTTAGAGAATCTTGCATACAACTTCTCCTTTCTCAATAGTTCCAAGATCAGTTGCAGGTGTTGCTCGCGCTCTTCCCTGCTCTTGGAATAAATCAGTATGTCATCTATGAACACTATGACGAATTTGTCCAAATAGGGCTTGCACACATGGTTCATCGGAACAATGAACACAGCCGGTGCATCCAAATGGCATCACCAAAAACTCATAATGTCCATAACGAGTTCGAAAGGCTATCTTCGCCACATCCTCCTCTCCGACTCTCAGCTGATGGTATCCTGACCTCAAGTCAATCATAGAATAGAAACTCGACCCTTGCAGTTGGTCGAACAAGTCATCATTACGAGGCAAAGCGTAGCGGTTCTTAATCGTCACTTTGTTCAACTCCCGATAATCAATACACATGCAGAAACTCCCATCTTTCTTCTTAACAACCAGATCTGGAGCTCCTCATGGCGAAGAACTAGGTCTAATGGAACCCCTACCCAATAGCTCTTGGAGTTGGGTAGATAGTTCTTGAAGTTCTCCTGGTGCTAGGTGGTATGGTGCGCGTGCAATTGGAGCTGCCCTAGGTACATGATCAATTTGAAACTCCACTTGACAAACAGGCGGAAGTCTAGGTAGTTCCTCTGGAAAGACATCTACGAAATCTCGGACTACTGGGATGTCCTCAATCTTAGTTTCAGTTTCAGCTCGAGTGTCAGATATGTTAGCCAAAATGGCTGGACAGCCCTTACGAATACACTTCTGGGCCTTCAAAAAGGAGATGATACCTACCATGGCACCACCACGATCACCCTGTGCAGATAAAAGTTCTCCACTTGGGAGGGGAATACGAACAATCTTCTCCCGACAGAGAATTTCAGCGAGATGCTTGCACAACCAGTCCATGCCAACCACGAGATCAAAGCTTCCAAGGGTGATAGGTAGAACGTTAATGGCAAACGATTGCCCATCCAACTCGAGCTTACTGTCACAATGGGTGTGGGTTACCTCAACAGGCTTCCCATCAGCTAGCTCTATGGTGTACGGGGTATCAAGAATAGTAGGAACCATCCTTAATTGTTTGCTAAGTTTCGATGACACAAAACTATAGTCCGCACCAGTATCATATAAGATTGAAGCAAGAGTGTCGTATCCGTCACGGCATTGTTGTCAGCCCTAGCTTCCCCAGAGCCAATCACAAATGCTCCCCATTGTTGTTGTTACCGTTGTGGTAGCTGTTGTTGAAGGACTTATACCTCACACTATCCCACGTTCTCTTGCTATCACCAAAAGTAGAAGATGAAGCACCATGCTTCGGAAAAATACCATGCTCAACAGCCTCATTAGTGAGTTTGCGAGCCAGTTGAAAGATTTGTTAGATTATGGGTAGGTCAGCTGCAGTGGCCAAGCCACGAATCTGAGGGACCCACACTTTTGGTCTGAAATTCGATCCGCTGGTAAAGTTGGTTAACTAGATTCGAGCACGAAGTATGTAACTCCTGTAGCTTGGTAGTGTAGACGTCGATCTCAGACCCATCCATCTTTATATAACAAATTTCTAGGTTTCATCACAGGGTGTTACGTTCTCCATCCAAGTATCTGTAACTCATCGAGTGTGCATATAGCATACATTACCCCATCCTGCTCAGGGCAAATGCGCATGGAAATGACTTATACTATCGAAGCAATCAGACGGTCTCCTTCAGTTCCGTTAGAGTTATCGAGGTTTACAACCAATAAAAGGCTTGAAAATATGATGGTAGGTTGTTGTTGTGGAATGTGCGTTCAAGGAATAAGAAAGTTCAAATGTGGAAGTCAGGGGAAAAGAATGATTTAGCAAAATAGATCTTTACTAGCTTGGAAAGATGCGAGGGCCTCAACCACCCTATCGTTGATCATAAGAACTCAGTCTTATCTAAGTTAGCAAAGGGAAATGAAAGAAAAGATAGGTAAGAAAAGGTAAGAGCCAATCGTCGCCATGCTCTGTCTAGATAGTAGAGCCTTCATCCTCACTTTCCATGTGCTCGTCCTGCTCAGGTTCCCCTTCCATCCCTTATCCTTCCTCTTTCGCGATGTCAATGTTATATGGTTCTCATCACGTACAGTCTCCTTCTCCGGTCCAGTGTAAGTCAGCTCAATGGTCAACAACACCATTCGTTACTCCAATCGTGACTGTCAGTCACTAGTAGGTTTCGTCTTCCTTTGAGATGTTGCACTGCATCGCAGTCCTTCGTAACTCCCCAAGAGTGTGTGTAACAAGCCCCAATCTAATGTGTTCCCATGAATCTACCATATACATATGAGTAACAGGGATATGCAGTCATACGTCTGCCCGCTCATACTAGGTGTAAGGTACTAAAGTAAGAAATAAGTTCTATATGTGTAACCCAGTCCGTCTGAATTTCAAATGGAAGTAAGAAAGATCAAGTAACAAGGAATAGAAACTAATTGTCCCCTTGCTCAGTGAAAAAGGATAAGTCTCGGTATTTGAATTTCTTCAAAGTTGATCGGTTTGATGGTATCACGTCATGCGCATCGTGCAGCTTTCCTGTGTACGTGCGCCACAACGCTTGCAAGGGCTTTCTCCCCTGTACAATTGTTGTTTCCTCATCCACGAGGTTTGTTAGGATACTACTCCCAGTAATGCGCCACCTGGTGTAACCCTGGGTTCCCACCATTGACGTGTTCAGAATTAGGTCTAGAACTAGAAGATAACATATCTCTCGATATCGTATGTTGTAGATATATGTAGCTAAAAGCTATTTGTGCACTTAAATTGTGAGTGTACTTATGCTATGATGATCATAGATTAGACTCAACATGCAGTCCTAGTTCACTATAACAAATGGCTCTGATACCAATCTGTCACACCCTCAAATTTCCACTGCGGGGTTTATACCGCGAGGCGCATGACATACCAGGATCCCATAGCCATAAGTCATATGAACGAACTCTAAATGCCCAAACCATTTAGTTCGTTTTCAAAACCAAGTTTAGTTAAGCTGCGGAAGCGTAAACCAAATTTAAACCTTTAAAACCATGAGCAAAACAACGTGCCCAAATTAGAACCATATGAAAGAAAATGTAAAAACATAATATGTAATTTAGGTGTATGCCCAAGACCCCAAATGCAGTGAAGTGTGCAGTGCTTTCTAATCCTGGCACCGGAAGCTAACTATCTGCAAAAGCATGTAAATCGTGGGTCAACAAACAATGTTGGTGAGTTCACTAAGTAAAGTAGATGAATGTGTAACTGCGCTGGTTTCCAAAACCACGTAAACAAGTAATTGAGTTGGTTCCAAGAACCGTGTAAACACTAGTTCGTCGCATGTCAAGGGTAGCTAGCCCATTCATGATAACTAACACCGAATATACCGAACTGCTATGTACGTGTAGCCACAAATGTGAGCCGCATGCCTGACATCATTGTCTATCCACAATGATAAAGTTTCGTTAAGTTATAGTTCACGCCCGTGCTCCCCGAGCCGGTGTGAGGTTTGTAAGACCTAATAGCGCTATCAACTAATAACCCGCTTGCCATAACCCGGCAACTCATTCGGTACGTGAGGACTTACAGATGATAGAGTTGGTTTAGTTCACCAAGGACACAGTTTGCGAACTAGTAAAAGCCGACTCACACAAGGAGTCAAAAACCGACCCACACAAGGATCCATAGCATCCCAACCAGGATGTGTAAGTAGTCCCAAACCGGACTAGAAAATAGTAGTCCCAAACCGGACTAGAAAATGTTAAGTAAGTTGTCTCAACCCGAGACGCATGCTTTTGAGAAAAGAGTAGTGAAACTCACCTTCGGTTGCACGTGAATGATCCAAATCCCTCAAACAGTAACGAGCTACCGACTCCCTATTACAAGTGTCACTAGGTGAGTATACGTGCATAACCAACGCATCATGTAACTCGTTTGTCCAAAACTTCTAAAGTTCAAATCGTGTAGTGACACCTAGTGACTCTACATGCACAAGTAAGTCCTACATATCCCGTTGGTGATCATATTGATTATTATCAGTTTTTATACCTCATACACATCTCGTATAAGTATTCATGCAAGCTCATGTCAAATACATACCATATAAGACTCCAAATAGTAACATAAACATCCCTTACACAATCTGCGTTTTCAGGGCAGATTGTATGCTGTGAAAACGAATTATTTAAAATACTTAACGAACGAATTAAACTCCCAAATGTTTACTGAATATTTATTGGGATTCATTTGATAACTCATATTTTTATTTTGTCTCAAAACTAAACACAAAAATTATTAAAATTCATACAACACAGCTATGTCGAGAAAGTTTTCACAGCAGGTCAGTTTAGTGGAAAAATTCCCAAAAATTTTGTTTTCACCCAAACGAGGTGAATCCACTTGGAAAAGCCAAGTTTTTCCAATATTGACCTGCTGTCCAAATTTCACAACTTAATTATTTGTAAAACTCGAGTTATACCCGTTTAAAGTTGACCCAATTTATAATTCCGAAAATCTGATATGACATTTAATCAAATAAAATTCCAAAAACATATCAAACGACATCCAAATTAGATGATTTTGCCCATTCTAAAAAGCTAAGACCATGTACAATCCATTCATGCAAAGAATCGATCAAAACAATCAATTTAACATCACAATACAGACCCTACAAAACATCATAACGAATCTGCCAGAAACTGAAACTTGCTCCCCAAGTTATTCACAAACCCTAATCATGCATAAAAATCTCTAATACATGCATAACTCATATTATTCTGATTAAACACCTATATTATCATACAAAAACCCTAACTGTGATCACTAACAACAATCATCATCATCAAATCACAATGAACATTCAAGAACACCCACATAACCCTATATGCGATTTTTATATATATGTATACTCTATGATTTTTAAACTTTTCAAGCATTATAAATCATTATAAAACATGTGAAAATTATACCTTTCCACGCAAGAGTCCTCCAAGCCTAGAGATTTCACCCAAATTAGCTTGAAGAGATGAATAAGATTGATGCTTATTGAAAATTGAGAGTGTGTGTGTGTGTGTGTGGGTATTCACAGCGCAAGGGTGGGTTAGGGTTAGGGTTTTTTTTTCATCAATAATTATAAGGGGATTTGGCTTGTTGCCCAAGTAATTGGGTATTAGGGCCTTTTAGTCTACTAACCGACCCGTTAATCATGTTTTAGCCCAATACCGGGCCCGATAATATTAACCACCCTAACTTACTTAAAAATCATTGTTTTTATCATCTCATAACATAGTAATCATAGAGTGCACGTAATTTGCATGGTTTACGTACTAACTATCAGTTAAGCAGTAGTTCGCATAAACACTTAATTCACATAAGCATGTTACTTCACGTTCATCATATTTCAATTGTACACATTATCATGTATGCTAGACAAATCACCAACGTTCGGGATACAGGACTCGTGTGTGCATTCTGATGATAACTTTACTTATAATAATGTAACATATGTTATTATCACATAACATATGTTATTACCCTATAACATATAGGAAGACCTTCCTAACTAACCCTAGTCAAGTGTTTAGTCACGTATGCACAAGCAAGTTAACTAGAGTTTAGTTAAGGTAGGAACCTAAAAATGCGGGGTGTCACAGTAAGCATCACATCAACATGTAAAACTTACCCTAAATAGCAAATACTTAGATTTCATCACATAACGACGTTACCCGACATTATCCTACTGTTCTAGCATCATCCTAGAGCAAACCCTATCCTCAAACAATCAACAAAACACAACATATCGTCATCAATCCACCATAATCGCCCAAACGGGTCAAAACGCCTAATATCAATATTACACATCCATGAACCTTCAAATCCCTAGATTATCATCATATTAACTTATCTAGATCAGAAACATATCAATAACACAAGAACAATCATGTTTAGGCGATAAAGATCCTATCTTGCATGAATACATCACATAAAATAAGTATAGATGTGTGGGTTTGTTTTGAAACCGATTTTAATAAGTTTTCAAAGACACAAACGTTTATAAATCAGGTCTGGACCTTTAGGGATCAAAACAATACTATTATAAAGGTTTGGGATGAAGAACACACCTTGAAATGGTGAGATTATGGGTTGTAAGACTTGAAAATATGATTTCTTGTTCAAAAACGAGTTGCAGAGGTTGGATAAGGTGTGAGGTGGCTTTGGGGTGTATTAGGGTTTCACAAATGATGTTTTGAAACATAAGGGTGGTATTTATAGGTGTTTTTAGTCGTGACCTGCAGTATAGGCGAGTATGCAGAAGCTATTGGCGAGTAGGATCCTATTTGCTAGTAGCAACTAGCATTTAGGCCCTACTCGCCCCAAGGAACTAGCATTTAGGCCTACTCGCCCCAAGGGGCCTCCTATTCGCATCAGTAGAGGCGATTAGGGCTATCCCACATGCCCTAATCGCCTATAGCCCAAGTGTCCGAGTTTTTGGCGCGTTAAACCCTATTTTAACATATATAAACACGTTTTCACATACCGACAAGTCACATAATGATTACAAACATATAATGCATGATAAATAACACGTTTCCACCCGATCACCAATTCCTGGGACCCGAGATTTACGTGTGTGCGTTAAACCTGACGATTCTACAGATCACCTATTCGTGTTCACGTGGTTATGGACCGACTCCCAATGATCCCGTGGATCATTGTAACGACTCCCGATGATTCCCGGAACCATCGTAACGACTCAACTTACCTAGTTAAGTATGTTTTGAAAACGTTTTTCGCTAAGGTAGACTTATGTGTTTTGTAAAATGTTAACCTAAATGTTCCGGGTGTCACATCATCCCCCCGTTGAAAGAATTTTCGTCCCGAAAATTTCCCGAAGTCAAAGAGAACGAAGCGATAAAAAGAAAAATTTTCTCAGTCGTCACATCATCCCCCTGTTGAAAGGAATCTCGCCCCGAGATTCACTCTTCGACAGCGATGAGTGTCAACCTAACCCAAGTAACGTTTCCCAAAACACAAACGAAATGATAACCACGAACGAGAGATGATATCAACAGATACTCCAAGCCGGGCAACCGCCCTCCCCAAGTTGAATGTAAAACAACGAATCCTCCCCCTGATCGAAGGCCTACTGGAAACTACTGTGATCGGTATAGACGACAAACCGGTACCGTCCAAGTAGCATCTCCAGGGACCCACATCAGACCCATGTATGCAAGATGATAAGACTGAATGCACATGATTAATACGAAACGCCAAACAATGTGAATGAGAACGAATACAAGTATAACGAGAATCAAGAAAAGAATACTCACGAGTAACAGTATCAGGATCCTCCTGGTTCTCCCTAGCACCGATGACATAAGCTCGAGCCGGAACAGTTCGACCGCCACCCTCGCCTTGCTTCAACTTGGGACAATCCCGTTTGAAGTGTCCAGTCTCACCACAGTGATAACATCCATGCCTCCCTGAGGAGCAGTAGCAGGGGTAGTAGCAGTAGTGACCTGTGCCGGTTGTGGCTGAAGAGTGGCCCTACAGTCCTTAGCATGATGACCAAGACGCTGGCACCGACGACAGCGAAACTTCTCACAATCACCCGTATGATGAAATCACACACACCACACTTCGGGAGTTTCCCAGTATATCTCCCAGACCTATGCTCGGATGATGCTCCCACAACCTCTTGCTTCTTCGCCTGCGGCTAGGACGACCCAGCGCTCTTTCCAGCACTCTCCCATTTCCTCTTGTTGTCCGCAGGGGCTTTCACAGCAGCACCCTCGGAGGTAGAACGCCCTCCGCAACCTTCATGTTGGTCAGCTTGTGAGCTGCCCGAACAGTGGCCAACATAGTAGTGTGATCAGCAGCGGCAACAAGCCCAGCAATCTCCGGCACCAACCCAGCAACGTAGTGCTCAATCCTCCGGTACTCCGGTGTAGCCAAACCGGGGCACATCACAGCTAACTCGTTGTGCCTAGCAGTAAACTCCTCGATCTCCGACCCAACCATCTTCAGATTCCAAAACTCATGCTCCAATTTCATAATCTCGTCCCTCGGCAATACTCTGCTCGCAACATCTGAACAAACTCGGACCACGGCATTGCATTGGCCTCACCCAGGCCAAGATTCGCAGTGGTGGAGTTCCACCAAGTCAAAGCGTGTCCCTCA
This sequence comes from Ambrosia x helenae, assembly GCA_030844895.1. Classification (NCBI taxonomy): domain Eukaryota; kingdom Viridiplantae; phylum Streptophyta; class Magnoliopsida; order Asterales; family Asteraceae; genus Ambrosia; species Ambrosia x helenae. Next base: position 104,956,680 of record CM061234.1, read on the forward strand.
AGAGTAGCAGAAGCATACTTGACGCGATCAGCGTCGGGACAGTTACACATAGCAAACACCGATTCGATCTTCTCCAACCACCTAAGTAGTCCTACTGCCCCCTCAGTCCCATTGAAGTAATGGGGCTTACAGTCCATGAACTTCTTATAGGTGCACCCATACTGCACCTGATTAGTATTTCCCAGGGTTTGCTAAGCAGCCTGGAAAGCAGCTAATGCAACATTCAACTGCTGCTGTAACATGTGCTCCAACTCCGTCTGAGTCATGGTGATGTTCCCACCACCTCGTCCACCACCATTGCGACCCCCGCCGCCACCACGGCGTCCCCCAGTACGTCCACCAGCACGACCAGACATGTTCTGCCAAAACACAAACAAGATACTCAGCATCACTATTAGATCAAACTACTAGTGACCAAACGAATTTAGAACGGGGTTCCAGCATGATTGTACATCCGAACTCAAAGTCCGCCAAGATTCCCATGCATTTCGATTTATGATTTCCTGTGCACCCGAAATAACAAATCGCTCTACATGGTCCTCTAGGCGTGCTCCTAGCTAGAACTTTCAATCACCCGTCACCCACATTCCTAAAAGAAACCGTTATCACACGAAGGTCCCCAAAGTGAACAATCACTCAAGGGTGTACTATGACAAGTAATAGTGCAAGATAGTGCGTGTGTAGGCAAGTATGTACATTAGAGCATAGAGGGGAGATATCCAAATCCCGGAAAAATCTCAAGAATGTGCCGAAGCCACTCCAATGTACACTACCGCCAAGTATAATCGATAAGCCCCTTCATCTTCAAACCCGAAGAGGAAGATAGAATAAGTGTAGAAATAGTCCAAAGGTAGATAATACGATACTGTGTGATGAGGATACCGACACCCGACAAGATTAGTATGTTTACTAAATGACACGCCTCGTAACTAAGTGTGACCGTCTAACGTGTGTGATACTCGGCTATAGACTAGACTCTACATGCAGTCCTAGTTCACTATAACCTGGCTCTGATACCAATCTGTCACACCCTCAAATTTCCACGTGCGGGGTTTTACCGCGAGGCGCGTGACATACCAGGATCCAAGTCAACGGTCACAATAAACGACACTATATGAAGCGTAAGAATGACATAAACAAACCATTAAGTTTTTATAAATGATCCATCGCTGCGGAAGCGTAAAACTTTATTACAACACTAAATCAAAAGTACGAAAGTCTGAAAATACTAAATGAGATGCACATGAATCCTAGACGCCGTGAGACTCCGTGCGCCTATCGACAGCTGCTACCTTAGCGACCTGAGACAAACATGCTAAAAACGTCAGCAAATAATGCCGGTGAGTTCACAGGTTTTTAATGAATACCGACTCCAAATGTATACCAACTCCAAGTGAAAATCCAAGTATGAATCGACTCCAACTGAATAACCATGGTCAATCCAGACCACATGCATGCAAAACATATGAATACCTGTTACTACTGCGATTGGAAAACCATTACTGGACTCGAATACTCTGAATACTGAATACGTGCCCGAATGAATACTGAATACTGAATACTGCATACTGAATATTGAATACTGAATACCTAAGTGACAACATGCACCCGTCCGACCTCCAGTCGACGAGTGGGGAGGGTCAAGCCCAAATAGCGCTATCCACATTTCCCCCGTTGTGCATCCCCGCACATTCATGGTTCTCCCCGGGACGTCCAAAGATCGCTTAGTAATATAATGAATACTCTAAAACATAATGAATACGTGAAAACATAATGAATACTCCAAACCCAATGAATTCATGAATACCCAAACGTAGTTGACACAACTTTTATAAAAACTTAGTTGAATCGCCTTTTGTGAAAACATAGTTGAAACATGTTTAAAGAACACAGCATGTTTTCTCCCCCGAAAATGTAAAACCAGTAAAAGAGTGGGGCCGTGAAACTCACCTTAGAGTGCGCCTTCGGATATTTAGAATCCCAACACGTGTATGATGACCCAACTTAGTGACGACCTATCAATGAGTTTACATAAGTGTGATGACTACTAACCCGAAGGCTAATCAGTCCCCAAGTTGTCCAGACCGTGACCATGTATGTTGAAAACATGTTTAAACGTTAAACCGACCAACCCAGACAATACCCGGCATCCCATTGGTGACCCGACATCCCACGTGTTAGCCGAAAGCAAGATATCATGCAACTTATGCAATTAAACACTTAGCATGCGCAAACATTCACCCTATCTAGCATAACGCCCAATTAACGCATAACAAAGTCCGAACACGTGTTACCAAGTCATTAGACATGTCCTGGGGTTCCTAACATGTTCCTAGGTGTCAATCCGTGTTTCGGGATGTTAAAATATACATACAGTAGCATTACACGCGATTAGGAATCAAACTAGCATTTAGGATTGTATTTGCTAGTAAAAGTGGCATTTAGGATTGTATTTGCTAGTAAAAGTGGCATTTAGGATTGTATTTGCCAGTAAAAGTGGCATTTAGGATTGTATTTGCTAGTTGTTGAGGTGAATAGGGCTCTATTCGCCTATATATAGGCGATTAGGATTTGTAATAGCATGAACTTCAGGCGATTAGGAGCCTATTCGCATGAAGCTTCATGCAAGTAGGATCCTACTCGCCTCTGCACCTCTGTAGTGCGTTTTCACGCGTCAAACTCTCCAAATCAGATCTGAAACATGTAAAAACACGCAATATCCAACCCAAAACATTAACCCAACTATTTCAAGCAAAAACCCCTAATTTATCATCACATCAACATGTAAAACTTATCCTAAATAGCAAATACTCAGATTTCATCACATAACGACGTTACCCGACATTATCCTACTGTTCTAGCATCATCCTAGAGCAAACCCTATCCTCAAACAATCAACAAAACACAACATATCGTCATCAATCCACCATAATCGCCCAAACGGGTCAAAACGCCTAATATCAATATTACACATCCATGAACCTTCAAATCCCTAGATTATCATCATATTAACTTATCTAGATCAGAAACATATCAATAACACAAGAACAATCATGTTTAGGCGATAAAGATCCTATCTTGCATGAATACATCACATAAAATAAGTATAGATGTGTGGGTTTGTTTTGAAACCGATTTTAATAAGTTTTCAAAGACACAAACGTTTATAAATCAGGTCTGGACCTTTAGGGATCAAAACAATACTATTATAAAGGTTTGGGATGAAGAACACACCTTGAAATGGTGAGATTATGGGTTGTAAGACTTGAAAATATGATTTCTTGTTCAAAAACGAGTTGCAGAGGTTGGATAAGGTGTGAGGTGGCTTTGGGGTGTATTAGGGTTTCACAAATGATGTTTTGAAACATAAGGGTGGTATTTATAGGTGTTTTTAGTCGTGACCTGCAGTATAGGCGAGTATGCAGAAGCTATTGGCGAGTAGGATCCTATTTGCTAGTAGCAACTAGCATTTAGGCCCTACTCGCCCCAAGGAACTAGCATTTAGGCCCTACTCGCCCCAAGGAACTAGCATTTAGTCCCTACTCGCCCCAAGGGGCCTCCTATTCGCATCAGTAGAGGCGATTAGGGCTATCCACATGCCCTAATCGCCTATAGCCCAAGTGTCCGAGTTTTTGGCGCGTTAAACCCTATTTTAACATATATAAACACGTTTTCACATACCGACAAGTCACATAATGATTACAAACATATAATGCATGATAAATAACACGTTTCCACCCGATCACCAATTCCCGGGACCCGAGATTTACGTGTGTGCGTTAAACCCGGCGATTCTACAGATCACCTATTCGTGTTCACGTGGTTATGGACCGACTCCCAATGATCCCGTGGATCATTGTAACGACTCCCGATGATTCCCGGAACCATCGTAACGACTCAACTTACCTAGTTAAGTATGTTTTGAAAACGTTTTTCGCTAAGGTAGACTTATGTGTTTTGTAAAATGTTAACCTAAACGTGCCGGGTGTCACACATTTGAACCAGAGTGCGTGTGTGATTATAGATTGTGTCTAGAAAGTTTCTGAGGTCAAGTTTATCATTGTAATAGAGTCTTTCAAGCTAAATCTTATTTGATTATCAATGATTAACAATGTTTATCATGGATTTTACTGTGTCTGATTGATATTATATCATATTGCATATGGATCAGGGATTCTGCACCTGATTTGTTTTACTTGTGTGATAAATTGCTTGTTTTCTATAAAAAGATCCTTTTACAAAGTGGAATCATAGCTCGCTTTTCCTTTCTTTTAGCTTCCATCTCTTTGTTTTCTAACTTCTGAATAAACTCACTAATAGTCCAATACTAGTATGCTTCTTTCTCTTTTAACACTTCAACATGAGAATTCCAGTATGGTGGTAATGCATCTGTGAAATTTTCAACAAGCTCTGTCATTGGATAAGAAATCTCATAGTTTGACAACTCAGTCAACAAATGAAAGAATCTTGGAGTAATCTCTTTCAATGTTTCATTTCCAATGTAACTAAAATTTTCAAATTCTTTCTTCAACTCATCAGATCTCAACTTTTGAGTCTTTTCATTTCCATCATGTCTACTTTTCAATACATCCCATAATTGCTTAGAAGTCGTACAAGTACCAAACTGATGTAACAAATCTGTATTCAATGCTTGAGAAAGCTGTGAGAACGCCTTCTTCTCTGTTGCAAACTTTTTCTTCTCATCATAAGAAAGTTCACTAAGTGCAATCGGGTTTGTAGAGTTCTTAATTGTTGGTGCCACATATCCCTTCACTATCATCTACCATGCTTCCCCACCGTCTAGTCTCATTCCTTCCAAATGTATCTTAAACTTCCTCTGCCATGAATAATATTCATTCATATCAAGTAGCTTTGGTGGTCTTATCCCATTTCCTGAAGATAAATCGTTCACCAAAGTTGTAATGGCATTGGTCGTCTGGGTTTGAACGGTTGCTACTGCAGCTACTCCCCAAAAATCCTGCATTGGTTGTGAAGGAGGCTTTGCAACTGATTGGGGTGATGTGGAAACGGCCCAGATATTCATCGGTTGTGTCGGTTGTGTGTTAGCTCTCTCCGTTGCTGCAACTGCCCATGGATTCATCGGAACATGTTGTTGTGTCACAGCAGGTCTTTGTGTAGTAGAAAATCCCCAAATGTTATCCATGATGACAAATATGACAAAACTTAGAAAAATATGCAATCTGATCTCACGTTCGACCTAAAATGTAGTATCGGGGGTTCGAATGTAGTAAAACTGACTAGTTCGACCCTTAACACAAGATCAGACAAAGAAATAACACACTAGACTCAGGTTCGACCTCCCGTATGGTCAAATGAGAAAAATATGGTCGAATGAAACACCAACAAACTCTAAATGAAGAACAAACACAGGTTCGACCTTAAAAACCACTTAGTTCGACCTAAAAACAACAGATTCGACCTAAAACTCCACACTCCTTCGACCTTAACACCACGTTCTACCTGAGCCATTTCAAAAACGGTTATTTTTCTAAAATCATTTAATTTTGATAAAATTTTATCAAATATTAATGGATTTCAATGATCTTTAGCAGGTTTTGTTTCGGATTTGTAGGAGATTAACTTTCATGAAAGAATTTTTGATTTTATCCGTTAAAAACACCTCGAAATCAATCAATCTCCATGATCATCCAAAACTCATGCAAAACAGATAAAATTTTGATGTCTTTGAGTAATAATCTGATGACAAACTATCAAATCGCAGTGGTACGAAGAGCTGAGCAATTATCTTCTTTCCAAAGGATTCAAGAGAGGTTTGGTAGACTGTACCCTGTTCACGAAAAGAACAGAGGGTGATTTGTTTCTCATGCAGATATATGTTCATGATATTATTTTTGGTTCTACTAATGAATTGTTATGCAGGGAATTTGAAAGAGTTATACAGGAGAAATTCGAAATGAGTTCTAAGGGAGAAATGCAATTTTTCTTAGGCTTGCTGGAGGATCAATTGCCAACGGGCATTTTTATTCACCAGACGAAATACGTTTCTGAAGTCTTGAGCCGATTCCAGATGGATGATTCGAAGCCTATGGATACTCCTATACAACCCAATCACGGGATTGGAGTTGACGCTAAGGGGGAGCTTACTGATCCGTATACTTATCATGCCATTGTCGGATCTCTCATGTATCTCACTGCATCTCGGCCAGATATAATGTTCGCCACATGTCTCTGTGCACGTTTTCAATCGAAGCCGAAACAAAGTCACCTAGTTGCAGTCAAACGAATCCTTCGTTATCTGAAGGGTACTCTGTCGCGCGGGTTATGGTATCCTAAGGACGATAACTTTGACTTTATTGCCTTTAGTGATTCTGATTATGCAGGTTGCGATATTGATGCAAAATTCACAATGGCTGGATGTCAATTTCTGGGGAGCACGCTCGTGACCTGGCAGTTTAAAAAGCAGACGTCGGTTGCTCTGTCTACATGTGAAGCAGAATACGTGACAGCCTCGAGTTGCTGTTCACAAGTGCTTTGGATACAACAACAGATGCGCGACTACGGTTTGCAATATCTTAGAACCCCATTCATTGCGATAATGAAGCACCCATTGCACTCACTAAAGACACCGTCAATCATTCTAAGGCTAAGCATATCCGAGTCTGTTATCATTTTATTCGTGATTGCTATGCCAAATGATTGATTGACATGGTCAAAATCCACACTGATTACCAAAGAGCCTATTTGTTTACCAAAGCTTTTGATAAATCACGATTTAAATTTTTATTACAAGCTAATGGTATAACTGAAAAGCAAGAGTAATCTCCACATTAGTTTATCAAATTTTTAATTTGTTTTTACTTTTTCAGAAAAATCAAAAACCCAAAAAAATATGTTTTCAATTTTAGGGGGAGCTTTTATATATTTTTTTTAGAAAAAACAAAAACATTGAAAATTTTGAAAATCCATAAAAATTAGAAAAATCAAAAATGATTTTCCTGGAGAAAAAGAGGAAATGATATTACATCAGTGAGGATCTAACACATGCTTAAGAATTGTAATGGTATAATAAGGCGTGTATTGATTTAGTGTGATATGCTGGTAGGCTTCGTAGACCTAATACTGCTTGCCTGATACATACATAACAAACAATTTACTATGTGGCTGAACACCTCATAGGCATATGGTCTTGGTACCGTAATTTCGTTTGATAAAGTATTGCACAAAGTTCGGAGGTTTCAGGTCGTTATGTTATTAGTTATCTGAGGATAGCGTATCTGATCTTTTGTCGTAAGGTTTTACGGACCTAGATCAAGCATGGTATCTTTATAAAAGAGCTTTAATGCCGAAACCCAAAGTTACCGAATTGAGGAACTTTATATGTCTGATGATAATAAAAGATTATCTAATACATCGTATCTAATCTATGATTCAAATCATGATTGATATAAGAACTCAACCTGGTAGAGTGCACATGTTACTTTGTAGCATTAATTAGCTGACCCGTACACCTTTGTGCCTCATACTTGGAATTACAGATAACAAAAGCATAATCACGTGTTATAATGGATAGTTGTGCAATATTTCTTGATACAGGAGTATGTCGTGTGTGTGGGAACCACATGTGAATGAGTTTATATTATAAATACTCGTATCAGTTTAAAGCACTACATAACAGTCTGCATGTGAGTTTATGTGAATCACAATATCAACAATTGCACAATCACACATTTTCTTTAATGCTAATATATTAAAGATCAATGGTGTGATTAGATTTCTCATAAACTGATATGATACTCTGACCGGAAATCACAAAATGTTTATTGTTTTGATTTTTTTTTTCATTTTATCCATATATACAAAAACTCAAAAAGATTTTTGGTGTGTTTTAGCATAAATTTCAGAAAATTCAAAATTTTTACATTTCTGAGTTATTTTCGTTAACTGATGGTGGGTGATAGTCATTTTCTGAAGTTTGACGAACCAATCTGAGTTTTGTGACATTTAAATGAAAAATTATGAAAGATTGAAGGTTTTCAAGGTTTAAAATGATACAATGGGATTCGAATCAGATTTTTGATAATTTCCAAATTTTCAAACCTTCCAAACCTTTCGTTAGGTCGAATGTAGATTTGAGAGTTACATTCGAACCAGGCTAAGAGGTCGAATGAGAGAGTTCCTTTGTTATTATTTCATTCAAGCCATCAGAGTTTCATTCGAACCTTTTATTAGGTCGAATATAACTTTGATTTTCTCATTCGAACACTGCAAGGGTTGAATGTATCTTCTATATATATGGGTGTCTACTCATTCCAACCTATTCTCTTTCAAAATTTGATTTTACAGACATCTTGTTGACCTGACATTTGGCACCCTATAATCTTGTTCCGTGGACTTTTCTGATCATTTTCATACCATTTTTACAGGTATTAATCCATGGAAATGCATAGAATCATGGTTTGAAGTTTTAAACAATAATCAGTCGATTTGATGACCTTAGACTATGTTTGAACCCGAATTGATCCATGATTAATCAATATCGACGGTTTTAGGGCGAGAGGATTGCAAAAACTAGTGTTAAAACACTGATTTGTTCAAAATTGATTTTATAAACCCTAGTTTTTGGGGAAAACCATCAATCATTGATTAATTGGTAAAATTGAATCTTAGGATTGGTTAGTCGGCCACTTTAGGATCAATGAGAATCAAAATCAGAAGTTAAAATGGTTTAATCAAGGTTTTGGTAATTTTAAATATGAACAGGTCTCATTCGAACGTGTCGAAGGGTCGAATGAAGACTTAAAGGCCGAATGAAGTGGTTTTCATCACATTCGAACTACTTAAAACACATTCGAACCCACGTTGGGTCGAATGAAACATCTTTTTGACCAAAATCTTGTTTTATCCGTTTTAACAAGTCAAAATGTTTTTGATTATTTATTTTGCAGATAAAATGACTGAAGAAGCATCCCAGAGTGTGAAGGAGACAGCACCTCGGGAATAGAAAGCACCAAAAGAGCTGAACTTCGAGCCAAAGCACAACTGCTGTGCTTAACTTGGTGTTGTGGGCAAATACACGGAGTTTGATGGAATGATAGCATTTTTGAAGAGACACAGAGTTGTTTATGCGCTTGCACAGTCCGTGATGGTATATGTAACACCCCAACCGATGGCGGAAACATTGAGGTGTCACGTATTGATGATTGTTCAATAGCTCATGGTACTAAATGGAAGTTGAATATTACTAAACAATTTACAATTTGTCATACAATTTAATAATTACATCTACTTGATTTACATAAACTAGATCCAAAGCTCCTATGTGATCCAAGACTTGTACAACTTCCAAAAGCACGTAAAAACCTGACACATGTTGAGTTGGAAAGATGGGGGGGTCAACTATAAATAGTTGGTGAGAATACATAGGTTTTGCATATAATTGAAAATAATATGTTGTATAGCAATCATGATTGAAGTATAATAATGAGTAATGATAGAATATGAGTCCGACATGTAACAATGCGTCTTTTGTACAATCAAACCTTGTGTCGACTGAGACCTAACTCGCAAGTTACTAAAAGTGTTGTAAGGACAGAAAGGATTGAGGAAACCACTTTTGCAAACCTTAGTCTAATTCATACTTCTACAAATTATTCTATGTATAGAACTACTGAAGAAAGAAGACAAAAGTACTGAAGAAGGATTCAACAAGTACTGAAGAAGCTAGATCAGAAGTTCTGAAGTCAAACCAGACAAGTCCACTGAAGAACTACTGAAGACAAACTACTCATCAGTAGTTTGTCATTCATCAGCACTTGTAATAGAATCTTTCCACCGCCCTTATGTTTCAGTAGTTTAATTGTTTATTATTACTTTATCTTTTTGTACAAGTTCCAAGAATGGAACTTGTTGCAACTTGTTGCAACTTGTTGCAGACTTGCTTTTGTATCAAGGTTCATGGATTTCTAAGTCTATAAATAGATGGGTTCATCCCTCTATTTTAGACACTGTTTTTAGTTGAAACTGAAATCCTTCATAGCTTATTATTGTTATTTCCATTAAATTTACTGAGAATCTATTTAAGTATTTATTATCATTCACATTCAATACTTAGATTCTCATTAACTTGTCTGTAGTTTGCAAACATCCAGGAGGAGTAATAACTCCTGTTGATAGTGTAACTTTCTATAATTATTCCGCTATGCAAATCTGATTGAACTTGCTAAAACACATAAGTGTTCACAAGCAAGTAAACCTTCAAAGAGCATACTGATCCAACAATTGGTATCAGGGCACTGGTTTATCTGATCACATATCAATCTAACACATTGAGAATCAGACACAGGATCTTATTGATATTCAATAAAGTATTAAAAGTTCACTTTTTCAACATCCATCACTTTAAGAGATATTTGACAAATCAATACTCTTTAAAATGGATCCACATAATACTGGTTCTGCCAATAAACCTGCTATGCTTGTTCGTTCTGAATATAACATATGGCAGAAAAGGATGGCTCATACTTTGTCTCAGACCAACACCGGTTGTTGGAAATTTGTGATATATGGTCCTCACAAACCAGTAAACATTAATCTTGAAACTAAAGTTGAAATACCAAAAGACCCAAAAGACTACACAGAAGATGATTTCCTAAAACTTGAGCTTGATGCTAAAGCTTTCTCTATGTTAGCAATGGCACTCCCAAATGAAATCTACTCTGGACTTTTACACTGTGAAAGTGCCAAAGAGCTTTGGGACTGCCTAAAAGAACAGTTTGGAGGAACTGAAGAGGTGATTGCCAACACTAGAGAAATCCTGGCTCAACAATATGAAACATTTACTCACATAAATGGGGAAACTTTAACACAACAATTTGAAAGCTTCTCCTCATTAATATCTGAGTTAAAATTAAATGGTCAGACCTATACAAATGTATCTATGCTTCATAGATTTTTAAGGTCTTTACATGAAAAATGGGAAACTTATTCTATAGTCCTCATATCTTCACCAGACTTAAACTCCCTCACTCTTACAAAACTACATGGGAGATTGCTAACTTTTGAAAGAGAAATTGATCAAAAGAAGAAATTGCAAAGTTCTGGTAAGACAGCTGATGACTATCTACCAGCTAGTACAACACTATTGGGACAAGACTCACCTACTTGTTCAAATAGTTTTGGATCTTTTGACCACATTGACATAACTGCTGGGATCTCATCAGAAAGATCATTCCCAGGTTATGACAATGATGAATATAGTCAAACTGCTGATAACATGTGTTTTATCATGGGTGATTTAAAAATTTTTAGCAGTGATGACTTAGAAGAAATGGACATCTTACACCAACTAGCCATGTTAAGCATAAAAACAAACAAATTTTATAAAAGGTTAGGAAGGAAATTTCCAGGACTAAACAGTTCTACAGAAATTGGTTTTGACAAATCTAAGCTTAGATGTCATAAGTGTCAGAAGTTGGGACACTTTGCTAGAGAGTGTAGAAGCTCTAGCTACAACCAATCTCAGTCTGGAAATCAGTTTAACCCTAGTTATAATAGGAATACTGGAACACAGGGAAGTGCACATTTTGTACAGGCACAAGCTCCACAAATCCAATATGTGCCACAAATACAATATGTACAGATGCATGCTCAACATATGCAGAGCCAACAATCAATCCCTTCCATTCCAGCTGCTCAACAACCTCCACAAACTCAGCAACCCTCACAAAAAAGTCTGTTCACTTCAGGGTATGTTGACTGGAGCAGTCTTCCTTTTGACACTACTGAGTGCAATCTTGATGCAGACAACAAAATGTTTGACATCAACTGGGGAGAACCTGACAATGGCAGAAAGTATTTTGCCTTAATGGCATTTGGGGGCTGCACCTCAAAATCTGCAATGTCTCAGGTATCAAAAGAATCTTTAACAAAACTTTGTTCAAACTCATGTAAAGAATCTTTTGCTCTCATAAGAGAGACCAATGTGCATTTACAAGGCAAAGCAAATGACTCTGAGAGAAAATTTACTCAGATGAAATGTGATTTAGAAAGAAAACTTGCTGCAAAGGCAAAAGAAAATTCTAAATTGACTAACAATGCTATTGAAACCCAAGCACAACTTAAAATAATGATAGAAGACCTAGGAAATGTCAGAAAAGAGCTTGCTGACACCAAGGTTGACTGTGAAAAATGGGTAGAATCTTGTAAAAGATACCAACTGCTGCTTAACAAACAAAGTGCATCAAATGTTAGGTTTGGCATAGGGTACAATCACACTGAAACACCAACTGATTTTTCACCCAAAACTACTGAAGATGTGAGAAAAATTGTTTCAGATGAAACTTCTGAAGAGAAAGAATGCACATCTTTTCTTGAAAACTTTCTAAAAACTTTAAAAAAAAGTTCTTCAGAAGTACTGATAAAATCTGACTTTAAGCCATCAGTACTTTCATCTTCATCAGGAGTTGAGAACCTGAAAACTACTGATGACCTAAATCAAATCAAAACAGTCAGAAACTTGCCTTTAAATGAAAAATAAAAGGCAAAAGAATGTGAAATATGTGGTTTGTTTAACCACAAGACATAATTTTGTAGATACAGAAAAGGAATTCAGTATAACAAGAAAAATTTACAACTGGTTTTGGGAAAACAACTCAAAAATGATTTTGAAGAAACTTTTTCTCCCAAGAAACAACAACCAGGAAACACCTTTTCTCATAAAAGGATGAAATCTCAACAACAGTCTTTTTCTCAAAATTCTCTTTCAGTAGTTAGACCTACATCATCAGCAGTTTCACAAACTGCTGAGATTAAAGATCTCATTTATATGGTACAACTACTGATGACCAAGGTTGATGGTGGTCCTCAAAAAGATACCACAATTGCTCTTAATGAAAAATCAATTGCCAAAAAGATATGGATTCCTCAACCTGGTCAAGAACAAACTGTTAATGTTCTCAAGAGCAAACCCAAAGCCAAACTGGCTTGGGTTCCCAAATCTAACTAATTTGCTACCTTGTGAAGAGGGTCTCCAGAGGCTTAAATAGCATTTAGTATGTTGACAGTGGAGGCTCAATGCACATGACAGGATGCAGATACCTGATAAACAATTTTATCAGTCAAAGAGAAGGATCTGTATCCTTTGGGAACAATGCCAATGGATATGTGCTAGGACATGGCAATGTCTCTTCAGGCAAACTACAGTTTGACAAGGTCAATCTGGTTGAAACCTTGAGTACAACTTGCTGAGTGTGTCACAAATGTGTGATAAAGGATATTCTTCCTTTTTCACAAAGACAATATGCAAGATCATATCACCAGAAGGCCAGAAGTTGATAGAGAAGATCATTGAAGATCATACTTTGTTGATAGCCAAAAGATGTGGCAATGTCTATGAAGTGGACATTGAAAAGGACAAAGTACTGAACAACACTGCCTGTTTCTTCTCAAGGACATCAACTTCAGAGACTGATCTCTGGCACAGGAGATTTGGCCATGTGAACTTTAAAACCATAAATAAAGTTACAAAAATGGGTTTGGTCAGAGGTCTACCCTTGAAAGTATACCAGTGTCAAGAACACTGTGTATCCTGTTTAAAGGGAAAGCAGCATAAGTCCTCCTATAAGTCTATTGAAGAATAAAAAACAACTGCATGTCTTCAACACTCCATATGGACTTATTTGTGCCAGTAAAAATCATGAGCTTTGGTAAGAAGAAGTACTACTTGGTCATCATTGATGACTATTCAAGATTCACATGGGTATTCTTCTTATTTTCCAAGGATGAGGCAGCTGAAATTATCAAGTTCTTCATTATACAAGTAGAGAAACAATATTATCTATCTGTCAAAGCCATTAGAAGTGATAATGGGACAGAGTTCAGGAACAAATCTCTGGATGAATTTTGTTTGTCTAAAGGGATTATTAGACAATTAAATGTTCCCAGAACTCCCGAACAAAATGGTGTGGTAGAAAGGAAGAACAGGACATTAATTGAAGCATCAAGAACTATGTTAGCTGATTCAGGCCTTCCATTGTATTTCTGGGCTGAAGTAGTCAACACTACATGTTATGTTCAGAATAGAGTCCTTGTCAACAAGAGACACTCCAAAACTGCCTATGAAGTTCTTCAAGGCATTAAGCCCCTTATCTCCCTTTTCAGGGCTTTTGGATGTCAATATTTCATTCTAAACATTAAAGACTCTATTTCAAAGTTTGCTGCTAAAGTTGATTCAGGTTATTTTCTTGGTTACTCTTCCACTAGAAAATCCTACAAGGTTTTTAACTCAAGAACCAAGATAGTAGAAGAAACACTGAATGTCAAGTTCAATGAATCAAAACACACTCGTATTCCAACACATCCTGCTAAACTCTTTGACCTTGACAGCTTCCATTTCAGACCTGAAAAGACTGTCACTTCATCTAAACCTATTTATTATGGTGATCAGAGGTTTGATGATGAGGATCCAGCACCAAGGACTTCTAATACCGTCATTAAGTCAACTTTAAAACCATCAGAAGTTTCACAAACTTCTGATTCAACAACTGCTGATGTATAAACTCAAACATCTGATTCAGCTCCTACAACTACCGAAGATGTTCAAACAGCTGAACCAAACATTATAAACCTCAGTGGTTTGTTTGATGAAGTACAAGAACCACCTACACCTATCAGTGGTTTACAACAACTGATTGAACACAAAGATCATCCATTGGAACAAATCATGGGTGATATTGCACCAGGTGTTCTCACAAGAAACAAGCTTTCCAACTTTTGCTTCTTCTCAGCATTCATTTCTCAGTTGGAACCTAAGAAGTAACAAGAAGCCCTCAAAGACAACAATTGGGTGCAAGCTATGCAAGATGAGTTGCTCCAATTCAAGAAGCAACATGTTTGAGAAATCTGTCCCTTACCACCAAACAAGCTACCAATTGGCACAAGATGGGTTTTCAGGAACAAACAAGATGAGGCTGGTATGATTATAAAGAACAAGGCAAGACTGGTGGTACAAGGTTATTCTCAAGAAGAAGGAATTGATTATGATGAAACCTTTGCTCTAGTTGTAAGACTGGAAGTCATCAGGTTATTTCTGGCTTATGCCATTTCCAACAAAATAAAAAATTTTCAAATGGATGTTAAAAGTGCATTGTTGTATGGAAAGATCAAAGAGGAAGTGTATGTTTGTCAGCCACCTGGGTTTGAGCATCCTTCTCATCCTGAGTGGGTGTACAAGCTTGACAAAGCTCTTTATGGGCTAAAGCAGACTCCAAGAGCCTGGTATGAAACACCTTCCAACTTTTTCTCAAAAATAACTATACAAGAGGCTCCATTGAGAAAACTCTTTTCATTAAAAATGTTGGAAATCATGTCTTACTTGTTCAAATTTATGTTGATGATATCATATTTGGTTCAACAAACACAAAACTGTGTGATGAATTTAAGAAACTCACGCAATCAAAATTTGAGATGAGTACAATGGGAGAACTGCGGTACTTTTTAGGACTGCAGATTAAACAACAAACAAATGGAACTTTTATACATCAATCTAAATATGTTAAAGAATTATTGAACAAATTTTCTTTACAAGACTGTAAATCATGTTCCACTCCCATGACACCTACCACACAAGTTGAACGAGATGATCAAGGAAAACAGGTTGATCAAACCACGTATAGATGTATGATAGGTTCCCTTTTATATCTAACTGCTTCTAGACCAGATATTATGTTTTCAACATGTGTCTGTGCTCGATATCAATCATCTCCTAGGGAATCACACCTAATTGTAGTCAAAAGAATCATCAGACATCTGAAAGGAACTCTTACACTTGGAATTTGGTATCCTGCTTCTAGCAATACCAAGTTATCAGCTTTTTCAGATAGTGACTATACAGGGTGCAAAATGTCAAGAAAATCAACATCTGGTGGTTGTTAATTCTTGGGAAATTGTCTAGTGTCCTGGCAATCAAAGAAGCAAACATCTGTTGCAACTTCAACTGCTGAAGCTGAATACATTGCAGCTGCAAGTTGTACATCACAGATACAATGGCTCCAATATCAATTTCTTGATTATGGAATCAAAGAGACCAAGACACCATTGCTTGTAGACAGTAAATCTGCCATTAGCATCATTCAAAATCTAGTTCAGTTCTTAAAGACTAATGTGCATTTACAAGGCAAAGCAAATGACTCTGAGAGAAAATTTACTCAGATGAAATGTGATTTAGAAAGAAAACTTGCTGCAAAGGCAAAAGAAAATTCTAAATTGACTAACAATGCTATTGAAACCCAAGCACAACTTAAAATAATGATAGAAGACCTAGGAAATGTCAGAAAAGAGCTTGCTGACACCAAGGTTGACTGTGAAAAATGGGTAGAATCTTGTAAAAGATACCAACTGCTGCTTAACAAACAAAGTGCATCAAATGTTAGGTTTGGCATAGGGTACAATCACACTGAAACACCAACTGATTTTTCACCCAAAACTACTGAAGATGTGAGAAAAATTGTTTCAGATGAAACTTCTGAAGAGAAAGAATGCACATCTTTTCTTGAAAACTTTCTAAAAACTTTAAAAAAAAGTTCTTCAGAAGTACTGATAAAATCTGACTTTAAGCCATCAGTACTTTCATCTTCATCAGGAGTTGAGAACCTGAAAACTACTGATGACCTAAATCAAATCAAAACAGTCAGAAACTTGCCTTTAAATGAAAAATAAAAGGCAAAAGAATGTGAAATATGTGGTTTGTTTAACCACAAGACATAATTTTGTAGATACAGAAAAGGAATTCAGTATAACAAGAAAAATTTACAACTGGTTTTGGGAAAACAACTCAAAAATGATTTTGAAGAAACTTTTTCTCCCAAGAAACAACAACCAGGAAACACCTTTTCTCATAAAAGGATGAAATCTCAACAACAGTCTTTTTCTCAAAATTCTCTTTCAGTAGTTAGACCTACATCATCAGCAGTTTCACAAACTGCTGAGATTAAAGATCTCATTTATATGGTACAACTACTGATGACCAAGGTTGATGGTGGTCCTCAAAAAGATACCACAATTGCTCTTAATGAAAAATCAATTGCCAAAAAGATATGGATTCCTCAACCTGGTCAAGAACAAACTGTTAATGTTCTCAAGAGCAAACCCAAAGCCAAACTGGCTTGGGTTCCCAAATCTAACTAATTTGCTACCTTGTGAAGAGGGTCTCCAGAGGCTTAAATAGCATTTAGTATGTTGACAGTGGAGGCTCAATGCACATGACAGGATGCAGATACCTGATAAACAATTTTATCAGTCAAAGAGAAGGATCTGTATCCTTTGGGAACAATGCCAATGGATATGTGCTAGGACATGGCAATGTCTCTTCAGGCAAACTACAGTTTGACAAGGTCAATCTGGTTGAAACCTTGAGTACAACTTGCTGAGTGTGTCACAAATGTGTGATAAAGGATATTCTTCCTTTTTCACAAAGACAATATGCAAGATCATATCACCAGAAGGCCAGAAGTTGATAGAGAAGATCATTGAAGATCATACTTTGTTGATAGCCAAAAGATGTGGCAATGTCTATGAAGTGGACATTGAAAAGGACAAAGTACTGAACAACACTGCCTGTTTCTTCTCAAGGACATCAACTTCAGAGACTGATCTCTGGCACAGGAGATTTGGCCATGTGAACTTTAAAACCATAAATAAAGTTACAAAAATGGGTTTGGTCAGAGGTCTACCCTTGAAAGTATACCAGTGTCAAGAACACTGTGTATCCTGTTTAAAGGGAAAGCAGCATAAGTCCTCCTATAAGTCTATTGAAGAATAAAAAACAACTGCATGTCTTCAACACTCCATATGGACTTATTTGTGCCAGTAAAAATCATGAGCTTTGGTAAGAAGAAGTACTACTTGGTCATCATTGATGACTATTCAAGATTCACATGGGTATTCTTCTTATTTTCCAAGGATGAGGCAGCTGAAATTATCAAGTTCTTCATTATACAAGTAGAGAAACAATATTATCTATCTGTCAAAGCCATTAGAAGTGATAATGGGACAGAGTTCAGGAACAAATCTCTGGATGAATTTTGTTTGTCTAAAGGGATTATTAGACAATTAAATGTTCCCAGAACTCCCGAACAAAATGGTGTGGTAGAAAGGAAGAACAGGACATTAATTGAAGCATCAAGAACTATGTTAGCTGATTCAGGCCTTCCATTGTATTTCTGGGCTGAAGTAGTCAACACTACATGTTATGTTCAGAATAGAGTCCTTGTCAACAAGAGACACTCCAAAACTGCCTATGAAGTTCTTCAAGGCATTAAGCCCCTTATCTCCCTTTTCAGGGCTTTTGGATGTCAATATTTCATTCTAAACATTAAAGACTCTATTTCAAAGTTTGCTGCTAAAGTTGATTCAGGTTATTTTCTTGGTTACTCTTCCACTAGAAAATCCTACAAGGTTTTTAACTCAAGAACCAAGATAGTAGAAGAAACACTGAATGTCAAGTTCAATGAATCAAAACACACTCGTATTCCAACACATCCTGCTAAACTCTTTGACCTTGACAGCTTCCATTTCAGACCTGAAAAGACTGTCACTTCATCTAAACCTATTTATTATGGTGATCAGAGGTTTGATGATGAGGATCCAGCACCAAGGACTTCTAATACCGTCATTAAGTCAACTTTAAAACCATCAGAAGTTTCACAAACTTCTGATTCAACAACTGCTGATGTATAAACTCAAACATCTGATTCAGCTCCTACAACTACCGAAGATGTTCAAACAGCTGAACCAAACATTATAAACCTCAGTGGTTTGTTTGATGAAGTACAAGAACCACCTACACCTATCAGTGGTTTACAACAACTGATTGAACACAAAGATCATCCATTGGAACAAATCATGGGTGATATTGCACCAGGTGTTCTCACAAGAAACAAGCTTTCCAACTTTTGCTTCTTCTCAGCATTCATTTCTCAGTTGGAACCTAAGAAGTAACAAGAAGCCCTCAAAGACAACAATTGGGTGCAAGCTATGCAAGATGAGTTGCTCCAATTCAAGAAGCAACATGTTTGAGAAATCTGTCCCTTACCACCAAACAAGCTACCAATTGGCACAAGATGGGTTTTCAGGAACAAACAAGATGAGGCTGGTATGATTATAAAGAACAAGGCAAGACTGGTGGTACAAGGTTATTCTCAAGAAGAAGGAATTGATTATGATGAAACCTTTGCTCTAGTTGTAAGACTGGAAGTCATCAGGTTATTTCTGGCTTATGCCATTTCCAACAAAATAAAAAATTTTCAAATGGATGTTAAAAGTGCATTGTTGTATGGAAAGATCAAAGAGGAAGTGTATGTTTGTCAGCCACCTGGGTTTGAGCATCCTTCTCATCCTGAGTGGGTGTACAAGCTTGACAAAGCTCTTTATGGGCTAAAGCAGACTCCAAGAGCCTGGTATGAAACACCTTCCAACTTTTTCTCAAAAATAACTATACAAGAGGCTCCATTGAGAAAACTCTTTTCATTAAAAATGTTGGAAATCATGTCTTACTTGTTCAAATTTATGTTGATGATATCATATTTGGTTCAACAAACACAAAACTGTGTGATGAATTTAAGAAACTCACGCAATCAAAATTTGAGATGAGTACAATGGGAGAACTGCGGTACTTTTTAGGACTGCAGATTAAACAACAAACAAATGGAACTTTTATACATCAATCTAAATATGTTAAAGAATTATTGAACAAATTTTCTTTACAAGACTGTAAATCATGTTCCACTCCCATGACACCTACCACACAAGTTGAACGAGATGATCAAGGAAAACAGGTTGATCAAACCACGTATAGATGTATGATAGGTTCCCTTTTATATCTAACTGCTTCTAGACCAGATATTATGTTTTCAACATGTGTCTGTGCTCGATATCAATCATCTCCTAGGGAATCACACCTAATTGTAGTCAAAAGAATCATCAGACATCTGAAAGGAACTCTTACACTTGGAATTTGGTATCCTGCTTCTAGCAATACCAAGTTATCAGCTTTTTCAGATAGTGACTATACAGGGTGCAAAATGTCAAGAAAATCAACATCTGGTGGTTGTTAATTCTTGGGAAATTGTCTAGTGTCCTGGCAATCAAAGAAGCAAACATCTGTTGCAACTTCAACTGCTGAAGCTGAATACATTGCAGCTGCAAGTTGTACATCACAGATACAATGGCTCCAATATCAATTTCTTGATTATGGAATCAAAGAGACCAAGACACCATTGCTTGTAGACAGTAAATCTGCCATTAGCATCATTCAAAATCTAGTTCAGTTCTTAAAGACTAAACATATTGAAATCAGGTATCATTTCATAAGGGATTGCTATGAAAAAGGCAAGACTGAAGTGAAAAATGTGACAACAGCTAATCAAATAGCTGACATATTTACTAAACCCCTTGACACATCAGCAATTCAAAAGTTAGTATCCATGCTTGGGATGCTAAATTTGTAAGTGTATCTTTTACTTATCTGCACATATTTTATTTTTCACTTACATCTGTTTTGTTCTAAAACTTCTGAAAAACAAAAGGAGAGAAACTACTGATGTACAAAACATCAGTATGGGAATATTTTCTAATAAATGATTAACTTCTGATAAAATAAACTTCAGAAGTTATGAATAAAGTGTTTATAAACATTCTCATCAGTTGTTAACAAACTACTGAAGAGAAAATGGGAACTACTCATGATAGTTGTTCTTCATCAGCAGTTTTGTCATTAAGGGTAAATCAGACATTTCCCACTTCAGAAGTTTGACCTAGGGCGGTTATAAACTTCTTATAAACACCTTTTCCAACACTTATCCTTTCAAAAAGCAAAATTCCCTCCTTCTCTCTCAAAAACACTCTCAAACCCTTAACCTGCAAACAAAAACACTGTTCGACCCACCCACACACAAACCACATGGCTCTTATACTGAAACAGGGACACAATCAAGGAGTCTACTTTGAGAAACATGAAGACTGGTCCCAATACGACGAAATCATTGATTTAGTCGTCAAATCCCAATACTTCACTCCCCTCACCATTGATCCTCCAATCCATACTGAAACTCTAAATGAGTTCTGGGCGAACGCGGAGACGGTGACAGTGAATGATCAAGTGATTTCCCTAAAATCAACCATCCAAGGGAGAATAATGGCAATCACACCAGCAACTTTGGGGATTAGACTGGGTCTAGATGATGTGGATGCCCCGGATCAATTTCCAAACTCTGAAATTCATTTGACCATGACAGAGTGTGGTTACCAAGGTACTCTCTCACATGCAACAATTTTTAAGAAATATTTTGAACCAAAATACAAACTTTTGTTTCATTACATTATCATGTGTCTGAGTCCAAAAACTGGATCTTATGATCAGATGCCCTCTACTTTTCAACCAATTTTGCATTTCATTGTGAATGAAACAAAATTCAGGGCATCAGCACTTTTCTTTAATGAGTTGGTGTTACATCACCTAAATTCTAAAAAGAAGCTTTTGTTGTATCCAAGATTCATAATGCATTGCATAATTAAAGAACTTGGAGATGGGGTGCTTGTGGGTAAAACAACTATTTTAAACCCATTAACCTCACAAGCATACTCAAGGCATAACAAACTGGCTGCCTGGCTAGAAGATGACCAAGGGGAACCAGAAACAGTCCCCATGGAACCCTCATCTTCCAAACCCTTACCCAAAAAGGCAAGAAAATAAAACAACAAAAAACAAAACCCACCAGCCTTAAAAGAAAGGCAGTTCAGGAAGTTGAGATGCCTGAACCTGCCATTGTGCAATCTGCACTTGATAAAGATGTGACTGAAACATCCTCTCAGTCTCATCCATGTCAAACCCCTCCAAGAGCCCCAATTACCATTCTATTCAAAAGAAAGAAATTTAAGAAAACCATAACTACTGATCCTTCTTTTGAAACTGCTGAACCTTTACCCGAAACTACTGAACCTAACATCATAGAAATTGCCAAACTTCTCTCTGGGCTAAAAGAGACTATCCCATTTGAACATGTCAGTCCCCAACAACCACATCAAACAGGGGACATACCATCAGACTTTGACATGAATGTGGATATCCATAGCCATAACCCAAGAGATGAGGATAAACCAGGGTTTCTAAGCCTAAACTTAGAGACCTTAGGTACATTTGAGGCTGCTACTACTCATTTACCACCTAGTGGTGGACCTGAGGACAGAAGTAACATAGCTAAGACCTCACTTGTGGCAACTACTGATGAAGGCTTTTTTCCTGAGGTAGGAAATACTCTAAACCAAGAACAAGAGGTACATGAGAAAACTGGGTTGGGCCCAGCTCATGATATAACTGATACTGTCCTCATTGAGGATATCATCAGGGATTCAGATGATTCCATTGATTTGGATGATGATTCACACTCCACTAAACATGAATTGACGGCTGCTAGTGAAGGTCCTGCACCTGGTGTCTCTAAGCTCAAAGAGCTGGTCACACCAGATGTAACATCACACAAATTTTCTTTATATATATATATAGAACTCCATCGTTTATTCATCCGATTCATGTTTACAGTATCTTTACCATCCATTTTGTTAATTTTTTTTTGTTTAAATAATGACTTATAATCAATATTAAATTGGATTGTATTAAAAATTCTGATTTAAAAACGTTAAAAAAATGTTTGCCTGTGCCAGGATTCGAACCCGAGTCCCTGGCTGGCTAAACCTTAACTACACCACACAAACCACTACACCATTTGGTGTTTTGTGATGTTAATTAAAACCAATTAAACTTAAACCCTTTCAAGGTCCATTAGTCAAACCTGAAAAGTCAAACGTAGTCTCCTAGTCAAGTCAAGTCAAAGTGTTAGTAAATATGGTCTCCTAGTCAAGTCAAAGTGTTAGTAAATATGGTCTTCTGGTCAAGTCAAAGTTGTTCCTAAATTCTAGCCTAGTCAAAGTAGTCCCTAATTACAACTCCAAATTATACACTATAAATACTATAGCCTACCATTCAACTCTTTATACCATTCAATAAAAAAAAACATTATTATCCCATCTCCCATATACTAAAGTTTTCATCCATCATTATCTCCTCTAGCTAGTTCTGAGTTTTCCAAGGCATTATTACTAAGTGTTTGCATGCTCAATAAAACGCACGAACTCATTATGCACCTAAGGTGAGTTTACATAGCCCCTTTTCCATTCACTATTTTTTTTTTGGGGGGGTGAAACATGTTACAACATTCAATTTACAATTCAATCACAAGTGTCTATGTGTTATTCTATGTTGCATTATGTCTTAAACATTACTAGGGTAAGCACAATATTCTAGCATAATCATTAACATTGATCAGCCGACGGTATACAATGATAGATCTATTGGACTGACAATCCGACCCAGATACGTGTACCTCCTACATAGGTAGCATGGGTGATTGTTATCGAATTTATAACATAATCGAGTGAACCATGAGCGTATGGGATGGACCACAATATCCTAGTCACAAGGTTTGATTATGCACTCGATTAACCCGTTGGTTTTGTTTTCACATATGGACTAAACTTGCCATGACACTCGAATTGTACAAGTTTTTATTCAATTATCAAAACCTATGTAATTCTCACCAACTTTTGTTGACCCAAAATATTTTCAAACTTAACATGTTTCAGGATATAGCTTGCTTGAAGATGTGTATCTAGTATTTTTCATTTTGATGTACAAATTCTTTTAGAACAATTGTATGTAATTTATGTAATCAATTAATGAAATTTATTATTTACCATGAGCTACTGAACAATCGTCAATACGTGACATCCCGATGTTTCCGCCATCGGGTGGGGTGTTATACCAGATTAGGTTAAAGTCCACTTGATCCCTTATTCCCCTAAAGTGGCATCTTCAGTACATCCTGAAGATCACCCAAAAATACACCCCTCACTAAAAATGCCTACCCAATTCCTTGGGTCATCAAGCATAGATTTGAACCAACTATGCAGCCCAGATGGTGCCCTATATCAGATGATGAACACCTTAATAGCCAATCACCTCAATTCTTTCACAACTTCTTGGGAGTTGAAAACCACAACTCAATTTGAGGTGATTAACAAGAAACTTGGTGAGCTGTCCAACAAAATTGACAACTCAAGACAGCTTGCTGAACTCTCTGGTAGAACTTCTCAACCTGGCAGGCTTCCAGAAGTGGATGAAGCCAAAAGGGGGGGAGAAGATTAAGGAACCAAAGGAGTCACTGGAAGCCAGAATAAAGGCAAGAGTGGCTCTACAACAACAACAACTGCTAGAAAAAGCCAAGAAACAAAAAGAAGATCAAGATAGGCTTGTTTCTACAACTGAAGTTGAAGCTGAACCTTCCCAAGGCCATAATGAAGAAACTTCTGAAGAAACTTCTGAAGACTCAGAAAGTACTGAAGACAATCCTTCAGTAGTTGATACTTCTATCAACACTTCAGTAGTTAACACTTCCATCTTACAAACAACTGAAGAACCTTCCAAACCAACTAAACAACAACCAACTCCTATTCCAAGGCCTACAACAACTCAAATGACTGTACTAAGCCCTTCTCCAATTTCAATGTCCAAAGAATTACTAGAGAACAGCTTACTTGCAGCCCAAAAAAGGCTAAGGAAGAAGAGATCTGGAACAACCTGGAAGCAAGGGAAGACTTGAGCTTGAATGAAAAGCTTCAAGCTTATGAAGCAGAGTTGAATAGACAAGCTGAAACAGAAAGAGTCGTTGAAGAAGACAAAAGACAACAACTATGGTGTCTTTTATTACAAAGAACAGCAAGACAAAAGCCTATTCACTCAAAGGGCTCTCAATGGATGAGCTAACAAGAAGAGCTCAACTTATTGCTAACAAGACTGCAACAGAGAAGGATAGAAAAGCTAAGAGAGCAGAGATAATTGAAGAACTAGTAGCCAATGACTATGGTTCAAAGCCTCAGTGTCAAAATGGAGAGAAGACAAACTACTGGACACATACAAAAGATACAAGGCTGACAAGGCTGTAAATCCAGAGAAGTACAAAACTTCTGAAGTATCAACTTCAGTAGTTCGAACTTCTGGTGTCAAACAAAGACCTGCTACCAAAAGAAAGCCAGAGGACAATACAAAGACTGATTTCAAGATGGTGTTGCTAGAAGGCAACACGGTTTTACAAGGAGACTTTGATATTGAAGAAAAGCCTCTGATAACACAGTTCAGGGATCCTTCAACATTTGCTTACCAAATCCAAAAATCTGTAACTGACAAACTGCACACAAAGGTAATTACTGAACATCATTTACCAACTTTTAAATTACCTGATGTGGTGCAAACAGAAGACAGAAGTGAATCCCACCTGAGAGTCATAGAAATAGAGAACATCCAACACTCAGGAACATCCCAGGGATCCAGCATGGTTCCCTATACTTCAGATTTTGACAGATCTAAAGTGTTGATAATCAGATGGTCCTTTACTGATTCCAACTCAGTATTGGTGACAAGAAGAGATCTTACAAGCAAGGCCTTCAAATCTATGAATGAACTGAAAAATCTATCAACACAAGACTTGCTTACAATTCAACATCTAGAACCTTAACAAGGATCTCTCACTGATGAACAGCTGAATCAATTGAAGAATTCCATGTTCAAAGAAATATGGAAGATAGTTAATGACAGAAGAAAACAACAATAAGGAATAAGATAAGGTTTTGGCTTCATTAATCCAGGGGGAGATCGTAAGGACAGAAAGGATTGAGGAAACCACTTTTGCAAACCTTAGTCTAATTCATACTTCTGCAAATTTTTCTAACTATAGAACTACTGAAGAACGAAGACAAAAGTACTGAAGAAGATAGATCAAAAGTTCTGAAGTCAAACCAGACAAGTCCACTAAAGAACTACTAAAGACAAACTACTCATCAGTAGTTTGTCATTCATCAGCACTTGTAATAGAATCTTTCCACCGCCCTTATGTTTCAGTAGTTTAATTGTTTATTATTACTTTATCTTTTTGTACAAGTTCCAAGACTGCTACTTGTTGCAGACTTGCTTTTGTATCAAGGTTCATGCATTTGTAAGTCTATAAATAGATGGGTTCATCCCTATGTTTTAGACATTGATTTTAATTGAATCTAAAATCCTTCAAAGCTTATTATTGTTATTTCCATTTCATTTACTGAGAATCTATTTGAGTATTTATTATCATTCACATTCAATACTTAGATTCTCATTAACTTATCTTTAGTTTGCAAACATCCAGGGGGAGTAATACCTCCTGTTGATAATGTAACTTTCTATAATTATTCCGCTGTGCAAATCTGATTGAACTTGCTAAAACACATAAGTGTTCACAAGTAAGTAAACCTTCAAAGAGCATACTGATCCAACAAGTGTAACTGTTATCGATCATCCCTGAATTTATGCGGGGGATGGGTTTGTCAGACCTATAGCGTTTTAATCTAAACAGGTGGCTTGATCAATGTTAATGATTGTACTGTGTATTTTTGTTACAGTCAAATGATAGAATGAGTAAATGATAGTGTAATTGAATCACAAGTTTCAACAATGTAAGAATGAGTAAATGATAGTGTATAAAATATTTAAACATGTTTCACCCCAAAATGTAAAACAGAAAAAGGGGCTATGTAAACTCACCTTGGTCGTGATGAAATTGCTAAAATTTATCGGGAATCAACGACAATTAACAACGGCTTATATAATCTTTAAAGCTTGAATAACGTGTCAGGAATACTGTAACACCCCAACCGATGGCGGAAACATCGGGATGTCACGTATTGATGATTGTTCAGTAGCTCATGGTAAATAATAAGTTTCAATAAATGATTTAAATAAATTACATACAATTGTTGTAAGAATTTGTACATCAAAATAACAAATCCTAGCTATGCATCTTCAAGCATTAACTCTAATCTTCGAGCAAGCTATAACCTGAAACATGTTAAGTTTAAAAATATTTTGGGTCAACAAAAGTTGGTGAGAATTACATAGGTTTTGATAATCGAATAAAGCTTGTACAATTCAAGTGTCATGGCAAGTCTAGTCCATATGTGAAAACATACTAGCAGTAAATCGAGTGCATAATCAACCCTTGTGACTAGAATATTGTGGTCCATCCCATACGCTCATGGTTCACTCGATTATGTTATGCGATAACAATCACCCACGCTACCTATGTAGGAGGTACGTATCCGGGTGGGATTGTCAGTCCAATAGATCTATCATTGTATACCGTCGGCTGATCAATGTTAATGATTATGCTAGAATATTGTGCTTACCCTAGTCATGTTTAAGACATAATGCAACATAGAAAAACACATAGACACTTTATGATTGAATTGCATATAGAATGTTGTAACATGTTTCACCCCAAAAATAGTGAAAAATAGAAAAGGGGCTATGTAAAACTCACCTGAATTTCACGGTGCAAGTACTAGCAAGTAGCAATAAGTCTGAACTTGGATTAATTGAACTCTTGTATCCTATTACAAATAACGATGCCTTAATTTCTAATGCAAATAAACTTGTTTCATTTTCTTAGTTTTAAAGATAGTTTATCCAACTACCTAGCCTCGTATTGTAAAATAATACGTGTCTCAATGTGTGTATAACTTAACGAACCGATAAGAACTTGGTTTTGTTTATTGAAAATATAAACGTTTGTATAGTTACTTAAAATAAGTACTTTGATATTTAGTATTTATAGTCGCGTCATGAATTTATTGCTAAAGAAACATCTTGGATCGCGAAAACATTATTTGCGTAATTCAACTCGAATTATAACATTCGCAATAATTCTACTTGAATGTTAACTCGTTTTGTAGCTCGGATAGTGTGGGTATGTATTATATAGTTATAAATATTTGTGTTTTGACGATGAAAAGTTTGGAAGTTAGGATTTATTTGCGAAACGTCGCATCATTTACAAATGATAATATATATTTAAGTGTTCATGTATCATCTTATAGTTTTAGTACGTCCGATAAGCGTATTATATTTTGTAAAAATTTGGACAGAGTTTCCTCTGTTTTTGTTTAATACCGACAACTCACGTCGTCTATATTATCCCAAAAATCAATCGTCCAATATTCTAAACACATCAACTAAGCCTTTAAACATGACGAATGGTTTCACTTATTAAAACTATATTAGTGAGAACTAAACATTTTGATAAGTAAAGGTATACATACATGGTTTGACATTTGATTAAATCTCGCGACAATAAGTATATTATAAGTTAGTCGTTTTTAGTTTATTCAAAGGATAAGTAAAATAACTTTTAGTCACAAGTCGGTTCGGTTCGGTTAAGTTTTTTATATATATATAAATATATGTACATATGATGTAACGCGGAATGAATGAGTCAAAATAAAGCGCGCGTTATACCTTCTCGCGAACAAACTCTTGAACTGACTCGTACTCGCCTCGAATCGAGAGTTGACCAGCTTTGACCATTGACTACGATTGACCGGATCTGAAATGTTTGACCAATGTTGACCTGTTGACTCATGTCTCGACCACCCGAACCACTTGAACTCTTGACCCGACAAGAATCGACAAGGAACGAGACTCAAGACCCAAACCCGCAACACACTAATGTTCGCCTGATGTCTTCAGCAGAACCCAACCATCACTCGACCAGAAACAAGCTAACCTGACCCGAAAAAAAACCCAATACCTGACGCCCTAACCGAACCATAACCACCTCCAACCCAGACCAAATCTGACCCGAGACTGAGGTTGATTATGACCCAGAAGAGGATGACCCAAACAAGACCAACACCCAATCGAACATGTTAGTCACGAGACCTGACTCAAATCATCACATGTCAACCTGTCGGACCTGGCTCTTGTGCCGCTTCCTGAACTCGTCCCTGTAGCCGGCTCAGATCCAAGGATTCATGAGTTAATCTTCTTGTATTAGCTTGGGTGTTGGTTTCTGTGAGAGGTCATAAGGGGTGTGAGAGGGGTTGATTGTGGTACCTGTTGTGGTTCTCGTAGGTTGTTGGTGGCGGCGCGTCTCGCAATCTGGAAGGGGGCAGGTATGGTGGTAGTCGTTGTTCGCCGACAGGTTCAATCGGAACCTAAGTCCGGTCGCTGGTCCATGACGAGAGGAGAGAAGGGAAAGGCAGGCGAGTACAAAATGAGGGGGGATGGGTTGTGATAGTGGTGCTCGGGTGGTGGTTGGCGGCACTGCTTAAGGTGAGGGAGATGAAGGATCTGCGTACAGTAGTCTCGGGTGGTGATGATTTGCTTGGCTGCATCATATCTAGAGAGAAAAGGAAAGGTAAAGATTTGGGGGCTAGGGTTTTGAGGTGTGAAGAAGAAGATGAAAGATGAGGGGTTATATAGTTACGGTTTGGTAGGTGGGTTAGGTGGGAGGTCACCTTGTATACGAACCCGTTTAACGATTGGCGTCTCGTTTTGTATTTAATTTCGTTTAGTCGTTAAAATATTTGTATCATATCTTTTATTTACATAACCCGACTAAAACCGAGTATTTGGACAACATATTTGTTATATATATATATACATATATATATATATATATATTTACGTTGGATCTAAAGACGTTGACTAAACATCAGTTATCTAGCGCATTTTATTTATAAACGTTTTACTATTTATTATTTTTATGTCTAAGAACCATAATAAGAGAATGAATAATTTAAGCTATTTAACGATTAAGAATGTAATTTTTTTTTTGTTAAAGAGATATTATTGTTAACAAATTAAAATCGTTCTAAGAAATAAAACATTAATATTATTATATTAGGGAAAAGCTGGACGTTACAGTCTCCCCTACTTTTGGAAACTTCATCCCGAAGTTATTAAAAACACAGGGTTGAGTGTGATTGGGTAGAAATTAAAACAACTGTGGTTTGGAAAAATTGGGGTTAAGGCACAACGTGAATTTATAAGTAATAAAATAATACGTTTCGAATAATTTGGGTAAGAGTTTTGATATGTGTGAGTTTTAAGGGTTGGATTAGGTTCGTCTGAAATAGCAAGGAGAATAAGAATCTAACAAAACACTAAACTTAAGTTTTAGAAATTCTAAAAGAAATGTGTGAGTTGATTGACTATGGAAAGACTAAATGAATTACTAGGTAACTAGCGTTTATAATTGATTAGCTACCGAAAACCTTGATAGAATTTCACACTACCTTAACGTACCTGTAAATTCATGATTACGTTCCGGACCGCATTCACCAATTTACCTTACATTAGGGTTTTGTGTCCTTCTATGACTCTAATCATACATGTAATACAAATAATGCAAAATAACCTTGTGATTAAATCTTTTTATCAATGAGTCTAATAAATCATTGTATCAATTTACATGTATAATGTATCCAAAGATGAGTCCAACTGTTGAGCAGGAAAAAGACTTCTACCAGTCAGTGAGTAGGAACCTCTATCGATTGTGGAACAGGTGTGATAGCCTCTACCAGTCGTTAAGCAGGTTATTAGAACCTCTACCAACTGTTGAGCAGCATGATGATCTCTACCAGTTGTTTGATTAAGTGTAACAATTGTTTTTGGCTTAACACATAAGTTGCAAATTGATAATACATACATGTAAGCAAGTTTGTAAATGCCTCAAGTATCAAGTATTGCATGCAGGTTGTAATTGTATTGCCCTAGACAAGGTTAATGGGTCTAGGTGTGATTATAGCAAATAGTTCATATTTAGTTATCCGTGTTTTCTACTCATGTTTTCATGCATCACAAATAATCAAGTATTCAAATATAGTAGATAATCAAATCCTCATGTATAACTAATATTCAAGTTTTGATGCAATGAACAATTAAGTTTTCAATAGTGTGGGTATCGTGGAGATCAAGTTCATGTTCGAGGAAGTAAAGGATGTGAATTTGGATTTTGAGAGATGATGAAAACTCAAAGTATAATAAAAGTTGTGAAAAATGGTGAACGTGTAAATGGTTGATAAAGGGTTTAATTTATAGGGTTTCAAAAAGACCTAAGTAATAAGGTGATCGTGCAGAATAATCGTGGGGTTTGAATAAATAGTTAGATACAAGCGTATGGGAAAACATGATTGCGGTATTTGCCAAAAATTTGTAATAGTTCGAACAAGTTTAAAATAAGTATGTATCAATGGAAAAATTGTAGAGTAAATTTTGTTCCTGTGGATGAAAAGATTTTATTTTCTAAATTGGTTTCGTATATAAAACAAAAGTCATTAAATTGTACAACTAAATTGATTTAGATCAAAATATTTCGATGAGTCATAGGTTTTAAACACGATGTCGGATTTCAAAAATCAAGAATTTGTTCAGACGTTTTGTATAATAGGTTTCGAGTAATACATAAAAGAAGTCATTCTTAATAGATTAAAACATTTTTATCGTAAATCATTTGTTACGTCAATAAATTGTTACATAAACATTTGGAATTTAGAAAATAGTTTTTGTGAAAATAAAAGACTCTTTGACAAAATATCTATTTGCTATAGTTTGTGAAATCCTCAGGTGATGAATTTTTGAGAAAATTTAGTACTCTTCAGTGTTGGTGTTAGAATATCTCCTATAAACAGGTTATGAGATTATAGTTTGAACAAGGATATTAAAATCTTGAACATGATGAAATTTTATGGTTGAGGATGCCTTTAAAAAAAAAAGAAATGTAAGGAGGAAGTTTAAAATAAAATTGGCCCGAATGTAATGTAATATGATTTAAGAAGTAGAATATGCAATATGTTGTAAAGAGAAATATACGATTTGGATTGGATGTTGAAAATGATTAAACAAGCGGGTAATATTACAAGTTTGTAAAATGAAATATGATTTTGAGATCCACAAATGGTTCATGGAATTTAGACTAACGAGGGGATTATATGAGGAAGAAAAAAGATTTGAATTGCGAAAATTTTGAGATTTAAATCTTGTGATTTAAATGAGAGGGAGATGATATAAATGGAAATGAAACACAAAGATTGTAGATATTTAACCACGAATAAACGAAAATGTTGGCTTATCAAACTGATCAGATCTAAGTCCAAGGAATTTGCTCTAATAATCTAGAAGTACATTAGGATTGTAGCAAATAAGTGAAAGAGAGTAGGCAAGACTAAGTTAGGCTAAGAATAAGGATGAGGATAGAGATAGAGATAAGGATAAGGTAGCAAATAGGGTTACAAGTAATAGAAGCAAGTACTGGTTTAAATCCTATGGTTATAGACTAGATTATTTTTATAATAACCTAATTCCCTATAACCATGGCTCTGATACCAATCTGTAACACCCCAACTGATGGCGGAAACATCGGGATGTTACGTATTGATGGTTGTTCAGTAGCTCATGGTAAATAATAAGTTTCAATAAATGATTTAAATAAATTACATACAATTGTTCTAAGAATTTGTACATCAAAATAACAAATACTAGCTACGCATCTTCAAGCATTAACTCTAATCTTCAAGCAAGCTATAACCTGAAACCTGTTAAGTTTAAAAATATTTTGGGTCAACAAAAGTTGGTGAGAATTACATAGGTTTTGATAATCGAATAAAGCTTGTACAATTCAAGTGTCATGGCAAGTCTAGTCCATATGTGAAAACATACTAGCAATAAATCGAGTGCATAATCAACCCTTGTGACTAGAATATTGTGGTCCATCCCATACGCTCATGGTTCACTCGATTATGTTATGCGATAACAATCACCAACGCTACCTATGTAGGAGGTACGTATCCGGGTGGGATTGTCAGTCCAATAGATCTATCATTGTATACCGTCGGCTGATCAATGTTAATGATTATGCTAGAATATTGTGCTTACCCTAGTCATGTTTAAGACATAATGCAACATAGAAAAACACATAGACAATTTATGATTGAATTGCATATAGAATGTTGTAACATGTTTCACCCCAAAAATAGTGAAAAATAGTAAAGGGGCTATGTAAAACTCACCTGAATTTCACGGTGCAAGTACTAGCAAGTAGCAATAAGTCTGAACTTGGATTAATTGAACTCTTGTATCCTATTACAAATAACGATGCCTTAATTTCTAATGCAAATAAACTTGTTTCGTTTTCTTAGTTTTAAAGATAGTTTATCCAACTACCTAGACTCATATTGTAAAATAATACGTGTCTCAATGTGTGTATAACTTAACGAACCGATAAGAACTTGGTTTTGTTTATTGAAAATATAAACGTTTGTATAGTTACTTAAAATAAGTACTTTGATATTTATAGTCGCGTCATGAATTTATTGCTAAAGAAACATCTTGGATCGCGAAAACATTATTTGCGTAATTCAACTCGAATTATAACATTCGCAATAATTCTACTTGAATGTTAACTCGTTTTGTAGCTCGGATACTGTGGGTATGTATTATATAGTTATAAATATTTGTGTTTTGACGATGAAAAGTTTGGAAGTTAGGATTTATTTGCAAAACGTCGCATCATTTACAAATGATAATATATATTTAAGTGTTCATGTATCTTCTTATAGTTTTAGTACGTCCGATAAGCGTATTATATTTTGTAAAAATTTGGACAGAGTTTCCTCTGTTTTTGTTTAACACCGACAACTCACGTCGTCTATATTATCCCAAAAATCAATCGTCCAATATTCTAAACACATCAACTAAGCCTTTAAACATGACGAATGGTTTCACTTATTAAAACTATATTAGTGAGAACTAAACATTTTGATAAGTAAAGGTATACATACATGGTTTGACATTTGATTAAATCTCGCGACAATAAGTATATTATAAGTTAGTCGTTTTTAGTTTATTCAAAGGATAAGTAAAATAACTTTTAGTCACAAGTCGGTTCGGTTCGGTTAAGTTTTTTTTTTATATATATAAATATATGTACATATGATGTAGCGCGGAATGAATGAGTCAAAATAAAGCGCGCGTTATACCTTCTCGCGAACAAACTCTTGAACTGACTCGTACTCGCCTCAAATCGAGAGTTGACCAGCTTTGACCATTGACTACGATTGACCGGATCTGAAATGTTTGACCAATGTTGACCTGTTGACTCATGTCTCGACCACCCGAACCACTTGAACTCTTGACCCGACAAGAATCGACAAGGAACGAGACTCAAGACCCAAACCCGCAACACACTAATGTTCGCCTGATGTCTTCAGCAGAACCCAACAATCACTCGACCAGAAACCAGCTAACCTGACCCGAAAAAAAACCCAATACCAGACGCCCTAACCGAACCATAACCACCTCCAACCCAGACCAAATCTAACCCGAGACTGAGGTTGATTATGACCCAGAAGAGGATGACCCAAACAAGACCAACACCCAATCGAACATGTTAGTCACGAGACCTGACTCAAATCATCACATGTCAACCTGTCGGACCTGGCTCTTGTGCCGCTTCCTGAACTCGCCCCTGTAGCCGGCTCAGATCCAAGGATTCATGAGTTAATCTTCTTGTATTGGCTTGGGTGTTGGTTTCTGTGAGAGGTCATAAGGGGTGTGAGAGGGGTTGATTGTGGTACCTGTTGTGGTTCTTGATGTGTTGTAAAACACATCTATTTTCCTATGTATTTTGTATATTATTTGGTCAAGTTTTTATTTGTTTTGTGTCATTTTTATTAGGTATTTATTTATTTTATTATTTTATAGGTGTTCGTGGAAAATGGGCTCAAAAGGAAAGAATTTTAATTGAGACACGGACACTTGAGGGCATATGTTTATGGACGTCGGAGCGTAAATGAGAAAGTTTGGTCGAGCCAAGAACAACCGAGCCAGGAACATGGAGTTATAATAATAATAATAATAATAATAATAATAATAATAATAATAATAAAAAAGAACAAAGTGGCTTGGGCTTCGGCCCAAGCCTAAATGTCGGTCAACACAATAACAATAGGGATATGTCTAGAATTTGACGGA
This sequence comes from Ambrosia x helenae, assembly GCA_030844895.1. Lineage (NCBI taxonomy): Eukaryota > Viridiplantae > Streptophyta > Magnoliopsida > Asterales > Asteraceae > Ambrosia > Ambrosia x helenae. The sequence goes on from CM061234.1 coordinate 104,991,604, forward strand.
GCAATTTAAAGGAATGAAATATATTCATTCAAGAAGGAGAAACAGAATCGCACAGTGAGAGGACATTGATGCCAATCGACCGACCAAGAAGCGGTGACGAGCAAAAGTGCTGTGGAGGAGAAAAGGCCCCGGGCACGTTAAAGATTAATATTCAAGGAGTCTCGGGTTTGCTTTAGTTTTCGTTTATTATTTTTATAGACATGATTTTTATTTATTTTATGAAGATGTCTTTAAATATTATGAGCTAAAACTTTTATTGGTGACTTGGGATGATGAACTAGATTTTGGTTTTTAATTAAAGACTTATGTTTTCCGTTTTGGATGTGTTGGGTTACATGATTTAATTTTTATGTTTGATTTTGAATATTTGTGTGCTGGCGCTTTTTTATTTGATTACTTGTTTGTTGGTTTTGATGTTCTAGGCATATAGGAATATCCCCTAGATCTAGAAATCATTCTAGTTTGATTAACTTTTGTTGTCGAGCTAGTTCTTGCAGTTAGGAATAGCGCAAGTTTAACAGGTTTTTAAAATCAATTGGCTAAGGTGTGCAATCCCTTCTCGAAGGCTAGGAATATAATTCGGGATTGCTAGGTTGACTAACTAGGCATTGTTTGGTAGTTTGGTTATCGCTGGGGCGAGACCGGTTACTTATTCGTGTTTAGAGTTTTCCTAGGATTTCATTCGTATTAGTTAAGTCTGCTTCACAGTTTGGGAGTTTTCAATCCAAGAGTGGTTGATTAAAGGATTACTGTGGGATTTGGTTTCGCTGGGGCGATCCACTTTCATTTTAGCATCTCAATACTTGTCCCGCCTTGAGTCTAGTCAGCTATCCTTGACAGGAGGTTTATTAGGTGAGAACAGGGTCTCCAACCGGATTACATAAGTCAGCTTTTATAGCCAGAGTCTAGGGATTCTACCCAGGTTTCCAGTTTTCTCCTCATTAGAGTTCCAACCCAGTTCGTCAGCTTTCGTTTATTTTCAGTTTCTTAGTTAATTAGTAATTTAGTTTTAATTAATTTTAATTTATTTATTTTAATTTCAGTTTTAACCCCCCAATCAACAAACCAATTTAATAATAATAATATATCAGGTAATTCATTAAAGGTAATCTCAAAAGTGTTAGATAAAGTCCTTAGGTTCGATACCTGGTCTTGCCTACTTGCTACTTGCGATCGGTACACTTGCCGATAGTGTGTGGTTTTAGAAGAGTCTAGGATTTTAACTTGATCAATTTATTTATATACTTACTTGCACACATCAAGTTTTTGGCGCCGTAGCCGGGGACTTTTAATTGACACTTTTTGATTTTACTTGCTTTGTTTTGCTTGTTTACTGCTTGCTGGATTTACCTTCGATTAGCTGTGCTACTTGTGCTTTTAGTCTTAGATTATTTGCTATCCATTAGTAACTCTAGCGTGGTTTGCACTTTCAGTGTATGCCACATACTTGTTCACAGGGATCACCACAACTCACCAATTCTAAACCACCCACTCACCCCATTCCACTTCCTACCTTCGATATGGCCGATGCGAACATCAGACGTACTGTGCACTCTCGTGCTACCGAGGGCTATATTGGGATTCGTTCTCCCATCACTCGTCCTACCATTGCTGATGCCAACAATTGGCAAATCCCATCCCATGTCTTGACCACTATCATTAATGTCACTCAATTCCATGGTCTTGATGAAGAGGATGCTCATGGACATCTGTCCCGATTTGTGCGTATCTGTGACACTTTCAATCTTTCCCACATCACTAAGGAAGCCATTTATCTGCGTCTTTTCCCATTTACTTTGTCTGGTCGTGCCGCCACTTGGTATGACACTATGCCTAATAGTTCCATTGCTACTTGGGAGGACATGCTTGGAAAATTCTTAAAAAAATATCACCCAGCTTCCAAGGATTCCCGCATTAGGGAGCAGATTCACTCATTCCGTATGGATCCTGATGAGCCATACTACATGGCTTTGGAGCGTTTCCAGACCCTACTGAGTCGATGCCCTCATCATGGTCTTTCTGACTGGGCCCTTGTGGAGAAATTCTACAATGGCCTCACTTTTGAGACTCGAGTTCGTTTTAATACAGCTGCACAGGGTAATTTCATGGAAAAAATGGTTATTGATGCAGCTAATGAGTTGTTTGAGAGTTTTGCCTATTCTGAGAGACCACCGAAGCATACTATTGGGAATTCCATTCCCATGACTAGTAACACCTCTCCTACTACCCAAGGTGTTCATCAGATTGCACCTGATACTGGTCTGGCTGCGGTGATTGAGAATTTAACTAGGCAAGTGAGAGATCTTCAGATGAAGTTGGATAGTTGTGAAATATGTAGAGGGGGTCATAACACATCTGAGTGTCCAGTTCATAGTCGGGAACAGGTAGATTCTCTTAATTCTGGGTGGCTTGAACCACCCTATCAAAACTATAGCCCTGATTCAAACTCCAATTGGAGATATAAAACTCCAACTCGCAAGGTGGTAACTCTTCTAGGTACCAACCTCGTCAGAATCTGTTCCAAGCTCCCAACTCTGGGGGCCCACTAGTCGTACTGAGTCTGACCTTACCACCATTCTACAGATGCAGTCCCAGATGCTTAGTAACATTCAGTCAAAACTTGATGAGCAGGACACTTTCAGGAAAGGTCAACAAGCTGCTTTCCAGAACCTAGAGGCCAAAGTAGGAGAATTAGCTAATCAGGTTAGTCAAGGACCTCAGGGAGCCCTTCCTAGTAACACTGTTCCTAATCCTAACTCAAGTACTTCTACATTTAGGCATGCTCAAGTTAAGGCAGTAACTACTAGGAGTGTGTTGAATGTAGTTGGTCCATCACCGGGAGAAGATGAAGAACCGGTTGATGAGGAAATTGAGTTAGAGCCAAAATCTGCTAAAGTGCAACCTAGGCTAGTCTCAAAGAGTACAACACAACCGAGTGAGTCGAGTGAGAAGAAGAGAGAAGAGAGTCCAGTTCGTGTTTATAAGCCTAAGCCACCATTCCCTGGTCGTCTAGTGCGTATTGATGATTCTGAGCTATATGCTAAGTTCGTGGACATGCTGAAGAAACTCCACGTTAACCTCCCATTCATAGAGGCTCTTTCCAAAATGCCAAAATATACCGAGTTTCTTAAAGATCTTCTGACTAATAAAAAGAAACTTGAGGAGCTCTCTACCGTTACTCTTTCTGAGGAGTGCTCTGCTGTCGTACAGAATACACTTCCTCATAAAATGACCGATCCAGGAAGTTTCACCATTCCCTGTTTGATCGGCCACCTCACTCATAGAAATGCGCTAGCCGACCTAGGTGCTAGCATAAACCTGATGCCCTACTCTCTATTCTTAAAGCTTAATCTTGGGGAGCTAAAGCCAACTAGGATGTGTATTCAGCTAGCTGACAAATCTGTGAAAATTCCTAGGGGCATATTGGAGAACTTGTTAGTGAAGGTGGACAAATTTGTGTTCCCAGTCGACTTTGTGGTTCTAGACATGAAAGAGGACGACAATGTGCCGCTCATTTTAGGTCGACCATTCTTGGCAACATCGAGAGCAGTAGTCGACATGGGTGAAGGAAAACTGAGGCAGGTATGGTGGTAGTTGTTGTTCGCCGACAGGTTCAATCGGAACCTAAGTCCGGTCGCTGGTCCATGACGAGAGGAGAGAAGGGAAAGGCAGGCGAGTACAAAATGAGGGGGGATGGGTTGTGATAGTGGTGCTCGGGTGGTGGTTGGCGGCGCTGCTTAAGGTGAGGGAGATGAAGGAGCTACGTACAGTAGTCTCGGGTGGTGATGATTTGCTTGGCTGCATCATATCTAGAGAGAAAAGGAAAGGTAAAGATTTGGGGGCTAGGGTTTTGAGGTGTGAAGAAGAAGATGAAAGATGAGGGGTTATATAGTTACGGTTTGGTAGGTGGGTTAGGTGGGAGGTCACCTTGTATACGAACCTGTTTAACGATTGGCGTCTCGTCTTGTATTTAATTTCGTTTAGTCGTTAAAATATTTGTATCATATCTTTTATTTACATAACCCGACTAAAACCGAGTATTTGGACAACATATTTGTTATATATATATATATATATATATATATATATATATATATTTACGTTGGATCTAAAGACGTTGACTAAACGTCAGTTATCTAGCGCATTTTATTTATAAACGTTTTACTATTTATTATTTTTAACTCTAAGAACCATAATAACAGAATGAATAATTTAAGCTATTTAACGATTAAGAATGTATTTTTTTTTTTGTTAAAGAGATATTATTGTTAATGAATTAAAATCGTTCTAAGAAATAAAACATTAATATTATTATATTAGGGAAAAGCTGGACGTTACAAATACCTTTACATTGTCCCATCTTCCCACTTGCACTTATTTATTTTTGTTCAATGATAACACAGAAGGGAAATAGTAATAATACCTTGAATCAAGAAGGTTAGCATATTTAACGGAGATCGGCTAAGGTATGGCAATGGATATGTTATCAGTTTAACGACTACAGTGGGGTTTGAGCGTGAAGTCATATAGATATCTACGGCAGCTTCGGGTTGTGTGGCGAGCCGAGAAGGGTAAGGGTGACGGTTGGTGGTTGTCACGACGAGCCGGTTGATGGTTGGGTTATAGTCGATTCGAAAATGATTGTTAGTGGGAGGTGGTCGAACTCAGAATATGAAATAATTTTGAGTGGCTTGGTTCAGAAACATGTGGTTTGTTTATTGGTTTCGGGGTCGAGTGGTAGTGGTATGTGCGGTGGTTCGAACATCTCCGGGGTCCTAGCAGTAGACGCGAGAGCATAGAATGGCTATGAGTTCGAGATGGATGGTTGATGGCAGTGGTGGAAAGAGTAGGTTTTATGGGACCATCTACATGCTTTCAAAATTTGGAAACGTCTTGGTTTAGGCCAAGATTATATGCAAATTGGTGTTTGTCAAATAATTGAGGAAGGGTAGTCGAATTTCTTACCAAAGCTTCCAAATTTGTTTTGCTACAATAGTGATTGTGTTGATTGAGGTTACATTGGAATTAAAATGGTCACAATATTGATTCCATGATTTATGCAGTAACTCATGTGAGGAAGAAGCATTTATTGTTTGCCATCTAGTGCTATTATTATTATTATTATTGTAGGAGAATCGTTTTGTCAAAAACAAATAGTTTGATCAAACAAGTCTACCAATTCAGGTGCGGAATCCCTGAATCAGTTACGAAATGATAATAATATCAACAAAACGCACAAATCACCTTTAACATTCCATTTCATTCATAAACACGCTTGATTAAACTTACAAAACCTTGTTTACAATGAAATAAACAATATTCAGACTCAAATAGAACCCTAAGGAGAAAACCAGATCGAAGGAGGGAAACAGATGACAAAAGATTAACTTCATAATGAAAATCAAACAATATATAGGCCTGCATATTTGCCCCTCTTAAGGGTCGAATGTGCAGGTTCGCCCCTTTGTATGAGCGAATCAGCACATAGCCCTACAAAAATCTTCCTTCGACCTGTATGTTCTACCTTCGACCAGTTTTAGTCACCTTCGACCCTTCAAGTTCCACTTTCGACCCTACGTTTTTGGCAAAACAGAATTGTATATGCAATCCAATAGCACTAGTCGCAAAACGTGTATCAACAAACTCCCCCTCGACTATTGCTTGGATTGCCTTCGCAGTTCGTTCATCTGCTTATTCAACAACCTGATGCGCAATAAGGTCTTCTGCTCTTTCGTCATGACTGGTTCAAAAGTTTGTTTCTGTTTCTTATTTTCTTTCGTTATCTTCACAAACTTCCCCAGTTTCTTGTCATAATCGCATCCCACATTAACATCTCAAGCGAAACACAAGCATACCACCCGTTGGTATTTCAGAGCTTGCTCGCTATCCTTCTCTTCACAGTAGATTGGGTTGTAATACAACATAATAATGTCTTCATGTGAGCAGTTTATCAACCACATCGGATCAAAAATATGTATCTTTTTGAATTCATCTCTCCCATCCTTCAATAAGATAACAGCTTCTGCGGTCTTCCAGTCATAGTACCACCACATGAAATCTTTTGAAAAATGTTGTGGAATAGGCATCAACAGAATATGTTTTAATACGATCGGTGGTTTATACTTTAAAGTCACTTTGTTCAACCCCGTTATCTGATCTTTGATATTCTTATGAACAATCCTCTTCGGATACTGTGGGGTGAACACGTCCCATTTCGTTCTGCTCTCTCTAGCCATGCGATCTGCAAAGTAGCCAACTGCATCGTTGTTCACAGTTGCACCTGACAATGTATGTCGGCAGATATCACGTACAACCCAATAAGGTAGTGTTTTGATGTCATGGAATCTGTTGAAATACAGAATTCCCTTCTCCCACTTTACTGCAACACACCTAAGTTGTCTTAGGTATTTCCACCAGAGAGCTCTTCCCTTGAACAATTCGTTATGAAATTTATAGAAACCTCCCTAAATCTTAGTCTTTGGTCGGTTGGATTCTTTTTCTTTCAGCTTCCTTAACAAGCTTTTCAGATCGTCAGATTGTTCAACAGTCGGTTTCTGACTTTCTGAGTTCTTGAAGACTTCATCAACGAACTTCTTACTCTTTTCACGTGCAAGTTTCTTAGCTTGGCTTAACATTTCTTTAGAAAATTCAGGAAATGTAGAATCCTGTTTGTCTTTGAAATACTCTAGATATTCCTCACTAGTAATATCCTTCATTTCAACATCTTCAAACACTGGAGTATCTCTATCATCAGAGTGATTTCCTGTTTCTTTCTCAGGAATGTTAGGAATCTGGTTCTCACTCATCAACTCTTCAAGAGATTTCCTAACTTATTTAGCCAATCCTTCAAGTATTTCTTTAGAAATTGCTGCAAAAACTTCACCATCTTCAAGATCAGGATCGTTATACTCAAGCTCGAATCTCATATCATCTTATTCAAATATTTCAGGAAACTTTCCTGTCAGCTCAATCGTCCGGACTTTCTTTGTCAACATCTGGCGATATAACTTTTTGTTTTCATCAGATAAAGATCTGATCTTTTCATTCCAGAAAATATCATCATCATCAGTGTTACCACCAGGACCTTTCTAACTTGATTCTCCTGCATCTTTTCCAGCATCTCTCTTCTCACATTTATACTTATCAGTATCATCATCATCGTCATCATCATCATCAGCAGCAGCAGAACTGTTATCAAAATCATCTCCAGAACCATCTTTGTCATCATCATCTTTCTTCTCAGGAGCATCACCGGCATCCTGTTCTAACTCTTCATCTTCTTTTTCTTCCTCTGATTCAGATGGTTCAAAGTCAACAAGCTCTTCTTCACGTTCTTTATCTTCCTCTCCTTCTTTCAACTGAGGAGCTTTCTCATAAAGATCGTCAACTAGCTTCCTTAAGCTCTTATTATCTTTCTTCACTTGCTTATTCTCGAGTCTCAAAGAAATGTATCTTCTCATATTTCTCTATTCATGCTTTAACAACTTCTAATTTTCATTCTAAAGTTGTTTAATCTTTGCTTCCAAACCTTCCCGACTCTCCTGTGAAGACTCAACAATATCCAACATCTTTCTATCATTATTTCTCACCTGCTCAATCTCTTGCTGTTGATGGTTAATGATTTTCATCATATCTGCAAGCTTCTGGTTTACTACATTCATCACATCACTCGATAAAGTAACCTTTGGTGTTGAAGCCTCAGCAACCGGAGTCTTTTTCTTAAACTAGTTTAAGACTCTTTCCATAGCCTCATTAAAGTCTTCAATTTGATCAGCAGTTTTCTCAGCAGCAGATTTCTTCTATTTCTTTGCTGCTAGGGATGTTACAGGAGTAGCAGATTTAAAACTTGATACCTCGGGAACTTTCTTTCCTGCAATCAGAATCTCTACTTCTTTCGCTTTCCTCTTCTTTGGCTTTTCAATATCATCTGCCTTTGATGTCTTCTTGTACATAGGCTTCTTTTGCTTTTCACCAACCATCGGTGATCCACTAAAATCTTCTGCACCTATGCCAAGACTCGGATCTATATCGTCCATCACAATCGGACTCTTCATTCTCTGTTCTTCTAAAGTCTTGTTAAGACTCCCAGACTCACCAGCCACAGTGGCCTTGGGCTTGGTTTGTTTAACAGTCTCATCAACAGAATCCCATCTATCATCTTCTTGAGTCTCTTCTAAATCAATAGACTCTTCATCAACCAATCTTGTACCTTTTCTTAGCCATAATTTTCTGTCTTCTTGAAGTTTTCTTTGGAGGTACAGCTTCATCTTCCTTTTCTTTACCCTTTCCTTTTCCACTCTTAGCGCCTACATTCACCACTTGTCGCTTTCTCTTTGCTTAAGGATTAACGTGAAATAAAGGATCATCATTATCAGATTCACTGTTAGCATTTATAGCCTTATCAACACCTGGATCCTGATAACCAGGATTAATTAAGTGCCCAAACAGATTCTTCAGGGGTGGTCTTTCATTTTCAGGAACCCCTTTATAACCCTTCACCCTCACCAATGTGTTCAAACTCATATGATCTTGAACCAAAATCTGTGTCGGATCTTTTCTCAACTTCTTGTACTTCTGATCAAATATCATTTGTAGAAACCTGGATATAACAAATTCTTCTTCTGCTTCAAACCTTTTAATGGTTCAAGCATGTGGTCCAATATCATCCCGAATACATTAAACGGCTTGTTCAGAATAAGAGCCACTATCAACGAACTAATGCTCTTTCTCATACATCGTAGCCACCACTAACGGAACCAAATACATGCAACATCACGTGAGCCAAGTATTTAAACTGCGGACACAGTTTACCCTTGTGTAAGTCTCCATCTGTGATTGGTCCGTTGTACTTCATTCGTAAAAAGAATTTCCTTTGTTCTATCCATGACAAACTTCTTGGATCAGTCGTCTCATCTGTCAATCTTAATGCTTTACGAATATCACTCTCTGTCACTATCGCCAACTGCCCTTGAACGTTACTAACTATAGCAGTTTGATTATCCCAGAAGTCAATCCTCGCGTTCTTCCAGAAATCTACTTGGTGATCTTTGTAGATTATGGCAGGTGTGGCTATCGCATCAACAACTCTGCTACGCTTCAAAAATTCTATGATTCCAGTGAATTCCGTATGCTTCTTGACATCGCCAAGAAAAGCACAGCAGTTTTGAGCCTCTTCAAATGGTAACTCTTCCTCAGGTTTCTTTCCCGCAGCTTTATCAGATGATCCTTCTGGAATATCTGTCTTTTGAGGTTCTGCCATTTGAATATCTGTAAAAACAAAACATGAAAATTCATTAAAAACGGACAAAATTTGTAAAATTGAAATTTTGGTTTTTCGAAGTCCACCTTCGACCCTACGGAGGTTCGAATGTGGAAAATCCAGGGTTCGAATGTGGAAAATTTGATAAAAAAATGTACATTCGACCTTTATTCCACCTTCGACCAGAAAAGTCACCTTCGACCTTTCTTAAACGGTCAAACCTGACTGTTCATATGACCAATTTTCAGATTCCAATTTTGACAATTAACCATTTGCAACAATCAATTTTACCAATTATTTAGTTCTAGATAGTTTTTACCAAAATCTAGGGTTCGAACATTTTTAAACATCAATTACACATTCTGTGTTGTTTAAAACCTTGATTTTTGTTTATTCTCCCCCTAAAACTATCTACAACTAAATCCCAATCAACAATTACACCTATAACACCCTATAAATGGTCCAACAGTCATGGCCTAGGGTTCGAACTCAATAATCAACAATCTGTCCTCATTCCTTGATGTTTACTTGTGTATTTGATATGAAAATGATCGGAAACGTCTAAGGATCAATGTTATAAGGTCTAGAAAAATCGAGCAACAAGGGTGTGTTATCTGAGAAATTTGAAAAAAAATTGAATGAAGGTTCGAACATGCAGACTTGTTTATATAGGCTCCACATTCAACCGTTTTATCAGGGCGAAGGTGAAACTATTTCCACATTCGACCCTATTGTAAGGCTCGAAAGTAGAAACATGGTTCGAATGTACAAAATACACATGAAAACTCACATTCGAGTGTTTTAAAAAGCTCGAATGTAAAGGAAAATTCCACATTCGACCCATCGAAGGGGCGAATGGAGATTGGAATTTTTGAACATTTTACCAAATCTCAAAATCGAATCCCGTTCAATCTTTTTCTCATCTATTAAGCATCCAACATTCATTATTTCACATTTAAAAGACACAAAACTCAAATGGTTCATCAAGTTTCAGAAAACGACCATCAATCACCATCTATTATCAAAAATAACATAGAAATGTAAAATCTTTTTGGTTTTTCTGAAATTTATGTTAAAACACACCTAAAATCTTTTTGAGTTTTTGTAAATTTTGAACAAATGTAAAATGCAGGAATGTAAACATAAAGAAGTAAATGTTTTGTGATTTCCGGTAAGAGGATCATATCAGTTTTTGAGAAATCTGATCACACCGTTGATCCTTAGTGTTTATTATCATTAAAGTCAATGTGTGATCTAGCAATTGCTGATATTGTTATCCACATAAGCTCTCATATAGACTTTTGTGCAGTGTTTGATACGACTAGAGTATAAACAAAATTGTCTGTGGTTCCCACGCACACGACATACTCCCGTATCAAGGAATAATTGCACAAAGACTCATTGTAACACGTGATTATGCTTTCATTATCTGTAATTTTACAACGTATTGAGGAATAGAGGTGTAAAGGTCAACAAATCAATGCTACAAAGTAACTTATGCACTCTACCAGGTTTAGGGCTAATATCAATCATGATTTGCATCAATGATTGGATACGATGCATTAGATAATCTTTGATTATCGTCATACATGGAAAGTTCCTCAATTCGGTAACTTTAGGTTATGGCATTAAAGCTCTTTTAGCAAGATACCCTGTCTGATCTAGGTCCGTAAAACCTTACGACAGAAGATCAGAAAGGTTATCCCCAGATAACTAGTAACATAACGACCCGAAACCTTCGAGATTTATACAAATACCCTATCAAACGAAATTATGGTACTAAGACCATATGCCAATGAGGAGTTCATCCACATTACAATTCGTTTGATATGTATGTATCTAACATGCAGTAATAGGTCTACGAAGCCTACCAGCGCATCACATAGACTCAACACACGGCTTATATAACATTTCAAATCTTTAGCATATGTCAAATCCCCACTGATGTACTATCATTTCCTCTTTTATTCTAGGAAAATCATTTTGAGGTTTTCTAATTTTTATGGCTTTTTGGATTTTTCAATGTTTTTGGGTTTTCTGAAAATCTAAAACTTCCCCTAAAATGTAAAACATATTTTTGGGTTTTTAGATTTTTGAAGAACAGTAACACTAAGAACTAGAAATGATAAACAGAGGTGATGATCAGTCTTGTTTCTCTTTTATACCGTTAGCTTTTAATAAAAACTCGAATCGAGATCTATCAAAAGCTTTGGTAAAAAGATCTGCACGTTGGTAATCAGTGTGGATTTTGACCATGTCAATCAACTCTTTGGCATAACAATCTCGGATAAAGTGATACTTAATACGAATATGTTTAGCTTTTGAGTGATTGACCGTGTCTTTAGTTAATGCAATTGCGGCTTCGTTGTCACAGTGAATATGGGTTTTAAGAAATTGCAAACCGTAGTCGACCATCTGTTGTTGAATCCATAGAACCTGTGAGCAGTAACTTGAAGCTGACACATATTCTGCTTCACATGTGGATAGTGCGACTGCTGTCTGCTTCTTGCACTGCCAGGTCACGAGCCTGCTTCCCAAAAATTGACATCCAGCCGTTGTGGATTTGCTCTCTTTGTCACAACTTCCCCAATCTGCATCACTAAAAGCAATTAGGTCAAAATTATCATGGCTCTGTTTCGGCTTTGACTGATATCGTGCGCAGAGACATGTGGCAAAATTATGTCTGGTCTGGATGCGGTGAAATACATCAGAGATCCGACGATTGCTCTGTATGTAAAAGGATCAGTCAGCTCCCCCTTAGCGTCAACTCCAATCCCGTGATTAGGTTGCATCGGGTATCCATCGGCTTCGAATCTTCCATCTGGAATCAGCTCAAGACTTTAGAAACGTATTTTGTCTGGTGAATAAAGATCCCCGTTGGTCTTTGTTCCACCTGCAGGCCAAGGAAAAACTGTATTTCTCCCATCGCACTCATTTCGAACTTTTCCTGCATCACTTATTCGAAATCTCTGCACAAAAGTTCGTTAGTAGATCCAAAAATAATGTCATCAACATAAATTTGGAATAGAAGCAAGTCATCCCCTGTTCGTTTGGTGAACAGAGTGCAGTCTACCAAACCACGTTTGAATCCTTTGGATAGAAGGTACGTGCTCAGCTCCACATACCATTGGCGTGGAGCATGGTGCAACCCATATAGCGCTTTGTTAAGAACATAGACCTTATCCTGGTGAATTGGATCTTCAAAGCCTGGAGGTTGACCGACGTAAACCTCTTCCTTGACCACATCGTAAAGAAACGCACTCTTAACGTCCATTTGATACACCTTGAATTTCTTGTATGAGGCAAACGCTAGAAACATACGAATTGCTTCTAAACGTGCCACAGGTGCATAAATCTCGTTGTAGTCAATTCCTTCCACTTGATGAAAACCTTGAAATACCAGTCGAGCATTGTTTCTCACGATTACGCCTCTGTCATCCTTTTTGCACTTGAAAACCCATTTGGTTCCAATTTTCTTTCTGCCTGGAGGTAAATCAGTTAGTGTCCACACTCCTAGTTTCTGAAACTGCAATAACTCAACTTGCATCGCCTCTACCCAAGCATCATCGAAAAGAGCATCCTTGTAAGTCCGCGGCTCAACCTGCGAAACATAACAAGCAAAAGACCAGTCATTCTAACAACCAGATTTCTGAAGTTTTGCATATAAAGCTAAAGCGCCAAGATTTTCTGGTGAGTTTGCATTCCGAAGTTGTCCTCTAGTCATAACACTACTACCAGGATCACCAATTACTTGCTCGAGTGGGTGAATACGATGAATTCGAGATTCCAGATGATCAGATACTTGCACTCCCATTTGAGTAGTCAAATTCTCTGTCGAATCCAGATCATTACCCAAATTGGGTGATAAAGCAACATTTGGATTTGGGTTCACTAGAGGTGTCTCTGTAGCAAAATCTAGAATACCTTCAACACTTGTGACATCATCATCTTCCGATTCTGATGAATTAAGAGTTGTGGAAGCTTCTTGAAAAACTTCTTCTTCTGCTGCAGGAACATTGGCATCATTAGAAGCTGTTGGAGGAGTTACGGTGATCGGACGCACTAACGGTGATATCACTGCGTTTTCACACTCGTAATAAAGTCTTAATACAGCCTCTTCAACCAAGTCATCTAGATTGAATGATTCAAAGAAGTCTTTGTAATCAAACATCCAATCTGGACCGCTACCCTGTACGTTCTGAGTATACCGTTGAACTTCAACGTTAGCCCACTCCTCTACCTGACGAGTTCGTTTGTTAAATACCCGTTTGAGCGGGGTTGCATATCCAACAAAGAATCCCTCTTCAGCTTTCGGTGCAAACTTCTCATATGGATTAAGCATAGTACATGGTGCTCCAAATGGTTCTAGATACTCTAAGTTCGGCTTTCGTCTGTTCAACACTTCATAAGAAGTTTTGCCAAACTTCTTCACTGTTAACACACGATTCAGTTTATAACATGCTGCGTATATGGCCTCATTCCAGAACATTACTGGAAGATTAGAATCCGCAAGCATTGTTCTCGCTGCCTCTAATAGAGTCCTGTTTTTCCTTTCTGCGACACCGTTCTGTTGAGGGGTATATGGAGCACTGTATTCATGATGAATTCCTTTATGTTCACAAAGAGCATCCATCTGTGCATTTTTGAACTCCGTCCCATTATCACTCCGAATTCTTTTGATCTTCAAACCATAAACATTTTCTAAGCGAGTGAACAGAACCTTCAGATTGTTAAACGTGTCTCTCTTATGGTGCAAGCACATTACCCACAAGAATCTGGAATAATCATCAGTAACCACAAGACAGTAAAACTCTCAGCAATGACTCTTACGCCTGACAGGTCCGAATAGGTCCATGTGCAAACGCTCAAGTGGCATTTCAATAGAGTTTACTTTCTTTGGTTTGTGGGATTGTTTGTGCTGCTTTCCCTTTTTGCAACTCACACACTTGTCATTTAGATGAAAATGTTTGACATTAACGCCTTCGACAAGCCCATTCTTCACCAGATGATTCATTTTTCTGAGGTGAATGTGTCCCATCCTCCTATGCCACATAATAGATTCTTTTTCTATAGCCTTGGAGAGGAAACACGTTACTTGGCCCTGAGTTGTCATCGCCTTTGACATGTCGAGAATGTAAAGATTATTCACTCTCGGTGCTTTCAGCATAATCCACGCTTTTGGAAGTACAAAGCCCGTTTGAGTATGTAGCAAGATTTGTCATCAAAGAATACATAAAACTGTTTATCGCAGATTTGGCTGACACTAAGCAGATTATAATCGATCTGTTTCACATATGAAATCTTCTCAAAACTAACAATACGATTACTCACACTCCCTTCCATTGTAATGTAACCTCCTTTGTTCCCAGTAAATGCTACGTATCCCCCATTGATGTTTCTAATGTCGAACAGCAGCGATAAATCCCCTGTCATGTGACCAGAAGCTCCACTGTCAACAATCCAAAGACTGCTAACAGGGCCAGCTGAAGCTCCCAGCACATATCGAGTAAAAAGATTAGTTCTTTCGGGGGACCCAAGCATGCTTGGTCTTGGGTCTTTGAACATTCAGTTTCAAAGATTCTTTATCACAAACAATTGAGTTTGAATTGATCTTTTTCTAATCAACCAAATTCTTCTCACTATCATATTTTTCATTTGCTTTTGAAGTTGAAGCACCTTGAGAATCCACTAGTGACCAGAATTGTTCCGAACGTTTCAAGATCCGGATTTGAGATTTTGGGATCTCAGTCGGTTTCTTTACTTCATTCTTAAAGGAAACTTTCTTAGTTACCTTCTCTGATTTAACAGAGACAGGTCCAACTGTTGTTTTAACAGCAGGTTTTGGTGGAACCTTCTGTTTATCAACAATTGTGTTCACCACTAGCTTCTTTAAAGGTTTTTCTAAAGCTATCCGGTTAAGACGATCATAAGTAATCTGACGATTATCCCTCTTTTGAAAATAACGGCTTTGATTATAAAACGGTGCTGGTTGAGGGACAAAACGTCGTTGTGGATAACAGTGATTGTCGACTGGAATTTGATAAGCCTGCTTCACTTCAACCTCGTGCCTCTTATGCCTCACGTACGGGCAGTGAGCAAGTAAATGCCCTCTCTCCCCACACTTAAAGCATGCATGGTATTCTTCAAACACGTTCTTGGTGTCCGACTTTACATAAGAAGTGATAGGATATTGGTCATCCACACACCTTCGTCTTAAACTCTCAGGAGCTGGGTCCTTTGAGTAAGTCGGCTCAAGAAAACTATTCACCTTTTCCTTCGGCTTGATAAACTCGGTGTCATGAACCTTAGGTTCTTTTGGAACATCCAAATAAATTTTCTTTAAGATCTCTGGAGGTACATCATTGGTTCTCTCGTGTTTGGGGAACCAAATAGTACTCTCTTGCCAGATTTTCTCAATCTTGGAGTAATAGGAAAACTTTATTGGATATTCCTCGTCAGAAATAATCTTATCGGATCCTTCCATCCGATAAAATACTTTGACGGGTTTGTCACTCGGTTCATTCTTCTCAACTTGCTTAACTGACTGATTTACTCGATGAGCGTTAGCCATTGGATGTGAAATCTTAGAAGGTGATACTGGTTCATTGGTAATAATGTGATTTTCAATGGGTATATCACTCACTTTCTCAGATATCTCATCATCTGAGTCAGAATCATCGGTTACAGCAGTTACACCCTCATCATTCAATCCCAAAATTGGTCTAACATCGGAATTTGGATCCCCAACACTGGAAAAGTTAGATTCATCATCCGATGTAGAATCAGATTTGATTGAACTCTCCAAGGTTATTGAATGTAAAGTGTGAATTTCAAATAACACGGGATATGGAACAACCTTGTAGTTTGCACTACTCGGTTGTGAGGGTTCTTCAATAATATGGTCAACAACATAAGCAATATGTTTGTAACTTTCTAGCTTCTTGTTAACCTTTTCATCAAAGCACTTGATGGTTGCCACTTCGAGTTTAGTTTCTTCCAATTCATTGATATAACTGTTAATGGCCAATTGTTTTAAAGAAAGTGTTTTCTTCAAATCAGAAATATCCTTTTTGTAACCATCAAGCACTTTAATGAATTCATGTGCTTCTTTGCGATAAGATTGACAGTTGAGTCTAGCACTCTCAAATTGTTCCCTGAGTTGCTTATTCTCTTTTGTCAATCTATCACATGTTCCACAATATTTGTCACTATTCATATCTATGGTGGAATCAAAACTTACCTGTTTCGGAGGCTCTGTCATCGCCATCAAAGCAAAGTGTGCTTCCTTTCCAGCAAAGAATTTGGAGTAATCAATTCTGGTGAAAGCATCATCCACTATGCACGACTTGCGAGTCATATGAAAATCAGCTTCGGCTAGAAGTTGATCAATATCATCATCTAGTGAATTAACACTAGCTTCAGAATCTGGCTCGCTCTCCGAATCAGAATATACTGAGTCACGCTCTTCAGAAATATCAGTGACTGAATCAAGAATCAATCCTAGAGTCTTCTCAACAGGAATATCAGCTTCTTCCACCATTTCCTCAATCTTCACTTCAGATCTCTTCTCATTCTCCAAAACTTCTTCAACTACCACCGGCTCCTCCAAATCAATCTTCTGAGCAACACACGCCACATTACCAACTGTAATCTCCTCAACACCTAGTTGCATCCCAATCCAGTCAAATCCTTCATCTTTTTGAATTACCAAAGCCTGGTTTTGGTTATCTGTTGGTGTTTGGCTATTTGGTGTGGAAATTGGAATGACGGTTCTGGTTGGATTATATGGTGTTTGAGTTTGGTTCTGGTTTGGTGTAGTGGTTTGTCTAGCAGAATTTTTTGGTGAGGTGTTTTGTCAGTTTTGGTAATTAATTTGTGGTTGATAATTGTTGTTATTTTGGCTTTGATAAGATACCTGATTCTGAGATTGACGGTTCTGGTAATTGGTGTTGAATGGATTCATGTTTCGTTGTTGAGCTGGCTGTGTGCACTCCCTTTTAAAATGACCTTTACCACCATAGTTGAAACATGTGACTTTGGCTTTGTTGAAGCCATATGTGGTGTTAGGTGATGTAGATAGATCGGTACGACCCGTCTTCTCTATGAACTCGGTTGCTCGTCTCATAACACTAGCAAATGCCCACTGTATGTCAATGAGCTCCATCTCCTCCTTGTCAATTTGAGCATAGTCTTCACTGGTTAGATTGTTGTTACCAATTTGACTAGCTACCAGACCATTATAAGAAGCTACCATAGCAGATACCAAAGCGACATGTTGCTGAGCAACTTCCACTGTGACATTGTTCAAGTTAGATGTCTCCAACACTATTGAGCTTTGACTTGATTGACTTGGGTTCATTTGAGGAATGTATGGTTGTTGTTGAGGTTGATTCATGCTAGCTGAATAGCATGCTGCTTGTTGCATTGGTGAAAGGTGGAATGTAAGTGGTAGGGTATGATAGTGGTGTATAAGATGAAGTTTGAGCTAGAAAGTTTATTGGGGTTTTGGTTGGTTCAATAACACTTGAAACACAAGCAATGTGTGGGGCAACAGAACTACTAGTACTTGAACTAGTCAGAGTAGAAGATGTACCACCATGATATAACTCCGGATTTTGAGGAACTTGTGCTCTTTTTGCGTTCCTCTTCTCTTCCATCTCTTTGTTCTCCAACTTTTGAATGAATTCATTGATGGTCCAATATTGATAGGCATCTTTCTCCTTTAGGACCTCAATGTGTTGATTCCAGTATGGTGGTAATGCATCAGCAAACTTATCCACCAATTTAGATATAGAAATATTAATCTCATAACTTGACAATTCAGTCAACAGATGGCAATATCTAGGAATCAACTCCTTCAAAGTCTCATTCCCATGTAACTAAAATTCTCAAACTCTTTTCTTAACTCTTCCATCCTCAACTTCCTAGTTTTCTCGTTCCCATCATGACGATTCTTAAACATATCCCACAGCTGCTTTGAAGTTGTGCAAGAACCAAACTGATGTAGAAGATTAGTGTTGATAGCCTGAGATAGTTGGGAGAACGCCTTCTTCTCCACCGCAAACTTTTTCTTCTCATCCTCAGCTAAGCTTTCCAATGGAATTGGTTCACCTGTGTTCTCCAAAACCGGTGCTACATAACCCTTAGCTATCATTTGCCATGCCTCGGTGCCTTCCATTACCATTCCCTCTAAATGAATCTTGAACTTGGTCTTCTATTGATTGTAATCCACCATCTCCATCAGCTTTGGTGGACGACTCCCGCTACCTGAAGATAAATCATGAATTAGAGTAGAAATAGCATTGGTAGTTTGAGAGTGTACCGCGGCTGCTGCAACTCCTCAATAATCGTTCATGGGTTGTTGTAGTGGTTGAGCAACTGTCTGTGGCACCGAACTAGTCATTGCTAAGTAATTGATTGGCTGAGATGGTTGACTAGTCGTCTTCTGTGCAGCTACAGTCCAAGGATCCATAGTCACTTGCTGTTGTTGTTTAGTATTAGGCCTCGGTGTTGTTGGAAAGTTCCACATATCGTCTACGAAGTCCGGAACACGAAACACATAGAAAATTTTTTGATCAGATTCTACGTTCGCCGCTTTTTCACTAAACGTGGGTTCGAAGGTGGAAATGTTCCAGGTTCGACCCTTTCTGATGACCCGAATGTAGAATATAACAAACAATCTCACTTTAGACCAAAATATTCCCACTTTCGACCTCACGTATGGTCGAATGTACACAATCTGGTCGAATGTACAACAACACACTCACAACTTCTAGGTTTGACCCTAAAAATGACCACGTTCGACCTAAATATCTCATATTAGACCTAAAATTCACACGTTCGACCTTTCTCCCCTAGGTTCGACCCTGTTCATTTGAAAAACGGTTATTCTTTGAAAATCAGTTAATTTGACCTCAATTTTTCAAAAGTTGATGAATTTTGATGATGTTTTGCAGGTTTTGCTTCGGAATTGATTTGGAACAAGTTTAATAAAGAGAATTCTAGATTTTATCCATGAAAACTAGTCCGAATCAATCAACTTTCATCAAAAACCATTGTTCTTTGAAAACAGAAATTTTTTGAACAAAAATGGGTCCAAATCAGCTCAAATATTAAGAGTTAATAGCCATTTTCGTCCCTGAGGTTTGGTCCAGTTTGCCACTCCAGTACAAAAGTTTTTTTTTTTTGCAATCTCTTACCTGTGGTTTGGATTTTTTTGCCAAATTCGTCCTTTTCACTAACCCAGTTAAAAAATCTCGTTAGTGTCAGGGGTAGGGTTGTCTTTTTACCAGTCAGGGACGAATTTGGCATTTAAAATTCAACCTTACCTCAGGGACGAATTTGGCATTTAACTCTTAATTTAAATACTTCTAATTACCAAGTTGTTTATGCATCAGTGGTTTGTACAATTGGCTTTAAGGGTGTTATGTGCTTGCTTGGTTGTACCTTACGTGTTGAGGGTTGTACATAAACACACACCTCACCTATACACGCGTCATCTTCTTCTTCCCTTGCCCCTCTTTTTCCCTGGTCTCTTTTTTCCAGACTTATCTTCTTCTTCTCTCTTTATAACCCACCTCCTCATCTCTCTCTCTCTCTCTCTCTCTACATGTAACCTCACACCGTCACCACCATTCTTCTAAATAAAATTTGTCAGCCGCCCCATTTTCTAGACCATAATCTGCATCTACAGGCATAGCTTTGTTCAAAACGTCCGTTGACTGAGCCGCATCTCCCTCCAAACCAGCTACAGAAACATTTTCCACATCATTCAAAGCAGCCTTGACCACCACAGGCCAGCGTGACCGGAGCTCTGGAAGCGGTGGAAATAGGTTGAAGGTATCTTTACTTTTGTGACCTGTGATAATTGTTCTGTTTGTTTACAAATGTACTGTTTTTGTTAAGATTTAGGGCTTTAGCAGTGTTCGATTAGAACATATTCAGTTTGAAAAATTCTTTATTGACATCGTTTGCTTTGATTTCTAATGTTATATGTTTCTCTTTGGTTTTCAGGTCCTGTTTTTCGTCATTTGGCTTTCAAAATCTGGACATTCGGTTTCATATAAAAAAAGAGGTACGTGAATTTGATTTACGCTTTTTATTTTGACTTTTATTTTAGGCTTAATTGATGAGTCATGGGAGATCGTCCATTTTTATGCAATTTAGGAATTTATACAGAGTTAGTAAAATCATTATTGACTACAAAAATAATGCTACCCTAATATGTCATGTACGTATTCGTATATATCATTTGCATCTTTAAAGTTTGCCTCATATTTGTCGTTCTTTCAGCCGCCTGTTTATCGTCTTCTCGGTTTTAGAGTCAAGAGATTTGGTTGTGTATAAGAAAGAGG
This sequence comes from Ambrosia x helenae, assembly GCA_030844895.1. NCBI lineage: Eukaryota > Viridiplantae > Streptophyta > Magnoliopsida > Asterales > Asteraceae > Ambrosia > Ambrosia x helenae. The sequence continues at coordinate 105,012,217 of CM061234.1, forward strand.
TATGTGTGCTTGCTGTTGGTTGTCTCTGCTTGATTTGAGATTGAACCGGTTGATTACATGGCATTTGCTATGTATGTTTCATTATTATTTTAGTTAAAGGTTTTTATTTATGTTGCAATTGTTACATTCCTACACACTAAATGAATTTTTAAATTCTTGCAAAATAGCGATTACATTCTATTTAGGTTTTTGCAGGATAGAAAGCAAGCAAACGTGAGGGGAGCAAATCATGAACATATCTTACAAAATAGTTCATTAGGTATTATTATTTGCCTCTTTGTTTGCTATTTTTTGCTATGTATTTGTGTAAACAGTTTCTGATTTTGTTTGTATATGGAAATTTAGGTGTGTTTTTTTTAATGTGGTTTTTTGTATACATGTTATATGTATTGTCCTTAAATTTTTGTCTTTTGTATACATGTTATGTGCATTGTTCTTGCTATGCTTTGCTTTTTTTAATGTGGTTTTTTGTATACATGAGTCATGCATTGTTCTTAGATGATGACAAATATGCATGCCTGGAACATCAAAAAGATTAATACATCATCCTGCTTTATTCCCAGTGGCTTCATAACATGCTTTGCTGTAGAAAGATAGCAAAATTGTTGGCAACAGTGGAGTCTTGGAGCACTCGTAAAGGAGCCTTTTCACCGACTAAAATATTTTTTACCCAGTGGAGTCTTGGAGCACTCGTAGAGGATTATTAATATTTTCTATGCAATGTTTTGTAAATATGTTTGTATGTTGAACGTAACAATGTAATTTAAATATGAGTCATGTCACTAACGATTCATAATAAATTATTTAAAAATTCATAATAAAATATATTTAAAAATTCATAATAAATTATTTAATTAACAATTATTTTAAATTAAGAGTTAAATGCCAAATTCGTCCCTGAGGTAAGGTTGAATTTTAAATGCCAAATTCGTCCCTGACTGGTAAAAAGACAACCCTACCCCTGACACTAACGAGATTTTTTAACTGGGTTAGTGAAAAGGACGAATTTGGCAAAAAAATCCAAACCACAGGTAAGAGATTGCAAAAAAAAAACTTTTGTACTGGAGTGGCAAACTGGACCAAACCTCAGGGACGAAAATGGCTATTAACTCAAATATTAACATGATAAATATACATATATGCACATGTGCATATATATCTATATTGCTTAAATAATTATAACTGACCTTTTTTAACTTCCTGATCAACGATTATGGCATCATCCTCATTTGCATCCGGCAGCTTTTTTGACCTCGTATACCCCGATTATAACACAAAAGTTACATTCTTTGATTTTTATCCCATCTTTGACTACAAATAATAAACAACACATAAGAAAACTAAACTTTCAATCTTAATGCACATGTGCATTAACTTTACTTTTTTCATTACCACAAAACATATGCACATGTGCATTAGAGTGAAAGACCTTAATGATAACAAGATTTCAGCCATAATGCACATGTGCATTAACATTAATTATATCATTACCATATAAATTATGCAAATGTGCATTAATATAAACGGCCTTAATGGTACCAAATGGCTTTCGCTTTTTTTACCGTCTAGCCTATCCATTGCCTTCCGTGCTTCATCTTCTTACTTGTAACGGGCAAATGCAAATCGGCGCGACTCACTAGTCTTGATGCAAATAAAACACGATCCAACGAGATGAGAAACGCAAAATTTAATATCTCTTTAAATAGCTACATATCTTATATCATATTATAAACTATGTGCATACTTGTAACGCATAAATGTATATCCAAACGAATCATCAGTCTAATACCCAATAACTAATGATTAATGAGCTAAATTGAGGACTTTGATTTTTTATCATTCCACTAGCCCTAAAAGTCAAGTTTTAACAAAACTAAATGCAAAAAAATCATATTAACAACAAAAAATCAAGTATTCACACTTCACAGCTTCACAACAAAACTTCAATAATTGATCATTAGTCCTACATTTTGTCACCACGTGATTTTTACATTTTCTTCACTTTTCACTTAATTTGTATTTGGTCTAAACACACACACACACTATATATATATATATATATATATATATATATATTAAAGGCATCATAATATCCATTAGCACTGTGTAAAGCTCTATAAACTACAATTGGTTGAGCAGTTCGATTCACAAACTTCAATTAATCACCAAATCTGATTCACAAATTCATATTAGCCCCAAAAAAAACAAGCATTCACCAAAGAACAAAAGAAATAGAAAGTTTACGACCAAACTGTATAACATCTATACTAAAGTTTTAACATAAATGAACTCAGATTTTATATTTGTATTAAGATAACTGCTGAATCGTGTTTCACCTGATTTGTGAATCAATGAACCGATCATACATAAACCAAGAAAGATATATAATATATGGACTTTACCTATTTACGAGATATCTGATGGTTGCCTTGTTTCTTACGCCTTCTCTTTCATCGGTGAGGTTTGCACCTTCCTTCTGCATTTACACTGATTTGGTGGTGGTAGTGCGGTGATGATTTGGTGGTTAGATGCGGTGGTGGTATGGTTGATTGATGGTGGATATGAGAGAGCTAGGGTTTGGATGATAAAAAGGGGGAAGATGATGAACCTGATGTATGTTTTTCTGTTTCACGTTTTTTTATTTATTTTATGTCTTTATCCATATTTACAAAAATACCCCATGTTCACATTGGTTCCTTGGTTCTCTCCCTAAAGTTGGTTCTCGCATGATCCCTACCCTATCCATATATCCATATATCTATCCATTGGCATTTAGATAGGCAAACATACGTAGTGTTTTTAGTAAGAAAGTTATGATTATTTAGACATGCGTCACCAATCCTTGATAAATTTAGATATTACACATCAATGTGAGTGAAATTACACTAGTTCGGGTTTTGCTAGACTTTTCAAGCGACTTATGCATATAAGATAGTGTCAAATACGTGTTCTAGATTAAATGTTGACTTGAAACTGTACGGATTTTGACCTAGGAAATCGACGGGTGTCACATGACATATGAAGATCGCCAGGCTCGAAAAGCTTTATCGAGCCGAGACTTGACTTATCGTGCTATCAATCCTATTATTTATATTATTTAATTTAAAATATTAACTAATAAACACTAAACGAGCCGAGCCTGAGCCTAAGAAACTACCAAAGAGCCAAGTTCGAGCACGAGCAACTATTAGCTAATCAAGCTCGAGTTCAAGCCTGGTCGGGCTCGGGCTCAGCTCGGCTTATTTACACCGCTAGGTTTCACTAAGCAATCAATTCAAATGTATCTTGTTGGAAAAATAGGTGAAAATGTAATTTTCACAATTTTGGGAAAATGATTTTTCCTAAGTTTTGGACAAAATATATATTTGAAACTGAGGTTTATTTATATATTTCTTTGTGGGTTTATGTTCTATGTTGTGAGAGCTCCGCAACGAACCAAACCGCGTCCAAAACGGAGCTAAGATGAATGAGATATCGATGCTCAAAAGTAGAGGAGTGAAACAACTAGTTGGGAATGTGAAATGGAAAGTGGCAAGGAGAACTTGTCCCACATTGGAAGGGAGATGAGTCTTGGACTTGTTTATAAGGAAGGACCTCCCATCCTAAGTGTTCCATAAAATCACACACTATGGAAGTCGCGAAGGGTGCGAAGCACCCTTAACTCGCACTCGCACATGCGCGCGTGGCGTGGGCGATGAGGCGCAATGTGGCGCTTTGATGGCGCACTTTGCACTTCGCACACTCGCGTCGCCGCTTGAGAGCCGCCTTCGTATTTTTGATGGTGCGCAGGTGGTTCAGCAAGATAGGCGGACGCGGAGAACGAGGACTTCCGGTGACGTAGATGCGGAGAACGGGATGATCCGCTGACGCAGCACTGGAAGTCAGAGACAGGTGGCATCCTGTCCTGCATGGCGCGCGGGTGGCGGACTCGTGACGTAGAACGGGATTACGTGGCGCACGCGCGCGTAACTTGTGCCTGCGTGGCGGGTCACACACCAGTGTGCTTCTGACGCACACGCGAACTCCCAACGGTTCAGAGCTGCAGTGTAACTGACAAGTCAACAGTTTGACTAGGAATTAAAGCAGCATTAAATGCCATTAAAGACGTTTAATGACATTTAATTTTCTGCATTTAATTCTTTTGACTTGTAACAACCTTTGGCTCCTATAAAAGCCAAGGCCTTGGCACTGCAGAAAACACCTAAAAATCACTTCTCCTCTCTAAAATCTCTCTAGCATTTTTCTTCTCTGTTCTTATCAAGATCAAGGTACAAGTCGGGTTTAGTGCTCACTCCGGCAGTAAACACTGCTTCGGCTGTTGTACCCTGGGAAACAAAACGAGTCTCCGGTAGGCTCGGAATTTGTTTTAAGGGCCCCGTGTCAAACACGATCCTCAGCAACAATAATTCTATTTTCTTATCATCTTCTTGTATTTTCTTTTCTTTTCAGTTATAATTGTATTTTATTTCCTTTGCTTATTGTATTGCAAAAATAATAAGAATTATTTATTTATTTTGCACGAACGGTTCCTACAATCTTAAAACAAAATTTTAAAACACCGTTCGTGTATCACGAAAAACCATTCTTTAGTGATTCGAACAAGTTTTGATTCACTTGGAATTGTGTTTTAAAAACAGTTCTTATTTTTTTTTTCTCTATATTTTCGAGGTTCTTGATAAAATAGAGAAAAATTCCTTTGTTCTTTTATTTTTCTACAAAAATCAATTGGTGACTCCTCAAAGTTGGACTTAGAGGATAAATCTTTTGGTTTTCCTAGAAAAAGCTACTGAACCATTTGGTGATTCCTCAAAGTTGGACTTAGAGGATAAATCTCTTGGCTTCTATAGGAAAAGGAAACAAAGAAATCTTGCGATTTAATTTTCTTTTCTTTCTATCTTCTTGGTCGTAGCATTAGACCCTACCTTAGGGTGGTCTCTATTTATTCACTTTGGTGTATTTAAATAGTTTGCTAAATCAAATTAGAAGATTTTTGTTGACAATAACTAAGTCATTTTTCTTTATATAAAACAGCGTTTTTATTATAAATATTAACTTAGTTGGTTTCTACATTTCAGAATGTCAACTTCGGAAAACACCACCGTTGTCGGAACACCCCTGCCTAACGTCACAGTGGGAGCGTCTACTGTGGCGAACCATGCTGAAAGACCTGAAAAGTTTTCGGGTCTCCACTTCAAAAGGTGGCAACAGAAGATGTTCTTCTATTTGACTACCTTGAGCCTTGCGAGGTTCTTAACGGAATCCGCTCCCCAACAAAAAGAGGGGGAGAGCGATGCTCAATTTCAGAGCACGCTAGATGCTTGGAAGCATTCGGACTACCTATGTCGTAACTATGTACTAAATGGCCTCGTGGATTCGTTGTATAATTTGTACTATCCTCTAAAGACTGCCAAAGAGTTATGGGACTCTTTAGACAAAAAGTACAAAACGGAGGATGCTGGAACGAAGAAATTCGTTGTAGCCCGTTTCTTGGACTTTAAAATGGTAGATTCCAAAAGTGTGATGAACCAAGTCCAAGAGTTGCAAATTATACTGCACGAAGTCCATTCCGAGGGCATGGTAATTGGTGAGACATTTCAAGTGGCAGCCATGATTGAAAAGTTACCTCCTAGTTGGCTTGACTATAAGAATTATCTCAAGCACAAACGAAAGGAGATGACTCTTGAGGAGCTTATTGTTCGTCTTCGTATTGAAGAGGATAATAGAATTGCTCAAAAATCCACCATGGTGCGCGCCGAGGCTAAGGCAAATATGGTGGAACATGGGCAATCCTCAAAGGCTAAAAAGGCTAAAGGTGGGAAGAAGAACAAGGGAAAAGCAAAGGTTGACCTTGGACCAAAGAAGGAGGTTGCTAAAAAGAAACCTCAATCTTTCCAAGGGAAATGTTACAACTGTAACGAGATCGGGCACCAGTCTAACCAATGCAAGAACCCAAAGCGCGAGCGTGCGCATATGGTGGATGATGATGGAATGCCTTTAGTGGCGATGATAACCGAGCACGGAGCTATGGTTGAAGAGGTCAACGTGGTGGGGGATAACAACCCATCAGGATGGTTCGTTGACACGGGTGCAACCCGCCATGTTTGTGGAGATAAGGCTCTTTTCTCGACATTCAAGGAACTGACGGGTGAAGATAAGATTTATATGGGAAATAAGGCTACCGCCGACATCAAGGGTGAAGGCGATGTGATCTTGAAAATGACTTCCGACAAGGAACTCAAGTTGAGCAATGTTCTTTATGTGCCAGAGATACGCAAGAACCTCGTGTCAGGTTGGATGCTTAACAAGTTTGGATTTCGTCTTGTGTTTGAATCGGATAATTTTGTTCTCTCTAGGCGTGGAATGTTTGTAGGCAAGGGCTATGCCCTTAATGGTATGTTTAAAATGAATGTTTTGGTTGTTAAAAATGAAATGAATGAAAACGCTACTACTTCTACTTATATGATCGAGTCTTCTAATGTTTGGCATGGTAGACTAGGACATACAAATTTTCGTTCAATACAACGTTTAATGAAATTAAAAAGCATACCTACATTCCACATTGAATCCGATTCTAAATGCGAACCATGTGTTGAATCCAAACTTACAAGATCATCGTTTAAACCGGTTGAACGAATAACCGAACCACTTGATTTAATCCACACTGATGTATGTGATTTAAAGGCGGTTCCCACAATGGGTGGAAACAAGTACTTCATCACGTTTATTGATGATTGTACTAAATATTGCTATGTATATTTACTTAAAAGTAAAGACGAAGCAATAGACAAGTTTATCTTGTACAAAAATAAAGTTGAGAATCAACTTAAAAAGAAAATTAAAGCTTTTAGAAGCGACCGAGGGGGCGAATATGTTGCACCTTTTGCGAGTTTGTGCGTAAAAAGTGGAATTGTACACGAGTGTACCGCTCCCTATTCTCCACAATCAAATGGCACCGCGGAACGAAAGAACCACACATTAAAAGAAATGATGAATGCCATGTTGATTGGTTCGGGCGTGAACCACGAAATGTGGGGGGACGCCATTCTTTCAGCTAATTATATTTTGAACAAGATACCACTCAAAAATAGGGACGAGACTCCTTATGAATTATGGCTCAAAAGAAAACCAACGTACAAATACCTCAAAGTGTGGGGGTGCCTAGCAAAGGTGATTGTACCACCTCCTAAGGCTCTTAGGATAGGACCCAAAACCGTTGATTGTATTTTCATTGGTTACGCACACGAAAGTAGTGCACATCGGTTTTTGGTGTATAAGTCCAAAAATCCTGATGTCCACGAAAACACTTTCATAGAGGCAAGTCCTAATGTTGTTTCATACTTTGAGAATGTGTTTCCTATGTTAGGACAAACACATGGAACACCATCTATACCGTTTGAAGATGTACCTTCAAGTTCATCAACACCGGTTGACGATGATATTCATGATCAAAGACATAAACGACCTGAGATAGAAGAAGGTGAGCTTAGACGAAGCAAACGGGCAAGGGTTGAAAAATCCTTTGGTCCAGACTTCTTGAGCTACATGGTTGAGGGTGAGCCCAATACCTACCGCGAAGCGGTCACCTCTTCGGAAGGGACTCAATGGAATGAAGCAATTAAGAATGAAATAGATTCTATATTGCAAAATCATACTTGGGAGCTAGTAGATCTTCCGCCTGGTTGTAAACCACTTGGATATCGTTGGATATTCAAGAAGAAGATGAAAGCTGATGGAAGTATTGATAAGTATAAGGCTAGGTTGGTAATCAAAGGATTTAGACAAAAGGAAGGCCTAGATTATTTTGATACTTACTCGCCTGTCACACGAATAACCTCTATTCGATTGGTTCTTGCTATAGCGGCTTTACGAAATTTGGAAGTTCACCAAATGGACGTCAAAACCGCATTTCTAAATGGCGATTTAGATGAAGAGATTTACATGGAGCAACCTGAAGGTTTCTCCGCCCCAGGACAAGAGGGCAAAGTATGTAAACTCGTCAAGTCTTTGTATGGCTTGAAGCAAGCTCCAAAACAATGGCACCAAAAGTTTGATCATGTCATACTTGACAATGGTTTCAAAATAAAGGAGTGTGACAAATGTGTCTATTCGAAAGACACACCGGGAGGTTATGTTATTTTATGTCTTTATGTAGACAATATCCTTATCATTGGGAGTAATGACAAAATGATAAAATCTACAAAAGACATGTTAAAAGCGAGATTTGATATGAAAGACATGGGTATAGCGGACGTGATTCTTGGAGTCAAAATCGTTAGAACCCAAAACGGTCTTGTGCTAAATCAATCTCATTATGTGGATAAGATTCTTGACAAATTCAATTCAGGAGACACGAGTATAGCTCGAGGTCCAATTGATACGACCCACCATCTAAGTAAAAATAGAGGCGAGGGTGTTGCTCAATTAGAGTACTCAAGAATCATTGGCAGTCTAATGTATCTAATGACATGTACCAGACCCGACTTGGCTTACGCGGTAAGTAGGCTAAGAAGATATACTAGTAATCCAAGTGAGGAACATTGGAAAAGTATAAAGAGGGTGCTTAAATACATCAGATACACACGAGATTATGGACTGCATTATACCCGTCATCCAGCAGTGATCGAAGAATACACTGATGCAAACTGGATATCGGATATAAAAGATTCCAAATCTACAAGTGGTTACGTGTTTACACTTGGTGGAGCGGCTATATCTTGGAAATCGTCTAAGCAGACGGTTATAGCTAGATCCACGATGGAATCTGAATTTATCGCTTTAGATAAATCGGGAGAAGAAGCGGAGTGGCTACGTCAATTTGTGGAAGATATTCCAAGATGGCCAAAGCCATTGCCTGCTATTTGCGTATATTGTGACAGCCAATCAGCAATTGGTAGAGCTAAAAGCTCAATGTACAATGGCAAATCAAGGCATATTCGACGTAAACATAACACGGTACGACAACTACTCAATACGGGTGTTATCACAATTGATTATATTAAATCAATAGATAACATTGCAGACCCGTTAACGAAAGGCTTAAGCAATGAGCAAGTTTATAAGTCGTCAAGAGGAATGGGACTAAAGCCCTTGGAAAAAGGAAGTATGAGGGAAACCTAACCTAGTTGACTGGAGATCCCAAGATCTAGGTTCAATTGGACAACTTAATCATATGACCAAAAGGGAGTCACTGTGGGGGGAGTACCCCAACACTAAATAAAGGGAGATATATACTTCCTAGTCCATTCCAATCAGTGACATTGAGGAGAAGGCTAAGCATATTTTCTGGTTAATGATTGAGCGTAATCAAGTAACCATGATGCTTTTAATGATTCGGTTGAATCACCTATGTTAGAGAGAAGTGTGGTCGCTTCGAATGGATATGTGGGGAGGCACATATCCTAGAGCTCTCGCAGAACCAGGACAGTGTTCCATGACCATAAAAGGACACGACAATGAGGAGTTGGCATAACTAGGGAGAGTGTTGTGTGAAGTGTATTGTCGTTTACACAAACGGGGGTATGTTCAAAGACATCAAGTTCTACATATCGCTAGTAGGCTAAGTATGCTTCACAAAGGAAGGTTCAAAGGTTACGCCTACCTATCCTGCAATGCTCAACTGTCGACTTGTATTTTGATACTCGTAAGAACGGGGCGATCTCCATTCATGTGGGGGATTGTTGGAAAAATAGGTGAAAATGCTATTTTCACAATTTTGGGAAAATGATTTTTCCTAAGTTTTGGACAAAATATATATTTGAAACTGAGGTTTATTTATATATTTCTTTGTGGGTTTATGTTCTATGTTGTGAGAGCTCCGCAACGAACCAAACCGCGTCCAAAACGGAGCTAAGATGAATGAGATATCGATGCTCAAAAGTAGAGGAGTGAAACAACTAGTTGGGAATGTGAAATGGAAAGTGGCAAGGAGAACTTGTCCCACATTGGAAGGGAGATGAGTCTTGGACTTGTTTATAAGGAAGGACCTCCCATCCTAAGTGTTCCATAAAATCACACACTATGGAAGTCGCGAAGGGTGCGAAGCACCCTTAACTCGCACTCGCACACGCGCGCGTGGCGTGGGCGATGAGGCGCAATGTAGCGCTTTGATGGCGCACTTTGCACTTCGCACACTCGCGTCGCCGCGAGCCGCTTGAGAGCCGCCTTAGTATTTTTGATGGTGCGCAGGTGGTTCAGCAAGATAGGCGGACGCGGAGAACGAGGACTTCCGCTGACGTAGATGCGGAGAACGGATGATCCGCTGACGCAGCACTGGAAGTCAGAGACAGGTGGCATCCTGTCCTGCATGGCGCGCGGGTGGCGGACTCGTGACGTAGAACGGGATTACGTGGCGCGCGCGCGCGTAACTTGTGCCTGCGTGGCGGGTCAGACACCAGTGTGCTTCTGACGCACACGCGAACTCCCAACGGTTCAGAGCTGCAGTGTAACTGACAAGTCAACAGTTTTGACTAGGAATTAAAGCAGCATTAAATGCCATTAAAGACGTTTAATGACATTTAATTTTCTGCATTTAATTCTTTTGACTTGTAACAACCTTTGGCTCCTATAAAAGCCATGGCCTTGGCACTGCAGAAAACACCTAAAAATCACTTCTCCTCTCTAAAATCTCTCTAGCATTTTTCTTCTCTGTTCTTATCAAGATCAAGGTACAAGTCGGGTTTAGTGCTCACTCCGGCAGTACACACTGCTTCGGCTGTTGTACCCTGGGAAACAAAACGAGTCTCCGGTAGGCTCGGAATTTGTTTTAAGGGCCCCGTGTCAAACACGATCCTCAGCCACAATAATTCTATTTTCTCATCATCTTCTTGTATTTTCTTTTCTTTTCAGTTGTAATTGTATTTTATTTCCTTTGCTTATTGTATTGCAAAAATAATAAGAATTATTTATTTATTTTGCACGAACGGTTAAAACAAGTGGAGGTACAAGGAAAACAGTAAAGCTGAATAAGCAATAGTTTTATTTTTTTTAATTGATTATAATTCCTTAATTTTGGAGATTGTATTCTAGTCTATATTTATCATTGTTCTATTTAAACATGTGATTCCCTTTGATCATTATTCAGAAAAATAACACACAACTTATCAATTTTTTATGGTATCGGAGAAAAGAATCAGTCATCACGCCGATCTGACATGACCTAATCCTAATTCGCCTCAACAAATGTGATGCAGGAGCATCCATATTATCTTTTCTTTATTTTAAATTTTAAGTTTCCTATTTATCTTTATTTAGTTTCCTATTTCTATTATGATTCTTAGTTATAAACTAGGTTTTATCTAGCCGCGCGTTGCGGCGGCGACAATCTGATTTAGAAAATAATTAAGTAATGACATAGCGTTGTGATACTTCAAATTCCAAATCAATCCTAAATCAATTTTCATAGAAATAGTGCCGCTGATGCTGCGCGTTGTAACGATCTCTTCCATTAATCATACAACTCTTTCAAAACAAATCCACCCAAAAAAACATAACATAAATTCGTCAACCAAAAAAAGTGATAAAACATAGTTGAAATCATCATTGAAATAAATTTATTAAATGCCTAACGCTATCAAACGGCATCTTCATGCATGACTTGACACTCGCGTGTTGCGCGGGTTTGTGTGTCGCTTTTTATGTAGTGGTTTATTCATAACCGCGTGTTGCGCGCTTGACAATCCGATGCTCAAATGTGGCGATTAGGTGTTTTAAAAATTGGTGGACGTCACAAACGAATAAGATTGAAATAAAATAACTGAACGAATATAGTTGACTAAAGTAACATTTAGCGATTAGAAGAAAAGAAAACTTGAAGTGAGTTTATAATTTACAATTGTAAACACCAAACAATTGTCTGTATACCTGTAGTCTTCGCTTGTCTGAATTCTGTGCTGATCTATGATATAAAGACAAACAGATCTATGTCAGGTACCCTGAATTATGCAATCTCAGCTGAGTACCCTGAATTGTAACACCCCGAAACCATTCGTTCGCCTAACTACGCCATTAAGCGTGATTAGAAATATAATAACATGACACTTAGAGGATAATAATATGGGTTATATTCTAACATGGAAATAACCTAGTTAATAATATTATGTTTATAAATTAATAAAAAGGTGTTTAAACTATCTTATGAGTTAGTTTTTATACGAAAATGACAGTGGGATAACTTGAGGGACTATAGTTGCCATCTAGCCAAACAAGAAATATGTAATGGTAAATTGAGTGAGAGAACACACACTTGTGTGTGTGTGTGTGTGTATGCGATTAACATCAAGAGGTTCACCTCCTTGAACCTCAAACCCCAAAACACCAATTTCAAGCTCAAATCCAAACCAAATCAAGGGGGTTTTTCAGTGCATTAGCAAGAAACGGGTTATCTAAGGCCTATAGAACATCAAGGTACCTTTTATTTGGTAGAAATTGATGTTATATTCGTTTTTTATTCTTATGAAAATTTAGGGTTTTGATAAAAATGTGGAATTGATGGCTAATATGGGTTACCCTAGTCTTGGGGAGCCTTAAACATGTATAATCCGGTTACAAATCACATTAATATGTGTATTTGATTTTGATCATATGCTTATGTATACGTGTAGAATTTTGGGTTTTAACCTCTAGGTTGAATCAACTTATATCTAGTAATATTTGTGACTCTTAGGAGTTGTTAATATGAGAAATTTAGGCAAAGTTGTTTAAATAATGTAATATGATGATGATTAGACAAATGATTATGCTTTGGCTAATCTTGAGCTTTTGAAACTATGTATATTGGTGGATGCACACCAAATGTTTGATGAAATGCCTAGATGAGTTATTCTCAACTAGACATGTAAGAAAATGGCTATGGATTTAGCTATAAATGGGTAATGAATACATGATTTATTGATAGTGAATTAATTCCATGTTATGTATTCTAATAATCAAGTTTGACATGTCTCTAGGTTAGGTACAAGAACTAGGGATGCAAACGGGTCAAACGGATGCAAGTAATGCGTATGGAAGCAAGAACGGATATGAGGTAAGTTTTACTTACACCAATGTACTATAACATAGCTTAATTGTTATAAACATTAGTTTTAAATCTTGAGTGTGAGATAAAGATAAACCCCAAGGGGTAGAATCTATTAAGCGGGTCGCCTTATGTGCGCTCAATACAAAATGTGGTTTTTGACCTTTATCGAGATAATGAATTATGAACAAATGGAGAAATCCATCAAACGGGTCAACTAATCAAGATATGTGAGAATGATGTTTTAATCCAAATTAAATCAATTAAATGAAGTCGTTAAGCATGATGTTAAATGGGTCAAGTTTGTGTCACTCAATCCATAGATAAAAACATGGGTATCATAGTATTATGAACTATGAGTCTAAACGGGTCAAATGGTGATGTCCTCACCATGTGAGTTCAACACTTGATGCTTGCATTCCAAACATTAAGATTCATAAAGTTAAACGGGTCAAATGGCAAGTTATTGCCATTTGAATTCCGAGAAATTAACGTTGCCTATTTAGAAAGCATACAGGTAAATGCATTCGCGCGTGCATGCTCAATGCTAAGAATCATGGAGGATAAACACAAGGTAGGGATATGGGTCAAGGTCACCCGGTAAGTCCGTAGTCAAATAAACGTCTTCGGGCGAAGCAACATAGGTGATAAAAGCACTCACACGAAGTGTGGATGCCCATCAAGTAAGTTATTTCCATAACTATGTCTAATGCGGTCTAATGCGCTTAGAAACTACTAAACAAGTGAAAACTTGAGAAAGGATGAAAATCTAAGTCCGGAAGGACTTAGAGGCTTTTAAACAAGTCAATGAGTCAAAAACATTGAAATTGGAATAAGAGGTTTCGCCACGGATGGCTAAATTGAAATATTTGACCATGAAGGGTCATTTTGGGAATTTAAAAGATTACTAAAGGTTGAATCTAAGAAACTAAATCATAATGAAACAAATCGGATAAACGCTTTTGTTGATCAAGTGTCTAATGACTTGACAACTTAATCGGTAGGCATTTTGTGCGGTCAAAAAGTGTCTTGTTTGATTCAAGGCCTTAACGGGTCAATATGGGTAAAAATCAACATAAACACTTAAAACTTTGAACCGGGTCATAGCATTATGAACCGGACTATAATTTCAGTCAACCAAAGGTTTATTTAGTCGGCAAGTCAATACTTCAGCTTCGGGAATCATCGAATGCGGTTGCGACATGATTCCCATGCTTAAAATCACCAAATTTACATAAGAAGATGTGAGCGGCCGCTCACAGAGACCGCGCGGCCGCTCATAGAGAACAGCATGACGGCTCGATCTTTAAAATTGCATATAAAATCGTAGAAAAATCGTTAGGAGGTGTTCTTTATATGCCTGGAAAACTCTCGGGGCGTAGAACAATTCTTATTTGAAAGTCGAAGTCGGATTCTGGGTTTTAGAAGGGGTAAAGGCGATCCAAACAGCTGCTGCGCATAAGTTGCAGCAGTTTGTACTCCTAAGATAGGGCCGTTTGGCCTGGTTCGTTCCGTTTCGACGTGTAACGACTCTCATACTAGTTTAAATGTATTATTGACAAACCACTAACCATTCTTTGTGTGGTGGTGTTAGGTAAACATTTGATGGACATCCCGGAGCAAGGATCAAGTCGCGAGAAGAACCGAACACGCCCGAACACTCATCAAGCTTCCGCAGTAGAATTCAAGAGTCTCCCGTGAAATTGCGAAATCTCATCATATGTTGTAATAGTTAAAGTGTAGAAATCAAAAAGTATTTATCACGATAATTTAAGTTTTTCTTAAATATCTAAGTTTTAATCGGGAGTGGTTTTAAGTAAGTTCAAAACCCGTATGATTAGGCATTGATTGCGTGATTACGGGTTATGGTCTTACAAGTGGTATCAGAGCCATAAGTTTGAGGGATCCGAGTGTTGGGAAGGACACTTGGACTCAAACCGTGCGCTCAAAATGTTGAAGGGTGTTCGGTTCGAGACTTGATCGAGGAATCCGGTAAGTAATACCTATAATGAACATCCGTTTTGATCGGAAATTGTTATAGGTAATCAATAGTAATATCGTGCAGATACACGCTATCTCAAAAGCTTGATAAGGAAATGGTTAGGTACTCATGGGGCATATCCAAAAGATTGATTCGGGCAACGATAATCTCGTATAACAAGAATTCTAACATCACTATTGCAGTGATGCATACTAATACTGAAATGTCATGTTACTAATTAATTGAAATTATAAATGTGACAGGGATGATAACATCTTATTTGATCGAGAGAGGATCAAATGATTCACCAAACGAGGTTGTAGAGGTTTCGGGAGCACGGCTGATAGCATGCTCACTAAGGACCAAGTCAAGTAACGACTCGGGCTAATGGATCAGTAACGAAAGGGAACACGGGAGCAAGTATCAAACAGGTACATGCTCGAAACCATAGTAGGTGCATTAGTATGCAATTATCACCTGAAGAGTGGTAATTGCATATGTAAGTGTTGGGTCTGCTAACCTGGAGAAGAACAGATGATTAGAAAGCCAAAATATGCTAACAGTTTGATCTTTTGAATAAACAGTCTTTACAACTTACTTCTCCTAAAAGACTGCTGACTCTAACAACTGTTCTATCCAAACAACTGCTTAACAACTGCTGATACAAAGGACTGCTGAATAAACAACTGATGAAGAACAACTGCTGACCAAAGGTCTAATGAAGAACAACTGCTGACTCAAGTACTGAAGACTAAAGCACTGCTGGAGCCAACAACACTTAGGCTTCAGCAGTGGATACAAGACCATCAGAGTTTTCCTACAACAGCTGTTTACTATCAGTACTTTCAATGTAACAGTAGTTTGTAATAGGCAGATGTTTATGTTTGTTATTCTGTTAGAGGTCACTGTCTTAGGTGACGTCAGCTTAGGTCATCAGTGGTTTAAGTCTGTCTATAAATAGAACAGTGCTTGTACTGTTCTATTGTACCACACACACAAACATTCTCTCAGACAAACACTGTGTGATCAGGCTGAGGGGGAGTAATTGTACGATTGTAATCTTTTAGATAAATGAAAGCTTTCGATCTGAAAACATTTACTCTCTTGTTTTGATTAACAATTTATTATTCCGCTGCACTTTCATTCTATATTCATTTCACTATTATCATATTTAGTTAAACAATCAAAACAATCAAACTCAGATCCTAACAATTGGTATCAGAGCATGGTCAATTAAATTCGATCTAACAAATCAATTTAATAATCAGCTCACAATTATTGATATCGTTTGTCTGTTGGATTGAAAACAGAGTAATAGTTTAATTTCGTTTCAACCGTTTTTAAACAGACTTTGTTTTTTGAAAAATCAGAGAATGGCTTCAATCAATCACGATCCACATAACACTGGCACGAACAACAAGCCACCGATGCTTGTCAGATCTGAATACAATATCTGGCAACGTCGGATGAGCCATGTTCTAGCTCAACAAAACACTGGGTGTTGGAAGTCGGTTATCTTCGGACCACATGTTCCGACTGTGCCGAGTACTGAAGATCCCAAGGTGTTTGAGCCAAAGAAACTTGAAAACTACTCCGACCAGGATTTTCAGAAAATTGAGTTAGATGCTAAGGCCTTCAGTATTGTGGCCATGGCTCTACCAAATGATATATATGATGGGTTGTTACACTGTAACAGTGCAAAGGAGTTGTGGGATGCACTGAAAGAACAGTTTGGTGGGACTGAAGAGGTTATTGAAAACAATCGTGAAATACTTAACCAACAATATGAAACATTCAGTCATGTCAAAGGAGAGTCATTAACTCAACAGTTTGAGAGGTTTAATTGCTTAATTAGTGAACTAAAATTGGTTGGTCTTACTTACCCCCATTCAACCTTGAACCATAGGTTTTTAAGATCATTACCAGACAAATGGGACACTATTGCTATTGTGATGAGAAACTCAATTGGATTTAAAGACCTATCACTGACCCAGCTTCATGGTAAGCTCTTGACCTATGAGAGAGAGCTTAACCAGAAAAAGAAGCTCCAGTACTCTGGAAAAGTGTCTGATGACTATGTATTTGGGAATACAGCACTTTTGGGTCATGATGAGGTGCCTGGAAACACTAAGGATCAGAGTTATGATCATTTCATTGACATAACTTCAGGTTTTAACTCAGGTTTTAACTCTGATTCTTATTCACCAAACTATGCTTTCACAGCCAGTGGTGGTGATATCCAGGCATCTGACAATATATCCTTTGAGTATGATGACCTGAAATACTTTGACCCTGATGATTTGGAAGAAATGGACATTATGCACCAATTGGCCCTTCTCAGTGTAAGAACTAATAATTTTTACAAGAAAACTGGGAGAAGGTTTCCAGGGTTAACTGGCAGATCTAAGGTTGGGTTGGATAAATCAAAGATAAAGTGTTACAAATGTCATAGACTTGGTCATTTTGCTAGGGAGTGTAGGGGTCAACATGGTACACCTATGATAACCTATCCAAATCAAAGACCACAGACCAACACTTATCAGAATTCCTATAATGCCCCTGGACCAAATGTGCAAAACACTGCTCATTTTGCACAGTCCTCAAACACTGTTCCTGTCCAGTATGTCCAAACCACTGTTCCTCAGATCCACTATGTGCAAACACCTGTTGCTCAAGCACCTGTGCAAACGACTGTTGCTTCATCCTCTGCCCCTGCAGAGACCAGTCAACAGAGCTTCTTTACACAAGGCTTTGTTGATTGGAGCAGTCTACCTGATGAATTAACAGATGAAAATTTTGCACTAGTTGCCAAAGCTGAAAATGAACCAGAAAATTTTTGTTTCATGGCCATGGTGGATGAGATTGAATCTGAGGAGGTGGTAACTGAATCTGATGTTGTGACTAATGATGTTGTTAGTGAAGTTGTTACAGGTGAAAAACCTGAAGAAGAGGTTGTGAATCTCACAGATCCCTGGGGTGCATCTGATGACTGTGAGTGCAAGTGTGATTGTGCATTGATGGCTGCTGCTAAGGGAGCTTCTGCTTGTTTAGATAGTCTTTGGTATGTAGATAGTGGAGGCTCCAGGCACATGACAGGATGTAGAGCCCTTCTTCTGGACTTCTTGGCTCATGGAGGGGGTGATATATCCTTTGGTAATGATTCAAAAGGTAAGGTGTTGGGTTCAGGGACTGTACAAGCTGGAAAACTCAAGTTTGAAAATGTCAATCTTATTGATAATCTCAAGTTTAATCTTCTGAGTGTTTCACAAATGAGTGACAAAGGTTATGGATCATTTTTCACAAAGAAAACTTGTAAGATTATTGGGCCAGAAGTGGTGAAAAAGATTGATACCATTATTGCTGAGAGCAAAGCACAACTTGTTGCTCATAGAAGTGGCAATGTGTATGTTGTTGATATGTTAAAGGACAATCCTATGGCAAATGTCTGTCTATTTTCTGCTGCCTCCACTAAGGAGACAGAATTGTGGCATAGGAGATTGGGTCACACCAACCTTAATACTATCAACACACTCTCCAAACAAAGCCTTGTCAGAGGTTTACCATCAAAAGAATTTAAATGTGATGAGCATTGTGTTTCTTGCTTAAAAGGGAAACAACATAAAAGCTCTTACAAATCCATTGATGAGTCCAAAACTAGTCAGTGTCTACAATTGTTGCACATGGACTTGTTTGGCCCTGTTAAAATCATGAGTCTAAGAAGAAAGAGATTTTGTCTTGTCATAGTTGATGATTTTTCTAGGTTTACATGGACTTACTTTTTACATTCTAAGGATGAGACTGCAGGTATATTGAAGGACTTTGTCACCAAAGTTGAAAAACAATATGACTTGCCAGTAAAAGTCTTCAGGAGTGACAATGGAACAGAGTTTAAAAAAAAGGAGTTGGATGACTTCTGTGTGTCAAAAGGGATTGTGAGGCAGTTCAGCATCCCAAGAACACCAGAACAAAATGGGGTGGTTGAGAGGAAAAATAGAACTCTTATAGAAGCTGCAAGAACCATGCTAGCAGATTCTGGTTTGCCACTGTCCTTTTGGGCAGAAGCTGTAAACACTGCTTGCTATGTTCAAAACAGAGTTTTGATCAACCCCAGACATCAAAAAACTGCTTATGAAATTTTGTTCAAAATCAAACCATTAATTTCATTCTTCAAAATCTTTGGTTGCCCATGTTTCATTTTAAATCTCAAAGATTCCATTTCAAAATTTGCAGCCAAAGTAGACTGTGGTTATTTTCTGGGATATTCTTCTACTGCCAAGGCCTATAAAGTGTTTAACACAAGGACCAAGACAATAGAAGAAACTCTGAATGTAAAGTTCAATGAACTTTCATCCCTAAAAATCCCTGCAAACCCTGCTAAATTATTTGATTTAGATAAATTCAAATTTGAAGATATCACTGTTAAACTAACAATGCAGGTATTCCACAGTCTCCACAACAAGATTACAGAACAGATGTTGTGATCCCTAGTCACTACAAAATCTATTCTGCCTCAGAGGAAGCAGCTGTTCAAAACAATTGTCAAAACTCTGCCACAGCTGTGTCAACCACTGTTGGTCAGTCTTATCCTCAAACCACTGCTTCACCCCTCACAATCACTGACCTATCATCTGTTGACAAAAGTCAATCATCTGTTGACAAAAGTCAGTCAAGTTTCACACCACTTGGACCCATTCCTCCATTATCATTCCAAACATCTGATGGCACTACAGAAGTACCAACAGATGTTACACCAACAGAGTCACCAAACCTCTGTCCATCACCTCAAAATGCCATTGTTCCATATCAGGGAGATCTTATTTACTTAAGAGCTCATCCACCAGACCAGATCATTGGCAACATCAGAGAGGGTGTGCTCACAAGAAGCCAATCCTCAAATATCTGTCTTTTTGCAGGTTTCTTATCCCTCACACAACCTGTCAAGTACCAAGAGGCACTGAAAGACAACAGTTGGGTAGAAGCCATGCAGGAAGAACTCCTTCAATTCAAAAGACAACAAGTATGGGAGCTTGTACCACTTCCTAAAGATGTTTGTCCTATAGGAACAAAGTGTGTCTTCAAAAACAAGACTGATGAAAGGGGTATTGTTGTCAAGAATAAAGCCAGGCTTGTGGTTCAAGGCTTCAGACAAGAAGAAGGAATAGATTATGATGAGACTTTTGCTCCTGTAGCAAGACTAGAAGCCATCAGACTCTTTTTAGCCTTTGCTGTCAACCACAACATAAAGGTGTATCAGATGGACAACAAATGTGCTTTCCTTTATGGCAAAATTCAGGAGGAGGTCTATGTATGTCAGCCACCTGGTTTTGAAGACACATTCCATCCTGACTATGTCTACAAGCTCAACAAAGCTTTGTATGGACTCAAACAAGCACCAAGGGCCTGGTATGAAACTCTCTCCACATTTCTCCTATCCATTGGCTTCACAAGAGGTAAAATAGACAAAACTTTATTTCTTAAATGGAAAGGGAAACACTTAATGATTGTTCAAATATATGTGGATAACATCATTTTTGGATCCACATGTAACCAAATGTGTGAAGAGTTCAGAAAACTCATGACAACAGAGTTTGAGATGAGTGCCATGGGTGAGCTTCAGTGTTTCCTTGGTCTTCAAGTGAAACAACTGCAAAATGGCACATTCATTCACCAAAACAAATATGTAAAGAATTTATTAACCAGATTTGAGATGAATGATTGTAAGCCATGTAGTACACCCATGAGTACAGTCAAGCTGCTCACTATTGATGACAAGGATGAACTGGTTGATCAAACACATTATAGATGCATGATTGGGTCTTTACTGTACTTAACTGCATCTAGGCCAAACATTATGTTTGCTACCTGTGTCTGTGCCAGATCCCAGGCTTCACCCAGAAAGTCAAACCTTATTGCTGTGAAAAGGATATTCAGATACCTCAAAGGTGCTCCCACACTTGGTATCTGGTATCCTGCTAATGGAAACATTGAGCTTTCAGGTTATTCAGATAGTGACTTTGCTGGCTGTCACACCACAAGAAAATCCACATCAGGAGGGTGCCAATTTCTAGGGAATGCCTTAGTCTCCTGGCAAAGCAAAAAGCAGGCAGCTGTTTCAACCTCAACAGCTGAAGCTGAATACATTGCTGCTGCAAGCTGTACAGCCCAACTCATGTGGCTTCAAAATCAACTACTGGATTTTGGGATAACTGCACTTCAGACTCCACTCATGTTGGACAGTCAAGTTGCTGAAAATATCATCAAGAATCCAGTCTCTCATTCCACTACCAAACACATTGACATAAGACATCATTTTGTCAGAGACAGCTATGAAAAAGGTTTGATTTCCTTGCACCATGTTCCAACAGAGGATCAGTTGGCAGATGTGTTAACAAAAGCTTTAGACACATCTACCTTTACAAATCTGATTTCCAGAATTGGTATGTTAAACATGGATTAAACAAATAAATTTTCAATAAATCATAATAAAATGTTTCAGAAAATCAAAATTTTTTTATAGCTGTTTTGGTTGAAAAATCTGTTTCAAAACATCTGATCAGATAAAACAACTGTTAGTTGAAAAATCTGTTTCAGAACCTCTGTTCAGATAAAACAACTGTTTCCTTATATATTTATACTATATCTATAAAAAAAAAAAAAAAACAGTTGGTTCCATCAGCTGTTTGTATCAGTTGTTTGCCAAAAACAGCTGTTCTCCACCAGATGTTTCATCCATCAGATGATTGCCACGTCTGCTCATATAAGCAGAGGTTTGGCCACATCAGCGGTTTCATTGAGCCTATAAAAACCCTGTTTTACCACAACAGACGTTACACTGTCTCATTGTATTCAAAATTCTGAAAACCGCCTTCTTCATTCTCCAACCCTCCATCAAATTTCAATCATCCTCACTTTCGAAATCCATTACAATGGATCTTCAAGCTAAAGCCACCCACAATTGTCTCCCCTATCTGGTTAAAACAGATGACAACGTTTCATTCTATTCCACCATTGACATTCTCCTAAACTCCAAATACTTACCCATCTTAACCGCTGACGCCCCCATTTATCTCGATACTCTTCAAGAATTCTGGTTGAATGCTGAGTTTCTACTCCAAGACAAAAAGCCTACTTCCATTATTTCCAAAATTGGAGAAACTAGTATCGTAATTACCCCTGAAACCATATCCACAACCTTCGCACTGAATGACCTGGCAGGTAAGGACTCCTTTACTAAAACAGAGCTTCACACTGAGTTCCAAGAAAGAGGGTATGATGGTCAGATGACTGGATCAACTCTTTTCAAAAAGTTTTTCCCTCCAGTCATGAAATTTTTCTTCCATACCCTTCTTCTTTGTGTCTCTGCTAAGTCCACATCCTTTAATGAAATTCCATTAAGGATGCAATATCTGGGTTATGCCATGTTGTCCAATTCTGACTTCAATCTTTCCCAGGGATTGTTCATGGACTTAGTATCAAATGTGAAAGCAATTAAGTCTGGGTCTAACAATGCTTTTCTTATCTACCCAAGAATTCTTAGTGTAATCTTACAAAAAGTCTTACCAGAAAAAGTTTTCAAAAAGGGTGAGGCAATGCAAATGAAAAGCTTAACTGATGAAACTTTCACTAGAATGTTGGGTGGAAGCACCCAAGAAAAAGTGTCTAAAGTGTCAAAAGTTTCTAAAACACAAACAAAGAGGACAAAGACAACAACTGTTGTCAAAACCTCTGTTGTTGAGCCCACTGCTCCTGGTGATCATGGCACTACATCCAGTGCTGTGAAACCCACACCAGCCACTTCCAAAAAGAAACATCCATCCACAAAAACCACCACTCAACCACAAATGAGGCTTCTGGATGTTGAGGTACCAGAAGAAACCTCTGTTGCACAACAAAAGCAACCTGAAACCACTGTTGTTACTTCCTTACAACAGTTGGATATACCTCCACCTGACCAAACTCCTCATGCATCCTCCCAAAAGGATCATGTTGTAAGCCAAGGGGACACACATCATGATACATTTGAGTCACTTGGCCAAATGTTCACAAGCCCCTCTCCCAGGGCTAATTCTCTTGTTACTCCTCAACCCTCACCATCACATCATGTCCCACAAACCATGCAACCTCTGTTTGAGGCAATTGCCAAATCTCAGGAAGATCCCAGTTCCTCTCTTCCACGTGTCACTGAGAGTATACTCCCACAAATGACTGGTCCTGAGAATATACAATCTGCTATCCAACAAACAGAAGAGGAGGTTACACCACCTGAGTTCATTGCAACTCTAGGTGAGTTTTCAAGTGGAGCAGCCACTACTGATGTAGAGACCACTGTCTCACATCAGGACAGTGATTACATTGCTAAGACTCCCTTGAAGGCAACAACTGTTGAAGCCACTATAGTGTCTCCAAAAACAGTTGGAAGTCCCCAGTACCAAGAAAAAGGGGCATCTGATTCACCTATTAGGACTGAATCAGGTAGAACTACCACTGGTAGGGACTCAGATGATCCTATTAACTTATGAGATGGGTCAAAATACCAAGAATTGACGGACATAGTTTCTGTAATTGAAACCTCTGTAGCTGACATCAAATCAGATGTCAAGCTTATACTGAGCTCTATTGCAGACCTTTCCAAGAGTCAACCATCAACAGCTGATATAGCCAGTGAGTTATGGAAATCAGTTTCCCCCATCATCATAGCTCACAGAAAACTGGTTGATCAGACACATGAGACTTATATGGCTGAGATCAGAAATATGGTAGATGCAAGGTACAAAGATACCCATGCTGATATTAAAGCCATCAAGGACCACCTGCTGAAGACTACTGGCTCTGCCCCTACCACCATTCTCAGGGATGAAAATGATGATGCTTTCACGGCTGATGATGCCAAAAAGGGGGAGAGTGGCAGAGATAGGCTACCAAAGCTGGATCCCTTTGGTTGTCCTCCTTCTCAAAAAGGCCAAGCCATGTCTGCCAACAAACCAGAGTCTACCAAATCAGCTCCACAACAACAACAACAACAAACAACACCACAAAAAACCACTGAGAAGAATAAAGCAGTAGATGACTCTGCAAATATAGAAGCTGAAAAGGCTGCTCAAGAAAAACAGAAAAGAGCTGACACCTTGGAAGTTAAAGCAGAATCATTAGTTGAACTCAAGAAGAAACAACAACAGGAAACTGAAGATGTGGGATCCTCTAAAAGGATGAAAAGGTCTGCTAAGCATGTCAGAAAACCACCATCTAAGTTAAACACCTTTGTTGACAAAACCACTGCTACTGAAACCACTGCCACCCAAAACACTGAAACTACCCAAAACACTGCTTCCCAAACCACTGTACCCAAACCAACAAACATACCTGAACATACAACCACCAAACCTACATCACCAGCTAAATCCCAAACATCTGCTGGACCTACTAAAAGGCCAACAGATGTTAATCCAACCACTGCTACCAAATCACCATCCCCTAAAATCATGTACACAAGGAAGTGAAAATCAACCTTTGTTGTACATGATGAAAACATACATATTTCACCAAACACCACCTCAACTGCACAATCCACTTCTCCTATCACAGCTATTCCAATCACATCATTCTCACCACACACATCCAAGTTCAGATCCCACAGACCACCACCAACCATTACACCATTGGTTGTTCAGTATCCCCTTGAACTTGATCTACTCAAGGGGGAATTACAATCCTTCTACAATACTGAACAACCATCAAAAAGATCCTTCCCATCTCTCCCAAACTTCCCTGTTCCCCTTAACCTTGATAAATATCTGAAATACAAGGGTGAACAGGTGGATGCCATCATTAAGGAGAAATGCAAAGGGAAGGATGACAGGACTGCTCAGGGCATCCATTCAGCAGAGCTTAGCAAACTCAGAAGGATTGAGGATTTTGCTAAGACCCTGAGCAACTCCATGTCCTCCATGCCTCTCAGTGGTGACTTGGAAAAGGAGGTAAGGGATTCTCTTCTGGAACAGATTATGGCAACCAAGCCTTACAAAGCAACCAAGAAGCAGTTCAATGGTTGGACCACACATGCTTTGAGAGAAGAACTACTCAGAATTGATGAAATGGCCAAAGACCCCAAGGCTAAAGTCTCTACTCCTAATTTTGGCAAAGGCAGAGACCCAGTCAGAGCCTTAAAGTTTAAAAGGATGAGGCAAGAGATAGTAGCTGCCAACTATGGGGAAATGAGGTCAGTTTCCAGATGGTCTGAGCTAAGGTTGGTTGAGACATACAAAAGTCTGGAAGAAAACAGAAAGAAGGATCCCAGCCTACCAAGAAAACCAGTTTACACTGATGAGCCAATGATGAAGAGACCCCAACAGACCTTTACCTTGGACAGCTTGCTTGACACCTCTAATCTAACAACTGCTGCAAGAAGACAGTTCAAGAAACAGAAGGAAATGTTAGAGGAAGATCAGAGGAAGTTTGCTGATACATTCATCAAGGAAGGGCTCTTCAATCAAGTACATTTCTTCTCTGATCCTACAACAGAGAAGCTCAGAGAACTCATTGGAAGACCACCTTCACCCAACTCATCAAGAATAAAGATTCAACTCAGCAAATCCACTGACTCAAAGATTCTAAAATGGAAAGTCAACAAGGACAACCATGAATTGACATTGCTCAGGTCAGATGGAAGGGTTCAGAAGATCAGCATGGATGATGCTTACAGTTTATGTGCAGAGGATCACCATACACTGCTAAATCTGGAACTAGAAAGAGATGAAGAAGACTTGTTTGCTCTGAACTTTGAATTACAATTCAAAGGTCAAATCAGAGAAAGTCTGATGACGAATAAAGATCAATAAATAAAGCTGAGTTTTGGCATCATCTGTTCTAGGGGGAGATTGTTGGGTCTGCTGACCTGGAGAAGAACAGATGATTAGAAAGCCAAAATATGCTAACAGTTTGATCCTTTGAATAAACAGTCTTTACAACTTACTTCTCCCAAAAGACTGCTGACTCTAACAACTGTTCTATCCAAACAACTGCTTAACAACTGCTGATACAAAGGACTGCTGAATAAACAACTGATGAAGAACAACTGCTGACCAAAGGTCTGATGAAGAACAACTGCTGACTCAAGTACTGAAGACTAAAGCACTGCTGGAGCCAACAGCACTTAGGCTTCAGCAGTGGATACAAGACCATCAGAGTTTTCCTACAACAGCTGTTTACTATCAGTACTTTCAATGTAACAGTAGTTTGTAATAGGCAGATGTTTATGTTTGTTATTCTGTTAGAGGTCACTGTCTTAGGTGACGTCAGCTTAGGTCATCAGTGGTTTAAGTCTGTCTATAAATAGAACAGTGCTTGTACTGTTCTATTGTATCACACACACAAACATTCTCTCAGACAAACACTGTGTGATCAGGCTGAGGGGGAGTAATTGTACGATTGTAATCTTTTAGATAAATGAAAGCTTTCGATCTGAAAACATTTACTCTCTTGTTTTGATTAACAGTTTATTATTCCGCTGCACTTTCATTCTATATTCATTTCACTATTATCATATTTAGTTAAACAATCAAAACAATCAAACTCAGATCCTAACAGTAAGCAATAGGAAAAATGTGAAAGGTGCATAGTTCACGATAATGAACGATCAATGCACAAACTTAACTTGAACATCGAGACCGGGTTGGGGTAATCATCCCAAACTAATGTTTAGAAAGGCGTTGTGATCATACCAACGAGTGTGATCACACAAAGCTTATTAAATTGAAAACACATCGCTTTTTCTTAATGAATAAAAGGTAAAAACCTAACATTGAATAATTTATCAAGGAAGGGTTTTACCAAATAAAATAGGGGGCACAAGCATGAGCTGAAAATTTGTTTGCATAGGGTGTGATGCCTTAATTATAATAAGTCTGTGCGTACCATATGCGAATTACTTACCCTGGCCAGGTAAGTGTTAAACATATGATACCATGGGTTTCTTATGATTAATACATATACAACCTATGTAACAAAGGCTTAGTAAGTGTGAGGTGCCGGGGGATTTTGGACGTAGTCCACTGTCTAACACGGCAGGGATGCGATCCATGCAAGACCTTGAGCGAGGCACCAGCTAGAATACGTTGGGCTAGCAAAGAGGACAACCAACTGGAGCGTTTGGATGTAGTCCACTGTCTAACACGGCAGGGATGCGAACCATGCAAGACCTTGAGCGAGGCACCAGCTTATACGCTGGGCTAGCAAAACGGGCAATATACGATACAAGTTATCCTGGGTTGATACAAAGATTGACTTGAACCTTAATCAAGGTTTAGTCATAAAGAGATTCAGTTTGGAAATAGATTTGAACCATAATCAAGGTTGAGTCATAAATAGATTTAGCTTGAAAACAGACTTGGACCTTAATCAAGGTTAAGTCATAATTAAACTCGGACTTTTATAGAAGGTTAAATTTGTAAAGAGGGACTTGAACCTTAATCTAGGGTTGAGTCATAATCACATTCGGGTAAGTCGTGAATCTCCGGATTATGACATAAACAGCGGGATTGGGCCATGATAAATCAATAATTCTTTCAACCCTCGGGTTAAGGATGAAAAAGGGGGTAAACTGCAAAAACATTAGATTGTATCGTTGGTACAATTTAAAGCAAATTATGATAATCGGATTGTGTAGTTATTACAATTTGATGCAAACCGTGATAATAAGAGATTAGTCTATACAATACGTTGTAATGACGAATCAACACCAGGTTTTATAAAAAGGAAACCAACCTCAATTTATATTGAGATCGGTAATCAGAAAGAGGACTTTTAGAAACTAAGCGTTCTAAATATATATAAACGATTTGAAATCTAAAACTCAAAAGTCTTTAAACGGGTCGGTTGGGGCAATGACCACCAATCGAGTTAGCAAACGGGAACTTGGGTAAACCAAATAAATAGAAAATTCTTAAAATAAGGATTAGCCAAACAAAGGAAAATGTTAGTGTAAAGAAAGGTTTGTTTATAACATTAAGCAAACCAAGAAGAAACGAGGGTCGGGGATGAATCCAAGAAGCTAGAAAACGGCTATGTTAAAAAGCCGGGTTAGTCTTGGAAACCAAGACAAATTACTTGTTAGAAATAGACGCATAGATATGTATGCATATGCATGCTACAATCGAGTATTGCAGCAGATACCCTAAGGTGCATGATAATATGGCCCCTTAAACATTACATCATTCGGGATAAAAGTAGACGGCTATAGTCTACGGATCTAGGGAAGACCTATGAAGAACACAAGTAGCTAAAATGTCGGGTAGGGGGTAAGTATGTAGATATTGCCCCTAGTTAACCGAAATAATAGGATGACGCAAGTCATACTATGAAAGCTAAGGCTTCCATATAATAAAAGTTAGAAAGCCGAGTAAAGGGATACAAACAATAAGTATATAGTACTACTCGTTATACTATAGAATGTCAAGGGATTGAGCGATGCTCAAAATTGATGAGAGACACTAAGGTTCTTTGGTGAACCAAAGCAACAACACAAGAAAGGTTTCGAGGACGAAACCTCCTTAAGGGGGGTAGACTTGTAACACCCCGAAACCATTCATTCGCCTAACTACGCCATTAGGCGTGATTAGAAATATAATAACACGAGACTTAGAGGATAATAATATGGGTTATATTCTAACATGGAAATAACCTAGTTAATAATATTATGCTTATAAATTAATAAAAGGTGTTTGAAACTAGCTTATGAGTTAGTTTTTATACGAAAATGACAGTGGGATAACTTGAGGGACTATAGTTGCCATCTAGCCAAACAAGAAATATGTAATGATAAATTAAGTGAGAGCACACACACTTGTGTGTGTGTGTATGCGATTAACATCAGGAGGTTCACCTCCTTGAACCTCAAACCCTAAAACACCAATTTCAAGCTCAAATCCAAGCCAAATCAAGGGGTTTTTCAGTGCATTAGCAAGAAACGGGTTATCTAAGGCCTATAGAACATCAAGGTACCTTTTATTTGGTAGAAATTGATGTTATATTCGTTTTTTATTCTTATGAAAATTTAGGGTTTTGATAAAAATGTGGAATTGATGGCTAATATGGGTTACCCTAGTCTTGGGGAGCCTTAAACATGTATAATCCAGTTACAAATCACATTAATATGTGTATTTGATTTTGATCATATGCTTATGTATATGTGTAGAATTTTGGGTTTTAACCTCTAGGTTGAATCAACTTATATCTAGTAATCTTTGTGACTCTTAGGAGTTGTTAATATGAGAAATTTAGGCAAAGTGGTTTAAATAATGTAATATGATGATGATTAGACAAATGGTTATGGTTTGGCTAATCTTGAGCTTTTGAAACTAAGTATATTGGTGGATGCACACCAAATGTTTGATGAAATGCCTAGATGAGTTATTCTCAACTAGACATGTAAGAAAATGGCTATGGATTTAGCTATAAATGGGTAATGAATACATGATTTATGGATAGTGAATTAATTCCATGTTATGTATTCTAATAATCAAGTTTGACATGTCCCTAAGTTAGGTACAAGAACTAGGGATGCAAACGGGTCAAACGGATGCAAGTAATGCGTATGGAAGCAAGAACGGATATGAGGTAAGTTTTACTTACACCAATGTACTATAACATAGCTTAATTGTTATAAAAATTAGTTTTAAATCTTGAGTGTGAGATAAAGATAAACCCCAAGGGGTAGAATCTATTAAGCGGGTCGCCTTATGTGCGCTCAATACAAAATGTGGTTTTTGACCTTTATCGAGATAATGAGTTATGACCAAATGGAGAAATCCATCAAACGGGTCAACTAATCAAGATATGTGAGAATGATGTTTTAATCCAAATTAAATCAATTGAATGAAGTCGTTAAGCATGATGTTAAATGGGTCAAGTTTGTGTCACTCGATCCATAGATAAAAACTTGGGTATCATAGTATTATGAACTATGAGTCTAAACGGGTCAAATGGTGATGTCCTCACCATGTGAGTCCAACACTTGATGCTTGTATTCCAAACATTAAGATTCATAAAGTTAAACGGGTCAAATGGCAAGTTATTGCCATTTGAATTCCGAGAAATTAACGTTGCCTATTTAGAAAGCATACAGGTAAATGCATTCGCGAGTGCATGCTCAATGCTAAGAATCATGGAGGATAAACACAAGGTAGGGATATGGGTCAAGGTCACCCGTGTCACACCCCAACCGATGGCTGAATACATCGGGGCGAGACTTGGGATAGATTGTTCAAAGACTTCATGACACTAGAATTCGTAATAATGTAATTTAAGGATAAAATTTCATTCATAGCATAATCATTGTCTAAAAAGATAACATAATACAAATTGTTTCATGAAAAAATATATATATATATAACATCAAAATATAGAACTTAAACTAGCGTGAGTTTCTAGTCCAATCTTAAGTAGTTTTTCTTGAAAATCCTGCATTAAACATTTCCTGCAATATGTATAAAATATCCGTCAACACATAAAGCATTGGTGAGCATACTAGTTTTGGTTTACATACGTAGTAATTAGAATGATTTACTCGAATCTCATACTATAGCATCGCACATACATACCATACAAAGAACATAACTCAAAACCGCGAGTACCACTGCATATACCTAACATATTCATGCTAGGTCCGTTTCTTTCTTAACAATGACCCATAAAGGGGGCGGGGTGTTACTCCTATAGCGCTATACATGTTAAGTGGGCTAATAATAGTTAATGAATTATGTTTAAGTATCAAGAATCGTAAGCATGGCAACTAGCATATAAGTATGTTTAATAGATTGAGCATGATAGATTAAGAGTATGAAATCGTTTAAGTTTTGATAGCGATACATGTTGAGCCCCAAAGAATAAAGAATAAAAAGGGGGACAAGTATGAACTCATATTTGGGTGCATTTTAGCAAGGTTCCAAAAGAATGAGTCTTGGGGAATTAGTTCCTTAGCCTTGGTTAACTAGAATAAAAAAAAAATAAAGAGTCTTAGATTCGAGTTTAGGTTATAGATTCAAGAGAGTCAAGCAAGCCTTTTAGGCGAACCAAAACACAAATCACCATGAAGGTGATTCGGATGGTCATAAGAGTCAAGCAAGCCTTTTAGGCGAACCAAAACACAAACCACCATAGAGGTGATTCGGATGGTTATGAGAGTCAAGCATTGGTAAGGTAGGGATGTATCCACAAACCTTTCCGAGTTATTAAATTAGTAGAGTTTATATAATTTAGTATTTATATAATATAACTTAGGAAGTAGGGTATGGTGACTTAGTTTGGATGAGCCTTGGCCTTCCTTTTGTCAACCATGAACCATAACACAAGTCCCTCCATCATTGAGTTGTTGGTGAACTTGGTTGGTATTATTAACAACCTAGTGCATAAAAGATAATAGAAGATGACCACATTTGAGGCCTCAAATTGGTGCCCTACTCATGTTTATTTGCCATGGCATAAAAGGGTTTGAAGAAGAGGAGAGTGAAGAAAGTAGAAGAGAGGTTGAAGGTGAAGTGAGAAACTCACTTATTCTTGAGAGAATTCTTGAGAGATTTGGAGATTTAGAGAGGATTTAGGATTGAGCAAGTGTTAGAATGGGTAGGGAGTGGTGTATTTATAGTTGGGGTAAGTTGGTTGGGTATTAAATAGAGTTAATGGGGTGGTTAGAAAGAGATTATTGGGGGTTAAACTTGGTTGTTAAGTAATAATATTCCTAGTTTCTATTGTTACTGATCGACCTTTAAAAAAAAAAAAAAAAAAAAAAAAAAACAGCAACGAATGTATAACAATATAAGATTATTGTTGTTGTCAAAAAAAAAGTCAAAGGTTAAAGTGAATATGAACTTATATCACGTTTTTTTTTAATCTTAAAGTATTATAAGTATATATATAAATAAATAAATATATATTAAAATCTTAACTAAATGAGTTTCTTGTTATGACGTCTAAATTGTTTAGGATAAATTATAATGACGACCCGTCACGAATTGGTAAGAGTATAAAAGAAGCGAGTAAAGGCGAACTTGTAATTTGTTAAATATAGAGTTTGCGTCACATAAAGTTTGCGTCAGATAGAATTTATAGAATGAATGAAATAGATTAAGATTAAATGTAATTGATAAAATACTTTTCCATTGATCATAAGCTCGGGATTACAAGGGTACAAAATGGAAAAGATACAAGAATACAAGGACTAGAACAGAAAATACGAAAAGTACAAATGTTACAACCCGGTAAGTCCGTAGTCAAATAAACGTCTTCGGGCGACGCAACATACGTGATAAAAGCACTCACACGAAGTGTGGATGCCCATCAAGTAAGTTATTTCCATAACTATGTCTAATGCGCGCTAATGCGCTTAGAAACTACTAAACAAGTGAAAACTTGAGAAAGGATGAAAATCTAAGTCCGGAAGGACTTAGAGGCTTTTAAACAAGTCAATGAATCAAAAACATTGGAATTGGAACAAGAGGTTTCGCCACGGATGGCTAAATTGAAATATTTGACCATGAAGGGGCATTTTGGGAATTTAAAAGATTACTAAAGGTTGAATCTAAGAAACTAAATCATAATGAAACAAATCGGATAAACGCTTTTGTTGATCAAGTGTCTAATGACTTGACAACTTAATCGGTAGGCATTTTGTGCGGTCAAAAAGTGTCTTGTTTGATTCAAGGCCTTAACGGGTCAATATGTGTAAAAATCAACATAAACACTTAAAACTATGAACCGGGTCATAGCATTATGAACCGGACTATAATTTCAGTCAAACAAAGGTTTATTTAGTCGGCAAGTCAATACTTAGGCTTCGGGAATCATCGAATGCGGTTGCGACATGATTCTCATGCTTAAAAATCACCAAATTTACATCAGAAGCTGTGAGCGGCCGCTCACAGAGACCGCGCGGCCGTTCACGGAGAACAACTTGACGGCTCGATTTTTAAAATTGCATATAAAATCGTAGAAAAATCGTTAGGAGGTGTTCTTTATGTGCCTGGAAAGCTCTCGGGGCGTAGAACAATTCTTATTTGAAAGTCGAAGTCGGATTCTGGGTTTTAGAAGGGGTAAAGGCGATCCGAACAGCTGCTGCGCATAAGTTGCAGCAGTTTGTACTCCTAAGATAGGGCCGTTTGGCCTGGTTCGTTCCGTTTCGACGTGTAACGACTCTCATACTAGTTTAAATGTATTATTGACAACCCACTAACCATTCTTTGTGTGGTGGTGTTAGGTAAACATTTGATGGACATCCCGGAGTAAGGATCAAGTCGCGAGAAGAACCGAACACGCCCGAACACTCATCAAGCTTCCGCAATAGAATTCAAGAGTCTCCCGTGAAATTGCGAAATCTCATCATATGTTGTAATAGTTAAAGTGTAGAAATCAAAAAGTATTTATCACGATAATTTAAGTTTTTCTTAAATATCTAAGTTTTAATCGGGAGTGGTTTTAAGTAAGTTCAAAACCCGTATGATTAGGCGTTGATTGCGTGATTACGGGTTAGGGTCTTACATGAATTCAGACAATTGTTAGGTAATAGCATATGATTTTCATCGTTGATCAGTGTCTACTACTTTACTGTGCTGATCTATGATATAAAGACAAACAGATCTATTTACAAATAACCCTATTTTGATGACATTTAGTTCTATTGATAATTCAAGTAACAAAACCACCATTAACAATTGAGATTAACACAAATACTTCTCAGACAGCAAAAACCTATATATTATGCTAAAACCACCTACTAAAAACAACTATTTCATTACATGAACATATCGGATAAACATCAAACCGCCTCAATTTATAGACAAATTCAAAATTAATCCGATCTCAGTGACTTATCAATCCATCTCATAGTTGTGGTGCAAACATTGTTAATCCGTCATTAATGTTCAAACCAAAACCTTTGTGTCGCTTGTTACAACTTTATTTAGGGTGAAATATAACAAATAAGTTAAATGTAGTTTGTTACCTATTAGATATAACTAATTGAAAACCAGTATAACTAATTGAAAACCAAGGATACAAATATTTAACCAAAATGCATAAAATTCTCCATCAGCAATATCCCCCACCTGCATTCTTAACGACATAACCATCGGCACCAGTGCCATCGGCTCTAATCTCTCTTCCCTGAACTCAAAATGCCTTAAAGCACTTTGTGATTTTCTAAACCAAAATCAAAAGATTGAAGCATTAAGGCAATGGGAATATCTATGTAGCAATCTGTACAATGTAATCAAAACTCATAAAAGAAGGTAAAACTATTCATCTCCAAACCAAAATATGAAGAGCAAGAACACATATTAAGCCCTCAAAATGTATACAGTAGTCTAAAGAGGAAACAAAATATGCAGCCATTAACTCAACTTACCCTTCCAACTTCATATGCATTGATTAGAATAAACTCATTTAACTTAGGTAAAGCATATCTTAAATTTAGCAAACACTCCTCTATTAATATATCTATAATTCAATTGCTATTAACGTAGCAATGAAATACATACATACCAAAACATTTTGAGATTAACTTTCAAGATCTTTTGTGCTTATACATGTAACACAAATCATCATATAATAACCCTAAATGGTGAGAAGAGTCAAAATTAGGTTACATGACGCGAGAGGACGAACAACGAATTCAGTGAAATAACAAAAATAATGCGGTTTCTTTACTTTGGAGGTCGTAGACAACCGAACGCTTTCCCCCCTTTCAAAACAGCTGAAACTTCCTGCTCATACCTCTCAAACATCACACCACGTTGAATACTGCTCTCGTTTACCTGATTATGAGAGCTCCAACTCGTTTTGTACCGGGAAAAAGCCACTGAATGGCAAAAACGACCCGATCAAACTGTAATTATCATGAGCATTGTACTGTCAGATAATGAACATCATATCAGAAACTCGAAATTCTCATCGATTATTAAACTGTTTATAAAACATAAAACTCACACCCACTGGCTGCCGCTCCAATTATTGCACCAAGTAAAGCCATGCTAACAATTGTGTCCTGCATATAACACAAATGAATTTGTAATTAAAAAATTGAATCAAGTAAAGCCAACGGTTAAGTAGTTATGATAACTGATTTGTACCCGTAAGAAGCTACTTTGATTAATGGCCTTGCAATCATCTCGGATGTACAGAAGGGCTCCTGATATGACTCCTGAAACAAATGTTTTAATATCAAACGATTAAGCACGGCTACATTGGGTGAATTATAGTCGTTATGCATAGTATTCTGCTGACCAAAACACCAAAGTTGCATACAATATTACAATCAAAACAAGTGTGTGGGCTGCAACTTGATTCAGACATTCTAAAGAAACAAATATACCAGGAGCTTAACATTAAAATTTTTTAATTCCAGACAGAAAATATAAACATTACGTTATATTTTGAATCTGCGACATAGTATCGTTACTGGTTGTCAAAATGTTAGTATAGGCTCTTGGAATCACATCCAGCAGTGGTGGGAACAGCTCACAAAATCCAACCATTTCACCGACTTCATTGCCCCCAACCCTTTACATTTTGAGTAGCCTCTTAGGACAAGTGTCCTATGGCTAATGTGCACCACCTAAAAGGTAATATATTTCTTCCTTTGGTTAATAGCTCCTGTAACAACTAACAATCCAGCGCCATTGCTTTGGCCAGTTCCACCCAACCCAACACTGATCACCCCCCAACACTCGCCGTCTCACGTAGTTCAAGATCCGCGGCTCACAAGCGTAGTAACTTCCATACGTGAAATCCCCAATCTTTTACCGCTCCACCGCGTGCCAATCGAAAGCTTTAGGGTTCAAATGCGCTTCACTGGCAACATTCCACCTGAACATGGAAATCAAAAATCGGTGGACATAGGATGAAATAATAGTTTGTTTTATACAGAATTTATGAGGTTTCGTGCTTTAATATACACTTTCAACAACTTATGACTTGTTCAACCCATTTTGTTTCTGGCCTATTCTTATAGTAATATGATTGTACGTTTAAGCAAAAGAGAAAGTTAATAACTTTTTAGTTACTGCTGCTGAAACGCCTTCTAACAATCTGACCAACGTCTGGATTAAACGCATTATTGCTATAGCTGCTCGAACCCTCATTTCGACTGAGTAACCACAATCAATGATCTTATAGCAAGAACAATAAAATACTTAGGCAGGTAATGTAAATAACTTTAGTCAGGTTTGTGAGCCGTAAACATGGCTCAAATAGCGAATGTAGTAGGCAACCCGATAAGCATTAATATAACGAACTAAATCAACAGGAAGATTGTAGGAAAGGTTGTGGGGTTTTAGTAACTTACTGAAACTTTTCTATTCTTGGTTGTTGTCGTAGGCGCTATTTCTCTACGTGGCGCCGACTCTTGTAAAATGAAGGCGCTTGTAAAATGAAGGCGCTTCTTAGCCTGCTCCCAAGTACACAAAGAGAATTGTATTCAATTAAAGAGCGTATGCAAAGAATCCTAACATGCTTGGTACATACCTCATGCCATTAGAGTGTAAGATTCAATAGTTAGAGATATTATGTAAATATTACTCATAATGGCATGACACATCATGCAACTGACGAAGTCCCTCATTTACAAATTAATTTGTATGTAAAAAAAGTAATATACGCAAACAAAACCAGGAAAAAAGTAATTGTAAATGAGGCTCGGATATGTAAATGGAACCAAAGCGGATAAATCCGCCATGGCTGCAACCATCCGGATTGATTGCCAAGCCAAGATGCGGATAATTTGAAACATGGTTCTGATTCACACGTACATAGTATTATTCAACCGATCATCATCATAGCCTCTTTTAAGCTAAAAACAAAAGTGTATTCAAAAGGCGCCTCGATTGGTTGCAAGGTAATCCTGCCATCGCAATCGGCACGCAATTGATCATTGCCATTTACTTTCACCGTAATTTCGCTCTTGGTTTTTTTATGAACAAACATGAATTTGTAATGTTTTTTTCCTCAGAAATTCATTCAGCATTTTGAGCAGCTACAAAAAGCTTGCATTCCTGATTATACCTTTTAGAAGATATAGCAAATTCAATGATTTTACTTCTCTCAGGTTTTTCATCGAACACCTTGAAGGCGTGTCTTTTCAAGTTGACCACTTCATGCTAATATACCTACACAAACATCACAATAAAAACATTAAAATATAAATAAATGTAAACCTCTTAAATAAGTTAAAACTAAACGAAACCATGATTATACTATACCCCAATATTCTTAAACAAAGTACAAAACTAAATACCTGAAGCTCAACTGGGTTCTATTCCTCAATGTTTTTCTCTTTTCGCTCGATCTAGGGTAGAATCTGATATGGGAGGAATCTTCATGTTCGTTCATCGGATTCTTTGTTGGAGCCTCACCGGAGGTAACCTACTAATTAGATAAACATGAGTCGTCATGGACACATGACGACACCAAATAGATAACATGCAAGAGAAAAGGGCTTACCGAAATTGTTCGGAACTGGACATTCTCAACTTCTGTACCATCACACAGATGAGAGAGAAGGGTTGACTTTCCGATGGATTGACGTATTGCGACCACCGATTGTGGTGTGGCTAGATGCCTCGCTTCTAGTGTGGTTAAGTTGGTGATTTTCGGTTGGGTTTGAGTTCTCAGGTGAAAAATTAGATGAGAGAGAGAGAGAGAGAGGGGGTTGGGAGTGGTTTGACGTGTTGCGACCACCGATTGGTATCTCCGGTCGGTTAAAGTTCGCCGAAGGATAAGAGACGGTAGAGAGAACTTTGGAGTTTGGGTTTGTGTGTGAGAGAGAGAGTGTTTGCACCTATTTATGTATAATAAAAGTGTGTGTGTGTGTGTGTGTAATAATAGACAGCTAGATGCCCCATTGATCAACAGGTGCCTTTCACACTAGATAAAAAAAATGTAAAAAAAAAAAAAAAAAAACAGTCCCTACAGGGATTCGATCCGGAGCAAAATCCCAAACACAGCAACGCCCTAACCAACTGCACCACATAATCTGTTGTTTAAATTATCAAACCATTTACTATTTAACATGTTTACAAAATCTGGAAAAATAGAAAACACTGTTCAAATCAGTTGGTTTATTAATATATTCTAATTAGGGTATGTGGTTTTATTGTTAATTTATTTTTTGGTTGATTTATAAAATAAGAACATTGTTCTTGGAACGTTTGGTTCAATTTATCGTCTTTGATTACTTATTTGTTCTTGAGCCATTTGATGCGCTTTCGAAACTACATCAGTTGGTATCAGAGTTCTTGGTTTTCAAATGGCTCTACGTGAAGACGAGTATTTTCTTGTTCGAAGATTCGCCGCCAGAGGCATCGACAAGAACATTGGTGGTTCACGTGTCGGTGGAAAAAATAGATTTTCTATTTGCAGAGTCGCCGCGCGAGGCAGCAATGGTGTCTATTCGGACCACCGGGATCTTAAGATCAAAAGACTTCATGAACAAGTCCAAGATCTTGAGGTATCGTCGACTTGGAAGGAAACGGAACCGGAAGAACCCTTCTGGGACGAGTTAACCGGGAATGAGGAGCATCCTACCAATAGCGACACTATCAATGATTTGCTTCCTGTGTTTGATGAATACGGAGACGAACAATGGTATTCTTGGTTTAGTGGTTGCAATCAGAATTTACCAGGTGATGCACCGGGTTCGAAAAGTCATAATGTTGAAGTGGTAGAAAACTGTGGTGCCGCCGTGGGTATTGGTGGCATAGAGACGGCTGGTGATGGTGGTCCGCTAATGAATATGGTTGTTGACGGTGATACTATAAATTTCAAAATTCAAAATATAGAAGTGATTGGGATTGCTAATGTTTTTGATTATCCTACTGTAAATAGGGAGGATAATTTTAATATTTTTAAGGAAGGAAATATTCATATGGAGGAAGATATTGTGGTGTCTATAGATACGTTGAATGTCATTAATTGGATGGATTACGTGGAATCCATGCAAGGAACTATAGATGTGGCAGAAGACGAAAAGAATGCTTTCGATTATTACTCTTATTCATATATTGGTGTTGGAATTGGTCAACATGAAACAAATTCACAAGCTTCATATGATTGTATTGGGCCGCCACATAATATCAAATATAGTGGGCCGTATGCAGTGGAACAAAAATTGGTGACAATGGACTACAAATTCAAATGCGTTCCGCTCCACTCAATGTTAGTATATCAATTTTCAAATACCAACCAAACAAGAAAGTTGTAGCTAGTTTATTTGAGCTAGTCAAACCGTAAGTGGATGAGAAAATTAGCTTTGATCCAGGTGGTATATGTTCAGAGTTAGGCAGAGTGACCTATGAATTTGATTTTTCTAGGAGGATCATAATCGTGAATGAGAATCGGGTTGATGTTCCTTTTGATTCAGGTGGCTTTATTCCGGAGGCAAAACTCGAGGACGAGTTTTTTCGAAGATGGGGAGTATGATGCAGGAGCATCCATATTATCTTTTCTTTATTTAAATTTTAAGTTTCCTATTTATCTTTATTTAGTTTCCTATTTCTATTATGATTCTTAGTTATAAATTACGGTATAGGGTTTTATTGTTAGTTTAGTTTTTGGTTGATTTATAAAATAAGAACATTGTTTTTGGAACCTTTGATTCAATTTATCGTCTTTGATTACTTATTTGTTCAATTTATCGTCTTTGCTCTGATACCAACTGATGCAGTTTCGAAAGCACATCAAATGGCTCAAGAACAAATAAGTAATCAAAGCGATAAATTGAACCAATGGTTCCAAGAACAATGTTCTTATTTTATAAATCAACCAAAAACTAAACTAACAATAAAACCCTATACCCTAATTTATAACTAAGAATCATAATAGAAATAGGAAACTAAATAAAGATAAATAGGAAACTTAAAATTTAAATAAAGAAAAGATAATATGGATGCTCCTGCATCAGAATGACCGTTCTCCAATCCTCTCATCAAGTTCCATTTCCTGCAACCATCGCCTTGGTTCAAATATATGAAAACCAAACACAAAGTTCCGGTTCACACAAGGACACTGCCAACAACAAACCTAAGGCCAAGGCATCCTATATCGAGGCTGAGAATGACCTCAATCCCGGGCTAAACAACGAAGATAATCAGTGATTTCTTGGCATATTCACTACTAAAGGTGATCATGTTACCAACATGCTACAAGAAATTAGGGTATTTACCCACACATAAATTACCTACACATGTATATGTGTGGGTAATGGTTGATAAATTTTATTGCTAATCATTAACACTTAATATGTGTTGGTAATACTTTTTAGGCACACTTAGGGGCTGTTTGGTTGATTAAGTGCTGAATCATTAACATGTCTGAATGGTTAAGAGGTCTGTATGGTTAAGTGCTGAATCATTAAGTTGGACCTCTTAATGGTTAGTTTTCTTGTCCCACATTGGTATGAGAGTTTCATTAAGGTTCAGCCTAATTCAGTGCTTAATGATTCAGTGCTTAATGGTTTAGCAGCATCCCAAGTCTTAATGATTCAGCCTTAACCATTCCATTCAGAGGCTGAAACAAACGCGCAGAATGCTGAATCATTCAGCACTGAATGGTTAAGAGCCTCATTAAGAGGCTACCAAACAGCCCCTTAGTCTTCGTGAGAAATATCCCTTCAAAATTGAAGATCAATTAAATATTAAATTACCAACACATGTGAAAAAAAATAATTGTTATGTGTAGATAAACTATCTACACATATGGACCAAACCAGCATGTGTGTGGTTAATTGATTATGTTTACCAACACATAGTATTTGGTAAATAAATTTGTAGATAAATTTTTATTTTATTTTCATTGAAAATGAAGTGGTAAATTAGGATCGTTTACGGTGAATTGTTTAGTTTTTTTTTTTCAATCTAAAAGATTCATTATTGGTCAATTAGAGTTATTGATTATTGATTATTGTTTTGGGTTTCTAGGTTATTAATGGTCAAGTAATTTATACTATATTATAAAGCATGAAGCAAGGATAACAACCAAATTTAAGTAATTACAACATATAATGCATATGGTACAATGCCCTAATGAAGTTAGTAAGAGGGCAAAATAGTATTTTTATATGAATATTAATTGTTCATGAAATATATGTAAATGAGTAATGTATGCATGTATTAAATTAAAGGGAAGTCCATAAGTTTTCTACCAAATAATTTAATTGTTATAATATGTGTATATATATATATATATAATTACCGATCCCTACCAATTGTGCTATTGTAGTATGACGCGAACCAAAACGAAAAAACCAAACGATCTATAACGCTAACCGTTGCATAACAACAAAGTCGGTTAGATTTAAGTGAGGTTTATAATGATAATAAACACTCAATAGTAATGACGATAAACACTCAACATTTTCTAAATTGATATAACATTAATCTTAAAGTTCTTCTCATAAATTTGTATGTATTAAAAAATATGACTTAAAATAAAATACAAGTTTTATACTTGGAGTAATATTATGTTAAGAAATTATATATATAATTTTCATTGAAATCTATAAATGTAATCCTAAAGAATTTAAAAAGACTAGGAAGTAAAATGAAATTAAACGTATATGAGTTATAAACTTAATAATTACGTGGTTAAAACTTATTGACTTCATAAAACCAAAATCCTAAATAAATAAATAATACAACCTTTCATGTACCGGTACATCATTTAGTCTTAAATAGTCAGTTTTTTTCGATCCTATAAATTGTGGTATCAAACAAGGGGAGGAAAAACCAATTATAGATAGTTGTTTGATTCCCTCTCAGTTTCATCATCCGTTGTCTCATGGTATTTCCACAACCACCTCACATGGATTATCAAATCCTAAAAACATTGGTAGCTACCTACGGAAAAACCAAAGTTGTACTAGACTTCCAAACCATCAAATCTCGTTGTGTGTCACCTTAAAGACTCGTCGATAGCCATAATTGTTTTCTAGGTGCAAAAAACTAGAGTTGCGTCTGATTTCATTTGAGTCTATAAGAAGTAATCTTGTTTGATGTTAAAGCGATGTATAATGTATAATTTCTAACTTTTGTCTTTTCTTGTAGGTTGTATAACGACCTCCCATGACATCCTCACTTCATTGACTACTTAATTGTCTTAACCATTTTATTTTTCAATTACGTATTGTCAACTCCGCTGCAACGCGCGGGCTCCACACTAGTATCAATTATGTACGAGTATGGTTAGTTTGGGCCATATATGCTCAATATTTTGTAATTATTGGTCAATTAGGTTCAAATATTAGAGGTGCACAAATCGGGTTTTTTTACAAACTAGTTTCGGTTTCAAACCGGTTCGCTACAGTACCGGTTTCTGGCCAAACCGGTTTTGGTTCCAAACCTGTTTGGTTTTGGACCGGTTTTGTCAGTTTGTAAGACCGGTTTCAGTTCGTGAACCGATTTTTGCGTGAACTTTTGTTTTTTTAAAAGACAACTCAAAATTGTATTTTTTTAACATAAAGTTCAACTTTTATTGATTCTTATAATTTTTTTAAGGTGCATTGGTGTATATTTGTATGTGTGGAAACGATTCCTTTCGAGTCGAAACGGGCCCGTTTGTGATCCCTTTTACATAAAGTTCAACTTTTACATAAAGTTCAAAATGGTCCGAGTCATTAACGATCCCTTTCGGGTCGAAATGGTCCGGTTCGGGTCGTTAAATGGTCAGGTTGAAACAATCTAAGTCCTTATCAAAGTAGTGTGGTCGTTAACGGGCCCGTTTGTGACGAAGCGGTTCGAGTCGTTAAATGGGCGGGTCATTAACGACCTTAGTCCGATTGAAAAGGTTCGGCCAGATCGAAATG
Source organism: Ambrosia x helenae (assembly GCA_030844895.1). Taxonomy (NCBI): domain Eukaryota; kingdom Viridiplantae; phylum Streptophyta; class Magnoliopsida; order Asterales; family Asteraceae; genus Ambrosia; species Ambrosia x helenae. Next base: position 105,055,048 of record CM061234.1, read on the forward strand.
TACGGGGGTGTTAAACGCTCTGTGCAGAAGAAATGGTCTGGGTCGTTAACGGGCCCGGTCCTGTTGAAATGGTCCGGGTCATTAATGGGCCGGTCAGGTTGAAACGGTGAAGTTCATTAATGGACCTGATCTAATTGAGACAGTCTGGGTTTTTAATTAGCCTGTCAGGTCGAAACGTTTAATGTCGTTAACAGGCCGATTGAGTCAAAATTTAATCCTTTTGCAACCATGACTGGAATTTTAAAATCCAATACTGGAATATTACATGAAAATCATTTTTTTAATAATTTTGAATTTTAATTTCAAATAAATACGTAATTATGTTTTATTGATTATCTAAAATACTACATAAAATTTAAATTTTCTTATTATATACTTGATTTATTAATTTCATGAATAAACAATTTTTTATTTTCCAAGCTCACACATAACCTCAGATCATGTCATGTCAAGAATGTTTGGTGTAATTCTCCTTTAAACGTTTTGTAATGTCGTTTTCTTCTAGCCCTTGGGTCCTTGCATTGAGGACTTCTTGCGGCGTTTTTTGAATGAAATTCACTTTTCAAAAAAAAAACCTCAGATCATGTCAAGAATGAAAATTTGAATACCTCACAACTCCCACCCTAAATTCGGTTCCCTCCCCAAAACTCAACATTTAAAACTAACCCTACATTAGTTTTTTTTATCTTTAGCCCTCTCTCCAATATTTCTCTTCCTTTAATCTTTTCCCATCTTCTCCAAAATTTCTCTTTCCCCTTCTAACTCTCAATTCTCAACCACATTCAACGATGATATCATCTCAGCGGGCAATGACTCAACGGCAATATCATCTTAGCCACAAGGCTTCAAGAGATGATCTAAAGAGGCAAGGAGGGTTTGCAGTGGTGGTTCATACAATCTCTACAACTTACATCATCTACTAATCCCTTTCACATTATGGTAATTCATAATCTTTTTTTATCAGCTCTAATTAGGTATTTTCTTTGCATATATTATTATCTTATTCTACTAGATTGATATTACAATTATATATATATATATATATATATATATATATGTAGGATTTGGATCATTTGAGAACCACTATTTAGAGAGAGAACCAAGGAACCAATGTGAACATGTGACATTTTTGTAAATATGAAGGTGTCTACAAAAACCCATCCATCAAAAAATAAAAAAAAATTATATAACCTAAAAAAATAAAAAATAAAAAATAAAAAAAAAGTAAAAACACCAAAATGATTATTTTGCATTATTAATTCGAAAAAAAATAACAAAAAAATAAAAAAAATGGTTGTTGTGACGTCATATGACGTCATCCCTGCTGCACATGTGCATTTCGCTGTTATATATACATAAATACACCGTATGCACATGTGCATTTCACTATTAAATCACACTTTTAAATGAATTGTCAATTACCATACTTATATGATTATTAAATGGACGCGATACAGATATATAAGTGGTCACAAATTCTATTCAATGATCATTAAATGGACAAAAAGTGAGATATAAAATACACTCCAACTCGTCAAGTGTTTAGTCATGCATATTATAACATAAATTGAAAATAAAACACGTGTATGACAACAAACATGAATAAACTTAAAACACCTTTATATAAGAAATATAAAATAAGAAACATGTACTGCATGCACATGTGCATTTCACTAATATAGTTAGATTTTTTAATGGTTTAACTCTCGGGCTTATTTTTTGGGTATGGTGGGATGGGGGTGGGGTGGTGGGTTTAGGTTTTTGGGTGGTGGGGGTTTAATTATAATCATGCACATGTGCATATGCCAATTCCATTATCATACAAATTTACATATGCTAAAAAGAATAATTACAAACATAATCAACCTATCAACCACCATATAAGGCCACCCAAAATATACGTATGCGCATGCATCATCCTTCAAATACAAAAGTTTTTATACCAATTTGTTTTTATCATACAACTACATGTAGTTTCTACCAAACGTGTTAACTCAATAAAACAAACGATAACGAAAAAAAATATAACCATATTACAAACCAACTATGTTACCACTAACCACCTACTTCTAATTATCTCACAATCTCACGTCCACCAACAATGTCCCCTTCTATTGCTTATTTGTCCCTCCTCATCTTCTTCCCCTTGTACTTATCTTCTTTCCACACTCTTCACACTTCATTGATACCTCATCTAACATCTCCCTTATTTTTTCATCTGTCAACCTGAACATCATATACTTCACAAATTTATCACATTGTTTGTTTGTTTAAACAACTAACAATTAACATTTATTAATTAACATGAAAAATATACATATATGCACATGTGCATATATACCTAAATTGCTTTAATAAATAATACCAACCTTTTTAACTTCCTGATCAACGATTATGTCATCATCCTCAATCGCATCCTGTAGTTTTTTTTACCTTTTCTCCCTCGATTATAACACAAAAGTTACCTTCTTCGACTTTTATCGCATCTTTAACTACAAATAGTAAACAACACATAAGAAAAACACAATTTCAATCTTAATGCACATGTGCATTAACGTTATTTTTTTCATTACCACATAACATATGCACATGTGGGTTATAATGAATGACCTTAATGATATTAGTATAAATGCACATGTGAATTAACAGTACTTTTATTAGTCGCAACTACGTTATGAACATGTGTATTAACATTCTTAATTCACTTTTTTAGCCTCAACTGTCCCATAACTTGAAGAATTTGCTACTAAAATTATCACATAAGCATCAACATTGACATTCAACTAACTGGTTGTTTGGGATTGCTTATTACAAACTCTTAAGTAGTTATTTTCTTTTTCGAAATATGTAACTTCAAACAGCTTACTAAACAGTTTCAAACACCCTTAAAACAGTTCGTTGACTCATGAAAACCTGATAAATATTAAAGTTATCACATGTGTAAATATATTGAAGTTAATAATAATAATAAAACCTATAGAAGGCCAAGCCGAAGAAGATTCACTGGTTTGTCAAAATAATAATAATAATAATAATAATAATAATAATAATAATAAATAAATACCGAAGATTAGATAACGCATAAATCATTTTTGCAATATTCAAAGTGCAGGGTGACCACCGGTTTCCTACAGTTCCGTCTCGTATCTCTCTGTAGCTCTTGACCAGAAGTCATCGTTACACCATCCAGAAGACGACGACGGTGTTGATGATAACTGTCGGTGTCAGTGACGGTGGCGTGATTGTTTGTTGGATGGTAAGACGACGGTGGTGATGATAATTGTCAGATTCAGTGATGGTGGTGTTATTGATTGTTGGATGGTGATGATGAAAAGGGTTTTAGGTAGGAAGAAGATGTTAGGGTTTCAGAGAAAAGTGTTAGGGAGGAAGAAGTAGATAACTTGTTTTTTCCTTTAATTTGTTATAATATTTACGTTATTGCCCCCTGTTCACATTGGTTCTTTGGTTCTCACCCTAAAGTTGGTTCTTGTATGATCCCTACACTATATATATATATATATATATATATATATATATATATAGGATTGGGATCATTTGAAAACTCCTTTGAGTTTTGAGAACCATAGGAACTCACTTTATAAACACACTTATTTAATAACAAATGAATATGTAGTCCAAAATTAAACAACAATAAAATATTAATATACTTACATGGGGGTAAAAATCCTTTACATCGGTTTAAATCGGCGTAAATTCATGTATTTTTTTAATTTTTTTTTTTGTAGATGCATTATTGCGACTAATGCTTTGGATTGACGACTTTAAGTGTTTTTGTGGTAAACGGTAGGTCGAAGGTGATATTCTGAAGGTCGAAGGTAGATAAGGTTTGGTCGAATGAAGAGTTTCAAGACAAAAGACGTGGTTCGAGCTTATTTTGGGTCGAAGGTGCTCATTCGAGCTCATCGTGAGGTCGAATGTAGAACACTATATAAGCTTGAAGTAACTTTATAACTTTTGCCATTTTGTGTTTTGTGTCAAGTTACTAATGAAGATGTTTATTGAAAACCCAATTGTAAACCCAATTGTAAAGATCATTATCAAGTTACTAATGAAGATGTTTATTGAAAAGTTACTTTTACGTGTTTGATTCGATTCGTATCATATTATAAACAAACTAGGGATTCCGCACCTAGCTTTGTTAGACTTGTATGATCACATAAACAGTTTTACTAAAACCGATCCTCACCAACAAAGTGGTATCAGAGCCTACAAGATCATACAACTACAATTTGATATGTTTTGAACTGATTTTGATCCAAAATTGTTCAAATCTTTCTGTTTTTGACAAAAACTTTGAGTTTAATTGGTAATTGATTGATTTGGATAAGATTTCATGGATAAAATCAAAAGTTTCACTTGTTAAAGTTGATCTATATCAAAATCCGAACAAAACCTGATAAAGATCATCAAAATTGAAAAACCTTTGAAAAATTTGGATCAAAATAACTGATTTTCAAAGAATAACCATTTGCAAATGAATGAGGTCGAACCAGAGAGAGTTTAGGTCGAACATGTGAGTTTTTGATCGAACCTAGGTTATTTTAGGTCGAATCTGGTATTTTTAGGTAGAACCAAGACTTTGTTTGTGTGTTGTTTGTTCATTTGACCTGTTGTTGCTCCTTCGACCAACCGGGAGGTCGAACGAAGATTTTTAGAGGTCGAACGTGAGTCTTGTGTGTTTCATTTTCACCTTCGAGTCTGATTTAGAGGTCGAACCTAGGAAATCCTTCCTTCGAACCCACGTTACTTCATCAGAGGTCGAAAGTAGCTATTTTTTAGGAAATTTTTCTAAGTGTTTACATCTTGCACATTATGGACAACATTTGGGGATTTCCGACGACACCAAGACCAGCAACAACATCACAACAACATGTTACGATGAATCCATGGGATGTAGCCTCTCAAAAGATGAACACTTAGTCATCCCAGCCGATCAATGATCTTGCTATGACCAGTTCGGTACCATCTGTTCCTCAACCTCCACAGCAGCCGACGACAGATTATTGGGGCGTTGCAGAAGCAGCGGTACACTCTCAAACCACTAATGCTATTTCTACTCTAATAAATGATTTGTCTTCAGGTAGTGGAAATCGCCCTCCAAAGCTCATGGACATGGCAGAGTTCAATCAGTGGAAGAAGAAGTTCAAGATACATCTTGAAGGTATGGGACTTGAAGGAACTGAGGCGTGGCAGATGATAGCTAAAGGGTATGTTGCACCATGCTTGGAAAATTCAGGTGAACCGATTCCACTCGATTGTTTATCTGAAGATGAAAAGAAGAAGTTTTCTATCGAGAAGAAGGCTTTCTCGAAACTATCTAAGGCTTTGACTACTGATCTACTTCACCAGTTTGGATCATGTACTACTTCTAAGCAGCTTTGGGATACGTTGAAGAACAGGCATGATGGAAATGACAAGATGAGGAGATTGAAGATAGAAGAACTAAAGAAGGAATTTGAGAACTTTAGTTAAGTGGGGAATGAGACTTTGAAGGAATTGATCCCGAGATATTGCCATCTTTTGACTGAATTGTCAAACTATGACTTTAAGATTCCTATGTCCGAGTTGGTTGATAAGTTTGTTGATGCATTACCACCGTATTGGAACCAACACATTGAAGTATTGAAAGAGAAGGATGCTTATCAGTACTGGACAATCAATGAGTTAATCCAGAAGTTAGAAAACAAGGAGTTGGAGGAGAAGAGGAAAGCTAGGCGATCACAATTCCCACAAAACCCGGAATTGTATCATGCGTCTTCATCTACTTCTGTGTCCAGTTCAAGTGTGGCAGGTAATGTTGCGCCACATATAGCTTGTGTGTCGAGTGTTATTGAACCACCAAGACAACCAATTAACTATCTTGCCCAAACACCAACTTATCCACCAAACTACACCACAAATTCTTACATTCCACCACAACCTCAAATGTCTACTGCATGTTATTCATCCAATAAACCTCAACAACAACCTTATGTTCCTAACACATCACAAGCTTCTTCAAGCCAAAGTGAAAGTCCAGTCGTGTTAGAGACTTCTAACATGAACCATGTTACAGTTGAAGTGGCTCAGCAACACATTGCCTTGGTTTCTGCAATGGTTGCATCTTTTAATGGACTGGTGGCTAGTCAAATTGGGAATAATAATTTGACTAATGAAGATTATGCCCAAATTGATAAAGAGGAGATGGAATTGATTGACATTCAATGGGCGTTCGCCAGTGTGATGAGAAGGGAGACCGGGTTTATTGAGAAAATAGGTAGAACCGATTTGGCAACCTCACCGAATACCACTTACGGATTCAATAAAGCCAAAGTTACATGTTTCAATTGTGGTGGTAGAGGTCATTTCAAGAGAGAATGCACACAGCCAATGCAGCAAGGTAACATGAACCCTTTCAACTCAAACTATCAAAACCGCCAATCACAGAACCAAGTAACCTACCAGAGCCAAAACAACACCACCTATCCACAAGAAAACAATTACCAAAACCGACAAAACACCTCACAAAACACCAACACTAGACAAACAACTACACCCAACCAAACTCAAACTCAAACTCCAAATAACCCAACCAGAACCATTATTCCTATTTCCACACCAAATAGCCAAACACAAACCGAAACCCAAAATCAGGCTTTGGTGATACAGAAGGATGAGGGATATGACTGGATGGGAATGCAACTGGGAGTTGAGGAGATCACTACTGGGAATGTAGCTTGTTATGCTAATAAGGTGGATATTAAGGAGTCGGTGATAGATGAAGTAGTTTTGGAGTCTGAGAAGGTGTTTAAGAAGGTGTCTGAGGTAGTGATTGAGGAGATAGTCGAAGATATTCCGGTTTCTATTGCTGAGAATATTGGAGAGCTTACGGAAGAGAAGGTTTCAGGAACTATTATTGATTCTGTCACTGAAGTTCCTGATGAACCCGAATTTATGTATTCTGACTCTAAGAGTGAAGCTGATTCAGAACGAAGTGCTAATTCTTTGGATGATGGCATTGATCAGTTGCTAGCCGAAGCCGATTTCTTGATGACCAGGAAATCATGTATTGTTGATGATGCCTTCACCAAAATTGACTACTCCAAGTTCTTTGCAGGAAAGGGGGCTCATTTCGCTTTGATGACTATGACTGATGCTCCAAAACCGGTATGTTCTGAATCCACAACTGACATGAATAGTGATAAGTATTGTGGTACTTGCGATAGACTAACTGAGGAGAACAAGCAACTCAGGGTTAACCTTGAGAGTGCTAGAGTCAACATTCAGTCTCATCGTAAAGATTCTTTTGAGTTTAACAAAACACTTGAAGGGTATAAGAAAGACATTTCTGAACTAAAGAAAACCCTTGCTTTAAAACAACTTGCTATTAACAACTACATAAATGAACTTGAAAACACTAAACTGGAAATGGCAATGGTCAAGTGTTTCGCTGAAAAAGTCAATAAGAAGTTGGAGAGTTATAAGAACATTGTTTATGTTGTTGATCAAATTATAGAGGAACAATCACAGTCCGGTAGTGCAAACTACAAATCTGTTCCTTCTCCAGTGTTGTTTGAGAACCATAACTTCAACATAGTAACACCGGAGAGTTCAGTTAGGTCGGACTCCACATCAGACAATGAATGAAGTATTGGAGATCCACATTCTGATGTGAGACCGATTCTTGGACTTAATGATGAGGGAGTAGTTCTAGTGACTAATGATTCGGACACTGAAGATGAGAAACCAAAAGAAGGTGGAGATATTCCTTTGGAAAATCACATTATAACTAATGAACCAGTTTCACCTTCTTAGTTTTCTCATCCTCAGGCTAATGCACATCGAAAGAATCAATCAGTTACTAATAATGTGAAAAGGTTGAGAAAGATGATTCTGTTGACAAACCCGTCAAAGTGTTCTATTGGATGGAAGGATCCGATAAGATCATCTCTGACGAGGAGTATCCGATAAAGTTTGCAAATTATTCAAAAATTGACAAAATCTGGTAGGAAAGTACAATTTGGTTTCCTAAGAACGAAAGGACCAATGACTTTCCTCCAGAAATTTTGAAGAAATTACATTGTGATACTCCAAAAGAACGTAAGGTTCATGTCACTGAATTCATCAAGCCTAAGGAAAAGGCGAATGCATTTTTAGAGCCGGCTTACTCAAAGGACCCAGCTCCTATGAGTTTGAGACGAAGATGTGTGGATGATCAATTTCTGATCACCTCATATACTAAGCCGGGAGCGAAGAATGTATTTGAAGAATATCGTGCATGTTACAAATGCAGAGAGCGAGGGCATTTACTTGCTCACTGTCCGTATGTGCGACATAAAAGGCACGAAGTTGAACATAGGCAACCATATCAAAGTCCAGTCGATAATCATAGATATCCTCAGCGACACTTTATCCCTCAAAGACCACCTTTTTACAATCAAAGTCGATGTTTTCAAAAGAGGGAAAGTCGTCAGGTTGTCTATGATCATCGAAATAAGATTGCCATGGAGAAACACTTATATGATTGGACGATAGCAGAGGCTGTGATTGTGCTGAAAGACGGAGATAAGAACTTCAAGAAAATACACATTTTTATCCCATGTGGTTAATCAACTGTTCACATGAGGATATAATAATGTTGTTTTACAATCCGATCTATTCTGAAGTGAAGGATGCTGATCAAGCAGGAAAATACCAACGTGTGGTATTTCTGTGCTTTGCGTATGATATAAACGCTGGTTGTGACTATGACGAGAAGCTCGGGAAGTTTGTAGAGAAGCAGAAGGTGCCTGAAGTGAAAAAGACGAAGCCAAAGCAATTTCAGGAACCGGTTTTGACTAAAGAACAGAAGATTCAGCGACATATCAGATTGATGAACATCAGAATGGACGAACAACGTCGACAGCAATCCAAGCAATAGTCGAGGGGGGAGTTTGTAGATGCAGTTGTGCGACTAGTGCTTCGGATTGTACAATAAACATGTTTTGATAATTGTCGTTGGTGCGAAGGAGAAATAATAGGTACGAAGGAAGGTTTTTGTTTGGTCGAAGGAAGATCAGAGGGTGCGAAGGAGCAAGTTTTGGTCGAATGTGAATATTGTTTATGTATGGCTTGGTTCGATCAGTTGGTTTGGTCGAACCTTCACATTCGCACGAATCATTTGGGCGAATGTGCAGTCTATAAATAGTCAAGCTTGATTTTTTGAATGTAACTTTGAGTCATATTATTCCCTCCACTTTCTGATTCTCTCTCTAGAAGTTTATTTAGCTCTTTTCACGTTCTTACCCTGTTTGTATCAATCTTTAAACGTGTAATTGAGTTTCTAATTAATGAAAAAGCATTTGAAATGATGATTTACGTGTTTTGATCTGTTTGACTATTATTTTGTGATTGTTTTAGGGATTCCGCACCTAAAACTAACTTGTTTGATCATTCTTTGTTGTTTATACGATCCATACATTCACATACAATGGTGTTGACCAATTTTAATGGCTAATTGAATCCAAAACTAGTATAAAAACCCACCTATGACCCATTATACTTGGCACCTCTAAATCGATTGTTTCAATCCGATTAAACTTTCCCTCATACCTTTCTTCTATAATCTATTACTTCTACAATTGAAGCTTTGATTATAAGCTCTTGTAATTGGCGAATTGGAAGCTTGATATTCTTTCTTTTTCGTTTTTTTTATTTCTTCAATTTGGACTAGCTACGTTGTTGAGTCTTTGGGATTCGCCTCGCATACATTCACAACACTTAGAGGATAATTCACCTTAGCCAATGTGAGTTTACATAGCCTCTTTTTCTGTTTTACATTTTGGGGTAAAACATGTTTAAACATTTTATACTCTATCATTTACTTATTCTTAGATTGTTGAAACTTGTGATTCAATTACACTATCATTTATTCATTCTATCATTTGACTGTAACAAAAATACACAGTACAATCATTAACATTGATCAAGCCGCCTGTTTAGATTATAGCGCTATGGGTCTGACAAACCCATCCCCCCGCATAAATTTAGGGATGATCGATAACAGTTACACTTTTACTAACTTGCGAGTTAGGTCTCAGTCGACACAAGGTTTGATTGTACAAAAGACGCATTGTTACATGTCGGACTCATATTCTATCATTACTCATTATTATACTTCAACAATGATTGCTATACAACATATTGTTTTCAACTATATGCAAAACCTATGTATTCTCACCAACTATTTATAGTTGACCCCCCCCCCTATCTTTCCAACTTAACATGTTTCAGGTTTTATTTGCTATTGGAAGTTGTACAAGTCTTGGAACACATAGGAGCTTTGGACCTAGTTTATGCAAATCAAGTTTATGTAATTTGTATGACAAATTGTAAATTGTTTAATAATATTCAACTTCCATTTAGTACCATGAGCTATTGAACAATCATCACTACGTGACACCTCGATGTTTCCGCCATCGGTAGGGGTGTTACATATGTATCAGGCACACAGTAATAGGTCTACGAAGCCTATCAACACATCACACAGACTCAAACACACGCCTTATAATGCATTACACTTCTTTAGCATGTGTCAGATCCCCATTGATGTACTATCATTTCCTCTTTTTCTCCTAGAAATCATTTTGGGTTTTCTAATTTTTATGGCCTTTTGAATTTTTCAATGTTATTGGTTTTTCTGAAAATAAACTCCCCCTAAAATGAAAAACATATTTTTGGGTTTTTGAATTTTTCTGAAAAACAGTAAAAAACTAAAACTAAAAAGCGATAAACCGAGGTGATGATCAGTCTTGTTTTTCTTTTATACCATTAGCTTTTAAAACATATTCAAATCTTGATTTATCAAAAGCTTTGGTAAAAAGATTTGCACGTTGATAGTCAGTGTCGATTTTGACCATATCGATCAACTCTTTTGCGTAACAATCACGGATAAAATGGTATTTGATCCGGATATGCTTAGCTTTCGAGTGATTGACTAAATCTTTTGTTAATGCAATGGCGGCCTCATTATCACAATAAATAGGGGTTTTAAGAAATTGCAAACCATAGTCCACCATTTGTTGTTGTATCCACAGAACTTGTGAAAAGCAGCTTGAAGCTGAGACATATTCTTCTTCACATGTTGATAAGGCGACTGCAGTTTGTTTCTTGCATTCCCAGGTCACGAGCATGCTCCTCATAAACTGACATCCAGCCGTAGTGGATATGTTGTCTTTGTCACAGCCTCCCCAATCTGCATCACTAAAAGCAATTAGGTCAAAATTATCATCATTAGGGTACCATAGTCCTCTCGACGGACAACCCTTCAGATATCTAAGGATCCGTTTGACAGCTGCTAAATGACTTTGTTTCGGCTTCGATTGATAATGTGCACAAAGACATGTGGTGAACATCAGAGATCCGATGATTGCTTTGTATGTAAAAGGATCAGTTAGCTCCCCCTTAGCGTCAACACCAATCCCGTGATTAGGTTGTATCGGGGTAACCATCGGCTTCGAATCATCCATATGGAATCAGCTCAAGACTTCAAAAACGTATTTGGTTTGGTGAATAAAGATCCCCGTTGGTCTTTGATCCACCTGCAAGCCTAGGAAAAACTGCATCTCTCCCATCGCACTCATTTCGAACTTTTCCTTCATAACTTTTTCAAATTCCCTGCACAAAAGTTCATTAGTAGATCCAAAAATAATGTCATCAACATAAATTTGCACTAGAAGCAAGTCATCTCCTGTTCGTTTTGTGAACAGTGTGCAATCTACCAAACCTCGTTTGAATCCTTTGGATAGAAGATACGTGCTCAACTCCTCATACCATTGTCGTGGAGCCTGGTGCAACTCATATAGAGCTTTGTATAGAACGTAGACCTTATCCCGGTGGATAGGATCTTCAAAACCTGGTGGTTGACCTACGTAAACTTCTTCCTTCACTACACCATAAAGAAACGCGCTTTTAACGTCTATTTGATACACCTTGAATTTCTTGTAAGATGCAAACGCTAGAAACATGCGAATATCTTCTAAGCGTGCAACCGGTGCATAAATCTCGTTATAATCGATTCCTTCCACTTGATGAAATCCTTGTACGACCAATCGAGCTTTATTTCTAACAATCACTCCTCAGTCATCCTTTTTGCATTTAAACACCCATTTTGTTCCAATCTTTTTCCTGCCTGGAGGTAAATCTGTCAGTGTCCACACTCCCAGTTTCTGAAATTGCAATAACTCCTGTTGCATTGCCTCTACCCAAGCGTCATCCAAAAGAGCATCCTTGTATGTCCGCAGCTCAACCTGCGAAACATAACAAGCAAAAGACCAATCATTCTGACAACCTGACTTTTGAATTTTAGCATATTTTAGCATATAAAGTGAGAACGCCAAGATTTTCTTGTGAGTTAGCATTCCTCAATTTTCCTCTCGTCATAACACTGCTACCAGGATCACCAATAACCTGCTCGAGCGGGTGAATACGATGTATCCGAGATTCCGGATAATTAGGTACTTGCACTCCCGTTTGAGTAGTCAAATTCTCTGTCGAATCCAGATCATTACCCAAGTTTGATGATGAAACACCATTTGGATTTGGGTTCACTGGAGGTGTCTTTGTAGCAATATCTGGAATAGCTTCACTTGTAACATCATCATCATCTTCCGATTCTGATGAATTGAGAGTTGTGGAAGCTTCCTGGAACACTTCTTCTTCAGCTGCAGGAGCATTGGCATCATTAGAAGCTGTTTGGGGGTTACGGTGATCGGACGCACCAACGGCGATGTCACTGCGTTTTCACACTCGTATTATAATCGTAATACAACCTCTTCAACCAAGCTATCTAGATTGAATGATTCAAAGAAGTCTTTGTAATCAAACATCCAATCTGGACCGCTACCTTGTACATTCTGAGTATACCGCTGAACTTCAACGTTAGCCCACTCCTATACCTGACAAGTTCGTTTGTTGAATACCCGTTTGAGCGGGGTTGCATATCCAAAAAAGAATCCTTCTTCAGCTTTCGGTGCGAACTTCTCAGATGGATTAAGTATTGTACACGGTGCTCCAAACGGTTCTAGATACTCTAAGTTCGGCTTCCGTCTGTTCAACAGCTCATAAGAAGTTTTACCAAACTTCTTCACTGTTAAAACTCGATTGAGAGTATAACAAGTTGCGTAAATGGCTTCATTCCAGAACATTACTGGAAGGTTGGAATCCGCAAGCATTGTTCTAGCTGCTTCAATTAGAGTCCTGTTTTTACGTTCTGCGACACCGTTCTGTTGAGGGGTATACGGAGCACTATATTCATGATGAATTCCTTTGTCTTCACAAAGAGCATCCATCTGTGCGTTCTTGAACTCCGTCCCGTTATCACTCCTAATTCTCTTGATCTTTAAACCATAAACATTTTCTAATCGAGTGAACAGAACCTTCAGATTGTTAAACGTGTCGCTCTTATGATGCAAGCACATAACCCATGAAAATTTGGAATAGTCATCGGTAACTACAAGACAATACAATTCACCAGCATGACTTTTACACTTGACCGGTCCGAATAGGTCCATGTGCAAACGCTCAAGTGGTAATTCAACTGAATTGACTTTCTTTGGTTTGTGGGACTGCTTGTGCTGCTTTCCTTTCTTGCAACTCACACACTTATCGTTCAAATGAAAATGTTTAACATTTACGCCTTCGACAAGTTCATTCTTCACCAGATGGTTCATTTTTCTAAGGTGAATGTGTCCCATCCTCCTATGTCACATGATAGATTCTTTTTTAGTAGCCTTGGAGAGGAAACACATTACTTAATCCTGGGTTGTCATGGCCTTTGACATGTCGAGAATGTACAGATTGTTCACTCTCGGTGCTTTCAGCATTACCCACTCTTTTGGAAGTATGAATCCTGGCTTGAGAATGTAGCAAGATTTGTTGTCAAAGAATACAGAGAACTGCTTATCACAGATTTGACTAACACTAAGCAGATTATAGTCTATTTGCTTCACATATGATATCTTTTCAAAACTCACGATACCATTACTCACACTTCCTTCCATAGTAATGTATCCTCCTTTGTTCCCAGCAAATGCTACGTATCCGCCATTGATATTTCTTATGTCAAACAGTAGCGATAAATCCCCTGTCATGTGACCAGAAGCTCCACTGTTAACAATCCAAAGACTGCTCACAGGGCCAGCTGAAGCTCCCTGCACATATCAAGTAAAAAGATTAGATTTTTCTGGGGACCCAAGCCTGCTTGGTCTTGGGTCTTTGAACATTTTGTTTCAAAGAGTCTTTCTCACAAACAGTTGAATTTGAATTGATCTTTTTCTGATCAATTAAATCCTTTTCATTTTCAGACTTCTCATTCACTTTTGAAGTCAAAGCACCTTGAGATCCCTTTGGTGACCATAATTGTTCCGAACGTTTCAAGATCCGGATCTGAGATTTTGGGGTCTTAGTCGGTTTCTTTACTTCGTCCTTGAAGGAAACTTTCTTGGTTACCTTCTCTGATTTAACAGAGACAGATCCAACTGTTGGTTTGACTACGGGTTTTAAAGGTACCTTTTGCTTTTCAACAGTTGTGTTCACCACATATTTCTTAAAAGGCTTTTCCATTGCGATCCGGTTACGATGATCATATGTCATCTGATGATTATCCCTCTTTTGAAAATCTCTGCTTTGGTTGTAAAACAGTGCTGGTTGAGGGACAAATCGTCTTTGTGGATAACAATGATTATCGACTGGACTTTGATATTTTTGCTTCACTTCAACCTCGTGCCTCTTGTGCCTAACATACGGGCAGTGAGCAAGTAGATGCCCTCTCTCCTAGCACTTAAAACACGCATGGTACTCTTCAAAGTTGTTCTTGGCGTTCGACTTTGCATAAGTAGTGATAGGATATTGATCATCCACACACCTTCTTCTTAAACTCTCATGAGCTGGGTCCTTTGAGTAAGTCAGTTCAAGAAAACTATTCGCCTTCTCCTTCAGCTTAATAAAATCTGTGACATGAACCTTTGGTTATTTTGGAACATCCAAATAAATTTTCTTTAAAACCTCTGGAGGTACATCATTTGTTCTCTCATGTTTTGGGAACCAAATGGTACTCTCTTGCCAAATTTTCTCAATCTTGGAGTAATTGGCCAACTTAATTGGATATTCCTCGTCAGAAATTATCTTATCGGATCCTTCCATCCGATAAAACACTTTGACGGTTTTGTCACTTTGTTCATTCTTCTCAACCTGCTTAACTGACTGATTCACTCGATGAGCGTTAGCCATTGGATGGATAATCTGAGAAGGTGACACTGGTTCATTGTTAATAATGTGATTTTCAACAGGAATATCACTCACTTTCTCAGATTTATCCTCCTCAGAGTCAGAATCATCAGTTACAGCTATCACACCCTCATCATTCAGTCCCAATATAGGTCTAACATCGGAATTAGGGTCTCCCACACTGGAAGTGTTAGATTCATCATCCGATGTAGAGTCAGACTTAACTGAACTCTCCGGTGTTATTGAATGCAAAGTATGATTTTCAAACAACACTGGAGATGGGACGGCCTTGTCGTTTGCACTACTTGACTGTGAAGGTTCCTCAATAATATGGTCAACAACATATGCAATATGTTTGTAGCTTTCAAGCTTCTTGTTGACTTTCTCAGCAAAGCACTTGATGGTGGCCATTTCAAGTTTTGTTTCTTCCAGTTCATTGATATAATTGTTAATGGCCAGTTGTTTTAATGATAATGTTTTCTTAAGATCAGAAGTGTCTTTCTTATAACCATTAAGTACCTTATTGAATTCAAACGCTTCTTTTCGATACGATTGACAGTTAATCTTAGCACTCTCAAGTTGAACCATGAGTTGCTTATTATCCCCTGTCAATCTATCGCATGCACCACAGTACTTATCATTGTTCATGTCTAAAGTAGATTCAGAACTTACCTGTTTTGGAGGCTCAGTCATTGCCATCAATGCAAAATGTGCTTCCTTTCCAGCAAAGAATTTAGAATAATCGATTCTGGTAAAGGCATCATCCACTATGCAAGATTTGCGGGTCGTAAGAAAATCTGCTTCGGCTAGAAGTTGATCAATATCATCATCTAGTGAGTTATCACAAGCTTCAGAATCAGAATTGCTCTCCAAGTCAGAATAAGCTGAATCACACTGTTCGAAAACATCAGTGACTGAGTCAAGAATCAATCCTGACTTCTTCTCAATACAAACATCATTTTCTTCAACCAACTCCTCAATCTTCACCTCAGATATCTTTTCAGTCTCCAAATCATCTTCAACTGACACCGGTTCCTCCAAATCTATCTTCTGGGCAACACACGCCACATTATCAGCAGTGATCTCCTCAACACCAAGTTGCATACCAGTCCAATCAAATCCTTCATCTTTCTGGATTACCAAAGCCTGGTTTTGGTTATCTGGTTGAGTTTGGCTATTTGGTGTAGAAATTGGAATGATTGTTCTGGTTGGATTGTGTGGTGTTTGGTTTTGATTTTGGTTTTGTGTAATAGTTTGTCTAATAGAGTTGTTTGGTGAGGTGTTTTGACGGTTTTGGTAATTATTTTGTGGTTGAAAATTGGAGTTGTTTTGGCTTTGATATGACACCTGATTTTGTGATTGATGGTTCTGGTAATTATTGTTAAAAGGATTCTTGTTCCCCTGTTGTGCTGGCTGTGTGAATTCTCTTTTGAAGTGACCTTTCCCACCACAGTTAAAACATGTGACTTTGGCTTTGTTGAAGCCATATGTGGTGTTTGGAGATGTAGAAAGATCAGTTCTTGTAACAACCCGGTCCAGACCCCCAAAATTTTTTGCGTTTTAGTACCGTGTTATAATAAATAGTAACCAAATAAATATTAGAAGTATTATATTAAACAAGATGATTACGTATGGAATTAAAAACCGAACCGAATAATATAACCAGTTTTATTATAACACGCGTTCGTGACCGAGCTAATACGCGAAACGAACCCGAACCCGATCCCGATTAGGTAATAAGTCACCATGGGACACATGGCATGAGCACCATGTGCCCCATGGCACTTTTATAACATGACACCCATCCATCTTCATATTATAAAACACAAACACACATCTGAGATGTGTGCATCTTTTACATTTCACACACACATATATGTTGATAGAGAGAGAGTGAGCAGGAGAAAGAGGGAGACCAGAGGGTCTCCTCCGCCGGCGGTGGTGCTTCGGCAGCCGCACCCTCCTCCCCACAACACCCCAACCCTCACCCAACCTTGCTCCTTCTATATTATTATTATTATTATTATTAATTTTAGAGAGAGAGATTCGAAGAGGAAGAGAGAGAGAGAGAGAGACAGATCGGGAGAGATATTCAGAGGAGAGAGAAAGGAGATTCAAGTAAGGAGGAGGAGGAACCATGGTGTTCCAGCGGCGGCGCCTCTGTTCCCAGACCAACTTGAGGTAAAAACCCCCAAACCATCTTGATTCTCTATTATTAATGCCTGATAATAAAGATTGAAGGTTGGTGTTTAACGAGCGGTTCATAGGGGTTTCAAGGGTGGTTATGGTGGCTATGAGGAGGACAGACAGTGGTTCAGTGGTCGAGGGTAGCAGGACACTGTGGTGGTGGTTACGGGTAGCGTACAGAGGACGGTTGAGGTGATGGTTGTTGATGGTGGCCGATTGTTGGTGATGATTAGTGTTGGTGGTTGTAGAGGTTGGGAGCCAGCGGGGGTGGTTATACAGGGTGGTTCCAGGCGATGGTTCTGTGGTGCAGCGAGGGTGGTCACAAGTGGTAGTGATAAGGTGGTCAGGAGCTCGAGTCAGGTCCAGAGAGAATCTAGGAGATGGGTCAACTGGATGGTCAACCGGTGTCGGACTTGACGAGTTTATACGGACCCCGAGCCGACTGGTCAACGTTAGTCAACAGGTCAATTGGATGGTCAACCGGGTCAAACCCGACCCGAAGACGAGTGATAGGTATAACCGAACCCGATAATTGAACTATTATACATAGATATTTATTTATAGATATATATGCCGCGTGTCGGACTTGACGAGTTTATACGGACCCCGACCAAACCATAGATAGCTCGAATATTAGTTTAACACTTGATAATTCGGACATTTGGATTAGTTGTATAAACTTGGACCCTTGAACATTTGGACACAAGAATTAGAAGATGATAATTAAGACGCGGACTCAACAATTTGAATATGACGACTTGGACCATGGAACTAGTTATATGAATATTAGATAAACTTACGGACTAGCGGTACGAACCTTGGATAACTTGAGGCCTTGAATATGGAATACACAAATTGAGATAATAATTATAAACTACATAGTTGACGACTACGTTAGTACTTAAGAACAAATATCACCGCGACGCCTTGGATTAGACACTAGAGACATGATGCAAAGAACATTTAGAACATCAAAGGTATTGTTACTAATAACTTGGAGTTGGATATCAAGACTTAAGACGTGACCTAGACGCAACTTATATGTGTCATGTAAGCATGTAGAATTATTACTAAGTTATAATTATTGTAACCCATAAATAGAACGAATATTAGTCGATAACTATTAGGCATATTAGACATTTGATACAGAGAGTATGGACTCGACTCTTAAAGACTCGGATATGGGCATTAGACAAATACAACTAATGAGAGCATAGATAACAAACCATACGCTCGTGCTCGTCCCCACGCGTAACCACGACCAAAAGAACTAAAGACTAATAATGTTGTCAACTTAGGATTCGACCAGGAATATAGCCGTACGAGATGTCAGACGCTGTGGTTACTATAAACTATGTGTATGCATTGCTTCCAGGTGAGTCCCGTGTACCTTCCCCACTTTTCGTGTTTTACTGTTTTGGGGTGAATGCATGCTTCCTTTTTATAAAACCATTTGATGTGACAAGATAGTAGCTGCCGAATAACCATACCGACACTCATTAACCCAGGGGATTGGACCACTTAATATGTGGGTAGCGCTACTTGGGGAAACCCCCACACACAGTGGATCCGGAAGCCCGGAAAACCCTCCACTGAGGCCTGTGGGCCGTTGTGACATGTATTTTGCCAGGAGAATCTATAATGGCAGTAGATAGATTCCGTGTTAGGTTTGAGGTGTCGCTTGTACATCACCATGTGTTGAACCGGGTAAACTTTACGAACTTGCTTTTGAAATAAAACCTTATTGAAAACCATTTAAACTAACGCACGGACTCACCAACATTATTGTTGACCCAAAACTATTTTAAGCATGTGTTCAGGTACCTGTCTAAGTTAGAAGGATGGAGCAGCTACGACTCGGAGTATCCCTGGCGGGCGAATCAGAAGTCAAGCGAGAACCTTAGATATTACCCGAACTACGTGTATTAGAGAATGTACGGTATTTAGAAATGTAAACAGTTAATTATAAAATATAGTAATATATACGTTGTTTCCGCTGTTTGCTTGCATTGCATGATGTTTTTGGTAACCATCTGTATTCTGACCGGGCCCACCTTGATCGGGTTGTGACAGTTGGTTTCAGAGCTAACAGCTGAAGCGAATAAGAACTCCAGTAGGCTTCAACTGTAAACTCTAGGATCCTAACCTTTGAAGTCATAAAGTTTATTTCGGTTTTGAGAACCGAAACATGACGAATGAACTGGAGATGCAACAAGGTGATACCGAACGAGTCAACCACGGGTACTGAACACATTAGGATGAGACCTTACCAGGAACACTCGAGTAAACTAGCAGAACCAACCACGAGAAAGTGAGATGTCATGATTTTTAATGAGAATGTACTTGGATGCTTATGTGAGGCGAGGAAGTGATTATGGTCGCGAACATAATCATGAATCCGCAGGCACAAGGGCATTTCGAGGATATCTTATTAAAGATCATGAGAGTCGAACTAACACCCTTAAATGCGAACCTTGTCTAAACCACGTCAACTTGCTACCAATGATTTAGGAATATCATTCGCCTTTTTGTGCTTCTTGGTTTCTTAACCATAATGTGGTCATTTGACAGATTGTAGTTTTGAATCCATTAAGTGATTCCCCTCGTTTGCGTAGAACATTTTGACCAAGTCGTCCGTGAGAAGCTTCTTGTTTATATAACAAACATCTTAAACGCCTACTTTGGAAGACCAAACACATACTCGATGTCCAGTTTACGGTTACGAAACCTTAATTAGACATCCCTTGAGACTCGAAATCATTCATTGAACCTTTGTACTTAATCTTTCAATTGGAAATATCGTGAGATAACACTTTAACAAGCGTGTTGAACTCTATTTGTCGCGTTCCCCTTGATTTCATTTCACAAAATCTTGAAAATCCTTGGGTATTTTAGCAAAACTTGTGAGCAAAGGAACCCAATCGTGTTCAGAAACTTGGTGATCTTTCTGTGTTTATCATCAAAGACCCTTGTACACCATGTTCTAACCCATTTTAAAGACGCCAGAGTACAAAACTTCCCTCATTCGTTAATCCTTTAATGTTGAGTTCCCTTCCAAACTTCGCAAAATCTTGAAACTCCATGAGTACTTTAGCGAAACTATGAGTAAAATCATCCCACTGTACTCATAAATCTAGTAATCCTTCCGTTTAATGAACCAAAAAGCTCTTGGACACCATGATTTAAACCTCTCCGGTAACATTTAAGGGTGTAACCTTCGTGTTTGTTCCTTGTCCTCTAGATATTTACGTCCCTTTCGGATTGTACAAACTCTTGAAACCTATGTGAACATCAAGAAAACTCTTTATGTTTGTTATGAAACCATTAATTCCGACCAAAGCAAAACATTTGCTCTTTCCCCATGCTATCCAAAATTTTATTAGTCATTGCATTTCGATCATTCTTGTTATTCGAATTAGTATCATTAAGAAACACGGCACCTGAATGTAAGGTAAATTGGCGATTACGGTCTCGATCGTAATCGTGAATCTACACGTATGTTATGGTGGTATGAAATTCCATGAAAGTTCTTGGGAAAGATTTCCAGTACATTTTTGAAGTACCAAAGGTGTGGTGGGTTAGCTGCGGTACACCCTATATATAAACACCGATGGTACATCAGGAATGGGACTGGAAATCAATCCAAAGATAAATCATATCCCTTGAAAAAGACTTTCAGTACGTTTCTGAGGTATCAAAGGTGTGGTGGGTTAGCTGCGGTACACCCTATATATAAACACCAATGGTGCGTCAGAGATAAGACTGTAAGTCTGAATCAGAATAAATTCTAGTCTGTTTTCAGACATTGTATCCAACCGGATATTCTTTTCAAATTGTTGAACGAAACCATTGATTCTGATCAAAATGTCGCAATCCTTGCGAAGATGATACGATCGATGTGAAAGCAAAGAAAATATTTGATCTTTCCATTTTTCCAGTGAAACTCTCTGGTCAAAACTAGAAGATACCGTTCAGATGACGGACGTTGAGGTTCCCTGAAATTCTATCCCGTTAAACTCACTCGTTGAAAAATAAAAGCGCCCAAACAATTTTGATCCTATATTGTAAACGACAAGAAGAACACTCGATATGAATAGTATTTCTTTACCAAAGCCCAAGTGACGAACAACTTGGCAAGTCTAAAGTCAGTTTCCGTATGCTCGTCAATTATTAAGCCTTTCCTTCCTCCCCATTGTGTTGATTCCATTGGTCGATAAGGAGATAAAACAATATCGTTCTCAAAAACTACCCGAACAACCAAAGATCGAAGAATTTGCAGGTCCTGTTTCCATGATTTCCATGTCCTAGCTGTTTATCTAACCATCTTGACGATTAATAAGCCACCAATTTGGTAAATCTTCCTGTATTTGGACACCCTATCGGATAAGCCAATCTCCATACCTATATTTTGTAAATAGGATTGTTAAGTTTTAAAGTCCCTATTGTTGTATGAGCCGCAAACCTGTTTTGAAAATCATAGTATGACCGTATAGAGCTCTAGTATCAGTTGTTCCTTTTGATTTTGGGGTATGTTGTGAATTAATTTTTCCGTTTTCCTGTAGTAAGACCTGTCCACCTAGCAAACTAACTTTAAGTTCGCATCCATGAGTGACAATAGATAATCGGATAACCTAAACAAGGTATGAGAATGGTGATTGGACTACGAGATATAACCCCAACCATAATTTCGCGGGCGAAATTC
The DNA here is from genome assembly GCA_030844895.1 of Ambrosia x helenae. Lineage (NCBI taxonomy): Eukaryota > Viridiplantae > Streptophyta > Magnoliopsida > Asterales > Asteraceae > Ambrosia > Ambrosia x helenae. The sequence goes on from CM061234.1 coordinate 105,077,201, forward strand.
TTTTAAGGGGAGGAGAATGTAACAACCCGGTCCAGAACCCCAAAATTTTTCGCATTTTAGTACCGTGTTATAATAAATAGTAACCAAATAAATATTAGAAGTAATATATTAAACAAGACGATTACGTACGGAATTGAAAACCGAACCGAATAATATAACCAGTTTTATTATAACACGCGTTCGTGACCGAGCTAATACGCGAAACGAACCCGATCCCGATTAGGTAATAAGTCACCATGGGACACATGGCATGAGCACCATGTGCCCCATGGCACTTTTATAACATGACACCCATCCATGTTCATATTATAAAACACCAACACACATATGAGATGTGTGCATCTTTTACATTTCACACACACATATATGTTGATAGAGAGAGAGTAAGCAGGAGAATGAGGGAGACCGGAGGGTCTCCTCCGCCGGCGGTGGTGCTCCGGCAGCCGCACCCTCCTCCCCACAACACCCCCACCCTCACCCAACCTTGCTCCTTCCATATTATTATTATTATTAATGTTAGAGAGAGAGATCTGAAGAGGAAGAGAGAGAGAGAGAGGCAGATCGGGAGAGATATGCAGAGGAGAGAGAAAGGAGATTCAAGCAAGGAGGAGGAGGAACCATGGTGTTCCAGCGGCGGCGCCTCTGTTCCCAGACCAACTTGAGGTAAAAACCCCCCAAACCATCTTGATTCTCTATTATTAATGCCTGATAATAAAGATTGAAGGTTGGTGGTTAACGAGCGGTTCATAAGGGTTTCAAGGGTGGTTATGGTGGCTGTGAGGAGGACAAGCGGTGGTTCAGTGGTCGAGGGTAGCAGGAAAGAGGACGGTTGAGGTGATTGTTGTTGATGGTGGCCGATTGTTGGTGATGATTAGTGTTGGTGGTTGTAGAGTTTGGGAGCCGGCGGGTGTGGTTATACAGGGTGGTTCCAGGCGATGGTTCTGTGGTGCAGCGAGGGTGGTCATAAGTGGTAGTGATAAGGTGGTCAGGAGCTCGAGTCAGGTCCAGAAAGAATCTAGGAGATGGGTCAAACCAGGGTCAACGGAAGTCAACTGGTCAATATTAGTCAACAGGTCAACTGGATGGTCAACCGGGTCAAACCCGAGCCGAAGACGAGTGATAGGTATAACCGAACCCGATAATTGAAATATTATACATAGATATTTATTTATAGATATATATGCCGCGTGTGGGACTTGACGAGTTTATACGGACCCCGACCAAACCATAGATAGCTCGAATATTAGTTTAACACTTGATAATTCAGACATTTGGATTAGTTGTATAAACTTGGACCCTTGAACATTTGGACACAAGAATTAGAAGATGATAATTAAGACGCGGACTCGACAATTTGAATATGACGACTTGGACCATGGAACTAGTTATATGAATATTAGATAAACTTACGGACTAGCGGTACGAACCTTGGATAACTCGAGGCCTTGAATATGGAATACACAAATTGAGATAATAATTATAAACTACATAGTTGACGACTACGTTAGTACTTAAGAACAAATATCACCGCGACCCCTTGGATTAGACACTAGAGACATGATGCAAAGAACATTTAGAACATCAAAGGTATTGTTACTAATAACTTGGAGTTGGATATCAAGACTTAAGACGTGACCTAGACGCAACTTATATGTGTCATGTAAGCATGTAGAATTATTAATAAGTTATAATTATTGTAACCCATAAATAGAACGAATATTAGTCGATAACTATTAGGCATATTAGACATTTGATACAGAGAGTATGGACTCGACGCTTAAAGACTCGGATATGGACATTAGACAAATACAACTAATGAGAGCATAGATAACAAACCATACGCTCGTGCTCGTCCCACGCGTAACCACGACCAAAAGAACTAAAGACTAATAATGTTGTCAACTTAGGATTCGACCAGGAATATAGCCGTACGAGATGTCAGACGTTGTGGTTACTATAAACTATGCGTATGCATTGCTTCCAGGTGAGTCCCGTGTACCTTCCCCACTTTTCGTGCTTTACTGTTTTGGGGTGAATGCATGCTTCCTTTTTATAAAACCATTTGACGTGACAAGATAGTAGCTGCCGAATAACCATACCGACACTCATTAACCCAGGGGATTGGGCCACTTAATATGTGGGTAGCGCTACTTGGGGAAACCCCCACACACAGTGGATCCGGAAGCCCGGAAAACCCTCCACTGAGGCCTGTGGGCCGTTGTGACATGTATTTTGCCAGGAGAATCTATAATGGCAGTAGATAGATTCCGTGTTAGGTTTGAGGTGTCGCTTGTACATCACCATGTGTTGAACCGGGTAAACTTTAAGAACTTGCTTTTGAAATAAAACCTTATTGAAAACCATTTAAACTAACGCACGGACTCACCAACATTATTGTTGACCCAAAACTATTTTAAGCATGTGTTCAGGTACCTGTCTGAGTTAGAAGGATGGAGCAGCTACGACTCGGAGTATCCCTGGCGGACGAATCAGAAGTCAAGCGAGAACCTTAGATATTACCCGAACTACTTGTATTAGAGAATGTACGGTATTTAGAAATGTAAACAGTTAATTATAAAATATAGTAATATATACGTTGTTTCCGCTGTTTGCTTGCATTGCATGATGTTTTTGGTAACCATCTGTATTCCGACCGGGCCCACCTTGGTCGGGTTGTGACAGTTCTGCCGTCTTTTCTATAAACTCAGTCGCTCGCCTCATGACACTAGCAAATGCCCACTGAATGTCGATGAGTTCCATTTCCTCCTTGTCAATTTGAGCGTAGTCCTCACTAGTTAAGTTGTTGTTACCAATTTGACTAGCTACTAACCTATTATACGAAGCGACTATAGCAGAAACCAATGCTACATGTTGCTGTGCAACTTCAACAGTAACATTGATCAAGTTTGATGTCTCCAACACAATTGGGCTTTGGTTTGGTTGACTTGGGTTCATTTGACTTTCGTTCATTTGAGGGATGTAGGATTGTTGTTGAGGTTGGTTCAAATTAGCTGAATAACATGCCGCTTGTTACATAGGTAAAAATGGTAGGATGTAAGTAGTAGGATATGATGGTGGGGTATAAGATGATGTTTCAGCACGATAGTTTATGGGGGGTTTTGGTTGATTCAACAATGCTTGAAACACAAGCTATGTGTGGAGCAACAGTATTACTAGAACTTGAACTAGTCAGAGATGAAGATGTACCACCATGATATAACTCTGGATTCTGAGGAACTTGTGCTCGTTTCACTTTCCTCTTTTCCTCCATCTCTTTGTTCTCAAGCTTCTGGATGAATTCATTGATGGTCCAATATTGGTATGCATATTTCTCTTTAAGGACCTCAATATGTTGATTCCAGTACAGTGGTAATGCATCAGCGAATTTATCCACCAGCTCAGACATGGTTATGTTGATCTCATAACTTGAAAGTTCGGTCAATAAATGGCAATACCTCGAAATCAACTCCTTCAGTGTCTCATTTCCCATATAGCTAAAGTTCTCGAACTCTTTTCTCAACTCCTCTATTCTCAATTTCCTTGTTTTCTCATTCCCATCGTGACGATTCCTTAACATATCCCATAATTGCTTCGAAGTGGTGCATGACCCAAACTGATGTAAAAGATCAGTGTTAATGGCCTGGGATAGTTGGGAAAACGCCGTCTTTTCCACCGCAAACTTTTTCTTCTCATCCTCAGCTAGACTCTCTAATGGAATCGGCTCACCAGTATTCTCCCAAACCGGAGCTACATACCCCTTAGTAATCATTTGCCAAGCTTCAGTGCCTTCCATTTACATTCCCTCTAAATGATATTGGAACTTGGTCTTCCATTGGTTGTAATCAACCATTTCCATCAACTTTGGTGGACGGCTCCCACTACCCAAAGATAAGTCATGAATAAGCGTCGAAATCGCATTGGTAGTTTGAGAGTGTACCGCCGCTGCTGCAACTCCCCAGTAATCAGCCATGGGTTGTTGTTGTGGTTGTGCAACTTGTTGTGGCATCGAACTAGTCATCGCCAAATAGTTGATTCGTTGAGATGATTGACTAGTCGTCTTCTGAGCAGCTACCGACCAAGGATCCATTGTTGTTTGCTGTTGTGGTGTTGTATTAGGTCGTGGTGTTGTTGGAAAGTTCCACATATCGTCTGCAAAGTATAAAACACGAAACGATTAGAAAAATTTTTTTTAACAGTTTCTACGTTCGACCGTTTGTCACAAAACGTGGGGGCGAATGTGGAAATTTGTCCAGATTCGACCGTTTCTAAAGACTCGAGTGTAGAAAGTAACAGACTCTTTTCACTTTCGACCAAAATATCCTCTTTCGACCTCCCGATTGGGCGAATGTAAAACAAATGGTCGAATGAACAACAACAAACTAAAAATTTCTAGGTTCGACCGAATTAACCTCCACGTTCGACCTAAAAAGTCCTAGTTCGACCTAAAAACCACACTCTCGACCGTTTCTCCATAGGTTTGACCCTTTCATTTTGAAAAACGGTTATTCTTTGAAAATCAGTTATTTTGATCCAAAATTTTCAAATGTTGATGAAATTTGATGATCTTTTGCAGGTTTTGCTTCGGATTGGATTTGGAACAAGTTTAACAAAGAGAATTTTAGATTTTATCCTTGAAAACTAGTTCAAATCAATCAATATTCGTCAATTTCAAATGTTCAATGAAAACATAAAAGTTTTGATCAAAATTGGGTCCAAATCAACACTAATATTATCAATTCGTAGTTGTTTGATCCTTATGGCTCTGATACCACTTTGTATGAGAAGGATTGGATTGTCAAACAAAGACTATGATCAAACAAGTCTATCAATTCAGGTGCGGAATCCCTGAATTGATTATGAAAGGATAATATAATCAGCAAAACACACAAATCACTTCAAACATTTCTTTTTCATTCATAAACATCATTGTTAATCTTTACAAAACCTTGTTTATAATGATAAAGACTCAATACAGACTTAACAAAACCCTAGGGAGAGAACACACTCAGAGAGGGAAACAAAATGACCAAAAGTTAACATTACAAAATGATTCAGCCTTTATATAGACCTGCACATTCGACCAATCGGATGGGTGAATGTGCAGGTTCGACCAATCTATCTGGGCGAATCAACACACTATGAATACATAAACTTCATTCGACCTCTTGAGCTCTCCCTTCAACCGTTCATATCTACATTCGACCAAAAAATATTCACCTTCGATCGTCCGATATTGTCAAAACATAATAGAATTCGCAATTCAATAGCATTAGTCGCACTTCGTGTATCAACACTACTCTGAGGAAAGATCCAACACAAGTTCTGATTCAGCACCATATGAATCTGAGTATGCTTAGCAGGATGAAAGCTTATAGGGGTATTCCAAAGAATGAGAGACCACCTCATAAGAATCTATTTGGTCACTTGATTAATCCAGGTGAGAACAAAGCGAGAAATGATGGTAGTGATTCTGATCCTAATAATCCATTACATGCTGTTGATCTTGAAGCCAAGAGGAAAAGACAAGTTATCAACAAGGGAGCTAATTCTGGTAAAGGAAAAACAAAAGTTGTTGAAGAAACCGCACCACCCGCACCTAAGAGACATAAAACCATGGATAAGAAGAAAAATTCTGGTAAAACCAAGACTTTGTTGGTTATGAAGAGTCTGCTGAGTCTGAGGAGACTCAAGACAATGAAGAATGGGATTTAGGAGACGAAACTGTCAAGATCACCAATTCCAAGGCCACTGAGGCTGGTGAGATTGAAAGTCTGAATAAGACTATTGAAGAATAGAGACAGAAGAGTCCAATAGTTGTTGAAGAAGATGAAATGGGACTTGAGAATTTAGATTTTGTTGGATCTCCAGTGGCTGGTGAAAATATTCTTAAGCCAAAGTTTAAGTCGATGGCTAAGAAATCTAATACGAAATAGAAGAGAGACAGAGAGATAGAAATTCTCGTTGCAGGAAAGGAAGTTCCTGAGATTAGTAGTTCGAAAGCTGCTACACCCGTGACATTCCTAGTAGCAAAGAAATTGAAGAAATCTACTGCAGAGACGATAGTTGATCCTACTGCAGATTTTGAAGCTACTTTGGAGAGTGTGTTGAACAAGTTCAAGAAGAAGAAATCTCCGGTTGCTGAGGCTTCTACACCTCAGGTTACTGTGTCAGGTGATGTGATGAATGCAGTTAACCAGAAGCTTGCTGAAATGATGAAAGTAATTAACCAGCAACAACAAGAGATAGAACAGTTAAGAAAGAATAATAAGAAAATGTTAGAAGTTGTTGTTTCTTCACAAGAAAGTCAAGAAACATTGGAAGCTAAGACCAAACAACTTCGAGAAGAAAATCAAAACTTGTTATTGCATGAACATAGAAACATAAGAAGATACATTGTTTTGAGACTTGAGAACAAAAAGATGAAAATAGAAATAAGAGCATGAAAAATCTTATTGATGATCTATATGAGAAAGCTCCACAATTGAAAGCTGGAGAGGAAGATAAAGAACCTGAAGTAGAACAAGTTGATTTTGAACCATCCGAGTCTGAAGATGATGAAGAAGAGGATGATGAGGATTTGGATTAGGATGTTGGTGATGCTCCTAAGAAAAAGAAAGATGATGATAATGATGGTTCTGGTGAAGGTTCTGGAGAAGGTTCTGATGATGACAGTTATGCTGGTGATGATGATGATACAGATAAGTATCGGTATGAGAAGAGAGAATCTGGTAAAGATGCAGGTGAATCAAGCTCAAAGAAAACACTGGTGGAAATACTGATGATGATAGTATTTTCTGGACTAACAAGATAAGATCTTTATCAGATGATGATAAGAAGTTGTATCGTCAGATGTTGACAAAGAAAGTGTGGACAATTGAGCTAACTGGAAAGTTTCCAGAGATTTTTGAGTCTGATGATATGAGATATGAGCTAGAGTATAATGAACCTAATCTAGAGGATGGTGAAGTTTCTGCAGCCGTAGCCAAGGATATTCTAGAAGGTTTGGCAAAACAGGTTGGTAAATCTCTTGAAGAGTTGATGAGTGATAATCAAATTCCAAACATTCCTGAAAGAGAAGCTGGAAATCACTCTGATGATAGAGATACTCCGGTGTTTGAAGATATAGAGATTGAGGATATTACCAGTGAAGAATATCCTGAGTACTTCAAAGATAAACAGGATAATGCATTTCCTGAATATACTGATGAGGTATTAGAACAGGCTGAGAAACTTGCACAAAAGAAGAGCAAAACATTCGTTAGTGAAGTGTTCAAGAATGCAGAGAATCAGAGACCAAATGTTGAACAATCTGATGATCTGAAGAGTTTGTTAAGGAAGCTGAAAGAAAAATAAGCTAACCGACCAAGACTGAAATTCAGGGTAGTTTCTACAAGTATCACAACGAGTTATTTAAAGGGAGTGCTCTTGGTTAGAAGTATCTGAGACAGTTAAGGTGTGTTGCTGTGAAGTGGGAAAAGGGGATTCTGTATTTCAACAGATTCCATGATATTAAGACACTACCTTACTGGGCTGTGCGAGATATCTGCCAACATACTTTGACTGGAGCAACTGTGAACAATGATATAGTTGGCTATTTTGCAGATCGCATGGCTAGAGAGAGCAGAACTAGATGGGACGTGTACACACCGCAGTATCCTAAAAGGATAGTTCACAAAGAGATTGATCAGATAACTGGGCTGAATAAGGTGACGTTAAAGTATAAACCACCAACTGTGTTAAAGCATATTCCATTGATGCCTATTCCACAACACTTTAGCAAAGATTTCATGTGGTGGTATTATGATTGGAAGACCGTAGAAGCTATTATTTTACTAAAAGACAAGAGGGATGAGTTTAAGAAGATTCATATTTTTGACCCGATGTAGTTGATTAATTGTTCGCATGAGGATATCATAATGCTTTATTACAATCCGATATACTGTGAGGAGAAGGATAGCGAACAAGCACTGAAATACCAACGCGTGGTATGCTTGTGTTTCGCATGGGATGTCAATGCAGGGTGTGACTATGATAAGAAACTGGGAAAGTTTGTGAAGATTCAGAAAGCGAAGAAGAAAACAAAACCAATTTTCGAACCAGTTATGATGAAAGAGCAGAAGACGAACTTGTACATCAAGCTGATGAACAAGACACTCGATTATCAACGTCAACAACAATCCAAGCAATAATCGAGGGGAGTTTGTAGATGCATTATTGTGACTAATGCTTTGGATTGACGATTATAAGTGTTTTTGTGATAAACGGTAGGTCGAAGGTGATATTCTGAAGGTCGAAGGTAGATAAGGTTTGGTGGAATGAAGAGTTTCAAGACAGAAGACTTGGTTCGAGCTTATTTTGGGTCGAAGATGCTCATTCGAACTCATCGTGAGGTCGAATGTAGAACACTATATAAGCTTGAAGTTTTGTAACTTTATAACTTTTGCCATTTTGTGTCTTGTGTCAAGTCTAGAAACTCTCTCTAGGTTTTAAACTTTCTGAAAGGTTATTATTAACTTGTAACCCAGTTGTAAAGATCATTATCAAGTTATTAATGAAGATGTTGATTGAAAAGTTACTTTTACGTGTTTGATTCGATTCGTATCATATTGTAAACAAACTAGGGATTCCGCACCTAGCTTTGTTAGACTTGTATGATCACATAAACGTTTTTACTAAAACCGATCCTCACCAACATTTTTTACAGCGGGGTTTACGTGTTTTTACAGCAGTGTGCAAAAAAAATTCGCATTTTACGTCGAGTTCTCACGAGTTCTCGCAACTCATCGAGTTCTTAACGGATCCCAACCCTATATATATACACACACACACATACACACACACGGTTGGGATTGAAAACGTAAGAGCAGATGGGTTAAGTTTTTTTTTGGGGGGGGGGGTTGAACTCCAAAACCGGGTTGTGGTGGTGCTCGACGGGGATGATGGTGGTGTTGATGCATTTGCGACTAAGGATTGGATATGATATTATTAACATATGTTAGAGGGTAGCCGAAGGTACTTCTGATGGGGCGAAGGAAGAGTATTTGGGCGAAGGTGAAGATAAACGGGCGAAGGTAGATCAGAACTGGACGAATGAAGAATGGACGTGGACAGAAGACCACATTCGACCACTCTTAGTGGGCGAATGTGGAAAATCTCACATTCGACCTATAGAAAGGGGCGAATGTGCAGATGTTATATATAGGTTTTGAGTTTTTGATTATGTAAGAGAGTTATCAGTTGTGTCCAGGTTCAGTGCAGGTTCAGTAGTGTTTTTGTGAAAGTGTCTTTGTGATTCTAGATTAACATAAACGTTGTAATTGCTTATTAATTGAAAGTTAATCTATGAAAATGAAGTTGAAAATGATCTTGATTGTGTCGTGATTAGCATCTTATCAATTTGTTCAGATCTAGGGATTCCGCACCTAGATTTGTGACTTGTATGATCATAATATCCTGTTTTAGATAAAATCCAACGCTCACAAAGTGGTATCAGAGCATAGAGGATCATACAACAACAAATTCGATAAGATCAGAGTTGATTTGGACATGTTTTAGACCAATTATCATCTGTTTTTACAAAAACTCTTATAAAACATAGTTTTTGATCGATTTAAAGGTGATTTTGTGGTCAAATTCAAGTTTTCCAAAACTTAAAGTTGTTCCAAATCAAATCCGAAACATAACCTGATTGAGATCATTGAAATCCATGAACTTTTGAAAATTTGAGCTCAAAATAACCGTTTTTCAAACAATAACCGTTTTTCAAAAGTGAAATCTGCTGATATGGGGCGAACCTGGAACCTGGACTGAGTTTGTGGGCGAACCTGACTAAAAAGTGGGCGAACCTGAGAGTTTGAGTGGACGAACCTGAAAAATTGTTTGATATTTTTCACATTCGGGTGGTAATTTCCACATTCGACCGTTTTGCTTAGGACGAAAGTGGAATTTGTGTTTTGTGTGATTTACATTCTGGTCATATTCACCTTCGGGTATCACTGTTTGGACGAAAGTGAGTTAGAAGGGACGAAAGTGTGTCAGTTTGGACGAACTTAGAAAATTAGGACGAAAGTAATAATTTTCGGGCGAACGTAAAATTTTTGCTGAAAATTTTTCTAAGTGTTGTGATTTTCAGATTTTGATCATGTGGCGTTTTCAAACTACTTCGGGATCAGCACCAACACAACCACAACAGCAGACAATGGACCCATGGACTGTTGCAGCTCAAAAGACGAACACGCAGTCCTCACAACCACTGAACTACATGATAACATCGAGCACGATGCCTCAGAATGTAGCACATCCGGCTTTACAATCAGATTATTGGGGAGTAGCTGCAGCGGCGGTAAATACTCAAACCACTAACGCTATCTCTACCTTGATTAAGGATTTGTCTACAGGTAGTGGAACTCGGCCACCTAAGCTCATGGATATGCAAGAGTACAACCAGTGGCACACCATGTTCAAGATCCATCTGGAGGGCATGGGAGTTGAAGGAGCTGAGGCATGGAGCATGATCGTCAAAGGATACACAGCACCGATTCTGGAGAATACCGGTGAGTTGATTCCTCTGGAAAGCTTGGCTGAGGATGAAAAGAAGAAATACGTGGTGGAGAAGAAGGCGTTCTCTCAACTGACACAGGCGATCACAAGTGACCTGTTGCATCAGTTTGGGACATGTACAACGTCGAAGCAGCTTTGGGATAAGCTGAAGAGGAAGCATGATGGAAATGAAAAGACCAGGAGTTTGAGAATGGAGGAGTTGGTTAAGGAGTTTGATAATTTTTCGTTTATTAATAATGAAACTTTGAAAGAACTAACACCAAGATATATGCATTTATTGTCTGAATTGTCTAGCTATGGTGTACAGATTCCCATGACCAAGCAGGTTGATAAGTTTGCAGATGCTTTGCCACCACAGTGGGATCAGCATGTGGAGGTACTTAGAGAGAAGGATGCTTATCAATTCTGGACCATTTCAGAGTTTATTGAGAAGTTGGAGAACAAAGAGCTGGAGGATAGGAGGAAAGCTAGGAGGTCGCAGATTCCTCAGAATCCAAGTCTGTATTTTGGAGGTACTTCAGTTTCAGCTGGAAACTCGAGCTCTGGAAGCGTTGCACCACATGTTGCATGTATTTCCAACGTCATGGATTCATCAAAACCAACCACCAACTACACACCACCACAATACAACTCCTACACACAACAACCATCATACACACCACCACAATATACTTCCTACATTTCACCAGTCTCTCCTATGCAACAAGCTAGTTTTTACACCGCTAACCAAACACAACAACCATCAAACCAAATTACTCAACATAAACAACCGGTGGTTTTGGATACATCCAACTTAGGAAACGTGACTGTGGAGGTTGCTCAGCAACACATTGCATTAGTCTCTGCTATGGTTTCTTCCTACAATGGATTGGTTGCTAGTCAGATTGGGAACAACAACTTGACCAACGAAGACTACGCACAGATCGATAAAGAAGAGATGGAACTCATAGACATTCAATGGGCTTTTGCGAGTATAATGAGGAGAGCAACAGAGTTCATAGAGAAAACTGGAAGGACTGACTTGGCAACTTCTCCCAACACAACCTATGGTTTTAATAAGGAGAAGGTTACATGCTTTAATTGTGGAGAGAAAGGACACTTCAAACGGGAATGCACCCAGCCACCAAAACAAGGTAACCGAAACCCTTTCAATGCAAACTACCAGAACCGTCAACAAAACCAAGTTTCTTACCAAACCAACAACAACTACCAAAACCGAAACTTTAACAACCAAAACAGACAACCAAACACTCAAAACCAGATTCAAAACCAATCTCCTAATCACCCAAACCGAACAGTTGTACCGATCACTACACCTACTGAGACTCAACAAAATGCGGGTCAAAACCAAGCTTTGGTTACCCAGCAGGATGAGAGGTTTGACTGGTCGGGTATGCAAATAGGGGTTGAAGAAGTAACTACTGGTGGGAATGTGGCATGTGTTGCCTATCAGGTTGATCTGGAAGAGTCGATGGTAGTTGATGAGAAGAAAGAAACTGAGGAGAGCGAGAGTGATGATTCTGAGACAGAGATGGAAGTGGAGAGTGAACCTGTTGAGGTTAAGGCTGAGGAGAAGAGTTCTGGGATGGTAATTGATTCAGTCTCTGATGTTCCCGAGGAGTGTAAATCAGTCTATTCAGATTGTGAGAGCGAATCAGACACAGAGGGAAGTGTTGATTCTTTGGATGATGATATTGACCAGTTGCTGGCAGAAGCTGATTTCTTGATGACGAGGAAGTCGTGCATAGCTGATGATGCTTTCACCAAGATCGACTACTCAAAGTTTTTCACTGGAAAGGAAGCTCATTTTGCTTTGATGGCCATGACCGAACCGCCAAAACCTGTAAGTTCTGATTCTAGCACTGATGTCATGAGTGATAAATACTGTGGGACTTGTGATAGGTTGACAGAGGAGAATAAACAACTCCGAATTTCACGTGATAGTGCTATTCAAAACTGTCAATCTACTCGCAAAGAGTTAAATGCTTTTAACAAAGTATTAGATGGCTATAAAAAGGACATTTCTGACTTGAAAACCACTTTGTCACTAAAACAATTGGCCATAAATAACTACATCAATGAAATTGAAAACACCAAGTTAGAAATGGCTGCCATTAAATGCTTTGCTGAAAAGGTTAACAAGAAGTTAGAAAGCTATAAGAATGTTGCTTATGTCGTGGATCATATCATTGATGATAACACCACCAACTACAAGTCGGTACCATCTCCGGTTCTCTTTGAGAATCATAACTATCATCAAGTGATACCGGAGAGTTCGGTGAAATCAGACTCATCATCAGATATGGAATCTAATACCTCGAGTATTGGTGAACCATATCCTGAAGATGTGAGACCGATTTTGGGCTTGAACAGTGAGGGTGTTTATGCTGAGAGTGATAGTTCAGATTCAGATAATGATGATACTGGTAGTGATAAATCTGATAATGAATGTGAGATTCCAAAAGAAAATCACATCATTACTACCGAACCAGTATCACCATCTGATCATATTCATCCGATGGCAAAAGCTATTCATGACAAGAAGTCTAAAAAGCTTGATGTTAAGAAAAAGAATGATGTTAAGAATGATGTTAAGAATGTTGTTAAGAATGTGATTGAAAAGAATGAGCTGAATGAAACCAGTGACAAACCTGTAAAGGTATTTTATCGGATGGAAGGATCCGATAAAATCATTGCTGATGAGGAATTTCCAATTAAAAACGTTAACTATTCTAAACTTGATAAAATCTGGCAAGAAAGCACAATTTGGTTTCCAAAACATGAAAGAACCAATGAAATTCCACCAGAAATCTTAAAGAAACTGTTTTCAGAAACTCCTCAAGAGCCAAAAATACATGTCACTGAGTTCATTCGACCTGATGATAAAGCAAATGGTTTTCATGAACCTTCTTACTCGAAAGGACCACTTCCTGAGAGTTTAAGAAATCAACAATATAATGATCAATTTCCTGTAAAAACATTTGCTTCACCGAATGCTCATTATGTGTTTGAGGAATATAGAAAGTGCTTTAAATGTGGAGAACGCGGGCATTTACTTGCTCAGTGTCCATATGTAAGGCACAAGAGACATGAAGTTGAGGTTAAGAATTCCATCAAAAAGCCGATTGATCATTATATCCCACCGCATAGACGGACTGTTCCTCAACAACAACATTTTCAAAATCAAAACAATTTTCAAATGAGGAACAACCGTCCATTTCATTATGATCGAAGGAATCGGATTGCAATGGACCAATCTTGGAGAAAACCAGTGGTGAACACAACAGCTGATAGACAAAAGGTTCCACAAAAACCAATTGTCAAGTCAAATGTTGGACCTAAGTCTGTTCATTCAGATAAGGTTGCTAAGAAAGTTACTTTCAGTAACAATGTTCAGAAACCTATTGAGAAACCAAAATCTCAAATTCGTATTCTCAAAAGGTCTGAACAATCTTGGACACCTAATGGTTCTCCAGGAGCCTCTACATCAAAGGTGAGTGATAAGAATGAATCTGTTTTGAAAAATCAGAAAACGATTGATTCAAAACAAAAAGTTGTTGATAAAGTCATTGAGAATGATTCTTTGAAAGCCAAAGTTCAAAGGCCCAAGACTCAGGCTTGGGTCCCCCGAAAGAACTAATTGTCTATTTTTTGTGTGCAGGGAGCTTCAGTTGGCCCTATTAGCAGTCTATGGATTGTTGATAGTGGAGCTTCAGGCCACATGACGGGGGATTTGGCGTTGCTGTTCGATGTGAAGAATATTAATGGTGGATATGTTGCGTTTGCGGGCAATAAAGGAGGATATATAACGATGGAAGGAAGCGTGAGTAATGGGGTTGTGACTTTCGAGCGGATATCTTATGTCAAGCAGATAGACTATAATCTGTTGAGCGTCAGTCAAATATGCGACAAACAATTTTCTGTGCATTTTGATGACAAATCCTGCTACATCCTCAAACCGGGCTTCAAGATTCCAAAGGAGTGGGTTATGTTGATGGCACCTCGAGTCAACAATCTTTACATTCTTGATATGTCTAAGGCTATGACACCACAGGGACAGATAACATGCTTTCTTTCCAAGGCGACCGAAAAAGAATCAATAATGTGGCACCGCAGGATGGGGCACATTCATTTGAGGAAAATGAATCAGTTAGTGAGAAATGGACTTGTTGATGGAGTTAACGTGAAACATTTCCATCTGAACGACAAGTGTGTGAGCTGCATGAAAGGAAAACAACACAGACAATCCCATAAATTGAAGAAGGTTAACTCTGTTGAGATGCCGCTTGAGCGATTGCACATGGACCTTTTTGGACCAGTCAAGCGCAAAAGTCATCTTGGAGAGCTTTATTGTTTAGTCGTCACTGATGACTATTCACGATTCTCATGGGTGATGTGTTTGAAGAACAAAAGCGACACTTTTACCAACTTACAAGTTCTGTTCACTCGGCTGGAGAATATCTACAACTTGAAGATCAAAAGAATCAGGAGTGACAACGGGACGGAGTTTAAAAATGCAAAGATGGATGTACTTTGTGAAAGCAAAGGGATACATCATGAATATTCAGCTCCGTATACCCCGCAACAGAACGGTGTTGCTGAAAGAAAGAATAGGACTCTGATTGAGGCTGCAAGAACAATGCTCGCTGACTCAAATCTTCCAGTAATGTTCTGGAACGAGGCGATTTATGCAGCAAACTACACATTAAATCGGGTTATGACAGTGAAGAAGTTTGGAAAAACATCTTATGAACTGTTACACCGACGAAAGCCCAATTTAGAGTATCTAGAACCATTTGGGGCGCCATGTACGATGTTGAATCCAAGCGAGAAGTTTAGTCCTAAAGCTGAAGAGGGATATTTTGTTGGATATGCAACCCCACTCAAACGGGTATTCAACAAACGAACTCGTCAAGTGGAGGATTGGGCAAACGTGGAAGTTCAACGTTACACTCAAAATTTGCAAGGCACGGGCCCTGATTGGATGTTTGATTACAAAGATTTCTTTGAATCATTCAATCTAGATAGCCTGGTTGAAGAAGCTGTGATCCGATTACTTTACGAATGTGAAAACGCGGCAACTTCACCGTTGATGCGTCCAATTACCGTAAACCCCCCACCAGCTTCTAGTGATACCAGTGTTCCTACACAAGAAGAAGAGTTGTTTCAAGAAGCTTCAACTTCATTAGACACTTCAGAATCTGAAGATGAACAATTTGAAGAAGCTGTTCTTGAAAATGCTGAAAATTTAGAAGAGCAAACTGTGAACCCAACTCCAAATCCAGATGTTGCTTCATCATCTAACACGGGTAATGATCAGGATGCTACAGAGAACTTGACTGCTCAGACGGGAGTGATTGTACCTGTTAATCCGGAATCTCGGATTCATCGTATTCACCCGCTGGAGCAAGTAATCGGAGATCCTGGTAGTGGAGTGATGACCAGAGGGCAGCTTAAAAGCGTTAATACGCCAGAGAGTTTTGGTGCTTTAGCATTATATGCCAAAATTCAGAAATCTGGTGACCAAAATGATTGGTCGTTTGCATGTTACGTGTCCCAGGTAGAGCCAAGGACATACAAAGACGCTTTGCAAGAAGATGCCTGGGTTGAGGCAATGCAGGAAGAGTTATTGCAATTCCAGAAATTGGGAGTCTGGACGCTCACAGATTTGCCGCCGGGACGAAAGAAAATTGGCACTAAGTGGGTGTTTAAGTGCAAGAAGGATGACCGTGGAGTTATTGTAAGGAACAAAGCCAGATTGGTTGTGCAGGGTTTCCATCAGATTGAAGGAATTGACTACAACGAAATCTATGCACCAGTAGCACGAATGGAAGCTATTCGGATGTTCCTTGCATTTGCTTCGTACAAGAAATTTAAAGTCTATCAAATGGACGTCAAGAGCGCATTTCTGTATGGTAAAGTCAAGGAGGAGGTTTATGTCGGGCAACCACCGGGCTTTGAGGACCCAATCCACCGGGACAAGGTCTACGTGCTGAACAAAGCTTTATATGGTTTGCACCAGGCTCCAAGACAGTGGTACGAGGAGCTAAGTACATACCTCATCTCCAAAGGATTCAAGCGCGGCCTCGTCGATTGCACCCTCTTTACGAAGAAGACGGGAGATGACTTGCTTCTAGTACAGATTTACGTTGATGATATTATATTTGGTTCAACTAACGAACTCTTGTGCAGGGAATTTGAAACTGTTATGCAGGAGAAGTTCGAAATGAGCGCTATGGGAGAAATGCAGTTTTTCCTCGGCTTACAGGTGGATCAAAGACCCGATGGGATCTTCATTCACCAGACGAAATATGTTGCCGACATCTTGAGCCGATTCCAGATGGAGGATTCTAAGCCGATGGATACCCCGATACAACCCAATCACGGGATTGGAGTCGACGCTAAGGGGGAGCTGACAGACCCATTTACATACAGAGCAATCATCGGATCTCTGATGTATTTGACAGCGTCTCGACCAGATATTATGTATGCAACGTGTCTCTGTGCGCGTTACCAATCGAAGCCGAAACAAAGTCATCTGACGGCGGTCAAGCGTATCCTTCGATATCTGAAGGGTTGTCCATCAAAAGGACTTTGGTACCCTAATGATGATGATTTTGATTTTATTGCTTTTAGTGATGCAGATTGGGGCGGCTGTGACAAAGACAGCAAATCAACAACAGCCGGTTGCCAGTTTTTAGGGAGCAGGTTAATTACCTGGCAATGCAAGAAACAGACTTCCGTCGCACTGTCTACATGTGAAGCCGAGTACATTTCAGCCTCGAGTTGCTGTTCGCAAGTGCTCTGGATCCAACAACAGATGGTCGATTACGGTTTGCAGTTTCTTAAAACCCCTATACACTGTGACAACGAAGCCGCAATTGCGTTAACTAAAAATACTGAAAATCATTCTAAAGCTAAACATATCCGGATTAAATATCATTTTATCCGTGACTGTTATGCTAAGGAATTGATTGACATGGTCAAAATCCATACTGACTACCAACGTGCAGATTTGTTTACAAAAGCTTTTGACAGATCCCGCTTTGAATATCTTTTGAAAGTAAACAATATAAAGGAAAAACAGGACTAATCGGCTCCTCGGTTTATCATTTTTTTGTTTTTAGTTTTAGTTTTAAATTTTTGCTAATTGGGAATTTCTCTTTGCTAATTGGGAATTTCTCTTTACTATCATAATCCTCAAAGAAGTTGATGCTTTCGAGGGGGTTGTTTAATCCTCAAAGAAGTTGATGCTTTCAAGTGGATTGTTTCTTTCAAATTTTGTTTTGTTTTGTTTTTCAGAAAAATTAAAAACCCAAAAATATGTTCTTTATTTTAGGGGGAGTCATTTTATCAGAAAAACCAAAAACATTGAAAAATTTTCAAAATACCTAAAAATTAGAAAAACCCAAAATGATTTCCTGGATAAAAAGAGGAAATGATAGTACATCAGTGGGGATCTGACACAGGCTAAAGAATTGTATAGTTTTAATGAGACGTATGTTGATTACGTGTGATATGCTGATAGGCTTCGTAGACTTTATATTGCGTGCATTAGTGATACAAACATAACAAACTACGCGTTTGTGGATGAACACCTCATGGGCATATGGTCTTAGTACCGTAATTTCGTTTGATAGGGTGTTTGTACAAAACTCGGAGGTTTAGGGTCGTTATGTTATTAGTTGTCTGGGGATAGCCTATCTGATCTTCTGCTGTAAGTCATTACGGACCTAGATCAGACAGGATGTCTTTATAAAAGAGCTTTATGCCAAAACCTAAAGTTACCGAATTGAGGAACTTTCCATGTTATATGATGATCAAAGATTATCTATAATATCGTATTGATCATTGATGCAAATCATGATTAATATCAGTCCTCAACCTGGTATGGTGCATATGTTACTTTGCTGCATTAATTTGCTGACCTGTATACCTCTATGCATTATATCTTGTACAATTACAGACGACGAAAGCATAATCACGCTTTACAATGAGTCTTTGTGCAGATTATTTCTTGATACGGGAGTATGTCGTGTGTGTGGGAACCACAATGTGTTAGTCTAATACATCTAATTCGTATCATTTTAAAGCATTGCATAATTGTCTGCATGTGAGCTTATGTGGACAACAATATCAGCAATTGCCGTGTCACATATTGTTCTCTAATGATAATATTGAACCAGATCAACGCTGTGTTCAGATTTCTCAGAAAACTGATATGATCCTCTTACCGGAAATCACAAAATGTTTACTGTTTTCATTTACTTTAATGCTTTTTACTTTGTTGCATTTTACTTTTATTGTCAAAAAGTTACAAAATCCAAAAAGATTTTAGGTGTGTTTTAATATAAATTTCAGAAAATCCAAAAGATTTTGCATTTCTGCTTTATTTTTGATATCCGGGGATGCTTGATGGTCAATTTCTGAGATTTGATAACACCATCTGGTCTTTGTAACATTCAAATTGTGAAAATTTGAGTTTTGGAAGCTTAACGGATTGAAAAATGTTGAACGGGATTCGAATTCGTGATTTGGCGAAATTTTTAGATTTTTCCATTTCACATTCGCCCCTTAAATGGGTCGAATGTGGAAAAATCCTTTCCTTCGACCATTTGTGAAAACGGGCGAACGTGGTTCTTTTCACTTCCGGGTGAAATTTTCACTTCCGGGTACCAATTTCACCTTCGTGTCTTTCATTAGGGGCGAAGGTGGAACATTTATCACTCTCGTGCCATTAAGTTGGGGCGAATGTGAACCATATCCACATTCGTCCATCCTAACCGGTCGAAGGTGCCTCCTTATAAATAGCCTTGTCACATTCGAGTATCTCATTCGAAAATTTTTTCAAAATTTCATAACTACCAGACCTTGTTGCTGTGTTTTTCTGTGATTGTGCATTTTAATCCCTTGTTCATTCTGATCAGTTTAAGCCTAATTTTGCAGGTATTGGACATGTTTTCAGTCCTTAATCGCCGGGTTTTATACACGGACCTAGGGTTTCATAACTGGGATTTTTGATGTTTATTGACGAATGATTTTAATTGCCGATCAATATACATAGGTTTTAGGGGGAGATGGTGAAAGGAATTAGGATTATAACGTGTTTAGATAACAGATTTGATTGTTTGAACACGATGAACCCTAATTCCAATTGAAAACCTATGTAAAATGATGTGTTGATAAAATTGGTTATAAATGAGTGTTAGTCGGCCTTGTTAGAATGTTTTAGAATCAAAATTACGGATTAAAATCAACAATGGCAATTTTTTCAAATTTTGGGGTAAAACAGATTCCACCTTCGGTTGGATAAACCGGGCGAAAGTGGAACGGGGTGGACGAAGGTACAACAAAACGGACGAATGTGATTTTTTGTCAAGATCATTTTCACTTTCGTCCAGATATTTTCACCTTCGACCACAAAATCTCACATTCGGCCAATCCAAAAGGGGCGAATGTGCAGATGTGTTTTGACAAAAATTTTTATATTTTTGTCGTTTTTGTGTTTTGACGCGTTTTATTGATTTTTATTTGCAGATGGCTGAACAACCAGAGAATATTGACACTCCAGCAGTGAATGTTGAGACTCCTGCAGAGATAGCTGTTCAAGATCCAGTTCCCGCAGCTGAAACATCTACACCGAGCAGTTGGTCTTTCGAAAGATCGCACAACTGTTGCGCGTATCTAGGAGACGTGGAGAAGAACACGGAGTTTACTGGCATTATTGAGTTTCTGAAGAGGAGCAGGATTGTACATGCTCTAGCCACACCAACTATCATCTACAAAGACATAATAGAAGATTTCTACCAGAACGCTAAGTATGATTACTGGGATAATCAAACTATCATCAAGAGCAAGATTCAGGAGATAGATATGTTCTTGACTGAAGCCGACATCCGGGAAGCTTTACAGATTAAGTTCGAAGATAGAGAAGATCCCAGGGAATTGTCGTGGACAGAACAGAAGGCGTGCTTCTTAAGGATGAAATACAAAGGTCCTATCACTGACGGATCGATGTATAAAGGGAAGCTGGGAGTGCAGTACAAGTACTTTGCACATGTTCTGATCCATGTCTTTGGATGTGTTAGTGGTGGTTATGACGTGATGAGGAAGAGTTTGAGTTCATTAATGGTTGCGTTGACACTCAACAAACCATTTAATGTTTCGGGGATGATACTTGACCACATGTTGGAGATGCTGAGG
This sequence comes from Ambrosia x helenae, assembly GCA_030844895.1. Lineage (NCBI taxonomy): Eukaryota > Viridiplantae > Streptophyta > Magnoliopsida > Asterales > Asteraceae > Ambrosia > Ambrosia x helenae. The sequence continues at coordinate 105,097,964 of CM061234.1, forward strand.
GGTATAAAGTTTAAGAAGTTCATGTTGTATCCAAGGTTTCTAATGATGATCTTTGACCACAAGTATCCAATGCTGAAGAAGGATCCTACAATGATTTTAGGGCAAGATCACATGAATATTAGAACCTTGATGAGGATGAAAGGATACAAGGGTGTAGCTGATAATGAGAAACCACCCAACAGGAGATTGTTTGGCGCTTTGGCTCGTCCGGATTACACTGATCCAGGCAAAAACAAAGCTAGACATGATGATAGTGACTCAGACAACGACGATCCCTTAGTGTATGCTGATTCAAGCACTAAGCGGAAGCGTCAAGTAGTCAATCCTGGAGCCAAAGGGAAGGGCAAAGGAAAGGCTATTGATCAGGGAAGCACAAAGCAACAGGCTGCTAGAAAGAAATCGACTGCGAAGAAAGGTTCGGGTTTGGTGGATGAAGAGTCTGTGGATTCGGAAGAAACTGAGGTTGATGAACAGTGGGATTCTGATGACGAGAACGTGAGGACCACCAAACGTAAGGCCACTATGGTTGGTGAGTCTGAATTATCGAACCAGTCGATAGAAGAATCTGAGAGGAGAAGGAAATCAGTTGAAGATGAAGGTTTGGGAGTTGATTTAGCTGAGCTGAGTGTTGGTGACACTGTAGTTGTGAATTTGCCTAAGAAGTCAAAGAAACAAAAGACGATGGCAAAGAAATCTAGTGTGAAAGAACTGAGAGAGAAAGAATTGGCTCAGTTGTTGAAGGGTAAGAGATTGCCTGATGCTGGAACACCTTCCAAGTTATCTTCACCAGTTGCTAAGAAGCAGAAGAAAGGAAAGGAGGCAGAGACTTTACCAATCGATCAGTTCAATATCGATATGGATAAAGTGCTCGAGATGTTTACAAAGCCTCAGAAGGAGAAAGCTGTTGAAGTTGAGCCCTCCAGATCAAAGTCAAAGAAAATGACTGTTGATGATGATGTTATGAAACAAGTCAATAAGAAGATGGAGGATATGATGAAAATGCTGATTGCTCAACAAGCTGAAATCACTAAGTTCAAGCAGAATGAGGAGAAGATGCTCCAAATTGTAGTTGCTTCGAAATCGAATCAAGATGAGATAAATGAAAAGATTCAGATGTTAGAAGCTAAGAATGAGAAGCTTGAGAGGAGATGTGATAGAAACAAGAACAAGATCAAACTGATCAAGGCGGATAACAAAGAGTTGAAAAAGGAAAACAAACGCTTGTGTGGTTTGATTGAAGATCTGTATAGTAGAGCACCCCAATTGAAAGAGGGTGAGGAAGATGAAGAAGATGATGAACAGAAAATAGATTATGAGGATTCTGAATCAGAGAAAGATGATGATGAAGAAGAGGATGATGATGGATCGGATAAAAGTGATGATGATAACAATGATGATGATGATGACAATGATGATGATGATGATGGTGCTGAAGGTACAGGGAAGAAGAAAGGTGATGAGTTGAGTAGTGGAAGTGATCATGAAGGAGGAGATGATACTTCTAAGTATAGTTATGAGAAGAGAAAATCACAGAAGAAGAAAGATACTGGAGAATCTAGTTCCAAGAAGAAAGGTGAGAATGTAGATGAAAGTATCTTTTGGAACGAAAAGGTGAGATCTCTTTCTGATGATGCTAAACTGATATACAAGAACATGTTGGAGAAGAGAGAGTGGACCATTGAGTTCACTGGATGCTTCGCTGAAATATTCCAGACTGATGATCTGAGATACGAGCTGGAATATGAAGATCCAGATCTTGAAGAAGGGGAACTACCTGCATCTGTGGCGAAGGAAATACTAGATGGTCTCGCACAGAGGGTAGGTAAGACGTTTGAGGAGTTCATGATGGATGAATCGATTCCTGATATTCCTGAAAAAGATATGGGAAGTCATTCAGATGATGTACAGACTCCAGAAAACAATGAAGTTGAGATTGAAGACATTACTCATGAAGAATTTCCCCAGTATTTCAGAAAAGAAGATGAGAACGAAGTATTTCCTGACTTCACAGAGATACCAAACAAGTCAGCGAAACAAAAAGCGAAGAGAAGAAGCGAAGAGTTTGTTGAGAAGGTGTTTGGAGATGAAAAGAAAGATTCTTCCAACCAGTCTGATGAGTTGAAGAATTATCTGAAGAAGTTGAAGGAGATGGATGAGAACCGACCTAAACCTGAAGCTCAAGGGAACTTTTATCGATTTCATAATGCCAAGTTCAAAGGCAGAGCTCTCGGGTGGACTTATCTTGGCAGACTCAAGTGTATTGCAGCGAAATGGGAAACCGGAATTCTGTATTTCAACAGATTCTGTGATTTGCTTACTCTACCGTACTGGGCGGTGAGAGATTTATGCAGGTTTCCAATGTCAGGTGCCGAGGTAAATGGATCGCATGTCGGTTGGTGTGCAGACAAGTTAGTTTGGGAAAGTCGCACAAGATGGAACAGGTTTAAGCCTCAATATCCCAGAAGAAAACAGCATAGGGATATTGATCCTCAAACCAACATGAAGCGTGTGACTTTGATATACAAAGCACCAAATGTGATGAGAAAGATACCATTGATGCCAATGCCACAGCATTTCAGTGCTGATTTCATATTCTGGTATTACGATTGGAGGAAGGCAGAAGCAGTGATTGTGTTGAGGGATGGAAAGGACAAATACAAGCATGTACATGTATTTGATCCTATGTGGCTGATAAACTGCACATTCGAAGACATCATCATGTTGTTCTTTAATCCGATCTATTATGAATCAAATGATTTTGCTCAGGCGAGGAAGTACACTCAAGTTGTGGGAGTTTGTTTTGCATATGACATAAATGCAGGAAGCAACTTGGAGGGTAAACTTGGCAAGACTGTGAAGATCGCCAATGTATCAAAGCCTGTGAAGAAAACATTCGAGCCGCCTATGACTGATGAGCAAAAGAAGCAGCTTAGAATCAAGCTGATGAACAGGACGATGGATGACCAGAGAAAACTATCCAATCAATAGTCGAGGGGGAGTTTGTTGATGCATTTGCGACTAAGGATTGGATATGATATTATTAACATATGTTAGAGGGTAGCCGAAGGTACTTCTGATGGGGCGAAGGAAGAGTATTTGGGCGAAGGTGAAGATAAACGGGCGAAGGTAGATCAGAACTGGACGAATGAAGAATGGACGTGGACAGAAGACCACATTCGACCACTCTTAGTGGGCGAATGTGGAAAATCTCACATTCGACCTATAGAAAGGGGCGAATGTGCAGATGTTATATATAGGTTTTGAGTTTTTGATTATGTAAGAGAGTTATCAGTTGTGTCCAGGTTCAGTGCAGGTTCAGTAGTGTTTTTGTGAAAGTGTCTTTGTGATTCTAGATTAACATAAACGTTGTAATTGCTTATTAATTGAAAGTTAATCTATGAAAATGAAGTTGAAAATGATCTTGATTGTGTCGTGATTAGCATCTTATCAATTTGTTCAGATCTAGGGATTCCGCACCTAGATTTGTGACTTGTATGATCATAATATCCTGTTTTAGATAAAATCCAACGCTCACAGGTGGGTTTTGTTGTGCGGTGGATGTAGTACCGTGTTACAACCGTGACACTGACGGCTCAGGTGCGGCACCTACGTGGTCACTGACATCTCGTCAGGTCTCTCTCTAATTGCAACCCTGAAATAGTGTGTCAAAAAGATTATTCATTCACTCAAGTAAGAACTAACAACTACCAAGGTAACTAACTGTTGATATTTATTTGCTTTATTCTTCAATTCCCTGTGTTTTGTGTTGCATACTGATTTTATAATTACAATGTATATTTGTCAATTTGGCCATTAATAGTGCATAATGATAACCGATGACTACAAGCTAAGATGGGGCAAGCATAGTGGCTTTAATGGGTTTTAGTAATGTATCAAAATAGATGATGATAAATGATGCCTATTTGATGTCTGAATTGTAATAGTTTACACAAAGGGCCAAACATGGAGGATTGGGTAACAGGTTATACCATATGACAAATGATGATCATTTGATATGTGAGCTGCAATCTTTTATAAAAGTTAAAGAGGGCCAAACATCTTGGGTATGATTGGTTGGGTAACGGGTCAAAACATATAATATTTAGCTCATGTTAAGATTGGATCGACAGAAACACCTTTTATCAGCTATTATTTAAAAAAAATTGTTTTGTTAAATTATTATGTTAACTTTCGAGCATTATTACTTTTTCTTGAATATTTATATCTCTTCAACAGTTTTAATATCGAAAATGGGCCAATGACAGACATAAAAATAAGGTTTAGCATTTGCTTGATAGATATTTAGTTTTGGTTTTGCAGGGCTACTGCAATTAAAAAACGGGTATTGGTTTTGGGCGTGCAAGGTGCTCCAATTCAGTATATGAAATGGACACTCAAGGTAAGTGGATAATATTTAATTTTCTTCATGTTGTTTTTGTCTATGCAAGTTGTTTAAATGGGATTAATTCGGTCTGTCTTTTCGCTAGCTTAAATGTGGTCCATGGGGCAATGCCTGTGGGTCAAAAACCAGTTTACTACAATTTACTACTGTTTTACTGTTATTTAATATGAATTTTGAGTTATTTGTACGTATTACTGTGTGCACACCATGGGTTTGACTAAGTGTATGACATATCACATTCTTATTGATAGAAATACAATATGAAATTTGAATAGTTGTTCCATACGAAGTGAACTTTAGGCTGTGAAGTTGGTTAATGGTTATAGACTTTTATTTTTTATTTTGGTTTTAGACCTTGAAATCTACAACCATATTAGCAAGAGCTTTTTTTTCATAGTCTTGCTAGTACAATGCCATTTGGAGATAACAATTGCGTTTTATAATCATGGTATTTGACACTTTTGTCCCTACTAGTACTTCAAGTCTCTTACCACATCAACACCACCTTGTTTAATGTATGAGGACAAGCTTTCCGGTTCTTGATCAGTGATGTGGGTTGTTCATTTCCAATAAGAGGTTCTTGACCAACTTGTCGATAAAGATTTGGTCTTAAACTTTCAGTGGCTATTTGTTGTACTAACTTCCTCAAGTTGTGTTCTTGTAGGTAATATATTATGATGAACATATGAAATTTAATAAAGATATTATTGTTTGCTTATTTCGTAGAGAGTTGCTGAACCTTGCTAAGTATAATATTCGTATGGCTAAGCTTATTGATGTGGTTAAGAACAGTATGTGTATACAACATAGTAATTTCACCATTATCATCATCCAAGTAGGTAGAAAATAAATAATTTTTATATGACTAGCAGACATGGCAATAGAATTTGCAATATCTCTTAACCAAACATTGGTGGCTAGTGGCGCCAGAGTAATATCTAACATCATAGTGTTTGTTTTGGTAAAGAATTATTAAGTAAAAATAACTTTGTATTCCAAATTAGTAAATGTGAGGTAGAGTGCTAAAAGTGTTTATAATGTATGAAAATCAGTTGTATCTTTAGGATGACAGTTTATGGATATCGAAGAAACCTTTGTTGACCACTATGTTCAGGATGACAAAGAATAAAGTGAGGATGGACAGATATATCCTGAGGACGTAACTGTCTGACACAGAGTAATAGCAAATAAATGTAAATGAAATATGACAAGCCAAAAACACTCGATATACGAGGAAAGCCCTTGATCAATGATGATCGCCGACACAAAACCTCAGGAGGAATCTAGGCCCTGCCTTGTTTGTTAATATTAATATGGTAAAAAGAGCACAACTTTGGAAGTGAGATGAACGAAGTACTAAGATTAGAATTCAGTGTAGTGTGTGTCTGTGGGACAAAGGAAAGTAGGAGTTCTAGTGTTGTGAAGTGTTTAATGATCAGTAAACAAGTATGTAAGTGTCATATTTCATTCATCAGACCCCTTTATATAGTTACAAGTAATAAAAAAAAGATCCCATAAAATCCGCTATGCATGGAGTGTTTTAGCTTAACGTTCATGTGGTTGATTGAGTTCCAATCGTTACATAACTTCTTCTCCGAGATACTCGCCTATTAATAATGTTCGTCGGTTACATTTGACTTTTTCTTCGTCAAAGACTTGCGAAGGATGTCATCTTCATTTCCTTTGACTTATAATCAGTCAATAGAGCCGTTGGAGCTCTGTTATATGTCTTGGTATTGTTCAAGTATACCTGCAATCATAATATTAAGACAATTCGTTAGTCCATCGTCAGGATGCACATAAGATAATATGTAGTTGCATCTTGAACCCTGTTCAGCCTTTAGTATCCTAAGGATGTCAGATAGAAAATATAAGTTAGTTCCATCCTGAAGATTTCACCACCAACAATTGTCCCCAAAAATACGTTACCGTTAATATCTCAACGGTTATAATATTTTTAATTCTAATGTTTATCTGGTGAAGGTGATTAGACGTCTGACAGGATGTAACAACTACTTTTTATGCTATGATCTAGGGATGATCGTTACACTTTATCATCTTTCACCGTCTGTATCTATAGTTCAATCCTTCCTTTATAACCACACCAAGGTTATCAGAAAGGTAACGTTCTTCTTCTTCTCTGTTTTTTCTCTGATCTTCAAATTATTATACAAAAATTTCTGAGGATGAGTAAGAAATCAACGAGAGCATGAGGAAGTGTTGGAGTCCACAAGGACTTCATCCCTCAAAATTTGTTGAAGGAACCTGCTCATGAAGTTTGTTCCTTCACAGATAAGGACATTCAGAACTTGAAAAACTCAGGAGCCTTCCCTGAATCAGCTGTGTTTTTGTCTTATGATCATAATACAAAATCTAATTTTGCATCTTCTATGTGGGTGTGCTTCCTGTACCTGCCTTTCCATCTTGGCCTGAGATATCCCTCCTCAGACCCTACCTTAGCTTTGCTATAGGTGGGATTAACTGAGTATGATGATTATAATGATGATTTCTTTGATGTTACTGGGATGGCATATGCTCAGGCTATGCCTGAGGTATGGAAAATCTTGATGGTATGTAACAAGATCATCGAGAATAATGGCATCCAGCTACAGATTGGAGACATGTCTTATATTTATAAGTTGAAAAACACACGGTCAAACCGTTTTGTTCTTCAGCATATCAACAAAAATCCTCCTTTCTTGTACAATGTCATAAAGTCGGAAAGGTCATGGAAGTCAAAATTTTTCTTTGTGAGAGGGATTACATTCCTTATGGGGATGATATCCCTATGTCATGGTTGAAAACTGGTAAATTTTTGTGGGATGATAAAGTTTATTTTTAGGATGAAAAAGTTTTGTAGTTATATCTTGAGGATATCACTAACATTTTGAAAATATTTTTGTCATGTTAAAGGTGCTTCTTTTACCAAACATGCTCCTCCTCTGAACGATTCATCTATCAGGGTTAAAGCAGTTATTGAGTTACCTCAGGCACCAAGAACATTTGAGGCAGAAGAGAGCTACTCCACCAGCCAAGCCACCGAGATGTCTGGTCAATTTTTCATTTTACATCCTCAGGATGTTTTGTTTATCTTTCACTTGCTAATTCTGTTCTTTTGCCATCTCTAGCCAAGAAGCCAGTCTTTGACTTAGATGACATAGATAGCCAGGGTGTCACTAAGGTTGCAAGGATTACATCTCCATCCAGCTCTAGGATGACCAGCCCACCTCCCAAGCTAAAGGCTACATCCTCTAAGAAAAGGACGACTGTTGGAGCTTCTCAGCCCATGATGTTTTGACTAAGATTTCTCAATTCACACTCAAGGTATAGTGCCATCCTGAAGATATCACTAATTCATTCAGGATAAAATATAAGATAGAAGACTTACCTGTTTTCTTTATTTTTTTGTAGGGCCATGAGTATATGCTCAAATGCCTTGATAACACTGCTGCTGATCTTCAGGATGCCAAGATAGCTTTGGAGGATCACAAGAGACTTTCCCTTACAAGAGGGAAACATTATGAAGAGAAGTTATCCAAAACTGAAGCAGAGCAGAAGTAGTTGAAGGTTGATGCGGCCAAGATTTCTAGGGAGCATGAAAAAGAGATGGAAGAGTACATGCAATAGCTCATGAAGTCTGCCACACTTTCTGTCCTTCAAGCCAGGGTTAAAATTTCCCTCCAAGCTAGAGATCCCAATTTCAATCAGGATGAGTGGGATGTTGAAGCTTGGCAGGAGAAGATCAGGAGCTTGGATGGAAAGGAGGTGTTATATCAGCCTGTCCCTCAACAACTTGAAGCTCCTGAGGCTCTGGCTACAGAGACTACAGTGGTGGATGCTAAGGTGGCTAAGGAGTTTGAAGCTCCTGAAGCTCATGTGGTTGTTTTTTTTTATGATGGTTAGTTTGTAAACAGTTTAAACAATTTACGTTTTATGCATGCTGAACAATGAAAGGTTTGGGGTGGAGGGATCTTGAGTTTCAAGACGAAGCCTCAAATCTTTCCCTGACCTGGACTTTTGATGTTGACCCCTGGTCGATGGGTCCTAGTTTAGGATCAAGCCAGGGGTTGACATCCTTTTGATAAATAAATAAAATGGTAACCTTTTAACACTATATCCTTGTGTTTCTTTCTTTATTATCCTACAATACAAGCATAGAATAAGAAATACTAGTTATGAAAGCATATCTTTGTCTTCAAATAAGTTGAGCAAATTGCCTTCAAGTTCCTTGATAAGAGAAATGTTTTAGCAATAATATTCTGAGAATGTCCCCATTGTACAATTTTTGTTGCATCCTTAGGATATTTTTCAAGATTTCTCCTGATCATCCTTAGGATATTTCCCAAGATTTTCCTGTTCATCCTTAGGATATTTCCTAAGGTTTTTCCTGTCCATCTTTGGGATATGCTTTATCATCTTCAGGATGTCCCAAGTGTTCAGTTTGTTGTATCCTTAAGATAGACTTAAGTCATTTTTCTCTTCTGATAATAACATTTAAGAATAACCCGTAGAAAGCTAAACAAGAATAATATACTGGCGACAAGGCCTTAATAAATAGTGGGGTCAAGCCCATCCTGGCGTTATAGCCTGAAAATGATTAGCGACAAAGCTAAGGATTACTGGCATTATAACCTAAGGATAACTGGCAACTAGGCCAAACAATAGAGACATTGAATAATGCCTAAACCTTGGGGATTCAATGCATATATCAAAGATGATGAAATTGTCCGCAACTATTACATGAACTGGTCCCACCATCCTGAGGATATACATGAATACGTGCGCTCCAGGCGGGGTGTATAAACCCAAATCGTGAGAAAGGTGAAAACCTTTAAACCATAAGAAGGTATCAGATACCTTAACATAGCAGAGGGTGGCCAACGCCCTAGTCTTCAAGCTCCATCTTCAGGATGGTTCTGTAAAATTCTCAGGATGGACTATATCTAGACCATGTTTAGTTATGACATTTGTTATATAAGTAAAATGAAAATAAAGATATACAATTTCATACCTCGTGGGTGATAATACTTTAAATGGATTACATTCCAAGATCTTGGGAGGATGTCACCTTCCATGGTCGAAAGCCAATATGCTCCTTTACTAGCCTTAGAATCAATCAAATATGGTCCTTCCCAGTTAGGGGCTAACTTACCATCACATGGATTTGTAGTATTCTGAAAAGCTTTTCTTAGAACCAAGTCACCTACTTGAAACCTTCGGATCCTTATATTCTTCTTGTAAGCATTTGCTATCCTTTGTTGGTAAGCTGCCATCCTTAACTTAGCAGCATCCCTAAGTTCATCCACCACTTTGAGATCCTGCAACAAGGCTTCTGAGTTTGAAGTTGTATCCTAAAGATGTTTCCTAGCAGTGGGCGTCACTATCTCTGTTAGGAGCATGGCCTCTGCACCAAAAACCAAAGAAAATGGTGTTTGGCTAGTTGCATTTTTGGAAGTTGTTCTATCAGCCCACAACACAAATGGAAACTCTTCTGCCCACTTTTCTTTCTTTTGCCCTAGCTTTTTCTTCAAATTGTTGACAATGATTTTGTTGGAAGACTCTGCTTGTCCACTAGCTTGAGGATGGACAGGTGTTGAGGTAATCATCTTGATCCCCCAGCTTTCACAAAAACTGGTTGTCCTCTTACTAATGAATTGAGATCCATTGTCACAAATGATCTCAGCTAGAACACCAAATCTGGTCAGGATGTTCCTCTTGATGAAGGATACTACTTCTTTATCTCTAACTTGTACAAAGGCTTCGGCTTCTATCCACTTGGAAAAGTAATCAGTCATTGCTAGCATAAACACCTTTCCACCAGAAGCTTTTCGTAATTTTCCTACTATGCCCATTCCCCATTTCATGAAAGGCCATGGTGAGATAATGGGATGCAATGGTTCAGTAGGCTGGTGTAGGATGTTACTGTGCCTTTGGCATGCATCACATTTCCAAGATTACAACATGGCATCGTTCTTCATAGTTGGCCAATAGTATCCTATCCTGAGGGTCTTTGAGTGTAGAGCTCTTCCTCATGTGTGGTTTCCACAATCTCCTTCATGGATGTCTTTGAGAACTTCTTTAGCTTCCTCCTTATTGAGACATGTTAAATATGGACCTACAAGAGATTTTATATACAATATATCCTTTATAATAACAAACTTTGATACCTTTATCCTGGAACCCCTAGCATTTTCTCCATCAGGGATCTCACCATCCTTAAGATACTTCACTATAGGGGTCATCCAAGATAAATCATCCTGATCTTGAGTAGCCTAGACTGTGTCATCCTCAGGATGTAACACTTCAGTTGCTGGTTTCAGGATGTGGATATTTAGAATTTTGGATCCTTCTGGTAAATTCAAGGAGGATCCTAAATTAGCCAAGAAATCAGCTTCAGGATTTTCTTCCCTGGGTACCTGTGTTAATGTAAAATCTGCAAAGGAAGATGCTAATTTTTTTAACTATTTCAAGATAAACAGCTAATTTTTTTTACCTATAACTGCATAAGAGCCATTAAAATGGTTACTAATCAACAAGGAATGAACAAATACTTCTAGATTTACAATATGCATATCCTTAGAAAGATGCAAACCAGCAATGAGAGCTTCATATTCAGCTTCATTATTGGTTGTTTGAAATTGACATCTAATTGCATGGGGTATTATGTCCCCTTGTGGCGATTTTAGTAGTATTCCTAATCTTGTACCTCTCATATTTGAAGTACCATTAGTGTATAAAGTCCATTTTTCCATATTTTCATTTAATTGTTGTACTTCTTTTTCTACTTCACTTAGGATGTCACTACAGAAATCAGCTACAAAATCAGCTAGAGCCTGTGATTTGATTGCATTTCTAGACTAACAAATCAAGTCAAAGGCACTTGGTTTTACTGACCATTTTGCCATCCTTCCTGACATTTCTGGTTTTCTAAGTACATTTTTAATAGGATAGTTAGTGTTGTGGGTGAAAATCCTAAAGATGATTTTACCTCACATCCCTAACGTACCATCCCCAAGATGCCGAAGGGCTCAACTGACTTAGGGATATAACTGTATTTCAGCATGTGCACATCCTGAAGATATACTAACGAACTATCTTATTGTTATATGAATGCAGGATGATTTTTCCTCATTCTCTCCGAGTAACATCCTTAGAATGCTAGAGGACTAAGCAGGGTTCAGGATGTAACAGTGTTCTGACATCTGTTCATCCTGAGGATGGATTAACGAATTATCTTTATATGATATAATTGCAGGTACAACTACATTATAATATGGACCTGAAACTGACCTACAATATCTATATTAGTTGGTCAAAGGAGCTAAATATGGAGGAGGTTTCGAGCCAAGGTCTGAGCAAAGTCAAGGATGTAACCGATATACATTTATTATCGGCGATAAAAAAAGGAAACAGTTGGATCATTTATTAACTAAGGAAAAACTGTTAAACAACGGCCACTTTCTGTTGAAGAACTCCAACGTTCACCTGAAGAGGCTGTTACACAAAATTGAAGACCTTAACTACTTAGCATATTTCGTGGGATTGTTTTCTAAACTTCATATACTATATAAAGCGGGTATTGGACGACTATAGGACACCTACTTGCACACTGCTTACACTATAGACTACTCAGATACACTTAGCTAATCACAAACACTTGCACAATCATTGTAATTATAGCATACTCGTCCACATACTCATCCAAAGTTGTATCTTTTTACCATATTAATATTAACAAACAAGGCAGGGGCCTAGACTCCTCCCGAGGTTTTATGCCGGCGATCTACAATTGATCAAGGGCTTTTCTCGTAGATCGTGTGTTGTTCTTCTTGTTTATTGTTTTATTTGTTCATTATTAGCAGTTCCATCCTGAGGATATAACTGTCCATCCTGAGGATACAACTGCCCATCCCGGAACTAACCTAAGCCATCCCAGTCATAGTTGCCATATTTTTACTTGTTAAACATCCTGATACACCATCTCAAGAATATTATTGAGTTACAAACATATTTCCACACATTTAGCACTCTACCTCACATTAAATAATTTGGAATACAAAGTTATTTTTATTGGATAATTTTTGACCAAAACAATTTGGCGCCCACCGTGGGGCAAGTGGTGCTATTTTAACAAAAAAAACTTTATTAAAACTTTCTTTTATTCAAATTTTATTTACTAAATTTGACATCTATGGCTTCTTCACAAAAATCTGTTTCAACATCCATGCCATCTACAACTTCTGCTAGAAACACTACCTTACCACCTCCACCTGCACTTCCAAGAAGTTCCACTTCCCAAATCCCATCTAGACCATCTGGATCTACTCCTCCTGTTCTTATATCAAATAATGAAATACTTTCTATGTTTGCACTGATGAAGGATTCGATACATCAACAACAAGACACAAACCGGATGCTGATAAGAGAAATACAAGCTCTTAAATCATCCTCAAGGAGGCCACGTGAAGACATGGGGACACCATTGCAGCCCAGGGTGTTAGATTTTAATTCTGGCATCTCTGGAGGAGTACATCAAGGAGATTTCATCCCCATGAGTTATGGATTCTCTACCCCAGAAACAATTACTACTCCTAGGATGGCAACCACCAGGGATACAGGATATGCACCTGTGCCATCCCAAGGATACAACACTAACGGTAACAATTTAAGTTCTAGTACTTTTACTGCTAATGAGGTTGTTTCTTTGCAGGATACAGGAATAAGCCCTCAGCTAGCAAGGGAACTTCAGAAGATCAAGGATATGGTATCGAGTGTTCCAGGGATAGTACAACCCATCCCTGATGTATCCTCGGCTTGCCATAGAGTGTCAAGATTTGCACCTCCCATATGTGATGCAGAGATTCCAAAACGATTCCAAACTCCAAGCATGAAGCTTTATGATGGATCTATAGATCCTGAAGAGCATGTGGCTCAATATAGGGAAAGGAAGGAAATAAATCCAATCCCTGCCAATCTGAAAGAAGCATGTTTATGCAAGGGATTTGGCTCAACTCTCACCGGTCCAGCCCTAAAATGGCTCCTAAGTGTTCCACCCTATTCTATTACTTCTTTTGCGCATTTGATTAACATGTTTAATAACCAGTTTTCTTGTAGTCGAACGTTCGAACGTTTGACAACTGATCTGTACAGAGTAACTCAACCACAGGGGGAGTCACTAAGAGAATATATTACCAGGTTTGGAAGGGAAGCACTTGACATCCCGAACCTGGATGTCACTACAGCAGTCCAGGCATTCAAGATGGGGTTGCAGAGAAATTCACCATTCTATCAGGAATTAGTGATGAACCCATGCAGGAACTTAGATGAAGTCAGGAACAGAGCTTTGAGATTCATCCGATTTGAAGATGATAAGAAGATACAAGAGAGGATAGAATCATCCTCAAAATATAACCATCCCAATCGAAAATCCACTCCCACATACGAGCCATATAAGAATAAACCATATGCTAGGCCTGATAATAAGAAGGTCAATGTGGTAGAGGATGACGATGAGGATGACTGCCCTAAATTATCAGACTATTGTTTTCTGTCGATGTAACAGGTTTGATGTATGCCATGAAATATCTAGGGGACAAAGCAAGATGGCCAAGGAAGGACAACAAGGCAGGATGGAAAGACAAATCCAAATGATGCTCCTTTCACGAAGATTTTGGCCATATCACTGAAGATTGCATTGCACTAAGAAAGGAGATAGCATATCTCTTAAGCAAGGGTCACCTCAAGAATCTCCTGGGCAAGAAGAAATCAAGATCTCAGGATGACATTAACATCCCGGAAAGAGCAACATCCCCACCTAAGGATGCTGGCATTATCAACTTTATTTCAGGTGGGTCAGACATTTGTGGAACCTCATACTCTGCTGCTAAAAGACATGCGAGGGAAACAAAGTCTGAAAGAGGAGAAAGACCAACGAAGACGACCATCCTTACAACCTCAAAAGTGATAAGTTTTGAGGAAGAAGACAGAGAAAACATCCTTGACCCTCATCATGACGGTTTGGTTATTACTTTATATAATGCTAACCACTTTGTTCGTAGGATTCTTATAGATGGAGGAAGCTCAGTAAACATCATCCTGCTTGAGGCCCTCAAGAGAATGAACATCCCGAAATCGGAGATAGTTTCCAGGTCATCAGTTTTGGTGGGCTTCAGTGGAGAAACCAAGAGCACAGTGGGTGACATCAAACTACCAGTATACGTAGAAGGGGTGAACTCTATCCAAAGATTTTGTGGGATAGATTCCTTATCCTGCTACAATGTCATCCTGGGGAGACCCTGGATACATGATATGAAGGTCGTGCCTTCAACCTATCACCAATGTGTGAAACTACCCATACCTTAGGGAGTTGTGAAGATCAACAGCGATCAACAAGAAACCAAGGATTGCTACACAACATCAGTGAAGGCCTCATCCCGACAAGCATAGCAATTACAGCAGAATGCACAATGCCATCCCTAGAATGTTAAAGCACATCCTGATCAGGATGTAAAAGCCATCTGCCTTGACGACAACAACGAGGATGTCACTGTGCAAATTGGTAAGAATATCCCACATGATATTAAACAATCACTAATATCTTTCCTTAAATGCAGGATGTCTACTTTTGCTTGGAAACATGAAGATATGACCGGCATATCAAAGGACATCATCACTCATAAACTTGGGATTGATAAGAGTTTCAAGCCCATTCAGCAAAAAAGAAGGAAGTTTGCTCCAGAAAGAAATGTCATCATCCAAGAAGAGGTAGACAGGCTGCTGAAGTCTAAGATGATAAGGGAAGTAAAATTCCCAAGATGGCTAGCGAATGTTGTGGTAGTCCAAAAGAAAAATAGGAAATGGAGAGTGTGTGTGGACTACACAGACCTTAACAAGGCCTATCCTAAAGATCCATTCCCACTACCACACATAGATTCAATGGTGGATGCTACAGCAAGCCATGAGATGCTGACATTCATGGATGCATCCTCAGGATTTCAACAGATACAAATGGAACCAGATGACCAAGAGGATACAGCATTCATGACACCGTCAGGTATATATTGTTTTATAGCCATGTCGTTCGGATTAAAAAATGCAGGTGCCACTTATCAGAGGCTGGTGAACATGATGTTCAAGGAAAAGATTGGGACACGATGGAGATCTACATTTATACATGGTAGTAAAATCCAAGAAAGCAAAAGATCATATTCGGGATCTCAAAGAAGCTTTTGACATCCTGGACGCCTACAACATGAAATTAAACCCAGCAAAGTGCCATTTTGGGGTTGGAGCTGGGAGTTTCTTGGATATTTGGTCACAATAAGAGGGATAGAAGCCAGCCCTGAACAGATAAAGGCCATCTTTGATCTTAGATCCCCAAGGAATATTAAGGATGTTCAAAGGCTGACTGGCACGATAGCGGCTCTGAATAGATTCATCTCGAAATCCTCAGAGAAATGTAAAGAATTCTATGACATCCTGAAAAAGAATAACAAGTTCGACTGGGGACAGAGACATGAAGAAGCATTAAAGAAGCTGAAAGATTATCTTGCATCAGCTCCATTGTTGATGAAGCCTGAGGATGAAGAACCTCTCAAGCTATATCTTGCAGTTTCTGGGAATGCAATAAGTGTCGTATTGGTAAAGGACTTTGAAGGGCAACAACATCCTGTCTATTATGTAAGTAAAACCCCCTAGATGCTGAAACCAGGTATTCACATCTCAAAAAACTTATTTTAGCTTTAGTAATGGCTTCTACTAAGTTAAGGCATTATTTTGAAACACATAAAATATATGTTCAAACTAACTATCCCATTAAAAATGTATTAAGAAAACCTGAAATGCCTGGAAGAATGGCAAAATGGTCAATTAAATTAAGTGCCTTTGACTTAGATTATGAGCCTAGAAATGCAATCAAGTCACAGGCCCTAGCAGACTTTGTGGCTGATTTCAGTAGTGACATCCTGAGTGAAGTAGAGTCTGAAGTCCAACAACTAAATAAAAATTTAGGAAAATGGACTCTATACACTGATAGTGCTTCGAATGCAAGAGACACAGGTCTGGGAATACTACTAAAATCGCCACAAGGGGACAATATACCCCATGCCGTTAGATGTGCATTTCATACAACCAATAATGTAGCTGAATATGAAGCTCTCATTTTGGTTCACAGCTTGCTAGAGATTTACATATTGATAAAATTGAAGTCTTTGTTGATTACTAACCATTTCAATGGATCATATGCAGTAAGAGGACAAAAGTTAGCCATTTATCTTGAAATCGTTAAAAATTTAGCTACTTCTTTTGTAGAATTTTCACTAACACAGGTACCCAGGGAAGAAAATGCTGAAGCTGACGCCCTAGCAAATCTGGGATCCTCCTTTAATTTACCAGAAGGATCCAAGATTCCTATCATTCACATCTTGAAACCGGCAATCGAAGAGTGGCATCCTGAAGATGGCCAGGCACATCCTGAGGAAAAAACAGACCATCCTGAGGATATCACTGTTTTGGCCACTCAGAAACAAGATGACTCATCATGGATGACTCACATAATAAAATATTTACAAGAAGATGTCATTCCTGATGAAGAAAATCCAAAGGCTTTCAGGATAAAGGTATCTAAATTTACAATTATAGATAATATTTTGTATAGAAAGTCTCTTGCAGGTCCATATTTGAGATATCTCGACAAGGATGATGCAAACGAAGTACTTAAAGACATCCACGAAAGAGATTGTGGATATCATACAAGAGGAAGATCTCTCTACTCGAAGACTCTGAGGACGGGATACTATTGGCCTACTATGAAGAAGGATGCCATGTTGTATTCCCAAAAGTGTGATGCATGCCAAAGACATAGCAACATACTTCACCAGCCTGCTGAACCATTACATCCTATTGTTTCACCATGGCCCTTCATGAAATGGGGGATGGACATAGTAGGAAAGCTACCCAAAGCTCCTGGAGGAAAGGTATTTATGCTAGTGATGACAGATTACTTCTCAAAATGGATTGAAGCCGAAGCATTTTTCCAAGTTAGAGATGGAGAGGTGGTCTCGTTCATCAAAAGAAACATCCTGACACGATTTGGAGTACCATCGGAAATCATTTGTGACAATGGTTCTCAATTCATTAGCAAAAGAACAACTGACTTTTGTAATAGTTGGGGAATCAAGATGGTAACTTCAACACCAGTCCATCCTCAAGCTAATGGACAAGTAGAACCCTCAAACAAGATCATCGTCAACAACTTGAACAAGAAGCTTGGGGAAAAGAAAGGAAAATGGGCAGAAGAACTTCCATTTGCACTTTGGGCTGATAGGACTACTTCAAAGAATGCAACTGGTCAAACACCTTTCTCTTTGGTCTTTGGAACAGAAGCAATGCTTCCAACAGAGATGGCCATGCCTACAGTAAGGAAGCATCTTCAAGATGCAACTACTAATTCTGAAGCACTACTACAAGACTTGGAAACTGTGGATGACCTCAGGGATGCTGCTAAATTAAGGATGGCAGCATATCAACAAAGGATTGCTAAAGCATACAACAAAAACAACAGGATAAGAAGATTTCAAGTAGGAGACTTGGTATTGAGAAAAGCCTTCCAAAACACAACAAAAACAAGTGACGGTAAGGTAGCTCCCAATTGGGAAGGTCCATACTTGATCGATTCTGAAGCTGGTAAAGGAGCATATTGGTTATCAACGATGGAAGGAGAAATTCTACCAAGGGCTTGGAATGCAATTCACTTAAAATACTGCTATGTCTAGGGATGCATGTGACTGATCTCTCTGGAAGAGAAACTATGATCCAAATCACAGGTGGGATGAAGGTGAAGGCTGACAGAGATGAATCATCTCCACATGTAAGTACTTATCCTTGATTTATTTCGATCGATTATATCTTCACTAAACATGGTCTAGAAATAGTCCATCCTGAGAATTTTGCAGTACCATCCTGAAGATGGAATGCTTAGAAGACTAGGGGGCTGGCCATCCTCTCCTCCGTTAAGGTGTCCGACACCTTCCTAAGGTTTAAAGGTTTTCACCTTTCACATTGGGTTAGAAACCCTCGCCTGGAGCGCACAATGCCCATGTATATTCTCGGGATGATGGGACCAGTCCATGTAAAAGTGGCTGACAATTTCATTATCTTTGAGGTATACGATGGAGCTCTTAAGGTTTAGACATTTTTCAATGTCTCAAATGGTTAGACGTTTTTCGACGTCTCTTCGGGCCTTATCGCCAGTTATTCCTAGGGGCCTTGTCGCCAGTTATTACTAAAGGCCTTGTCGCCAGTTATTCTCAAGATGTTATATATTGGTCTTGCCACTAGGATTGTTTCAAAAAGGGTTTTGATCCCAATTAAACCAAAGGCCTTGTCGCCAGGATAATAATGAAGTCTTCCTTTGCAGGATATTATCAAAACATAAGTCTTTCTTGTGAAAGGTTACGAGATCTATTCTGAAGATATCACACTGGAGACATCCTCAGAATGCGAGACCAACCCAAGGATGGAAAAGGGACTAGATGAAACCTTAAGATGCAACACTATCCCAAAAATGAAGAAGAAACTGGGACATCCTCAGGATAATGAAGGCCATCCCGATGATGAGAAGGACTTGTATGGAATGTGACAAGGTCAGGTATTATTTTTCATTCTTTTATAACACTAAGTATTTGCTAATGTTTGCAGAATATTGAAGAACACAAAGCTGATAGCGTTAAAAAGTTGTCATTATATTATTTATGCATCATGGTCAAAATATGATGCCAACCCCTGGCTTCATCCTAAACCAGGATCCATCCACCAGGGGTCAGCATTTCAAAGTCAGGTTTGAAAAAGAATTTGGAGCTTCATCTTGAAAACCAAGATCCCTCCACCCCAAAAGTTTTCATTGTTCATACAGACATAAAAAAGAAATTGTTTAACTGTTCACAAACCAACCAAATATCATAAAAAGTGGGCTTTGGCCTTGTCATCTCATCCTTCGTTGCCCACCGGAACCTCGACCTGAAACTCCTTGGCCACCTCAGCCTCTGCCACCTCAGCCTCTGTCACCTCAATCTCTTTACCAGCATCCTGAGGATCAACAACTGGGACGGACTCAGATGCCACCTCCTTTCCGCCCAGACTGAGAATCTTCTCATGCCAAGCCTCCACATCCCAATCTTCCAACTTGAAGTTAGGATCCCTAGCCTGCAGTTCCATTCTCACCCTAGCTTGAAAGACCGAAATGGTGGCAGGCTTCATTAAGCCCTGTTTATATTCTTCCATCTCCTTTTCATGATCCCTCATGCTTTTGGCTTGAGCAGACTTCACAACCTTCAGCTCGGTCTCTACCTTGCCTAGTTTCTTCTCAAGCTGCTTGGTCTTGTCAAGAGCAGATTTCTTCACGCCTTCAAGCTTGGCCTTAGTATCAGCAAACTCTTTTTTCATATCATCCAGGGACTTCATCACGTATTCATGCCCCTGTAGGAAAGAAGTTAGGACATAGGGATTTCATCCCCATTAGGAATGGAATCCCTCCTTACAAAAAAGAATTTTGATTTCCAGGGCCTATCGGATCTCACAACCTTATGTAGCAGAGGAGGTTCTTTATCTATAAGTTGAAGAACATAACGGTTTGACCCATGTGTTCTTAACTTATATATGTATATGGCAAATCACCAACTTGAAGATTAATGCCGTGAGTCTGAATGATCTTATCACAAAGTATTAAGATCCTCCAGATCTCAGGCATGGCCTGGGCAAAAGCCATTCCTGTCGCAACAAAGAATTCTTTGATGAAATCTAGGAATGGATATTTGAGGCCAAGCTGGAATGGTAAAAAGAAAAAGCAAACCCAGATGGAAGAAGCAAAGTCAGACTTTGCATTTAGGTCAAAGGGCCTAAAAACGGCAGAATCAAGAAAAGCCCCTGATTCCTTAAGGGCTTGAATATCTTTATCATAAAAAGTACCGATTTCTTGATCAGGATCTTTGATCAAGTTTGGGCTGAGAAATCCTTAGGAATCCCAACGCTTCCAAGAGCCCTTGTTAATTTCTTACTCATTCTAAAAAACTAAATTAAAAGACTTCTTTTTTCAGGAATAAGGAAAAGAAAACCAGAAAGAAGCAAAGGCAGTTACCTTTTTAAATAATCCAAGTTGATTATAAAGGAGGAAGGGAAACAACAGGATATGATGAGGCATAACGGTCATCACGAAAAGATAGCCTGAAAAATAGCCGTTAGATCTCGAAACTTGGAGAGATAAGCCCATCGATTGAGAAAAATATTTTTTACCATTAAAAATAACGCTAACATATTTTTGGGGACAATTGTTGTGGGTGAAAATCCTCAGGATGATTTTATCTCACATCCCTAACGTACCATCCCCAAGATGCCGAAGGGCTCAACTGACTTTGGGATATAACTGTATTTCAGCATGTGCACATCCTGAAGATATACTAACGAACTATCTTATTGTTATATGAATGCAGGATGATTTTTCCTCATGCTCTCCGAGTAACATCCTCAGGATGCTAGAGGACTAAGTAGGGTTCAGGATGTAACAGTGTTCTGACATTTGTTCATCCTGAGGATGGACTAACGAATTATCTTTATATGATATAATTGCAGGTACAACTACATTATAATATGGACCTGAAACTGACCTCCAATATCTATATTAGTTGGTCAAAGGAGCTAAATATAGAGGAGGTTACGAGCCAAGGTCTGAGCAAAGTCAAGGATGTAACCGATATACATTTATTATCGGCGATAAAAAAGGAAACAACTGGATCATTTATTAACTAAGGAAAAACCGTTAAACAACGGCGACTTTCTGTTGAAGAACTCCAACATTCACCTGAAGAGGTTGTTACGCAACATTGAAGACCTTAACTACTTAGCATATTTTGTGGGGTTGTTTTGTAAACTTCATGTACTATATAAAGGGGGTATTGAACGAGTATAGGACACCTATTGGCACACTGCTTACACTATAGACTACTCAGATACACTTAGCTAATCACAAACACTTGCACAATCATTGTAATCATAGCATACTCGTCCACATACTCATCCAAAGTTGTATCTTTTTACCATATTAATATTAATAAACAAGGCAGGGGCCTAGACTCCTCCCGAGATTTTATGCCGGCAATCTACAATTGATCAAGGGCTTTCCTCGTAGATCGTGTGTTATTCTTCTTGCTTATTGTTTTATTTGTTCATTTCTAGCAGTTCCATCCTGAGGATATAACTGTCCATCCTGAGGATACAACTGCCCATCCCGAAACTAACCTAAGCCATCCCGGTCATAGTTGCCATATTTTTACTTGTAAATCATCTTGATACACCATCTCAAGAATATTATTGATTTACAAACATATTTCCACACATTTAGCACTCTACCTCACATTAACTAATTTGGAATACAAAGTTATTTTTATTGGATAATTTTTGACCAAAACAGTTAGTTTTAACATGAATCCTATATGTTTCAAAATAATGCCGTAACTTGGTAGATGCCATTTTTAAAGCTAAAATGAGTTTTTCAAGATGTGAGTACCTGGTTTCAGCATCTAATAGAGTTTTACTTTCATAATATACAGGATGTTGTTGTCCTTCAAAATCTTTTACCAAAACTACACTGATTACATTTCCAGAGACAACAAGATACAACAAGAGAGGCTCACCATCCTCAGGCTTCATCAGGAGTGGAGTTACCGCAAGATATTCTTTCAATTTTTGCAATGCTTCCTCATGCTTTTGTCCCCAGTCAAATTTCTTGTTCTTTTTAAGATGTCGTAGAATTCTTTGCATTTTTCTGAGGACTTTGAGATGAATCAGTTTAGAGCTGCTATCCTTCCAGTCAACCTTTGCACATCCTTGATATTTGTAGGAGATTTAAGATCTAGGATGGCCTTAATCTGTTCTTGACTGGCTTCTATACCCCTCTTGGTTACTAAGTATCCAAGAAACTTTCCAGCACCAACCCCAAAGTGACACTTGGCTGGATTCAACTTCATATTCTATGCATCCAGGATGTCAAATGCCTCTTTGAGATCCTGAAGATGGCCCTCTGCCCTTTAGGATTTTACTACCATGTCATCGATGTAAACCTCCATTGTGTCCTCAATCTTTTCTTTGAACATCATGTTCACCAACCTTTGAAATGTTGTAGCTGCATTTTTAAGTCCAAAAGGCATGGCAATATAACAATAAATACCTGAAGGTGTCATGAATGCAGTATCCTCTTGGTCATCTGGTTCCATCTGGATTTGTTGAAATATTGAGGATGCATCCATGAAAGTTAACATTTCATGGCCTGCTGTGGCATCCACCATCGAGTCAATATCTGAAAGAGAAAATGGATCTTTTGGACAAGCCTTGTTGAGATCTGTGTAGTCTACACATACTCTCCATTTTTCCATTTTTCTTTTGTACTACAACCACATTGTCCGGTCATCTTGGGAATTTGACTTCCCTTATCATCTTGGATTTTAGTAATCTATCGACTTCTTCTTGTATGATTACATTCCAAGACAAAATTAATGCGGGATGACGAAGACGAAAGATAAAATTATATCGATTCCAAGCTTGTGTGTAATGACACCCTTGGAGATGTCTGTCATATCCTCATGTTTCCATGCGAATGTTGACATCCTGCATTTCAAAAATGAAATTAAGGATTATTCAATATCTGTAAGGATGTTCTTACCAACTTGCACAATGATATCCTTATTTTCTTCATCGAGGCAAACTGCCTTTACATCCTGATTAGCATGTGCTTTGTCATCCTTAAGGATATCATGTGCATCCTGCTTTAATTGTTATGCTTGCCTTGATTGGGATGATGCCTTCATCAATGTTGTGTAGCAATACTTAGCTTCTTGTTGATCGTTGTTCACTTTCACAACTCCCCAAGGAGTTGGTAGCTTTACACATTGATGATATGTCGATGGGACTGCCTTCATGTCGAGTATCCATGGCCTACCTAGGATGAAATTATATCCTGATAAAGAATCAATAACAGAAAAACGTTGTATAGAATTTACCCCCTAGACATATATAAGTAGTTTGATCTCTCCAACTGTACTTTTGGTTTCTCCACTGAAAGCAACTAGGATGGATGATTTTGAAACTATTTCAGTTTCGGGGATGTTCATTCTTTTCAAAGCTTCCAGTTGAATTATATTGACCGAGCTCCCTCCATCTACTAGTATCATGCGAACAAAATGGTTAGCAATATATAGAATAATTAACAAACCATCGTGATGTGGATCCAATATGGTTTCACAATCATCTTCTTCGAAGCTGATCACCCTTGAACTGGTCAACATGGTATTCTTCGTATGTCTCTTCCCTTTCTCTGATTTGGTTTCCCTAGTATGCCATTTTCCTGCTGAGAAGGATGTACCGCATATATCCGAGCCACCAGAGATGAAATTGATAATGCCGGCATCTCTAGGGGGAGATGCTCCTCTTTTCAGGATGGTAGTGCCATCCTGAGTTTTAGCCTTCTTCTTACCTAGAAATCTTTAAGCCCTGCATTGTCATTCTTCCTTGGACATCTTGCTTTATCACCAAGATCCTTCATAGTGTACATAATACCTGTTACATCAACAGAAAAGCAATAATATGATAGTTTAGGTCAGACTTCATCATCATCATCCGCAACCACATTGACCTTTTTATTATCATTTTTAGCATATGGCTTATGCTTATAAGGTTCATATATGGGAGTGGATTTTCGATTAGGATTGTTGTATCTTGAGGATGCTTCTATCCTCTCTTGTATCTTATTATCATCCTCAATACGGATGAACCTCAATGTTATATTTCTAACTTCATCGAGGTTCCTACAAGGGTTCATCACCAATTCTCGGTAGAAAGGTGAATCCTTTTGTAATCCCATCTTGAATGCTTGCACTGCTATAGTGACATCTAGGTTTGTGATGTCAAGTGCTTCCTTCCCAAACCTGGAAATAAACTCCCTAAGTAATTCTTCTTGTGGCTATGTTACCCTGTACAAATCACTTGTCAAACGTTCAAATGTTTGACTACATGAAAATTGGTTATTAAACATATTAATTAAGTGAGCAAAGGAAGTAATAGAGTAACGTGGAACACTTAGCAACCATTTTAAGGTTGGACCAGTGAGGGTGGAGCCGAATCCTTTGCATAAGCATGCTTCCTTAAGGTTGGCTGGAATGGGATTTATCTCCATCCTTTCCCTGTATTGTGCTACATGTTTTTCAGGATCTGTAGACCCATCATATAGCTTCATACTTGGAGTCTGGAATCTGTTGGGAATTTCTGCATCACATATTGGAGGTGCAAAATGAGACACCCTGTGACATGATGAGATACTTCAGGGATTGGTTGCGTTATCCCTGGTACACTAGACACCATGTCCTTGATCGTTTGGAGTTCTATTTTCCAATTGAGGGCTAATACATGTATCCTACATAGAACTAAGATCATTAGTAGCAAAAGTACTAGAACTTAAACTGTTACCAGGGTTATATCTTCGGGATGGTTCAGTTGTATATCCTGGATCCCTGGTTGTAGTCATCCTGGGTGCTGCAGTTGTTTTAGGAGGAGAGAATCCAGTATTCATGGGAATGACATCTCCCTGATGATTGCCCCCAAAGATGGTGGAGTTGAAGTCCAAAACCCTGGGATGTATTGGTATCATTATATCTTCAACCGGTGTTTTTGAGGATGTTTTGAGATATTGAATTTCTCTCATCAACATTTGGTTAGTGTCTTCATGCTTCTTCATTTGGTCCTTTACCATTGCAAACATGGAAAGGAGCTCATCATTCGATACAAAAACAGGAGGAGTAGATCCAGATGTTCCCGTCCCAGATCTAGGAGTACTTTGAGGAGCATTTCAAGTAACATGATCAGAACTTTTGGAATGTGCAGGGGGAGGTGGTAGTGTCACATTTTTTTGTAGAGGTTGAGGATGGCATGGATGAAGACACAGATTTAGGGTTTGAAGCCATAGTTGTCAAGATTTTTGAAATGAGTTGATTAAGAATGAATTTTAACAAAGTTTTTGTTAAAAATAGCACCAGTTGCCCCACGGTAGGCGTCAAATTGATTTGGTCAAAAATTATTAAGTAATAATAACTTTGTAATCCAAATTAGTAAATGAGAGGTAGAGTGCTAAAAGTGTTTATAATGTATGAAAATCAGTTGTATCTTTAGGATGACAGTTTAAGGATATCGAAGAAACCTTTGTTGACAACTATGTTCAGGATGACAAAGAATAAAGTGAGGATGGACAGTTATATCCCGAGGATGTAACTGTCTGCCAATGAGTAATAGAAAATAAATGTAAATAAAATATGACAAGCCAACAACACTCAATATACGAGGAAAGCCCTTGATCAATGATGATCACCGGAACAAAACCTCGGGAGGAGTCTAGGCCCCTGCCTTGTCTGGTAATATTAATATGGTAAAACAAGTACAACTTTGGAAGTGGGATGAACGAAGTACTAAGATTACAATTCAGTGTAGTGTGTGTGTGTGAGAGAGAGAGAGAGACTAAGGAAAGTAGCAGTTCTAGTGTTGCGAAGTGTTTAATAATTAGTAAGCAAGTGTGTAAGTCTCCTATTTCGTTCATCACACCCCTTTATATAGTTACAAGTAATAAAATAAAGATCCCATAAAATCCGCTATGCATGGATTGTTTCAGCTTAATGTTCATGTGGTTGAATGAGTTCTAGCCGTTACATAATTTCTTCTCTGGGATACTCGCCTATTAATAATGTCCGTTGGTTACATTTGTCTCCTTCTTCATCAAATACTTGCAAAGGGTGTCATCTTCATTTCCTTTTAGAATCAGTCAATGGAGCCGTTGGAGCTCTGTTATGTGTCTTGGTATTATTCAAGTATACCTGCAATCATAATATTAAGATAATTCGTTAGTCCATCCTCGGGATGCACATAAGATAATATGCAGTTGCATCCTGAACCCTGCTCAGCCTTTAGTATCCTAAGGATGTCACATAGAAAATATAAGTTAGTTCCAACTTGAAGATTTCACCACCAATAGTGTTGTTGATCCAAATTCAAGTTATTAGTTTACTAGCTATCATTTAAGATTAAACACAACCCAAATTGACCCACTCATAAACAAATAGGTCAAAATACCCAAGACATTAATGAAGATGAAATAAAGTTTTTTACCCTTTTTTTTGTTTTGATCCCTTTAAGATTCAAACTATGTGGCTTGGATTTGGATTCTCCATCCAATCAACTTGAGACTTGGAGGCTTACACATTGGGATGTGGAAAAAGGTTGGATATTTAAAAATATGGCTGCAACATATGTAAGTTTACATTTTCTTTTCTACCGCCAAGTATTCATTCTTTGTTAAACAATTAATTTATTGTATTTGTTTTCTTTTTCTTTTTTCCTAAATGGAAGAAATGATGAAGTTGAAAAGCCAGCATACCGTGGAATCAAGAGCGACAAGTCAATTATTGAGAAAGTACTTGGACGAAGCTCTCTTCGTTTACATGGGTGGGGACACAATCCAGTTATTGTTGATAACACAATGGGTACATCTAAAAAAGCAAAGCGTCACACTTATGATGAGTTGTTCGATGCACTTCAAACAGTGACAAGTAAATGTGCAGTTATGGAACAAGAACTGATTGAGATTAATATCTTGCCTCCTCCATCAATCACATCTGAAAAATCTCAAGGTGATACTTTAAAGGGTGATGAAAATATCGATGAGTGATGTAGTTTAGTAATTTTATATAATCCATTAGTACCTTATGGTCAATATTTGCTTTGTTTGTTTAAATAATCTGTTTGGTTATTTAAACACTTATGTTTTATATAAGAATGTTAATTTGGCCGCGTATGTTTCTATAATTGTTTTTGTACTTGTTTGTATATGTTTAAAAATTATTATTTAAATAAATCATGGTTATTATCCACACATTTAAATATTTTTACCAACACATTAATATATATTATTTCTACACATGTTAAGATCAATGCCTACATATGTTAAGATCAACACCTACACATCTTTTTATATTTACCTACACATAATTAGCTACCACGTTGGATGTCACGTCAGCTGCCACGTCATACGTCAATCTAACAAGTTGCTATACTTCTACCAACACATATATATTAGTTTTAGCCACGCATATATGTGTAGGCATAGCTTAGTATATACCTACACATAATAAATGTGTAGGTAATGATCTATATCCACAGTGCTGAGTCTACACATCATAACACTTAATTTATGTGTAGGTAAACATAACTACTAACACATTATATGGTTTTCCCTACACATACTATATGTGGGTAAATACCCAAATTTCATGTAGTGATAACAGTTATATGTTCAATCCAAATGACAAATGAGTTATTGACTCAGGTTATTATGGTGCATGTATTCATTCAAGTTATTAAATACGAGGAAGAATACTAAATATAAATACAGGAATACAAAGGATATATATATAGAAAAGAGGTAGGTAAATGGGAGTGGATAGAGAATAGGAGATCAACGAGTGGAGGGGGCATCTACACTCTAACCTTAGAAAACCTCAACCGAAGGCCTAAAAGCTGACTGTTTACACGGTTTACTGTGTTTTTGTGCCATTACCAGTTACGACTGCGACCCCCGTCATAGCTATAGCCATATTGGTATTATTCGGAAACATTTTATGTATTACAAGAGATTTTGATTACTATTATTATAGATTTTTTTAATCCATTTATTGCATAAATTTCCGAAGAAAAAAAAAAGAATTTTTTTAATAACTACTATCAGTGACAACTTTACAATGTTGAGAGGCCGTCAGTGATATATTGGTAACACATAATCATCAACGAAATACAATTTCAAGATCATCGATGATTTGTCGGTAAACATTCCATTAGTTATCCGTTAGTGAAGTGGCCATCAGTGTCCCCTCACTAAAATATGTTGGTCTTGTATCTATCTACTGTCCACTCTATATACATGATTCATGTGTTTTAAACTAAACTCATGAGGACACGAGACACGAGTATACTGAGTATTGTTAACTTTATATGTTAAAAGTACTTATGTTGTTTTACATAGTTCTTTCACACACTAAATATGTGTTTTTTTTTATTAAAATTGTGTCATGAACACCGATAGATCCTGGATATATATTTATAGTTGTACAATTCAAGAAAGTTAACCTAATGGTGAAAAAATAATTAAGAGCTATAGCGACGACAAATGTCATTACGATATATCTCGTTGCCATAAAACATATATTAATATTTTATGCAACCGTTATATGTAAGATTAGATTATTGCATGACCTAAACTCAATCAAAATATTTGGCACCTATATTAGAAGAGAAACTTAGGTTATTATAAATCAATTTGGCTTCATGTCAGGGCGGTCAACTACATAAGCGATACACATCCTAAGAAGATTGATGGAAAAATATCGGGAAAAGAAGTGGGATCTACATATGGTGTTCATTAAGGATTTCTACCATTGACGATCAAGGGGTTGCATAGGAAAATAAGTTCAAGAATGTAGGATCATTTGTACAAATGGACGGTGAGATAGGTATCGATATAGTTTATCATATCCATGTTGGTTGCTTTGAGTGGAAAGCAGCCATTGCCCACTAGGTATTATGCGACAAGAGATTTCCAGGGGAAATTTTATAAGGCTGAAATTAGATCTACAATGTTTTATGGAATAGACTGTTATGCTCTTAAGAAGACATATGCGCGCAAGATGGATGTAGCAGAGATAAGGATGTTAAGGTGGATGTGTGGACATACAAGGTTAGATCGAATAAGAAATGAGATTCTTATTGGTCGGGGTTGTGAGTCTTTTAGGGAGTTGGGTATGCGAGAGGTAGAGGGAACTCAAGAAGGACAACAACTCACGGAAAAGGTTGGGAGTGACTTGTATATTAGATAAGATACAAGAAGGGAGATTGAGATGGTTTTGACATCTGATGAAGAGGTGTACGAAAACACTAGTTAGAGTAGTGGCACCCTTAGCTGTGGAGAGGAGGAGTAGAGCTAGGTCCACAATACCTAGACTAAGCGGCTTAGCTAGAATTGTTAGAGTTGCGCCTCTTTAAGGACATGGTACATAATAGGGATCTATGGAAATGTAAAATTATGGTTAAGGACTTGTATGACAAGGTTTCTTTGTGTCTTGACCTTGTTGTAGGGGCTTAGATTTTCTAAACTTTAAATAAACTTTTCATGTGCTTGTCTTTCCCCACATATGTTTATATGTGGTTTAATGACTTCTTATATTTATTTCAATTTAACTATGTTACTCCTCCACCACGTACCTTATTTGTTATTTTGTTGGTTTCTTTGTCAATATTTTAGGACTGTTTGTTTGTCTTCTGTTTGTTAGTGCATCTAGGGTGTCTCAGGATGTATCACCTCTATCCATATGAATAAAAGAAGAGATTAACTATATCTCATCATTCTTAGACCTTACTAGTAGTTTTTTTTATTTGGGAGATTTGCTACGTAATCCCTTTACATTTATATATCACTAGCCGATTACCCCGGGAAGGTCCCGGGGTTGAAAAATTTAATATGATTTAATAAAAAATGATAAAAGAAGAAAACTCAAATCACGAAAAGAGTAAATAACTTAAACACCTTGTTATAAGGTGACACTATGTGTTACAGTGTTGCGCAATTCTTTCTCCTAGCTTCTCTTGATGAAGTATACCTATCAATCTTTAGAAGAGTAAAATTCCAATGATAGCATGGCGATTGGGCTGAATTTCAACATCGTAGATAAGAACCTGGTTTAAAAGAAAAATCATGATTAATGAATAACCTGAACACTTTGTGTTTTTTTTTCTGTACGAACATAACCCCACAAAAATAGTCGTTTTTTTCTCCGTTTTTTATATAGCACTATGGTACTCGTTAGAAAGATAATAAAATGCTCGTTAATTTGGTGTAATTTTTTTATTTAAAAAATCTCAAATATAAAAGATATTAACGTTTAAAAATTATGGGAGGAACATAAGAGAGAAAAATCTAAATTTATTTTTAAATTCTTTTTTCCTAAAATAACTCAATTTAATTTTAGTAATTGAGAATTGAGAATTGAGAGATAGAGAGATAAATTTAGGGTTTTATGTTTATTTTTTTTAATTAAAAAATAAAATAATTTAAAAACATTAAAATCTTTCAATTATGATGCCACGTGGCAGTTTCATGGAGAGGTTGAAGGCACCATTGCACGCCATGTCAGCAATGTTCAATTCTTTTATATATATTAATAGATGCATCAAATGGTCTATTTTTATTCAAGAATAAATTCATTTTAGTATTCTTCAACAAGGCCGGCCCTGAGGGGGTGTAGGGTCCGGGTCCAATTTTAAAAAGGGCACTTTGAGCGGCGACGGATGTTTTCTTTCTGTAAGTATTTTCTTTCTGTTTCGACCCAAAAAAACATCTCGTCTTGAACATCACTGGTTATAAACGCAAGGTGAAGAGTAGATAAGGAAGAAGATGAGTCATGCATGATAAACTAGATTGGAAGGATACGACATAATTAAAAAAAAAAAAAAAGTTGAAGTGTGTTACTTGAGATTTGTGTTGTGATACAGTAATTGTGCAGTCTTTGCAGTAAATTTTAATATATATACCAGTACTACAAAACAGTAATTGTCTCACACTTTTGCACATGATACAAGTCAAATTCATTTTTTTTTAAAAAATTTGAAGTGTAGACATAAAATAATGGTCCTTCAAATTATTATGGAATTTTAAGAAATAGTGGTTTTTATATGAGCCAATTAGCCAAACATATTAATTTTTATAATTATTACGAGACTTTCAGTTTTATATCCGGTTCGACCGGTCCGACTAGGGAACCGGTAAGGACACCGGTTCAACGTCCGCTCCGGTTATGAAAAATTGCTTAAAAGACCTAAGAATCAAGGGCACATATATTTCGCAGCTCGGCCCGAGAATCTGAATTTTCAGAGCCGGCCCTTTTCTTCAAGTTGTAAATCTTACTATTTCACACGTTCTCGTTTCAAATGCTACCAAACTTTTAGGTCTTTATTTGCATGAACTTGGCAGTTGGCAGCCTAACATGTTTGAACCAAAAAATAGGTCACAATCTTTTTGGTTTCTTTCTTCAAATTTATCATCATGCATGCATGCGTTCGTGTTTCCATGTTTGAAGAAAGAAAATCTACAAAATCTTATTCGTGATTAATTATAACATTCTTGGATCTATCTTATTTGGTCATTTGCTGTATAGTTTTTAAGGGTTGGGTTATTTTACAAAAGTTACAAAAAATGAGAAGGGTGAGAAGCCACTAAAAAATGATATGTGTCCAAAGGATTAAACAAGTGGGATGGTAATTTTGTCAAAAAATGAGAAGTGTAAGTCAAATGTTATTTCCACCTTCATTTTTAAATGTCTGTAACTTTTTTATACATCATCTTTTTTTAAAAAAAAAAAATATACCATAAAATTGAGCGTCTTTTTTATTTTTAATATGAGTACCATATTGTTATACTTTTTAAAAAATTCAAATACCCCCCTGCGTAAGACACAATGGAGTGTAAAACACAATGAGCACCAATTAAATATAGGGTATAAAACATAATCAAGGGTCTAGTAAAACACAATGGACGACATAATAAAGACACAATGAAGAGAAGACTAAAACACAATGAATACTTTTGAAAAAAAATTTGAAAACCAAGTTGCGTAAGACACAATAGATGACATACTAAAGACACAATGAATAGAAGACTAAAACACAATGAATACTTTTGAAAAGAAAGTCAAAAACCCACTTGTGTAAAACACAATAGACGACATAATAAGGAAACAATGAACATAAAACTAAAACACAATGAATACTTTTGAAAAAAAAAGTTGAAAACCCAGTTGCGTAAGACACAAAGGAGATAACGTAAAACGCAATGAGTTCTAATTAAATATGCAATGAACAATAGGGTATAAAACACATTGAACAGTCTAATAAAACACAATGGACGACATATTAATGTCACAACGAACAGAAGACAAAAACACAATAAATAATAGACTTAAACACAATGAACCTAATAAAACACAATGTACACCTAAATACAAAACTCATTTGCGTAAAATATAATGAAAAGTATACTAAAAACACAATAGACAAAGTTAAATCATGTGTAGACTAAAAAACATAAATACCATATTTATAAAGCACACGTGCATGCTATAACACAATGAACGAGCAGAAGACACAACGGAGAAGAAAACCCATTTTGCACGATTTTTTTTCAATTTTAATGTAGCAATGTGGTACTCATATTAAAGATTAAAAAACGCTCGTTAATATGGTGAATTTTTTTTGAAAAAAAAATATCGTATGAAAAAGTTATAGACGTTTTAAAATGATGGGGGAATTGACATGTGCATTGCATGTGGAGAGAGAAAGTCAAGAAATGCGGTTTTTCTTTTATACCCTTCATGTAATTTATTATTTATTTTTTTCAAACAAACTAATCTCAACCCTTTAAATATACGATCAATGAATCACAATCGTTCTCACCCTTCCTAAGAAAAGTGTCTTGTGTATTTGATCTTAACCCTAGTAAATCTATATTTATTTTAAACTATTATTTTTTATCATTATTTATTTGTGAAACTAAAACCCTTATGTTACATTCATATCCAGACAAATTGTTGAAGATTTTCTATATCCATATGAAAATTTTCCAATGACCAGTGTAAAATTTTTCTTATTGTTACCTTCTTTTTTACCGAAATTGAATTTCCTTAAACCGCACATTAAATATGGTACTTTTCATAGATATAACAGACAAGTTATGAATGATTCAGTATTCAGACTGTTTCTTTCAACCTAAAAAAAGGCTCTAAATAGAATGGTTAAGAGCTGAACCATTCGGACTTAGTGCATAGTTTAACCATTCAGCCCTTAATCATTCAGAACCTTTTAACCATTCAGCCCTTAATCATTCAGAACCTTTTAACCATTCAGACCTTTTAATGATTCAACATTTAATCAAACAATCAGCCCCTTAGTATATATATCATAAGTTTCTATTTCTAAGTTATAGTGAAATTTGATTAACAGTATACACATTTACATGAAACACATTAGATCAGATGCATGATTACACTGTGGAGATGGTGTGTTTTTGTTGACAATAATAAGAAGAAGAAAGGGACAAAGTGCCAACCCTACATTTCAAAATGTTCCTTTGCAAAATTAATTTTTACCCTATCCTTTG
The DNA here is from genome assembly GCA_030844895.1 of Ambrosia x helenae. Taxonomy (NCBI): domain Eukaryota; kingdom Viridiplantae; phylum Streptophyta; class Magnoliopsida; order Asterales; family Asteraceae; genus Ambrosia; species Ambrosia x helenae. The sequence continues at coordinate 105,131,650 of CM061234.1, forward strand.
ATTTCCATTATATATATTGAAACATTCAAACCACCAAGACATGAAAAGAAAGCGGTAGGACCAGGTTAGGAGTGGCAAGCTGCAAGCTGTAGGATTAGCTAACAAAACTTCAAACATCAAACCTCATTCATCCTCTCTAGACACTTTTGATAACAAATATAATAATGGATACTTTTACAATCACCAAACTTCTATTCTTTTCCATCTATTTTTTTTTTCTTTTACATCATCAAAATTACTTTATAGATTACGTCTGAAATTATTGACGACACGTGATACAACAGCATAATAACAACTTATGGAGTACAAATGAATGTGTGAAATACAAATCTTCCTAATAGCGCCGCTATTAGTGGTCATTTGCTACATAAGTTTCCTACGGAGAAAAATGCGTCATAAATTTTGACAAAGTTGCTACACATTTGTAACGACAAAAAACCTCTAATTTTTTTAACAAATTTGCAACACAACAATGACAAATACTTAGGAAATGGTGTATGAAACACATCGCCAATTTCTCACACCAGATTTTCATAGGAAATACTTTGAAAATTGCGTAGCAAATGTGTTGTAATTGGTTCCCGACGATGGTTTTCTAGCATAAAAGTTTTGTTGAAAATGCGTCACAAATTTGAATTTCCTACGCATTTGCAACGAAACATTGATGTTAGAAAAACCCTCTTCGGAAACCAATTAATACACATTTATTATGCAATTTTCAACGTATTTCCTACGAAAATATGGTATGGGAAATTTGTGATGCATTTCCTATGCAGTTATCTAAGTATTGGTCACCATTGTGTAGCAAATTTAAGGGTGTTTTTTATCATCACAAATTAGTAGCAATTTTGTCAAATTTTGTGACACATTTTTTTATGTGAGAAAATTTTGTAGCAAAAGAGCCACTTTTCTAATAGTGAACATAAAATAACAATTAACGAACATTTGGGTTGTTTGGAAAATAAGAAAACAACTAGATGGTTGTCATTGGTCGCGCGTTGCGGCGGCAACGCCTAAGTTGTTTATAGGTGGCGGCACGTCATGTGATGCGTTAATCATATGAAAATGTACAATAACTTGATTTTTATACCAAGAATGAAAACATTTTATATTTGAGCAGACATGTTTTCGAATACAATTTATGTCAAAAATGTAGATAACTCGAATTTTACCATCGAATGAAAACGTTCTATTTCTGAACCGACTCATTTCCGAAAATAATTTACGTCTGAAATATAAACCAACCAATGTCTTACGTAAAAATAAGAATAAAAGCGTAAAATATGGATTATAATAATCTCACCTAAGTTTATTCTTCCCACCAATCCCACCTTTTAATTTATTTTTTCTCATTGCACCCGCCGTTAAGTCACACTAACGCCGTTAGCTGAAACTCACATTTTTAGGCGATTGTTCACCGTATTTGAAAGAGGGAATCGAGACGATGATATTGATATGTTCATTTGCTGAATGAGCATGGTTTGATGGTTTAATTGTCGGTTCCGGTTAACCTTCCGACAAGAACATTAACCTGAAACCAATCAAACCATGCTCGTTTCTGCAATTGAAAATACCAATATTGTGACACCCGGCAAATTCTGGTTAACAACGTGGTCTAGATTAAAGTCTACCTTAGCGAGTCACGCGTATATTATACTTAACGAGGGTTATCTAGATAGCTAGATAGGACATACGTGCATTATCTCGGGTTATGAGATGCTTTGACTCCTTGTGTGGGTCGGGTTCTGACTCCTTGTGTGAGTTAACATGTGATTTCATGATTAGTGAACCTCGGACGTTGGTGAATAACAAACTTATGTGTCTCGGTGATATCTGACAAACTTATGTGAAAACCATACGTGATTATGTGAACCTAAACCGAACACGTTAATAAAAATTATTAAAAGTGGAGCGTGAGGTTGATTAGGGTCTTAACGCATGGGGTTACACTTGTTACGGTCCGAAATAACGAAAACGTCGATGGATAACGCGTCGGAGGCTAAACGAAGCAAAAACGCGCGCCCCGGACCTGTGAGCGGCCGCTCACAGGCTCCGAGCGGCCGCTCGATGCTACCTGACGGGTTTAAACCGCCTCAAACTCATATTTAAACATCCTTAACTCCCATGCAGCCCTCATACTCAACCCTAATCGCCCCCTTACTGCCCCACACGAATATTTCACTCCAAAAACTCCTGCTAAGGCTCAAGATCATCAATTGGGAGGCTCCAAGGCGCGCGATTGATTGATTTGAAGAGCTAAGGTATAACTCATGATTTCTTACGCTTTTTACTTTATGTTTTATTGTAAAAATCATATAACAAGTTTGTCCAGGTCTGAAAGGGTTTAATAAACATTAAAACATGAGTCTTTTTGAAGATTAAACGGATTAAACCTATTAATAAACGCGTAGTAACATCATAGGATGCTTGTTGCGCAAGTTATTGGTGTTTTGATCCTAAAAGCTTTGATCTTGACATGTTTGATAATAGGATCTGATGGGAATAGGTATTAGGAAAGTTGTATGATGATTATTAGGTGTTATTGATTGATAATATGCAACTAGGGTTTGATATAATTGATAATATTGTACGATCAGAATCTGGACAGATTCTGAATGTCGACTTGTAGGGTCTGTTTCGTGGCTTGAAAATAATTGGTTTGATCGATTCTTTGCATGATTGTAACGTACAAGGTCTTAGCTTTTCATAATGGGCAAAACCATCGAATTTGGACATCGTTTGAGTCGTTTTTGGAATTTTAATTGATTAGGGGTCATATCAGATTTTCGGATTTGTAAATTGGGCTAACTTTAAATGGTCATAACTTGAGATTTACAAAGAGTTAGGTTATGAAATTTTTACAGTAGGTCAATACTGGAAAAATAGAGCCTTTCCAAGTGGATTCATCTCGTTTGGATGAATACACAATTTTTAAGAATTGTCCTACTAAACTGACCTGTTGAGGAGATTTTCTGGACATAGCTGTATTGTACGAATTTTCATAATTTTTGTGTTTGGAATTGAGACAAAACAAAAATAGGTATTGTCGAGTGAATCCCAAAGATAATTCAGTAAAAATTTGGGAGGTTAACTCACTGAATTGCTATTTTAAATAAATTCGTTTTGATGGCGCACAATCTGTCCTGAAAACACAGATTGTGTATTATGTGCTTCTGTGATTAATTGAGGTCTTAGGTGGTATGGAATTGACATGTAACTGAAGTACACTTGTCTGAGACACATACGGAATGTAGAAACTAATTGTAACCAACGTATTCACCAACGGGTCCGTAGGGTTTACTATTGCATGTAGAATCACTAGGCGTCGCATACACACTTTTGAACATTCAAAACGCCTTGGACAAACGAGTTATATGGGTAATGATATTACGCCTATACTCACTGAGCGACACTGTTATTAGGGTGTCGGTAGCATATATTGCTTGCTGTTCGGATTCTTTGCTTGCACGTTAAGGTGAGTTTACGGCCCCTCTTTTAAACTGGTTTACACTTTTCGGGGGAGAAAACATGTGTTAAAACGATTATTTGGTAATTACTGTCATACTATGGGTTTACACTGTGTACTACACGATCTTTGGAAGTCCCGGGGGGAACCATGAATGTGCGGGTTTGCACAACGGGGAAATGTGAATAGCGCTATTGGGAGTGACCAACCCCGCTCGTCGGCTTCGGCTTGGACAAAGTATATCTACTAAACAATGTCGATAAGTCAAATTGTACTAACTTAGACATAATTATCTAAAATTACTTAGGCATAGGCATGAATACATGATATTCCTAATTCAAAAGTTTATAAATATCCTAAGTTTTAACTAGTGACCGAACACAAACAAACATACATGAACGTATATAAGTAAACGAACGTACACAAACACATTGCCGAGCGTTCACGAACGCAATCGAACGAACGAGACATTTGTTCGTGTTTGTTTGTTTAGTTAATCAAACGGAATTTTTTGTTCGTGTTTGTTTATTTATTAAACAAACAGACACAAACGAACTTCCCGCCAAACCGTTTACGAACTGTTCACTGAACGTTTGGTTTGTTTACAGCCCTAGCCGTATCATTAGTTTGTTAATTTTCGTTTTTCTACTCACCACTACATCATAGAAAAAATTAAAAATTGTATAATTATTTTTCTTCCTATTTTAGACTTTCATGTCATCTCACTTATCATCATCATCATCAATACTATGCGTACTTTCTCTGTGATGGAGTCATCTTATCACCTTTCACAGCTTCACCCCTTTCAAATTGCTGCCTGCCTTCACATTTTCACCAAACCCATTGTTTCCACATCAATTCCAAATACATCAAAATGCACGATAAATACTTGTTTATTAATTATTATAATAATTACAATCCAAAATTCTAGTAGACAACCATAATTTTTAATCTAGACAACCATAATTAGAATAACGGTCAAGTGCATGCATGTGTTGACACAGTTTATTTAAAGAAGATGTCACCCCTATATGTATATTTTTGGAAGCTACTATGACTAGAGTCACTACAACGATCTGGAGCTTTAACGGCGACAAAAGTCGTCTTTGTCTCCGCTAATAATAAGACTTTAGTGGCAACACGCCTTTTAGCGGCGACAGTCGCCGCTAATGCTCTCGTCAGCAAAAAAAACGTCGCTAATCGTCCCTAATTGGTCGCCGCTAATACCCTATTTCCATGTGGCATTAATTTTTAATTATTTTTTTTGCCACGTGGCATGACACGTTGCAAAATCCTGTGCAGCCTAGGCTTTACATTTAGTAGCGACTTGTCGTCGCTATAGGTTTTTGTTTTTCTTTCCTATTCAGCTTTAATACCATTTGTCAACAAACGCACAATCAAACAAAATAACAAGAAAACTAATTAGCCAAACATACCCACATTTACATATATATACATTATACCCCTTAAAACATTCGTCTAAACATACCAAGATTTACAATCAAGCATAAACACTATAAATTGTACCATTCTTACAAAAACGCCTAAACATCTTCGTCTTCATCATCATCACCACTATTGCCGCTACTGCCTTGATTTCCAAAGTTTGCAAGATTTTGTGACTAGTAGAATTGACTAAACATTTGGAACATTTGCGCTTGGAGTTGAGGATTGGTCATCATCGCATTAAATTGTTCCTACAAATATATATATATACACACACACACACACACACACACACCAAATTGGTCAATTATCCTATTTACTAAACATGTTTATACCAAATGGGTCAAATATCAACATTTAGCAAACATACATACACCAAATTGGTCAAACTACAAATTAGGGGCGAGCTGGAAAGTCATTTATAGTTCATAACAACGCGGCCTTCATTGTGAAGTGCGTGTTTTCGCAACGTCTTTAGCACGTACACTTGTCTGCCACAAATCCTTAAGCTCGTCCACCAACGCCCTAATGAAACCACCCATGTCCTTCCTAGGGGATTTAGGGCCATGAATCAAAAAGCTCAACATAAATGTGGATTGTTTCATGCATAGCCATAGAGGCAGATTGTATGTGGTGAGTATAACCAGCCAAGTACTATGAGTCGTGCTTTGTTACCGAAAGGATTAAAACCTTCAGCTGCAAGCCCTAGGCGAATATTTAGGGGTTCCCTCGAGAAATTAGGGTACCTTAGATCAAAGTCCTTCCATAAAGATCCATCAACTGGATGACGCATAATACCATCTTCTAATCGTTCGGTATTGTGCCATATCCTATCTTTTGTTGCATGCCTTGAGCCATACAAGCATCGTAGTATGGGGGTCAAACGAAAGTATCGTAACACCTTGTGAGGTACCTTCTTGCCATTTGTGTCTTTATTTACCCACCGACTCTCATTACAAAAAAGACAATTCTGCAACTACTGATGTTCTTTCCAGAAGAGAGCATAATCCCATTTACACACGTCTATCATCACATATCCCAAACCAGTCTTCTTTAATATCTTTTTGGATTTGTAATGCGAATGGGGGACCTTGTTACCTGCTGGAAGTACAGATTGGAAAACCCCGAGAAGCTCATCAAACGAGTTATTAATCCATTTGTTCCTTACCTTCATATTCATAAGCTTTGATATAAAGTCAAGGGAGGAGTAATCAGTACACCCAAGATATAATTATGATTCGACTTTATCTTACATACGTACACATATACATACTTACAAACATACACACATACATACTTACAAACATACACGCATACATACTTACAAACATACTAGTTGGAAACCCGCGCGATGCGGCGGTGGTGAAAATTACAACACGATACTCGTATTCTGTTAATTTATCTAATCATCTCTATCCCAAAACTTCGAGTTTTGTATAAATCCCAAATTTATCCGCAACCATTTGAGTCCATCCAATTCAAGTTTCAAGAGTAGTTTATAAATGCACAATCCGCACCTCATAACCATTCTGCGTATAATTTTGAATCCACTTCATTATAAGATAGCTAGTGGAACCAAAGTCATCAGCCCATTTTCTTTGTAGACTCTCGATTGTGCGACCACTTGGTCCGACCTGTTGATTAAAGTCACCCAATACATGGTCCCAGAACCATGTGTCCCTAGAACTCAACCATGGGCGGCGTTGGCGCTACAAGGATGGGTCGTTTTGTGTGTCTATGACGCACACAACCAAAGCGATTTCTTCGTTCTCTGTTCAATGGGTCATGCTTATGTTGTGTGGTGGGGATGTTATTGATATTGTGTTGATTTAAATTGTGTTTTCACCACCGTCATATGGTATTGTAAAAAAATCCAACCGTATTGAATGTAAAATTAAATATAATCTGACGGTTAGATTACACCGATATTAATGGGAATAAATATATTTGACCGTGTGTTGGATGGAGACGGTTGAAATTAACTCATTCTGACAGTTTAGTGTTAAAATCGTGTGAATTTAAAAAAAAAGAAGTTATATTTGTCTTTAAATTAAAAAAAAAAAAAGAATCAGTGGAGTGCTGCCTGCAAAAAAGTGTTTCAGTGAAGGAAATCAGTAAAGTAATATGGCAGTGCATAATTAGTTAAAATCAGTGAAGTGAAAATAACTTATTATGAGTGCCCCTTCCCCCTAATACACTATCAATTTCATCCTACAATTTAGGGAAAAAAAAAAAAAAAGAATTAGCTAAAAAAAAGAGATAAATTCAGATACATTTACACACAAGTTACTTGGCTATACCTTGGTGTCTTCCAAAGCAGGCTGTATTTTTTATACTTTTTGGTTTCATCAATTTCCATGTTTGTTACATTTACCATCGTCTCATCTTGTGTAGACCCCTTTATTTTTTAGGTTTCATAAAAAATTAACTGATTTAACAAAACAGGGCATAATCCCTATATACAAAATCACAAATCCACCAAACTATCACCTTATCCTGTAGTCACAAAAATTGCAAAATGTATAAGGCTTCTGAAAGGATATAGCAAGATTATTAGCATAAAATCTCAACTAATAACAATTTGCATTGCATAAGATTTATACTTCAACAATAAATTGAAACCTTACAGTGGGTTCGGATCCGAATGGGTCATTTGGTTTGGGTCATAACAACTTTGAAAAAAAAACTGACAAGGGTTGCATAAGGTTTTCCAAAATTTGTTAATGGGTCAAAATAGTTTGAGTAAAAAAAAATTAGAATATGGTTCAACCAAACAATATCAAGTTGTTGTCTTAATAGAGGATAAGAAAGATGAAAAAATAGTCATGACAAACTCTCAAACTCACGTGAATGAACTTTATGGAATTTTGCGAAGTTTAATTTCAACTTCATAATTGGCATGGTGCATATTAAGCGGCCAATTGCGGATTGTTCATTTACCCTATCTTTATATAATTACTTGGCGGAATCTTAACTTCAGCAATTATTCTTCAAATATGCATTTTAATATAATATAAATTCAATAAAAAGTAATAAAAAAGATCGTTCTGAGATAAATTAGCAGGGCGACGGCGGGATGAGTTGTAACAAAAACTAACCTTCATGTTTGCGGTTTCTTTAGCCCTTAGAAGTTGCTTCTAAAGGGATAACAAAAGCTCATTACTTAATGATATTCTGATAACACGACACTGTAACAATTAACGAAATGAAAGAACCTAGCTTTTCTTTTGTTAGTGATGCATCAAACATTTTCTGAATGGAAGAAAACCAACTACGTTTCTTTCGCATTGTTGAATCATTCCCCAATTAGCCTGTTTTCACATAATTTGACAATCAAAGTTAAACACTTAACTGGATTAAGAAATAGATTAACAACATCATGACAACATATATAGTTTGTTTAACACCACAGGTACTTAACTTCTCAGATATAGAAGAGCGAACATATTACACTTTTATCTGAAACATGATCATTTTCATGATCTTTATATTTCTCTAACCAGCTCCAACCATATTGAGGATTGACTGAACGCATACCTCTTCCTTATAGGGTTTTGAATCAATACAATCTACAAGTTACTCAGCTTGTTCTCGGAGCTCGTTATCTGATCAAATACGAAAGTGCAAACACATTTAACTTCAAAAATCGTAATAACATTCTCAAGGAAAGCCTGAATTTGAAAAATGGAAGTGTAACCTGCAACCCGTCTTGTTACGAATTACTTGCAAGCTGGTCTGTTGAAGAACCTGAGTCAAAAAAACAAAAAACAAAGGATAACTTAATGGGTCATAAAACATAAAACAAAGCCGTGAGCAAAGAACAAAGAAGGAAAAATTAATTGCATTTAAAAAGATCTTTCTCTCCGTGTGTTTTAACTATGAAGACCAATGTGTGTCTGTAATTTTGATGCTTCATTTCAATGTTTCTGATGAAAACCGTGATATAATATGCACATATAGTAATTATGAACCAAACCTACTATAACACAAATCTGAACATTAGAACCTACTGTAAATCACTAAAACTAATCATTTAAACCGTAATAAATAAAATAAAAAGCTTATAATATCAAAGCTTAACAAGTTGATTGGATTACAAAGTACAAAATGAAGTTGAATTATAAAGAGAGAAACTGAAAAATTATAAACCGAACCCTAGAAATTTATAAAGCATAATGAAAAAAGATTGAGAATACCTTGTGGAAAGAGAGAGTAAGAGAGTGATGAAGAAAACCCATAACAAATGGGATTTGATTGTACGATACATAAACAGAGAAAAAAATTAAACAAACCAGATGAAGACAGGTGTAAAATGAGAGCAATAAAAGACAAATGCATAGGGGCAGAGCTATTTTCCCTCTCAATTATATCACTGTCGCATCACAGGAGGGCATGGAAGAGACAGAATAGGGTTTCAAATTTTGAATCATGAGGGGAACCCGGTAAACCCAACTAAACGAGAAGCCTTTAAGATATACCTTCAACATCTAATGCTTAGAGTGTTTGTAAAGGTGCTTAAAATTATTGTACATGTTGAAAATGGAAGTAAAAAGACTATTTTGCCCATCCTATATGCATATTAATATAGTATAGATATATACACTTACCCACATACATACACTCATATATACAAACAAAATATATATTTTTTAAAATGTACATACATAATATATATACATAATATAATTTAGAAAAAAAAAATATACATACATAATATATTTTTGTAAAAAATACACATAATATATTTTTTTTTAAAAATCTACATAAAGAATATATTTTTTTTAAAACTATAAACACATAATTAAATATATTTTTTGAAAATATTTATACATTATATATTTTTTGAAAAATATACATATATCTTTTCTTTTAAAATGTATATATATATATATACACATAAAATATTGTTTTTAAAATAAAAATACACACTTTAATATAAACATACATACCTAAATATACACATACATACCAATATACACACATACAAACCTAAATACTAACAATATAAAGCATAAATATTAAAAGAACAAATATAGGCGACTGACCGGTATAGATGACGAATCTCCGAAAACGAGAGGTTGTAGATCGGACCTTCAAATTATCAATATATTAAAAAAAACAGTTAACAATTTATATAAAAAAAACAAACCATACATGTATTTAACAAAAAAAAAAACTTACGGTTTCAATGGTGGTTGTGGGATGAACCAAGAGCTGTGGTGTGGTAATGGTGCAGGTGGTTCACAATTTCGGTAGTGGTGGTTCCCGGTGGACGGTAGTGGGTGAGGGAGGGATGAGAGTGAGGGAGAGTGAGAGCGAGAGAGAGACGAGGGAGAGGAGAGACCTGTGAGAGAGAGTGAGAGCAAGAGAGATACGAGAGAGAGAAGAGATCTGTAAGAGAGAGTGAGAGCTGTGAGAGAGCTGCGAGAGGGAAAAACTGCACAGCGAGGGAAAGAAGAAAGGCTTGGCGGCAGGTTATAAAAGTTTTCGACGTTTAGCAGCGCCGTCGCCGCTAATGCTAAAATACACGATTGTTTATGGGCCGTTGGATCTACTGCTTTATCAAGGGTAGGGATTGATTAGTCTCAGGATTAGACCTTTAGCGGCGACCAGCCTAGTCGTCGCCACTAAAGGTCAGGTTTGTTGTAGTTAGTAGTCCCTGTATTGTTGGAAAAGACTGCACTAGTAATTCGTGTTTTCTTGTAGTTGTAAAGCTTGTGCTATATTATGCTTATTCATTGTTTAATAGACATATCCTAAATGATGTGACATGGGATCATGATCAATCTCATGTAGTATTCAACCGTTCTATTACTTGACCAAGATTTAAAATGATCAATCAAATAACGTTTTAGAATAACCATGCATTTCAATTAATTTTAATCAACGAATGAGCTAGTTATGTAACCTTTTTTGTAGGATTGATTCAGACAATATATTATTATCACACGCGTAATGAATCGAGGGTGGAATCAACGATCTGATTAGTTGTTATAGGTGTACGTTTATGAAGATAATAATATGAGAGCACACACAAAAAAACACACACAAAATGGGCAGAACCTTGTTAAGTTTGGAAAAAGTTGCAAAATGTTACAAGGCATGAGGTATTTATAGTCTAAGTCTCATACGCCTCAGATCTTTCACACGTGTGGACTCCATACGTGTTCAACACATACGCGTATGACCCTTCATACGCCTGAAGGCCAGTCAAAATGAATAAAATACCCATAATCACTAAATAACCATCCAAACGATTACTAAACGAGCTAATAATGATCCTAACCCAATATCTATGCTAGGGACATATCTGAAGGGTGTACTTATAGACTCCCCCTTTGACCTAGTTAGATATTTACAAAAAAAAAAAACCCAAAACACAACCACCAAATCCTAATCTTCTACCAGCAACATCTTCAGTCTTCGATAACTTGCAACTTCGACCAGTTGCATCCCGAATGAATCTTCTTGGTAGCACAATACCTTACCTTCTTCTAAAACCAAATAGGTTGATCTGCATCTTGATCTTGAAAATATATCTGGTTTTTGTTCAGTGTCTGCATATCTGCTTTAGACAGGTTCATCAGCCACATAGGATCCCAGACACGAAGCTTTCTACAGATCTTGGGATCATTCTTCAAAACTATGACTGCTTCAGTTGTCCTATAGCTATAATACCAGAAGATAAACTTGTCCGAGAAGTTGTGCTCAATCGGCACAAGTGGGACCTTGGTCATTATCTCAGGTGGGGTTACTTTCTATTTCCGGATCGGCTTACTAGTGATATGATGAAGCTCTTTCGTCTGGTAGCTCTTCGGATACTGCGGTTGAATATAAACCCACTTGGAGTTGCTTTCTCTCTCCAACAAACCTTTGTATATCTCCATAGTGTTGCTTGTATTGCATTTTCCTATGCCATATACATCCAGCTCATAATGTTACCAGACATGAGATTCCATCTCTGGTTAATCTTCTTAGCTTGATGTGGCTCGGGCTTTCTTCTTGAATACCACGATTCATAAGCAACTTGAACCATTTTCTTCCTGTCTTGTTTTGATTTTGGTTTATCTTCAAGTGGTTGATCTTTTAACCATCTGTCAATGATGTAAAAATCTTCCCATGTTGGCATAGAGATCTCAACACAAACATCTGCATTCTCCTGAACATACTCCGGATATTCTTTTTCTTTAATGTCTTCGATCTCGATATCTTCCAACGGATCATCTTCATTAAATTTTTCAGTAGTGTCCGTTGGAATCACCTATTCGTACGGGAGACCGAAGATTAGGGCAACCTTTTCCCTTGATGGCTCTAGAGGTATTTCATCTTCCCCCGAGTCCATGTACAGCTTTGTGAATGGGTTCCATTCATCATCAGAGAAAAACATGTTGTAGAAAGCTTAAGTCCATTCAAGTGGAACATCTTTGGACTTCACAACTTCCCTAAATAAATAGAGATCTTCTTCTGTTGGACCATGCTGCGAGGAATTGGCGATCTCTTTTTTCTGATTATGCTATGTAACATCGCAAAAATTTCCCCACATTTTTGTTCATAAAAACCCTTATTTTTTTATCTTTAATATTATACAAATGTGCCTAAACCTTTATTTTCCCACCACATAACTTATATATATATATAAAAAGGTATATACATGATAATAATAATAATAATAATAATAATAATAATAATAATAATTTTCTGATATTATTAAGGTAAATATATATATATATATATATATATATATGTAATATTTAAACAAAACAACAACCATGTTAACCAAAACCATAACCAACCCCAAACCCACCCTTTTGCTTAATCAGAAGCCCAAGCCCCGGCCCAAACCCGAGCCCAGTACCCGGCCCACACCCTCCTTCCTTTAAAAAAGTTTGAAAAATAATAATGTTAAGGACGGGGATCGAACCCGGGTCCCTAACCAGTCCAGGAATCAACAAACATCAACCCCCACCACTAGGCCACCGTGTGTTATTGTTTTAATACTAGAATCCGTTTTATTTATGACCTTCTGAAAGAAACAGACACATTGCTGTCTTCTTTGGCCAGCAGACCCGCAGGAAAGAAAAAAAAAGAAAACAAACGAGACCCGACCATCTAACTGCTTGATTTGTATGGAAACAACAATCAACCCTCAATTTGTGACTATCAGTCACGCGTTTTAAGCCACGAAAACAGCTCGTGATTAGCTCGACATTGACCAAGGATGGCCAATCAATTCAACCTTCCATACCTGCGATTTACCTATAAATTGAACCTACCCTTGTGCTCTAAAGATGCCGAAAACAAAACCCCTACTCTCAATTTCTTCTAAATCTCTGTTATAATCTTCAAATCATTCACCGTTGACTTTTTGGTTGACTACGAGTTTCACCTTCGATTCGCATCTGTAAGTTCAATTAAATTACATGGTTTTGTTCGTTTTCTAACGTAGAGTAATAACCCTAACATAAATCTTGTTATCTCAAACGTTTGCTTGATCAATTATGCGGTTTAGGTTTCTAGGGTTCATACTAAGAAATTGGGGATTTGCAGGATTAAATGGATTTAAACGTTTAATCAGGTTTTTAATAACAAAGGCCACCCGCGGCCCAGTGGGTGAGCCGCTTGTGTTACAGGGTGGTGGTTCTGGGTTCGACCCCCATCATCAACAACCATTTTCTTTTCAAATTCCTTATAATTATGTATTTTTGATAATTAACTCTTAAATTAGTTTTAAAATATCAAAGTTGATTTTTAAATTCTATAAAAATTATATTCTGTTATACAAACTATAAATTTATTCTTACAATTTTTATTTTCAGAAAATATATTTATTTTATATATATAATAAATAATACAAGTTTATTCAATTATAATTATAAAATTCTATAAAATTATCAAAATGATTTAATTAAATTCCATAAAAATTATCCTAAACTTATAAAACAATAAACATTCCAGAAATGATTTTTATTTCTGAAAAATCATTTATTTAATATTTTTAATTAATTTTTGTTATTTTAATCATAATAAATTCATTTTTTATTATTTTTGCATCAAAATTTCACATAAATTATTATTAATCATTTAGATCAGAAATATAAAATTTTGATTCGAAAGTTATAATTTTTTTTAATATTTTATAAATATTAAGTCTATATTTTGTCAAATATATATTATTTTCAATATTCATTAATTAAGAAAATAATATTATAAAAATTATTTTCACATTTATTACATTATAATTCAACTACTTTTGGATAATATTGGTCAGAAAACATTTTCATTAATTATTTCTTTATTTATTTTAATTATTCAAATTTAATCATAAATTAATTGTTAATCCCCAAATTAGGAACCCTAGCACGTTTTAGACTAGAAAACTTAGACTTATTAAGTTTTCCTCAACACTTATTTATTACCTTGAAATAGGGTGATTTTTGGATACACACGAGTCACATTTACTTATATAACAAGGGTCTTCATTCTAATACTAAGGTGAGTTTACATAGCCCCTTTTCTCTATTTTCACTATTTTTGGGGTGAAACATGTTTCAACATTTTATACTATCATTTACTCATATTTACTTGTGATTCAATTACATCATCATTCTATCATTTGACTGTAACAAAAAGACACAGTACAATCATTAACAATGATCAAGCCGCCTGTTTAGATTATAGCGCTATAGGTCTGACAAACCCATCCCCCCGCATAAATTCAGGGATGATCGATAACAGTAACAACATTTAACTAACTTGCGAGTTAGTCATCAGTCGACACAAGGTTTGGTTGTACAAAGACGCATTGTTACATGTCAGAATCATACTCTATCATCATACAACTGTGATTGTTGCACAAACTATTGTTATCAATTATATTCAAAAACCTATGTATTCTCACCAACTTTTGTTGACCCAAAATATTTTCAAACTTAACATGTTTCAGGTTCTACTTGCTTGAAGATTTGAGTTAATGCTTGAAGATGGGTGCATAGTATTATTCATTTTGATGTACGAATTCTTGTAGAACAATTGTATGTAATTCATTTAAATCATTTAATGAAATTTATTATTCACCATGAGCTACTGAACAATCATCACTACGTGACATCCCGATATTTCCGCCATCGGTTGGGGTGTTACAGATTGGTATCAGAGCCATGGTTATAGGGAATTAGGTTATTAGAAAAATAATCTAGTCTATAACCATAGTATTTAACCAGTACTTGTTTCTTTTACTTGCTATTCTCTATCTCCCTCCTACTTCTTATCCCTACTTTCATCCTTACAAGAAGGTTGCTCTCCATCATTGGATCTACTCTTAGACTAATAGGACAAAATCCTCAGGTTTAGCCTGAACCACCTTGAGATCTCGTCGAAGTTCTAGATTTTAATAAAGAAAACGTGCAATCTGGAAGGGTGAACGCCTGTATTCTGAGTCTTCTGTCTAGGCTGGCATTGCGCATATATCCCAATCAGACGAGGGACCCGGATGCCTACCTGGGAATTCTCGGGATGAGTGTTCACTTATAGGCTAAAGCATGTCTTCATATGTTATAGAATCTAGAATCTTTGATAAGTCAACGTTTTCGTTTATTCGTTTTAATTAATGAATAAATGATTACATTCCTTATATAACCTCATTCATTTCATTGTGTCTCTTACAGATCATGCCTCCACGTCGCAGCACTCGCAATAACAGTGGTGGAAACCGAGAGGAAAGTAGCAACAACCACAACGCTAACCACAACAACAACAACAACAACAACAATGGTGTTGATGCCCAACTGGCTGCGATCATTTCCCAACAAATGGCACAGCAGATCGCGACTCTGGTTCCTAACTTACTGGCTCAAGTCATCCAGATGAACGACAACGGAAACGGTAATGGAAACGGAAACGGCAACGGAAACGGCAATGGAAACCACAATGGGAACGGGAATGGAAACGGGAATGGTCTCCCAGCTTGCACTCTTAAACACTTTAATACCTGTAATCCCCCTAAGTTTAGTGGAGATGAAGGAGCTACGGGTCTTCTACAATGGTTCGAGGGTATTGAGAATACCTTCATTAACAGTGAGTGTCCCGATAACTTTAAGGCCCGTTATGCCATGAGTGTTCTTCACAAACGAGCACTCACCTGGTGGAATGAGGAAAAGCGCACCCGAGGAGCTGAAGTTGCACTTACTATGACCTGGGATCAAGTTAAGGAAATAATGAAAGATGAATTTTGCCCACGTAACGAGATCAAGAAATTAGAAGACTAGTTCCACACCCTTGCTCAGAATAGTGGGGAAAACCTTGCTTATAATACCCGCTTCCATGAGCTCAGTCTGTTATTGCCCCATAAGGTCACTCCGCTACCTGTAGCCATTGAAAAGTATATCGGTGGTTTGCCTATGCAGATTCAGGACACGGTATGGGGAAGGAACCCTGCTACCCTTGAAGAGGCCAAGCGTTTAGCTGCTACCTTAACTGACAATCACGTAAAGAACGGGACCTTAGTTCGGAAAGGCAATAAAGCAAGTATTGTAGCCGCGGTAACGATAGAGAACCAGAAGCGTAAGGCCAGGGATCCTGATGTCAACCTCACTACACAAGCTTCTAACAAAAAACCCTATATAGGAAACTATCCATTGTGTAACACATGCCAACGACATCATCCCACTGCTTCAGCGTGTCGCCTGTGCACCAATTGTGGAAAGTATGGCCATCTGGTCAACACGTATCGTGAGACCCCAAATCCTAATGCCAACCAACCCACCAACCCTGCTCAGGCTACTAATCCTAATCGATACAACTATGGTCAATGCTATGAATGTGGAGACCCAAATCACTTCCGTAATCGATGCCCTAAACTAAACAGAGATCAAGACCCTCCAGCTACCTAACAGCAAGTCTCACCATTTGACTATTGATTGCTTTTATTCTATGTTTTGACGCTATTTGATTCAAGTAATAAATTCTAGTATTGAAATTTTTGTCTGAGAGTTGTTTGCATGGTGTAATCATAACATTTAAATGCATGATTGTTTGAATGTGAACTAAATCTATACAACTACAACTCATATACTGTGCTTGTTATACTTATAAACTTGCTTGCATAAACATGTTATCAATTTGCAATCTATGTGTAATGCTGCACTTAATAGAGGTCATCATGCCTTTTCAACAGTCGGGAGAGGCCCTACAACCTACTCCACGACTGGTGGAGGCTATCGAACCTATTCAACGATTGGTAGAGGTCATTATGCCTTTTCAACAGTCGGGAGAGGCCCTACAACCTACTCCACGACTGGTGGGGGCTATCGAACCTGCTCAACAATCGGTGGAGTCATAGAAGGACGTAAAACTTTAATGTAAGGTAAATTGGTGATTGCGGTCCGGAACGTAATCATGAATTTACAGGTACATTAAGGTAGTGTGAAATTCTATCAAGGTCATAAACTCTAGTTGTCTGGTAGTTCATCAACCCACACTAAACACGAGACAGTTTATTCTATTCATGTCATGCTATAACCCAAATCACAACTATTTTTATTTTTACCCAATCACCTTCAACCCTATGTTTTTAATAAACTTCAGGATGAAGTTTCCAAAAGTAGGGGAGACTGTAACATCGCAAAAATTTCCCCACATTTTTGTTCATAAAAACCCTTATTTTTTTTTTATCTTTAATATTATACAAATGTGCCTAAACCTTTATTTTCCCACCACATAACTTATATATATATATATATATATAAAGGTATATACATGATAATAATAATAATAATAATAATAATAATAATTTTCTGATATTATTAAGGTAATATATATATATATATATATATGTAATATTTAAACAAAACAACAACCATGTTAACCAAAACCATAACCAACCCCAAACCCACCCTTTTGCTTAATCAGAAGCCCAAGCCCCGGCCCAGACCCGAGCCCAGTACCCGGCCCACACCCTCCTTCCTTTCAAAAAGTTTGAAAAATAATAATGTTAAGGACGGGGATCGAACCCGGGTCCCTAACCGGTCCAGGAATCAACAAACATCAACCCCACCACTAGGCCACCGTGTGTTATTGTTTTAATACTAGAATCAGTTTTATTTATGACCTTCTGAAAGAAACAGACACACTGCTGTCTTCTTCGGCCAGCAGACCCGCAAGAAAGAAAAAAAAAAGAAAACAAACGAGACCCGACTATCTAACTGCTTGATTTGTATGGAAACAACAATCAACCCTCAATTTGTGACTATCAGTAACACGTTTTAAGCCACGAAAACAGTTCGTGATTAGCTCGACATTGAACAAGGATGGCCAATCAATTCAACCTTCCATACCTGCGATTTACCTATAAATTGAACATACCCTTGTGCTCTAAAGATGCCAAAAACAAAACCCCTACTCTCAATTTCTTCTAAATCTCTGTTATAATCTTCAAATCATTCACCGTTGACTTTTTGGTTGACTACGAGTTTCACCTTCGATTCGCATCTGTAAGTTCAATTAAATTACATGGTTTTGTTCGTTTTCTAACGTAGAGTAATAACCCTAACATAAATCTTGTTATCTCTAACGTTTGCTTGATCAATTATGCGGTTTAGGTTTCTAGGGTTCATACTAAGAAATTGGGGATTTGCAGGATTAAATGGATTTAAACGTTTAATCAGGTTTTTAATAACAAAGGCCACCCGTGGCCCAGTGGGTGAGCCGCTTGTGTTACAGGGTGGTGGTTCTGGGTTCGACCCCCACCATCAACAACCATTTTCTTTTCAAATTCCTTATAATTATGTATTTTTGATAATTAACTCTTAAATTAGTTTTAAAATATCAAAGTTGATATTTAAATTCTATAAAAATTATATTCTGTTATACAAACTATAAATTTATTCTTACAATTTTTATTTTCCGAAAATATATTTATTTTATATATATAATAAATAATACAAGTTTATTCAATTATAATTATAAAATTCTATAAAATTATCAAAATGATTTAATTAAATTCCACAAAAATTATCCTAAACTTATAAAACAATAAACATTCCAGAAATGATTTTTATTTCTGAAAAATCATTTATTTAATATTTTTAATTAATTTTTGTTATTTTAATTATAAATAAATCATAATAAATTTATTTTTTATTATTTTTGCATCAAAATTTCACATAAATTATTATTAATCATTTAGATCAGAAATATAAAATTTTGATTCGAAAATTTATAATTTTTTTTAATATTTTTTAAATATTAAGTCTATATTTTGTTAAATATATATTTATATACAAATATTCATTAATTAAGAAAATAATTTTATAAAAATTATTTTCACATTTATTACATTATAATTCAACTACTTTCGGATAATATTGGTCAGAAAACATTTTCATTAATTATTTCTTTATTTATTTTAATTATTCAAATTTAATCATAAATTAATTGTTAATCCCCAAATTAGGAACCCTAGCACGTTTTAGACTAGAAAACTTAGACTTATTAAGTTTTCCTCAACACTTATTTATTACCTTGAAATAGGGTGATTTTTGGATACACACGAGCCACATTTACTTATATAACAAGGGTCGTCATTCTAATACTAAGGTGAGTTTACATAGCCCCTTTTCTCTATTTTCACTATTTTTGGGGTGAAACATGTTTCAACATTTTATACTATCATTTACTCATATTTACTTGTGATTCAATTACATCATCATTCTATCATTTGACTGTAACAAAAAGACACAGTACAATCATTAACGATGATCAAGCCGCCTGTTTAGATTATAGCGCTATAGGTCTGACAAACCCATCCCCCCGCATAAATTCAGGGATGATCGATAACAGTAACAACATTTAACTAACTTGCGAGTTAGTCATCAGTCGACACAAGGTTTGGTTGTACAAAGACACATTGTTACATGTCAGAATCATAATCTATCATCATACAACTGTGATTGTTGCACAAACTATTGTTATCAATTATATTCAAAAACCTATGTATTCTAACCAACTTTTGTTGACCCAAAATATTTTCAAACTTAACATGTTTCAGGTTCTACTTGCTTGAAGATTTGAGTTAATGCTTGAAGATGTGTGCATAGTATTATTCATTTTGATGTACGAATTCTTGTAGAACAATTGTATGTAATTCATTTAAATCATTTAATGAAATTTATTATTCACCATGAGCTACTGAACAATCATCACTACGTGACATCCCGATGTTTCCGCCATCGGTTGGGGTGTTACATGCTATCCTTCTCTGGTTCTCCAGATTCTATGCAACCTGCATGTGCAACATGCTCACCGGGTTGTTAATATGTGACTGGAGTGATGGACCAGCTGATGTGGTTAGAACTAGTGATAGGGAAACCATGAAGGGAGGTTGTTGAGTAGGTTAGGAAGTTTTAAACTAAGGGACTCTGATTTCAAATAATAATCACTGAAGCTCAGAGTCTATAGATGGTTCAGATGTGGTAGCAGTAGAAACTGGATCAGAAGCTGTAGTTGAGACGGACTCAGTGAAGACTACAATATGTTCAATAGATGATGTGGGAATGGATTTTGTGGTTATAGAGGTTGTGGTTGTTGGTGGTTTGGTTTGGTTTTGGTAGAGCTGGTTATCCTGGATTTGGATTTTCTGGTTGCGTTGGTTGGTTCGGATTGGGTGGTGGATGCAGTTGGTTCTTGAATGGTCAAAAATTTAGCTTTGGAAGACTTCTTAATCTTCTTTGGTAACCATGCCATCAAGGATCCGCTCGAACTAGCAGCAGCACATTTTCTAGTCGGTCTTTCTTCCTCTAATTCGGAGTCCAACTCATCAATACTCACTGAATACTCAGGCGTAGCTCGTTCATCTCTTTCTCTTTATAATGCCTCACGTCTTATAGGGTCACAAGTTTACGGGCCTGCCTCTGTCTCTCTAATTATTTTCCTTCTTTAGCAATTCCGGCATGAAATTTGGCTTTGGGATAATCCTCTTCAGTATCTTCACTATCAGACTCATTGCCATATGGTTGAGTTGTTTGAGCCATCTTATGACTGATTCCTTCAACTGTAGAAGCTATACCCTTTCCCTTATCAGGTCTAGGTCTTGATGATTCCGCTTCTATAGTTGTTGTTAAGGCTGGTTCACTAACAACTGCTCCACTCGATTCAGGTTTAGTAGCAACAAACTCAAGTTTAGAAACAACTGGGACCTCACGGGTCGGTGAAGGCCTAGGGAGATTCCGCTAGGAAGCTTCACCACCCTCATCACCTTCTACATGCCCATCTTCATCATTATCATCATCATCATCATCATTATCTTCATCAGAAACAGGATCAACAACTTCAACATCTTAATAACTTTCCTCATTCCTCTAACGATCATGTGGTGGTTCTGGATAGTTTTCTCTTTAAATGTGACCAATAATCCTCTTGAAATCTGATTATGTGCTCTTTCTGTATGTTTTCATCCTCGACATGCTCACATCGTTCATGCGTTCGAGCCTCATAACATCTCCACTCACTTTTGGAAGATCTGGAATCTAAGCATCAAATATCATCTGCATGAACCTTTGATACATGATAGATCTCTTGTTTCTATACTTGGTTCCCACGTTCTCCTTCATATGGTGGAAGATCATACCCCGAGAAGTTGAACGGTTTGTTCAAAATCAAGGCCACCACTACAGAGCAGATTGTTTTCCAAGCTGCATCAAAACTGGTAATTCTAGTACTTGTGCAATGATTGAGAATATGCATGAGGTACCTATAATAACTGCATAAACCGGACTTTAGAAACATGGACACTTTGATATTCTCTGCATACTTGAGGCTCTTGAAGAATCCTCTCTAGGTACTTAGAAAACATGACTTGATAGTCATCCGATCATCCAAATGCAATGCTTCCCGTAGATGTTGTTGTGAAACCACCACTTCATGTCCATTGACTTGTCCAATAATCTCTATTGGATTACGATCGCAATCTAACACCGTCGTTTTCCAAAATTGCTTATGGTGACTCAAATACGGAGTGTAATGAGTGGAAATGGCATAGAAGATTCTCGAACGTCATAAGAAATTAATAACTTCAACATAATCTGTTGTGTTCTTTGAATTCAGATCCAGATGCGCAACTATGTTATGTTTAAGCCCAATGGTAAACTCCATATCCGCTTATGTTCATACACAAAACAAAAGAACACCAAAAACGGCTCACAAATGATTAAATGGACAAAATCGCCAAAATTCTAAACTGCACGCGTATGAGATATTCATACGTGGTCAAGTCTACATGTATAAGCTTTATACGTGTGCAGTTAAGCACGCGTGTGGCCTCATACGCATATGAGCACACTAAAAATTTCAAAGTTTTTGTTTTATCGATTCAAAGTCCCATTTTTATAGATATCATCTAAAGAAATAATTTTGGGGATGAAAATGAATAATTTTTAGCACAAATGAACCACCTTTCAATTCTGAATATGAAATGATGAACAAAAATCACAGGGGATCACTTTAATCAAGAAGTCAAATATGATCAACTAAAAGGGTTTTTGTGGGTTAAGGAAGCAGACGAATGAGGCAATGAAGAAGAAAAAATGTGACTGTTGCTTTTATAGTGATCCTCATACGCCAAACCTACGTTACCCATATGAGACTTTTACAAGTATGACATCTTCAGTCCAAAGATGTCACACGTATGACCAAAAAGACCCACAAACTTTTCAAAAAATTTGCAAAATGGCACCATTATGAGTCCTCATACGCCTAGGAATATACATGTACTAAAGGCTTATAGGTGTATAAGATTTCAAAAGTTGCAGAAAATTACCATTTTGCCCCTACAAGCTTAAAAAACTCATTTTAACACACGGGAAAGTGGTGTCAAGTTCGGAAATTGATTTTAAAACAATCATAAAAGACCAATTAACCCTTGGAACCCAAAAATGTGAGGATCTATCATCCATCAACACATTCTCCCCATGAAACGCATAATTAGTCAAACTTTGACTAAATGAGTCATTCCATTCACTGATGATCACATACTCAAGCAAAACTGGAACCAACAGTCGTACTGAACCAACGTCTGACTTACACTACTCACCTCAGATTTTGAAAATAGATAAGTTTTAGCATATATCCATTATTTTGACCGTTTGAATTTCAAAGTCCACTTAGCTGTTCTTTTGACTCCGACGGTTTTGAAAGGGAGATAACACTATGCATTGAACGCACATCCTACATCAATTCTTCAAAAATAAAACAGATATGGAAAATCTTTTTGGATTTTTGATATTTTTGACAAAAATATAAGAAATTCAAATGAAAAGTATGAAATGGAATATTCACAAACAATATTTTTGTTAGTTTGTCGGGCAGAGAATCATATCAATTTATGGATATGTCTTGATAACCTTTGTTTAGTTAATTCAGATTAGGATAATCAATAGACAAGCGATTACCAATATACTGATCCACTTAAACCTAAAAATCAGGATTACTCGCCGGCATTTTAGATACGATTAAGGTAAGATTTATTCTTGTAGTCAATGGTCCCAACGCATACAAAACACTCCTGTATCAGGCATTGCACAAAGCTTCGTCGTAATGGGTGGGTAATCCATGACCATCCATTTACAAGACACGAGACTGAGTGAATCTCGGTCAGGATGAGGGCATATACCGGAAACCATTTTTTACGGGATACTTTCCTTAGAGGGCGTGTGCAATCCAAGTCACAATCCCAGTGTACAAGCACCATAAGTTCCGTATTTATTCGATATAGTACGGTTTGGCTGAATTAAGAAACTTGGCTTAGTGGGGGTATGTTCAATCCAGGTCACTATGCTAGTGAACAAGCACTATAAGTTTCAAAATTATATATAGTATACTCCACAACGCACAATGGTTTACCGGTATGAGTAGCTGGAGACGAAAAGTGCTCGCAATCTGCAGCTAGAATTCTCTTATTGTTTGTACGAGAACTAGGGTTTGGCTATGGATGAATCTTTTCAGCACATTTTAAGAACACCTGATTGATTCAATCGGATTTGCGATAAATTCTAGATTTGATCAGTTGTTCCCGGATGTATCACATGCTTAAAACCCGAAACCTCAGATTTTGGCAACTCATCAATCGAGATTTTTGTACCAAGACCATATGCTAATGAGGCAGGCCTACCGGTATATCAATTGTTAGTCTGATTATCATTTGCAATTTTAGGTTTTGGAAAATTAGACAGTCCCTTGATGTACTATCATTTTCTCTTATCCACACAGCACAAACTCAATTTTTTATGTTCTGCTGTTTTTGTATTTTTTGTTATTTTTTAATGTGTTTTTTTTTTTTGGTTTTTTAAATGTTTTGGTATTTTTGATAAGAGAAACTATGTACAAAGATAGAAATACCGATGTGGAGTAATCTTGTTTTTCTTTGACACCATTTACGATAAGCAAAATCTCAAAATGAGATTTGTCGAAGGCTTTCGTAAATAGGATGTGTTAAACCTTAGAGTGGTTAAACCTTAGAGTGGTTAATCGGGTCCTTAGTGATAGCTATGGCTGTCATTGTCAACGTAAATAGGGGTAGCAAGTAATTTCAAACCGTAATCCCGCATCTGTTGTTGAATCCAGATCACCTGTGAGCAACATTAAGAAGCGGCGACATACTCAGCTTCACAAGTGGAAACAACTACCAATGTCTGTTTCTTGCATTGCCAGGATACGAGTCTACTCCCTAAGAACCGACATCTAGACGTTGTGGATTTAGAATTGAGCTTGCATAGTCTAAATCACTATAGGAAGTGAAATCAAACATATCGTCACAAGGGTACCATAGACCTTTGGTCGGACAACCCTTCAGATACCGAAAGATACGCTTAACTGCGGACAGATATGAAACCTTTGGCTTTGACTGGTAACGTGCACATAGGCATGTAGCGAACATGATATCCGGATGAGAGGTAGTCAGGTACATTAGAGAGCCGATAATTGTGCGATAGAAAGAGTGATCAACGTTGATGCCCTTCTCGTCTTGTCCAATCTCGTGATTGACCTAAATTGGAGTTGAAGAAGGTGACGCATCAGCCATCGAGAATCGGCTCAGGATGTCTCCTACGTACTTGGTATGATGAATGAAGATTCCGGTAGGTTTCTGTTGAACTTGCAGACCTAAGAAAAATTGCATCCCCTTCATTGCACTCATCTCAAACTGATTCTTCATAAGTTTCTCAACGTCCCTACATAAAACTATCGTTAGTTGAGCTAAAAATGATATCATCTACATATACATGTGCCAGCAAGAGGTCTCCATCTTTCTCTAGGGTGAAGAATGTACAATCAATGAGTCCTCGGATGAACCCATGAGAGATAAGGTACTTCAAGAGTGTCTCGTACCATGGTCTTGGAGCTTGATGAAGTCCATAAAGAGCCTTGTTTAATCGGTAAACACGGTCTCTGTGCATAGGATCTTCAAAACTCGGTGGTTGCCCCACGTACACCTCTTGTTTCACTTTAACCATATAGAAACACGCTTTTCACATCCATTTGGTAGACTTTGAATCGCTTATAGGATGCAAACACAAGAAACATGCGTATTGCTTCTATGCGAGCTACCAGAGCATATATCTCATTGTAATGAACCCCTTTAATCTGCCAGAACCTTTGAACAACTAAGCGGGCTTTGTTCCTGACAACTACACCTCGGTCATCTTTCTTACACTTGTAAACCCACTTCGTTTTGATTTTCTTTGCACCTTTTGGAAAATTGACTAGGTCCCAAACACCTAGTTTCCTGAACTGAAGGAGTTCTTCCTGCATTGCTTCGATCCATGGTTCTTCCTTTAATGCCTCATTGATGCTTCGTGGTTCGGTTTGTGAGGCATATAAAGCAAAGGACCAATCGCTCTGTTCCTCGTATTCTGTAATTATTGAATATAGAGTCGTTAAACTTGCACGAAGCTGCACACATGTCATTACCACACTTTCTGGATTACCAATGATATTTTGCTAAGGTTGTGTGTCATGGATCCTAGATTTAGGATGAGTTGGAATAGGGACACCCTCTTGCATGTTATATTTGGAAAGATCAATCCAAAAACTTAATATGAGGGCACCAGAAGAAGACGGACCAGCAGCAGAAGTTGTCACATTGTCACTTGTACATGCAGAAACATTGTTAGTATCAACAGTAGAATTGACATTACCTATTGGGTTTGAAGTATTAGCTGGATCCGCTGGTTGATCATGAAGAATTTCTGGATAATCCACAAAATCATCATCATCAGATAAAGTGAATTCATTTTCTTCAGAAGCTTCCATGAAAACCTCTTCTTCTTCTTCTTCGTTATTCCCAGCTGCTGCATAGGTTCCAATTACAGTAGGAGCAGCTGCTGGAGATACAGTGATAGGACGCACGAGTGATGAACTAGTGGCATTCTCACTTTCAAAGTACATTTTGGCAACTGCTTCTTCTACAACGTCATCCAGACCAAATTCCTCCAATAAACTTGCATAATCGAACAACCAAGTTTATCCATTCTTCATTACACCTTGCACTAGTATTCCAAACCCTCTTTTTGGGAGTGACATACCTGACAAAGAAACCTTCCTCTGCTTTCTCTCCAAATTTGTCATTGTCGATTAGCATAATACATTGAGCACCGAATGGTTCGAGGAATTCAAGATTGGGTTTGCGAAGGTTGAGAAGCTCATAGTAGGTCTTCCTTAACTTCTTCACTGTCAGGACTATGTTCAATGTTGTCACACCACGCCAACGGCGGAAACACGTGGCGCAACGCTCGAAAAGTATATCAAAGTCAAGATTAACACAAACAATAATTAATTAGAAAAGATCATATTATTAAGACGTCGTAAGATGTTTTCGTTGTCCCAAACGTACACATCTACACAAGTTCAATTTAAACAAAAGGGTTTTTCGACTATATTCTGAACCAACGGAAAATAAGAGTAAAACCCCCAAAAGACCGACGTCCCCGTTTCCCCCGCACTAGCCATTCCTTTCAGCAACCTAATTACCTGAAAGATATGTTTAAAAGACACGTCAATATATACATTTTGGTGAGTTCACAGGTTTTAATTTCACAAGTAAAACATTGCAATACCGGCATGTAACGGAAATATAATATAAGTAGTGTCATATATGTGGAGTAGCTAGCTCCTACATGACGATGGCGACTCCCTCCCGGGCCCATAACCAAACCAAGACTATACAACGGATTGCCCCGCGAGTTGCTTCTTGGACAACAACTCAGTTCAGAATACATGCACCTCTTGTCTTTACCGGGTTGACGCTATCAACCAGAGGTGGGCCTTGTCAGGCACCGATAGTACTACCCAGATATCCCTTTGGTTTCATTCCTTGAATTAATGGTTACAGTAAACAGCGAGGTCTTACCCCAAGTGATTTCCAGTTACCCAGGTACCCATCGTGCTAAATATTATTTTCCACATGTTACAGCAATTTAACAAAACATATCTTTCCCCCAAAAACGTAAAAACAGTTTAAAATGGGGCCGTGAGACTCACCTCAAACTCAGCGTGCACAAATACCAGAGAATAGCAGGTATCCAAGGTCAAATACCTACAGGCGTTCTTAGACGTATGAGTCACTAAGCCTATCATGTGTGTTTTACCGGCAAGTTGTACACCCAACTCCCAACAACACAATTGTTATACAATTCCCCGTTTAAAACACGTGTCTAGGTCCGTTGGTGATGGATTACCCCCGTTATAAGTTTCACTTAACTTATGCTTAATAAACATATCAACATTATCCTTGAAGTTAGTCAGGTTCGTCGCCGCGAACTAAGATCATTTCCCGATTTTATCACATCATGATCTTATTGTTTAATATATGTGTTTTCAATATATTTACTAACTCGGATAAACTTATCTCCGACTCGACTCACTTTACCGCATAATTACTTTCCCATTAAGTAGTTATACTAGGATCTTGTCGATCGAGATTTCATTTTCCAACACTCGCCTCGACTCACTTTACCGTATATTTATTTTCCCATTAAATAAATATACTAGGATCTTGTCGATTTGATATTCCCTCGACTCGACTCACTGTTCCATATATTTATTTTCCCATTCAAATAAATATACTAAGATCTTGTCGATTCGACTTTTCGTTTTATAACTTTCGACTCGACTCACTGTTCCATATATTTATTTTCCCATTCAAATAAATATACTGAGGTCTTGTCGATTCGATTTTATATTTTTAACTTGTTAAGTTCTCGGACTTAACTTAATTTTACGTGCGCAATCTTTAGAGATCACATTACGATTAGGTTCTCCCATGAATACGTTCCAACACTTAGGAAAGTGTTATATATATATATATATATATATATATATATTTTTGTAGGAATAAATACTTCACGTCGAATATTATTTTCCCATTTCCGAAAATATATGTATTTAGTTATTCTTATCAAATTTCCGACAATATGATTTACTTGAAATTAATCCACTATTAATTTCACCATATTTTTATTTGGAAATTTATAAAATAACTTTTGTATTTTCCAAAACCAAGACTTAGTTGTTTTATCTCCAAAATGTCCCAACATTTTTATATTCCCATAAATATAAAAATGTTCATTTTTATAAAACTTCCCTAAGTCTTTAAAATTACCAAATTCTTGTAATAAAATCTCTAGTTTTTATTTCCTCAAAGCTTTGGTAACTTGTATTTTTATAAAACCCAAATTTTATAAAAATAATATTTAATACAAAAATACATTATTTTTGTAAGTCTTGGAAATATTTTCCATAATCCACCTTTGACTATCCAAGGTTACATTTTTAACACCAAACTTTCAAATGTCACATTTTTGGACTTAACTTTCTAAAATGACACTTTACACCCTTTAACTTTTAAAGCTTCCACATGACACCCAAAACTTTCAAAAGTTTCATTTTCATCCTTAAGCTTCCAAAAGTGACAATTTCTTACAAACTAGTAATCTTGATTAGATCAACTTTGTCATGGAAGGTTATTATTATGTTCTAACTTTGTCCAAAGTCCATAATAACTTACTTAAGGCTAATAATAGGTGTGCTTTGTGTATTAAGTCCAATTTGCCCAAAATGTTAACATTATGTTTGCTTCTTATGTTATGTAAACTTTATATTTCAACATTTCTCACAAGATCGACATGTTATTAAGCTTTAGATAGTTATTTTAAGGTGATCAACATCTCTTTCAAGTGCATTCAAGTTATCATAACAATCTATGCCTTGATCAACATTTTAAACTTGAATATGTTACTTTTATAAACTCAAAACATTATCATCCATCACCATCCTACCCCACGGCTCACACACACACTTTTATACATCCATTTTAACTTGGTAAACCATATTACATCTTATGTTAAAACCCTTGTTAACAATTGTGTACAACTTGCTTTAAAACATCAAAACATAAACTTTTAAAAGCAAGATCAAGATGATAGATACTTACAACTAGCACAAGGCTAGGGGAGACAAAATCACTTGATTTGGATGAGGTTTAGTGTGTTCTTCCAAGGGGGTTAAGCTCCAATGCTTGTAACACACAAAAGGGTTTGGATGGATGAATGTTTTAGAGGTAATTTGGAGGTGTTAACTTGAAATGAAAGTGTGTGTGGGTGTTTGATAACCCACGGCCACAAAGAAAAAAGAAAGAGAGGTTTGTTTCAAATGCTTAAACCTTGTGTTCCTTATAGCTCACACCATATCTTCCAAGATTTGATAAGATCCATTATTTGATTTAAAGCTAATATAAAATGGAAATGTGTGTACCACTAGATTGTTAGTGATCTTGGGTGGATTTCTTGTGGGTGTTTGGCCGAGAGTTTGTAAGGAAAAGGAAGGATTGACATGAATCTTCTAAGGACAATGAAATCCACCAAATATCACCATAAAATCCACACCATGCTTATTCATAATCTAACTAGATCTCATGGTACAACAAAGGAAGATATGATGTGAGTAGGGGATGGGGTGGCCGGTTCTTGAAGCCATGAAGTGGGGTCCATTTGGGCAAAGTATTTGCTAGATATTAGTTAAGTTTGATCCCTCGTCGTTCGGGTGTCGTTCGGGTATTTTTTGGGTTTTAATCGCGTGTTATTCGGACATTAAAAGTGCCGCTAATATCCCTTAAAATAGCCTAGTTTAAGTGTTGATTGGTTATTTAGGCTCTTGTCGGGTGAAATTATAAATTATACGCGTACCGGGTGCGGTACGCGCACTTTATTCGTTACCGGGAGATTTGCATAGAAAGTTTTCACTTATGGTTTTGGAGTTCCAAAACCTATTATATTTTGTGAAAATACCTTTATTTTATATCCTGGGTGTCCGGGATAATTTTTGTTTATTAAATTTTACTGGGTAATCACCAACGTCCGTTCCAACACAAGTTAATTTGCACGCGATTTCGCCGTGCTTCAAATTAAACACATGCATTCCTATGCATCTTATGGGGAATTTGCTATTCTCTAAATGCCAAATTAATATAATTAATTCGAAATTGCACGTAATTAAGTTAATCACACATAATTAATTTGTACGGAATTACCTCATTTTTGCCGTTTGTTACATTCTCCCCCCGTTAAGAGAATTCCGTCCCGGAATTCAGTTCAAGTTCCTCGGTACTGGGGTCTTCTTGAACAGGTCAGGATATTTCTGCTTCATTTGATCCAATCTTTCCCACGTGAACTCCGGTCCACGTTTGGCATTCCAACGTACTTTGACCAACCTGATCTTACCACGTCTAAGCTTCTGAACCTTCCAATCAGTCACCTCGATTGGTTCTTCGACAAAGTGAAGCTTATCGTCGATGTGGATCTCGTCCGCAGGTATAATCAGGGTCTCGTCAGATAAACACTTTTTCAAGTTTGATACATGAAATGTATCGTGTATTCCGCTAAGCTCTTGTGGCAACTTGAGCTTATAGGCCACCGGGCCTACCCTTGCCAAAATTTCGAAAGGACCAACATACCGGGGATTCAGCTTCCCACGCTTCCCAAAACGTGCAACACCTTTCCAGGGTGAGACTTTAAGCAGAACTTTATCACCGACTTGGAATTCCAAAGGCTTACGCCTCATATCCGCATAACTTTTCTGTCGATCACGAGCCGCTTTCAAGCGCTCCTTGATCAGAAAAATCTTATCAGTAATTTCTTGAACAATCTCGGGTCCCGTAAGCTGTTTCTCTCCGACTTCAGCCCAACATAGCGGAGATCGACACTTACGCCCGTATAGTGCTTCAAATGGTGCAGCCTGGATGCTCGTATGGTAGCTATTATTGTATGAGAATTCCACGAGTAGCAGGTGCGTGTCCCAATTACCACCAAAATCAACCGCACATGCTCGCAACATATCTTCCAAGGTTTGGATGGTTCGTTCACTTTGACCATCGGTTTGGGGGTGATAAGCAGTACTCATATCCAAACGAGTACCTAGAGCAGCATGCAAGCTTTGCCAAAACCTAGAGGTAAAATGGCTATCACGGTCTGAAATTATAGAGACAGGCACACCATGCCTCGACACCACTTCCTTAATATACAATTGGGCTAATTTTTCCGTTTTATCCGTCCCGCGGGTTGGAAGGAAGTGTGCCGACTTCGTCAAACGATCCACGATTACCCAGATTGTGTCATGGCCACTCGATGTCCTGGGCAATTTAGTAATAAAATCCATGGAAATTTGTTCCCACTTCCATTCTGGAATTTCTGGTTGCTGAAGTAAACCAGATGGCTTTTGGTGCTCGGCTTTAACCTTTGAACACGTTAAACAACGCGCAACATAAGCCGCTATATCTCTTTTGAAATTCGGCCACCAATAATGTTCCTTTAAATCATGGAACATCTTATCTGCCCCGGGATGAACCGAATATCGAGAACTGTGAGCTTCAGCCAAAACTAGCTCACGTATACCACCATACAGAGGTACCCAGACTCTATTCATGAAGTACAAATTCTGATCCGTCTTAGACTCCAATGAGTCCAACATGCCTCGTAGTCTCTCCTTCCTGAAATTCTCGGGCTTAAGCGCATTACTTTGGGCCTCACAAATCCGATCCGTCAAATTCGTGTGAATAGTCAGACCCAAGGATCGAACTCGCAACGGCTTAACCCGTTCCTTGCGACTTAAGGCATCCGCTACGACGTTCGCCTTTCCGGGATGGTATTTTATTTCACAATCATAATCATTTAATAATTCCACCCATCTCCGTTGTCGCATATTCAAGTCCTTTTGGTCGAAAATGTGTTGCAAACTCTTATGATCCGTGAAGATCTTGCACTTAGTGCCATAGAGATAATGCCTCCAAATTTTGAGAGCGAACACCACTGCACCCAATTCCAAATCGTGTGTAGTGTAGTTTTTCTCATGAATTTTCAATTGTCTGGAAGCATATGCAATCACTTTGTTCCGTTGCATCAACACGCAACCCAATCCTTGATGCGATGCATCACAATAGACTACGAAGTCTTCAGTGCCCTCAGGAAGTGATAAGATAGGCGCTTCACACAGCTTATTCTTCAGCAACTGAAACGCCGACTCTTGCTTCTCCGTCCACTCAAACTTTTTATCCTTTTGGGTTAACAGGGTCAAAGACTGCGCTGTCTTGGAAAAATTCTTAATGAACCTCCTATAGTAACCCGCAAGTCCAAGAAATTGTCGAACTTCAGTCGGAGTTTTAGGCACTTCCCAATTCTTGATTGCCTCGATCTTGGCAGGATCAACATGTATACCTTTTTCACTTACCACATGGCCTAAGAAATGAACTTCTCTAATCCAGAATTCACACCTAGAGAACTTGGCATATAACTTCTCCTTACGTAATAACTCCAAAATCAAACGAAGGTGATCTTCGTGTTCTCCCTTGGTGCGAGAATAGATCAAAATGTCATCAATGAACACGATTACGAATTTGTCCAAGTAGGGCTTGCACACACGATTCATCAAATCCATGAAAACTGCTGGAGCGTTGGTCAATCCGAACGGCATCACCAAGAACTCATAATGACCATAGCGAGTACGAAAAGCAGTTTTCGGTACATCCTCCTCTTGGATACGAAGTTGATGGTAGCCAGACCTTAAATAAATCTTGGAGTAATAACTAGATCCTTGGAGTTGATCAAACAAGTCATCGATCCTGGGAAGGGGATAACGATTCTTGATGGTCAATTTGTTCAACTCACGATAATCTATGCACATACGAAAGGTACCATCCTTCTTTTTCACGAACAAGACTGGAGCTCCCCAAGGTGAGAAACTCGGTCTTATAAAACCTTTATCCAATAATTCTTGCAATTGATTGGGCAGTTCTTGCATCTCTGATGGAGCTAAGCGATACGGCGATCGTGCTACAGGAGCGGCTCCAGGAACAAGGTCAATACGAAATTCGACTTGTCGAGGGGGTGGCAACCCCGGCAAATCTTCAGGGAATACATCAGGGAAATCTTTCACAATCGGGATACTCTCGAGTTTCTGTTCGTCAGCCTTTTTATCTACCACATGTGCCAAGAACGCAACCTGACCCTTCCGCAAGCACTTCCGGGCCTTCATGCAAGTAATAATTCTCAATGGCGTCCCACGCCTCTCCCCTTGAATCGAAAGAATTTCACCATTCGCAAGAGGGATTTGAATTATTTTATCATTACAGATAAAAATGGCGCTCTGTGTAGATAACCAATCCATGCCCACGACTATGTCGAAACTACCCAAAGTAACCGGTAAAAGATCAATGCTAAACTCATGCCCACAAAGATTTAACTTACAATCTTTCGCTACTTCACCCGTTTCTATTGTTTTACCATTGGCCAACTCTATGGAGTAAGGTGTATCTAATTCACTAGTCTCCAACCCAAGAGATCGTTTAAAATCTATAGATACAAAACTAAAATCGGCACCGGTATCAAATAAAACTGAAGCATAATGATTGTTGAGTAGGAACGTACCGGTGACCACATTCGGGTCCTGACGCGCATCACCAGCACCAATGACAAACGCTCTCCCATGTGCTTGGTTGTTCACTTTAGGACAATCCTTCCTCCAATGATCGAAGGATCCACAGCCAAAGCACGGTCGTTTTTCTCCAGCCTTAGGCACTCCCGACCTACAGTCTTCGCCTTTGTGGCCAGTACGGCGACATTTCCAACACGTTTGATCATTTTTCCTTCCCTGGGCACCAGTTTTCTTTTCTCCTGACTGTCCCGTAGCAACATAACCTTTTCCCTTTTTCCCCTGAGAAGCTTGATTTTCAGAAGGACCATTCTTTTTACCATCGCTTCTCTTCCTCTTCCAAGACCCAGAGCGGTTTGGACGCTCGCTCGAACCAGTACTAACACCGGACACTTTCCCGTCAGACGCTTTCTGTTCAACATTCTTGGAAGAAGACCCTTTGCGCACGAGTGTACCCATGCGAATTGCGTCTTCAGTTAAGCTTAGAGCTAGATCAATGGCCTCACGCATGGTTGTTGGTTTAGAAGAGGTAACCATGCTTCGGATCTGTGGGGCCAATCCATACAGGTATCGCTCGATTCGTTTGTTCTCTGGCGTCACTAGCCGGGGAACTAAACGTGCAAGGTCATGAAAACGAGAGGTATAACCCTCTATGTCAGCACCGATCATGGTATGCTTCCAGAATTCTGTCTCAAGCTTTTGAACTTCACTGGCAGGACAATATTCACGAATCATCAGTTCTTTGAGATCTGTTGATGCGTTTTGCGACTAAGGATTGGATAAACATAATTAACATGTGTTAGTGACTTGGCCGAAGGTAGATATTATGGGCGAATGTAGATATAGTGGGCGAAGGTAGATGATTAAAGGACGAAGGAAGATTGGAACTGACAAGAAGTCACATTCGACCATTGATAATGGGCGAATGTGGAAAAGACCCACGTTCGACCAGTGAAAAGGGGCGAACGTGCAGTATCTATAAATAGGTTTTGTGATTTTGAATATGAAATAGAGTTGTCAGTTGTGTCTGTGTTAGGTCAGGTTCAGAGGTTGTTTTGAGATATTGTGTGTGTGTTCTAGATTAACATAAAACTGATTGTAAAAGCTTATTTGAAAGAAGTTAATCTATGAAATGATGTTGAAAATGATCTTGATTGCGTTTTGATTTGTGTTTTATCAATTTGTTCAGAACTAGGGTTTCCGCACCTAGTTTTGTGACTTGTATGATCGTATAATCCTGTTTTAGCTAAAATCTTTCGCTCACAAAGTGGTATCAGAGCATAGAGGATCATACAATAACAAATTTGATAAAATCAGAGCTGATTTGGACATGTTTTTGACCTAAATACATCTGTTTTTACATAAATATTGTTTTTAAGTGTTTTTGATCGATTTAAAGGAGAATTTGTGGTCGAATTCAAGTTTTTCCAAGTTTTAAAGTTGCTCCAAATCAATTCCGAAACATAACCTGATTGAGATCATTCAAATCCATGAACTTTTGAAAATCTGAGATCAGAATAACCGTTTTTCAAACAATAACCGTTTTTCAAAAGTGAGATCTGATCATGGTGGGCGAACCTGGAACCTGACATAAGTTTAGTGGTCGAAAGTGTTGTAGAGTGGGCGAACCTGAGTTGTTAGTGGTCGAACCTAAAAATTTGTGTAGAACTTTTCACTTTCGGGTACATATTTTCACCTTCGACCGGATTATATTTGGGCGAAAGTGGAAGGGTGTTTTTTTTGTTTCTACATTCTGTTGATATCTACGTTCGGGTGTTACTGTTTGGGCGAACTTAGGATCAGAAGGGTCGAGAGTGATAAAGTTTGGACGAACATAGAATTTTCTGGTCGAACCTACAGTATTTCGGGCGAACCTAGGTTTTTGTTGAAAATTTTTCTAAGTGTTGAGATTTTTCTTGGTTTGTGATCATGTGGCGTTTTCAAACTACTCCGGGATCAGCAACAACACAACCACAACAGCAAACGATGGACCCATGGATAGTGGCAGCGCAAAAGACGAACACACAGTCTTCACAACCACTTAATTACATGGCAACGACGAGCACGATGCCTCAAAGTGTAGCACATCCGACACTACAATCTGATTACTGGGGAGTAGCAGCAGCGGCGGTAAATACTCAAACTACTAATGCTATTTCTACTTTGATTAAGGATTTGTCTACAGGTAGTGGAACTCGGCCACCGAAGCTCATGGAAATGCAAGAGTATAATCAGTGGCATACCATGTTCAAGATCCATTTGGAAGGCATGGGAGTGGAAGGAGCAGAGGCATGGAGCATGATTGTTAAAGGTTACACAGCACCGATTTTGGAGAATACAGGTGAAATGATTCCTTTGGAAAGCTTAACTGAGGACGAGAAGAAGAAATATGTGGTGGAGAAGAAGGCTTTTTCCCAATTGACACAGGCAATCACAAGTGACCTGTTGCATCAGTTTGGGACATGTACTACATCAAAGCAGCTTTGGGATAAGCTTAAGAGGAAGCATGATGGTAATGAGAAGACTAGGAGCCTGAGAATGGAAGAATTGGTCAAAGAGTTTGAGAATTTTTCTTTTATTAATAATGAAACTCTAAAAGAACTAACTCCTAGATATATGCATTTGTTGTCTGAATTGTCTAGTTATGGTGTACAGATTCCAATGACTAAGCAGGTGGATAAGTTTGCAGATGCTTTACCACCACAATGGGATCAGCATGTGGAAGTTCTCAGAGAGAAGGATGCTTATCAATTCTGGACTATTTCAGAGTTTATCGAAAAGCTGGAGAACAAAGAGATGGAGGATAGGAGGAAAGCTAGAAGGTCACAGATTCCTCAGAATCCCAGTTTGTATTTTGGAGGCACTTCAGTTCCAGTTGGTAACTCGAGCTCAGGAAGCATTGCACCACATGTTGCATGTATTTCCAATGTCATGGAATCATCAAAACCAACCACCAACTACTTGACACAAACATCATCCTACTCACAACCATCATACACACCACCACAATACAATTCCTACATTTCACCACTCTCCCCAATGCAACAAGCAGGTTTTTACACCGCTAACCAATCACAACAACCAATAAACCAAGTTACTCAACCTAATCAACAACCGGTGGTTTTGGATACATCTAACTTGGGAAATGTGACTGTGGAGGTTGCTCAGCAACACATTGCATTAGTCTCAGCAATGGTTTCATCCTACAATGGGTTAGTTGCTAGTCAGATTGGGAACAACAATTTAACCAACGAAGACTATGCACAGATTGACAAGGAAGAGATGGAACTCATTGACATCCAATGGGCTTTTGCGAGTATCATGAGAAGAGCTACAGAGTTCATTGAGAAAACAGGTAGGACTGATTTGGCAACTTCTCCCAACACAACCTATGGATTCAACAAGGAGAAGGTTACGTGTTTTAATTGTGGAGAAAAAGGACACTTTAAAAGGGAATGCACCCAGCCACCTAAACAAGGTAATCGAAACCCTTTCAATGCAAATTACCAGAACCGTCAACAACAAAACCAAGTTTCTTACCAAAATAACAACAACTACCAAAACCGAAACTTTAACAACCAAAACAGACAACCAAACACTCAAAACCAGATTCAAAACCAATCTCCTAACAACACAAACCGAACAGTTGTACCTATCACTACACCTAATGAGACTCAACAGAATGCGAGTCAGAACCAAGCTTTGGTGACTCAACAGGATGAAAGGTTTGACTGGTCGGGTATGCAAATAGGAGTTGAGGAAGTGACTACTGGTGGGAATGTGGCATGTGTTGCTTATCAGGTTGATATGGAAGAGTCGGTGGCGATTGATGACAAGAAAGAAACTGAGGAGTGTGAAAGTGATGATTCTGAGACTGAGATGGAAGTGGAGAATGAACCTGTTGAGGTTAAGGCTGAGGAAACGAGTTCTGGAATGGTGATTGATTCTGTTACTGATGTTCCTGAAGAGTGTAGATCAGTTTATTCAGATTCTGAGAGCGAATCCGACACAGAGGCAAGTGTTGATTCTTTAGATGATGATATTGATCAGTTGCTGGCAGAAGCTGACTTTTTGATGACGAGGAAGTCGTGCATTGCTGATGATGCTTTCACCAAGATTGACTACTCCAAGTTTTTCACTGGAAAGGAAGCTCATTTCGCGTTGATGGCCATGACTGAACCACCAAAACCTGTAAGTTCTGAATCTAGCACTGATGTTATGAGTGATAAATATTGTGGAACATGTGATAGATTGACTGAGGAGAATAAACAACTCCGAATTTCACGTGATAGTGCTATCATGAACAGTCAATCTACTCGCAAAGAGTTGAATGCTTTCAACAAAGTATTAGATGGCTATAAAAAGGACATTTCCGACTTGAAAAACACTTTGTCATTGAAACAATTGGCAATAAACAACTATATCAATGAAATTGAAAACACCAAGTTGGAAATGGCAGCCATAAAATGCTTTGCTGAAAAGGTTAACAAAAAGTTGGAAAGTTATAAGAATGTTGCTTATGTGGTAGACCATATCATTGATGATAACACCACCAATTACAAGTCTGTACCATCTCCGGTTCTTTTTGAAAATCATAACTATCACCAAGTTATACCGGAGAGTTCGGTAAAATCAGACTCTTCATCGGAAATGGAATCTAATACCTCGAGTATTGGTGATCCTCATTCCGATGTGAGACCGATTTTAGGCTTGAATGATGAGGGTGTTTATGCTGAAAGTGTAAATTCAGACTCAGAGAATGATGATACTGGTAGTGATCAAACTGTTAAGGTATGTGAGATTCCAAAAGAAAATCACATCATTACTACTGAACCAGTGTCACCATCTGATCATGTTCATCCGATGGCAAATGCTAATCGTGATAAAAAGTCTGAAAAGAATGATGTTCAGAAAGATAATGGCGTTAAGAATGTTGTTAAAAAGAATGAGTCGAATGAACAATGTGACAAACCTGTCAAAGTGTTCTATCGGATGGAAGGATCCGATAAGATCATTTCTGATGAGGAATTTCCAATCAAAAACGTTAACTATTCTAAACTTGACAAAATCTGGCAAGAAAGCACTATTTGGTTTCCAAAACATGAGAGAACAAACGAAATTCCACCAGAAATTTTAAAGAAATTGTTTTTGGATGTTCCTCAAGAACCAAAGGTCCATGTCACCGAGTTCATTCGACCAAATGACAAAGCAAATGGTTTTCATGAGCCCACTTACTCAAAAGGACCACTTCCTGAGAGTTTGAGGAATCAACAGTATAATGATCAATATCCTGTTAGATCATTTGCTTCACCAAATGCTCATTATGTTTTTGAAGAATATAGAAAATGCTTTAAATGTGGAGAACGCGGGCATTTACTTGCTCAGTGTCCATATGTAAGGCATAAAAGACATGAGTTTGAAGTTAGAAATTCCATGAGAAAACCGATTGATCATTATGTTCCACCACATAGACGAGTTGTTCCTCAACAACAACAGTTTTATAATCAAAACAATTTTCAAATGAGGAACAATCGTCCAATCAATATGATCAAAGAAATCGGATTGCGATGGAACAATCATGGAGAAAACCTGTGGTGAACTCAACAGTTGATAGGCAAAAGGTTCCACAAAAACCAATTGTCAAATCAAATGTTGGACCTAAGTCTGTTAATTCAGATAAGGTTGCCAAGAAAGTTACTTTTGTTAACAATGTTCAGAAACCAATTGAGAAACCAAAATCTCAAATTCGTATTCTTAAAAGGTCTGAACAATCTTGGTTACCAAATGGTACTCCAGGAGCTTCTACTTCAAAGGTAAGTGAGAAAAAGGAAAATGTTTTGAACAATCAGAAAAAGATTGATCCAAAACAAAAAGTTGTTGAAAAAGTTAATGAGGATGTTTCTTTGAAAGCCGATGTTCAAAGGCCCAAGACTCAGGCTTGGGTCCCCCGAAAGAACTAAATGTTTACTTTTTGTGTGCAGGGAGCTTCAGTTGGCCCTATTAGCAGTCTATGGATTGTTGATAGTGGAGCTTCAGGCCACATGACGGGGGATCTCGCATTGCTGTTTGATGTGAAAAACATTAATGGAGGTTATGTTGCTTTCGCGGGTAATAAAGGAGGTTATATAACAATGGAAGGAAGTGTGAGTAATGGGATTGTGACTTTCGAGCGGATTTCTTATGTCAAGCAGATAGACTATAATCTGTTGAGCGTCAGTCAAATATGCGATAAACAATTTTCTGTGCATTTTGATGACAAATCCTGTTATATTCTCAAACCGGGCTTCAAAATTCCAAAGGAGTGGGTAATGTTGATGGCACCTCGAGTCAACAATCTTTATATTCTTGACATCACAGGGGCAAATAACATGCTTTCTATCCAAGGCGACCGAGAAAGAATCGATAATGTGGCACCGCAGAATGGGGCACATTCATCTGAGGAAAATGAATCAATTGGTGAGAAATGGGCTTGTCGATGGAGTAAACGTGAAACATTTCCATCTGAACGACAAGTGTGTAAGTTGTATGAAAGGCAAGCAACACAAACAGTCCCATAAAGTGAAGAAAGTTAACTCTGTTGAGATGCCGCTTGAGCGATTGCACATGGACCTTTTTGGACCGGTCAAGCGCAAAAGTCATCTTGGAGAGCTTTATTGTTTAGTTGTCACTGATGACTATTCACGATTTTCATGGGTGATGTGTTTGAAGAACAAAAGCGACACTTTTACCAACCTACAAGTTCTGTTCACTCGATTGGAGAATATCTACAGTTTGAAGATAAAAAGAATCAGGAGTGACAACGGAACGGAGTTCAAAAACGCCAAGATGGATGAACTTTGTGAAAGCAAATGGATACATCATGAATATTCGGCTCCGTATACCCCGCAACAGAACGGTGTTGCTGAAAGAAAGAATAGGACTCTAATCGAAGCGGCTCGAACAATGCTCGCTGATTCAAATCTTCCAGTAATGTTCTGGAATGAGGCGATTTATGCAGCAAATTATACATTAAATCGGGTTTTAACAGTGAAGAAGTTTGGAAAAACATCTTATGAACTGTTACACCGACGAAAGCCCAACTTAGAGTATCTAGAACCTTTCGGGGCGCCATGCACGATGTTGAATCCAGGAGAGAAGTTTAGTCCTAAAGCTGAGGAGGGATATTTTGTTGGATATGCAACCCCGCTCAAACGGGTATTCAACAAGCGAACTCGTCAAGTGGAGGATTGGGCTAACGTGGAAGTTCAACGATACACTCAAAATTTGCAAGGCACGGGCCCTGATTGGATGTTTGATTACAAAGATTTCTTTGAATCATTTAACCTAGATAGCTTGGTTGAAGAAGCTGTTATCAGATTACTTTACGAGTGTGAAAACGCGGCAACTTCACCGTTGATGCGTCCAATCACTGTCAACCCCCCACCAGCTTCTAATGATACCAGTGCTCCTATACAAGAGGAAGAGATGTTTCAAGAGGCTTCAACTTCATTAGACACTTCAGAATCTGAAGATGAACAATTTGAAGAAGCAGTTCTTGAACATGCAGAAGAATTAGAAGTGCAACCTGTGAACCCAAATCCAAATCCAGATGTTGCCTCATCATCAAACACGGGTCATGATCAGGATGCTGTAGAAAACTTGACTGCTCAGACGGGAGTGATTGTACCTGTTAATCCGGAATCTCGGATTCATCGTATTCACCCGCTAGAGCAAGTTATCGGTGATCCTAGAAATGGTGTTATGACCAGAGGGCAGCTAAAAAGCGTTAACTCGCCAGAGAGTTTTGGTGCTTTAGCATTGTATGCCAAAATTCAGAAATCTGGTAGTCAAAATGATTGGTCGTTTGCATGTTATGTGTCGCAGGTAGAGCCAAGGACATACAAAGACGCTTTGAATGAAGATGCCTGGGTTGAGGCAATGCAGGAGGAGTTATTGCAATTCCAGAAATTGGGAGTCTGGACGCTCACAGATTTGCCGCCGGGAAGGAAGAAAATAGGCACTAAATGGGTGTTTAAGTGCAAAAAGGATGATCGTGGAGTTATTGTTCGCAACAAAGCCAGATTGGTTGTGCAGGGTTTCCATCAAATCGAAGGGATTGATTACAACGAAATCTATGCACCAGTTGCACGAATTGAAGCTATTCGGATGTTCCTTGCGTTTGCTTCATACAAGAAATTCAAAGTCTATCAAATGGACGTCAAGAGCGCATTTTTGTACGGGAAAGTCAAGGAGGAGGTTTATGTCGGGCAGCCACCAGGCTTTGAGGACCCAATCCACCGGGATAAGGTCTACGTGCTGAACAAAGCTTTATATGGTTTGCACCAGGCTCCAAGACAGTGGTACGAGGAGCTAAGTACATACCTCATCTCCAAAGGATTCAAGCGCGGCCTCGTCGACTGTACCCTCTTCACGAAGAAGACGGGAGATGATTTGCTTCTAGTACAGATTTACGTTGATGATATTATATTTGGTTCAACTAACGAACTTTTATGCAGGGAATTCGAAACTGTCATGCAGGAAAAGTTTGAAATGAGCGCAATGGGGGAGATGCAGTTTTTCCTCGGCTTACAGGTGGACCAAAGACCCGACGGGATTTTCATTCACCAGACGAAATACGTATCCGACATCTTGAGCCGATTCCAGACGGAGGACTCTAAGCCGATGGATACCCCGATTCAACCCAATCACGGGATTGGAGTGGACGCTAAGGGGGAGCTGACAGACCCATTTACATACAGAGCAATCATCGGATCTCTGATGTATTTAACAGCGTCTCGACCAGATATGTTTCCATGCAACGTGTCTCTGTGCTCGCTATCAATCGAAGCCGAAACAAAGTCATCTGACGCGGTCAAGCGTATCCTTCGATATCTGAAGGGTTGTCCATCAAAAGGACTTTGGTACCCTAATGATGATGATTTTGATTTTATTGCTTTTAGTGATGCAGATTGGGGCGGCTGTGACAAAGATAGCAAATCAACAACAGCTGGTTGCCAGTTTTTAGGGAGCAGGTTAATTACCTGGCAATGCAAGAAACAGACTTCCGTCGCACTGTCTACATGTGAAGCCGAGTACATTTCAGCCTCGAGTTGCTGTTCGCAAGTGCTCTGGATCCAACAACAGATGGTCGATTACGGTTTGCAGTTTCTTAAAACCCCTATACACTGTGACAACGAAGCCGCAATTGCATTAACTAAAAATACTGAAAATCATTCTAAAGCGAAACATATCCGGATTAAATATCATTTTATCCGTGATTGT
Organism: Ambrosia x helenae; assembly: GCA_030844895.1. Classification (NCBI taxonomy): domain Eukaryota; kingdom Viridiplantae; phylum Streptophyta; class Magnoliopsida; order Asterales; family Asteraceae; genus Ambrosia; species Ambrosia x helenae. The sequence continues at coordinate 105,174,785 of CM061234.1, forward strand.
TACGCTAAGGAATTGATAGATATGGTCAAAATCCATACTGACTACCAACGTGCAGATTTGTTTACAAAAGCTTTTGACAGATCCCGCTTTGAATATCTTTTAAAAGTAAACAATATAAAGGAAAAACAGGACTAATCGGTACCATCGGTTTATCGCTTTTTAATTTTTAGTTTTAGTTTTAAATTTTTTTTGGGAATTTCTCTTTGCTAATTGGGAATTTCTCTTTACTATCATAATCCTCAAAGAAGTTGATGCTTTCGAGGGGATTGTTTAATCTTCAAAGAAGTTGATGCTTTCAAGTGGATTGTTTCTTTGAAAATTTTTTGTTTTGTTTTTCAGAAAAATTAAAAATCCAAAAATATGTTCTTTATTTTAGGGGGAGTCATTTTATCAGAAAAACCAAAAACATTGAAAAATTTTCAAAATACCTAAAAATTGAAAAACCAAAATGATTTCCTGGATAAAAAGAGGAAATGATAGTAAATCAGTGGGGATCTGACACAGGCTAAAGAATTGTATAGTATAATGAGACGTATGTTGATTACGTGTGATATGCTGATAGGCTTCGTAGACTAAATATTGCGTGCATTAGTGATACAAACATAACAACCTACGCGTTTTGTGGCTGAACACCTCATGGACATATGGTCTTAGTACCGTAATTTCGTTTGATAGGGTATTTGTACAAAACTCGGAGGTTTAGGGTCGTTATGTTATTAGTTGTCTGGGGATAGCCTATCTGATCTTCTGCTGTAAGTCATTACGGACCTAGATCAGACAGGGTGTCTTTATAAAAGAGCTATATGCCAAATCCTAAAGTTACCGAATTGAGGAACTTTCTATGTTATATGATGATCAAAGATTATCTATTACATCGTATTGATCATTGATGCAAATCATGATTAATATCAGTCCTCAACCTGGTATAGTGCATATGTTACTTTGCTGCATTAATTTGCTGACCTGTATACCTCTATGCATTATATCTTGTACAATTACAGACGACGAAAGCATAATCACGCTTTACAATGAGTCTTTGTGCATTTACTTCTTGATACGGGAGTATGTCGTGTGTGTGGGAACCACAATGTGTTAGTCTAATACATCTAATTCGTATCATTTTAAAGCATTGTGTAATTGTCTGCATGTGAGCTTACGTGGACCACAATATCAGCAATTGCCGTGTCACATATTGTTTTTAATGATAATATTCAAACAGATCAACGCTGTGTTCAGATTTCTCAGTAAACTGATATGATCCTCTTACCGATATCACAAAATGTTTACTGCTTTCATTTACTTTGGTGCATTTTACTTTGTTGCATTTTACTTTTATTGTCAAAAAGATACAAAATCCAAAAAGATTTTAGTGTGTTTTGATAAAATTTCAGAAAATCCAAAAATATTTGCATTTCTGCTTTATTTTTGATAACCGGGGATGCTTGATGGTCAATTTCTGAGATTTGATAACACCATCTGAGCTTTGTATCATTTAAAATGTGAAAATTTGAGTTTTGGAAGTTTAACAGATTGAAAAATGTTGAACGGGATTCGAATTCGTGATTTGGCGAAATTTTCAGATTTTTCCATTTCACATTCGCCCCTTAATTGGGTCGAATGTGGAAAAATCATCACCTTCGACCGGTTTTCATTTGGACGAATGTGGATTATTTTCACCTTCGGGTATTATTTCCACCTTCGGGTAAAAACTTTCACATTCGGGTCATTAGCTTGGGGCGAATGTGGAAGTATCCCACATTCGTCCATATCAAACGGGCGAAGGTGCCTCTTATATATAAACCATTTCAGGTTCGAGCCCTTCATTCAAAATTTTTCAAAATTTCATCCATAACCAGACCTTGTTGCTCGTGTTTCTTTTGATTCACTGATTTAATCTCTGACCTTTTACTGATCATTTTGAGACAAATTTCACAGGTATTGGAGCTTTTATCAGATCAGAATCGTCATGTTTATATCTGGACCTAGGGTTTCAAGATTAAGGGTCTTCGAGTCTGTTTTGATGATTGATTTTGATGGCATTTCAATCCACATCAGTTTTAGGGGGAGATATATGAATGAATTAGTGTTTAACATCGTTTAATTGATTAAATGCTTGATTGAACAAAGTTAAACCTAATTCGTCTTTAAAAACTGATGTAAATTGAAATAAATGGACAATTGATGATGAACGAGTGATAATCGGCCATATTAGGATACTTTTAAATCAAAATGAGAAGTTAAAAATAAGTTTGCAAAATTTTTAAAATTTGGGGATAAACATGTTTCACCTTCGGTTCTTAAAAACGGACGAATGTGAAACTGATTGGACGAAGGTGATAATAAAACGACGAATGTGATATTTGTTCAAAATGTGTACACATTCGACCTAAAAATGTCACCTTCGACCAGAATTTTACACATTCGTCCAGTCCAAAAGGGGCGAATGTAGAATTCTTAAAAACCTCAAAATTGTTAATTTTTTGTCGTTTTTGCATTCTGACGTATTTTTCTGTTTTTAATGTACAGATGGCTGATCAATCTGAGAATGTTGAAGCACCAGTAGAAAATGTGGAAACTCCAGCAGAGATTATTGTTACAGATCCAGTGCCAGAGGCAGAAACTTCTGTTCCAAGCAGTTGGCCGTTTGAAAGATCGCATAACTGTTGCGCATATCTCGGTGATGTAGAGAAGAATACGGAGTTCACCGGGATCATAGAGTTTCTGAAGAGGAGCAGAATAGTTCATGCATTAGCCACACCAACCATCATATACAAAGACATTATTGAAGATTTCTACCAAAATGCGAAGTATGACTTCTGGGAGAATCAAACGATCATCAAGAGCAAGATTCAGGATATTGAGATGTTCTTGACTGAAGCTGATATTCGGGAAGCATTACAGATAAAGTTTGAAGATAGTGAAGATCCCAGGGAGTTGTCATGGACAGAGCAGAAAGCGTGTTTCTTACGGATGAAATACAAAGGTCCAATTACTGACGGATCTATGTATAAGGGGAAGCTGGGAGTGCAGTTTAAGTATTTTGCACATGTTCTTATCCACGTATTTGGGTGTGTGAGCGGTGGATATGATGTCATGAGAAGGAGTTTAAGTTCGTTAATGGTTGCGTTGACACTCAACAAACCATTTAACGTATCTGGGATGATTCTTGATCATATGCTGGAGATGCTGAAAGGAATGAAGAACAAGAAGTTCATGTTATATCCGAGATTTATGATGATTTTTGACTATAAGTATCCTATGTTGAAAAAGGATCCGACTATGATCCTAGGTCAAGATCATATGAACATTAGAACATTGATGAGAATGAAGGGTTACAAAGGTGTGCCTGATAGTGAGAAGCCACCTAACAGGAGATTATTTGGTGCTTTGGCTCGTCAGGATTACACTGATCCTGGCAAGAACAAAGCAAGGCATGATAATAGTGATTCGGACAATGATGATCCCTTAGTGTATGTTGATTCAAACACCAAGAGGAAACGGCAAGTAGTCAATCCTGGAGCCAAAGGGAAGGGCAAGGGAAAGACTGTGGATCAGGGAAGCTCTAAGCAACAAGCGGTTAGACAGAAATCGACAGCGAAGAAAGGATCAGGTTTGGTGGACGAAGAGTCGGTAGATTCAGAAGAGACTGAAGTAGAGGAACAGTGGGATTCTGATACTGAAAATGTGAGGACCACCAAACGTAAGGCCACTATGGTTGGTGAGTCTGAATCCTTGAACAAGTCGATTGAAGAAGCTGAGAGAAGGAAGAAATTTGTTGAAGATGAGAGTCTAGGTGTTGACTTAGCAGAGTTGAGTGTTGGAGATACTGTGGTGGTCAATTTGCCCAAGACAAAGAAGCAAAAGACCATGGCCAAGAAGTCAAGTACAAAAGAGCTGAGGGAGAAAGAGTTAGCTCAGTTATTGAAGGGTAAAAGAGTACCTGATGCAGGTACAACATCTAAGCTGTCTTCACCTGTTTCTAAAAAGCAGAAGAAAACAAAAGAGGCAGAGACTTTACCAATCGATCAATTCAATGTCGATTTGGATAAAGTGCTCGATATGTTCAGAAAGCCTCAGAAGGAGAAAGTAGCTGAAGTTGAGCCATCTAAATCAAAGTCGAAGAAAGTAACTGTGGATGACGATGTCATGAGGCAAGTGAATAAGAAAATGGAAGATATGATGAAGATGTTAGTTGCTCAACAGGCTGAGATTGCCAAGTTTAAGCAAAATGAGGAGAAAATGCTTCAGATCGTGGTTGCTTCGAAATCTAATCAGGATGAGATAAATGATAAGATTAAGATGTTGGAAGCAAAGAACAAAAAGCTTGAAGGCAAATGTTCGAGGAATAAGAACAGATTGAAGCTGATTAAAGAGGATAACAAAGAACTAAGGAATGAAAACAAACGCCTTAGTAATTTGATTGACGAGATTTATAGCAGGGCACCCCAGTTGAAAGAGGGTGAAGAAGATGAAGAAGAGGAAGATGTAACAACCGGCAAAATTAAGGTAATCCCGTACTAATTAATTAAACGCGATTAACGTAATTAACCGTAATTATGTGCTGATTATTTAATTGAGGCCTTAGAAAGATAGAAGTTCCCAAGTAATGCATAGGAATGCATAAGTTTAATAGCAAAGCATGATAGGATCATGCGCAGGCAAAACTATCCGGTATGGACACTGGCGATTACCCGGTAAAACTTAAATAAGCGAAACGAACTCCGGACACCCGGAATATAAAATAAATAATATTCTCACAAAATATTATGAGTTTTGGAAACCCAAAGCCATACGTGAAAGCTTATTGCACAAATCTCCCGGTAACGAATAAAGTGCGCGTACCGCACCCGATACGCGCGTAACACGTAAATTCACCCGGCAAAAGCCGAAATAAATTATCAGTAATTTAACTGGGCAAAATTTAATAAATATTAACGGTATTTTAATATTGAGGTAAACCGCGGTTAAAATTCGAGAAATACCCGGGCGGTACCCGAAAGGAATTAACTTAAACATAATATGGAGAAGTAATTAGCAAAGTGGACCCCACCAAACACCCCATAGGGGCCGGCCATGGGCCCACTTGAGTGGGAGATTGTGTAAAGTTGCTTCTTAATCCTTCCATGATAATATTATTAGCAATGATTAACATGCACCTAAAGGTATTGGGTAGAATATTAATCAACATAATCCTTCCCTCTCTCTCTCACAAACTCGGCCCAAACACCCCAATAATATCCCCAAAGATCCTTCCATATCACAACATAATCTTCTCTAAATCTTCCATAATCTATACAAGATATTATATAATCTTTGAAGATATTGAAGGATATTATAAACCACTTGAAGAACACTTGAAGAAATCACAAAAATTCTTCCCCTTTTTCTTCTCTTGGCCGTAACATTGCACCACCCCACCAACATCTCTCTTTCAATTTTTACAACTCCAAATCATCTCTAGTTCATCATCATTCAAACCCCTTCTTGTGTGTTCAAGAGCTTGGAGCATAACCCACTTGGAAAAACACATTAAACCTCACCCAAATCCAAGATTTTGTCTTCCCTAGCCTTGAGCTAGTAGTAAGTCTTGCATTGTTTTATTACTTAAATATTCATATTTTTGTGCTATGAAAGCAAGTTGTACATTGTTGGGTAATAAAAATGGGTTTTATAAAAGTAATGGGTTTTATTAAAATAAAAGTGGAAGAATAATAAGAATGTTGATGAGTCTTGGATTTATGTTAATAAATGAAATATTGGAAGAAGTAATAATAAAATACACTAACACTTGAGAAGATGATGATTTGGGCATATTAAATGAAAAGGACTTGAATGAGATGAAGATGACTTTAATCATCATAGGATGATATAATAATGTCATAAAAATATTAAAATGAGTTAGAAAGCCATAGATGAAAAAGTTTCATCTTCAAAGTCCACTCACTTGGATGAGTGAAAATTGGATGTTTTGGATAAAAATATGGAATAAGCATATTAATGACATTTAGGATGGATTAGAAGATCATTAAAAGTAAAAAGAAGTAAAAACAACTAAACATGATGAAAATGGTTCTTCAAAGTCCACTAAAGTGGAAGAAAAATATTAACTTTGTAAGATAAGGTGAAAAATGCAACAAGTATAAGTTAAAGGACTAATATGGCAACTTTGGAAGTTGAGGGACTAAAATAAATATTTTAGAAACTATTAGTCCAAAAACACTAAAAGGGAAAGATTGGTGTCAAAAGTGTAAGTAATAATTTACAAGGTAGATTTGGTAAATAATAGTAGCATACTTGGGCATTTTATGTAAAAAGTATATTTTTATAAAGTGTACGTTTTATAAAAATAAATGGAGTAACGCAAGTATTTTATAAAGTAAGATTTTATAAAATAAAGACTTGGGAAGACTTGTACAAAAATGGGATTCTTTTATATAAATGGGAATATAAAAGTATCGGAAAACATTTTTTTGTGTAACAAGTTGGACAAGTCGAGCCACAACGTACCTAGTATATTTTTCCGAGAAATAAACGTTCGGAATCGGAAGTAGGAACAATACTTCCATGAGAACGCGCAACGGAAATAAATATGAAAAACGCTAACTAACGAACTTAGTTACACGAACCAACGTAAACGGACTTATGAGGAAAAGACCATTACGTCGAGATAAAAATATACATATATATTTTAAGGAAATAAAATATATATAACAAAGGTGAAACGTGCGTAACACTTTCCTAAGTGTAGAAAGAATATTCGTGGAAAAGGAGAAAACATAACATAACGAATTAAAAACGCTAAACGACATATGAACCTAACAAGTAGTATCCACGCAATGGTATATGTACATATACTCGTTTTCGATGAAATTCTAGTATATCTATTTGAATGGGAAAATAGATATGCGAGAAGGAAAACCGAGACGAGTAGGTGAGATATATCTACGAACGCGTGAATACCGACAAGATCCTAGTACATTTATTTAAATGGGAAAATAAATGTATGGTGTGGTAAGTCTAGTCGGGCGTTAAGATTATGTTACCAAACGACAAAAACTTAGCATATTTATTTAAATGGGAAAATAAATATGTGGCAAAGTAAGTCGGGACGGATAATAAGAAAACACATTATATCGAGCGAAACGATCCTAAGCATAATTATTTAAATGGGAAAATAATTATGCGTCGGGTAGAGTCGTGTCGAGTATAATGTTGTACAAGTCATAAAGAATATTAATAAGAGTAATATATGACTTGTAAGGAAAGGGTAATCCATCGCCATTGAACCTAGGATACGAAACTATTAAACGGGAATTGGGATAAAGACGTGGTCGGGAAGTTGGGTGTACAACTTGCCAAGGCACATACACCATAGGTGTAAGTGACTTATACGCCTAGAACCTTTGTAGGTACGGGATCACAAACTTTACTATTTTCTTTGAGCCGAGCACAGTTACAGGTGAGTCTCACGGCCCCATTTCTAAACTATTTAACGTTTTTACGGGGGAAAGATATGTTGGGATTGTATGACGGGTTGGATACTTGAGTAAAGATCGCCACTCGGGGTTGAGACCTCCCCACTATAATCATTAATTCAGGAATGAGAAACCAAAGGAATATTTGGATAGTACTATTGGTGCCTGACAAGGCCCACCCCTAATCGATAGCGTCGATGATGCATCGGCGTATGCCTGGGGTGCACTTATTCTGAAATAAAGTCGTAGGAATACCGAGTAACGACTTGGGGCGGGGGCATTATTAATTGTCTTGGTTTGGTTATAGGCTCAAGTAAATTGTAGGACTTTGCAACTCCTATAAATGTCATAACAAGGATATTCCCACTTTATGAAGATTTTTTAAATTAAAACCTGTGAACTCACCAATATTTATATATTGACGATTTTCAAACATATCTTTCAGGTAATTGATTGATGGAAGTTAGCATGGCGAGCAGGGTCGGGGATATCTCCAAGATGGGCGTTGGGAATGTCGTAAAAGGGTCTCAACTCTTTATTCCATGGACTTAGGGATAAAGGGAGGAGCCTCCTTATCAATTTCATAAACAATTTATAATTATGTATGAATAATTTGACATGATTATTAGCATTGAATAAATGCCCGTTTTTCTAATTACTATTGTGGTTTGCATTAATCTTGGCTTAATACTTTTGAACCGTCGCGCCACGTGTTTCCGCCTTAGACGTGGTGTGACAGAAAGTGGTATCAGAGCCAAGGTTATAGCGAATTAGCATTTTAAAAATCTAAACTATAACCGGATTTGGTTCAAAATCTTTCAAAATAAATGCGAAACGCAATAAAATAAATTTTTCCAACGACCATTTGGGTATATGGAGATTCCGACCAAGCTAGCCATGGTAAGTATACGTATTATTTTGTGTTAGAAGGTTAGGAAGAGTACCGTAGATATGTGCCTTAACTACCTAACGAATAATACTTAAATATTAGTACGGTTCTTTTGCCAGGATGTCAAACGCAGGGAGCGTAGCACCGAGCTACGACAGTAGCCTTCAGATCATCCCAGCACCGCCAGCGGAGCCGATCGAGGTGGTGATACTCGATCCCGAGGACGACGAGATGGAGGTTGATGCCGCCATGGAGGGCGCCGACGGAGATAGCTCCGACGAGACAGACCCGAGCGAGGACCCAGCGTGGGCCCCCGCTGGAGGCGACATGGCCGCCATGGCCGACCTACCGATGGCCGAGGCCGACTTGCCTCTAGTGCCATTCCAGGCAGCACCACTGCCAGCACTACCCATCCGAGCCGTCAGGGACTTCCCTGTAGGCTGTGCAGGTCCTTCGAGACCTATCCCTACCCAGTCGGAGACTGTCGAGTCTCCATACGACCAACGCGCACCTGTCGATCGTGAGCCCTTACCTACCCCACCTATCCCCGTTCCCTCAGGCATGAGACTCGTGCCTGTCTGCCGAGGACACAACGGGTGGATATCCGATGACTCTGACGATGAGTCAACTGCGTCGGTGGAGCACATTGCTGTGCCGATCCCACCAGCAGGCCAGGAGGAGCACGTCGCTCCGATGATAGGGCATGCTACCACTACCCCAGCCACCCTACCTGCCATGCCCGAGCCCATACCACAGGATGGGCCAGCTTCTACTGGGCACATCCTTGAGGGCAGCTCAGCCCGCAGTTCTGAGCTGCACCGAGCAGGACTGGCAGCTCACGCCGCTGCTAGCCCTCCCACCCCTACCACTGTGATATCCGCTCCAGAGTGGGTCGCTGTCACCCAGCCTCTCATGGTCCCACTCGCCGAGCTTATAGTCCCCACACCCATATCCATGACACTACCCATCACCACTTTTCCCACACTACCACCCCTACCCGAGATGCTCCCTACACCACCACCTGCACCATTCACTATGGATGCAGGAGCCCCATTTTTGATACCCCCATTTGCACCGTATACTCTAGGTGCGGGAGACCCATACCAGGTACCACCCTACTGCTTCACCGGATTACCGGGCTTTGCCCCACCCTTCACACCCCTACCCATACCCGATATCGTCGGCCCGTCCCAGCCGACGTACACTGACATCCCCGGGCCGTCGCAGCCCCACGGGATGGCCCCACGGGATGGCCCCACTGTCAGGACCAGCATGGTCCACGGTGATCTCACTGGAGAGAGATTTCCAGACCCTCACCGACACGGTGCAGCGCACCGTGAGTCAGATGGAGCAGCAGGCCCAGCTCATGTGGGCCAGGATCATTGATGCCAGGGATGCACTGGCACATTATGCTGAGGAGCTGCTGAGCATGGATGCTCATTGTGGCCTTACGGGCGACGCACACTTTGCGCATCGCCAATTCTTGTACGATCGCATTATGGCGATCAGCATGACCATTAGCATGTGCGCACCCCAGTACCAGTACCAGCACCCGCCGCCGCCGCCACAGTAGCGATACATCAGGGACGCTTGGGAGATCACTCACGGACATAATAGTAGTAGTAGTAGTAGTAGTATGATAGCACAGCATGGGTTATAGCACCCATCTGCATTTTTGCCTAGCCGAGCGGGATTGTGCCGGTATATGACATTATGTTTCTAGTATATTTCAAAGGAGCAATGTATGAGGAAGGTATCCTCGGTTTTTGTTATTATGAACAAATCATTGTACTCATGGTATTGAAATTAATGAAAATTTTGTTATGGTAAAATATGTGTTGTGATTGTCTACGATTATTATTACTTATTCTGTTTATATTGTGATTGCGTGATGTTGTTATGGTGATTATTGTGTTCGTATGTTGTGTTGTTGTTTATACCGTATATGTGATGATATTGTATGAATGATCGTCGGAAATTAACCTTTGATATTGATTATTGAAGAAACATGGCACCAGCCACCAGAAGCAACAGTGGAAATGAAAGACTGCCCACGACACCCGAGGAGCTTGAAACCCTAGTTTCGGGACGTATCGCCCAAGCTCTCGCAGAACACAATGCCACGCGCACCGAAAGGTCGCGAGACCGAACCGGGAGCGACAGACGCGAAACCTCCCCTACTGGTAAGAAGACGTCGGGTATATACAGTAGGAGTCTCGTAAAACTCCTACCTTATATAATATATTGCTTTATTATTGCAGAAACGGCCTCACGAGAACGTGGCTGCACGTTTAAAGCTTTCCTGGACTGCAAACCACTGAACTTCAGCGGCACTGAAGGTTCTGCCGGACTAGTCAAGTGGTTCGAGAAGACCGAAGCCGTGATTCGTATTAGCAGCTGTACCCCACGACAGGCTGTCATGTATGCCACCAACCTGTTTCTGGACCAAGTTCTAACCTGGTGGAACAACCAAGTGCAGACACTGGGAGATGATGCTGCTTACTCCTTTTCATGGTTGGAGTTGAAAGAACTAATGATCGCCGAGTATTGCCCGTCAAGTGAAGTACAGAAGTTAGAGACTGAGTTCTGGAACCTCGCCATGATTGGACCGGACGTAGCTGGTTACACGTCCAGATTCCATGACCTCTCCCGGTTAGTGCCTCGTCTGGTCACCCCGGAAAGCAAGAAGGTGGAAAGATACCTCTTCGGACTGGCACCACAGATACGCGACATGGTCACTGCTTCCAAACCCACAACCATGCGCGAAGCTATCGACCCCGCCTTAAGCCTCACTGAAGACGCCATCCGAATGGGCACTCTAATCCGGAAAGTATCAGGGTTGAAGCTTACTGAGTCCAGCAGTGTTGAGGGTAAGAATCTGGGTACAAGTTCAGTCGTCGGGTCAAGTGAACAGGGAAATAGGCCAAGGTTTGGGAAGCGTAAGCGCGACGAGAGGAAGAAGGATGGATCATCAGGTTCAGGGAAGAAAGGAAAAGGGTATGTGGCCACTGGACGTGGAAATAATGGGAAGCAAGGTTATCAGGGCAGGAACGAAGTGATCTGCGGTAAGTGCCGTCGTTCGGGGCACAAGACAGAAGACTGCAGATCAGGAGCGCCAAAGAACGGAGGAGCGAGGCCCTGTTTCTCATGTGGATCGCTCGATCATTGGAAGAGGGACTGCCCCAAACTTAACAACCAAGCCCGTGGGCGAGCGTTCGTGATTGGTGCCGGTGACGCACGACAAGACCCTAATGTGGTCACTGGTACGTTCCCTCTAAATGGTCATTATGCTTCAGTATTGTTTGATACTGGCGCTGATTTTAGCTTCGTATCTGTCGAATTTAAAAGATTACTTGGTTTAAAGACTAGTAAGCTAGACACACCATACTCTATCGAACTAGCTAACGGTAAAACTATAGAAACTCGAGAGGTAGCGAAGGATTGTAAGTTGGATCTCTGTGGTCATGAGTTTGACATTGATCTATTGCCAGTCGTACTGGGTAGCTTTGACATAGTCGTTGGCATGGATTGGCTATCCGCACACCGCGCCGTCGTCGTATGCAATGACAAAGTAATTCAAGTTCCCCTCGCAAGCGGTGAAACCCTATCGATCCAAGGGGAAAGGCGTGGAACGCCATTGAGAATTATTACCAGCATGAAAGCCAGGAAGTGCCTAAGGAAAGGTCTCGTCGCATTCTTGGCGCACGTAGTAGACAAGAAGGCCGACGAGCGAAAGCTAGAAGACATTCCGATAGCCAGAGACTTTCCAGATGTGTTCCCAGAAGATTTGCCGGGATTGCCACCACCCCGACAAGTCGAGTTTCGCATCGACCTTGTTCCAGGAGCAGCGCCGGTAGCGCGATCGCCATATCGCCTAGCTCCTTCTGAGATGCAGGAACTGTCTGGACAACTGCAAGAGTTGTTGGACAAAGGTTTCATAAGACCAAGCTTCTCACCCTGGGGAGCTCCCGTCTTATTCGTGAAGAAGAAGGATGGCACTTTTCGAATGTGCATCGACTATCGAGAGCTGAATAAGCTAACTATTAAAAATCGCTATCCTCTTCCTAGGATCGACGATTTGTTTGATCAACTTCAAGGATCCAGTTTCTACTCCATGATTGATCTGAGGTCCGGTTATCATCAATTACGTATTCAAGAAGAAGACGTACCAAAAACAGCATTCAGGACTCGTTACGGGCACTATGAGTTTCTGGTAATGCCATTCGGGTTAACTAACGCACCAGCTGTTTTCATGGACTTGATGAACCGAGTGTGCAAGCCATACCTGGACAAATTCGTCATTGTCTTCATTGATGACATCTTGATCTACTCACGCACTAAGGAGGAACACGAGGATCATCTCCGATTAATCCTCGAGGTACTACGCAAAGAGAAACTCTATGCTAAGTTTTCAAAATGTGATTTTTGGATTCGAGAGGTTCACTTTTTAGGCCACGTGGTGAATGAAAAGGGTATACATGTCGATCCCGCCAAGATCGAAGCAATCAAGAATTGGGACGCCCCTAGAACGCCAACTGAAGTACGACAATTTCTTGGCCTTGCGGGTTACTACAGAAGGTTCATCGAGAACTTTTCTAAAATAGCACAGTCTTTAACCATGCTAACCCAAAAGGATAAGAAGTTTGAATGGACGGAAAGGCAGGAAGCAGCGTTTCAGTTGCTGAAGGATAAGTTATGTGGCGCACCAATACTATCACTCCCCGATGGTACGGAAGACTTCGTAGTTTACTGTGACGCCTCTCATCAGGGATTGGGTTGTGTATTGATGCAGCGAGAGAAGGTCATAGCCTATGCTTCCAGACAGCTAAAACTTCACGAGAAGAATTACACCACACATGATCTGGAACTAGGAGCCGTGGTATTCGCACTCAAGATATGGAGACACTATCTGTACGGAACCAAGTGTACGATCTTCACTGATCATAAAAGTTTGCAGCACATCTTTGACCAAAAGGAATTGAACATGCGACAACGGCGATGGGTCGAATTATTGAACGATTACGATTGTGAGATAAAGTACCATCCCGGGAAGGCAAACGTCGTAGCCGACGCCTTGAGTCGCAAGGAACGGGTTAAGCCACTGCGTGTCCGAGCTTTGGGTCTAACCATCCACACAAACCTGACTGACCGGATTCGTGAAGCTCAAACTAACGCCCTCAAACCCGAGAATGTCAAAGGTGAAAGGTTGCGAAAGATGGTTGATTCACTGGAGTCAAAAGCGGATCAAGCTCTGTATTTCATGAATAGAATTTGGGTACCAGTGTACGGTGGATTGCGTGAACTAGTATTGGCCGAAGCCCACAGTTCGCGATATTCGGTTCACCCTGGAGCAAACAAGATGTTCCATGATCTAAAGGAATTTTACTGGTGGCCAAATTTCAAGAGAGATATAGCGGCATATGTTGCGCGATGTTTGACTTGCGCGAAGGTCAAGGCCGAGCATCAGAGACCATCCGGTTTGCTCCAGCAACCGGAAATACCGGAATGGAAATGGGAAAGGATCACTATGGATTTCATTACCAAGTTGCCCAGGACAACAAGCGGCCATGATATGATCTGGGTAATCGTTGATCGATTGACAAAATCCGCACACTTCCTCCCCATTTGCGAAACGGATAAGTTGGAGAAACTAACCCGTTTGTATATTAAGGAAGTTGTGTCGAAACACGGTGTACCTATTTCTATCATCTCCGATCGAGATAGTCGTTTCACCTCAAGATTTTGGGAAAGTTTGAATGAAGCCCTCGGTACTCGCCTTGACATGAGTACCGCATATCATCCACAAACCGATGGGCAGAGTGAACGGACCATCCAGACCTTGGAGGATATGCTACGGGCATGCGCAATCGATTTCAGCGGAAATTGGGATACTCACTTGCCACTGGTAGAGTTTTCGTATAACAACAGCTACCACACGAGCATTCAAGCTGCACCTTTTGAAGCTCTATACGGACGCAAGTGTAGATCGCCTCTATGTTGGGCCGAAGTTGGCAAAAAGCAACTTACCGGACCCGAAATTGTTCAAGAAACGACGGATAAGGTCTTTCTGATAAGAGAACGTCTCAAAGCGGCACGTGACCGACAGAAAAGCTACGCAGACATGAGGAGGAAGCCTTTGGAATTTCAAGTCGGAGACAGGGTCCTACTGAAGGTGTCACCTTGGAAAGGTGTCGCGCGCTTTGGGAAACGCGGAAAACTAAACTCACGATATGTTGGACCATTCGAAATCCTGTCCAGAGTAGGCCCCATAGCGTACAAGCTCAAGTTGCCACAAGAACTTAACGGTGTACATGACACGTTCCACGTGTCGAACTTGAAAAAGTGCTTATCCGACGAAACCCTCATCATCCCCGCAGACGAAATCCACATTGACGACAAGTTACACTTCGTCGAAGAGCCAATCGAAGTAACCGATTGGAAGGTCCAAAAGCTAAGACGCAGTAAGATCAGATTGGTCAAAGTGCGTTGGAATGCCAAGCGTGGACCGGAGTTCACGTGGGAAAGGCTGGACCGGATGAAGCAAAAGTATCCCGCCCTATTCGAAAAGACCCCTATACCGGAGAGCTCAAAGTGAATTCCGGGACGGAATTCTCTTAACGGGGGGAGAATGTAACAACCGGCAAAATTAAGGTAATCCCGTACTAATTAATTAAACGCGATTAACGTAATTAACCGTAATTATGTGCTGATTATTTAATTGAGGCCTTAGAAAGATAGAAGTTCCCAAGTAATGCATAGGAATGCATAAGTTTAATAGCAAAGCATGATAGGATCATGCGCAGGCAAAACTATCCGGTATGGACACTGCGATTACCCGGTAAAACTTAAATAAGCGAAACGAACTCCGGACACCCGGAATATAAAATAAATAATATTCTCACAAAATATTATGAGTTTTGGAAACCCAAAGCCATACGTGAAAGCTTATTGCACAAATCTCCCGGTAACGAATAAAGTGCGCGTACCGCACCCGATACGCGCGTAACACGTAAATTCACCCGGCAAAAGCCGAAATAAATTATCAGTAATTTAACTGGGCAAAATTTAATAAATATTAACGGTATTTTAATATTGAGGTAAACCGCGGTTAAAATTCGAGAAATACCCGGGCGGTACCCGAAAGGAATTAACTTAAACATAATATGGAGAAGTAATTAGCAAAGTGGACCCCACCAAACACCCCATAGGGGCCGGCCATGGGCCCACTTGAGTGGGAGATTGTGTAAAGTTGCTTCTTAATCCTTCCATGATAATATTATTAGCAATGATTAACATGCACCTAAAGGTATTGGGTAGAATATTAATCAACATAATCCTTCCCTCTCTCTCTCACAAACTCGGCCCAAACACCCCAATAATATCCCCAAAGATCCTTCCATATCACAACATAATCTTCTCTAAATCTTCCATAATCTATACAAGATATTATATAATCTTTGAAGATATTGAAGGGATATTATAAACCACTTGAAGAACACTTGAAGAAATCACAAAAATTCTTCCCCTTTTTCTTCTCTTGGCCGTAACATTGCACCACCCCCACCAACATCTCTCTTTCAATTTTTACAACTCCAAATCATCTCTAGTTCATCATCATTCAAACCCCTTCTTGTGTGTTCAAGAGCTTGGAGCATAACCCACTTGGAAAAACACATTAAACCTCACCCAAATCCAAGATTTTGTCTTCCCTAGCCTTGAGCTAGTAGTAAGTCTTGCATTGTTTTATTACTTAAATATTCATATTTTTGTGCTATGAAAGCAAGTTGTACATTGTTGGGTAATAAAAATGGTTTTATAAAAGTAATGGGTTTTATTAAAATAAAAGTGGAAGAATAATAAGAATGTTGATGAGTCTTGGATTTATGTTAATAAATGAAATATTGGAAGAAGTAATAATAAAATACACTAACACTTGAGAAGATGATGATTTGGGCATATTAAATGAAAAGGACTTGAATGAGATGAAGATGACTTTAATCATCATAGGATGATATAATAATGTCATAAAAATATTAAAATGAGTTAGAAAGCCATAGATGAAAAAGTTTCATCTTCAAAGTCCACTCACTTGGATGAGTGAAAATTGGATGTTTTGGATAAAAATATGGAATAAGCATATTAATGACATTTAGGATGGATTAGAAGATCATTAAAAGTAAAAAGAAGTAAAAACAACTAAACATGATGAAAATGGTTCTTCAAAGTCCACTAAAGTGGAAGAAAAATATTAACTTTGTAAGATAAGGTGAAAAATGCAACAAGTATAAGTTAAAGGACTAATATGGCAACTTTGGAAGTTGAGGGACTAAAATAAATATTTTAGAAACTATTAGTCCAAAAACACTAAAAGGGAAAGATTGGTGTCAAAAGTGTAAGTAATAATTTACAAGGTAGATTTGGTAAATAATAGTAGCATACTTGGGCATTTTATGTAAAAAGTATATTTTTATAAAGTGGACGTTTTATAAAAATAAATGGAGTAACGCAAGTATTTTATAAAGTAAGATTTTATAAAATAAAGACTTGGGAAGACTTGTACAAAAATGGGATACTTTTATATAAATGGGAATATAAAAGTATCGAAAAACATTTTTGTGTAACAAGTTGGACAAGTCGAGACACAACGTACCTAGTATATTTTTCCGAGAAATAAACGTTCGGAATCGGAAGTAGGAACAATACTTCCATGAGAACGCGCAACGGAAATAAATATGAAAAACGCTAACTAACGAACTTAGTTACACGAACCAACGTAAACGGACTTATGAGGAAAAGACCATTACGTCGAGATAAAAATATACATATATATTTTAAGGAAATAAAATATATATAACAAAGGTGAAACGTGCGTAACACTTTCCTAAGTGTAGAAAGAATATTCGTGGAAAGGAGAAAACATAACATAACGAATTAAAAACGCTAAACGACATATGAACCTAACAAGTAGTATCCACGCAATGGTATATGTACATATACTCGTTTTCGATGAAATTCTAGTATATCTATTTGAATGGGAAAATAGATATGCGAGAAGGAAAACCGAGACGAGTAGGTGAGATATATCTACGAACGCGTGAATACCGACGAGATCCTAGTACATTTATTTAAATGGGAAAATAAATGTATGGTGTGGTAAGTCTAGTCGGGCGTTAAGATTATGTTACCAAACGACAAAAACTTAGCATATTTATTTAAATGGGAAAATAAATATGTGGCAAAGTAAGTCGGGACGGATAATAAGAAAACACATTATATCGAGCGAAACGATCCTAAGCATAATTATTTAAATGGGAAAATAATTATGCGTCGGGTAGAGTCGTGTCGAGTATAATGTTGTACAAGTCATAAAGAATATTAATAAGAGTAATATATGACTTGTAAGGAAAGGGTAATCCATCGCCATTGAACCTAGGATACGAAACTATTAAACGGGAATTGGGATAAAGACGTGGTCGGGAAGTTGGGTGTACAACTTGCCAAGGCACATACACCATAGGTGTAAGTGACTTATACGCCTAGAACCTTTGTAGGTACGGGATCACAAACTTTACTATTTTCTTTGAGCCGAGCACAGTTACAGGTGAGTCTCACGGCCCCATTTCTAAACTATTTAACGTTTTTACGGGGGAAAGATATGTTGGGATTGTATGACGGGTTGGATACTTGAGTAAAGATCGCCACTCGGGGTTGAGACCTCCCCACTATAATCATTAATTCAGGAATGAGAAACCAAAGGAATATTTGGATAGTACTATTGGTGCCTGACAAGGCCCACCCCTAATCGATAGCGTCGATGATGCATCGGCGTATGCCTGGGGTGCACTTATTCTGAAATAAAGTCGTAGGAATACCGAGTAACGACTTGGGGCGGGGGCATTATTAATTGTCTTGGTTTGGTTATAGGCTCAAGTAAATTGTAGGACTTTGCAACTCCTATAAATGTCATAACAAGGATATTCCCACTTTATGAAGATTTTTTAAATTAAAACCTGTGAACTCACCAATATTTATATATTGACGATTTTCAAACATATCTTTCAGGTAATTGATTGATGGAAGTTAGCATGGCGAGCAGGGTCGGGGATATCTCCAAGATGGGCGTTGGGAATGTCGTAAAAGGGTCTCAACTCTTTATTCCATGGACTTAGGGATAAAGGGAGGAGCCTCCTTATCAATTTCATAAACAATTTATAATTATGTATGAATAATTTGACATGATTATTAGCATTGAATAAATGCCCGTTTTTCTAATTACTATTGTGGTTTGCATTAATCTTGGCTTAATACTTTTGAACCGTCGCGCCACGTGTTTCCGCCTTAGACGTGGTGTGACAGAAGAAGAGCAGGTAGATTTTGAACCATCAGATTCTGATAAAGAACAAGAAGATGATGATGAGGCTGATGATGGATCGGAGAAAAGCGATGATGATGATGATGACAACAATGATGATGATGATGATGCTGAAGGTGCTGGGAGACAGAAAGGAGATGAGTTTAGCAGTGGTAGTGATCATGATGGAGGAGATGATACTTCCAGATTCACTTATGAGAAGAGAACACCAAAGAAGAAAGATACTGGAGAATCAAGTTCTAAAAAGAAAGGTGAGAACGTTGATTCAGATGAAAGTATTTTCTGGAATGAGAAGGTGAGATCTCTATCTGATGATGCTAAACAGTTGTATAAAGATATGTTGGAAAAGAGAGAGTGGACCATTGAGTTCACAGGATGCTTCGCTGAGATATTCCAAACTGATGACTTAAGATATGAATTGGAATATGAAGATCCTAATCTTGAAGAAGGGGAATTACCTGCATCTGTGGCAAAAGAAATACTAGATGGTCTTGCACAGAGGGTAGGGAAAACTTTTGAGGAGTTTATGATGGATGAATCGATTCCAGATATTCCTGAAAAGGATATTGGAAGTCATTCAGATGATATGCAGACTCCTGAGAACAATGAAGTGGAGATGGAAGATATAACTCATGAAGAGTTCCCTCAGTACTTCAGACAAACAGATGAAAATGAAGTATTTCCTGATTTCACTAAGGTACCAAATAAGTCAGCAAAACAGAAAGCTAAGAAAAGGAGTGAAGAGTTTGTGGAGAAGGTATTCGGTACTGATAAGAAAGATTCTTCTAACCAGTCTGATGAGTTGAAGAATTATTTGAAGAAATTGAAGGAAATGGATGAGAATCGACCAAAGCCTGAAGCTCAAGGTAACTTTTACAGATTTCATAATGACAAGTTCAAAGGCAGAGCTCTCGGGTGGACTTACTTAGGCAGGCTGAAATGTATTGCTGCAAAATGGGAAACCGGAATCCTGTATTTCAACAGATTATGTGACTTGCTTACTCTACCATACTGGGCGGTTAGAGACTTATGCAGATTCCCAATGTCAGGTGCCGAAGTAAATGGATCACATGTCGGTTGGTGCGCAGATAAATTGGTTTGGGAAAGTCGTACGAGATGGAATAGGTTCAAGCCTCAATATCCCAGAAGAAAAGTGCATAGGGATATTGATCCACAAACCAATCTGAAGCGTGTTACTTTGATTTACAAAGCACCTAATGTGATGAGGAAGATACCGTTGATGCCGATGCCACAGCATTTTAGTGCTGATTTTATCTTCTGGTATTATGATTGGAGAAAGGCTGAAGCGGTGATCGTGTTGAGAGATGGAAAGGATAAATACAAACATGTTCATGTATTTGATCCTATGTGGTTGATTAATTGCACATTTGAAGACATCATCATGCTTTTCTACAATCCAATCTACTTTGAACCAAAAGACTTTGCTCAAGCAAGAAAATACACTCAAGTGGTTGGAGTTTGTTTTGCGTATGACATCAATGCAGGAAGCAATTTGGAGGGAAAGCTTGGTAAGACAGTGAAGATAGCGAATGTGTCTAAACCAGTGAAGAAAACATTTGAGCCTCCAATGACTACTGAGCAGAAGAAACAGCTCAGAATCAAGTTGATGAACAAGACAATGGACCAACAGAGAAAACTATCCAATCAATAGTCGAGGGGGAGTTTGTTGATGCGTTTTGCGACTAAGGATTGGATAAACATAATTAACATGTGTTAGTGACTTGGCCGAAGGTAGATATTATGGGCGAATGTAGATATAGTGGGCGAAGGAAGATGATTAAAGGACGAAGGAAGATTGGAACTGACAAGAAGTCACATTCGACCATTGATAATGGGCGAATGTGGAAAAGACCCACGTTCGACCAGTGAAAAGGGGCGAACGTGCAGTATCTATAAATAGGTTTTGTGATTTTGAATATGAAATATAGTTGTCAGTTGTGTCTGTGTTAGGTCAGGTTCAGAGGTTGTTTTGAGATATTGTGTGTGTGTTCTAGATTAACATAAAACTGATTGTAAAAGCTTATTTGAAAGAAGTTAATCTATGAAATGATGTTGAAAATGATCTTGATTGCGTTTTGATTTGTGTTTTATCAATTTGTTCAGAACTAGGGTTTCCGCACCTAGTTTTGTGACTTGTATGATCGTATAATCCTGTTTTAGCTAAAATCTTTCGCTCACAAGATCCACCCAAGATATGGCATAAGCAGCATCTTCACCCAGTGACTGCACCTGATTATTCCACCATGTCAGTGCCTGATCCAGGAATAAGTTGGTGGCATACATAACAGCTTGTGTGGCAGTACAGCCACTGATGCGTATCACAGCTTCAGTCTTTTCGAACCACTTAATCAGGCCAACCGAACCTTCAGTTCCACCAAAGTTAATAGGCTTGCAGCCTAAAAAGGTCTTGAACGTACAGCCACGTTCTGGAGTGATCGTTTCTGAAATGACATAAATGCATTTAGTAATAGTTGAAAATGTATCGGGACAACATCCCGACGTTCCACCTATTGAAGCTGCTTACCAGTGTGGGACCGTTCACGTCGGTCGCTTCCACCACTTCCGCCAGATCCGCCTGCCCGCCGCTGTGACGAGTGCGGTTAGTTTCCATTTCTGCTACAGCAATCGCGACACGATCCGCGATGATTCGCTCGAGTTCGGCCTGCGAGGTAGGCAGACCGTCCAAATTGCCGGTACTTCTTGTTGCTGGTGCCATTACTTAAACTTCAATAGTAAATATTAAATGTTAGTCAGACAAATTTTCCATCAAAATATTGTCACACCCAACGCATAAGTAAGCATCACAACAGAAGGTTACGGAATACCATGGCATACAATCATCACATCAATACACAACCACAATAAGTAAATAGAGAATGCATAAAATAACGACAATATATTTTACCATAATTTACAACATGATTTTCATTAACTTTCAATACAACGAGTACATCATTTGTTCCTATGACAACAAAAGTGGGTCATAACTTCCCAATACATCGTTTGAAACTTTAACAACATGTCATAACCAAAAAGCTGGCACATCCCGCCAGTCTAGGCAAAATACAAAAGTCCATCATCTAATACAAACGCTATAACTAAGGCTGTCATCACATGCTGCTGCTACTACTACCATACTGCCGTGCTGCTACATAAACCGATCACTGAGGAGGTGGGGGCTGGTAGGAGTACTGTGGGGCATAAAGACTGATAGCGATATTGATCGCCGTAATGCGATCATACAAGTACTGCATGTGAGCAAAGTGATCATCACCTGTGATGCCACGCAAGGCATCCATCCTCAGAAGCTCATCAGCATAGTGCGTCAAAGCTGAGCTCGCATCAATGATGCGAGCCCACATAACCCGTACCTGGTAATCCATGTGTACGACCGTACCATGGATCATATCCGATAAGCTCTGAAAATCATGCTCAAGTGAAAGTAGGGTGGTCATAGCCGCGGCTGGCAAACGGCTGCCTCGAAGGGCTGTGAAGGCCCAGTCATATCAGGAACAGTAGGCTGCGAAGGACCAATAATATCTGGTACATGATAAGGTCTCGGTGCAAACGGCTGGGGCAGGTCTGCCGCCCCATGAGCAATACGTGAACCAACCAAATAAGGGTCACCCGCACCCAAGGTATATAGCATAGAAGGTGGGGTCATAGACACAACAGGAGCAGTGGTAAGTGTAGTAATAACAGGATCAGCTGGTGGGACTGTGGATGTGAGGAAGGGTAACAGGGCCTCCTCAAGTGGTGAAACAGTGGTATGAGGTGGGACTGTCACCTCGGGTATAACAGGTGTATCAGTAGTGGGGGCATCCGGACTATCAGATGGGTGAGCTCTCATACCCGCTCGTCTAAGGTCTGAGCTACGAGCAGAACTACCCTCAAGAATAAAACCAACGTGACCGTCGGCTACAGGCTCAGTCACAACAGGAGGTGTGGGGGATACCGGTGGTAAAGGAGTAACAGGAGGTAGAGGTGTAACCGGCACCTCGGCAGAGACTGGAGCGATAGGCTCCACGGGATCAATAGGTGCAACAGGCTCGTCCGAGCCAAAAATGCTCTCAGGAACAACAGGTGCGATAGGCTCAGTAGGTGCAATAGGCTCAGTAGGTGTAGTAGGCTCAGTAGGGGCAATAGGCTCAGTAGGTGTAGTGGGCTCAGTAGGTGCAATAGCTGCTAGGCCAAAAAAAACCCGAGGTCTACTGGGACCACGGTACCAAAGAGTACCATAACCACGAACTGTAGGCACAACTGACGCTACGGACTCCTGACCGTCAGATCGGCCACCACGGAGCGCAGGGTTCCTGGGCTCCAGTAATCCAGCAGGTAGTCCTCTCACAAGAGGTGCTAAATATGCGTCTCGAGGAACATGGATATGTGGGATAGGGACAGGTGTGTAATCAACGGGTACATCCGGATCAAAGGGAGACTCAACTGACTCGGAAGTAGCAGGGACAGCCCTGCCCCTGGTGGGATCAACAGGATCCTGACAACCAATGGGAAAAATCCCTGACAGCAGGGACCGGGGGAACAACTGGTGAAACAACAGGAGGTGTGATAGCAGGCGGCTCGCTGGCAACAGCGGCCGGAGCTGTAACAGACTCTGACTCGGACTCGTCCATGGACGGGTCCTCCTCCTCCTCAGTATCATCCATAACATCGTCCTCATCGGCTACCTCGTCCTCTCCGCCATCCTCGTGATCATCATGGCTCTCAGGTACATACTCGGCAGACATCTCCGCATGATCCTCGATCGAGTCAAGGTCTACGATCTCCACATCATCAGGAATAACCTCAACAATCTATAAACTACTGTCGAAACTGGGGACAGGTATCGCATGACTGGAGCGCGACATATCCTGGCAAAGAACCGTACTATATATATATGAGTTACTGATTAACTTAATGTTAGAAAATTAGATCTACAAATAGCACATATTTCTATCTTTTATCTTCTAACACTTCCTATATTGACGACATGGCTAGTCGGTCGGAATTTCCCCTTGTACATCCCATGTACAAATTTCTTTCTTTTCTAAAAATATTTTGTTGTGTTTTGGTTTTGAAAACTTTGTTTTCGAGCCAAAACCGGTTATAGTCTAGATTTTACAAAAATGCTAGTTCGCTATAACCTTGGCTCTGATACCACTTCTGTCACACCACGCCAACGGCGGAAACACGTGGCGCAACGCTCGAAAAGTATATCAAAGTCAAGATTAACACAAACAATAATTAATTAGAAAAGATCATATTATTAAGACGTCGTAAGATGTTTTCGTAGTCCCAAACGTACACATCTACACAAGTTCAATTTAAACAAAAGGGTTTTTCAACTATATTCCGAACCAACGGAAAATAAGAGTAAAACCTCCAAAAGACCGACGTCCCCGTTTCCCCCGCACTAGCCATTCCTTTCAGCAATCTAATTACCTGAAAGATATGTTTAAAAGACACGTCAATATATACATATTGGTGAGTTCACAGGTTTTAATTTCACAAGTAAAACATTGCAATACCGGCATGTAACGGAAATATAATATAAGTAGTGTCATATATGTGGAGTAGCTAGCTCCTACATGACGATGGCGACTCCCTCCCGGGCCCATAACCAAACCAAGACTATACAACGGATTGCCCCGCGAGTTGCTTCTTGGACAACAACTCAGTTCAGAATACATGCACCTCTTGTCTTTACCGGGTTGACGCTATCAACCAGAGGTGGGCCTTGTCAGGCACCGATAGTACTACCCAGATATCCCTTTGGTTTCATTCCTTGAATTAATGGTTACAGTAAACAGCGAGGTCTTACCCCAAGTGATTTCCAGTTACCCAGGTACCCATCGTGCTAAATATTATTTTCCACATGTTACAGCAATTTAACAAAACATATCTTTCCCCCAAAAACGTAAAAACAGATTAAAATGGGGCCGTGAGACTCACCTCAAACTCAGCGTGCACATATACCAGAGAATAGCAGGTATCCAAGGTCAAATACCTACAGGCGTTCTTAGACGTATGAGTCACTAAGCCTATCATGTGTGTTTTACCGGCAAGTTGTACACCCAACTCCCAACAACACAATTGTTATACAATTCCCCGTTTAAAACACGTGTCTAGGTCCGTTGGTGATGGATTACCCCCGTTATAAGTTTCACTTAACTTATGCTTAATAAACATATCAACATTATCCTTGAAGTTAGTCAGGTTCGTCGCCGCGAACTAAGATCATTTCCCGATTTTATCACATCATGATCTTATTGTTTAATATATGTGTTTTCAATATATTTACTAACTCGGATAAACTTATCTCCGACTCGACTCACTTTACCGCATAATTACTTTCCCATTAAGTAGTTATACTAGGATCTTGTCGATCGAGATTTCATTTTCCAACACTCGCCTCGACTCACTTTACCGTATATTTATTTTCCCATTAAATAAATATACTAGGATCTTGTCGATTTGATATTCCCTCGACTCGACTCACTATTCCATATATTTATTTTCCCATTCAAATAAATATACTAAGATCTTGTCGATTCGACTTTTCGTTTTATAACTTTCGACTCGACTCACTGTTCCATATATTTATTTTCCCATTCAAATAAATATACTGAGGTCTTGTCGATTCGATTTTATATTTTTAACTTGTTAAGTTCTCGGACTTAACTTAATTTTACGTGCGCAATCTTTAGAGATCACATTACGATTAGGTTCTCCCACGAATACGTTCCAACACTTAGGAAAGTGTTATATATATATATATATATATTTGTAGGAATAAATACTTCACGTCGAATATTATTTTCCCATTTCCGAAAATATATGTATTTAGTTATTCTTATCAAATTTCCGACAATATGATTTACTCGAAATTAATCCACTATTAATTTCACCATATTTTTATTTGGAAATTTATAAAATAACTTTTGTATTTTCCAAAACCAAGACTTAGTTGTTTTATCTCCAAAATGTCCCAACATTTTTATATTCCCATAAATATAAAAATGTTCATTTTTTATAAAACTTCCCTAAGTCTTTAAAATTACCAAATTCTTGTAATAAAATCTCTAGTTTTTATTTCCTCAAAGCTTTGGTAACTTGTATTTTTATAAAACCCAAATTTTATAAAAATAATATTTAATACAAAAATACATTATTTTTGTAAGTCTTGGAAATATTTTCCATAATCCACCTTTGACTATCCAAGGTTACATTTTTAAACACCAAACTTTCAAATGTCACATTTTTGGACTTAACTTTCTAAAATGACACTTTACACCCTTTAACTTTTAAAGCTTCCACATGACACCCAAAACTTTCAAAAGTTTCATTTTCATCCTTAAGCTTCCAAAAGTGACAATTTCTTACAAACTAGTAATCTTGATTAGATCAACTTTGTCATGGAAGGTTATTATTATGTTCTAACTTTGTCCAAAGTCCATAATAACTTACTTAAGGCTAATAATAGGTGTGCTTTGTGTATTAAGTCCAATTTGCCCAAAATGTTAACATTATGTTTGCTTCTTATGTTATGTAAACTTTATATTTCAACATTTCTCACAAGATCGACATGTTATTAAGCTTTAGATAGTTATTTTAAGGTGATCAACATCTCTTTCAAGTGCATTCAAGTTATCATAACAATCTATGCCTTGATCAACATTTTAAACTTGAATATGTTACTTTTATAAACTCAAAACATTATCATCCATCACCATCCTACCCCACGGCTCACACACACACTTTTATACATCCATTTTAACTTGGTAAACCATATTACATCTTATGTTAAAACCCTTGTTAACAATTGTGTACAACTTGCTTTAAAACATCAAAACATAAACTTTTAAAAGCAAGATCAAGATGATAGATACTTACAACTAGCACAAGGCTAGGGGAGACAAAATCACTTGATTTGGATGAGGTTTAGTGTGTTCTTCCAAGGGGGTTAAGCTCCAATGCTTGTAACACACAAAAGGGTTTGGATGGATGAATGTTTTAGAGGTAATTTGGAGGTGTTAACTTGAAATGAAAGTGTGTGTGGGTGTTTGATAACCCACGGCCACAAAGAAAAAAGAAAGAGAGGTTTGTTTCAAATGCTTAAACCTTGTGTTCCTTATAGCTCACACCATATCTTCCAAGATTTGATAAGATCCATTATTTGATTTAAAGCTAATATAAAATGGAAATGTGTGTACCACTAGATTGTTAGTGATCTTGGGTGGATTTCTTGTGGGTGTTTGGCCGAGAGTTTGTAAGGAAAAGGAAGGATTGACATGAATCTTCTAAGGACAATGAAATCCACTTATAATATCACCATAAAATCCACACCATGCTTATTCATAATCTAACTAGATCTCATGGTACAACAAAGGAAGATATGATGTGAGTAGGGGATGGGGTGGCCGGTTCTTGAAGCCATGAAGTGGGGTCCATTTGGGCAAAGTATTTGCTAGATATTAGTTAAGTTTGATCCCTCGTCGTTCGGGTGTCGTTCGGGTATTTTTCGGGTTTTAATCGCGTGTTATTCGGACATTAAAAGTGCCGCTAATATCCCTTAAAATAGCCTAGTTTAAGTGTTGATTGGTTATTTAGGCTCTTGTCGGGTGAAATTATAAATTATACGCGTACCGGGTGCGGTACGCGCACTTTATTCGTTACCGGGAGATTTGCATAGAAAGTTTTCACTTATGGTTTTGGAGTTCCAAAACCTATTATATTTTGTCAAAATACCCTTTATTTTATATCCTGGGTGTCCGGGATAATTTTTGTTTATTAAATTTTACTGGGTAATCACCAACGTCCGTTCCAACACAAGTTAATTTGCACGCGATTTCGCCGTGCTTCAAATTAAACACATGCATTCCTATGCATCTTATGGGGAATTTGCTATTCTCTAAATGCCAAATTAATATAATTAATTCGAAATTGCACGTAATTAAGTTAATCACACATAATTAATTTGTACGGAATTACCTCATTTTTGCCGTTTGTTACAAATGTATAACATGCCCAATGTACAGCTTCATTCCAGAAACATCACAGGAAGTTTCGAGTCAGCCAACATCGTCCTAGCAGCCTCAATCAATGTCCAGTTCTTCCTCTCTGCTACTCCGGTCTGCTGCAGTGTGTAAGGCGCACTGAATTCTTGATGAATGCCAATTTCAGAGCAGAAAGAGTCCATGTTTGTTTTCTTGAATTCACTTCCATTGTCACTGCGAGTCCTTCTGATCTTCAGCTTGTATAGGTATTCCAGTTTTAGAAGCAAAACTTGAAGGTTGCTGAAGGTCTCACTTTTATGCTGCATATAAACCACCCAAGAGAATTTGAAATAATCATCTTTGATGACTAGGCAATATAGATCCCCACAGTAGCTCTTCTTCACTGGACCAAACAAATCCATGTACAGTCTTTCAAGTAGAGTAGAAACCGATTTGATCTTCTTCTTAGGGTGAGACTTCTTCTTTTTCTTTCCCTTCTTGTAGCTGACACAGACATCGTTCAGATGAAAATGTTTAACTGATACACCCTCCACAAAACCATTCTTGACTAACTGGTTCATCTTTCTCAGGTGGATGTGTCCCATACATCTGTGCCACATGATTGATTCTTTCTCTGTAGCTTTCGACAAAAAGCAGGTAACCTGGGCAGACTTTGTGATTGCTTGGCTCATATCCAAAACGTATAAGTTGTTGGCCTTTGGAGTTGATATAATAACCCACTCCTCCAGTATCACGAATCCGGGTTTCAGAATAAAGCAAGCAGTGTCATTGAATATGACAGAAAACTTCTTTTCACATATCTGGGATATACTCAGCAAGTTATGATCGATCTGCTTCACAAAATTGATCCGATCAAAAGTAACGATCTCGTTTGACATACTCTTTTCCTTTGTAATATAGCCCCCTTTATTTCCAGCAAAAGCAACATATCCTCCATTGATGTTCTTGATGTTGAATAAGAGAGATAAGTCACCGATCATGTGCCCGGATGCCCTACTATCAACAATCCAAAGACTGATAATAGGCCCTATGGAAACACCCTACACGAAACATTAAAGATTAGTTAGAATTGGGGACCCAAACCTTTACGGTCTTGGGTCGTCCCTTAGCATCAAGCATTAGAACATCTATCCACCTGTCTGACGTTGTGGGAGTTTCACTAACAACAGCTTTCTTTTTCGGCTTCTTTGATGATGCACTGCTAGAACTTTCATACTTAACATCATTCGTTTTGGGTTTTTAGATCTATTCAGGCTTAGACTTTGGAGACTTAGGCTTGGCATGATTGGATTGTTCTTTCTGTGGACCTTTGGGGCTAGCTGGTTGCTTTGCCGGTTTGGTCGCTTTGGAACTACTTTTAGGCTCCCCATTAGGTTGTGATACCTTCGGTTTTACCATTTGAGTTTTGACCACAATGATTGGCGGGTTTACATCCTCATCAACCTTTTGCTTACCTATATCCTATACTACACACTAACTCTTGGGAGAACCATACTTCTTTGTCTAATCAATCAAATGGAACCTTGATCCATGCTTGGACTACTATTTTTCCTTGTCTATACCTACGTCCGAAGCCTAGAGCACAAGAAGACTAGGAGTTTGCAACATGGACTTGATTAACAACACATGTCTATGACACCTAATCCTCCATATTTCGGCCACCCACGCTAACTAACAAGGAACATGTGTAGACTAGATCTTTCACCAAAATTTATACAAGACAATGATTCTTACACAATTAGCTCATGCATGACAAACTTCCAATTGTGGTTAAGAACAATCGGCCAAACATAGCACACCATTGAACATCTTCCAATTGCTCACTTGGGATTGGTTTCAAGGTAAGACAAACATACTCTCATACTAAAATAGGAACCTCACCTTTATACTCTTACACAAGATCCTTGCCCCTCCATCCTATGATTTGCGGCCGAATACTCCACCCTACCCCATGGAAACTTCCAAGATCAACAACTAAGACCATGAGTTATCAACATCCAAGAAGATAGGGACAATTCTTGTCATAGGATTGTCACTATCAACCTCATGTCATTCATACAATTCGGCCGAGTATAAGCAACAATAAGATGAAAGTGATGGATCACAAAACATCTTAGTTGCACTAGAAGACAACCACCTAAGTATGAGTCATTTGCACCATTTCGGCTAAGGACAAGGAGACAACATCTTTACAAGCAAGTCAACCTTTCCCTAAGAGTGATTAGAAGCCTACAACTCATACCTTTACACACTTTTGTGCAACCTTTCCCTTGACACTTGCCATGGCCGAAACATAAGGAGGATACCACAATTGTTTTGTCACCACTCTCTTGAACTCCCTATATAAAGCCCCCTTTGATGCACTCAATAAATTGCACCACGACACTCTTTCTCTTGATCACATTGCAGCCAAAACCACCCTCTAAAACAACCCAAACCATCAGCCTAAGAACAAGCATCAAGCCGAGGAGAAGGAGGCCAAGAGCACTACACATTGTCTCATCTCAAGCTCTCTCTAGGTAAGTTATCCTGTCCAAATAAACTCCTAGATTTCGGCTTATCATGTTCACCCAATCCATCAAAATTTGATCACTATGGTTCGGCCCTATACACACACTAACCTCACACATTGTTTCACTTATATCAATCACCTAACTAACAAACACTTTGGCACTAAGTCACTCATTCTTAACATAAATCGGCCCTCACATCTATACTATATGTCGGGTTAAGTGTAAATGAATCAAACATTGTTTTTGATTAAAACAAACTCGTTTAATCCAGGTTCAAAGCTTAGAGTTATAATGGATGTTTTTATAATCGTTTTGTCATCAAAACACTTGTAACACTTTAGAAGCTTTCGGCAATAACTTAACAAGTATATGCCAAGCCCATTCGACCCTTATAGCACTCGGATTCAATGCACACATGAAGCATTACTTCGGCTATGAACACCTAACATATGTTAGCATGGGCCGAAACATGTGTTAATACAATAATAGGCTTAAAAGGGATTATAAATGTATGAATAGACTATGTATTCCTAAGGGATCGACCACACATAAGAAATAGGTGTCAACTTAAAACCCATGATAACATGTGGGGTCCATCTTGCATACAAAACACCATGTTTTCGGGATTACATGAATAAAACACACACTAAACACGAAGGTCCACGAATGTCGAGTGAACAACTTGTATGATAAACAACGAGAACTTGTAATTTACCGTGCTCTTAATAAATCATAGGGAAAACAGTGTCAGGACGGTAGCTATCTCACAATTACAGCTTCACTAGACCACATACGACTCCATCAGGTGAGTTTATACGACCCCATTTTACTATTTTACATTTCGGGGGATAAACATGCTTCAATACTAGTGTCATTTACAAATGTGTGTACATAATATCGTGACTGCGATGTGGAACATGAGACATATTGGTTTATGAGCTCATTAGTCCTCGTACAACGTTTACTATAACCATCAGCTATTAAAAGCCATGGAACACTTTAATAGATCTATTGGGTTGACACCCCCACTCTTGGTTAGTCGCTCTAACCTACATACAAAAGAATGTTAGTATTCTACTATACATACATTCTCTTCAGAGTACAATGCGCGAGGCACCACAGTCAAGAGGTTTGGTTATAGGACTCATGGTTAGCACAGAAATCATTCGCTTAACTAGCCTATGACTGGTCATACACGAATTACACGATTGTCTTACTTGTTACATTCAACCGTGAACTCACCAACATTATTGTTGACAAATCTTTTATACATGTTTTTCAGGTAACTAATGGAGGGCAGCAGGGATTTGAGAGAGGGGTCCAAGCAGGCACTGGGTGGTATCACCATGGGTTGGATTTTCACTATTCCGTAATTTTGTGGTTTCTAGTTGTTCAGACAATGCACTAGTCACCAGACAATGTTTCTCAACTTTTATTAAGTTTTATAATAATAATCATCCTATGGTGGTATCTTTAAATAAATTTATGTGTGTTGATTGTACCTTGTGCTTGAAAACCTTTCGAGGTTGCATTCCCATGTTTCCGCCTTGGCGGGGTTTGACAAGAACTGACCTGGTTGTCTTGAATGTTTGCCATAAATGCATAATGAGAAGACAAACCATCGGTAGAGAAGTACTTGGAATAATCAACGGTAGACTCCACAAGGTCTTCAACTAGACAGGACTTCAGGTCAGTCAAGAAGTCTGCTCCAACATGTAGTCTATCAACATCAGCATCTAGTGAATTTGCATTGCTTTCAGACAATCCAGATTGTTGAGTGAATGTCTCTTCTGAACTATCATCATCACTTGAACTTGCTTCAGAACTTGAAGAGGATGACCCGGCTTCATGTTGAACATCTTTCTATATTTTTGCATAACACGCCGCACCTACCAAATTTACCTCACCATTGCCTCCGAGCTGAAGATTCCTGTCAATAACACGATCATGATTTAGAGCAGGTGCTTGTGCTTGTTGCTGAGGTCGGTGCTGGAATGGATTTTGTTATTGTTATCCTTAGTTCTCCCTAAAAGGATACTAGTTTCCATGCTGAATGGGTTTGTCGCATTCCCTCTTGAAGTGTCTACGTACTCCACAATTGTAATACGCGACCTTTTGCTTGTTGAAGCCATATTTAGTGTCCTTGTTGGTCTACTAATCCATGCAACTGGTCCTCTCCATAAAATCCTTAGCCCGCCTCACCACGCTCGTGAAATGCCATTGAATATCTATTAACTCAATTTCATCTTTATCAACCTGATCATAGTCTTTCTTTGTCAGATTGACATTTCTGATGTTTCCCTCCACCAAGTCGTTATAAGATCCGACAAATGCATATAACAATGCCACATGCTCCTTAGCAACCTCCAGTGTTACATTCCCAAAATTATTCATTGAGGGTTGTGCCATCAGAGTGTTAGAAGAAACATAGGCTAACTGTTGGGGGTGGAAGTATTTGGATGAACATATGTATTTGTCTGTGGTGGTGGAATTGGTCAATAAGTGGTAGAAGTGGATGGTAGTGGTGTAAATTAATAAGCATTAGTGTGTTGTCACATGGGGTCAATGGATGGAGATTGAACTATTTGGGGTTGAATAATGCATGCAAATGGATCATTGACAACATACGACACGAATATAGTTTGAGATCGCGAACGGGTGGTAATAGCAGAGGTTGCTAGAGTGGTGGCATGATAAAGTTCGGGAGTCTACAGCAGCGGAATCCTATTTACCTTTCTCAACTCCTCAATCTCCCTATTCTCCAACTTCAGCAAGAAATCATTGATGGGCAGTGTTTCATATTGACCCATTTCCTTCATCACATAGACATAATGCATCCATTGCTGCGGAAGTGCATCTGCAAAACGCTCAATCAATTCAAAAGAAGAATATTTAAGTTCATAGTTACGAAGTTCACTCATGAGATGGTAGTATCGGGACTGCATGTCTCTAAATTTCTCATGTCCGATGTCACTGAATGCTTCAAATTCTTTCCTCAGCTGATCTTGCCTTATCTTGAACTTCTTCTCATCACCCTTACATCTCTGCTTCAAAAGCGCCCACGAATCATAAGCATTCTCATATACATCATATTGATATAGAATTTCCTTCGGAAGTGCCTGGGTAAAAATAGAGAATGCCTTTCTCTTATTCTTATAATTCTTCTAATTCTTCTTCTCATCGTCACTCATTCGTGTTATGTCCACCGGTATGTGTGAATTCTCTTATAATGCCCTTACTAGTGGATGCTCTACCCAATACCGAATTCAGCATCGATCCCTTCAATGTGTCTTTGAATTCTCCCATTCCATGATGAATACTCGTTCAAGTATTCCATCTTGGGATCCTTGTTGCTGCTACCCATCTCGCTGTCATTCTTCATCATCTGATGAACACGTTGAACTTGGCTTGTTGCTGAAACCATACCCCAAGAGTTCGATGTAGTGGGTATTTGGTGCTGAGGCGGGAAAGAAAAAGGACAATATGGTGTGACAGCATTCACTTGCTGTAGAGGGTTCATAGCATTTGCAACAACATACGGATATTGTACTTGGGGGGTAGGTTGTTGCTGTAAATGCTCGAACGCATGACTTGGTTGAAATAATTATAACTCACAATTATTAGAATGAAATCAGATAAACGAAGTGTGTTCGGGAAGAGAAACGGACAAGGTCAAACTTGAAAATGTTCAAAATTTGACTAACTCTGATGTTCACACGTATGGACAGCTTAACACATGTATGACAACAAAAATTATGAAGCACACGTATGAAAACTGATGAGTATGATGAACAAGTAAGAGAAGATGACATGTATGGGAGATGAGTATGAACTAGGCGTATGAACTGACAAGTATGGCCAACACGTATGAGAAGGATGACGTATGGAGGATAGGCTTATCAAGGAAGACATATGGACTATGACACGTATGAGATCAGAAGTATGAAGTGATACGTGTGTGTGATACGGGTGAGAAAGTGACACGTATGAGCTAATACGTGTGGCATGCTAGGCGTATGGCAGCAGGGAACAAATAAGAGTGTTCTTCATGGAGCAATCGAGAATTTTTGGTGTTTTTGGGTATTTTGAAGAACTGGTGATTAGGTTTTGTGTGGTTAATGATTCATAACAAGTTTCTAATGCCAAAATCAATCCAAAAACAACAATTATAATCAAATATTGAAAAAAAAACCATGATGAACACCTAACTTATGGGTTTTTAATAAAAATTTCAAATCTGGATCAATTCAACGTTGTTTAACACCTGAATTTGATCCAATTAGTTTCCAAAACACTTTTGTATGATGAACTAATGATCAGATCTTCAAAAACATTCCATGTTCATGATTTAAAGCCAAAAACCATAATATTCACAAACTTGAAATTTTTCATAAAAATCTTAAATCTCATTTGTTTTGATTGAAATTTGATTTGGTTGTGTATAAAAGCAGTATCTAAACATAAATCCACAATCAAATCACTGATCTAAACATCAAACACACCCTAAAATCAATGAAAATCATGTTTATGCACCAAACAAGTCAAAATCGATTTTCTATGAACAATTGCCTACATAATCATCCAGATCTGATACAAACCCCTATAAAAACATGCGTGATATGAGCCTAGGCTCTGATACCACTTGTCGGATCGATTCGAACAAGATATTAATATCACGCGCGTAACGAATTGAGGGCAGAATCAACGATCCGGTTAGTTGTTATAGGTGTATGTTTATGAAGATATAAGAGCACACACAAACAATGGGCAGCACCTTGTTAAGTTTGGAAAAAAGTTACAAAATGTTACAAGGCATGGGGTATGTATAGTCTAAGTCTCATACACCTTAGGTCCTTCACACGTATGGACTCCATACGTGTTTAACACATACGCATATGAGCTTTCATACGCCTGAAGGCCAGTCAAAATGACTAAAATACCCCTAATCACTAAGTAACAATCCAAATGATTACTAAACGAGCAAATAATGATCCTAACCCGATATCTAAGCTAGGGATATATCCGAAGGGTGTACTTACATTTTTATTGAATAATATAACATATTTCATCACAGCTTGATATTCATATTACTAGATTATTGGTCAGATATGTAAGTATGTAATGAAAAACATAATAAAATTGATACCTGATAAATTAGTTAGTCAATTACCGATGCTGAGAGATTATTTGGAGATGACATCTTGTCAATATGGCCGAGTTCCCATTAGAGAATCGTATTGATGGCTTTATGTGTTCTTAAAAAAACACGGTTGGGAAAGAGATGAAGGGGACGAAATTCATGAGTGGTGTTATATTATGTTTAACTCCTTAACCTCTTATCTCTCTATATATACACACAGATGACACCATACTAAAGTTAGTAAGAGTAATTTTGAGGCTGGTCATCTTCCTAATCTTGAGGCTGGAAAGTCTGGGAACCCATCCAAAGCTAACTTGGCTTTGGACACTCACCAAAACTAATCCATTACTGATGTGCAGGGAGCTTCTACTTGCTTAGATAGTCTATGGTATGTAGATAGTGGAGGCTCAAGGCACATGACAGGATGTAGAGCCCTATTTCAGGACTTCTTAGCTCATGGAGGGGGTGATATATCTTTTGGTAATGACTCTAAAGGTAAAGTGTTGGGTTTAGGGACTGTTCAGGCTGGGAAACTCAAGTTTGAAAATGTAAATCTTATTGATAATCTTAAATTTAATCTTCTTAGTGTCTCACAAATGAGTGACAAAGGCTATGGGTCATTCTTTATTAAGAAAACTTGTAAGATTATTGGGCCAGAAGTGGTTAAAAAGATTGATACCATCATAGCTGAGAGCAAAGCACAACTTATTGCTCACAAGAGTGGCAATGTGTATGTAGTTGATATGTTGAAGGATAATCCTATGGCAAATGTCTGTCTGTTTTCTGCTGCCTCCACTATAGAGACACAATTGTGGCATAAGAGATTGGGTCACACTAACCTTCAAACTATCAACTCACTCTCCAAACAAAGCCTTGTAGGAGGTCTTCCATCAAAGGAATTCAAATGTGATGAGCATTGTGTTTCCTGCTTAAAAGGGAAACAACATAAAAGATCTTACAAATCCATTGATGGGTCCAAAATAAGTCAATTTCTTCACTTGTTGCACATGGACTTGTTTGGCCCAGTTAAAATCATGAGTCTAAGAAGAAAGAGATTTTGTCTTGTCATAGTTGATGATTTTTCTAGGTTTACATGGACTTACTTTTTACACTCTAAGGATGAGACTGCAGGTATTTTGAAGGATTTTGTCACCAAAGTTGAGAAACAATATGACTTGCCAGTAAAAAGTCTTTAGAAGTGACAATGGAACAGAGTTTAAAAATAAGAAGTTGGATGATTTCTGTGTGTCAAAAGGAATTGTGAGACAGTACAACATTCCAAGAAAACCAGAACAAAATGGGGTGGTTGAAAGTAAAAACATATTTTTCATTGAGGCTGCAAGAACTATGCTAGTAGATTCTGGTTTGCCACTGTCCTTTGGGGCAGAAGCTGTAAACACTGCTTGTTAACAGAGTTTTAATCAACCCTAGACATCAAAAGACTGCTTATGAAATTTTGTTCAAAATCAAACCACTTATATCATTTTTCAAAATCTTTGGCTGCCCATGTTTCATTTTAAATCATAAAGATTCCATTTCAAAATTTGCAGCCAAAGTAGATTGTGGGTATTTTCTAGGATATTCTTCTACTGCTAAGGCCTATAAAGTGTTTAACACAAGGACTAGGACAATAGAAGAAACTCTGAATGTAAAGTTCAATGAACTTTCATCCTTAAAAAACCCAGCAAATCTTGCTGAACTGTTTGATTTAGACAAGTTTAAATTTGAAGATATTACTGTTAAAACTAACAGTGCAGGTATTCCACAGTCTCCACAACAAGATTACAGATTTGATGTTGTGATTCCAAGTCACTACAAAGTCACTTCTGCATCAGGTGAAGCAGATGTTCAAAACATCTGTCAAAACTCTGCCACAGTTGTGTCAACCACTGTTGACCAGTCTTGCCCTCAAACCACTACCTCATCAAGCTCAATCACTGTTCAAACATCTGAAGACAAAAGTCCAACCTCTGTTGACAAAAGTCAGTCCAACTTTACACCACTTGGACCCATTTCCCCACACCCATTTCAAACATCTGTTGGTAATACAGAAGTGC
The DNA here is from genome assembly GCA_030844895.1 of Ambrosia x helenae. Lineage (NCBI taxonomy): Eukaryota > Viridiplantae > Streptophyta > Magnoliopsida > Asterales > Asteraceae > Ambrosia > Ambrosia x helenae. The sequence goes on from CM061234.1 coordinate 105,212,266, forward strand.
AAACAGATGTTATAACAACAGAGTCACCAAACTTCTGTCCCTCACCTCAAAATGCCATTATACCATACCATGGAGATTTAATTTACCTAAGAGCTCATCCACCAGACCAAATCATTGGCAACATCAGAGAGGGAGTGCTCACAAGGAGCCAAGTACCAAGAGGCACTGAAAGACAACAGTAGGGTAGAAGCCATGTAGGAAGAGCTCCTTCAATTCAAAAGACAACAAGTATGGGAACTTGTACCACTTCCAAAGGATGTCTGTCCAATTGGCACAAAGTGGGTCTTCAAAAACAAAACTAATGAAAGGAGTATAGTTGTCAAAAACAAAGACAGGCTTGTGGTTCAAGGCTTCAGACAAGAAGAGGGAATAGACTGTGATGAAACCTTTGCTCCTGTAGCTAGGCTAGAAGCTATCAGACTCTTCCTAGCCTTTGCTGTCAACCACAACATCAAGGAGTATCATATGGACATCAAATGTGCATTCCTTTACGGTAAAATTTAGGAAGAGGTCTATGTATGTCAACCACCTGGTTTTAAAGACACATTCCATCCTGATTATGTCTACAAGCTCAACAAAGCTCTGTATGGACTCAAACAAGCACCAAGGGCCTGGTATGAAACTCTTTCCACCTTTCTCTTATCCATTGGTTTCTTAAGAGGTAAAATTGATAAAACTTTATTTCTAAAATGGAGAGGGAAAGATTTAATGATTGTTCAAATATATGTGGATGACATCATTTTTGGATCCACATTTAACAAAATGTGTGAAGAATTTAAGGAACTCATGACAGCAGAGTTTGAGATGAGTGTTATGGGTGAACTTTAGTGCTTCCTTGGTCTGCAAGTGAAGTAGCTGCAAAACGGCACATTCATTCACCAAAACAAGTATGTTAAAAACTTACTAACCAGATTTGAGATGAATAATTGTAAGCCATGTAGTACACCCATGAGCACAACCAAACTACTCACTATTGATGACAAGGATGAACTGGTTGATCAGTCACATTATAGATGCATGATTGGGTCTTTATTGTACTTAACTGCATCCAGGCCAGACATTATGTTTGCCACTTGTGTCTGTGAAAGATCCCAAGCTTCACCCAGAAAGTCAAACCTTATTACTGTGAAAAGGATATTCAGATACCTAAAAGGTGCTCCCACACTTGGTATCTGGTATCCTGCTAATGAAAACATTGAGCTTTTAGGTTATTTAGATAGTGATTTTGCTGGCTGCCACAAAACAAGGAAGTCCACATCAGGAGGGTGCCAATTTCTAGGGAATGTCTTAGTTCTTGGCAAAGAAAAAAGCAAGCAGCTGTTTCCACCTCAACAGCAGAGGCTGGATACATTGCTGCTGCAAGCTGTACAGCCCAACTCATGTGGCTTCAAAATCAACTACTGGATTTTGGTATAACTACACAAAAGACTCCACTCATGCTGGATAGTCAAGCTATTGAAAATATCATCAAAAATACAGTCTCTCATTCCACCACAAAGCACATAGACATCAGACATCATTTTGTAAGAGATAGATATGAAAAAGGTTTGATTTCTCTGCACCATGTTCCAACAGAGGGTCAGCTGGCACATGTGTTGACAAAAGCTTTAGACACGTCTACCTTTGAAAAACTTATCTCTCGGATTGGTACGCTAAACATGGATTAACAACAAAAATGTTTTCCTAAATAAAAACATTAAAATGTTTCAGAAAATCAAAATCCATCCTTAAAAATAGCTTTTGGGTTGAAAAATCTGTTAAAGATAAAACAACCACTGTTTCATCCATTTTATCATCTGTTGGTTGAAAAATTTGTTTCAAACATCTGATCAGATAAAACAACAGTTTTCCACTATATATATATATATATATATATATATATATATACTTATATACAAAAAAACCTCAACAACTGTTTGCATCAGTCCTTTGGCAACTCTCAACAGCTGTATGCCACTTACGCTCCATCAAATGTTTGCCACGTATGCTCCATTAGATGTTTGCCACGTCTGGTTTAAAAAGCATAGCTTTGGCCACATCAGCGGTTTCACCAGAGGCTATAAAAACCCTGTTTTCCCCCCAACAGTTGTTACACTGTCTCATTGTATTCAAAATACTGAAACCGCCTTCTTCAACCTCTAACCCTCATACTAATTCCTTCCATCATTTGACTCGAAATCCATTAAAATGGACTTTCAAGCAAAAGCCCCTCACAATTACCTCCCCTATCTGGTTAAAACAGATGAAAACATTTCGTTTCACACCACCATTGACGTCTTCCTCCAATCCAAATACCTGTCAATCCTAACCGTTGATGCACCCATATATATTGATACTCTTCTCAAAAATTGGAGAAACAAATATCACCATAACCCCCCAACTCATATCCACAACCTTCTCACTGAATGACTTGGCAGGTAATGATTCTTTCCCTAAGGCTGAACTTCACACTGAGTTTCAGGAAAGGGGTTATGATTCACAGATGACTGGTTCAACACTTTACAAAAAGTTTTTCCCACCAGTCATGAAATTTTTCTTTCATACACTCCTTATCTGTATCTCTGCTAAAACCACTTCTTTCATTGAAATCCCATTGAAAGTTCAGTACTTAGGATATACAATGTTATAAGAATCTGACTACAATCTATCCCATGCTCTGTTTCTGGATTTAGTAGCAAATGTGAAGGGAGTCAAGTCTGGGTCAAACAATGCTTTTCTCTTGTACCCAAGACTTTTAAGTGTAATCCTACAAAAGGTTTTACCTGAAAAGGATTTTAAAAAGGGAGAATTTCTTCAAATGAAGAGTCTTTCACAAGAAACTTTTACAAGAATGCTGGGTCCAAACACCCAAGAAAAAGTGTCAAAAGTCAAAGTTTCCAAAACACAAGCGAAGGGTGTTAAGTCAATAACTGTTGTCAAAACCTCTGTTGTTGAGCCCACTGTGCCTGGTGATCATGGCACTACATATATCCAGTGCTATGAAACCCACACCAGCCACTTCCAAAAAGAAACATCCATCCACAGAACCCCCCAAATCTAAAAAGGGTCCTCTAGAAGATGAGATACCAGAGGTAAGCCCTGTTGTAGCACAAAAGCGTCAATAAACCACTGTTGGTACTTCCTCACAACAGTTGGAGATATCTCAACCAAGCCAAACTCCTCATGAATCCTCACAAAAGGATCATGTTGTAAGCCAATGGGACACACATCATGAGGCCTATGAGTCACTTGACCATATGTTCAAAAGCCCTTCTCCCGGGTTTGCTTCTTTTTTCACTCCTCCACCTTCACCATCACATGTCCTCCCAACCATGCAACCCTTGTTCGAAGCTATTGATAAAACTCAGGACAATCCTAGTTCATCTCCATCACCTATCACTGAGAGTATACACCAACAAGAGACTGGGCGTGAGAAAAATCAGCTGGCTAGCCCACGAACTTAAGAGGTTACACCCCTTGAGTTACATGTAACTCAAGGTGAGTTTTCAAGTGAAGCAGCCACTACTGATGTAGAGACCATTGTCTCACAACAGGATAGTAGTTACATACCTAAGACTTCCTTGAAGGCAACAACTGATGAGGCCACTATAATGACCCCAAAATCAATTGGAAGTCCCCAGAACCAAGAAAAAAGGGCATCTGGTTCTTATTCTATGGACTCACCTCCTAGAACTGAACCAGTTACAACTAACACTGGTAGGAATCCAGATGATCATATTAACTTAGGTGATGGATTAAAATACCAAGAATTGACGGAGAGAGTCCAATCCATTGAAACCTCTATTGCTGAAATCAAGACTGATCTCAAGACTATTATGGAGTCTTTGGTTGTTCTCACCAAAAGCCAACCATCAAAGGAAGATATTGCTAGTGAGTTATGGAAATCTGTTTCCCCCATCATCATAGCACATCGAAAACTAGCAAACCAAACACATGAAACATATATGGCTCAGATCAGGACCATGGTAGATGCTAGGTACACAGATACCCAAGCATACATTAAAGCCATTAAAGATCATTTGCTGAAGACCACTGGCTCTGCCCCTACCACTATTCTCAGAGATGAAGATGATGATGAATTCACAGCTAATGATGCCAAAAAGGGGGAGAGTGGCAGAGATAGATTGCCAAAGGTAGATCCCTTTGGATGTCCACCTTCACAAAAAGGTCAATCACAAAAGTTTGCTGCCAACAAACCAGGGTCTGCACCAGCACCACAACAACCCACTGATCAAACCATTGCTAATGCTGAAACTGCCAATGCTGGTAAGGCAAAAGAAGTGGATAACTCTGCCAATATCATTGCTGAAGAGGCTGCTGAAGCTAAGCAAAAGAGGCTTGATACATTGGAAGTCATTGCTGAAGAGGCTGCTGAAGCTAAGAAAGAGCAACAACAAGAAGTTGAGGATGTAGGCTCCTCAAAAAGGAAGAAAATGTCTACAAAACATGTTAGACAACCACCATCTAAAACCACTGCTGCTAAAACATCTGCTGCTAGAACCACTGTTACCACCAAAACATCTGCTACCACCACAGCCACTAAACCAACCACTAAACCAACCACTGAACCCACTACTACAACCACCAATACACCACCTATAACCATACCACCCACTTCACCACTGCAATCCCAAACATCTGCTGGTCCTGCACAAGTACCAACAGATGTTAACACAACCACTACTACCCAAACACCATCATCACCACTTATCATGTACAAAAGGAAGAGAAAGTCAACCTTTGTGGTACAGGATGAGAACATTGAAACCACACCACCTCCCACTTCAATACCTAAATTTGCACATATTCCAGCCATTCCACTTACATCCTTTTCACCACACACTTCCTATTTCACTTCTCATAAACCACCACCATCCATCACACCATTGGCTGCTCAGTATCCTCTTAAGCTTGATCTACTCAGGGGGAAATTCAATCCTTCTATAATACTGAGGATCCATCTGAAAGAATCTTCCAAACTTTCCTGTTCCTAGAAACATAGAACAAAACTTGAAATTCAAAGCTGAACAGACTGATTTGATCATCAAGGAGAGATGCAAAGGGAAGGATGACAGGACACTCAGGGCATCCATTCAGCAGAGCTTAGCAAACTAAGAAGGATTGAGGATTTTGTTAAGACCCTGAGCAATTCCATGTCTAACATGCCACTCAGCAATGATTTGGAAAGGGTAGTAAGGGAATCTATTCTTGAACAAATCTTGGCAACCATGCCTTACAAGGTGAACAAGAAACAGTTTGTAGGCTGGACCACTCATGCACTTCAAGAAGAACTTTTTAGGATTGAAGAGATGACCGAGAATCCTACTTTGAAGGTCTCTGCCCCTGACTTTAGAAAAGGCAAAGACCCAGCCAGAGCTTTGAAGTTTAAAAGAATGAGGGAAGAAATTGTGGCTGCAAAGTATGGAGAAATGAGGTCTGTTGCAAGATGGGCTAAGCTGGGGTTGGTTGAAACTTACAAGAAATTGGAAGAGAATAGAAAGACAGATCCCACTCTACCTAGAAAACTAATTTACCCTGATGCACCAGTGGTTAAGAGATCCCAGCAGGCCTTTACACTTGACAGCCTACTTGAAACATCTGACCTATCTGTTGCTGCCAAAAGAAAGTTCAAAAGGCAGAAGGAGATGTCAGAAGAAGATCAAAAGAAGTTTGCTGATACTTTTGTAAAAGAGGGAATCTTCAACCAAATTCACTATTTCTCTGATCCCATTACTGAAGAACTCGGAAAACTCATTGGGAGACCTCCATCACCTAACTCATCCAGAATAAATTTGCAGCTCAAGAAATCCTCAGGTTCAAAAATTCTAAAATGGAAGGTCAACAAAGACACCCATGAATTTACTTTGCTCAGATCTGATAGAGAGGCTCAGAAGTTAAGTATGGATGATGCACATGGCCTGTGTGCAGATGATCTCCAAGATCTTCTTAACTTAGAGCTAGAAAGAGATGATGAAGACCTCTTCTCATTGAACTTTGAGTTACAGTTCAAAGGGCAAACTAGAGAAAGTCTTATGAGGAATAAAGATCAGCAATAGAGTTTGAGTTTTGGCATCATCTGTTCTAGGGGGAGATTGTTGGGTCTGCTGACCTGGAGAAGAACAGATGATCTGAAAAGCCAAAACATACTATATATGATCCAGAATAAAATCAGTGTTTACAACTTACTTCTCCCAAAAGATTGTTGACTCTAACAACTGTTGTGCCCCAACATCTGCTGAACAACTACTTATCACAATGGAATGATGAAGAAACAAATGCTAAGCCAAAGTACTGAAGACACAAGGTCTGTTGGAGTCAACAACACTTAGGCTCCAACAGATGATTCAAGCTATCAGAGGTTTACATATCATCTGTTTAGATATCAGAGGTTTCCAATGTAACAGTGTTTGTCTAGATCAGATGTTTTATGTTATTATTCTGTTAGATGTCACTGTCTTAGGTGACGTCAGTCATAGGTCATCAGTGGTTTAGTTTGTCTATAAATAGAACATTGCATGTACTGTTCTATTCATCACTCAAAACATTCTCTCAGACAAACAATCATTGAGTGATCAGGCTGAGGGGGAGTACTTGTGCAATCGTTGTGTAATCATTTGATATATGAGAAGCATTCGATTCGAAAACAATTATTCCCTTTATTTTGATTCATAGTTTATTAGTCCACTACACTTTCCATTTTTAGATTAACTCCTTTCATCTTTCATTTACTAAACAATCAAAACAAATCAAACTCAGATCCTAACATCAACAACCTAATCGTTTGATTCTTAACTACATATTTGTTCTCGTCTTGGTATGTACCATGAGATTGGAAGAAAACTTAAATTTTAGTCACATATACATCATGTGTACAATGTTTATATCTTATCAAGTACCTTATGACAACTCATCTTTAGGTATAACAAACAATTTTTGTCCCTATAGTCATAACCCTAAGCTTGCATTAATGTCTTTTGAATCTTATATGACTTTCGCTATAGTCATAACCCACGTCCCATGTGGGCTTTATAAAGCTAGACTATTAAATGAGATTATCCTAAAAGTCCTACAATAACTTTTTTATAATGCTAGGTAGGTTGAACCGTTAAGAGAAGGGAGGGAATCTAAGGAGGGTGGTAGTTGTGTTTTTCTTTTTGTCATGTGTGGGTGCTATAAGTTTTGTTTGGGCTGTTCGTACTCTTTCAGTATATAGGTGCCGGCTAAGTGTTGGTTTTGGTGACGGAATGAGAAAGTTAAAAAAAAAAAAAAAACATTAAGCCTTTTGTTGTTGCATACTAAACATGTATGTAGCACAATTTTATACCAAGTTGACCTAGCATTATTGGCCATTGACACCACAAATTAAAGGTGGTGACTTACAACTTAAGATGTTGAAATTCCAGTAAACTTCTTGCTTTAAAGGTTCAAGGGTTACAAATCACATATTAAATATATATAATCATATAAAAGTGGAATAATTATCATCTATGTTTTTTAAAATATTGGCATAAAAGGCACATGAATATCCGCACGCCCATGCTCATACCCATCATCAAATATATGGTCATGAGATTCTTTTTTTGTTTCTTTTTCTCCCACTATTATGTCTCTTACCTTGATGTTAGCTAATTTGTGGGTTCAGATAGAAACACCATTCTCTTAAATGTTTTAGTTGTCCAATCAAAAGTTTTAAATATATATATAAAAACTAACAGTTAACTAAATATAAATATAAATCCCCATAAAATAAAATAAAAAGTTGACAGCTGAACGAGTTAGGTTAAATACTAATAACTAACAAAGAAAAAACACACACAATCACTTTTTATGATTTATTTTAGTCAAACGTTGAGACTATCTATTAAAGCCTTTTAAGTGGTTACCGTAGACCATAGTTTTAGTGTATTATATATATATGGTGAGGTTATGGTACAAATGCTATATTTTGTGAAAAGTGTGAGAAGTATTAAGATTTGATATGTAGAGTTAGGTACAAATAATACAAAAAATGAGAATGGTAAGAAACCACTAAAAAATGACATGTGTCCAAAGAATTAAACAAGTGGGAGGGGTAATTTTGCAAAAAACATATGCACATGCAAGTCACATAACATTTCCACATTCATTTTTAAATGTCCGTAACTTTTTTATACATCATCTTTTTTTAAAAAAAATATATCATAAAATTGAGCGTCTTTTTATCTTTAATATGAGTACCACATTGTTATACTTTTGAAAAAAAAAATCAAAACTCACTTGCGTAAGACACAATGGAGTGTACAACACAATGAGCACCAATTAAATATAGGGTATAAAACATAATCAAGAGTTTAGTAAAACACAATGGACGACATACTAAAGACACAATGAATAGAAGACTAAAACACACAATGAATATTTTTGAAATAAAAAAAAAGTTGAAAACCCAGTTGCGTAAGACACAATGGATGACATACTAAAGACACAATGAACAGAAAACTAAAACACAATGAATACTCTTGAAAAAAAGTTAAAACCCCAAATTGTGTAAAACACAATGGACGACATAATAAGGACACAATGAACAGAAGATTAAAACACAATAAATACTTTTGAAAAAAAAATTGAAAACTCAGTTGCGTAAGACACAATGGAGATAACGTAAAACACAATGAATACCAATTAAATATGCAATAAAAAATAGGGTATAAAACACAATGAACAGTCTAATAAAACACAATGGACGACATATTAAAGACATAATGAAGAGAAGAGAAAAACACAATGAATAATAGACTTAAACACAATGAACAACATAATAAAACACAATATACACCTAAATACAAAACTCATTTGTGTAAAACACAATGAAAAGTATACTAAAAACACAATGGACAAAGTTAAATCACGTGTAGACTAAAAAAACATAAATAACATATTTATAAAGCGCACATGCATACTATAACACAATGAACGAGCAGAAGCCACAACGGAGAAGAAAACCCATTTAGCACGAATTTTTTTTTTCAATTTTAATGTAGCAATGTGGTACTCATATTAAAGATAAAAAAACGCTCGTTAATATGGTGAAATTTTTTTGAAAAAAAAAATGTCGTATGAAAAAAGTTATAGACGTTTTAAAATGATGGGGGAAATTGAAATGCGCATTGCATGTACAGAGAGTAAGTCAACAAATATGGTTTTTCTTTTATTCCCTTTCTTTAATTTATTATTTATTTTTATCAAACAAACTAATCTCAACCCTTCAAATATATGATCAATGGATCATAATCCTTCTCACCATTCCTAGAAAAAGTGTCTTGTATATTTGATCCTAACCCTTGATATGTAAGCATTATTTTTTGGACTTATTTATGATGTTTTGAATTATTTAGACTAAAATAACACCAAACATAACAATTAAAAACACAAAACAATGTGTTTTAGGCTTAAAAATTAAAACACCATGCCAAGAAATGTGTTCAAAGTTTTTGTGTTTTAGTTGTGTGTTTTAACTATATTTTAAAATCCATAGTTGTAATACATTGCATTGTGTTTTAAATTGTTGTGCTTGGTGTTTTTCTAGCAAAAACAACCCAAAACATCTTACCTAAATCCAAAACATGATGCCTACATGTGAATTTTTGATCCTTCCCACACTTCTCATGAAATATGGCCTTTGTACCAGCACCTCTACCTATATATATATATATATATATATATATATATATATATATATATATATATAGGGTAGGGTTCAAATAGGAACCACACCTTAAGTAGAAACCATAGGAACCACTTTATAGCCATTGATCTTTAATGTCATGATTGTAAATAATTAGAAGATTAATTAATTGTTTATTTTAATTTAAGCGTATTGTGGACTTTTGTTCTTCCACAAAATTAGGTATGTTATAATAACACATAATTTAAATTGATTACACCATAAATACCTTCTAAAAACCCCCTCCTTCTCCATTTACTGATTTAGGGATAATATTAAAAAAAAAAAAATTGGATCCTACAAAACGTAATTATCACGTCAAAAAAATGAGACGCTTTATTATTATCAAATGCCTATACACTAGTGTATATTATACGTTGGTGGATATTACGTAAAGAGAATGATAGACATAACCGCTATAAAGATAAACAAAGCCAAATGCCTATACACAAGTGTATATAATAGTAAATTTTTGTTTAGCTATATAGCTGTTGTAAGTTGAAGTGTACATTGGTGTATATGAGTTTTTTTTTTGTTCATTCATCATCATCATCAACACATATATACAATGGTGTACATCAGTTTCTTTTTTGTTTTTTCATTTATCATCATCATCATCGTTGACACGGATATACATTGATGAATAACATTTTTTTTCTTTCATTCAACATGATCAACACAGATATAGATTGGTGTATATTCATTTTTTCATTCATCATCACCAACACAAATATACATTGGTGTATATCAGTTTTTTTGTTCATTCATCATCATCATCAACACATATATACAATGGTGTACATCATTTTCTTTTTTGTTTTTTCATTTATCATCATCATCGTTGACACAGATATACATTGATGAATATCAGCTTTTTTCTTTCATTCAACATCATCAACACAGATATACATTGGTGTATATTCGTTTTTTTTTTCAGCTTACATGACTATAATTTGAACACACATATACATTGGTGTATATCTTTATTGAAATGTAAGTTAAATACATCAGTGTATACCATAATAGATGTTGAGGTTTCATTCTTTTTGTATATGAATGAAATATACATTGGTGTATATCTATCTGGGCTGGAACCTATATGAAACTGAATATACCTGTGTAAGTATTAACCAACCATTAGAAATAAAAGTAATAAAAGTAACGAGAACAATTTAGAAATAAAAGTAATCAAAGTCTAGCAAAATTTAACCAACCTTTAAATATCATTACTACACTATCAATTTTATATTCAAAAAAATTTCACATCACAAATCATCATCAGCAAAAGGAACGTGAATAGCAATAATTGACGTCGATTAAGACTTTGTGTTTCAATTTTAATATGTCTTACTTTCACATCGATTGCGATTTCGTAATTCCATTTTGATCAAACTTAACTACTATAGAATCATAAATGAATTCAAATTGATGTTAGAGTAATTGTAGGGTATAGTTTCTGCAATTTATGTAACTGATTCTTAAACAGAAATTGATTTAGTAAAAATTGTATTGTTTAAATGTAAATTTACATCTATACCCTTTTAGATCAAAATTAAAGATGGAGGGCTAAGATTGGTTCCTAAGGTTTCTAACTATGGTGGTGGTTTCTAATTGATCTCAATCCTATATATATATATATATATATATATATATATATATATATATATATATATATATATATAAATATATATATATATATATAGGGAAAGGTTCAATTGAGAACTCATAGTTAGGGAGAGAACTCGAGAACTCCTACTTAAATTAAAAAAAAAATCATAACTCAAAATTTAAGTCAAAAACCAAAAATCTGGTTCGGAGCTTCTCTTTCCCACGTCATCCCGGTTTAGAAAAAAAATAAAAATAATAAAAATAATAAAAAAAATAAAAAATAGGCGACTTCTAATGCACCTGTGTAGTAAATGTCCGGTTAGCTTTAGGGTTTAGTTTAGCTTTTAGGGTTAGTTTTTTTTTTTAGTTTAATTTGTAAGGTTTAGGTTTTTGGGGGTGGGGTGGGGGTGGGTAGGGTGGGTTTAGGTTTTTGGGTAGGGGGTTAGGTTTTTTGGTGGGGGTTAGGTTTTTGGTTGTGACGGGTGGGGCTTAGGTTTTTGGTAGGCGGTGGTGGGGTGGGTTTAGGTTTTTGGGTGGGGGTGGATGGGTGGTTTAGGTTTTTGGGTAAGCGATTTAGGTTTTTTAGTGAGGGTGGGGGTGGGTGGGGTGGAATTAGGTTTTTGGGTGGGGGTAAGTTGGGGGTAGGTGGTTTAGGCTTTTGGGTTATACTACACATGTGCAGTAGCATTTTTTAGGTGTGTTTTTTTTATTTTTTTCCGAAAGGGTATGACGTGGGAAAGAGAAGCTCCAAACTAGTTTTCTATTTTTTTTACTTAAATTTTGAGTTATGATTTTTTTATTATATTTTTTTGTATTTAATTAGGAGTTCTCGAGTTTTCTCAATAAAATGAGTTCTCTATTGAACCATCCCCTATATATATATATATATATATATATATATATATATATATATATATATATAGGATAAAATGGAAACCCTTTCTTTTGAAAAATCCTGGAAACCCTCTAGTGGCCATTGATCATCTTTGATCAATGGTCCACAATTTTTGTTGCTTTTTTATTTAATTTAATATGATTTAATTCACTAAACAACAAAAAAGGGAAATATGGTAATACTAAATTAATTTAATATAACTTAATTTTCTGAAAAACATATTTAAAAAGATTGATTTAATACTTGTCAAGTCATCTCTCTCCTACTTTATGACACTCTTTCCTACATTAAGATACAAAATCCTGACCTCGTATGAAACATCGCTAACATGTGTTAAAAGGCATATACCAAAAGAACAAAATAAAAGAACACATAAAATGTATATTTATTTAAGAAATGATAAAAACAATCATTACAATTAACACTAACATGTATAAAAAAAACGTTCCATACAAAGATAATTATTTGTGAATGATAAAAAACTATCATAATAACATAAAAAGATCTAGATATGTTTCATTCTTAGTACCCATCTTCATTTTTAACACAAACATATCTTCACTTGCAAAAAAAAAAATAACACGTGTTAGTTAGGCTATCCAAAACACATAATGAGACATCACTAAAATGTGTTAGTGTATTCTAAAACATATGTTTTACTGAAATAGTGTATGTCATATGAACCCTAACACGTGTTAGTTAGGCATATACTAACATGTGTTAAAAGGTGTATACTAACATGTGCTTTTTTCTGAAATAACATGTGTTAGCAGTTTACTTGACCATTTATCTTGCCCATCAATTTACCAAGAAACACACAAATTATTAATTATCCTACCTTCTGAGTACAGCAAGGTTACACTTTTAAAGAAAACCCATCTTTTTCCTACTGAAAAAACATAATGAAACATCACTAACATGTGTTAAGCGCATATACTAATATACGTTTTCTTAAATAACATATGTCATATTAACCCTAACACATGTTAGTTGGTCTCCTTCAAACATATTGTATGGCCCAGTTTTAAACACACATCTTAACATATGTTATCTAGGTATTACTCATATTCCCAACGAAACATTAAAAAGGTTGATGATGTACTATGTATGGTCTAAAAATATAAACAACCTAGACACCTAGTAATATAAAACAGACTCAACTAAACAAGACCACACGACAAGAAAGTGTACCTATCAATGCGGTACAAACTAAGTAAGTCCGAGTATCGAACCCACAGGACACAAATAGAAAACAAAACTAGACTCGACTAAGACTTGAAAACATTGGTTTTAAATATGATTTTTGGGTTTTTTAAATAATGAAACAAAATAAATAAATAAATAAGATAAACAGACAGCGAAGATAACTGAGGAAAATATCAGGATAGGGAGGCAGCTACCTAGGTCAAGAATCCTACATGCAAACTCACAACTCTCGGTAATGGAAAACTGAATGGCTTACCAGATTCTAAAGATAACTCAAGAAACCCTAAGTCATGCTAGATCTCCTCCCGTTCTCACCCAAAACCTAACACCTAAAGCTCTAGACAACCCAACATTCCATCACCTCCCGGTCTCAAGAATGGAAGAATACCTAAGTCCTTTAAATTCTCTAATCAAGTTCCTGCGCCTTTCGGATCCAAAACCACAAACTAAGCTACAAGCACTAAGAAGGTGACCCTAATAAACTGTGACATCCGGGAACCAAGCACACATTTTTCTAGCTGGCTTTATTGTTTACTTGCTGAATTTCGGGACGAAATTCTTTTCAACTTGGGGATGATGTGATACCCCGCATTTTCTGGATAACACTTTTACTGAACTCTAGTTAACTTACATATTCATACGTGGTTAAATACTTAACTAGGGTTAGTTAAGGAGGCCTAACATATGTTAGATGATATTAACATATGTTATAATTAGGAAAATCCTTTTCTTGACACACACACGAGTCCTGTATCCCGAACGTTGGTGATTTTTTCTGGCATATATAATAATGTGTACAATTGAATTATGATGAACGTGAAGTAACATGTTTGTGTGGATTACATGTTAATGTGAATTACCGCTTGACTGAAAGTTAATATGTAAACCATGCAAATTACGTGCACCTTATGATTAATATGTTGTGAGATGATAAAAATAATGGTTTTTATACAAGTTGGGGTGGTTAATATTATCGGGTCCGGTATTGGGCTAAAACATGATTAACGGGTCCGATTAGTGGACTAAAAGGGCCCAAATACCCAATTACTTCGGCAACAAGCCAAATTCCCTTATAATTATAGATAAAAAAAATAATAAAACCCTAACCCCTACCCTCTATTTGCACCATAAGGTACCCCCCCCACCCCCACTCTCTCTCAATTTCAATCAAACAACAAATTCTCTTGATTAATCCAAGTGGTGTTGGGTGGAATCTCTAAACCTTGAGGATTTCTTGCATTGAAAGGTATCATTTTTATAAGTTTTATGATAATTGTTAATGTTTTGAAAAGCTTTTAAAAACCCTAGAAACTCTATGAGTATGAATCGCATGTGTATGTGTTTGTGTAAATTCTTAGATGTTTTGCATGGAGGTTTATGAAAATTGATGTATGTGATTATAATTAGGGTTTAGGAATGTGAAAAATACAGATTTTAACATGATTGTATATGAGGATTTCATGGAATATGTGATTATGGATGATTAGGGTTTGTAAGTAACTTGTTATGCAAGTTTCAGTTTTCTGTCAGATTCGTTAGGGTATTTTGTAGGGTCTGTATTGTGATGTTAAATTGATTGTTTTGATGATTTCTTTGCATGGTTGTATTGTACATGATCTTAGCTTTTCATAATGGGCAAAACAGCACACAATATGCCCTAAAAAATAGATTGTGTAAGGGATGTTTATGTGACTATTTGGAGTCTTATATGGTATGTATTTGACATGAACTTGTATGGACACTTATTTGAGATGTGTATGAGGTATAAAACCGATAAAAATCAATATGATCACCAACGGTATTCGTAGGACTTACTTGTGCATGTAGAATCATTAGGTGTCACTACATGTTTGAACTTTTAAAAGTCTTGGACAAACGAGTTGTATGGTGTATTGGTTATGCACATATACTCTCCTAGTGACATTTGTAATAGGGAGTCGGTAGCTCATTACTATTTGAGGAATTTGGATTATTCACGTGCAACCTAAGGTGAGTTTCACTAGTTTTTCTCAAAAGCATGCGTCTCAGGGTAAGACAAATTTGATAAACGTTTTCTAGTCCGGTTTGGGACTATTGTTATATCTCGGGTTGAGATGTTTTGACTCATGTGGTGGGTCAGGTTTTCGTTACGAATCCTCAGGGAGGATTGCACTTTGATCAGTTTAAAACTTATTGGTTCTTTGTGAACTAAACACTCTATCACTTGAAAAGTCCTTGCATGTTATTGGGTTAATCGCTGGGAGCGAACGGGTATTAGTTGATAACCTCATGTTTGCGATGCTGGGAGCATAAACATGAACTTCTGATCACATTTGTTGGCTAGCGTTTATCGACACTAGTTTCTGAGGCAATTTATTATTTTACTGAAGGTGTCCCAATAATCTTGTTTAGTTGCAATGAGTGGGCTAGCAACCCCTGACATGATTAAACTGATAACACTTGAACATCTGGGACTGGGAGACCAACGCTTTTACTTGGTTACATGGTTTGGAAAACCAGCGCATTTACTTACTCACTTTCTTTACTTTGTGAACTCACCAACATTGTTTGTTGACCCACGATATACATGCTTTTGAAGGTAGTTAGCTTCCGGTGCCACGATTAGAAAGCACTGCATACTTCACTGCATTTGAGTCTTGGGCATACACCTAAATTACATATCATGATTTACGTTTTCTTTCGTATGGTTTTAATTTGGGCGCGTTGTTTTGTGCATGGTTTTTAAAACGTTTAAATTTGGTTTACGCTTCCGCAGCTTAACTAAACTTGGCCTTTGAAAAAGAACTAAATGGTTTGGGCATTTAGAATTCGTTCATTTGACTTATGGCTATGGGATCCTAGTATGTCATGAGCCTCGCGGTATAAACCCCGTAGTGGAAATTTGAGGGTGTGACAGATTGGTATCAGAACCATTGGTTATAGTGAATTAGGACTGCATGTTGAGTCTAGTCTATAATCATCATAGCATAAGTACACTCACAACTTAAGTGCACAACTAGCTTTTAGCTACATATATCTAGAACATATGATTTTGGGAGATTTGTTATCTTCTAGTTCTAGACCTAATTCTGAACACGTCAATGGTAGGAACCTAGGGTTACACCAGGTGAACATTACTAGGAGTAGTATCCTAACAAACCTCTTGGATGAGGAAACAACAATTGTGTAGGGAGAAAGCCCTTGAAAGCGTTGTGGCGCACGTACATAGGAAAGCTGCACGATGCGCATGACGTGATACCATTGAACCGAATCAAATTCAAATACTGAGGCTTATCCTTTTTCACTAAGCAAGGAGACAATTAGTTTCTGTTCGTTGTTATTTGACCTTTCTTACTCTCAGTTGGAACTCAGACGAGACTGGGTTACTCATATAGAATTTTATCCTTACTCTAATACATTTACGCCCTGTACGAGCAAGCGATACATGACATACATGTCACTGTTCCTCGTGAGTATATAGTAGATTCAAGGGAACATATTAGATCAGGGCTTGTTACACACACTCTTAGGGAGTTATGTAAGTCCTGGGATGCAGTGCAATATCTCAAAGGAAGACGAAACCTACCAGAGACCGATAGTCACGATTGGAGGAACGAGTGGTGCTGTTGACCACTGAATTAACTTACACAGGACTGGAGAAGGAGACTGTACATGATGAGATCCATATAACACTGACACCACGAAAGAGGAAGAAAAAGGGATGGAAGGGGAACCTGAGCAGGACGAGCACATGGAAAGTGAGGATGAAGGCTGTACTATCTAGACAGAGCGTGGCGATGATTGGCTCTTACCTTTTCTTACCTATCTTTTCTTTCCTTTCCCTTTGTTAACTTAGATAAGACTGAGTTCTTAGGATTAACGATAGGGTGGTTGAGGCCCTCGCATCTTTCCAAACTAGTAAAGATCCATTTTGCTAAATCATTCGTTTCCCCTGACTTCCACATTTGAACTTTCTTATACCTTGAACACACATGCCACAACAACAACCTTCCATTGTATTTTCAAGGCTTTTATTGGTTATAAACCTCGATAACTCCAACGGAACTGAAGGAGACCGTCTGATTGCTTCGATAGTATAAGTATTTGCCATGTGCATTTGCCCCAGGCAGGATGGGGTAATGTATGCTACATGCGCACTCGATGAGTTACAGATACTTGGGTGGAGAATATAACCCCCGTGATGAAATTTAGATATTTGTTATCTGTGACATCCGTCACCTTCGTCTTTCGTCAAATTGACAATAATAGTCCTTAGAATATTATCACTATAGTTCCTGTAAGTTTTTCGTCGTTTTCAAATTTAATTTTTTTAAAGCAAACTGAAATTTCATCGTTTATAGTTATTGTGGATCGGGTATAAGTTTTAACCTAACGCGTATGTTGCAACGTTATTCGAAAAAAATATATATATATATTATAAAAATTTCAAGTTATAAAAGTTTTAAGTTAAATAGTTAACTTAGTTAGTGATTATAAAGGGAAAACTAAAAAGAAAACTTTGAAACTAACTTAGGTTAAATAGGAGGGGCTAATTCTGCCAAGTTCCAAAAGTTTAAAAGGTTTTTCCCTCTCAACACTGCTGAAACGGTTTTCCGGCCGACCACACAGCTCCGGCGAAGCTTTCCGGCGAAGCTTTCCGGCAAAGATCAAACACCCTCTTTAATGTACAATCACGCCTAATAATTATTGCAATGCGTTTCTCCATTCATGATTAACGTTTCTCCATCATTTAGACGTATTTAAACGTGTTTTAAAGGAGCTTTAATCCGGATTTATGATGAAACGACCGGAAAATTTATTATCAATCAAAGAGGCGTTTTTTTTAAAAACCTTATAAGTACTTGCTATTATTCGCTTTCTGCATTCATCACCATATCAAACCCACAACAAAAAAACATCTGAATCGCGTTCCAACTGCTCGATTTTAGCTTCTTTTTTTTCGAGCCTTAGTTCCCTCGTTCGGCCCTCAAATCGCATTGTAAGTCTCATTTTTTTTGTGCCATCTTGTTAATCGGCCCTGTTAGGTCATTAGCCCTAAGGTTCTATTTGTTTTTCTTGCCTGAATCAAATTATTGGTTTTGGTCTAGGGTTAGGGTTCTTGGTTAGAGGATTTAGGGAAGATGACATCATTGCTTAATAATATAAATGTAAATAGTTTTCATTTGAAACAACAAAAGCCACTGATGGCTTAGTGGTGTGTGTGTGGGTTGGAAAACGAGAGGAGCCAGGTTCGAGCCTCTCTAAGGCCGGGTTTTTGGCAACATTTTCATTTTCTTTTTGTTTGTTTATTATTTTTAGGATATTACAATTAAATATATATATATATCTTAAAATATTCATAATAAATTCATCTTTTGCTCAAAAATTATGAAAATTTAGGTGTAGCTTCTTGACACCATAAAGAAAATTTCTACAATTTTATTTTCTGAAAAATGCTTTATTTTTATATTTTTATTAAATTAAATTGTTTTAATCATAATTAATTGATAAAAAATTCATTTTTAATGATTTTAATCTCAAACTTTTTGGGTAATTATTTCTAACCATTCTAATCTGAAATAAAAATTATTGGTTCAGAAAATATTTAATTTTATTGACTTTCCTATTTTTAATCATTTAAACATAATTTAAACTCGTTAAATCAGTTTTAAATATAAATAAGTTTATATAAATTATGGGAAAATTATTCTAATATGTTTACATCAGAAATCATCCATTTTCTATAAAATAAATATTTTTGGATCACGTATAGTATTATTAGTCTTATTTACGTTTAGTTAGACATAATAAAACATTTATTTATTTATACAATTTAAACATCTATTTTATAAATGTTTTTCTTATAAAATAGAAATACTCGTATGGTTTAATGTCTTAATTATTTTTTTGTTGAATCGTTGTGTAACACAAAAATTATTTATTTATATATTTATGATTATCGTATTATTTTAATTTAGTTAAAGTAACTAACTAAATTATTTTGTCTTAATTATTCAAACATATTGTTATCTAAATATTCAATAGGTAATAATTATATTATTCAAACCACATTTACGACTTTTCATACATTGTTTGTGATATACAACTGTTACGTTAACGCGACTTATCATAAAAACTCTAATTCCCCAAATCGACTTAGCAAACCCTAATGCCTTAGACCCTAGATACCTTAGACTTTGTAGACTTTACCTTACTAGTATTTATATACGTTATAGGTTGAATTCCTCGGAATTCTCACTACTTAGCTCACAACCGCTTAAGTGGATTTCGATCGCTTTCGCAAACTGTGAGTATATCTTTCCCCTTTTTACTGTTTTACTATTTTGGGGTGACTCATGTACTTACTATCAATTTTTTATTTCATTTTACTAAAATAGCAATTCTTATGTGTGTTTGCTTGTGTCATTTCGTGTATCTATGACCTGTCAAATCATTAACCATTGCGGCCTGGCATTTCAATGAATAGTACTATGGTTTATACCCTTGTGACTCTGTTGAGAGTCCTCGTCATTGCTATGTATTACATTACTACTAGCGCATACTATATATATCTGCTTTCTTCTCTTAGGGTTGATTTGACTCGGATACCACTTATTACATCTTGCAAAATAACACACGAATTGCTAAAGTTTACCTTACTATATATAACAAACGGATGTACTCACCAATACATTATATGTGTTGACAAAATTGTTTTGTACATGTTTCAGGTGACATTTGATGTTTCATGCTTTCACGCTTAGGCTGGACCTAGTGCTTAAATAAAAAGTTGAACATTTAATATTTATGTTTGAGATTTCTATTAAGACTCTTTGTATTTTGTCTTGAATAATGGAAGTTATTTGCTATTAATATTTACAATTTAGTCCATGTGCTATTGAACAATCGTCACTACGTGACACCTCGATGTTTCCGCCATCGGTTGGGGTGTTACAGATTGGTATCAGAGCCATGGTTATAGGGAATTAGGTTATTACTAAATGCTTTTGACCTAGACTATAACTAAGCTACCCATTATATGTTTTCTTTTATTCTCATATTTCTTTAGATAGATTTTCTCCTTTTACTTTTCATTATACTCGGAGAAGATTTTTATTCTACAAATGGAACGAAAACACCAAGTTAGGAGTGATATCCATACCTTGGTGAATAGTTTCACTCTTTATATGTTTTATTTATTTATTTTATTTATCTTGGAATATTTTCCTTTCGAGATAGGAGACGTCCAAATCTCAAGGAATCTATCCCTCCAAAAGAAACTTACTCACTAAGCTAGGAGTGATATCCTTATCTTAGTGACCAGTTTCACTCCATCATATTTTTTACTATTTGGAAGTATATCTTTGAGTTAGGAGTGAAATCCACATCTCGCGGATATATATATATATATTTCCACATTTCAAGATCCGCTAAAGTCTTGGAAATTATTTGTGACGGGGCACGTGCAATCTGGAAGGGTGAGCGCCTGTATTCTGAGTTTTCTGTCTAGGTTGGTAATTCGCATAAATCCCAATCAGACGAGGGACCCGTTTACCTACCTGGGAATTCTCGGGATGAGCATTCACTTATAGGCTAAAGTACGCCTCCACAAGTCACTAATAATATTTCAATTACTTTAGTCAGTCAACAGTTTCTTTGGAAACACTCTTATATCTCGTTTTATACTTGGTATTGTTTTTCATTTGAAGTTTTTATCATGATTTTCTTTATGATGTTCATAATTTTTCTTAAATCAATTTATAATTACTATACCTCATGTTATGTGTTACTTGTCTTGATATAAACTATGGCATTCCCAAAATTTTTGGAATCAAATCTCATAATTATTGTTCACTTTTGTAGATGTCTGATTGCGAATCTCGTAAGAGAGCCTCGAAGCGTCAGGCTAAACTGAAATCTGATCAGCGTATCGCGACCATGCTCAATGACAAGTTGGAAACACTTGTTCCTAACATCATTAATGTTATTATTCCAAACCTTAACCTGAACGGTAGCTCGAATGGGAACTCTAACGGGAATACAAATGGAAATGGTGGGGCTAGTGAGAATAAGTGCACTTTTAAGCACTTCAACTCATGTCATCCCAACAAGTTTAATGGCACTGAGGGAGCCACTGGGTTACTTGAATGGTTCGAAAGTATGGAGAATACGTTCATTAATAGTGACTGTCCAGATAACCTACGTGTTCGTCATGCCACGGGTGTTCTTCAAAAGAGAGCGCTTACTTGGTGGAATGGTGAAAAACATGCTCGAGGGACGGAAGCTGCTTTAGCTATGTCTTGGGATGATTTCAAAATCGCCATGACTACTGAGTTCTGTCCTCGTAGTGAGATGAAGAAATTGGAGGATGAGTTCTATCACCTTAAGCAGGACAGTGGAAACAATGTTCCCTACAACAACCGTTACCACGAGTTGAGCTTACTGATTCCTCGTATGGTAACTCCGGTATCCTTGGCTATTGAGAAGTATATTGAGGGGTTGCCACCTCAGATCCATGATTCGGTTATGGGAAGCAAGCCCGCTACTGTAGAGGATGCCATTCGTCTCGCAGCATCTCTTACTGACAAGCATGTCAAGGATGGTACTCTAACTCGTAAGGGTACTAAAAGACCTACTGAAACCCCTGCTACCACTGAACCGTCTCAAGCGAACTCTGTCTCTACCTCTAGTTCCAATAAGAAACGAAAAGGTGGAAACCAGAACTATGTTGTTGTTACACCCCTTAACCATGTTCCTGTTGCAAACACATCTACTGCACCCCAAACTCAAAAGGTTCAGGGAAACTATTCGGGTTCGTACCCTAAATGCACTTCATGCAACTTTCACCATCCAACTACTCGACCCTGCTATAAATGTGACACTTGCGGCAAAGCAGACCACACTGCTTCTCACTGTCGGGAAACTGAACCTGGGAATGCTCAAAACCAGAGGACTGGTCAACCCAGAACTTGCTATGCTTGTGGTGATCCTAACCACAGGCAAGATAGGTGTGACACCCGGCAAATTCTGGTTAGCAACGCTGTCTAGATGAAAGTCTACCTTAGCGAGTCACGCGTAGATTATACTTAACTGGGTTAGTCGAGTCGTGTTACGGTTCGGGAACTGTTAGTTTGGTATAGAGGATCATTAGATGTTAGTCTAGAGGCTCATTAGATGTCAGTCCTTAACCAAGTGTACAAAGGGTGACGATTCGTAGAATCGTCAGAGCATAGGGAACATACAAGTCTCGAGTCCCGGGAATTGGTGAACGAGTGTGAATGTGTTTGTTTGCAAGTATTATGTGTTTACAATCATTATGTGACCTGTCGGTATGTGAAAATGTGTTAACATATGTTAAAACGGAGTTTAACGCGCCAAATACGCTGAACCAGACCCTATAGGTGATTAGCATCTGTAATCGCCTATAGGGGAGGCGAGTAGGGTTTCCCTTTGGGCTAGTAGGCCCTAATCGCCCCTACTATAGGCGATTAGGAGCCCTATTCGCCTGATGCTGCTGCGTAATCGCCTGTAACGTACCTGACGACTAAAAACGACTATAAATACCATACTTGACCTCCTAAACTTCATTATAACAACCCTAGTCGTCCCACAACTCGCCCCAACACACACACAACCTCTGGAACACGATTTTGGATCAAAATACACGATTTCAAGCCTATTACATCAATCTATCATAAATCTAAGGTGTGGTTTTCATTCATGCAACCTTTAATAATGTTTTTATTGAATCCCTAATGGTCCCAGACCTGTTTATAAACGTATGTGTCTTCTGAAATTCGTTAATAATCATTGTTAATTGGATTATAGCTATTATGCATGTTGTATGTGTGTTTATAATTAAAAGCTAGGGTTTTTGTGATTCAAGAAGGATAGTTAACATGATATTAAGGTAGTTACAGATTGATGATGATAGCATGTTGATGAAATCTGAGTAATTGTTCATTAGGGTTACGGTTATGCATGTTAATGTGATGTTTCATGCTATGTGTATTGTTTTTGGGATACATGGTTGCATGCAGGATTGATAGAACGAGGTTAAACGAAGGATTTTGATTGAAATATGTTTGATATGGTTGCTTGATTGATATTTGATGTTTACACACGTTCTGGATCTGATTTGGAGTGTTAAACGCGCGAAAAACTGGAACAGCTGGGCTAAAGGCGAGTAGGGATCCTATTCGCCTATGCTATAGGCGAATAGGAGGCTAATCGCCTGAGATGGGATCCTATTCGCCTATAGTATAGGCGAATAGGGGCCTAATTGCCTTTACTTCATGCATTTACGATCCTAATTGCTAGTTAAGCCCTGAATTGCATGCCTTACGACGTAATCGCCTATAAACTTATGATTTGCATACCGCATGACCCTAATCGCCTATAGTATAGGCGATTAGCCTTCCTAAATGCCTGTTGACCCACGTAATCACTAGTTGACTTTTCCTAATCGCCTGTACTGCTGCTGTAAGTGTAATTTAGCATTTCGGGACCCGATTGGACACCTAGGAACATGCTAGGAACCCCGTAACATAACTAGTAACTTGGTAATATGTACTCGGACTTGTTTATGTGATACTTGAACTACGTGCTACAACTTTTTGGACATTAACGTATGTTAAGTGTGATTGCATGATTGTATGTTTGAGAGTGCAAGTATAACACGGGGAGTCTCGGGTCACCAATGGGATGTCGAGTCTTGTACATTGGGTTAGTTTAACAGTCACAGTGTTTTCAAACGAACTTGGTTATGGTCTGGACACCTAGGGACTAACTAACCTACGGGTTATTAGTCTAACTACTTGTAACTGTCACATGTTAGGTCGCCGTCTTACGGGGCTAGCATAGCTTGCTGATTTTATTTGTATTACGAAGTAACGCAACCTAAGGTGAGTTTACATATGGGAGTTTAATTCGTTCCTTAAGTATTTTAAATAATTCGTTTTTCACAGCAATAATCTGCCCTAAAAACGCAGATTGTGTATGGGATGTTTATGTGACTATTTGGAGTCTTATATGGTATGTATTTGACATGAACTTGTATGGACACTTATATGAGATGTGTATGAGGTATAAAACTGATAATAATAAATATGATCACCAACGGATTCGTAGGACTTACTTGTGCATGTAGAATCATTAGGTGTCACTACACAGTTTTGAACTTTTAAAAGTCTTGGACAAACGAGTTGTATTGTGTATTGGTTATGCACATATACTCACCTAGTGACATTTGTAATAGGAAGTCGGTAGCTCATTACTATTTGAAGAATTGGATTATTTACGTGCAACCTAAGGTGAGTTTCACTACTTTTTCTCAAAAGCATGCGTCTTAGGGTGAGCCAAATTTGATAAACGTTTTCTAGTCCGGTTTGGGACTATTGTTATATCTCGGGTTGAGATGTTTTGACTCCTATGGTGGGTCAGGTTATCGTTACGAATCCTTGGGGAGGATTGCACTTTGATCAATTTAAAACTTATTGGTCGTTTGTAAACTAAACACTCTATCACCTGAAAAGTCCTTGCATATTATTGGGTTAATCGCTGGGAGCGAACGGGGTATTAGTTGATAGCGCTATTAGGTTGTGCAGCAACCTCATGTTTGCGATGCTGGGAGCATGAACATGAACTTCTGATCACATTTGTTGGCTAGCGTTTATAGACACTAGTTTCTGAGGCAATTTATTATTTTACTGAAGGTGTCTCAATAATCTTGTTTAGTTGCAATGAGTGGGCTAGCTACCCCTGACATGATTAAACTGATAACACTTGAACATTTGGGTCTGGGAGACCAACGCTTTTACATGGTTACGTGGTTTGGGAAACCAGCGCATTTACTTACTCACTTTCTTTACTTTGTGAACTCACCAACATTGTTTGTTGACCCACGATATACATGCTTTTGCAGGTAGTTAGCTTCTGGTGCCACGATTAGAAAGCACTACACACTTCACTGCATTTATGTCTTGGGCATACACCTAAATTACATTTCATGCTTTACGTTTTCTTTTGTATGGTTTTAATTGGGCGCGTTGTTTTGCGCATGGTTTTTAAAAGGTTTAAATTGTGTTTACAGTTCCGCAGCTTAACTAAGCTTAGTCTTTGAAAACGAACTAAATGGTTTGGGCATTTAGAATTCGTTCATATGACTTATGGCTATAGGATCCTGGTATGTCATGCGCCTCGCGGTATAAAACTCCGCAGTGAAAATTTGAGGGTGTGACATAAAACATCTAAACATGAAAGACATTCAATAAGACGTTTATGGAACTCTCAAAAATAATAAATTAGACTTAAGTACGCACACACATCATAATAAACACCAACCAAATCGTTACCAAAACATTAACCATTCAATAAATAATCCATAAACCGAGAACTATAAATTTAACATGCATTCATCATACAACCTAGGTAGCCATAAAATATTTAGCCAATAATAGTCATGGAGAATGAGAAAAACACGGGTTCAAAATAATAATAACACATAGTAACGAGTATTTGAGAACACAAAGTAATCAAAAATCGAAACTAATGTTTAAGGTAAACAAACCCAGGCCTTCACCAATCGTTCCAAGCCTTCCTCCTTCAATTAATCCTCTTAAACTCTTGGAGCTGCTGTGTCGATCCTAATGGCAGCTGTCTTCCTTCGTAAAATAATGTTACGTTCGAAAATAATAATGTCTCTTATAATGTGCCGCTCCCTTCAAATAATTTTGCTGTAGGGTTTTTTTCTTTTCAAAATATCTTCGGCACTAACACTCTGTTCCAGAGTTTCATTAAAAGATGGAAGAGAAAGGATTGGAAGGAAGTGGGGAAAAAAATGTGTTCCAGAGTTTTTTTAGGAGGGAAAGGGAGGGAATAGGAGGGATAATAAAGAGGTTTTTAGGGTGATTTTCAATCTTTCCAATTTGGAAGAAATTGGAGGGGAAGGAAGAGGATGGAGATCCTTTCTCTTCCATCCTTTAATGAAACTCTGGAACAGAGCGTAAAGATATGATTATGATCCATCTTTATGTTCTTTTTTTTTTCTCTTCTTATTTCACGAAAGATTGTATTATTATTATTATTATTATTATTATTATTATTATTATTATTATTATTATTATTATTATTACAATTCCATGTTCCCGACTCGGGTGTTCGTGGCTTGATCAAAGTTCCTCGTTTACGCTCAACGTCCATTAACACCTGATATCAAGTGTTCGTGTCTCAGTCAATTTTCTTTGTTTAGCGCTCCTTTTCCACGAACACCTATTAAAATAATATACAAATAAATAACTAATAAAAATGATTTAAAACGACTAAAAACCTAATAAAATATTATACAAAATACACGGGAAAAGAGATGTGTTTTGCAACACAACAAACATCCCCACACTTAAATCTTTTTCCTCCCCGAAAAAGATTGCAATTGAATCATAATCAGGACTCTCAGTTTCAAAAACTTTTGGGTGCATTAATTAAGATTTAATCACGCATAAACTAAAACTGTCGGCATTGTTGTCCACCTAAACCCAAACACCAGCTAATCAGGCCTCAATCATGTTAAGCAATTAAGTTCATATTATTACAATCAATCTATGGGTCTGACACTCAAGATATCCAGCTTCACCTAATCCTACCTCAAGCTTTCAAGGCAAAGGCTAACCCATATAGATTTACCAACCACTGCAAACCAAACCCCCTAATGTATTAAAAATTAAATTTATGATGTATGATGGATGAAGTTTATGAGCCTAGATATATATTTCTTCTTTTTTTTCTACATAACTCAGAGGTTGTCTCAACCAGAGTCATCATCCCCGAGAGCGACAGCATGAGCTTTGGCACCTTTTTTTAAAAAAACTTGACCTAGAGGGAGTTTCGATCAGAGTCACCATCCCCAAGGGAGACTCCATAGGCTTCAGTTATTTTTTTATTTATATTATCTAGCTCAATTGATGGAAATATGGATGTTTTATTCTTCAGGCGCCACTTTTCACCGAATTTATTCTCATAAAAAGGATCAAGTGTGCAATTTAATTAATAATACATATGAGCTTTCAACCTACAGTGGTAGCTTTAATTACTATCAGCGGTTTCAGTTCTACCGTTTCTCCTAAGATGAGATATCATGATTATTAAGGTATATTAAGAACAATTCTAAGACCTTTCAAAGCTAGCTGGGCTTACTGACACTTTTTAAGCAAACACGCTTTCAATCTATTTATATTCTCATATATATAATATTTTGAAAACCAAAAATCCCAATTTTACTATCATTTTCCATATAAAATGAACAAAAAATCAGGGACATTTTTCAATTTTTTAATTTTTTTTGGATTTTTTTTTAGATTTTTATAATTTATGACTCAAACTACCTAATAATAAAAACGAAATCCCCATCCCCACACTTGAACGACACATTGTCCTCAATGTGAAAGTAGGAAAAAAATAAAGTAGAAATAAAAAATTACAACAAAAAAGGAACAGACTCATCTGGATATAAGCGATGTAGCTACAAGCGCACTGAAGAAATCCTTCCAAACCCGGCCGTATAGCATTTCATTCATGGCCTTTGAATCAACCCAGACAAATAAAACCTAAGAAGAAAATATAAAAACAAATGGTTGCCTTAAATGATTGTTGGCTCGTCCCCACCCGAATGGAGATTGAGTACGGATGGGTAGATCCAAACCTGCAATAAAGTATATTAGACAAATCGATGACTCAAAACTAACTCTCTCCATCATCCCCACACTTGAAGGAAAGATACCCCTAAAGTGGGTTAAGAGAAAACTGACTCAAAATAAATAAAAGACTCTAAAAACAAACTACAGACTCCACCGACTCAATATACAAAAATGCAGGAAAACGTACCTAGGTGGCAGGGTGGTGGTCTGTGGTGGGTGATGGTATAAAGTATGGTAAAATGGCGGTGAACGGTAGTAAAATAAAATAAGGTAGAAAATAATATTTTTCTAATTAACCCGCGCAATGTGAAGGAAATTGGTAATCTCAACGCGCGTCGCAAGTGAATAAAGTATAACTATCCGGGTTAATTACTGTTCACATAACAGATCAGCCCAGGCTCTCCGCATTACATGAAAAACCCTTTTTCACAGAAAGTTAATTAAATTTAATGTTTAGAAGAAAATATCTTTTATTACCCAAACCTCCAAAAGAATCCCAATCATAAAATATATAATTAACTACATGGGATTCGTTCATGGTGTAATTTTTCTTTGCCTAAGCAAACACAAAAACCTGCAAAAAGACTCAAAAACAAAAATAATAACAAAATACAAAGAAATAAAAACAATAATACAAACTTTACAACTGAAGGGATAGGGAGCCTAATCCAAGGGAAAAAGGCATCCCTATCCCCATAAATACAATTACCCGCGCCAGACTCTGGCATCAACGCACGACCAACATAAAATGTGGTGCAGCGCGTGACCTCACCCACTAACAAACAGAGGTCAACACCTGATAAGCGTGTGCGGCCACGCGCGGCATCTTCCCTTATCACCTTTGGTACGAGGTACGGAAGATAATGAAGGGAAGATTCACAAGGATCTCTGACAGAGTACGCACCAAGGAATAGACGACAGGTGGCAAGAGTGGTCCAACTACCACAGAGGAGGATGGCGACGTGACTGTTCCCATGCTTCCACTGTCATCAACAGTGACAGCAGACATCCCCTGCCGACGTTAGAAGCATGGTCAACGACTGTAGCAAGGACAGGGGCGCCGCCTGCCAATCACGACTCGCCACGTGTCCACGTCAAGCAACAACCATGTTGCGATATGACGTCATCCACAATGATCTGCTTTTCCCGCCACTTTCATGGGAAGCTTGGACCCGGATTTGGGCCGGGCCCAAATAAAGACAACTTCTCATGGACTCCTCGGAAAAGCCCATGAGTTCTCCTATAAATAAGGAAGGACATCTCCTTGTAAAGACATTCGGAAATCAACCATTGTAATCCATACCACTTGTAATATCTCTCTCATAATAATACTCCGGCAGTTACAGTGGACGTAGGTCATTTCCGACCGAACCACTTATATCTCGTGTTTACACACACCTCGCACACATTCTCCACACTCACTAAATCACCTTACGGTTTAACCAACGAGGTTTGGGTAAAGGATTAATCCTGACGTAACATAGGTATAAACCACCCGGGGATTAGTCATAATCACCGTGATACTTATTGTTTCTTCATTGGCGCCATCCAATGGTTAGAACAGCTTTATTCACTCATCTTTTAACCCACCCATGGCTGAACCCAACCCTAACACTTCTGTCCTTAACCAAACCGGGGACGTCGATGCCCAGTCCCCGGAAAACCAAACCACACCACACACCGTCGTCAAAAAACCGACATCACGTCTCGAGCAGCCGGATCTCGAGATTCGTGACCTAGGCTCGGATGACGACAGTGACGGTGGTTGTGAGGAAGACCCAGACAAGTGGCTCCTTCGTCAGAACGCCAAAAGCGCTGCAATATATCAACGCAAACTCTTACAACAAGCCAAAAAGAAGGGTAAAGCCCTCACTTACGATACCCCGTCAAAAAAGGGGTACAAAAGGAAAGACCCGGCCACTCACGGTGATGGTCGCAGCGGGGAACTCGGCGGAGACGCCAGGGTTCGGGGCTGCGCAAAGTCACGTGACGAACCGGATGGCTATGAGTCGTCTAGCAGCGACTCCGACCACAACGGAAAGAAACATAGTCACCGTTCATGTCACAATGACGAGGACGATGACTTGGTCAAGCCATTTAGGCCAAAGGCTTTTGCTGAGAAATCAAAATTCGTCGCTCGCATAGCGACAGCCAAAATCCTGAGAAAAGCCAAGCTTCCTAGCAGCATCGGTAGATACGATGGCCTGCGTGACCCGGACGACCATGTGCATGACTTTGAGTGTGCAGGTATGTCGGTAGACTGGCCTGTTCAGGTCTGGTGCCACTTGTTTGCTCAGACTTTAACCGGCGCGGCCAGGGTCTGGTTCGACAACCTCCCCGCGGGGAGCGTCAAGGACTTCGACGACCTCACCGACAAATTTGGTAACCACTTTTCACACTTGCGTAAGCACAAGAAAGACAAGGCGCATATTTTGTTATGCCGCC
This sequence comes from Ambrosia x helenae, assembly GCA_030844895.1. Taxonomy (NCBI): domain Eukaryota; kingdom Viridiplantae; phylum Streptophyta; class Magnoliopsida; order Asterales; family Asteraceae; genus Ambrosia; species Ambrosia x helenae. The sequence continues at coordinate 105,242,792 of CM061234.1, forward strand.
GATATGATCATGAATCCATCGAGGATTTATAGTTCGATTCAACAAAGAGGCCTTGCAAATAGGCTGTGGGGAAGAACTTACCCGGGCAGCATTCATACACAACGTGCGCAGCCCAGAGCTAATGAAGTGCCTTACAGGCAAAGACGGTATTCCGGAGTCCTGGGATGAACTCATCCACTCCACGAAAATATATGCCTCCTCCGAAAAATCTTTCAACCAGATGCACGGCTTTCAACCGCAACACCATAATAATAATAGTAATAAACACAAGAACAAGTCTGTTTGGAGCCGCATCTCGGGCACCGCCGACAAAGGGAAGTACTCCCCCGCGGGCGATGCTCGCCAACTCATCAATAACAAGCAATCGCGGGACCAACGTGGACACTCAAAGAAAAACCACGATTGGACCCCGCTAACAAAGACACCATCCCAGGTCCTGAAAACAGAGCAGGTCACGTTGAAGGAAGCCAACCCCCTGGGGAAACGAAGGAACGTGGACCGAAGCAAGTTCTGTGAGTATCACAATGACTTCGGTCACCTCACAGACAACTGTTATAGCCTGAAGATGGAGATTGAGGCCGCGCTGAAATCGGGACAGCTTGGTCACTTGGTAAAGAACGCCCACCGCACTGGCAAGGGTAACGCGGGCGACGAAAATCAAGGGGAGGGGTCGCGAAAGAAAATCCGTGACCTCAACACTCATGCCGCCACACTCATCCCTCGTCATCACTGCAACATGACTAGACGGGGCAAAAACACCCAGCACGGCAAGCGCACCCGTCTACAACCACTTGATGACTCATGGAAGGAGGCCGATGTCCTCATGCCAAAAGTCAGAGGCGGCGCCTCCTGCACCGCCCCACTCGTCATAACCGCAGTCTTCGGACATTACCGCACGCGGTATATGTTCCTAGACGGCGGCAGCAGCACAGATATCATGTACGAGCAATGTTTCCAACAGTTGGATGCGGAAGACAAAGCAAAGCTTGTACCAGTCAATGAACCAATCTCAGGTTTCATTCATGAAACCATCATGCCGCGGGGCATGCTCTCCCTGCCAGTCACGTGGTCCGATGGCACCCACGAGCGCACGGAGATATGCGACTTTATGGTTTTGCCAGCCACCTCCAATCATGATATTCTCTTGGGCCAGGAAGGCATCGCGCGCTTCAACGCCAACGCTTCAACGACGCACGCGATGGTCGGCTTTCCAACCAAGACAGGCATTGCCTTCATCAGAGCCAACAAAGACTGCCACACCACCGAAACCGCAAAGCCTCCAAAAAATGGTCAAGACAAATTCCCGCACTGAGCCGGAAAAATGGGCGCTAAACCCTAATTTTCCGTAGCAAACGGTGGTCATTGGCCATGAAATCTCCGAAACCATACGCAATCACTTGAAACAGCTTTTGATCAGCAACATGGATGTCTTCGCATGGCAACCAGCGGACATGGTCGGTGTTCCCCGCGAAATAGCGGAACACAGGCTCAACGTCTACCGCTCCGTAGAACCCATAGTCCAAAAGAAGCGCAGTATGGGCCTGGAGAAAACAAAGGCCATGAACGAACAAGTCACCGAGCTGCTCAACGCAGGCATCCTTCGCCCTATCAGATACCAAACCTGGGTGGCTAATCCTGTCATGGTCCCCAAAGCTAATGGAGGCTGGCTCATGTGCGTCGATTACAAGGATATTAACAAGGCGTGTCCCAAAGACTGCTACCCTCTGCCAGAAATTGATCTAAAGGTGGATTCCCTCGCCCCGTATCGGTTCAAATGCTTCTTGGACGCATACAAAGGTTACCACCAGATCCAGATGGCTAAAAAGATGAAGATAAAACGGCGTTCCGCACAGACGCGGGCATCTTCTGTTACACCAAGATGCCTTTCGGTTTGAAAAACGCGGGCGCCACATACCAACGTCTTATGGACACGGCCTTCATTAATGAAATCGGTGTACGACTTGAGGTATACATCGATGACCTGGTAATCAAGAGCAAGGAAGAAAGCGACATGCTTCGAGACATCCAACAAACGTTCAATCAATTACGCAAAGTGCGCATGAAGTTGAACCCGAGCAAATGTTCATTCGGGATGGAAGAAGGCAAATTTCTGGGCGTTATTGTAACGCGGGATGGTTTCCGCGCCAACCCAGAAAAAGTACAAGCTATCGAGAGAATGCCTTCCCCCGCTTCCGTCAAAGAAGTACAGACATTAATGGGCCGCCTCGTGGCCCTAAACCGATTCCTGTCCAACTACGCTTCAAAGTCGTTCCCATTCGTGGACACCTTGAAGAACTGTTTAAAAAAGAGCAACTTTCGCTGGACCCCAGAAGCGGAATCAGCATTCCAGGCAATGAAGCAGTGCCTAATGAACCTCCCGACGCTAACAGCGCCGCTTCCTAAAGAACCACTCACACTTTACCTCTCCGTCACGGAGCGGGCAATAGGCGCAGTCCTAATGGTTGACCTCAAAGGCGTGCAGACACCAATTTACTACATCAGCCGCACACTGTTAGATGCGGAAACAAGGTACACAATAATGGAAAAGCTGGTTCTCGCCCTCATTCACGCATCTCGAAGACTGCGCAGGTACTTTCAAGGCCACCCGATAAATGTCCTCACGGACTATCGGATAAACGACATACTCGCCAAGCCCGAGCTGTCGGGTCGACTAGCGAAGTGGGCCATCGAGCTGGGGGAACACACGATCAATTACAAGCCCCGGCCCGAAATTAAAGGCCAGGTCCTCGCGGACTTCGCCGCGGAGATACCAACAGACCGAGTCCAAAAATGCAAAGCAAAAGAATCACCCGCTCCGGTGCACGATCCGTCGCAAAAATGGTCCCTATACACGGACGGGGCCTCTAATGACGACGGCGCCGGCGCGGGATTACGCCTCATCAGCCCAGATAAGCATGAGTTCACATACGCCATCCGCCTCGACTTCAAAAGCACAAACAACGAGGCGGAATATGAAGCGTTGCTGGCAGGCCTCCGCATTGCGGAAAAAATGGGGGCCAAGCACGTGGAGGCACACGTGGACTCATTACTTGTCACACGACAGATCAATGGATCATATGACGCAAAAGATGAAATCATGGCCCTATACCTGGAGCAAAGCCAAGCAACTCATGCGACGGTTCGACTCATGCACCGTCGAACACATCGGCGCACCAAAAACAAGCCAGCCGATGCGCTGAGTAAAATGGCATCCACGGTCTTTGCACATATGGCCAAAGAAGTACGAGTTGAGGTCATTGAAAAACCATCTGTCCCACCGCGACAAGTCAACGTCATCCAAACAGGCAACGCGTCCTGGATGACTCCAATCAAAGCTTTCCTATCCTCCGGCATCCTGCCTGACGACAAGTCAGAGGCTCGGAAGATCAAGCACAAGGCTTTACAATACCAACTTGTAGACGGTACCTTGTACCGCCGCTCTTACCTAGGGCCACTGCTGCGCTGCGTGGACTCCGCAGACGCCTCCTTCCTCCTCAGAGACATACATGAAGGAACATGCGGGCTACACGCCGGCCCAAGGATGGTAGTAGTGAAGTTGATGAACGCAGGGTACTATTGGCCGGGCATGCACGTGGACGCGGTCAACGAGTTGCGCAAATGCGACAGTTGCCAGCGCCACGCTCCGAATACCTTGCGCCCCAAGAACAACTTGGTGCCCGTTACAGCGGCGTGGCCATTTCAGAAATGGGCTATCGATCTCGTCGGACCATTCCCAACGGCCCCGGGTAACGTAAAATACTTAATCGTCGCAATCGACTACTTCACCAAGTGGGTCGAGGCAAAGCCTATAGCTAAGATTGACGGCGCACATGTCAAGAAATTTATTTGGGAGTTCATCATTTGCCGATTCGGCCTACCAATGCAACTGGTAAGCGACAATGGCACACAATTCGAGGACCAATCCCTCCAGGAATGGTTGGCTCAAATGGGTGTTAAACAAATTTTCACATCGGTCGCGCACCCACAAGGTAACGGTCAAGTGGAACGGGCCAACCGCACAATAATAGAAGGCATCAAAGCACGACTCGGAACCAAGAGAACCGGGTGGGTAGAAGAAATCCCTCACGTTTTATGGGCCTACCGCACCCACACAAAAACTAGCAATGGCGAAACACCATTTAGCCTGACATATGGTACCGAGGCGGTCATCCCCGCCGAAATAGGCTGCCCTTCCGCAAGAGTATTAATGGCCGAAACAAGAGGCAATGACAAAGAACTCCGATTGAACCTTGACTTATTAGAGGAGCGTCGCGATCTTGCTGCAATCAAAGAAGCTAAGTACAAGACACAGCTAGAGCGCTACTACAACAAGCGCGTCAAAGAGTCCGCATTCAAGATCGGGGATACGTTTTCCGAAACAACGAGGCTTCCAACGCCGAAAAGCCCGGAAAACTAGCTCCTACTTGGGAAGGCCCATACAAGATACAAGAGATACTTGGCAAAGGCGCTTACGCGCTAGAAAGACTAGATGGCACACCTATCCCGCGATCTTGGAACGGCGCACAACTACGACGCTGTTATTTGTAAAAAATTTGTAAAATGGCTACACATGCCATCCTTATCAATGAAAAATGGTTTCCTATATCTGCACTTCTACTTGTCTTTTCCGCGCCAGGGTCTTCAAGACTTGGACAAAACCCTCGTCGGACCAACACTGCTGACTATCAACGCCATGCAAGTCTTCAAGACGTGCCTCGAGCACGTCGGACTTGCATAAACTGGCATCAAGCACAGCGTCCTATGGTCTTCAAGACAGGTTTACTTGCCGGACCTAACTGACGCGCGAAACGTGCATGCGCAGAACTTGTCTTCTAGACTTGTAATATACAAGTCGGACAAAGGAAACGCACATCACACAGAAGCGAAGTCTATGGTCTTCTAGGCAAGGCAATCACGCGCCCAACTCGGACCCTCTGGCACAAGTCGCGCCCCGCTACAGTCTTCAAGGCAAAATTATTTACTTTGACGCCGGACTGTGTAGCGGACGCGTGCCCTAACTTCTACTTACATACCGGGTGACGACTTTTTCATTAACTTACCGGTTAAAAAAGTGCACAGGAGTTAGAGTGAGAAAAGTGAACACGATATAACAAACCACAAAATTTTTCATTAACTTAAGGGAATTAAAAACCCTTTCATATTTACATACTAATTACAAAACATAAAGACGCCTACTCATCAGGCAAAGTAGAAGGACCTTCGCTAGAAGCCTTCTTGCGCATCTCCTCCTGGCGCCTTTGCTCCGCCTCCCGCGCAAGTTCATCAGATCTTTCTATGAAGTACTTGAGGGCAGCAGGAGGGTCTGCATTGCGATTACAGTCCGCAATCACTTGAAGGATGGGGAACTCAATCATTTCGAACTTGAGCAGCTCCGCCTCATACTCCTCCTTCAAGGGCTTCCCATAATGCTCCGCGAGGTCAAGACGCCCTTCATTTTGGGATGCCAAGAATCCATCTTCATAACCCTCGCCATATCCATAGGCTTGGGCGCTGGCAGCAATAGCAGCAACTTGATCGCCCAACTTGGGCTCCTGCCAAAATCTCTTAAAAACCTGCGGAAAAATCAAAGTTAGCAAATCAACATAATAGATACAAGCTTAGCAACAAAGGAAAGCATGAAGACTCACCCCATTCATCCCCTCGGTCATCAGCCAGCGGATGGAGTCTTGCATTTCGGCCTAGACAGCGACCGCCTGCTCCAACAGTTGCTGGGCCGCCTCACATTCAGTGACGGCCGCAGCACGAGCCTGCTCCGCAGAGTCGAGATCCTGCTCCAAATCCTCTTTGGCATTAAGGATTTGGACCCTCTCCTGCTCCAGAAAAGAGACGCGCTCGGTAGCCTTGATAAGACCAGCATCTTTGGACTCGAGCTCCTTGCGCTTCTCCACAAACAGAACAGTCCTCTCTGAGAGGGCCTTGCAAGTCTCCTCTAACTTCCGGGTAGTTACCCGCCCTTCCTGCTGCGCTTCGGCCAGAGTCTCCTTTTAGCGCATGATTTCAGCGTTGGTCTTCTTTCAGGACTCTGACCATTTGCGCCTACCTGCTGCCGCCTCCTCTTCAAGCTTAAGAGCTTTAGCCTCTGCATCATGGGCACGGCGACGGTACTTGGAAATTTCAGCTTTGAAGGCAGCCTCTTTTTCAGCGAGGCATGCCTTCTCCGCCTCCAAGTGCTCTATATCACGTCGCACCGCCGCGTCCCGACGGCGCAACGAGTCCATCATGGACAGTTGAGTCGCCTGATTCACACATAAGGCAGCCATCAGTTTAGGGCGACTCAACATATCCTGGTGCGTGCGCTCATAGGGAGGCACCATCTCGCTCACAAACTCCTCCGCGGCCAGGGAGTTGGAGAATAATGTGTTCTTCCTGACCACTAAGCGAGGACGCCAGATGGCGTCGCCACCAGTCCAGCAAGAACCGTCATAGGCCCCCGACGGTTCCTTGCTGCCAACCCCCGAAGACTCGCACCGAGCTTCGCGCGAGTCACTACCAGCACCAGCAGCCGCTGCCCCCTGGAGTGCCCTCTCAAACCCATCAGTTTCATGGGTCACTCCCCGGGCTTCAGCTTCGGCGCGCCCTTGCGCCTCCCGCTCCTTCAATTGGCGGGCCTTCTCCTCCAAGAACTGTTGCTCGTGAAGACGAAGACGCTCCGCCTCCACTCGCTCCGCTGCCTCAGCCTTTCGCTTAGCTTCATCGGCAGCCGCTACCTTCTCAGCCTCAGCCCTCCGAAGGGCTTCATCGGCCTCCGCCTGTTTGCGCGCCTCCTCTTCTTCCCTCTAGAGCCTTTCTTCCTCCACCCTAGCCGCCTCCGCAGATGGAGACGTAGGAGGAGGAGTAGGAGCAATCTTCGGCGCAACTGAAAAGGGAAAACAAAACAGGTTAAAAGAAAGACGAAGGCAAAACACTTAAGAAAATAATGAAGAGGCACTTACCAGGCGCCTTCTTCTTGATCAGCTTTTGAAACAAAGGCTGACGAGTAGGGGCAGCGCCAATGCCCACTGAAAATATAGGCGCAGCTCCCTCCTGCATCCCACCACCGGCGAAGGGAGACTTCCCCTTGCTAGCACCCTCAGATGTTCCCTTGGGGGCTGAAACCGTGTCAGAAGGAGGGATAACCCCCTCATCGCCAGCTGGCGCAGACACATCCTTTGGTACCCCGGCGCTGCTAGCAGTGGCGCCGGTGGCGCGTCTCTTCCTCTTCTGCAACTTAGAAGAGTCATCCTCGTCCTCATCCTCGGACGCGAGCCCGACTTTCCTGCGGCGCCGACCCTTGATGACCTCTCCCATTGAAACGGAAGAACCCGAGTCAGAAACAGGAACCTTCATTGAATACTTATGCTTCCGCGGAGCGTGTTTCCAACGTCCACGCCCCGCAGACGCCTTCATAGGTTGCACAATATCTACTGAGGAATCAGAGTCATTGCAAAAAATACTAGCGAGCAAAGGATTGATACTAGACTCACCAGTCGTATAGAAAGGCTATGGCGCGCTTACGAGGTCCGGATAATAAAACCGACCGACAAACGCCTCTAAACAAGAAACTTGGCCCTCCGCTAGCGGCCTCCACTTAATGCCCTTCTCCTCGCGGGCAGCAAAAAACTGGAACTTGCTCACACCTACAGCAACAAAATCAACCGGAAAACTTGAAGATCGGCCGGAATCTTCAAGAAAATCTTTGGTCAGAAGAACACTCTGACAAAAAAGGAAAGGAAGTAGGAGGAACCAGACAAGAAAGAAGCCCAAACTTTGAAGTTTCAACAATGAATCTTCAAGATCAGGGAGATCTTTGAAGATTAAACGGAAACTTCGACAAGACTCGCGGAGAATAGAGAGAGAAAACAAGAGAATATGGGAAGCAAATGAACGTGTAACCGTTCAAGAATACATGCATGACCCTTGTATACCCACTGCATTTATGGCAGTGGGACCCACATGAGAAAAGCAACCGTCACAAACTTTTCAAATTCGAAGGCTAAGATGTCGACACGTGTCATACGCACCATCAGATGGCCAAGATCAACACAGGGAAATGATCCAGCACACCACTCGCCAGATGAGTGCCACGTGTCAGCAGATGTCACCATTGTGAAATCTGTCAAACGCGTAAACACTCACGCGTCTGACAAAAGGCACGTGCAGCACGACACGTGGCACAACCTCATCCACCAAGACACAAAGAAAGGCGCGTGGCGGCACACGCGCCTGACACCAGACGAAAATTGATCACAGGACCATAACGATGTGACATCCAACAGTCAGCACAACAGACGAGGACCTGACACGTCAGAAACCATTAAAGCTTCCATCAGAAGCAACTGATCATTCAACTTCAAGGCGCATTAACTCAAATTTATGAGGGACAAATTGAATGCCAATGATTTCAAATTTATTACAACTCCAGAGCCGCATTCAATTTCATGGCGCAAATTTGACGTAAAGTCAGAAAAGACGTTCCCGCTCAACTCCTTCACAGGTCAAGGCGGAAACACGTCTTCCTCAGCACAAATTTGACGTAAAGACAGAAAAGACGTTCCCGCTCAACTCCTTCACAGGTCAGGGCGGAACACGTCTTCCTCAGCGCAAATTTGACGTAAAGACAGAAAAGACGTTCCCCGCTCAACTCCTTCACAGGTCAAGGCGGAACACGTCTTCCTCAGCGCACATTCGACGTCAAAGCAATAAAGACGTTCCCCGCCCAATCCTCACACAAACTAGGGCGGGACACGTCCACACGAGCAGAACAAGTCATCAGAAGCAAATGAGCTGTCATCCGCGACTCGATATTTTGAGTCTAGCGCTCTACCTACTCTCATTAAAGAGCAGGAGAAGCCCTAGACTAGGGGGACTTGAAGGGATAGGGAGCCTAATCCAAGGGAAAAAGACATCCCTATCCCCATAAATACAATTACCCGCGCCAGACTCTGGCATCAACGCACGACCAACATAAAATGTGGTGCAGCGCGCGGCCTCATCTACTAACAAACAGAGGTCAACACCTGATAAGCGCGTGCGGCCACGCGCGGCATCTTCCCTTATCACCTTTGGTACGAGGTACGGAAGATAATGAAGGGAAGATTCACAAGGATCTCTGACAGAGTACGCACTAAGGAAAAGACGACAGGTGGCAAGAGTGGTCCAACTACCACAGAGGAGAATGGCGACGTGACTGTTCCCATGCTTCCACTGTCATCAACAGTGACAGCAGACATCCCCTGCCGACGTCAGGAGCATGGTCAACGACTGTAGCAAGGACAAGGGCGCCGCCTGCCAATCAGGACTCGCCACGTGTCCGCGTCAAGCAACAACCATGCTGCGATATGACGCCATCCACAGTGATCTGCTTTTCCCGCCACTTTCATGGGAAGCTTGGACCCGGATTTGGGCCGGGCCCAAATAAAGACAACTTCTCATGGACTCCTCGGCAAAGCCCATGAGTTCTCCTATAAATAAGGAAGGACATCTCCTTGTAAAGACATTCGGAAATCAACCATTGTAATCCATACCACTTGTTAATATCTCTCTCATAATAATACTCCGGCAGTTACAGTGGACGTAGGTCATTTCCGACCGAACCACTTATATCTCGTGTTTACACACACCTCACACACATTCTCCACACTCACTAAATCACCTTACGGGTTAACCAACGAGGTTTGGGTAAAGGATTAATCCTGACGTAACATAGGTATAAACCACCCGGGGATTAGTCATAATCACCGTGATACTTATTGTTTCTTCAACAACTAAGTTTTCATTCAATTGCAATCAAGTGGCTTATATTTTATCCATCCCTTACCCAATGCGTTTAATTCTTCTCTTTCACTGTTCATCAAGAAACGATTGGTGAATTTAAAAATATGTTTGAAAAACTCATACGCGTTGGGCCACCTATCCTGCACTTACCTGGACCAAAACTGATGTTTAGCGTGTACTGTTGGCCCATGTAATCACTAGCCTTATCCCGTGTGTGGTCTGCTACAGTCTTTCTTCCTGCCATCACTGCATACAAACACTAAAATAAACACGATCACGGGCACCAGATATATAACAAAAATAAAAATAGAATAAAGTACACAAAAACAAAAAAGACACACAAGCACACGAAAAATAAAAACAAAAACTGACTCTACACGCAAGCACACAAAAAGAAAATAAAAGCCTACGACACTCTAGACAAACCAAAAACCAAAAAGACTCAAATAAGACCAATTAATCAGTGACGTCCTAATCAAAGCTAGTTTCATAATCGCCAAGTGTCCCTAGCAACGGCGCCAAAAACTTGATGTGCCATGTATGGTCTAAAAATATAAACAACCTAGACACCTAGTAATATAAAACAGACTCATCTAAACTAGACCACATGACATGCAAGTGTACCTATCAATGCAGTACAGACTAAATAAGTTCGACTATCGAACTCACATGACAGAACTAGAAAACAAAAGTAGACTCGACTAAGACTTGACAACATTGGTTTTAAATATGATTTTTGGGTTTTTTAAATAATGAAACAAAATAAATAATAAATAAGATAAACAGACAGCGAAGATAACTGAGGAAAATATCAGGATAGGAAGGCAACTACCTAGGTCAAGAATCCTACATGCAAACTCACAACTCTCGGTAATGGAAAATTGAATGCCTTACCAGATTTTAAAGATAACTCAAGAAACCCTAAGACATGCTAGATCTCCTCCCGGTCTCACCAACACACCCCAAAAAATCCTAAAGAATAAAACACTGGCTATCTAGCTCGGATCACCTCCCGGCCTCACCTCACTAAGAATGTAAAGGTACTCCAATGACTCGATCACCTCCCGGTCTCTCTAATCACAATACACCCGAAGATGTAAAGGAGTCATCTAATTGGGTTAAATATGACTTGGAATTGCAAGAAACTAAAGACAACTAGGATAGGATCACCTCTCGGTCTCATCCAAAACCTAACACCTAAAGCTCTAGACAACCCAACATTCCATCACCTCCCAGTCTCAAGAATGAAAGAATACCTAAGTCCTTTAAATTCTCTAATCAATTTCTAGTGGGTTTTTGTTCATACAGAAAAAAAAACAAAATGCACAGTACAGTTAAAAAATACAAATGTGCAGCATAAAGAAAACACAATGTGTTATTTCATCTGTACATTGTGTTATTTTCGGCTGTTCATTCTCGTTCATTATGTTTTTTTAGTTCTGATCATTATGTTTTTTGTTGCAGATTGTGCTTTTTATCTGAATACGGTGTTTATTTTTTGTATTGTGCATTTAATTTTTTTGTCCATTGTGTTTTCCGAGCTGTCATTTGTGTGTTTTTATTTTAAAGTTATATTTTGGACTTAATAGTCAATTTAGTTTCGGTTGCTAATATGTTTTATATTATTTATACATTTAGAGAACTGAAAAAAATACACCAAAGTGTAGTTCTTTTTACACCATAATATTATGCCCTGAGAAGCTCACGAGCAATAAACCAGTTAAATCATAAAATTGTTTGTTTAGAAAGATGTTTATAATGCTAGGTGGTTTTTTTCGTTTTATCTTGTAAATAATAAATTAAATAAAAACTAACATGTAACTAAATTCAAATATAAATCCTCATAAATAAAATAAAAAGTTGACAGCTAAATGAGTTAGGTTAAATAATATAACTAATAAAGAAAAAAAGTACACACACTCACTTTTTATGATTTATTTTAGTCAAACGTTCATACTATCTATTAAAGCTTTTTTGAAGTGGTTACTATAAGATAATCTTTACTTACTATAATAGGAAAATCGTGAGTGACACAAGAAACTCCTAAAAAAGCTAACGTGACAGCCATAGAGATAAGCAATAATATCTTGCTGATGATAAAAGTGATTTCATTAATCAGCTTAAAAATATAATTAAATAATGTCACTTGGGTGAACAGCGGATCATAATAAATTAATTAAATATTGCAACTTGGTTTAACAGAGGTTCATACGACTGTTGCTTCTAAATTTGAGCTCGAAATTCAAATCAAATTTCAAACCCAAAACCCCATTACACAACTATATAAACGTATCATATCTCTGTCTCTCTCTCTCAAATATTTTATTGTTTTCTCTTAAGTTCTTAAATAATAATAACAGATGATTCTCTCACATTCACGTTCACATCGAAGGATTCAAGTATCAGGTAAACAAATTCTAATCGATCATAACAATAACAATAACACTTATCCGTTTGGTTTTCAATAACCATCAATCTTTTGTCTGGAAGATTCTTACAATCAAAGGAAAATATTAGTTGTATCATTACCAACGATTCAAAATTCAAAGTGTCAGAGTCAAGATAGGCATGTCTTTGCTTTTTTAAAGCGATTTATGCGATTGTTTAATACGTCTTAGTTTTTGCCTATTCAAGTTGTGTGTTTGATTAATTTGAGTCATGGTTGATGTAGTATTTTTGTGAATATTTTGCCGTGAACAGATAGAGACATTAGCTCAAGCAATCAAGTGTTTTTCCAGATGGTGTCAGCCAAGACATTGATTGTGATTATGCTTTTACGTCACTATGCTTATCTTTTGAGGAAGACGTCTGCGTTTACTGCCGTGTTTGTGGTTCCCGTTGTTATAGTTGTCAACAGGTATGTTTGTTGAATTTGTTTATTTCTTAAGTTTTGTTTTCAAGGTTTGTCGTTGAAGTATAACCGTGAATGTTTTTTTCTGTTCTATTATCAAGCAGAGTATGTGAGGAAGCACCTTGAGTATGTTGATCTTTCAAGGTTGATCCTTTGAAAATTCTTTCAGTCAAAAAAAGAAATATGTCTTGAAGACTGATGGGTGTGTAAAGACATGTTATAATCAAAGTTGATTTGAATGTATTAGCAAGATCAGTTGCAATTTTTCTGAAGATTAGTGGTTTTTTTGTAATTTGAAAATTATATTGGATGACAGTTGTTTCATTACATTTGTTAACTTGTCAATCGATCTTTCTTTTAAAATGTTGTCATTTATAAGTAGAAGAATTCTCTTCACTCTATTAGTAGTTTTTTGTAACGTCTTCTTACAGTCAAGACATGTTTGTAAATAGTCTATAGCATAAACTGAAGTTGTATTGGATGACAGTTGTTTTGTGAAGATCTGTCCAAGTTTTATGAAGTTTAGTGGTTTTTTATAATTTTAAAATTGTATTGGATGACAGTTGTTTCATTACACCTGTTGACTTGCCAACAGATATTTCTTTTAAAATACATGTTGTCGTTTATAAGTAGAAGAATCATCTTCACTCTGTTAGTAGTTTTTTGTAACGTCTTCTTACACTCAAGACATAATTTTAAATAGTCTATCTGTTAAACTGAAGTTGTATTGGATGACAGTTGTTTTATGAAGATCTGTTGACAAGTCAACAGGTGTTGTAAAAACAGTTGTTGTCCAATTTTGAGTATGTTGATCTTTGAAAGTTGATCTTTGAAGATTCTTACAATCAAAGAAAAATCTAATTTGTATCATCACCAACAGTTCAAGAGTGTCATTTTTTTTACAAGACTATCTCTTGAAGACTGATAGGTGTATACAGACATGTTATAATCAAAGTTAATTTCTATGTATTAGGAAGATTAGTTGTATTGGATTATGATTTTTGAAATTTATTTTAAAAATCTGTTTTGAGAGAGATTGTAAAAAGGATTACAATTTTTGAAATTTACTTTATTTCCCTTCCAAATGGTAATTTGTAATTGGAAAATTGTATTGGATGACAGTTGTTTCATTACACCTGTTGACATGTCAACTGATGTTGTAAAATAGATGTTTTTTTGTAACGTCTGCTGACAGTCAACACATGTTTGTAAATAGTTTATAGAATAAACTGAGGTTGCATTGGATGATAGTTGATTAGTTGTTTTAAGAAGATATGTTGACAAGTCAACGGGTGTTGTAAAACAGATGTTGTGATTAATAAATAAAACAACCCTCTATAAAATCACCTTTTAAATTTCTAAGAGTTTGTAACTACGATCAATACTGTATGTTGGTTAAATAGAGACCCAAAAGTCCAAATTTAATGATTACGATTTTCAAAATTAGTTTATTTCCATTCCAAATGGAAATGTCCAATTACAATATTGTATTGGATGACATCTGTTGATGTCACACCCTCAAATTTCCACTTGCGGAGTTTTACCGCGAGGCGCATGACAAACCAGGATCCAAGTCAACGGTCACAATAAACAACACTATATGAATACGTAAAAACTTAAAACATAGTTTCTCAAATTATCAAAATCGTAGCGGAAGCATTTAACCAATTACAAAACCAAGTACGACAATGTTCAATAGTTTTATTCAAAACATGAAGCTAAGCCTAGACGCCATGCAGACTCGTGCGCCTAGTCCAATGTTGCTACCTTAGCAACCTGAGAAAAACATGCCAAAAAGACGTCAACATATAATGCTGGTGAGTTCACAGGTTTGTTCAATAAGTTACCAAAGTTACCAAAACGTTACCATGTCCATACTATACCAGTGTCACCAAGTACGCTAGCTAGGCGTATATTTTATTACTACTACGACTGGAAACCATTACTGGACACGTTTAGCAATGTTTAGCATATGTTTAAGCAGCCCGAATAATGTTCAGCATGTTTAGCAAAGTTCGAGACAACATGCACCCGCCCGACCCTCCAAGCCGTCGAGTGGGGCAGGTCACGCCCAATAGATCTATCCACATTTCCCCCGTTGTGCATCCCCGCACATTCATGGTTTCCCCCGGGACTTCCAAATATCGTATAGCAATACAAAGTTAAAACCATAGTATGACATATGTTACCAAAATAGTTTAGCGCATGTTTTCTCCCCCAAAAGTTAAAGCAGTAAAAGTGGAGCCGTGAACTCACCTTAGATAGCGTTCTTCGGTTACTAGTAAAATGCTAAACCCTCGATAATCCCTCTACCAGAGATCTATCAAAATGTTCACATAAGTGTTCTGACTAATAACCATAAGGTTATCTAGTCCCCGATTGTCCAGATCTTAACCAATTAAATTTTAAAACGTGTTTAAATGTTCAACCGACACACTAGACCGACTCGACATCCCGTTGGTGACTCATTACCCTAACTAATCAAGTACACATATATTACACCCAAGGTTCAAGCATAAAACACTTAGTTTGTATCAAAAATCTTATTTCTGCATCAGAACGGTCGAACCAGTCAGATTAACTCTCCTTCGCCCGTTTTTAAGTTTCCTTCGCCCGCTTTTAAGTTTTCCTTCGCCCGTTTTTCCACATTCGACCGTTTGAGCAGGTTCGCCCAACATTTCCCAGGTTCGACCCTGGAATCTCTCCTTCGACCGTTCGAATGGTCGAATGAGTCTAGGTTCGCCCCTGTTTTATAAATTTTCCTAAAAACGCTTCAAACACATTCGAAACATCATCAAAACACAACAGTCAAGTATGTTTAACATATCCTACAAAACCCCACTAATTTTGCCCCAAAACCATCTTGTTTTACTACTTTCCCAAAATGGCAAAATTATGGAAATGTCACATCATGCATGAAATATTTACCCAATTTGGAAACTTTTTAATACCAACCCACAACCATCTACAAATGCTTAGTTTATCTTGTAATCGAAAACCCCCATTCATTTTATTAATAATACTTAACATGCACAAGCCCTAGATTTCATAAAATCCCCAAAATACCCATAATATCATCATATATCTAATTGTAACCCTAAACAACAATAAACCAACATCAATAGCAACCTCAGATCATGTTTCTAGCATTAGAACAGCAGCAAATCATTAGACAACACATAACATCACATAACACATAATTAACATATGTTTATTGATACAAATCCTACGTTTAATGATAGGGTTTAGGTTTAGAAGGATGTTTAAAAGGTTTTTATTGATAGAATCTTCCTTAGAACAGATCTGGACATTTAGGGTTAGATAAAAACGGATTAAAATGCCTTAAAAAGATTTAGGATTAGGAACACACCTTGGATTCTTGTTTAGATGTTGTTGATAGGTTAGATTATGAAAAAGAAGAACAAAAACTCCTTCCTTAGTGATTAAAATCGTTTGAGAGTGTTTTGAGACGGTTAGGGTTTTTGAAATGGTGAAAAATGAAAAAGTTTGGTATTTAAACTATTCCACCTTCGACCCCTGTCAATGGTCGAATGTGGCCTCCTTCGACCCTTTCACAGGGTCGAATGTACCATGTTCTGGTCGAAGGGAATTCTTCCAATCTCATATCCCAGGTTCGCCCCTTTTCAAAGGGTCGAACCAAGACATAATTCTACCTTCGACCACTCGAAGTGGTCGAACCAGAACCTATTGTTTATCTAGTTTGTCGTGTTTAACGCATTTTAACGCACCTTAACATATGAGCATGCAACCTTAGTCTATGTTTAACATATTTAAGCATGGATAATAATCTACACATCATTTAAACACATCTATGTATATAATCCACCATATGACCAATAATCTACACATACACTTAATTAGTTTATGTAATGTCACCAACAACGGGACCCGGTACTAGTGTATTCCAAAATGACTCCCAATGATCCTTTAGATCATTGAACCCTGGACAATCCTAACTTGACCCGACTCAACCAACCTAGTTAAGTCCGTTTATAAACGTTTTCCGCTAAGGTAGACTTAGATGTTACTAAAAGGTTTAGGCCAAATATGCCGGGTGTCACATCATCCCCACGTTGAAAGAATTTTCGTCCCGAAAATTGCACAAAGCCCAAAAATGAAAGGAACAGAAAGAACGAAGCGAAAATAAAATTTACCGGATGTCACATCATCCCCACGTTGAAAGGATTTTCGTCCCAAAAATTCATTTAGCTTCAGCAGTAACATGCCTCGATTCGAATGCGCGTTTCGGAAAAAGATGAGGATGTTTAGCTTTCATCTGATCCTCCCATTCCCACGTGAACTCCGGTCCACGATTTGAGTTCCAACGAACTTTGACGATGCGGATTTTACTCCGACGAAGGCTACGAATCTTGTAGTCGAGAATCTCGACAGGTTCCTCCATAATGCGAAGACGATCATCAACCTTGATCTCCTCCAGTGGTACAATGAGAGATTCATCAGCCAAACACTTCTTCAAGTTAGACACATGGAAGACGTTGTGAACACTACCGAGCTCCGACGGTAAGTCAAGTCTGTATGCCACCGGTCCAATCCGATCCAGGATTGCGAATGGTCCGACATAACGAGGGTTAAGCTTGCCACGCTTTCCAAAGCGTATGGCACCCTTCCATGGTGAAACTTTCAGAAGTACCCTGTCCCCAACCTGGAACTCCAAAGGTTTGCGACGGCGATCGGCATAGCTCTTCTGACGATCCCGCGCAGCATCCAAACGGTTACGAATCTGTACGATTTTCTCCGAAGTTTCGTACACAAGTTCCGGACCAGTGAGCTGGCTCTCGCCCACCTCGGCCCAACAAAGTGGTGATCGACATTTCCATCCGTATAGGGCCTCGAACGGAGCTGCCTTGATACTAGAGAGATAGCTGTTGTTGTAGGATAACTCCACCAACGGTAGGTGAATCTCCCAACTCTTGCCAAAATCGATAACACACGCCCGAAGCATGTCTTCCAACGATTGAATCGTCCGCTCGCTCTGTCCATCAGTTTGCGGATGATAAGCCGTACTCATATCCAACTAAGTACCCAAAGCCTTGTGCAGAGCCTTCCAGAAACGCGAAGCAAAACGAGAATCACGATCAGAGATAATAGAGACAGGCACCCCGTGCCGAGCAACCACCTCCTTAAAGTAAAGTCGAGCCAACCGCTCGAGTCCATCGGTTTCCTTAATAGGTATGAAACGTGCCGATTTTGTCAACCTGTCAACAATCACCCAGATCATATCATAACCACTAGGCGACTTTGGTAGCTTGGTGACAAAATCCATCGTGATTCGCTCCCACTTCCATTCCGGAACCTCTGGTTGTTGCAGGAGACTAGACGGCCTCTGATACTCCACCTTGACTTTAGCATAAGTCAAGCATTTGCTGACATAAGAAGCTATATCAGCTTTCATGTTTGGCCACCAATAAAGTATCTTCAAATCCTGATACATCTTATCGGAGCCAGGGTGAATAGAATACCGGGATTTGTGAGCTTCATCCAAAACAAGCTCGCGTAATCCCCCGAACAATGGAACCCAAACACGTCCCGCAAAATAGTGCAAGCCATCGGTCCTGAGTTCAAGATGCTTGTCAGCACTGTGCATAGTCTCAGCCTTAAGGTTCTCCTCTTTCAAAGCTTCCAACTGTGCAGAACGGATTCGGTCAGGCAATGACGAATGAATGGTGAGCTGTAAGGCTCGAACACGACGAGGATTCGCAGACTCCTTCCTGATCAAGGCGTCTGCCACAACGTTCGCCTTGCCAGGATGGTATTTGATAGCACAGTCATAATCGTTCAGGAGTTCAACCCAGCGACGCTGCCGCCTGTTTAACACCTTCTGGTCGAAAATATGCTGAAGACTCTTGTGATCGGTATATACTTCACACTTGGTACCGTACAAGTAATGTCTCAAGATTTTCAACGCAAAAACTACTGCGCCCAGTTCCAAATCATGAGTAGTGTAGTTCTTCTCATGAACCTTGAGTTGACGAGAAGCATAAGCAATAACCTTCCCGCGTTGCATCAACACACAACCGAGACCACGAATAGAAGCGTCACAGTACACAACGAAGTCATCCGTACCCTCAGGTAAAGATAAGATAGGTGCAGAACAAAGTTTAAGCTTCAGCATCTGAAATGCTGATTCCTGTGGTTCATCCCAGTCGAACTTTCGGTCCTTCTGGGTAAGGGTAGTGAGGGGTTTAGCGATCTTCGAAAATCCCTCAATGAAACGACGATTGTAACTCGCAAGACCTAGGAATTGCCGCACCTCGATGGCGTCTTTGGTGCTTCCCAGTCTTTAATAGCTTCGATCTTAGCCGGATCGACATGAATTCCCAGTTCATTCACCACATGCCCTAGGAATTGAACTTCACGTAACCAAAAATCACACTTTGAGAAATTAGCATACAACTGCTCCTGTCTCAAAAGTTCCAAGACCAACCGTAGGTGTTCCTCATGATCCACCTTGTTCTTAGAATAAATAAGAATATCGTCAATAAACACGATGACGAACTTATCCAGGTAAGGTTTGCAAACGCGGTTCATTAAATCCATGAACACCGCCGGTGCGTTAGTGAGACCAAAAGGCATGACCAAGAACTCAAAATGGCCATATCGAGTGCGAAAAGCAGTCTTCTGAACGTCAGCTTCCCTGACACGCAACTGGTGATATCCGGACCGCAAATCAATCTTTGAATAGTAACTGGAGCCCTGGAGCTGGTCAAGGAGATCATCAATGCGAGGGAGAGGATAACGATTCTTGATGGTCACTTTGTTCAGCTCACGATAATCAATACACATGCGAAGACTTCCGTCCTTCTTCTTCACAAACAAGATAGGAGCTCCCCACGGGGAAGAACTCGGTCAGATGAAACCCTTTTCCAAGAGTTCCTGTAACTGACTGGACAACTCTTGCATCTCGGGAGGTGCAAGACGATACGAAGCCTGGGCAATAAGAGCTGCGCCCGGAGTAAGATCAATACCAAACTCAACCTGACGATGGGGAGGAAGACCAGGCAAATCGCCAGGAAACACATCGGGAAAATCACGAACCACCGGGATATCCTCGATCTTCTTCTCATCGTCAGTAGAAACGTTAACAAGTGCCAGAATGGCCGAACAACCCTTCCGAAGGCACTTACGGGCTTTCATGCTAGAAATGATACTCAGTGGAGCACCACTTTTCTCGCCATGAACCGAAAGAGTCTCTCCATCGGGCAGAGGGATCCGAATAATCTTATCGAAACAAACGATCTCCGAACGATATAATGATAACCAATCCATGCCGACAACGACATCAAAACTACCCAAGGGTACCGGCATAAGGTCAATGGGGAAAGACAAACCCGACAGTTCCAAGCGACATTCCCTAAGGGTGTGTGTTGCTTCGATTTTCTAACCATCAGCCAATTCTATTAAGTACTTAGCCTCTAAAGGTGTGGGTACTATATCTAGCAATCGACTAATGTCCATAGATACGAAACTCTTATCGGCACCAGAATCAAACAAGACAGAAACATAGCGATCATTAAGAAGGAACGTACCGGTAACTGTGTCTGGATCCTGTCTAGCCTCTGCAGATCCAATGACGAAAGCACGTGCAGTCCTGCCTTCGCCCCCGTTGTTCCCATTACCGTTTCCGCCCCTCCCGTTATCGTCCTACTTCAGCTTAGGACATTCACGCTTGAAGTGTCCCGTATCACCACAGTTATAGCACCCCTGCTTTCCTGAAGTCCCCTGAGCAGCAGGAGTAGGAGTAGCAGCAAGAGTCTGAGTTGGGGTGAGTGCCACCCTGCAATCCTTAGCATGATGCCCCAACTGATGGCACCGATGACAACGAGCCCGATCACAACTTCCAGAATGATGAAAACCACACTTGTTGCACTTGGGATGCTTCCCAACATACCCACTTGACTTTTGCCCAGAAGAAGACCCAGATGATTCAAACTTCTTCTCCGGCTGAGATGGTGCTGGCACAGCACTCTTCCCCACACCATCCCACTTCCTCTTGTTCCCCTCGGTAATCTTCACAGCAGTACCTTTAGGAGGCAAAACACCTTCTGCCATCTTTAGGTTAGTCATCCGATGAGCTGATCGGACAACTTCAGCAATAGTGGGAAGATTCCCAGCAGCCACCAATCCAGCAATCTCCGGCACTAGCCCAGACACATAGTGCTCGATCCTCCTACACTCGGGTGTGTGCAAATCAGGGCACAACACCGCCAGCTCATTCCGCCTCACAGTGTATTCTTCAATCTCAGACCCAACCATCTTGTAGTTCAAGACTTCATGTTCCAACTTCTGCACCTCCTCCCTCGGACAGTACTCGCCTCTCAACAGTTGTACAAACTCCGCCCAAGGCATAGCAATAGCCTCCCCCAATCCCATGTTCTGAGTAGTAGCATTCCACCACCACAGTGCAGGCCCCTCAAATGTCGCGGTAGCATACTTCACCCGGTCCCCAGCGGGACAGTTACACATGACGAACACAGATTCAACCTTCTTAAGCCATTGGAGCAGTCCCACCGCTCCCTCAGTCCCAACGAACTTATGGGGCTGACAGTCCCGAAACTTCTTATAAGAGCACTGAGGTGGAGGTGGATTGGCACCAATACCTGAAACATGATACACGAGTAAAACACAAACGAAAGAACATGACACTCATGAATGAGGCAAAGTCGACAGAAATTAACTCACCACCCATGGCATTAATCCCAGCCTGGAAATTAGCCATAGCCATGTTCACTTGCTGCTGTAGCAAGTTGTTCAGCTCAGCTTGGGTCATGTTGATGTTACCACGACCGCCGCCGCCGCCACGACCACCGCCGCCAGCACGGCCACCGCCGCCACCACGACGTCCACCACCGCGAGCACCAGACATGATCTAACAATCAAGAAATCGAGGGATTCAGATTCACTTCTAGTGTCAACCACTAGAAATTTATAAGAGTTAACTTAGGGACAAATCCAGGACTATACATCCAAACTCAAAGTCCATCGGGATTTTCATGCATTTCAGTTTATTATTTTGTGTGCACCCGAAATGATAAACTGCTCTACATGGTCCTCTAGATGTACCCCTACTCTAGACTCCGGTAACCGAATATCGTCGCCTAGTAACGTGTTGCAATAGGTGCAAGTGTAAGAAGGCATGTGTGTGCTAGAACCAACAAATCGGCCCCTCCTCCTTCAATCTCGAAGAAGAAGACAAAAGTAGATAAGAACCCAAATAAAAGCGGATGATGTAATAAGGAAGTATGATGATGATGTAAGAACACCCCGACAACGTTAGTACGTATCCCACTAGTAAACTCAAAGTATGTGACCGTCTAGTGTGTGCGACTCGGCTATAGACCAGACTCTACATGCAGT
Organism: Ambrosia x helenae; assembly: GCA_030844895.1. NCBI lineage: Eukaryota > Viridiplantae > Streptophyta > Magnoliopsida > Asterales > Asteraceae > Ambrosia > Ambrosia x helenae. Next base: position 105,264,813 of record CM061234.1, read on the forward strand.
CCTCGTTCACTATAACCATTGGCTCTGATACCAATCTTTCACACCCTCAAATTTCCACTTGCGGAGTTTTACCGCGAGGCGCATGACAAACCAGGATCCAAGTAAACGGTCACAATAAACAACACTATATGAATACGTAAAAACTTAAAACATAGTTTCTCAAATTATCAAAATCGTAGCGGAAGCATTTAACCAATTACAAAACCAAGTACGACAATGTTCAATAGTTTTATTCAAAACATGAAGCTAAGCCTAGACGCCATGCAGGCTCGTGCGCCTAGTCCAATGTTGCTACCTTAGCGACCTGAGAAAAACATGCCAAAAAGACGTCAACATATAATGCTGGTGAGTTCATAGGTTTGTTCAATAAGTTACCAAAGTTACCAAAACGTTACCATGTCCATACTATACCAATGTCACCAAGTACGCTAGCTAGGCGTATATTTTATTACTACTACGATTGGAAACCATTACTGGACACGTTTAGCAATGTTTAGCATATGTTTAAGCAGCCCGAATAATGTTCAGCATGTTTAGAAAAGTTCGAAACAACATACACCCGCCCGGCCCTCCAAGCCGTCGAGTGGGGCAGGTCACGCCCAATAGATCTATCCACATTTCCCCCGTTGTGCATCCCCGCACATTCATGGTTTTCCCCTGGGACTTCCAAATATCGTATAGCAATACAAAGTTAAAAACATAGTATGACATATGTTACCAAAATAGTTTAGCGCATGTTTTCTCCCCCAAAAGTTAAAGCAGTAAAAGTGGGGCTGTGAACTCACCTTAGATAGCGTTCTTCGGTTACTAGTAAAATGCTAAGCCCTCGATAATCCCTCTACCAGAGATCTATCAAAATGTTCACATAAGTGTTCCGACTAATGACCATAAGGTTATCTAGTCCCCGATTGTCCAGATCATAACCAAGTATATTTTAAAACGTGTTTAAATGTTCAACCGACACACTAGACCGACTCAACATCCCGTTGGTGACTCATTACCCTAACTAATCAAGTACACATAGATTACACACAAGGTTCAAGCATAAAACACTTAGTTTGTATCAAAAATCTCATTTCTGCATCAGAACGGTCGAACCAGTAAGATTAAATCTCCTTCGCCCGTTTTAAGTTTCCTTCGCCCGTTTTTAAGTTTCCTTCGCCCGTTTTTCCACGTTCGACCGTTTGATCAGGTTCGCCCAACATTTCCCAGGTTCGACCCTGGAATCTCTCCTTCCACCGTTCGAATGGTCGAATGAGTCTAGGTTCGCCCCTATTTTATAAATTTTCCTAAAAACGCTTCAAACACATTCGAAACATCTCGAAACATCATCAAACACAGCAGTCAAATATGTTTAACATATCCCTACAAAACCCCACTAATTTTGCCCCAAAACCAGCTTGTTTTAATACTTTCCCAAAATGGCAAAATTATGGAAATGTCACATCATGCATGAAATCTTTACCCAATTTGGAAACTTTTTAATACCAACCCACAACCATCTACAAATGCTCAGTTTATCTTGTAATCGAAAACCCCCATTCAAATTATTAATAATACTTAACATGCACAAGCCCTAGATTTCATAAAATCCCCAAAATACCCATAATATCATCATCTATCTAATTGTAACCCTAAACAACAATAAACCAACATCAATAGCAACCTTAGATCATGTTTCTAGCATTAGAACAGCAGCAAATCATTAGACAACACATAACATCACATAACACATAATTAACATATGTTTATTGATACAAATCCTATGTTTAATGATAGGGTTTAGGTTTAGAAGGATGTTTAAAAGGTTTTTATTGATAGAATCTTCCTTAGAACAGATCTGGACATTTAGGGTTAGATAAAAACGGATTAAAATGCCTTAAAAAGATTTAGGATTAGGAACACACCTTGGATTCTTGTTTAGATGTTGTTGATAGGTTAGATTATGAAAAAGAAGAGCAAAAACTCCTTCCTTAGTGATTAAAATCGTTTGAGAGTGTTTTGAGACGGTTAGGGTTTGTGAAATGGTGAAAAATGACAAAGTTTGGTATTTATACTATTCCACCTTCGACCCCTGTCAATGGTCGAATGTGGCCTCCTTCGACCCTTTCACAGGGTCGAATGTACCCTATTCTGGTCGAAGGGAATTCTTCCAATCTCATATCCCAGGTTCGCCCCTTTTCAAAGGGTCGAACCAAGACATAATTCTACCTTCGACCACTCGAAGTGGTCGAACCAGAACCTATTGTTTATCTAGTTTGTCGTGTTTAACGCATTTTAACGCACCTTAACATATGAGCATGCAACCTTAGTCTATGTTTAACATATTTAAGCATGGATAATCATCTACACATCATTTAAACACATCTATGTATATAATCCACCATACGACCAATAATCTACACATACACTTAATTAGTTTATGTAATGTCACCAACAACGGGACCCGGTACTAGTGTATTCCCAAAATGACTCCCAATGATGCTTTAGATCATTGAACCCTGGACAATCCTAACTTGACCCGACTCAACCAACCTAGTTAAGTCCGTTTATAAACGTTTTCCGCTAAGGTAGACTTAGATGTTACTAAAAGGTTTAGGCCAAATATGCCGGGTGTCACAGTTGAGTTCAAGAACATCTGTTTGTTGGCCTCGATAGACGAACAGCTGTTCAGACCAACAATTAAACTCTTTACTTAATTTTTTTTTGGTTGTAAATCAAACATTTTATTAAAACAAAACAGGAACGTTACATCACAATAGAAGGTAGACGGGCAACAAGCCGCGCCGCCACCCCTATTAATTAATTAATAGGTAGATGTTGTGATCATATGTTTTCAATATATTCAAACCCCTACCTTTTGAAATTTGAATAGGGAAGTTTTAAATTAACATTAGGAACCGTGTTTCATTAATTAATTTGCAGGTATTTTTCTTTATAAGTTTTAAATTAAAAGTTTTTATTCCACATTTGTTCTTCAAACAGACTTTGGAGTTTTACAGTTCTTTTTACAGGGTAGTATAAATCAAATTTTGTACTTACAGAATTTCTACAATAGCATCTGTTAATGCAACAGATCATATTGAATTCATTTTGTAAATTTAGTTTTGGGATGCTTTGGTTATTAATTACTTATATTATTTCTAATATTAAAATATTTTATGTTAGATTTGAATTCGTCAGTACAACATTACTCATTATAAAACAAAAAAAAATACATAATAATATAAAACAAACAAAAGAATAAACCGTACTTAGGCGAAACATAAATTAAACATAATATAACTAATCTTCATCTTTTTCGTGTGATGACAGATCATCGGATGCAGGCAATATCATTACATCCTATTCAGCTTCCTCCTGCAACGTCGTTATTCTTGATCGAATCATTCGTTCAAGATCCAACACTATTGTAGTTCGATTAACGTTAGCCATCCCAACTTTTATCAATTCCTGCAGGAACTCCAAACCGTTGGAGTTTACTATCTCATTTTGATGGTACATTTATACTGAACCATCATCAAAGGTGACCGATACCCTACTAACCGATTAAGCGTAAACCCACCGCACCACATGCAGCGACTCTTCCTCTACGTATTCTCCAAACTTGACATCTAACTTACCGAATAATCTGAATTCTTCAAAACAGTAAGATTAATTCTTTTTCCATCTTGAAAAACTTGCCATTGGAATTCCTCATCCATTTCTAGGATGGCTTTCCTTGACCCAAATACGTTGTGATTAACTTTGACGAGTAATGTATAAGGATATATATATATATATATATATATATATATATATATATAATTTGGTTCAAATGAGAACCTTTTCCCAAATTGAGAACTGTGAGAACCATTCTGGGCCACACATTTCTCAAAGGCAATTTTTTTTTTTTTCAAAAATCGCTGCTTTATATTCAAGGAAAAAATTTTTTTATTTTTTTTGTATTTTTTTTTAGTATACACATGTGTATAATTGCATTATACACATATGTATAATGTAATATACACATATGTATAACTGAAATATACACATATGTATAGCTAAAAAATGCTATATGCACATATGTATAATTGCCATATACACATATGTATAAATGAAAAAAAAAATTTCAAAAAAATAAAAAAAAATTCCTTGCATAAAAATGTGCGATTAAAGAAAAAAAAATTGCCTTTATATGAAATGTGTGGCCCAGAATGGTTCTCTCGGTTCTCAAATAGGGGTTGGTTCTCTTAGGATCCCTATATATATATATATATATATATATATATATATATATATATATATATATATATATAAATCCTAATAACCGCGTAAATTTAAAAGTAACCACGTATCTTTAAAACTGACTTTTCACTATTAGAATTATAACGGTTGATACACACCTATAAATTTATTTCTCCTTAATGCAAATGAAACGACGGTCGATTTATATAATATATCTTTTTCATTACCATTAACTATAGGTTCAATTATAACATTGATAGTAATATTTGACAAGTCAACAGATATTGAATACCTTTCAACTCAACAGATCAGGTTCGAATACCAAAGTTAATCATTACGATATTCAAAATTTGTTCATTCAACTTTATATTGAATTATTCATTATTATAATAGTGATAATAATATTAAATTATTAATAATATTATTTTATTATTTGAGTTTCTAACTGTTTTTCACTTTGAAAATTTTGCAAATTTAACATATCTGTGATGCTACACATTTAATAATTGTTGTTATTAATTTATTCATGTTTATATTACTTGTATTTTAATAATATCAGTAAACAATAAGTCTGAATTATAATATCGACTGCACATGTTAACATCTGATTAGAAAATTGTAATGTATTACAGTTGTTTGAGAAGATCTGTGGACAAGTCAAGATATATTGTATACCTTTTAAATAAACAGAGGCTAGAATACCAAAGTTGTTATCATTTTTAATATTCCATAAATATAAAATATTATATTAGTATTGGTGTTTGTACTTGTTTTTTACTTGGCATAAGGGTCTAAAAAGCCTATTATTATTATTATTTTAGTATTTTAGTATAGATAAGATATATTTTCACTCTATAAAAGGCGAGCAAATCGTCATTTTAGTTTGCAACATTATATCTCTTGAACCATTTGAAAAAGAAACCAACCGTCAATACGTGCAGCATAATGTTATTTCCTTCAAATATCCTACTACCAGTCTTCTCAAAAAATTTTCCAACGAAAGAAAAATGTATTACCAATAAATCTTTGTTAATGAAGATGGAATTGGTTTGATTGAACGATTCTTACAATCAAAGAAAAATGTTAACGACATCTAGAGCCTGCCTAAACGGAGATGTATGTATAGATGAATAATATGTTTCCAGTTCTTGAGGAGTTAGAGGCATTATCGGGTTGTTTTTGTTTTTGTTTTTGTTTTTGTTTTTGTTTTTGTTTTTGTTTTTGTTTTTTTTTTTTTTTTTTTTTTGTCTTTTTTGTTTTTGTTTTTTTCTTGTGTTGTGCCTGTATTTTGTATGCAACTTGTATTCTGAAAGAGATTCTACAACAAGCCTCGAACTTATGATCTCATGATTTCAGATTGTACCTAAAGAGCACTTAGAGGAAACTTGTCAGTTGGTATTAGTTCGCTTTTATACCAATATTGTCGTTTTTTTAAATTAGAATACTTCTATCTTGTATGTTTTGTAAGTAGTTTTCTTTTGTGATCTTTGGCTGTATTTTGTATCTTGTATGTTTGTGTAAGTCGGATATTTTTAGTAAAATTAAGGAATTCTAAAAATAAGTGTAATCGTTATTATATGTAAAACTTTAGGTAATAGTTACCAATGTTTTGGCGGTTTTGCTTCATCATTTATTACACATATCAAGACTTTAATTATGAAGTTGAAAAGGCTTCTGTAATTTAACTATATAGTGATACTTTAATAACAAATTTAATCGTCTAATAAAAGATGTTGTTACACTGAGACTTTTGACGGTTTTACTCCTTATACCAATTACACAATCCGTTGGTAAATACTGGGAGAGTTTTGTGTGACAACATCTGTTGAAAACTCAACAAATGTTATAAAAAGCCCTAAAAGTAATGATTACGATTTTGAACTTAGTTTATTAACAATATTATTTTATTATTGTTATGTTGCAATTGTCTTGCACTCTATAAAAAGCCCCAAAAGTAAGTTCCAACTTTATGTTTACTTGAAATGTAACTTATAAAGTTGAAAACCAACTTTACGGATAGTTAGTTTATTAGTTAGTTTATTCACGTTATAAAAAGGGAGGAATTCCCAATATTCATTTTCCAACTTTATATTCTTTCAACTATTTCTACTTTACAACTCTCCATCCCATATGCATAATGATATTACGTTCAAATGTCCATCCACAAATCTTCTCAAAGATTCATAAAATCAAAGGAAAATCGATTACCAACAATCCGTTGGTTATGAAGTTGGAATTGATGTTTTTTGATGATTCTTACAATCAAAGAAAAACATCAATCCATTACTATATGCAGACCCTATTTGGAATCTTTAGGGTTTTCTAACTTGATGATGTTTAGATACCAAATGTTCTCGTGGTACTGCTTTTGATTGTGTTTTTGTTTCTGTTCCGATGACAATGGCAAGAAAGATCATTCTCTAGGGTTTGGTTGTTAGAAGACTTTTTTTATGTTTGCTTGTGTTTTTTTGTAGTTTGTAAACTCGGATATTGTAATTCTGGTTTTTAAAGAAATGTTTTAGAGATATTTGGATTTGTTCTTTTATAAGTCTTCCATTTTCTATGTACTTTTGTTAAGTTAAATATTTCATTCAAATTATGAAATTGTAATAATAAGGTTGAAATGTATAATAGGTGGTTAACAAATTTGTTTACAAGTCAACAGATTTTGGTAAACAGAGTAATGAAAGTTCAGTTGAAGATTAAGATTAAGTGTCTGTTTTTAATATCTGTTATCCCAACAGAGCTTTTCATGCGTCTATTGATTTTTCTCTTTGTGGTTGTAACATAGCTCAGATGGTCGAATTCCAAAGTTAATTTAAATTCAAAATTTATATAAATAAAATTTACCAGACGGTTAATAAATTTTGATGGACGGTTATTAGGGAACGGTTTTTTAGATAACCATTTGTAATCACAAAACTTTAACCATTTCTAATCACAAAATCTTTTTACCAAATGATGTAGTAATACACATTTTTTTTAATTCATATATTGCAAATATACTCAAGGGTAATAATTCAATATATTGCAACTAAAGTAACATTAATTATTCATATACACAAATAATATACTTATATTTATTATCTTTACTCACTTATATAAAAAAAAACATTTACAAGTCCACATTTAGATAAAATAGAAGTTAAACAATTATAATATAAAAAATGTAAAACGTCACACGTTCATATTTGTACAAATATTGGTAGATAGTATTTGTGTTTGTCAGTAAATTGGAATCTAAAAAAAAAGAATTTGAAGAGTTGCTTTAGTGGGAAAGTAGTCAAATTAATACAATATGTATTCAACATTAATAAAAATGCATTGTAGTTACTAGATTCATTATAGTTAATGCATTGTTTTTACTATAAAATACGATTTTCACCTATTCCTATAGCATTACATTTAAACATTATCTTCTACATTTCCATAGATTTACCAATCTTATAAAAATATTACTAAGATGGATTCCAGCAACAGCAAATTGTCACAAATGACAGAGGTTCAGAAACTTCTTTTGGAATGTTTTAAAGAGGACGAAGAGCAGGAGATTCTTGAATTAATTGAAGGTGCTACACGACTGCTTCAACATAACATTTGGAAGACGAACATGAAAATTAATCAGGTCATTGCTACCAACGTATCAAGTGAATGATGGATAACCTCTTCATTTCTTTTGGAAAACATAAGGTCAAATGAAAAGTTCAGTGAAGACATACAAAAAATATGTAGGTCGGACAGAAACTTTGTTAAAGAGAAGAACCAAAAATTGAACCAACTGTTGAAGACCACCGACTAATTATTTAAATGTATTTGATATTATTATCGCTCTAAATATTTTGAATTTTTTTTATATATTATGTCATCTTTATATAATGATTTATATTTATTAGATGAAAAATAGCAATTTGAGTAAAATTATACCGATTAGTTATATTAATAGTTTACTTTTAAAGTCAACAGATGATTGGTCTTTAGTAAACAAACATTAAAAATGTAAATGTGATGTCATTTGTTAGTAACAGTTGTTTAAGGCAACAACTGTTTGAACGAAACCGTTGAAGTAACATCTGTTTGAATTAACATTGTTTTTAATAGCAGGTGTTTTAGAAAAATCTCCTTATCTAACGCACTGATTTTGAACAGATGTTACCGAATACAGTTATTCTTGCAACAGATGATTGAATTTTTTATTTGGTGTTTACTAAACAGACCATAACAGTTGGTCTATTTATGTTTTTAATATTTTGTTGGGCAATTGTTTTAAAAAAAGATATAGGATTCACGTTTTTTTCACACGGGGTTTCACGTAGGCCATAACAGATCTTACTAAACAGATTTTACTTACAACAGAAGATTCGCTGCTTAATTTGGTCTTTAGTAAACAGTCCTTAAAATATGATATAGTATTCTCATTTTTCACATAATTTGGTCTGTTTATGTGTTTTATATTTTGGGTAGTAATTGTTTTAAAGAAAGATATAGTCATCCCGTGTACAGTTACCACTCATGTACTTTACAAAGAAGTTTTACAAAACAATAATATGTAAATTTATGGTAACATTTTTTAGGTGTTTAATAATAGTAAAAATAAATACATCTAGCATTAAAACCCGTCATATTTTGTAAGTTTCCATATAGATCCTTCATTTGTACCGTCGCCATCATAGACTTTTAGGGGTCTCCACTGTTTGTAATTATAATTTTGAAAAGACTGATATAATTTAAATTTATTTATATTATTAAACAACCAACATCAGTTGTCTTGGTGACAGTTGTTTGATAACATCTAGATCTTTCATTTGTACAGTCGCTATCATGTAGTGTAATGGATTACAGTTGTTTGATAACATCTGTTGACAAGTCAACATATATTGTATATATTTTAACTCAATAGAGTTTGCAATACCAAATTTAATCATTACGATATTGAAAATTTGTTTATTCAAGTTTATATTACTTATTTGAATGTTAATTATAATTATAAATTATAATAGTGATAATAATATTCAACTATTAATAATATTATTTTAATTTTTTACTTATTTGTGTCTGTAATTGTTTTTCACTTTATATATGGGTGAAAAACTCTACTATAGTATCTATAGTTATTTTTTCACTCTATAAAAAAGACGAGGAAATCGTCATTTACAGTTGTTTGATAACATCTAGATCTTTCGTTTGCACAGTCGCCATCATATGGTGTAATCGATGACAGTTGTTTGATAACATCTGTTGACAAGTTAACATATATTGTATATCTTTTAACTCAACAGAGTTTGCAATACCAAATTTAATCATTACGATATTGAAAATTAGTTTATTCAAGTTTATATTACTTATTTGAATGTTAATTATAATTATAAATTATAATAGTGATAATAATATTCAATTATTAATAATATTTTTTATTTGTGTCTGTAATTGTTTTTCACTTTATATAAGGATAAAAAAAATCTATTATAGTATCTATAGTTATTTTTTCACTCTATAAAAAGCCGAGGAAATCGTCATTTCACTATGCAAGTTTATATCCTTTTAGTCATTTGAAAAAGAAACCTACTTTCGATATATGTACCATAATATTTTTCCTTTAAAATTTCTACCACCAGTCTTCTTGAAAATTCTTCAATAAAAGAAAAAACTATTACCTATAAATCGTTTATAATGAAGTTGGAATTAGTGTTCTGAGAAGATTCTTAAAATCAAAGAAAAATATTATTTGTATCATGTCCACTGATGTGCCAAGGAATTGATATGTTTTCCACACATATTTATTACCTATCTTATACTCAAAATCATGTTTTTATCTCTGTTTTATCATGATTTATCTTTCTTTATTGATAATTGCAGGATCAGAGGTCAGGAGGTGAAAGGAAGTGGAAACCCGAACAAAACGGCACTAAACGTACCAAGAATTGAAGACTTTGAAGCTCTGTCAGATGTGGCACGGCCGTGCTTATGATCTCATCGAAGAAATCACAGTCAACATCTATAAGTGGTACAACCCTCAAAGTCGGCCATCAAAGACTGGCCTCTATTAGATCGATTCCACCACTTCGTTGCAAGCTCAAATTGAGGCACTATCAACTCGCCTCAACCAGCTGAGCAAAGCTTAAGTCAATTCCATCATCGCAGCAGAGTTGCAGTTGCAAGACGGGAGTCTTACTCAGGCCACCGTGGAACAAGTTGACTTCATCGGTACAAACCGCCCGCCAAAACAATCCTTACGGCAATACCTATAATCCTGGCTGGCGTGATCACCCAAACTTCGCGTGGAAAAAACAACACCATGCAACCACTCGGATTCAGTCAACAAAATAACCAGCAACGCCCACCAAACAACATCTACCCATCCGTGGATGAAAGACTCGCAAAACTCGAGGCCCGATCAGCAGCACGAATGGACAAGAAGTTCAAGAATACCAACAAGAGGCTTCAAGGACTCGAGTCCACCATCAGGAACCTAGAAGTACAATCGGGCGTAATGGCCAAGTCTCTCGCGGAAAGACCCGTCGGAAGCCTTCCAAGCAACACTAAAACTAACCCAAAAGCCAATGTAAGTGCCATAACTCTTCGAAGCAGCCGCTTTTATCCTGAACCAGCGGTACCTACCAATGAAGAAGTTACACCGCCCAACCCCCCCCCCCCCCCACAAATGAACCCACTCCAACCATAACCATTCCCAATATTTTCGCACCAGAAAACTCGACCGACAGTTCACCAATGTCTGTAAATGAAGGCCCCGCAATCAACCAGAATCCTCCAGTTGCTCCACCACCAGAACCACCATCGAAGACGGTACAGAGGGAATATCGATCTAACATACCTTATCCCGGATGATTGATGGAGCAGAAGACGGACGAGTAATACCAGAAGTTCACTGAACTCCTAAGTCAAATCCATGTCAACTTGCTTTTTATAGAAATCATTCAGCAAATGCCCAAGTACTCAAAATTTCTGAAGAACTTCTTAAGAAACAAAAGAAATGTTGAAGCAGCAATTAAGGAAATGCACTAGAGTGCGCGACAATACTCCAGCAATGTCTTCCTCCAAAGCTGACCGATCCAGGGAAGTTTTCTTTGCCATGCTCCATAGGAAATTTGCCTACAAATTATGCCTTAGCAGACCTCGGTGCGAGTGTGAATGTTATGCCCGCTTATATCTACAAATAACTTAACTTGGCCGACCCACGACCTTTGATAGCTACGATCAAGTTGGCGAAGGGTACCATAAAGAAGCCCAAAGGGATTGTAGAAAACCTGCTTATCAAACTAGGTAAATTCGTCTTTCCATAAATAACATATGGAGAAAAGAAATAATATGATTTGGGTAGGGTGTTGAATATTTAAAAAGTGGCTAAGAGGGTAAGGTGAAGTGTGATTGTGAAATCCATAGATGGTTATGAAAGTATGAATTTGTAAGCAATATATGGAAATCGTGAAATACAAAATATTGTATATGAACCGAGAGAGTATTATTGAAAAAGCTTGTATAAAATGCTTGGAGTGCCCTTGTCTAGCTGTAAAGCCCAACAAGTACGTTGACTTTTCAAAGGAATTGAACCCAATGGTGATCAAAGAAGACATGCTTTAGCCTATAAGTGGACACTCACTCCAGGAATCCCCAGGTAAGCATAACAGGTCCGTAAATGGATTTATGCGCTATGCTTGCCTATGCCAGAAAACCCAGTGTACAGGCGTCCACCCTTCCAGATTGCACGTGTCCTTATCACACTCATTAAAGTTCAACAACTTTGAAGGAGCAAAAGTAAGAGTAGGCATTATGCCTAAGAGTGTCTTCATGAAAGGTACTGTCCCTGTTCCATGATGATGTAGACTTTCCACTCCCTGTAGGACACCATCTCTATGCACCATGATGAAGGATGAAAAGAATGGAGAGAGAGAAAAAGGGAAAGATGAAAGAAGTAAAGTAGAGGGAAATGAGGGGTAGGGTAATTCAGGAAATATTATGCATGCAAGTTGAAGTTCGGTTATAGTCTAGGCCATTTTATCTAATAACCTAATTCCCTATAACCATGGCTCTGATACCAATCTGTAACACCCCAACCGATGGCGGAATCATCGAGGTGCCACGTAGTGACGATTGTTCAAAAGCTCATGGTACTAAAATGTAAATATTATTGAATAATCCAAAATTGTCTTACATGGAAATGGAAATTACATTGTCTAAATGAAATGTAAATATTGAAATAACTGAATTGAAATAAAACACTAAATGTCTCTTGCTAAAGCACTAGATCAAACTGCACCTGAAACATGTACAAAATAGATTTGGTCAACATTTGAAATGTTGGTGAGCATTCCTAGATTTGATATATATAGTAGGTTAAAAAGTTATACAATTCAAGTGCAAGCTACAGTGCAAATATGTAAACCATGTATCAAACAAATGAGCGAAATCAACCCTGTGACTGTATAATGTACTGTATGAACTGTAGTGTACTCAACCAATAAATGGATGATAACTTAACACTGGCCACGGATTCTCCGATGAAAAAGGGGGAGAATCAATCTAGGCGGGTTGTCAATCCAAATAGCGCTATCCAATGTTAAGGTCGGCTTGTACCATGTTAATGATTTCACTAAGTACAAATGTAATCCACATGTAATGTCTAAGCATAAAACACGTTGTAAGCAATGCACATAGTACTAGAATTGTATTTGTAAAAATGTAAATTTGAATTTGAACTTGTAATAGTGTACATGAATCACCCCAAAAATGTATAAAAGTAAAAAGGGGATAGGAATACTCACTGTTCACGTAGTAACTTGAATTTGGACTTGGACAACGAAATATGGATTCGAGATTACTCCCAAATAATTAACCTAAAGTGATTGATCATGTGTGAGTGAAATGACTCTAGGATATATGTATTTCTAGGGCTTCGAATTGGGGATAAACGTTTATATGTTTATTAAACAATTTGTTTATTAAATATAAGAATTTTAATGAATAAATATACAAAAGTCTTTTCGTAAAATTTTAAGTTGAATATAGTCACAACATAAGGTTTTAAGTATGAAAATAATTTTTATAAAATTATTTTCTTGAAAATAGCATATTTAATCTAATTATTTCAAATTGTCAAAATACGACTTTAATATCTAAAAAAATATTAAAATCAAAGAATTTCTGAATTAAAAATTGTATTTCTGTTCTAAATAGTTAGAAATAATTTATATAAAATTTGGTGCAAAAATATTGAAAAATGAATTTATTATGAATTATTTATGATTAAAAACTAACAAAAATTGATTAAAAATATTAAACAAATGTTTTTCAGAAATAAAAATTATTTCTGAAATTTATATTGTTATACAAGTTTAGGATAATTTTTGTGGAATTTTATAAAATCGTTTAGATATTTTTATAGAATTTTATAAATAAAATAGAATAAACTTGTAATATTTATAATATATATTAAATAAATTATTTTTGGAAAACTAAAAATTGGGGGATGAACTTTATCATGTGAAGATCATATGATAATTTTTATAGAGTTTATAAAAATATTTTAGTATTTTAAAATGAATTTATAAGATATAATGATATATATATATATATAAAGTGTTTGTAAGCAAAACAAAAAGAAGGGAAAAAAATGTTGCTGATGGGATTCGAACCCCTGTGGTCCGGTTCACAAGGCACCAGACACAACCACTTGGTCCAGACCAGTGGTTGTGTTTGGTTTCAGTTTATCTAAAATAAATAACATAACTGGATTCGTGTTCTTCCCCAAAAATGTAATCGAGCCCTAGATTCTTTAATCGATCAATTCACACATCAATAACCCAATTAACCTTAGGGTTATTGATGTTTGTATGCCGAAGATTAAAACCCAACAAAAACATTGTGACTTACAAAGCTTATACGTGGTGATTGTTCGGTCAAACAGAAAAGTCAACTTCAAACAGAAAAACGCACGAACAGAAGTTTTTAAGAGAAATTAGAGGTGGAGATGAGAAGATCGGCGAGTGTAGCAGGTTGGGAGTGTTCAATTTATAGTGAACGGGTCTGATTCGTTGGATTGGCAAGTTTGACTCGCTATTGAATGTTTGACGCGTCATAACCAAAATTGGAAACGATTGATTGTTAATTGACGAGTAGATTACGTGCATTATCTTGTAAATTCCATAGCATGAGCCATTTATTCATTTGTTTCCAATTTCGTGTTCAATTCAAGGTCAAACAATGAAACAGGGGGGGGCGGTCACGTCTGCTACACAGCAGCGAACAACAGCAGTAATAAACAGGCCTTATATAATTTCGTTTGGAATTAGAACAAGTATGTGTTGTAGCTCAAGTGGTTATGGCGTGTGTGTGTGTTAAAGGTTAGCCCGGTTCGATCCTGGGCAACAACAGTTTTTTTTTTTTTCTTTTTTTTACACAGATAAGGTATGAGGGGTTGGGCCAGCTCTCTTGGGCTGGACATGTGGTGATGGGCTCTGAAATAGGTTTTCAAGGGATGGGTTTAGTTTAGGTTAATGGGTTATGGATTGGGTTGTGGTTTAGTCTAGAATTGGATAAAAGGGATATTATTATTATTATTTATTATTATTATTATTATTATTATTATTATTATATATAAAAATATATATATATATATAATGAAAAAGTGACGGATGTCACAGCATCCCCTACTTTTAGAAACTTCGTCCCGAAGTTATTAGAAACATAGGGTTATGGATGCTTGGGTAAAATTAAGATAACTGTGGGTTGGAAAATTTGGGTTAAGGCACGACGTAATTTATAGGTAACAAAGTAAACTGTTTCAAATGATTTGGATGGTAGGTTGATAGGTGTGGGTTTAGGATTTGGATTAGGTTTGTCTCGAATAATAAGGAAAATAGGGATCTAGTAACTCAATAAGTTTCAAGTTTTAGGAATCCTATGATAAATGTACGAGTTGACTGACTACAGTAACACTAAATGAACTACCAAGTAAGCATAGCTTGTTCCTGGTCCGACTTCCAGTCACACTTTCAATGCATCATTAGTGTTTGTATACAGGGTGTACCGCAGCTAACCCACCACACTTTTGATACCTCGAAAACGTACTGGACGCCTACCAAAAACTCTAATAGAATTTCACACTACTCTAATGTACCTGTAAATTCATGATTACGTTCCGGACCGGAATCATCAATTTACCTTACATTAGGGTTTTGTGTCCTTCTATGACCCCACCGATTGTTGAGCAGGTTCGATAGCCTCCACCAGCCGTGGAGTAGGTTGTAGGGCCTCTCCCGACTGTTTGAAAGGCATAGTGACCTCTACCAATCGTTGAGTATGTTCGATAGCCTCCACCAGTCGTGGAGCAGGTTGTAGGGCCTCTCCCGACTGTTGAAAAAGGCATGATGACCTCTATTAAGTGCAACAATTATTATTCACATAGATTGCAAATTGATAGCATGTTTATGCAAGCAAGTTTGTAAGTACTACAACCATTAAGTGTAAGTGTTATCATGAATAATTAAATGTTTACGAGTATCATGAATAATTAATGAATAGTCAAGTTAAAGGAAAAATCAAGTTTCATATAATAAGCAATGATGTTTTCTTAGAAGAGCTCTGTAAGATCAAGTATCAAGTCTAAACGTTTCAAATAAGTGTAAGTGTACGATTAAAATAAACGTAACCAATATGATAGATTACCAATTTGTGTTCGTACATAATAGTATGCAAGGAAATCTCTAGATGTTATATGCCTATGAGTATGTCATAATTGGGTACAAAATGATAATAAGATCAAGAAAATGAAAACACGAGTATCAAGAATAATCAAATGTCCAGTGAATAGTCAAATTAACAATGATGTTTTGGGAAAATCCTGTAGAATCAAGTGTCAGGTTTTTAGTAGTAACTAGTTCATGTGTGAGAAGGTGAAGGATATGAATTTAGTTCTTGAGAGGATGATGAAAAATCTTGAAGCAGAATCAAGGTTGTGAGAGATGGTGGATGTGAAGATAGTTGATAAAGAGTTTATTTTATAGTATAGCAGTGTAAATTTTGGGGTTTGGATCAAAGTTATAATCAAGTGTATAAGAAAACATGATTGTGGTATATGCCAAAATATTGTAAAAATTTGAACAAGTTGAAAATGGTGAGTGTTGATGAAGAATCTAGAGACTAGATATTAAAAATTTCAAAATTGGTTTTGTACATGAGGCAAAAGTTGTTAAATAGTACAAGCTAAGTAGGCTTTGTAATAGTTTTAAAACATTATATAGAAAATCGTTTGTTACGTCAATAATTAATCAGTTGAATTTAAGTTCGAGGAAAATATGAACTTTGTAAAGTTACTGGGTAATACAACAAGTTTTAGAAATCTTTAGTTCGTGCTAAAGTATGAGGTTATAGTTTTTAAAATAAATAACATATGGAGAAAAGAAATAATATGATTTGGGTAGGGTGTTGAATATTTAAAAAGTGGCTAAGAGGGTAAGGTGAAGTGTGATTGTGAAATCCATAGATGGTTATGAAAGTATGAATTTGTAAGCAATATATGGAAATCGTGAAATACAAAATATTGTATATGAACCGAGAGAGTATTATTGAAAAAGCTTGTATAAAATGCTTGGAGTGCCCTTGTCTAGCTGTAAAGCCCAACAAGTACGTTGACTTTTCAAAGGAATTGAACCCAATGGTGATCAAAGAAGACATGCTTTAGCCTATAAGTGGACACTCACTCCAGGAATCCCCAGGTAAGCATAACAGGTCCGTAAATGGATTTATGCGCTATGCTTGCCTATGCCAGAAAACCCAGTGTACAGGCGTCCACCCTTCCAGATTGCACGTGTCCTTATCACACTCATTAAAGTTCAACAACTTTGAAGGAGCAAAAGTAAGAGTAGGCATTATGCCTAAGAGTGTCTTCATGAAAGGTACTGTCCCTGTTCCATGATGATGTAGACTTTCCACTCCCTGTAGGACACCATCTCTATGCACCATGATGAAGGATGAAAAGAATGAGAGAGAGAAAAAGGGAAAGATGAAAGAAGTAAAGTAGAGGGAAATGAGGGGTAGGGTAATTCAGGAAATATTATGCATGCAAGTTGAAGTTCGGTTATAGTCTAGGCCATTTTATCTAATAACCTAATTCCCTATAACCATGGCTCTGATACCAATCTGTAACACCCCAACCGATGGCGGAATCATCGAGGTGCCACGTAGTGACGATTGTTCAAAAGCTCATGGTACTAAAATGTAAATATTATTGAATAATCCAAAATTGTCTTACATGGAAATGGAAATTACATTGTCTAAATGAAATGTAAATATTGAAATAACTGAATTGAAATAAAACACTAAATGTCTCTTGCTAAAGCACTAGATCAAACTGCACCTGAAACATGTACAAAATAGATTTGGTCAACATTTGAAATGTTGGTGAGCATTCCTAGATTTGATATATATAGTAGGTTAAAAAGTTATACAATTCAAGTGCAAGCTACAGTGCAAATATGTAAACCATGTATCAAACAAATGAGCGAAATCAACCCTGTGACTGTATAATGTACTGTATGAACTGTAGTGTACTCAACCAATAAATGGATGATAACTTAACACTGGCCACGGATTCTCCGATGAAAAAGGGGGAGAATCAATCTAGGCGGTTGTCAATCCAAATAGCGCTATCCAATGTTAAGGTCGGCTTGTACCATGTTAATGATTTCACTAAGTACAAATGTAATCCACATGTAATGTCTAAGCATAAAACACGTTGTAAGCAATGCACATAGTACTAGAATTGTATTTGTAAAAATGTAAATTTGAATTTGAACTTGTAATAGTGTACATGAATCACCCCAAAAATGTATAAAAGTAAAAAGGGGATAGGAATACTCACTGTTCACGTAGTAACTTGAATTTGGACTTGGACAACGAAATATGGATTCGAGATTACTCCCAAATAATTAACCTAAAGTGATTGATCATGTGTGAGTGAAATGACTCTAGGATATATGTATTTCTAGGGCTTCGAATTGGGGATAAACGTTTATATGTTTATTAAACAATTTGTTTATTAAATATAAGAATTTTAATGAATAAATATACAAAAGTCTTTCGTAAAATTTTAAGTTGAATATAGTCACAACATAAGGTTTTAAGTATGAAAATAATTTTTATAAAATTATTTTCTTGAAAATAGCATATTTAATCTAATTATTTCAAATTGTCAAAATACGACTTTAATATCTAAAAAAATATTAAAATCAAAGAATTTCTGAATTAAAAATTGTATTTCTGTTCTAAATAGTTAGAAATAATTTATATAAAATTTTGGTGCAAAAATATTGAAAAATGAATTTATTATGAATTATTTATGATTAAAACTAACAAAAATTGATTAAAAATATTAAACAAATGGTTTTTCAGAAATAAAAATTATTTCTGAAATTTATATTGTTATACAAGTTTAGGATAATTTTTGTGGAATTTTATAAAATCGTTTAGATATTTTTATAGAATTTTATAAATAAAATAGAATAAACTTGTAATATTTATAATATATATTAAATAAATTATTTTTGGAAAACTAAAAATTGGGGGATGAACTTTATCATGTGAAGATCATATGATAATTTTTATAGAGTTTATAAAAATATTTTAGTATTTTAAAATGAATTTATAAGATATAATGATATATATATATATAAAGTGTTTGTAAGCAAAACAAAAAGAAGGGAAAAAAAATGTTGCTGATGGGATTCGAACCCCTGTGGTCCGGTTCACAAGGCACCAGACACAACCACTTGGTCCAGACCAGTGGTTGTGTTTGGTTTCAGTTTATCTAAAATAAATAACATAACTGGATTCGTGTTCTTCCCCAAAAATGTAATCGAGCCCTAGATTCTTTAATCGATCAATTCACACATCAATAACCCAATTAACCTTAGGGTTATTGATGTGTGTATGCCGAAGATTAAAACCCAACAAAAACATTGTGACTTACAAAGCTTATACGTGGTGATTGTTCGGTCAAACAGAAAAGTCAACTTCAAACAGAAAAACGCACGAACAGAAGTTTTTAAGAGAAATTAGAGGTGGAGATGAGAAGATCGGCGAGTGTAGCAGGTTTGGGAGTGTTCAATTTATAGTGAACGGGTCTGATTCGTTGGATTGGCAAGTTTGACTCGCTATTGAATGTTTGACGCGTCATAACCAAAATTGGAAACGATTGATTGTTAATTGACGAGTAGATTACGTGCATTATCTTGTAAATTCCATAGCATGAGCCATTTATTCATTTGTTTCCAATTTCGTGTTCAATTCAAGGTCAAACAATGAAACAGGGGGGGCGGTCACGTCTGCTACACAGCAGCGAACAACAGCAGTAATAAACAGGCCTTATATATAATTTCGTTTGGAATTAGAACAAGTATGTGTTGTAGCTCAAGTGGTTATGGCGTGTGTGTGTGTTAAAGGTTAGCCCGGTTCGATCCTGGGCAACAGCAGTTTTTTTTTTTTCTTTTTTTACACAGATAAGGTATGAGGGTTGGGCCAGCTCTCTTGGGCTGGACATGTGGTGATGGGCTCTGAAATAGGTTTTCAAGGGATGGGTTTAGTTTAGGTTAATGGGTTATGGATTGGGTTGTGGTTTAGTCTAGAATTGGATAAAAGGGATATTATTATTATTATTTATTATTATTATTATTATTATTATTATATATAAAAATATATATATATATATATATATAATGAAAAAGTGACGGATGTCACAATAGATATGAGTGAGGGGATTCTTACACTTCGGGTTGGGAACAACAAGTTGCACTACACAGCAGGTGGAAGAAAATACGTGTTTGAAGACCCATTTGACGTGGCCCACTTCATTGTTAAACAACTAGATTATCAATTAAAGAAAGCCAAAGGCGCAGCAGTGGCACCACCAAGGAATCAGCAGTAGGGCTTGACAACACAAAGTGGATAGATGAATACTGGGACAACCATCAGAGGACTGATGGAGAAAAAGAAACGGATGGAAGAAAAACACCATCAGTGTATTAGAGACAGGGAAGGAAGCAGTCTAAGCATCATACGTTTTGTCCAGCCAAAGACGTAAAACGTGGCGCTACCATGGAGGCAGTCTGGATCAGTAGCTTAGGATGAACAAGTTGAGAGGTTGGTGCATACGATAGAGGAGTTGTTCAAGAACCATCAGGTATGGTCGTTCACTCTTGATACTTCCTATCACCCAGGTATGCCCTCTCGCATTAGCACCAGTAGCTTGTTTTTATTTTCGTTACTAATAAATTATTGAAGTTCATGCCAATTGGTTTCACTCAAGGAAGCATTCGTGTTAAGGCAGCTGCAGGGATCGACTACACGCAGACCATTGGAGAACAAAAAAGGGAGATACTTGTTCCTATTGACTTGCCCACTTTTTCTTGCACACACACACACACACACACACAAATTACTATTATTAATTTAAAATTGTGTTCAAGAATTAAGTGTTGAAAACCGCAGATTAATTATTGGTATGTAGTGTCCATGTCTTTACAAAGTTTTGTTTAATAACAACTGTTGGGATGTTAACAGATATTATACAAAGGACAAAAGTAATGATTACTAATTTTAAGTTACTTTATTAACAATATTATTTTATTATTATTGTGTTGCAATTTTCTTCCACTCTATTGAAAGGACCTAAAGTAGTTTGCAACTTCATATTTACTTGAAATGCAACTTATCAAGCTGAAAATTAACTTTCTGTATAGTTACTTTCTTACTTTTTTATTCATCTTATTATATGATAAAATAAAATAATATGAAAATAATATTATTAGAAATTTATTATTAAATTATTATGAATTTTAAAAGAGTGATGTAATTTCAATTATAGTCATTTTTATCAATTTATTATGATAAAAATGTTATTTTCATTAATTTTCAACCGATGAAGACTCTTTGTGATTATTATGAATTTGAAAAGAGTGATGTAAAATTGTATATTTATTGTAATCTTTAATTGTAAAATTGTATTGATTGACAGTTGTTTGATAAAGGTGGATATCATTCAACAAATGTTTTAAAACAGATTATATACAAGTTTTATTACAAGTTTTGTTGATCTTAGATATTTTATTACAAGTTTTATTGTTATTGACTATATATATATATATATATATATATATATAGGGTAAGGATAATGTGGAAACCCACTCTTATAGTGAAAACTCTGGAAACTCTGACTTCCAAATTTTTTTTATTTTTGAAAAAATTAGGGCATGTAATATACATGATTTTAAGCATTTTGAGCCAAAAAAATCAAAAAAGCGCCGAGCACTTTTTTTTTTAAAAATAAATACATTTTCGACTAACACATGTTAAGCCAAACTAACACGTGTTACCCATTTTTTACCCGAAGACGGTTTTTATTTTATTTTTTTAAAAACGGCTCGTCGCTTTTTCGATTTTTTTGGCCCAAAATGCTTAAAATCATGTATGTTACATACCCTAAAATTTTCATAAAAAAAAAGTCGGGAAGTTAGAGTTTCCAAGGTTTTCACTATAACAAGGGTTTCCAATATAACCTTATACTATATATATATATATATATATATATATATATATATATATATATATATATATATATATATATATTTTAAAGTTTACCAACAATAAATTTGTTCGTTTAATTTAAGAATAAAATGTAAATTTATGGTAATCTTTTTAGTTGTTTTATAATAGTAAAAATATTTACATCTACCATTAATTACCGTCGTATTTTGCAAGTTTCCATCTACATTGTTGAACTGTATAGTGATCATTATAGTGCTTTAGGGCTATTCACTGGCTGTAATAATTATTACCTTGAAACTCGAATTTTGAAGTGACATGATATTTTTTACTTATATTTATTTATCAAAAATGAATATATACATATTTCTATTAATTAAAAAATAATAATAAATTAAGTTAATTATAAAGATTTTAAAAGTTATTGTTTTTTGTTTATAATATATGTTCTGTAAAATAAATGTTTTCATCATTTATTGAATTTCATTTTATTTGATTTATGTTTTTGTAAAATGCAATATAATTTAAAAAAGATAATATATGTTTATATTTATATATAAGATTTACAATTTTCAAGTATTTTTAATTCAAAATTACTTTTTTTTTTTTTTTGCAAATTACAGTTACTATAACGATGTAATAAACATTAGGAATTGTTAGTTTATTCACCATATAAAAAATTGAGAAATTCCCAATATTCATTTTCTTTTTTTAGATTTGAAAAGAACTATTTTCAGTTTAGAACTGCCCATGATAGATGGATAATGATATTAACATTATTTTTATTATTTTTGTTGTGTTGAATTCTCTTTCATTATATCAAAAATACATACAAAATATCAAAGGTAACTTCCAACTTTATGTTTACTTGAAATCTAACTGATAAAGTTGAAAACCAACTTTACGAATAATTAGTATATTTTTTATTATATAAAAGGGGATGAACTCCCAATATTTCATTTATCATCTCTATACATGTGTCCATCCAATATGCATAATGATATTTACTGTCAAATGTATTTCCACAAATTTTCGAAAGATTCTTACAATCAAAGGAAAATATATTACCAACAATCCGTTGGAAAGAAAGTTGGAATTCATGTTTTTCGTCATTCATACAATCAAAGGCAGGCATCATGAGGACTTCTCTTGCACTTCCTTGAGTGCCTAACACATGAGACTTCTCTTGCACTTCCCTGAGTGGCTAACAAAGAGATTGTCTTCTGGTAATGTGTTGGGTTCAATATTTCCATTGGAACAAGGAGATCAGAAGTTCGAGCTTGGTATCTTGCTGACGAAGAAGAAAATATAACCCAGCATATTTTATGCTTAGTCCCTAATCTATCACTAATAATATTTTTTCTAATAGAAAAAAAGAGATGTCTTTTTAATCTTTAGGGCTTTTAGAACTGGATCATATTTAAATAGTAGTTGTTGTCGTGTAATTCTTTTCAATGTTTTTGTTTCTGTTTTTGTTCCGATGATCCTACGAAGAAATATCATTTTCTAGGGTTTGTTTGCTAGAAGGATTTTTTTATGTTTCGTTGTATTTTTATGTGCTTTTTTGTAAACTCATATATTGTAACTCTATTGTCATTAAAGTAGTTTTTTTAAACATATTTGAATTTCTTCTTTATAAATCTTCCATTTTGTGTTTATTTTTGTTAAATTAAATATTTAATTCAAGTTATATAACTGTAATAATATGATTGAATCGTATAACAGCTGTTTTAAAGAAACTTTGTTAAAGATAAGTAAAAAGATTTTAGGAAGTGTTGAAAATCGCAGCTTAATTATTGATATGTAGTGTCCCTGTCTTTACCACTGGGGCTTGCTCGGTGGGTTTGGTTGGTCAAAAAACAAAATTGTCTACTATTAAAATCAACAGATGTTTGGTGTTTCGTAAAGAAATATTAAAAATGTAAATGTGTTATACTTGCCAAATTGATTGTTAGGACATTGAACATAATTATAATATTTATATTTTTAATTTAAACAGATGGTTATAATAACATAATTGACTTATATGTAAATATTCAGTTTACATATATTAAAATATTTGTTACATTAAGTATATTTCATGTCATTTCTTACAAAAGTTTGTAATTGAAATATTATTTATTTTTTAAAACTTAATAAGTCGTCAATAAAAACTATAATTTCAAATTTTATAGGAACAATAAAAGACTTCAGATCATTTGTAAGAACAATAGTTTTAATTGTTTAATTAATATAAAATAATAATGTTTTAACTTATGGTATGTTTCCATCTAGATCCTTCGTATGTACAGTGCTCATCAAAAACTTTTAGGGCTCTGCGGACTGTTTGTAATTACGAATGTGAAAAGACTGATCTAATTTAAATATATAGGTATTTTGTTAGATATTGATTACAAGTTAAGTTTGGAAAGTCTGTTTTTAAACTCTGTTTAAATCATCCTTTAGTTGAAAATTGTAATGTATCATAGTTGTTTTCAACACCCGTTCGCAAGTCATCAAATATTGTATACCTTGATGGTATAATAGGTTTATATTCGAAAATTAATATTAGGATATTGAAAATAATCATAATATTCATACTATTAATTTAGATAGATGGTTATAATAACTTAAGGTATTGTTATTTTGACATGATTTATGATTGTACCTGAAGAGCACTTAGAATAAATTTGTTACTTGGTATTAGTTCGGTTTTGGTTTATCATTTACTACACATATGGTTCTTCGTAGCAGACATTGTCTTTGAAAATTTGTATTAGTGACACTAAGAGTAAACTATATATAACATTATTTTATTAGTTGTTTTGCTAATGGTTTTACTATTGATGCACTGAGTAAAAAATCTTATTATAATATGTAAGACATTTTATCTCTCTATAAAAGGCAAGCAATTCGTCATTTCATTTTCCAAATTTATTTCTCTTCATTTATTATGATAAATAAATAAAGCTACCATCGATAAAAAATATTTTTTTTTCTTATGAAAAAAAAAATGGATAACAGTATAGGCTTTGATAATCAAGTTGAAATTGGTATTCTCGAAAAATTCTTACAATCAAAGGAAAATATTATTCTTATCACGATCTCTTTTACAGCCTGTCTAATTAGAGATGGGTGTATAGTGAAATAATATTTGTCTGATTCTTAAATAGTTAGAGCTATTATCTGTAATTATTTTTGTTTTTGTTTTTGTCTTCTTCAGGTTTTTTGGTCATTTTCTCTCTGTATTTGTATGTATTTTTCATTTTAATGGAAGAAATGTCATAGTAATTAGCATTACTTCAGTTTTGTATGTATATTGGATTTTTTTCGTTTGAATTCTTACGTTTTTTGTATTTTGGTGACTTTTGTATCGATATGGATATTGTATATACCTTTGTTAGAATTCTTACGTTTTTTATATTTTGGTGAGTTTTGTATCGATATGGATTTTTTCTTAGAATTCTTATGCGGTTGTAATAATATAAAGTTGAATTCTATAACAGTTTTTTGATTTTTTAATTTGTTGTTCAGTAAACAGATCATAGCCTTTGATTTGTTTATGTTTTTTATATTTTGTTTATAATAATTGTATTAAAAAAAAAAAGATATATTATTCGCTAAGTTTATTTTTAAGCAACAACTGTTTGTTATAACATTTGTATCGTTAATAATCAGAGATTACTTAAAGCTAACACATAAGGATCAATAACCAGGCATATCAACAGCCCAAAAATAATGATTACGATTTTGAAGTAACTTTATTAAAAACATTATTTTATTATTATTGTTGTGTTTGCAGTTGTCTTTCATTCTATAAAAAATAAATTAAAATTTCCATAACTAACTTCCGACTTTATAGTTTCTTGAAATGCAACTAATAAAGTTGAAAACCAACTTTACCATTTCAAACAGTTATTATATTTCAGTCTATAAAAGGGGATGAATTCCCAATATTCATTTTCAATATTCTCACTTTACATCTCTCCATTCAATATGCATTATGATATTACTTTTAATTCTTCCATAAATTTTTCGAAAGATTCTTTCAATTAAAGGAAAATAGGTTGCCAACAGTTGGTTGGTAAACTACTTCAAATTGATGTTTTCTTATGATTCTTTCAATCAAAGGAAAACATCAATTTATTATTATATCTATACATCCACTTCCTATCTTCAATGGTTAAGCTTTTTGGATCTGGATAATATTTACATACGAGCTGTTGTCGTGTACTGGTTTTCATTGTTTTGGTTTGTCATTTGGATCGATGATGCTGTGAAGAAAGATCAATGACTAGGGTTTCGTTGTTAGTAAGGTTTTTTTTATATTTCCTTGTATTTTTATTTAGTTTGTATGCAAAGGTCTTATTCTATATTTGTTTTTAATTAAATCTCATGTCTCTCTTCCTCAAAATTTGGTTTTTGTGAAATGGATCTTCAGTTTGTTGACTCTATCGCTCTGCTTTTCTATTCTTTTTACCGTTTATACTATTCAGATTGTTCAAATATTTGATAATTTCACATTTTTATTACAAATTAACAGTAAATTGTTCAGATATCAATAAATATAACCGTTTTTACTGTTCAGATTATTCAAATATTTAATAATTTCACATATTTTTATTAAATCTCGTCGGAAAATATTCATTTCTTCGTCAAACAGATTCTACATCACCAATTAACAGTTAACTATTAAGATATTAATAATATAATTGTTTCTGTTCAAACTTCAAACTATCTGTTAACTTATTATTTAATTACCAATTATTTAAAAGTTTTCGTTCAAACACCTGGTCGGAAACTTCAACAATCAGAAATCATCTAACTCGGAAACCCATAGATCGATTTCAAATTGTGGACTTCAGGACCGATTTGTTCTGTTCTTGTCGTTTAAATTCTGTGTAAGAAAACAGGGATACATTATCGGAGCATAGTGTTTGGATCGGGAGTAAGGGACGGACGGCAGCTCATTATTTTGTGAAAGAGGTTCAATCATTCGTTGTTATTCTCATCTACATTCAGGGACGATTTCAGGCCAAGTCTAATTTTACGACTGTGGATGCCAGCAACTTTTAAGGCTCCCACAAACAGGTTTAAGTCCATCCGGTTTCAGTAAGCCACCCAGGTGCTCTCGACTATAAACAAAACTATTTATATATACATATATTAAAGTTTGCTTAATCATCATTGTTATTGTCTGCTCTTTGTTGCTCATTTTGCATATTGTATGCCCTGTGTTGCCTAGTGTGTGTTGCTTGTGTGCTCTTTTGTATTTTTCAGGTGATTTGTGGTAATCATAGACAATAGGAGTCATGTCTTTTCCTTGAGACCGTGTCCTAGGACGAGAGGTGCACACAATGGAAATGAAAGGGGATATATTCTGCGTATTGCCTCTTGGAATGTTGGAACTCTAAGTAGTAAATTGTTAGAAGTAGTAGACGCTCTTAAAAGGCGTAGAGTAGGGATAGCATGCCTCCAGGAGACTAGGTGGAAGGGTCATAAAGGGGAGGTGCGCAACGGGCACAAACTATTGTACACGGGGTCAGATGGGGCTAAGAATGGGGTAGGTTTCCTAGTGGATTTGGATATTTACAAAAATGTGTTTGAGGTGATACGACACAATGATAGGATTATGGTGTTAAGGATAGTACTAAGAGAGGAAGTCGTGGCAGTGGTTTGCACTTACGCACCACAAAGTTGGTCTGGGGGATCGGGAGAAGAGGGAATTTTGGGATTGTCTAGATTTAGTTGTGAGGTCCATTCCTAGGGAGGAAAGAATAATTGTAGGAGGTGATTTTAACAGTCACATTGGTAAGGATAGCGATGGTTATGAGTTAGTTCATGGAGGTTTTGGTTTTGGTTTTGGTTTTGGTGATAGGAACGACCCTGGTAGGGATCTTTTGGACTTTGCTTTGGCTAACGACTTAGGTATAATAAACTCTTTCTTTAAGAAAAGGGATTCACATTTGTTTACGTATAGCAGCGGAGGTCATAACACACAAATTGATTATCTTATGATGAGGCGTGAAGATCGTCGATGGTGGAGGGATTGCAAGGTTATTCTAGGCGAGGCAATAGTAGCTCAACACCGTTTACTAGTGGCAGATATAGTCATGAGAAAAAGGTTGTCTAAGGGGGTTGAAAAAATGTGACCCACGATCCGATGGGGCAATTTGAAAGGTGAGAAGATAGCAGAGTTCAAAGAAAAGGTTGTCTCGACGGCATCGACTCCACTTGATGTGGACACAAACCAAATGTGGGAGGCTATGGCGACGACCATTACTCATGCAGCGACGGTGACTCTAGGGGTCACAAAAGAGAAGACAGGTGGGCATAAGGAGTCCTGGTGGTGGAATGAGGAGGTACAAACCAAAGTAAAAAATAAGCAAGGGAGTTTTAGGGATCTTTTGGGATGCACGAGCGACGTGGAACGTGAGAGATTGAGGGAGATATACAAAAAGTCAAAGAAAGAGGCGAAGAAAGCTGTGACTGATGCAAAGAACACGACCTATAAGAAGATGTATGAGTGCCTAGAAACTAAGGAAGGAGAGCACGATATGTTCAAGATAGCCAAAGCTAGGGAGCGTAGGAGAAGAGATCTAGGGGTAATAAAGTTTATAAAGGGAGAGGATGGACATGTGTTAGTCAAGGGACATGACATTAAGTTGAGATGGCAAACGTACTTCCATAAACTTTTCAATGGTGAAGGTGCATACCAGGACGAAAGCGACATCCCGATTACGCGAGGGAACAACTTTTTTGTAGGTGTATCACACAAAGAGAGGTGAAATCAGCACTTAGGAAGATGTGAAGGGCTAAGGCGGTTGGCCCAGACAACATATCAATTGAGGCGTGGAGGTGTTTAGGAGATGAAGGAGTCCATTGGCTAACAAACTTATTCAATCATATTTTTGAATCTGGAAGAATGCCAGATCAGTGGAGGAGAAGTATTGTAGTGCCTTTATATAAGAACAAAGGAGATGCCCAAAGTTGTGGGAACTATAGAGGAATTAAGTTGTTAGGACATACTATGAAATTATGGGAGAGGGTGATTGAGACTAGACTTAGAAAGCAAACTCAGGTTTCGGTAAACCAATTTGGTTTTATGGCAGGGAGGTCTACTACGGAAGCGATACACATTCTAAGGAGATTGATGGAAAAATATAGAGAGAAAAAGCGGGATCTACATATGCTTTTCATTGACCTAGAAAAGGCATACGATAGTGTACCTCGTAGGTTGATTTGGGAAATTCTAGAGGGTAGAGGGGTTCCTAGGAAGTATTTAGACTTAATAAGGGATATGTATGATAGGTCAGTGACTAGCGTTCGGTCGCCGGTAGAAGATACTGATTTTTTTTCCTGTGGAGGTAGGACTCCACCAAGGGTCTTCTTTGAGCCCTTTCCTTTTTGCTGTTGTCCTAGATGAGTTGTCTAAGATGATTCAAGAGACGGTTCCGTGGTGTTTACTTTTTGCGGATGATATTGTGTTAGTTGCCGAGAGTAAACAGGGCTTAAATGAGAAGTTAGAGGACTGGCGAGTAGCTCTAGAGGGCAAAGGTTTTAAGATTAGTCGATCTAAGACCGAGTATTTGTATTGTGATTTCAGTGGCGTAGAGAATGATGAGGATACCCAGATTACCATTGGAGGGCAAGTGTTTCCGCAGGTAACTAAGTTCAAGTATTTGTGATCGTTTATACAAAGGGATGGGGAGATCGACAGTGATGTAGTAAACCGCATTCAGGCTGGATGGTGTAAGTGGAGAGCAGCCACTGGAGTATTGTGTGATAAGAGATTTCCTGTTAAATTAAAGGGGAAATTTTATAGGGCAGCAATTAGACCTGCTATGTTATATGGGACGGATTGTTGGGCCATCAAGAAAACACATGCACATAAGATGGACGTAGCAGAGATGAGGATGCTGAGGTGGATGTGTGGGCACACAAGGTTAGACAGGATAAGAAATGACGTTCGTACAGAAAGGTTGGAGTAGCTAGTATATCCGATAAGATAAAGGAGGGGAGACTAAGGTGGTTCGGACATGTGAAGAGGAGACAGATGACGAAGCCAATTAGGGCGGTGGAAAACCTTAATGTGGAGGGGAGGAGGGGTAGGGGTAGGCCCAGGTTGACTTGGGGTGAGAGGATTAGGAAAGATCTAAAAGATTTACACCTCTCTGGGGACATGGTCCAAGATAGGAGTTTGTGGACACTTAGGAATAAGCTTAAAGACTGTTAGGATAGGTTCATAAGAGCTTTTAGATGTGGCATAGGAAATTAGATTTCACCCTCACTTTTTTATTGGTCTTTACACGTGATTGTCTTCTTGTGCTTTAGGGTTCTTTATATGTTATTTCTCGTTGTTTATCTTTTACTTTTGCCATGTAGTCTTCCCGCCATTTATGTGATATTGCTAGTTTAAATTATTATCCTCATTTTTTTTTTAGCCGAGGGTGTCTTTGGAAGCAGCCTCTCTATTCTCAGGGATAGAGGTAAGGTCTGTCTACATCCCACCCTCCCCAGACCCTACCAATAGTTTACTATTTGTGGGATTCACTGGGTATGGTTGTTATTGTTGTTATTTTTATTTAGTTTGTAAAGTCACATATTGTAATTCTATAATAATTAAAGTAGTTTTTTAGAGATATTTTGTATTTGTTCTTTTATAAGTGTTTGGTTTTTTATTTATTTCTGTTAAATTCAAAGTTTATCTACTTGGTTTATTTGTATAGTTGTGATAATTATAAATTTGAAAAGATTACACTACTAGAAAAAAGTCCTTTCTTGACACGCATTGCGTGTCAAGAAAGGGGTCTGATGACAGGGAAAAGAATGTCAAGGATGGCGGTGTCATAAATTTAACATGACATATTTTCGCGTGTCATCTGTTTATGACACACATTTATGACAGCATTTATTGACACACGTTATGACACTTTTTAATGACACACATTTTTATGACAGTTTTTAACGACACATTTTATGACAGAATATTATGACGTTCTTTGCGTGTCATAATTTTTTAATCTAAAAAAAATTCATGTAAAATTACATATTTACCCTCCTGGATTTATTGCCATTTTATTATATGCAAAATAATTAGCAAACTAATAACAAAAACATCATTTCATTATATAATCCGTATTTATCTAATTACAAACTAATCCGAGACAACGTTTAACGTTTACAAAAATATATTGTATCAACATTACATTGCCTTCAAACAAGTTTCGATCATTTGAAAATAAATGTTGCGGCGTAGCCTAACCATTCTTCGCGTACGACATCCATGTCCTCATCCCCATAATGATTCGCTCCTCCCCCAACCTGAGACAACAATAAAATTAATACATTAGTCGAGGCCGGCCAATTATTTTACATAAATCATAAAGCATCGCTACGTTTATTTTGCCTTAACTTACATTGCCCAATATTTCGACTCCTCCTTGCACTATCTCTTTCATGAATTTCATGACATAAAAACCACATTTTGTGATTCCCGTCTGGCATGGACACTACACATAAAAACCACAATTATCAATTTACAAGGTAAAAACAAAAATACTCTAGGTATTTTGGGGCTGAGTGATTGTCTCCTGATATTATAGAGAATTTATAATGCTAAAGCTGATGTGAGCTTAGAAAACTAAATCATGATTAATGTATAGCAAAATTCCAGCAAACTTAAGGTCTCCAAAAATGGATGCTAAATATAGACTTATTAATATCAAGAGTACAAAAATGAAAATGCTAAATACAGAAGTGACAATCTCTAAAAATAATTGATCTTAAAACTACTTAATCACTTAACCAAATCAACAATAAATGTAACAGAACCCAAAGCACCACAATATATTTACCCTAAACTTCATCAACGATCAAGAAAGGAATTTATTCACCACAAATCAAACTCCCTTAGCCAGCAGGTAAGAGGATAACACAAACAACATTAGAATAACAGGAAAACAACCACATACCAGCACCAGAAGGCTGCATAATCTCTTCCACCACACTGACAACGGACGTATATTTCCTACTAAACACCTTTGCGAGTAATCAAAATCTTTCAGAAGATCGCCAAGAGAACAGCATAGACGACCCGTTGCCTATGCACACTCAAATCCAGCGATTATAATGATCCAGCATAAGAGCGACCGAAAAAACGCCACTGGAACAGGAACCTTCATCCATATAGTGTAGCGAATACATTAGTAGAAACTACTGTACACATGTATCCACTGGTGAATGAAGTTCTAATGTGACGTATTTTCCTAATCTTGATTACGAAAGTACCACCACGTAAAAAATTTGCTCAAGTTTTAGAACTAGTCTTTTAACATTTCATGATTCTCATCTGATTCCAACCCAAAATGTGTGTTAGCGCGCAGGCACACACCAATAATGATGTATGAATTATAACATATGAAACGGGAAAAGACAAATACTCACCTTGGGTTTGAGGGCAGATACGAAGCCGGACTGATCCGGCAGCGCAATCCGAGTGTTGATGCAGTTAAGATATCAATACATAAGAGTCATTTTTAGATAGTGCAAAGCATGAAATGGAACCCTCGGTGTTTGCATCACTGATATCATTTGTCATCAATATACCACTAGCTGGTTGCCACATATGAGGTGCCCCGCTGGAAGTTGCCTAAAACAGCCAAATATCCATAATCCCCCAAACAAATCAAAATAATAATGGGATGAACAAGATTTAAGAAAATAGATACCTTCCCAGTAGAATTACCTTCAGTTTTCTGCCATTTCCATAGTTTATGAACAGCATTGGCTGCTAGAGCTAAAACTGCAAGTCCCAAACTTTGTATACATCAAAATTAAGCAAGAATCTAGAAAAGAAACAACTACCTCCTTTACTTGTCAGACTAATCGAATCCGTTCCCTGCACATACGTATCAAAATTAAGGTGAAATCAGTTTATTCCTAAAAAAACATTATATATGTAAATAAATAAAATAAAATAAAATAAAATGAACCTTGATAACAACATCCTCTGTTGTTCTTCCAACGAAACATGATCAAAATCCTCATTAAAACCCTCAACACTTTCCCACCTTCTTTCTTAACGACAACATCATCAGCCAGAGGCCTAGACACTCATAAACAGCATCAAAACAGTCATTATTATTATTATTATTATTATTATTATTATCAATTAATCGATCCTTACACCTAAAACTAAAATCCAAACACTTACAGAGCGATAAGTCTTCTGTCTTCTACACACATTCACAAAAGGAACAAAAACAAAACCCTAAAATAAAGAGGCGTGAAACAGTACCTGAAACGACGAAGTCACGAAGGTATGGTGACGGTGGTGGTGGTCAGGCGTGATTCATTACCTTCTCAAGAACATCATCTGGTTGTCGTGAGACGGTCTTAGGCGTGAATCGACCATTAACATTTCAATGAAGAATGAGAGTTGGGAGAAAAAGATGAGAGCAGATGTGTATGTGTGTTTTGTTATGAGAGAGAGGGGGGAGGGTTCATAGAGAGGCGCACCACAGAAGGGAGGGAATTTAAATTTTGGTGACAGAAAACAATGACACGCAAGTTTTTTTACCGTCATGTTTTTTAATTCTTGACAGAAAATTATTGACATGCAGAAAAAAATATCAAGAATTTATCATCTTTTGCCAAAGATGACATTTTTTTAATGACATACACTTTTGCATGTCATTAAATTGGTGTATGTCATAAAAAGAATGTCATTAAAGGGTATTTTTCTAGTAGTGTTAATATTATTTAAAGTTAAAAACAACTCATAAAATTGAAAATCAACTTAGGAGTTATTGGTTTGTTCATTCGTTCTATAAAAAATGGAGGCATTCACAATGTTATTTGAAGTATGAATATTGTTTTAATATTAAGTTTATTATATATATAAAAGATTTAATTAATAATTTCCAATGCTTTGTCACTTTTGCGTCATCATTTATGGTGGGGTTTTTCCTTCCACAGATTATTCTATCTGTTGCAAAAAATACTGAAAAACTTTGTTATGACAACAGCTGTTTTTACTGTCAACAGATGTTATAAAAAGGCCCTAAACTAATGATTATGATTTTCAAGTACTTTATTAACACTATTGTTTTATTATTATTGTTGTTAAGTAATTGTCTTTTATTATATAAAAAGTAAAAAAAAGGTCACAAAAGTAATTTTGAAATTTATATATACTTGAAATACAACTGGTAAGTTGAAAACCAACTTTACGAATAGTTTGAGTATTCACACTATAAAAGGGGAATAAATTCCGAATAATCATTTTCCATCTTTATATATTCGTTTAACTATTCTCACATACATCTTTCCATCCCATATGCATAATGATATTACTTTCAAATTTCTTTCCACAAATTTTCGAAAGATTCTTACAATCAAAGGAAAATTGATTACCAACATTTCGTTGGTAAAGAACTTTGAATTGATGTTTTTCGATGATTCATGGAGTCAAAGGAAAACATCAATGAGTATATATTTTATATATATTCTGCACCGGTTCCTTATTGTCAATCTTTAGGGATTTTAGATTTAATATACTGGATCTTGCATACTAAATTTGCAAAGATCTTGATGAATATATTCATGAATCTTCTTCATCCATGCATAAGTGTGAGACTCGTATTTCCCATTGGTCGTCACTAACACCTGGATGATCCTTTTATTCGTTAGGGCTTTTTGAACTGGATGACATTTAAATATATTTCGATGATGCTGGCAAGAAATATCATTCTCTATTGTTAGGTTGTTATAAATTTTTTTTTACATTGTATTTATTTGTAGTTTGTAAAGTCACATATTGTAATTCTATTGTCATTGAAGTATTTTTTTTTTAAATATATTTGTATTTCTTTTTTTATAAGTCTTCCATATTGTATTTATTTTCTTAAAGTAAATATTTCACTCAAATTATTGAATTGTAATAATATTGTTGAATCGTATAACAGGTGTTTGACAGAGACTTTGTTAAAGAGAATTATTGTTCTAAATACAAATTTGAGTACAATAAAACTGATTAAATAATCTACCGTTAAAATCAACAGATTATTGATCTTTAGTAATCAAACATTTAAAATTTAAAGGTGTTATAGTTGTTAGTAGCAACTGTTTCAACCAAACACTTGAATTTACATCTGTTATCAACGGTTTTTTTAACAGTGTTTCAAAATTCTGCTATATTAACGGCGTCTTTTGAACGACGTTATTAAATACGGTTTTTCTTTCAACTTTATATTTACCTCTTAATTTGATCATCCTCTTTTTTGTTTTGATATGTTTTGTTGATGCACTTTCTGTGGACGTCACTGTCGAATAGACTAGGGTTGAGTCTTGTATTGTATTACATGAGATTGTGGTGATCCATAAGGGCATTTTATGGATCTGATGCATTTGTAAAGATATAGGACAATACACAAAGTTCAGGTTTGACCCAAGGTAAAGGGCGAATGTGGAAACATTCCACATTCGACCTTTACAAAGGGGCGAAGGTGGAATTTGGTGTTGGACTATAAATAGCAATCTCATGTGTTGTTTTCATTTGTAGATTTGAGTTTATGCTTTGAATGCTCTCAAGGGGGAGGTCATGCCCGACCTCCCCCGGCCTCGAGATAGATGTTTATCCTACTGATGACAGTGTCTGTAACCGTTTCTGAATTTATACGAATCTGTGATGACTTTGTTATCGTATATTTCCGTCTCGTCTCGAATCTCCCGTCTGAAACCGAGTTGTTTTCGCGTAATCGATCCGTGGATTCGGTTTTTTACCGGATTCTCAACCACTTTGTATGTGCATGTATGGATCGTATAACAACAAAGAATGATCAAACAAGTTAGTTTTAGGTGCGGAATCCCTAAAACAATCACAAAATAATAGTCAAACAGATCAAAACAAGTAAATCATCATTTCAAAAGCTTTTCATTAATTAGAAACTCAATTACACGTTTAGAGATTGATACAAACAGGGTAAGAACGTGAAAAGAGCTAAATAAACTTCTAGAGAGAGAATCAAAAAGTGGAGGGAATAATATGACACAAAGTTACATTCAAAAAATCAAGCTTGACTATATATAGACTGCACATTCGCCCAAATGATTCGTGCGAATGTGCAGGTTCGACCAAACCAACTGGTCGAACCAAGCCATACATAAAAACTATTCACATTCGTCCAAAACTGTTCCTTCGCACCCTCTGATCTTCCTTCGACCAAACAAAAACCTTCCTTCGCACCTTTCAATACTCCTTCGCACCAACGACATTTCACAAAACATGTTTATTGTACAATCCGAAGCACTAGTCGCACAATTGCATCTACAAACTCCCCCTCGACTATTGCTTGGATTGCTGTCGACGTTGTTCGTCCATTCTGATGTTCATCAGTTTGATGTGTCGCTGAATCTTCTGTTCTTTAGTCAAAACCGGTTCCTGAAATTGCTTTGGCTTTGTCTTTTTCAATTCAGGCACCTTCTGCTTCTCTACAAACTTCCCGAGCAACTTGTCATAGTCACAACCAGCGTTTATATCATACGCAAAGCACAGAAATACCACACGTTGGTATTTTCCTGCTTGTTCAGCATCTTTCACTTCAGAATACATCGGATTGTAAAACAACATTATTATATCCTCATGTGAACAATTGATTAACCACATGGGATCAAAAATGTGTATTTTCTTGAAGTTCTTCTCTCCGTCTTTCAGTACAATCACAGCCTCTGCTATCTTCCAATCATAATACCAGCAAATAAAATCTTTGGCGAAGTGTTGTGGAATTCGTAACAAAGGAATCTTCTTCAACACTTGCGGTGGTTTATACTTTAACGTCACCTTGGGCATACCTGTAATCATATCAATATCCTTTTTATGAACAATTTGTTTTGGATATTGTGGTTCAAACAAATCCCACTTGGTTCGGCTTTCTCTCGTCATCTTTTCAGCAAAGTAGGTAATCTGACTATTTGACGCTCCCGTTAAACGGTGACGGCAAATATCACGAATTGCCCAATAAGGAAGAGTCTTCAAATGATGAAATTTATCAAAATATAAGATCCCCTTCTCCCACTTCACTGCTATGCATCTCAATTCCTTAACAAACTTCCAGGCCAATGCATGACCTTTGAAGATTCCACTATGAAGTTTGTAAAAGCTTCCTTGTATTTCAGCTTTCGGACGATTATTTTCTTTCTCTTTTAATTTCCTCAAAAACTCCTTCAAGCTCTCAGATTGCTCGAACCGTGGTTTATCATGCCCTTTAAAAATCTCATCCTCAAACACTTTGCTCTTCTCTTTAGCCAGTTTCCCGGCTTGGTTTAGCACTTCATCCGAGAATCCAGGAAATCCACAATCTTGATTATTCTTGAAATATTGTGGATATTCCTCACTCGTTATATCCTCCATTTCAACGTCTTCAAAAGCAGGAACGTCACGGTCATCAGAATGATTCTCGGCTTCCTTTTCAGGTATCTTTGGAATGTAATTATCAGCAAGAAACTCTTCCAAAGTCTTTCCCACCTGTTTGGCTAAACCTTCAAGTATCTCTTTAGAAATTGCCGCAGAAACCTCTCCATCTTCAAGGTCTGGGTCATCAAACTCCAATTCAAACAATTTATTGCTCGACTCGAATATTTCTGGAAATCTGCTTGTCATGTCAATCGTCCAGACTCGATCTGTGAGCATCTGGCGATACATGTTCTTGTCTTCTTCCGATAACGACTGCAGTTTATCATTCCAGAATATATCGTCATCAACATTTTCACCTGGAGTCTTAGAGCTCGACTCTCCACCCTTACTTGAATCACGCTTTTCATAAGTATACTTCTCAGCGTTGTCATCATCATCATCATCACTACTATCAAACGCAGAGCTGTTTCCATCACTCGATCCACCATCTGAACCTCCATCATCTCCATCATCTTTCTTCTTCTTCTTTTTAGAATCATTTCCAGCATCTTCATCAAGATCTTCATCTTCTTCTTTGTCAGATGGTTCAAAATCTACCTGCTCTTCTTCTCTTTCTTTATCTTCTTCACCAGCTTAAAGTAGAGGAGCTCGAGAGTACAAGTCTTTTATCAAATCATCCATATGCTTGTTACTCTTCTTCAGCTGTTTGTTCTCCTCTTTCAAGACAATAATCCTTCTGGTGTTTCGTTGCTCGTGCTTCAGCAACTTCTTGTTCTCTCTTTTCAACTTCTTGATTGTTTTCTTCAATACTTCATTATCATCATGGGATGTGACTACGACTTCCAACATCTTTTGATCATTTGTCTTCAATTGCTCGATCTCAGTTTGTTGTTTGTTGATAATACTCATCATCTCAGAAAACCTTTGATTCACAGCATTCATGATATCACTATCCACTGAAACCTTCTTCTTCACAGGCGTTTCAGCAACTTCAGGCAGTTTGCCTTTCCTAATCTTCTTAAGCACATTATCTAAAGCTTCATTAAACTGATCAACAGGTATATCATCACTCTGTTGTGTGCTCGAAGTAGTTGCAGTCTTTTGTTTCTTTGATGCTGGTGCAGTAACCGTGACTTAGAACTAGAAACTGGTGGAAGTTTCTTACCAGCTATGAGTGATTCAATCTCCATCTTTCTCTTTTGACTTGGTTTCTCTGGTTTCTTCTTCTTTGACTTTTCAGCTTGTACAGGTGAACCAGGAAAATCTTCATCTATATTCAGAATCACTTCATCTTCATCAACAGGAATTGGACTCTTATTCCCTTGATCTTCAACAGTCTGACTAGCAGACTCACCAGCCACAGTGGCCTTGGGCGTGGTGGTCTTTAACGTTTCAGTCTCCGAGTCCCAATGTTCGTCTTCTTGCGTCTCTTCTGAATCAATCGACGCTTCGTCTACAATATGCAAACCTTTCTTTGCCATCGTCTTGTTTCGTCTTGGTGTGCTCTTCTTCTTCTCAGGTTCAGACACAACCTCTAACCTTATCCCTTTCTCCTTAACCTTTCCACTTTTAGCACCGACATTAACAACCTGTCTTTTGCGCTTCGCATCTGGATCAACAGGATGTAATGGGTTATCTGGATCAGAATCACTGTTCGCATGTCTCACAAGCCCTTTGCCTGGATCTTTATAATCAACTCTTGCTAGATGTCCAAATAAACGCCTTACTGGTGGACGTTCATTGACCGACAATCCTTTATACGCCTTCATCCTAGCAAGTGTATTAAGTGACATATGTTCCTGAACAACAATATGCTTAGGATCTCTCTTCAAGTCTTTATACTTGTTATCAAACACCATCTGGAGGAAACGAGGATATAGTAGAAACTTCAGATTCCTCGTGCCGTTTACAGGCTCTAACAAGTGTTCCATCAACATGCCTGAAACATTGAACGGTTTGTTCAATACCAAGGCTACCATCATAGAGCTGATACTCTTGCGCATCAAGTCATATCCTCCAGCGGCTGATCCGAAGACATGTATCAAAACGTGTGCCAAATATTTGAATTGAGGGCACAGTTTTCCCTTGTGCAATGAACCATCAGTGATTGGTCCATTGTATTTCATTCTCAGGAAACACTTTCGTTGATCCATGAAACTAAACTCCTTAGGATTTGTCTTCTCATCTTGTAAGTTCAAAGCTTCTCTTAAATCCTGTTCACATACGATAACTCTTTGTCCTTGGATCTTGCTAGTCAAGCATGACTCGTAATTCCAGAAATCTAGCTTCGCTCCTGACCAGAATTCTTGCATCATGTCTCGGTAAATGATAGTAGGTGTAGCAATCGCGTTAATCACCCTACATCTCTTCAAGAATTCAATGATTCCGACAAACTCCGTGTGCTTTTTAACTTCTCCGAGATACGCACAACAATTATGCGCATTCTCGAAGGCTAAAGGCTCTTCAGGAACTTTCCTAGCAGGTTGTGAGGATGATCCAGCTTGCTCAGTCGTCTTCTCCTGCTCGGACATGGTTTAATCTGCAAAACAAAACAAAGACACATGTTAAAAATCGACAAAAATTCAAACCTTGAAAATTTTGGTAATTAACATTCTCATTCGCCCAAACGGGGGTGCGAATGAGAAAAACCATGGTGCGAATGAGAAAATTGAATGGTATGAAAGTATGAATTTTGGTAAAAAGTTTCATTCGCCCACAATTTCTTCATTCGACCAGTTTGTTATCTCCTTCGCCCACTCGAAAGGGTCGAAGGAGTCAGTTCATATTTTTGAATTTTCAATTTTGAAATTTATGGTTTCTGATCATGTTCTTTTGATTTGTATAGCAACTAACAATGCCGATTAACCATTCTAGACTAACAGTTTCATCAATTTGTCATTATATCTGTGTTTTCAACTAAAACTAGGGTTCGAAACACAAATGATGATCAATTGATCAATCTGTTGGTTTTGAATCCATGGTTTATGGTTTTTCTCCCCCTAAAACACATATATAATGAATCCCAATCATCAATTATAACAATGAACTTGATTAATATCAGTTTTTAAGACTTAGGGCTCGAAACATAAAAACAGGGATTAAGCCTTGGATTCTGAATGATAACCTGTAAAAGATATTGGAAAATGATCAGTGAATGTAGACGATTACAATGATATGTCACAAAATATCAGTGCAACAAGGTGAGGTTAGAGTGTACACCACCGCGAGTGTTGAAGAAGATTCCTTTGTTACCAATTCCACAACACTTCGCCAAATATTTTATTTGGTGGTATTATGATTGGAAGATAGCAGAGGCTGTGATTGTACTGAAAGACGGAGAGAAGAACTTCAAGAAAATACACATTTTTGATCCCATGTGGTTAATCAATTACAGACACTGTCATCAGTAGGATAAACATCTATCTCGAGGCCGGGGGAGGTCGGGCATGACCTCCCCCTTGAGAGCATTCAAAGCATAAACTCAAATCTACAAATGAAAACAACACATGAGATTGCTATTTATAGTCCAACACCAAATTCCACCTTCGCCCCTTTGTAAAGGTCAAATGTGGACCAAAGTTCACCTTCGCCCCATTGTATAGGTCGAATGTGGAATGTTTCCACATTCGCCCTTTACCTTGGGTCGAACCTGAACTTTGTGTATTGTCCTATATCCTTACAAATGCATCAGATCCATAAAATGCCCTTATGGATCACCACAATCTCATGTAATACAATACAAGACTCAACCCTAGTCTATTCGACAGTGACGTCCACAGAAAGTGCATCAACAATCTCCCCCTTGGACGTTGCTGGCGAATCCTAAACACACCTAGCATCTTTAGTCAGTTATTGTTGAAGTATCAGACACATTGTTACATCAACATTTTGAATGGAACAGACCTTACAAAATACAGTTTTTATTTTAAACACTAGATTGACTCTTTAATTTGATTTTTACCAAACAGAGTATAACAGTTGCTTTGTTACCTTTTTTGGTTTTTAGTAAACAGACCTTAAACTAATTGTTTCCAACATGCACACAGATAGTAATAAGCAGATGTTCTCAAAACAACAGACGATGGGATAAATAATGTTGTTTTTAATAAACAGAGATTAACATTTAAAATTAAAACGTACATAATAATAATCATATCTACTATACAAAACTACTTAATTAAAATTTCAAAAATCCTTTGTTTCTTTTTTAGTATCTCCCTTGAAAGATCCTCTTTTAATTCCGTCAAGGATTATTTGATGTTGTTTTCGATTTGTAGTTGTTGCGTCAAATAGTCTTCTATCTTGTCTCTTAAAGCACTTGCTGGTTCATGCAAGGCCATATCTAGTAGGGCAATGTTTTCCCAGGATTGTTCCATAATTTTTTTCTTCAATCCTCTTTACTTCATTGCAAATATTTTCATATTTTCTCTTTTCTGTTAGTGACCAAGCACTGGATAAAGACTTAACATGTGATGTATCAGCAAAATGGTAGTATGATCTATTTGCCATTTTTGTAGATGAATTTTAGAATATGTACTGTGTGAAATTTATAGATAAAAATTTTCGTCTATTCGTTTTCCAAAGTCTTCGTGCATTTATGTTTCACACATTAACCCAAGTATAATAAATATTCTACCGTATGACCTTTCATCTTCACCTGTTGTCAGTCTATAAAATACTAAAGACATTCGAAAGTTTATAATAAACGATTTTAATTAGTAATATATTAACATTTATATCTTTAGTGTTCACCAATTGTATTAACGACAGCCCCAAGTGTTAACCATGAAGATGAAATGAAGGACTTTGTTCTTAATCAAATTACACGACAATACTATCAAGATTTGAAGACTATAAGGGAGTTGAAGATTTGTTTGACCGTTTGCACTCGGGCACAGTTGAGCGAGACGTTTTTCAATGGATTTTGAAGTCAATGCCTTCAACTGTTGTTCGTGATTTGTCGCTATTGTGCAATTCAGAGTCCGATATTAAGGATGTAGAACTTTTGGCAAGATTCAAAGATCTACTCGCACAGCTTGAAGCTTCAATGGAATTGAAGCTTAAGTTTATTAATTCATTTAACTAGGTGTGGATACCATCCATCGCATATCAATGAGTTAATACGCATATTGAGTTTCATATGCCTAAAGTGCTTAAAGTTCAAGAACAAAAGGAATTGTACCTTCAAAGGAATTGAAGATTAAGTTTATTAATTCCTAATGTATATTCGTATGTATAAACCGATGTTATGAAGATGGAATTCATAATGTATATTGATGTTTAAAGTTGAGTATATTTGTTTTGTTTAACGTTGATTAGATATGGTTTTTTATATGTCGCTACATATTGACTACAGGTTTTTAATCCGTCTGTAGAGTTTTTGTTTCTTTGTTGTTACCTTTCAGTTATTAAACATCTGATCAGTGTTAAAAGATATAAACAGTCGTTGAGAAACAACGGTTCTCTCAGCATACGTTTGCATTGTTGACGTGTCGGTCAATAGGTGGTTAATGCAACAACTGTTTGAAAGAAACCGTTGAATTGACAACTGTTGGATCAGTATTGATCTTTGTATGAACTTGCTAGTGAACACTTAAGTGTTTGGCAAGTTCTTTATCAGTTTTAGCACAGCGGAATGTTTTAAGTTAAAGCTACACTTATCAATAGGAGTTATTACTCCCCCTGGATGTTTGAGAAAACTAAAGACAAGTATTTAATGAGAATCTAAGTATTGAATGAGAATGAATACTTAAACAGATTCTCAGTAAATGAAATGGAAATAACAGTGATAAGCTTTGAAGGATTTCTGTATTAAAAATCAATGTCTAAAACAGAGGGATGAACCCATCTATTTATAGACTTTACATATACATGAACCTTGCCAAAAAGCAAGTTCAGAAACAAGTTGCAATCTTGGAACTCGTACAAAAAGTTAAAGTAATACTAAACTAATAAACTACTGAAACATAAGGCGGTGGAAAGATTCTTGAACAAGTGCTGATGAATGACAAACTACTGATGAGTAGTTTGTCTTTAGTAGTTCTTCAGTGAACTGTCTGGTTTGAACTTCAGAACTTCTGATGCATTTCTTCTTCAGTACTTGTAGAATCCTTCTTCAGTACTTTTGTCTTCTTTCTTCAGTAGTTCTATACTTAGAATATTCTTGACCGAAGTGAATTAGACTTAGGTTTCCAAAAGTGGTTTCACCAATCCTCTTTGTCCTAACAATCTCCCCCTGGATTGATGAAGCCAAAACCTTTCTAATTCCTTTATTGTCTTCTTCTGTCATTGACAATTTTCCATATTTCCTTGAACATGGAATTCTTCAGTTGATTTAGCTGCTCATCAGTGAGAGATCCTCTTTGGGGTTCAAGATGTTGGATTGTAAGCAAGTCCTGAGTTGATAGTTTCTTTAGTTCATTTATCGACTTGTAGGCCTTGCTTGTGAGGTCTCTTCTTGTCACTAATACTGAGTTGTCATCAGTAAAGGACCATCTGGTGATCAGCACTTTAGACTTGTCAAAGTCTGAAGTATAGGGAACCATGTTGGTCCCTTGGGAAGTTCCTGAGTGTTAGATGTTTTCAATTTCAATGACTCTCAGGTGGGATTCACTTCTTTCTTCTTGTTGCATCACATCAGGTAGTTGGAAAGTTGGTAAGTGATGTTCAGTAACTACCTTAGTGTGCAGTTTGTCTTTGATGGTCTTTTGGATTTGGTAGGCAAATGTAGAAGGATCCCTGAACTGTGTTAACAGAGGCTTTTCTTAAATATCAAAGTCTGAATGGACTACTGTGTTTCCTTCTAGTAGTACCATCTTGAAGTCAGTCTTTGTATTGTCCTCTGTCTTCTTTTTCTTGGTAGCAGGTCTTGTAACACCAGAAGTTCTAACTACTGAAGTTGATACTTCAGAAGTTTTGAACTTCTCTGGATTAGCAGCCTTTGCAGCCTTGTATTTTCTGTAGGTGTCTAATAATCTTTCTCCTTTCCACTTAGACACTAAGGCTTTTGAACCATACTCATTTGCTACCAGTTCTTCAATCATTTGGGCTCTCTTGGCTTTCCCATCTTTGTTTGTTGCAAGTTTGTGTGCAACAAGTTGAGCTCTTCTTGTCAGCTCATCCATGGAGAGTCCTTTCAGTGAAAAGGCTTTAGTCTTGCTGTTCTTTGTAATGTAAGACACCAGTTGTTGTCTTTTGTCTTCTTCAGCAATTTTTTCAAGGTTAGCCTGCCTTTGTAACTCTGCTTCATAAGCCTGTAATTTTTCATTTTCATTGAGGCTTAAGTCATCCCTTGCTTCCAAAGTATTCCATATCTGATCTTCCTTGGCTTTTCTTTGGGCTGCAACTAAACTCTTCTCAAGAAGTTCCTTTGATTCAGAGATTGGAGAAGGGTTTAGTACAGTCATTGTGGTAGTGGTAATTGTAGGCCTTGGAACAGGAGTTGGTTGAGTTTGTTCAATTGGTTTGGAAGGCTGTTCTGTTGGTTGTATATTGGAAGTGTTAACTTCTGATGTGTTGACAACTACTGAAGGTTTGTCAACTACTGAAGGATTGTCTTCAGTACTTTCTGAGTCATCGTCAGAACTTTCATCAGCATCAGAAGTTCCTTTATTATGGCCTTGGGATGTTTCA
This sequence comes from Ambrosia x helenae, assembly GCA_030844895.1. Classification (NCBI taxonomy): domain Eukaryota; kingdom Viridiplantae; phylum Streptophyta; class Magnoliopsida; order Asterales; family Asteraceae; genus Ambrosia; species Ambrosia x helenae. The sequence goes on from CM061234.1 coordinate 105,309,616, forward strand.
GCTTCTTCAATTTCTTCTTCAGAGACACCAAATTGTTGAGCCAGTTTTTGTCTTCTGGCTTTGTCTTTGAGTTCTCTTTCTTGGAGAGCCACTCTTGCTCTTATTCTGGCTTCGAATGACTCCCTTGGTTCCTTAGTTTTCTCCCCCTTTTTGGATTCATCAATTTTGAGTTTGGAAGGATGAGAGAAAGTACCAGTGAGAATGGCGATCTGTTTTGAATTGTGGTCAATTTTGTTAGACAGATTGTTCATTTTTGTCTTGATCACTTCAAATTGGTTCTTGACTGACAGCTCCAAAGCAGCTGTGTAGGTGCTTAAGTGATTGGTTATAAGTGTGTTCATCATATGGTATAAGGGACCATCTGGGCTGCATAGTTGGTTCAAGTCTATGCTTGTTGACCCAGGGAATTGGGTAGGAATTTGTAATGAGAGGTGTGTTTTGGGGTGATCTTCTTGTTGTACAGAAGATGCCACTTTAGGGGAATCAGGGATCAAGTGGACTTTAACCTTATCTGGTGTGACCAGATCTTTGAGCTTAGATACACCAGGTGCAGGACCTTCACTAGCAGCCATAAATTCAATGTTTGGTTGTGAATCATCATCCAAATCAATGGAATCATCTGAATCCCTGATTACATCCTCAATGAGGACAGTATCAGTTACATCATGAGCTGAGCCCAACTCAGTTGTCTCGTGTACCTCTTTTTCTTGGTTCAGAGGATTTCCTACCTCAGGCATTAAGCCTTCATCAGTAGTTGCCACAAATGAGGTCTTAGCAATGTTACTTCTTTCCTCAGATCCACCACTGGGTGGTATGTGAGTAGTAGCAGCCTCAAATGTACTTAGAGTTTCTAAGTTTGGGCTTAGAGACCCTGGTTCATCCTCATCTCTTGGGTTAGGGCTTTGAGTGTCCACATCCATGTCAAGTTCTGAAGCTATGTCCCCTGTTTGATGTTGTTGTTGGGGACTGACATGTTCGGATGGAATTATCTCTTTTAGCCCAGAGAGAAGCTTGGCAATTTCAATTTCTGGTTCAGAAGTTTGGGGTGCTGGTTCAGTAGTTTGGGCTCTAGGTTCAGCAGTTTCAAAAGAAGGGTCTATTGGGATTGTTTTCTTGAATTTCTTTCTTTTGAAAAGGATTGTTATTGGTGCTCTTGGTGGGGTTTGAGATGGATGAGACTGAGAGGATGTTTCAGTCACATCTTTATCAAGTGCAGATTACACATTAGCAAGTTCAGGCATCTCAACCTCCTGAACTGCCTTTCTTTTTGGGTTGGTGGGTTTTTGTTTTTGTTGCTTGAGTTTCTTGGCCTTTGGGGGTGAAGGTTTGGAAGATGAGGGTTCCATGGGGACTGTTTCTGGTTCCCCTTGGTCATTTTCTGGCCAGGCAGCCGGTTTGTTGTGCCTTGAGTATGCTTGTGAGGACAAAGGGTTTAAAGTTGTAGTTTTACCCACAAGCACCTCTTCTCCAAGTTCTTTTATTATGCATTGCATAATAAATCTTGGGTACAACAAAAATTTCTTTTTAGTATTGAGATGATGTAACACCAACTCATTAAAGAAAAGTGATGATGCCCTGAATTTTGTTTCATTCAATATGGAATGAAAAATAGGTTGAAAAGTTGAGGGCATCTGATCATAAGATCCAGTTTTTGGACTCAAACATATAATAATATAATGAAACAGCAGTTTATACTTTGGTTCAAAATATTTCTTAAAAATTGTAGCATGTGAGAGAGTACCTTGGTAACCACACTCTGTCATGGTTAAGTGAATCTCCGAGTTTGGAAATTGGTCTGAGGCGTTTACATCATCCAAACCCAGCCTAATCGCCAAAGTAGCCGGTGTGATTGCCATTCTTCTCCCTTGGATGGTTGAGTTGAGGGAGATCACTTTGTCGTTCACCGTCACCGTCTCTGCGTTTGCCCAAAACTCATTTAGAGTTTCAGTGTGGATTTGAGGGTCGATGGTGAGGGCGGTGAAGTATTGGGATTTGACGACCAAATCAATGATTTCGTTGTATTGGGACCAGGCTTCAAGTTTTTTGAAGTAGCCTCTTTGATTGTGTCCCTGTTTCAGTATTAGAGCCATGTGGTTTGTGTGTGTGTGTGGATCGAACAGTGCTTTTGCAGGTTTAGGTCTTGAGAGTGTTTTGTGAGAGAGACGGAGGGAATTTTTGCTTTTTGAAAGGATAAGTGTTGGAAGAGGTATTTATCAGAAGTTTATAACCGCCTAGGTCAAACTTCTGATGTGGGAAAAGTCTGATTTACCCTTTTTGACCAAACTTCTGATGAAGAACAATTATCATCAGTAGTTCCCACTTTCTCTTCAGTAGTTTGTTAACAACTGATGAGAATGTTTTATAAATACTTTATTCATAACTTCTGAAGGTTATTTTATCAGAAGTTGATCATTTTTCAGAAAATATTCCCATAGTGATGTTTTGTTCATCAGTAGTTTCTCTCCTTTTGTTTTTCAGAAGTTTTCAGACTTAAAAACAGATGTAAGTGAAAAATGAAAATATGTGTAGAAAAATAAAAAGAAACACTTACAAATTTAGCATCCCAAGCATGGATACTAACTTCTGAAATGTTGATGTGTCAAGGGGTTTAGTGAATATGTCAGCTATTTGATTAGCTGTTGCTACATGTTTCACTTCAATCTTGCCTTTTTCATAGCAATCTCTTATGAAATGATACCTGATTTCAATATGTTTAGTTTTTGAAAACTGAACAGGATTTTGAATGATGCTAATGGCAGATTTGCTGTCTACAAGCAATGGTGTCTTGGTCTCTTTGATTCCATAATCAAGAAGTTGATACTGGAGCCATTGTATCTGTGATGTACAACTTGCAGCTGCAATGTATTCAGCTTCAGCAGTTGAAGTTGCAACAGATGTTTGTTTCTTTGATTGCCAGGACACTAGACAGTTTCCCAAGAATTAACAACCACCAGATGTTGATTTTCTTGACATTTTACACCCTGCATAGTCACTATCTGAAAAAGCTGATAACTTGGTATTGCTTGAAGCAGGATACCAAATTCCAAGTGTTGGAGTTCCTTTCAGATATCTGAAGATTCTTTTAACTGCAATGAGGTGTGATTCCCTAGGAGCTGATTGATATCTAGCACAGACACATGTTGAAAACATAATATCTGGTCTAGAAGCAGTTAGATATAAAAGGGAACCTATCATACATCTATACATGGTTTGATCAACCTGTTTTCCTTGATCATCTGGTTCAACTTGTGTGGTTGGTGTCATGGGAGTGGAACATGATTTACAGTCTTGTAAAGAAAATTTGATCAATAATTCTTTAACATATTTTGATTGATGTATAAAAGTTCCATTTGTTTGTTGTTTAATCTACAGTCCCAGAAAGTACTGCAGTTCTCCCATTGTACTCATCTCAAATTTTGATTGCATGAGTTTCTTAAATTCATCACACAGTTTTGTGTTTGTTGAACCAAATATGATATCATCAACATATATTTGAACAAGTAAGACATGATTTCCAACATGTTTGATGAAAAGAGTTTTATCAATGGAGCCTCTTGTGAAGTTATTTTTGAGCAAAAGTTAGAAAGTGTTTCATACCAGGCTCTTGGAGCCTGTTTGAGCCCATAAAAAGCTTTGTCTAGCTTGTACACCCACTCAGGATGAGAAGGATCCTCAAACCCAGGTGGCTGACAGACATACACTTACTCTTTTATTTTTCCATACAAAATTGCACTTTTAACGTCCATTTGAAAAACTTTGATTTTGTTGGAAATGACATAGGCCAGAAATAACCTGATGGATTCAAGCCTTGCAACTGGAGCAAAGGTTTCATCATAATCAATTCCTTCTTCTTGAGAGTAACCTTGTACTACCAGTCTTGCCTTGTTCTTTATAATCATACCAGCTTCATCTTGTTTGTTCCTTAAAACCCATCTTGTGCCAATTGGTAGATTGTTTGGTGGTAAGGGACAGATTTCCCAAACCTGTTGCTTCTTGAACTGAAGTAACTCATCTTGCATAGCTTCCACCCAATTTTTGTCTTTGAGGGCTTCTTGGTACTTCTTAGGTTCCAACTGAGAAATGAATGCTGAGAAGAAGCAAAAGTTGGAGAGCTGGTTTCTTGTGAGAACACCTGATGCAATATCACCCATGATTTGTTCAAGTGGATGATCTTTGTGTTCAATCAGTTGTTGTAAACCACTGACATGTGTAGGTGGCTCTTGTACTTCATCAAACAAACCACTGAGGTTAATAATATCTGGTTCAGCTGTTTGAACATCTTCAATAGTTGTAGGAGCTGAAGCAGATGTTTGAGTTTGTACATCAGCAGTTGTTGAATCAGAAGTTTGTGAAACTTCTGATGGTTTGAAAGTTGACTTAATGACTGTATTAGGAGTCCATGGTGCTGGATCCTCATCATCAAACCCTTAATCACCATAATAAGTAGGTTTAGATGAAGTAACAGTCTTTTCAGGTCCAAAATGGAAGTTGTCAAGGTCAAAAAGTTCAGCAGAATGTGCTGGAATAAGAGTGTGTTTTGACTCATTGAACTTGACATTCAGTGTTTCTTCTACTATCCTGGTTCTTGAGTTAAAAACCTTGTAGGCTTTTCTAGTGGAAGAGTAACCAAGAAAGTAACCTGAATCAACTTTAGCAGCAAACTTTGAAATAGAGTCTTTAATGTTTAGAATGAAACATTGACATCCAAAAGCCCTGAAAAAGGAGATAAGGGGCTTTATGCCATGAAGAACTTCGTAGGAAGTCTTGGAGTGTCTCTTGTTGAAAAGGACTCTATTTTGAACATAACATGCAGCGTTAACTGCTTCTGCCCAAAAATATAATGGTAGGCCAGAATCAGCTGACATTGTTCTTGCTCCTTCAATTAAGGTTCTATTCTTCCTTTCTACTACACCATTTTGTTCAGGAGTTTTGGGAACACTGAATTGTCTAATAATCCCTTTAGACAAACAGAATTCATCCAGAGTTTTATTCCTGAACTCTGTCCCATTGTCACTTCTAATGGCTTTGACAGACAGAGAATATTGTTTCTCTACTTGTAGAATGAAGAACTTGATGATTTCAGCAGCCTCATCCTTGGAAAATAAGAAGAATACCCATGTAAATCTTGAATAGTCATCAATGATGACCAAGCAGTACTTCTTCTTACCAAGGCTCATGATTTTTACAGGCCCAAATAAGTCCATATGGAGTAGTTGAAGACATGCAGTTGTTTTTGATTCTTCAATAGACTTATAGGAGGACTTATGCTGTTTTCCCTTCAAACAGGATACACAGTGTTCTTGACACTGGTATACTTTCAAAGGTAGACCTCTGACCAAGCCCATTTTTGTGACTTTATTTATGGTCTTAAAATTCACATGGCCAAGTCTCCTGTGCCAGAGATCAGTCTCTGAAGTTGATGCCTTTGAGAAGAAACAGGCAGTGTTGTTCAGTACTTTGTCCTTTTCAATGTCCACTGCATAGACATTGCCACATCTTTTGGCTATCAACAAAGTATGATCTTCAATGATCTTCTCTATCAACTTCTGGCCTTCTGGTGATATGATCTTGCATGTTGTCTTTGTGAAAAAGGAAGAATATCCTTTATCACACATTTGTGACACACTCAGCAAGTTGTACTCAAGGTTTTCAACCAGATTGACCTTGTCAAACTGTATTTTTCTAGAGGAGACATTGCCATGTCCTAGCACATATCCCTTAGCATTGTTCCCAAAGGATACAGATCCTTCTCTTTGACTGATAAAATTGTTTATCAGGTATCTGCATCCAGTCATGTGCATTGAGCCTCCACTGTCAACATACCAAATGCTATTTAAGCCTCTGGAAACTCTCTGCACAAAATAGCAAATTAGTTAGATTTGGGAACCCAAGCCAGTTTGGCTTTGGGTTTGCTCTTGAGAACATTTACAGTTTGTTCTTGACCAAGTTGAGGAATCCATGTCTTTTTGGCAATTGATTTTTCATTAAGAGCAATGGTGGTATCCTTTTGAGGACCACCATCAACTTTGGTCATCAGTAGTTGTACCATGTTCATGAGATCTTTAATCTCAGAAGTTTGTGAAACTGCTGATGATTTAGGTCTAACTACTGAAAGAGAATTTTGAGAAAAAGATTTTTGTTGAGATTTTGTCTTTTTCAGAGAAAAGGTGTTTTCTGGTTGTTGTTTCTTGGGATAAAAAGTTTCTTCATAATCATTTCTGATTTGTTTTCCCACAACCAGTTGTTGAATTTTCTTGTTGTACTGAATACCTTTTATGTATCTGCAAAATTCTGTCTTGTGGTTGAACAGACCACAGATTTCACATTCTTTTGCCTTTTCTTTTTTATTTAAAGACAAATTTCTGACTGTCATGATTGGTTTTAGGTCATCAGTAGTTTTCAGGTTCTCAACTCCTGATGTAGATGAAACTACTGATGGCTTAAAGTAAGAATTTATCAGTACTTCTGAAGAACTTTCATTGTTTGTTTTTAGAAAGTTTTCATGAAAAGATGTGCATACTTTCTCTTCAGAAGTTTCACATGAAACAATTTTTCTCCCATCTTCAGTAGTTTTGGGGGAAAAAACTGTTGGTGTTTCAGTGTGATTGTACCCTATGCCAAACCTAACATTTGAAGCACTTTGTTTGTTTAGCAATAGTTGGTACCCCATACAAGATTCAACCCATTTTTCACAAGTGACCTTGGTGTCAGCAAGCTCTTTTCTGACATTTCCTATGTCATTTATCATGATTTTAATTTGTGCTTGGGTTTCAATAGCAGTGTTAGTTAATTTAGAAACTTCTTTTGTTTTTGCAGCAAGTTTTCTTTCTAAATCACATTTCATCTGAGTGAATTTTCTCTCAGAGTCATTTGCTTTACCTTGTAAGTGCACATTAGTCTCTCTTATGAGAGCAAAAGATTCTTTACAAGAAGTTGAACAAAGTTTTGTCAAAGATTCTTTTGATACCTATGACAAGGCAGATTTTGAGGTGCATCCCTCAAATGCCATCAAGGCAAAGTTCTTTCTGCCATTGTCAGGCTCTCCCCAGTTGATGTCAAACATCTTGTTGTCTGCATCAGGGTTACACTCAGTAGTATCAAAAGGAAGACTACTCCAGTCAACATACCCTGAAGTAAATAAACTTTGTTGTGAGGGTTGCTGAGTCTGTGGAGGTTGTTGAGCAGCTGGAAAGGGAGGGATTGATTGTTGGCTCTACATCTGTTGAGCAGGCATCTGTACATATTGTACTTGTGGCACATATTGGTGTTGTGGAGCTTGTGCCTGTACAAAATGTGCACTCCCCTGTGTTCCATTATTCCTGTTATAACTGGGGTTAAAATTATTTCCAGACTGAGATTGGTTAAAGCTAGAGCTTCTACACTCTCTAGCAAAGTGTCCCAACTTTTGACACTTGTGACATCTAAGTTTAGATTTGTCAAAACCAATTTTTGTGCAACTGTTTAGTCCTGGAAATTTCCTTCCTGACCTTTAGTAAAATTTGTTTGTTTTTATACTCAACATGGCCAGTTGTGTAGAATATCCATTTCTTCCAAGTCATCACTGCTGAAATTTTTTAAATCATCCATGATAAAACACATGTTATTAGCAGTTTGACTAAAATCATCATTGTCATAACCTGGGAATGATCTTTCAGATGAGATCCCAACAGTTATGTCAATATGGTCAAAAGATCTAAAACTATTTGAACAAGTTGGTGAGTCTTGTCCTAATAGTGTTGTGCTACCTAGTAGATAGTCATCAGCAGTTTTACCAGAACTTTGTAACTTTTTCTTTTGATCAATTTCTCTTTCAAAAGTAAGTAATCTCCCATGTAGTTTTGTAAGAGTGAGGGAGCTAAAGTCTGGTGAAGATCTTAAGACTATAGAGTATGTTTCCCATTTTTCAGGTAAAGACCTTAAAAATCTATGAAGCATAGATACAGTTGTGTAGGTCTGACCATTTAATTTTAGCTCAGATATTAATGAGGAGAATCTTTCAAATTGTTGAGTTAAAGTTTCCCCATTTATGTGAGCAAAAGTTTCATATTGTTGAGCCAGGATTTCTCTGGTGTTGGCAGTCCCAAAGCTCTTTGGCACTATCACAATGTAATAGGCCAGAGTAGATTTCATTTGGGAGTGCCATTGCCAACATAGAGAAAGCTTTAGCATCAAGCTCAAGTTTTAGGAAATCATCATCTGTATAGTCTTTTGGGTCTTTTGTTATTTCTTCTTTAGTTTCAAGATTGATATTTACTGGTTTGTGAGGACCATATATCACAGATTTCCAGCAACCAGTGTTGGTCTGTGATAATTTATGTGCCATTCTCCTTTGCCAGATATTGTATTCATTTCTTACTAGCATAGCAGGTTTATTGGCAGAACCAGTATTATGAGGATCCATTTTAAAGAGTATTGATTTGTCAAATATCTCTTAAAGTGATGGATGTTGATAAAAGTGAACTTTTAATCCTTTATTGAATATCAATAAGAGCCTGTGTCTGATTCTCAATGTGTTAGATTGATATGTGATCAGATAAACCAGTGCTCTGATACCAATTGTTGGATCAGTATTGCTCTTTGTATGAACTTGCTAGTGAACACTTAAGTGTTTAGCAAGTTCTTTATCAGTTTTAGCACAGCGGAATGTTTTAAGTTAAAGCTACACTTATCAACAGGAGTTATTACTCCCCCTGGATGTTTGAGAAAACTAAAGACAAGTATTTAATGAGAATCTAAGTATTGAATGAGAATGAATACTTAAACAGATTCTCCGTAAATGAAATGGAAATAACAGTGATAAGCTTTGAAGGATTTCTGTATTAAAAATCAATGTCTAAAACAGATGGATGAACTCATCTATTTATAGACTTTACATATACATGAACCTTGCCAAAAAGCAAGTTCAGAAACAAGTTGCAACAAGTTGCAATCTTGGAACTCGTACAAAAAGTTAAAGTAATAATAAACTAATAAACTACTGAAACATAAGGCGGTGGAAAGATTCTTGAACAAGTGCTGATGAATGACAAACTACTGATGAGTAGTTTGTCTTCAGTAGTTCTTCAGTGAACTGTCTGGTTTGAACTTCAGAACTTCTGATGTATTTCTTCTTCAGTACTTGTAGAATCCTTCTTCTATACTTAGAATATTTTTGACAGAAGTGAATTAGACTTAGGTTTCCAAAAGTGGTTTCACCAATCCTCTTTGTCCTAACAACAACTGTTTGAATTAATAGTTTTTTGCAACCAGATGTTTTAAAAATCCTGCTTAACTGATGTAATGAACAGAGTTGCGAAACGAACAGACGTTGAATTACAAACCGTTTAGTAACAAACGATCTATTGCGTCAGTGTATTATTAACTGATGTTGTGAAATGAACAGAGGTTACTAAATACAGTTTTTCTTTTACCGATAGATGGAGTGTTTTGTAGGTTTTGGTCTGCCGACGCGTCAGTGGTTAGCGTAGGGTGGATAAGGGTTGGTTAATGTGCAGGCAATCTATTGGTTGGGCTTAAAGTAGGTTTTGATCCTCCCGTGTGTTTTCACTCGGGATCTAACCTAGTATAATATATAATTGATAGAACATGATGCAACTTAAGAAAGACAAATTGTAAAAGGTAGATTAAAAAGTAATTGAGACGTGAAACTTGGGACATAAAAAGTTATAAGAGGGTAACTATAATCTTATGTAACGCCACATTTTAAAGCAAGTGTTTTTTCTAAGTATTAACAAATATGGCTCTTATATTAAATGTTGCACGTAATCTTTTAATACAAGTTGTAAGTGTATTATTCGTACGTCTACAACTAGGGATAAGTCGTTATAGGTCGTTGGATAAATTAAATGAGTTGTCTATAGCTCGTTTTATTTTGTAAGGGTGGTTTGGTAATTTGATAGGGGAGAGTGGTTTTTCCTAGACACGAATGGCTTTAACCATTCGTGTGGAATTCCAAGCGAGTAGGTTTAAGCTACTCGCACCACCCACTCGTATCCCCAAGCCCATTTGACCCTAGGGCCTAAGGTGAATGTCAGCTTATACAAATACCAAAATTGTTTAGCCCTTAGAGAAATTGTTATGTTAGAGAGGTTTTTGAGGTGTTTGGTGGTCAGATTCGTTTTGTAAGCACTCGTGCTTTGATTATTAATCGAATAACCATTTAAACCATATCTGACAACTCTGTGTGTGTGTGTGTGTTGATATATTTGTCACCAAAACCAAGACCTGAAGATTCCGCACTCACGCCTCGCACAAACCCAATTAGTCTCATTTTGTTGTAGTGTATTCGATAGAAACCCTAAAAACGTTAGTTATGTCACCATTTATCTAAGTTACTACTAATAATAAAAAAACGCTCCACTCTTTCTTTCTTTCTCTCATCCCCTCTCGCTTAACTCGTCCCTGTACACTAAAGCAGGGACGAAGGATAAGAAGGGCTAGTGGTGGCCCTGGCCCCCTGTTTTCTGGTGCAGTGGTATAAATTTGCGATTTTCATAGGTAAATTGAGTCCGGGTTAAGTTCGGCCCTCACCGATTTGCCACTACCGATCGAAAAAAATTGAGTCCGGCCCCCACCGATTCCGAAACCAAGCTTCGCCACTGCAACTAAAGGGACACATGATAAACATCCCAAGAATGCCACATGGGCTTAAAAATGTCCACTAAATGACTATCACCAATGGACCCTTGGAGGCCATTACCATTGAGTTCATCCGTCTTAAGAAGCCCTTAAGTGATTTGTTCTTGCGTAAGGGCGGGGATTTGCCTCAGTTCATTCACTGAGGTAAACCCAAAATAAAAGGTTTTGTTTAAATATAGTGTTTAATGTGCAAGTGATAAGATGAAAAATTATAAAGTATGATTATTTGTAAAGTTAGAAATTAAATTGAGGTTTTTAAAATTTTGTAATGATACTTTGTGGCAAATTACATGACAACTAAAGGCGCTAAGGAGAGAGGCACATAACATTTGTGATCATCAAATAATCAATTTCCATGTATGGAACTATGGAAACTATGCTAAACAAGCAAAATAATCACATGAACTCAAAAAGGAAACCATGTATACATCCTGAAGTAAAACCAGCCCATTTCAATACAATTCCCAACCCCCATGCAATCCCTATTTAGTGTGTGTGAGCATCATGTGAATGAATGTGTGTGTGAAAACTGAAAAGCCATCTAATCTAATGGATTAGATTGACCCCATGAATTGAAAGCTTTATCTTTTCATGTATTCAGACTGCTTTCTTCAGAAAACAGAAGCCAGCCTGCTTACAAAAGGACTGCAAAAAGTCCATCCTTTCTCCATTCATTGTCCATATCACAATATTCAAGGTTTGCCACTTTCTTTACCACCCCCTAACTCCACATTTACTACTGACATTTACAATACATACAAGACAAATCAAGTTGACAAAAGCTAAAGTTGTAAATGTTGTGGAGATCTTAGGGTAAAAGGGTCATTTTGTCGAGAAGAGTCAATCATACGAAGACGACTTTGGCAAAAGTAAAACAATCTATTTTGGTCATTTCTTCAATAAAGATGGGATTACTTCGTTATGATGTGAAAGGAAATGTAAAATGTTACCTTTTATCATAAGAGTTTAAAATCATATAACATTAAATATCGAGTGTTTTGTAAAAGTATGTATATATAACACTCATTTGGAGGGGTACTTTATTTTCATAACAAATGAACAAAACCTATATACACGACTAGAAATTTCCTACACATTTTTTACCGCATACCTACACCGTTGAAAATCCTAATTTAGCAACAACATACGGGTACTTATAGTTTAAATAGACTAAGTTAAGTTATGAAACAAAACCGGACTAATTCATGAATTGTTAGTGTATAATAATACACATGAAAATACATGTGCGAATCGTGTATATTTCTTATGCATTTACACAAAATACTATCATTAACATGTTTTTTTTTTTTTTTTTTTTTTGTAATTAAAGTACACACATTATACAACCATGTGTAATGGGTATTATATGAGCATGAATAATCATGATAATGCCCCCAACACCATCCTCTATATGGGATAAAAAATATGAAAAGTAATAACTAAAAAAGGTAATAAGTGGCTTTATGATTATGATAATGATAAGGGACATCAACAATTACTTATGTTCTGATCAATTATTAATATGACAAATACTACAAGGTTAACATGGTTCTCACAATCAATGCAATGCAATCCTATACATATAACCAAGTTACTATAATTAGTAAAAAGATTATAAATAGTAGACTACTATTCTAAAACATTACTAGATTGGTAAAGCATGTAACTTTACTCAGAGCAAACTAATTAATGATGATCAGAAACAACTAAAAAACCCTAATAATAAATAAAAATATGAAACAAAGATTAACCGAAGCAAATGCTTCCCCTGTGTTCTTTAGTTAATAACTACATACATAAAAGTAGAGAATACAATTTCCATTCAACAATACAAAGATCAGAAGTTACTCAAAACCCTAATTAAAATTCAATAAAAAGTTCTAAAAAACAAAAGCTCTCATAACCATTTTCCACGAACCAATAAAAACATTTGTTTCAATAATAATCAATATGGCTGCCGTGCTGTAGGTGCCCAAATAACATCTGACGGTAGATGAGAGCTATACATAGACATCGTATCAGCCGCAGTGGTAGACGGCGGCTGATGATGATGCTGAAGTTGATGCGGATGCTCTCCTCCGCCAGCTGAACCAGTTCCAGCTGGCGGGGAAGACCTCTCACCACCCGCATCAACCGACCCACTCGCTCCGCCCGAGGTTTCATCTTCGGACGGCAGTCGATGATACATCGGGTTATTAAACGACGCCGCGATGATGTAAACCGGGCCCGCGGATACGAGCGGGCCGGCCACTGCTCCCCCGACTATCTGCCCTTGAGGACCCGCTAACGAGATAGTAAACCCGTTAGCAAACGCTGCCACGTGTCCTGAACCGGATGGTAACACAGTAGCGGATAATGATAAGATATCGAACCGGCCGTGGAACGTGACGGTTCCACCGGTCGTGGTAGCGGTTGGTTGACGAAGTGACACGTTGCTAACGGTTCCTGAACCGGTTAATATACATAAACCGGTGTTACGTTTTCTGCAGTATTTGTTAATAGCGTCGATAATATCGGTTGCTCCAGGGAGCTCTAAAACATATGGGGACATAGCCGGGTCGGCTTCACGGGTAATAATAACGGGTGGTTTGGGTTTATTTTTGGAACCAGGTGGGCGTCCTCGTGGTCGTTTGACGACCTCGATGGACGCCCCATCGTTGTTGGCGTCTTTTTTGACGCCAACGCCAGAGCCGATCACGTGCGAGGGGCTGCGGCTACGGCTGTCAGCCTCTTCGGACGTGTTGCTAAGTTGGAATTGGTGGGCAAAGTGTTGTGGGGGTGGTGGTTGGGGTGGTGGTTGGTGGTGGTGGGGGTGGGGTTGGAATTTGGAGAACATGTTAGGGTGAGGGGTTTGGGTTTTATTATTATTATCGTCACGAAATTCGCCTTTCATGTTATTTTTATATAATAATATTTAGGAGTAGTAGTGTTTATTTTTTTAGGAATTTAAGGGGTATATATTTGAGGAGAGAGAGAAAGATCTAGAGAGAGAGGGAGGTGGAGAAGGGGGTGGCGGTGGGTGAGCTTGGAATTCAAGTAAAGATTGCGCCGCTGGTTGAAAGGTAAAGTGGGCCCACACATGGCACAAGTGTGTGTGTGAAAGAGATAAAGGAAGGAAACAAAGGTGTGATATTTATGATTATTGGTTTGTGATTTTTTTTAACATCGAGGGATGACGTGTCATAACCGTGAGATCGAGCGTTGTGTCTAAGGTCGACTGCTTGATTGTCGTTAGCCTCTTGACTCTTTCAGATGTGTGGAAACCTGACCTCCACCCGCTTAAAAGCATGACAGTGGAATAATCGGTAACACCTCGCATCTCATCCGAGTCAAAACCGGCGCCTCCAGTTTTTACTAGGGGTGAGCATTTCGTGGTTCGGACCCACAGGAACCTTGGACCCGACCCGCAAAAACATTGGAGCCAAACCGTTTTTAATATGTGGGTCGGTTTCCGGTTCTAGATTTATATGAATTATCGGTTCTGGGTCTAGTCGGTTCCAAACCCACGGTTCTAATATAAGAACCACAAGAACCGTTTGTATTTATATTTAAAAATAAAAACTAATCTTATTTAGTTTTTTCACTATTCGTTTTTACGTGTTATTGTAATCGATTTCATGTAATGTTAATACAATATTAAAAATATTATTTATAAGAATAATAATGTATTTTTCTTGAAATATTTTTCGGCTTGATATATATACATATATGTGATATATTATATAATATATATTATATCCAAATTTGAAGTAAATATTTATGTATGTCGCTCTGATGTGTGTGTGTGTATTTATGATGTATACATAACAATTTCAGATAATATTTCGAATGATGAGAATGCCAAAACTGTTACAAAAACATAAGTCGAGAAACGAAAAGTGAATTAAAAAAGAAACTCATGGGTTATTGTTAGAACCATATGGAGGAATTCTTTTACGAGATTGGTTATAGAATAGGAATATGTAATCCTCTAAAAGTGGCTATTACATTAAAAGGTTCTAGAGGGTCAGACCTTTTACCCGACCCATCAGAACCTTTAGGACCCGGAACCACATAGCCTTTTAAGGTTCGGTTTCGTGGTTCCTAATTTTCACAATAAAAGGGTATGCGGTTCTGGTAGGTCCGGGTCGGGTCGGTTCAGGACCCTTTGCACAGCCCTAGTTTTTACCCTTTATCTAGATGACGCAGAAAATAATGGAGATCGGGAGTGGAAATTGAACTTACGTCACAAAGAACACCAAGTTTTTCCCCAACAACACTAGTCGTTGGCATTTATGGTTTGTGATTTATGAAAGTAAATTTAAAATGTATGGCTTTAATTAAATCAATTAATGCTTGTTAAGTTAAGCATTTAATTATTATGATTGATATTTCTTTACGTTGTTAAGTCGTGGACCCGGTTAGTAAGATCGGTGATAGATGAAACCGATCAAGAAAACTATAATTCCTTCGGGATTAGTTGGTGTTTTTTTTTATATTATTCTAATTGTTTTTTTTAAACGTAAATAAAAGTTAGAACCATGTTATTGTCACTTGGACATGATTTTATTCACATATAATTTTCACTAAAGTGTGGTAGCTAATAGAGTACAAGATTGATTGATATGTAATTATAGTATGATTATTGTAATTATAGTATGAAGTTGGTGAGGCGATCTGTGGTGGACCTAGAGGGGGTTGAGGGGTAGCCCGTGTTACCTCTCACCTTTCTTCTAGATCCGCCGTTGGAGACGACTCACGAAAGAAGGGGCAATGCACCAATAGATCGGGATAGGCTATTTTAGCGGGCATGATTATAATGATCTAGCAAGGGTGTGGTACCATTATGCTTGGTCTTATGTATGTGTCGTGATTGACTGATTCACTTGTTAGCACAAAATCAATAGTTTAATATAATAAAAATCTCCAACTTGTCATGTTTAGATTTTCGTTTGTTAATTAACTTCACACTCGCACCAACTTAAAAGCTGTTCAAGTAGCTTAATACCAATCAAGGTTTCAATCATCTTATATGACATTGGCTAAAACTTTCAAAGAAAATTGTTCTTATAAAACCATACGTAATGGTGCGCGAATTGGGCGTGAAATGCTCATTTTGGCGCCCCGTTCACCCAACTACACCGCCCCCTCCATGTTAAAGGGCCGCTAAAGGCCCTCGCGCGAAATATTTCGCACAGCTTCTTCTCTTGCCTAGCCAATCACATCCTTCCATGTCATTTATATTTTTTTTCATTTTTTTCATTCAAATATAATATTAGTTATATATTTGAATAAAAAAATAGCCAATCAGAAAAATGTCCCTTTTATCCACCAAATTTCATCAACCATTACACCTCTTTGCCCATTTCAAGTCCCTTTCACCCACCAAAGTGGCCCCACATGCCAAGTGTTAAAAAATGTCCATTTCACCCACCATTACACATGGTCTAACTTATTATTTTTAATATCGGTGACTCCCCCCCCCCCTAGGGATGACAATGGGTCGGGTTTAGGTAATCCCAACCCCTAACCCGTTTAGGTATGCTTGTCCCAAACCCGACCCAAAACCCGTCGGGTTTGTGTCAGGTAATTACCCATCGGGTATCGGGTATACCCGCGGGTTTCGGGTAAACCCATTAATTTTTAAAACTTACCCATTGAGTATATCCGACCAAAAACCCGACGGATATCTATTACGTAACTATTAACCAATTACATTTAACATTATTAAATATATATGTAAATGATTACAATGTATAAATATAAAATAATTAAATCATATAAAAATATTCAAAGACATAGATAACAAAGATAACAAATAGTATACACTAATTTTTGTATTTTTTAGCACAAGATGACAATCTAGATGGACAATTAGATATATTATGCACACATATTTAAAAAGATATATTAGAAATTATATTGGGTATCTAATCGGGTAAATGGGTATACGTTATCGGGTAATCGAGTCGGGTAAACGGGTATATCATCAAATCCCAAACCCGCGAAAAAAATAAAAACTAATCTCATACCTGGACCCATACCCGATTACCTGACCCCAAACCCGTCCCAAATGTGTCGGGTTTCGGGTTTACCCATCGGGTTCGGGTTTACCCATCGGGTTCGGGTTTGATTGCCATCCCTACAAAAGCTAATCACCGTGATCAACACAATGGTAAAATGTCACTTATGCCCGAGAATGCAGATGACGCTCATGATTCGGCACGCCTCCACTACGGTAAAGACCTTGGCTCAATCAAGAGCAATTTTACTCTAGACGAGACTCGAACCTATAACCATCACATTGTAAAATGATTGGGCTAACAATGCACCAGAAGATCGTCATTGATTCAACTAGCTACAATTATATTGGATGTCGGACATTTAAAGTTTGATGAATAATTTGTCAATACTTTCAGTGAGAAAATGAGTTATAGATAAACTGGGGGTTTAAATTAAAAATTGATACATAGAATTTAAATAATTAATGAATAAAAATAACTTCTAAAAACTTATATAATTGACTAGTTTTTATCCCGGGAGCGTCCCATATTGAAATATATAATACTAGCTGATTACCCCGGGAGGGTCCCGGGGTTGAAAAATCTAATTTTACGTGATAACCTATTGCAAATAACTCAAGTTAACTAATCACAAAATCTCTTAATCATTGCATGTTCATAGTATTCTAATCAGTAATAACTCATATTCCCTAATCTAAAACTTAATCAGTAATCATCTAAAGAATCACTTATGTAAGCTGCAACTATTCAAAAACTCATCACATCTCTCTAATTTCTCACATTCTAATGACTCTTATAATTCCTAACCTAATCAACTAAACAAACACTTAAGTTGGAAACCATTGCATCTCATTATGCCAAGTGGCATAATCAAGAGATGGTTGAGGCCACAATTGAACGCCACGTCAGCAACTATCAATTCTTCCTAGGAGCGTCTCGGGGTTGAAAAATATAACCATTCTAATAATACTAATACTAATAGTAATAATTATTACTCTTGTAATTAAATAAATAAAAAAATAACCTTGCTATAAGCTGGCACCATGTGTTGCAGTGTTGCGCGATTCTTTCTCCTAGCTTCTCTTGATGAAGTATACCTAGTAAATTCCAATGATAACATGGCGATTGGGCTGATTTTCAACATCGTAGATAAGAACCTAGTTTAAAAGAAAAAAAAACATGATTAATGAATTACATGAACACTTTGTGTGTTTTTTTTTCTGTATGAACGAAACCCCACAAAAAATAGTCGATTTTTTCTCCGTTTTTTATATAGCACTATGGTACTAATTGGAAAGATAATAAAATGCTCGTTAATTTAGTGTAATTTTTTTCTTTAAAAAATCTCGTATATAAAAGATATAAACGTTTAAAAATTATGGAAGGAAATATGAGAGATAAAATTTTAAATTTATTTTTAAATTCTTTTTTCCTAAAATAACTCAATTTAATTAAAAAATGAAATAATTCAAAAACACCAAAAACACTCAATTATTAAGCCACGTGGCACTCTCAAGTGGGGGTTGAGACCTCCATTGCACGCCACGTCAGCATATACGTTTTCTTTTATATATATTAATAGATTACATAACAAAATATCTAATATGACAACATAATTAATGACTTGCCAATATATGATTAATGAATATTATTATTATTATTATTATTTATTTTAAACAAATCTCTGTCATAAGTTATTATATTCTAATATAAAAAAACGAATCTCTACGCCGGGGTATAAATCTAGTGCCATTACAAAATATTATATAATTTCAAATGAATTCGGAAATTTGTAATCCATCATTCTAAAAAGAATGTTAAATAAGGAAAAAAAAGTTATTTATTGAAATATCGAACGCATTAGTCTAAGAGTTATGTGATGTGTTAAAAAATTCTTGGGTATATGATCGGGTATATAGTTCGGGTATTTGGGTATGTGGTTTCGGGTAATTGGGTCGGGTATCACCTAATCCAAGGCTCGACCCAAACCCACAATTTTTTTTAAACTAATCCCAAACCTGACATAATACCTGTCGGGTTACAAAAAATAGTCATTTTTTTCTCCGTTTTTTATATAGCACTATGGTACTCGTTGGAAAGATAATAAAACGCTCGTTAATTTGGTGTAATTATTTTCTTTAAAAAATCTCGTATATAAAAGATATTAACTTTTAAAAGTTATGGGAGGAAACATGAGAGAGAAAATAATAAAGGTTTAATATTTACATTTAGTAGATGAGGTATTTAATGGATTACGTTAAACCATATTTAAACTATATTTATTCTTTTTTTTTAATTGGTCTAGAATTGCCACATCACATCCTATGTGGCATCTCTCAAATGAGAGATTGCATAATATTATGACATGTAGGATTATTAGCTTTGCAATATATATATATATATATATATATATATATATATATTGTGACATCTGTCACCCTCGTCTTTCATCAAATTGACAATAATAGCCCTTTAAATATTTCCATTATAGTCCCTGAAAGTTTCGTCGTTTTCAATTTAATTTTAAAACGAATTTAAAACTTATCATTTATATATTTCTTATGTATCGGGTATAAGTTTTAATCAAACGCGTATGTTGAAACGTATTCGTAAAAGATTTAAAAAAAAATAGTTTTATAAAGTTTTAAAAACATTTTTGGGTGAATCTAGTTAACTTGGTTAAGTTTTATAAAGGAGAAACTAACTAACTCATAATATAATTAACCTAGTTATAGTTAAGGGACCAAAAGTGACAAAACATGAAACTTCAAATCTGAAATCCTCTCTTCCCTCTCTCACGGTTTTCCGGCAGAGGATCCGGCCACCGGATTTAATTCCGGCCAAACTCAAATGGGTTCTTATAACCGTTTAAACTCATTTTAATCATTGTGAAGCGTTTCTCCCTTCATTCTAAACCGTTTCCACTCATTTTAAATCATTCAAAGCCTTTAATAAACGAATTTAAACCGGGTTATTATAGTAACCGACCGGTAATAAAAGAATCGAGCTAAAACGTTTATTTTTTCTTAATAATTATATAACTGAACACACTAATTGTTTTCTGCTCCATAATCGCTCAAAAACCACGTCAAAAATGCATCTAAATCTCGTCCAGAATGATCAATTTCGTCTTTTTTTGGTTCGGACCTTGAAGCCCGGTTGCGAGCCATACACGATCTGTAAGTCTCAATCTTTAGTGCCGTTTTACTCCTTGATTATTCCTTAACGAAAGCCCCTTATATCTGCACTGTTATTGTAGGTAAATCGGGTTATTGAAATTGGGGGTTAGGGTTAGGGTTCTTAGGTTGAATTGGGGAAGAAGATGAGTAGGAGTATTATGTTAAATATCATTAGCTTACAAATAATTCAACAATCCTAGACTTTGGTGTAGTGGTTTATGTGTGTGTTGGCCTTAGGAACCACTCAGGTTCAAATCCCACATAAAGCACCTTTTCTTTTTTCTGATTTCTTTCTATTTGTTATTACATTATTAATATTTTTTTTCCTTATTTTAACCATTCAAAATTCATTTAAACTTAGAATATTCATAATAAATTCATTTTTGCTCCAAAAATTATGAAAATTTAGGAGTAGCTCCTTGACACCTCATGGAAAATTCCCACACTTTTAATTTCTGGAAAATGTATTATTTTTATATTTTTATTGAATTTATTTGTTTTAATCGTATTTAATTGATTAAAAATTCATTTTTAATGATTTTAATCTCAAAATTTTAGGATAATTATTTCTAAGCATTTTAATCTGAAATAAAAATTATTGGTTCAGAAAACATTTATTTTATTGAGTTTCCTATTTTTAGTCATTTAAACATGATTTAATCTCATTAAATCAGTTTTAAATATGAATAAGTTTATAAAAATTATGAGAAAATTATTTTCATTAATTTACATAAGAAAGCATCCAATTTCTATAAAAATAGTATTTTTGAGTCATGTCTTGTATTATTAACATTATTTATGTTTAATTAGATATAATTAAACATTTATTTATTTATTTACACTATTTAAACATCTATTTTATGAATATTTTTCTTATAAAATAGAAATGTCTTATGATTGAAAGTCTTTATTATCATTGATGGATTTTTGAGTAACTCGTAACTATTTATTTCAATATTTATGATTATTGTATTTATTTACAATAATAAGTTAAAGTAATCAACTAAATTATTTTGTCTTAATTATTTAAACATATTTTTAACTAAAAAAAAAACTCAATTCGTAATAATTATATTATTTAAACCACATTTATAATCTTTTATATATTATTTGTGATATACAACTGTTACATTAACGTGACTTATCATAAAAACTCTACTTCCCCAAATCGACTTAGAAAACCCTAATGCCTTAGACCCTAGATACCATAGACTTTTAGACATTTCCTTATTAGCACTCTTACACGTTATAGGTTGAATTCCTCGGAATTCCCATTACCTAGCTCACGACCGCTTAACTTGGATTTTGCTCGCTTTCGCAAACTGTGAGTATATCTTTTCCCCTTTTTACTGTTTTACTATTCTGGGGTGACTCATGTACTTACTATAAATTTTCTATTTCATTTTACTAAAATAGCAATTCTTATGTGTGTTTGCTTGTGTCATTTTGTGTATCTATGACCTGTCAAATCATTAACCGTTGCGGCCTGACATTTCAATGAATAGTACTATGGTTTATACCCTTGTGACTCTGTTGAGAGTCCTCGTCATTGCTATGTATTACATTACTACTAGCGCATACTATATATATCTGCTTTCTTCTCTTAGGGTTGATTTGACCCGGATACCACTTATTACATAATTGCAAACAGTATACGACACATGAATTGCTAAACACTTTTCTACTATATTCATTTAAACAGGGTATGCTCACCAATACAATTTTTGTATTGACCAAATTATTTTGTACATGTTTCAGGTTGTTTTGAGATGCATCCTTTAAGCTTTCGGATTTATATTTAGATTTTGATTCATTGTATTTCAATTTTAGCTAGCAGTTAGAATCGTTGTACTTCATTTCAATGTAATAAATTATTTAATCAATGTATTCAAATTTACACTTTAGTCCATGAGCTATTGAACAATCGTCACTACGTGACACCTCGATGTTTCCGCCATTGGTTGGGGTGTTACAGATTGGTATCAGAGCCATGGTTATAGGGAATTAGGTTATTAGAATGCCTTTTAGCCTAGACTATAACTAAGTTTATTTTCACGAGTCCTCTCGTGTATATTTCTCTCGTTTCTTATATTTTCTTTCAAGATATTTTCGTTATGATTATTCCTCGTTATTCTTTCGATATTTTGCTTGGTGAAGAAGACGCTCGTATTTCACAAACGAAACGATATCATCAAGTTAGGGGTGGTATCCATACCTTGGTGATTAGTTTCACTCCTCTATAGGTTATTTATCTTAGGAATATATCTTTGAGATAGGAGTGACATCCACACCTCAAAGAGTATTTCCTTCAAAAAGAAACTTAACCACTAAGCTGGGAGTGATATCCTTAACTTAGTGATTGGTTTCATCCCACAATCGTTTTCAATTTTGAAATACATCTTTGAGTTAGGAGTGAAATCCACATCTCAAGGATCTATTTCTACATCTCGTTGATTATGAATTTTCTTAAATAATTGGTAATCTATTACATACGTTAATTTTATCATTCACGTCATTTTAAATCTTGGTCTTTTAAAAACACATTAGATTTACACATACTTCATAAAATGGTTTCATTATGCATTTTATAAGCTTGTAGTGCGTATTTTACAAATAAAATATAAACCTTTTGTTTTCATATGACGTAACCAATATATGTTTTTTGGGAAAAATTTGCAACTAACAGTAAGCCTTATAACATTTCTTAAACTTGACATCTTAAAAATGTGTATTTACGAAGATTTTTCAAATAAACCTGTTTTAAATCTAAAACACACTTCGACTTCTAAAAAGTTAATCTCATGCATTACTACTATTCTTTCAACTATATCACAAAGTTCTAGTAAACTGCGAAAATTTATCTTTTACACTTGTACTCTTTCAGTCGCAAAACTTTTGGTCTAACAAAATATTGAACATATCCTTATCAGAATGTTACTAATTGTCTTTTATCATATAATGCATACATGTAAAACTAACTAAATTTAGACCTTTATGTCAGTAGACTATACGTCTGTTTTGCGTACTCTCATTTGCGTAAACTTTATTATTTTATTCTTGCACCACTTTATTCATAGTTATTTCTAACATGTTCTTTGTGATTATTTTCACATTGACTATTTGCATTAATTCAACTCGTTTATTTTCATTTTGTGCAATTGTGCGATTTACTCGATTTATGTTATATTATTCTTTCAGTCGGAATTTTATACTATACTTATATACTTACTTGAACGGATATTTGGTATGCATATTTTCTTTCCTGTTTTGAGCAAAACCCTGTTATACTTTACATCATCATCATGGCCAACGAACATACTAGTTGATAACTCGCATGAGATATAAGCCGGTGCCCACGTACGACTCGGATTAGAGTATTTCTTTAATCCGAGGGGAACGGTGTAAATCTTAGAGTCTATTAATATGAGTGTTTAAAGCCAACGATGTAAACAGAAACTACCGGTTAAGGGTGAACCCGAAAGGGAAGAACCTCTAACCATGTCTTATACTTACATGTTATTCACTTTACGGTTAAAGGGAAAACCCGGAAGGGAAGGACCTCTAACCATGTCATGATTAAACATTATTTCATTACAGTGGCTATTACATATTGATTGTACGCATTTGTTTCTGGTAATACTTAGGATAGGGTTATGGAAGAGCATAACACCTTAGTGTAAGGTAAATCGATGATTACGGTCCGGAACGCGATCATGGGTTTACAGGTACATGGGGGTGGTGTGTAATTCTATTTAGGCTATTGGTAGACAATCAGTACGAGTCCAAAGTATCGGGAGTGTGGTGGGTTAGCTGCGGTACACCCTATATATAAGCATAAACGATACTGCGGGAACGGACTAGGAGTTGACTAAGAACCTACCCATTACTTTATAATTACCTTTTCATTAGATCGTTGACTCGTAGCTAGCATTTTCGATAAGAACGTTCTTACACGAGTTTCAATTCGTCTTCCTAGAGTCTTTTCTCTGGACCACTCACACAGAAAGCACGAACCTTGTATACTCTTACACACTCGAATATTTGGATACTTGCTGCATACTCTAATAACATAGAGTTAGAAACTTCTCTAAAGTAGGGGAGACTGCTTCATTAGTACCTCTGCCCCTCACCCGTTACACATTCCCAAAACTTTTCTCATTTAAACTCTCAACTTTCTAACTTTGGATTAACTGTCGAAAGAATTTGAAACTTTTACTTTGGGTATTAGACAACTAACTTTAAACTTTGAAGAATCATAAATGATGAAACTTTCTTTTAAAAATCTAGTTGACTTTTACAACGCCTTTTGTTTCATAGTAACCTCCACTTGAAAGAAATTTCGAGACGAAATTTTCTAAAGTAGGGGAGACTGTGACATCTGTCACCCTCGTCTTTCATCAAATTGACAATAATAGCCCTTTAAATATTTCCATTATAGTCCCTGAAAGTTTCGTCGTTTTCAATTTAATTTTAAAACGAATTTAAAACTTATCATTTATATATTTCTTATGTATCGGGTATAAGTTTTAATCAAACGCGTATGTTGAAACGTATTCGTAAAAGATTTAAAAAAAAATAGTTTTATAAAGTTTTAAAAACATTTTTGGGTGAATCTAGTTAACTTGGTTAAGTTTTATAAAGGAGAAACTAACTAACTCATAATATAATTAACCTAGTTATAGTTAAGGGACCAAAAGTGACAAAACATGAAACTTCAAATCTGAAATCCTCTCTTCCCTCTCTCACGGTTTTCCGGCAGAGGATCCGGCCACCGGATTTAATTCCGGCCAAACTCAAATGGGTTCTTATAACCGTTTTAAACTCATTTTAATCATTGTGAAGCGTTTCTCCCTTCATTCTAAACCGTTTCCACTCATTTTAAATCATTCAAAGCCTTTAATAAACGAATTTAAACCGGGTTATTATAGTAACCGACCGGTAATAAAAGAATCGAGCTAAAACGTTTATTTTTTCTTAATAATTATATAACTGAACACACTAATTGTTTTCTGCTCCATAATCGCTCAAAAACCACGTCAAAAATGCATCTAAATCTCGTCCAGAATGATCAATTTCGTCTTTTTTTGGTTCGGACCTTGAAGCCCGGTTGCGAGCCATACACGATCTGTAAGTCTCAATCTTTAGTGCCGTTTTACTCCTTGATTATTCCTTAACGAAAGCCCCTTATATCTGCACTGTTATTGTAGGTAAATCGGGTTATTGAAATTGGGGGTTAGGGTTAGGGTTCTTAGGTTGAATTGGGGAAGAAGATGAGTAGGAGTATTATGTTAAATATCATTAGCTTACAAATAATTCAACAATCCTAGACTTTGGTGTAGTGGTTTATGTGTGTGTTGGCCTTAGGAACCACTCAGGTTCAAATCCCACATAAAGCACCTTTTCTTTTTTCTGATTTCTTTCTATTTGTTATTACATTATTAATATTTTTTTTCCTTATTTTAACCATTCAAAATTCATTTAAACTTAGAATATTCATAATAAATTCATTTTTGCTCCAAAAATTATGAAAATTTAGGAGTAGCTCCTTGACACCTCATGGAAAATTCCCACACTTTTAATTTCTGGAAAATGTATTATTTTTATATTTTTATTGAATTTATTTGTTTTAATCGTATTTAATTGATTAAAAATTCATTTTTAATGATTTTAATCTCAAAATTTTAGGATAATTATTTCTAAGCATTTTAATCTGAAATAAAAATTATTGGTTCAGAAAACATTTATTTTATTGAGTTTCCTATTTTTAGTCATTTAAACATGATTTAATCTCATTAAATCAGTTTTAAATATGAATAAGTTTATAAAAATTATGAGAAAATTATTTTCATTAATTTACATAAGAAAGCATCCAATTTCTATAAAAATAGTATTTTTGAGTCATGTCTTGTATTATTAACATTATTTATGTTTAATTAGATATAATTAAACATTTATTTATTTATTTACACTATTTAAACATCTATTTTATGAATATTTTTCTTATAAAATAGAAATGTCTTATGATTGAAAGTCTTTATTATCATTGATGGATTTTTGAGTAACTCGTAACTATTTATTTCAATATTTATGATTATTGTATTTATTTACAATAATAAGTTAAAGTAATCAACTAAATTATTTTGTCTTAATTATTTAAACATATTTTTAACTAAAAAAAAAACTCAATTCGTAATAATTATATTATTTAAACCACATTTATAATCTTTTATATATTATTTGTGATATACAACTGTTACATTAACGTGACTTATCATAAAAACTCTACTTCCCCAAATCGACTTAGAAAACCCTAATGCCTTAGACCCTAGATACCATAGACTTTTAGACATTTCCTTATTAGCACTCTTACACGTTATAGGTTGAATTCCTCGGAATTCCCATTACCTAGCTCACGACCGCTTAACTTGGATTTTGCTCGCTTTCGCAAACTGTGAGTATATCTTTTCCCCTTTTTACTGTTTTACTATTCTGGGGTGACTCATGTACTTACTATAAATTTTCTATTTCATTTTACTAAAATAGCAATTCTTATGTGTGTTTGCTTGTGTCATTTTGTGTATCTATGACCTGTCAAATCATTAACCGTTGCGGCCTGACATTTCAATGAATAGTACTATGGTTTATACCCTTGTGACTCTGTTGAGAGTCCTCGTCATTGCTATGTATTACATTACTACTAGCGCATACTATATATATCTGCTTTCTTCTCTTAGGGTTGATTTGACCCGGATACCACTTATTACATAATTGCAAACAGTATACGACACATGAATTGCTAAACACTTTTCTACTATATTCATTTAAACAGGGTATGCTCACCAATACAATTTTTGTATTGACCAAATTATTTTGTACATGTTTCAGGTTGTTTTGAGATGCATCCTTTAAGCTTTCGGATTTATATTTAGATTTTGATTCATTGTATTTCAATTTTAGCTAGCAGTTAGAATCGTTGTACTTCATTTCAATGTAATAAATTATTTAATCAATGTATTCAAATTTACACTTTAGTCCATGAGCTATTGAACAATCGTCACTACGTGACACCTCGATGTTTCCGCCATTGGTTGGGGTGTTACATATATATATACACTAGTTTTTATACCGGGAGCGTCCCGGGTTGAAATATCTAATATGATATAATAAAATATCTAATATGACAACATAATTAATGACTTGCCAATATATGATTAATTATTATTATTATTATTATTTATTTATTTATTTATTTTAAACAAATCTCTGCCATAAGTTATCATATTATTATTTTAAAAAATTCATGGGTATCACCTAATCCCAGGTTCGACCCCCAAACCCACAATTTTTTTTAAACTAATCCCAAACCTGACACAATACTTGTCGGGTTACAAAAAATAGTCGTTTTTTTCTTCATTTTTTTATATAGCACTATGGTATTCGTTGGAAAGATAAGAAAACGCTCGTTAATTTGGTGTATTTTTTTTCTTTAAAAAATATCGTATATAAAAGATATTAACGTTTAAAAGTTATGGGATAAAACATGAGAGAAAAAATAATAAATGTTTAATATTTACATTTAGTAGATTAGGTATTTAATAGATTAGGTTAAACCATATTTAAACCATATTTATTCCTTCTTTTAATTGGTCTAGAGTTGTCACATCACATCCTATGTGGCATCTCTCAAAAACTTTCAAAAAAGAGATTGCATAATATTATGACATGTATTATTATTAGCTTTGCAATATATATATATATATATATATATATATATATAGAGAGAGAGAGAGAGAGAGAGAGAGAATATAGATATACTAGCTGATTACCCCGGGAGGGTCCCGGGGTTGAAAAATCGAATTTTACGTGATAACCTATTGCAAATGGCTCAAGTTAACTAACCACAAAATTTCTCAATCATTGCATGTTCATAGTATTCTAATCAGTAATAACTCATATTCCCTAATCTAAACCTAATCAGTAATCATCTAAAGAATCACTTATGTAAGCTGCAACTATTAAAAAACTCATCTCATCTCTCTAATTTCTCACATTCTAATGGCTCTTATAATTCTTACCTAATCAACTAAACAAACACTTAAGTTGGAAGTTGTAATCATTGCATCTCATTATGCCACGTGGCATAATCAAGAGATGGTTGAGGCCACCATTGAACGCCACGTCAGCAACTATCAATTCTTTCCGGGAGCGTCCCGGGGTTGAAAAATATAACCATTCTAATAATACTAATACTAATAGTAATAATTATTACTCTTGTAATTAAATAAATAAAAAAATAACCTTGCTATAAGGTGACACCATGTGTTGCAGTGTTGCGCGATTTTTCTCCTAACTTCTCTTGATGAAGTATACCTAGTAAATTCCAATGATAACATGGCGATTGGGCTGATTTTCAATATCGTAGATAAAAACATGGTTTAAAAGAAAAAACATGATTAATGAATAACATGAACACTTTGTGTGTTTATTTCTTGTATGAACGAAACCCCACAAAAAATAGTCGATTTTTCTCCGTTTTTATATAGGACTATGGTACTCGTTGGAAAGATAATAAAACGCTCGTTAATTTGGTGTAATTTTTTTTCTCTAAAAAATCCAGTATATAAAAGATATAAACGTTTAAAAATTATGGGAGAAAACATGAGAGAGAAAATTTTAAATTTATTTTTAAATTCTTTTTTTTTTCCTAAAATAACTCAATTTAATTTAGGGTTTTATGTTTATCTTTTTTTTAATTAAAAAAGGAAATAGTTCAAAAACACTAAAATCTTTTAATTATGATGTCACGTGGCACTCTCAAAAGGAGGTTGAGGTTTCCATTACACGCCACGTCAGCATATACGTTTTCTTTTATATATATACTGGATTTTTTTGTAAAAACTTCAAAAAAAAACTTCAAAAAAAAAAAAAAAAAAAAAGGTAAAAACTAACTTTTATTTTTTTGTATTTTCTTATAGACTAATTCAGTATATGAATTTATATTGAACCCCATATTTGAATACTTGTGTAGTTGTGTAAACACTTGAATTTTAGGCCTAAAGAATCGTTTTCTCATTTATTGTGTATGTTTCTTTCTTCAGGCTGATACCAAATGTTAAATTACTTTGTTAGACATATTTATTAATCGTTAGACGTTGAATTTTTTTGAACGTATAACTTAAGTAGAAGTCGGGTACTTCGTACGCGACTATTAATGGCCAAATGAGCCCTAGCCGGCCTTTACCCAGACGGACGGAGCCCCTGGCCCACTAGTTCCGGAGAAAACCCGACTATCCACCCGTCCGAAAGCACGACAATGGAATATTCTGTAAAACCCGACGCTCTCAAGAATCGAACCCATGACCTTTCAGCCATGGGTGGTTAGACATTGATCTTGATTTCAGATTTCAAAATATCATTGCTTTTTTTTAACGGCCAATTTTTTCTCCCATTTTTTACACCCCTTTCTACGTCACCTTTTAAAATACACCCCTTTTTTTCTCTTATGAAGCTTCCCCAATACCTTCAGATATCATTGCTTATTAAAAAGATTTAACACTTATTTTACTTTCTTTCTCATTTGTTAATTGTTAGCAGATATATTTTCTATTTCTTGTTTTTTGTTGTTAACATATTTGTAAGACTTACTTAATAATGGTTGTTATGTTATTTCTGACTCAAGGGGTTCAATTGCCGAATGCCGGGCCGATCATTTCTCATATTGTAAGGACTCGACTTTTTTTTTTAAAAAAAACATATAGACAATATATAAACATCCATTACATACATATTTATATATATATATCCAAAACGTCATGTCCAACAACGTGCCAACAACCTTGGCGACAATAGTTAAGTTTACAAAAGACAAAGCCTAAGTTGGCTACCATGCGAATCTTTGACCCATATCCAAAACCATCTACAAAACATTAACAACTTGTTTAAAAGACTCAAAGATCCTAATATAACCATGGTACCCAACCCAAAAGAACGCGAGCGTGCATAATCCATCCTTGCTTGAGACTTGATCTTCATTCATGTGCTTTACCTATTACAAATCAACAAGGCAAACGTTTAGTAGGTTATAAACCATATGATCGTCTTGTCCAAGGGATCTAAGAAGTCCATGGATCCATAATGAAATCCTTACTTCTACCATTTTGACCCGTTAAGGGTATTCCTACCATTTTGACCCGTTAAGGGTATTCCTACCATTTTGACCTGTTAAGGGTATTCCCACCATTTTGACCCGTTCGGGGTGTTACTACTATTTTGACCCGTTAAGGGTACTTCCACCATATTGACTCATCGAGGGTGTTCCTACTATTTTGACCCGTTAAGGGTGCTTCCACCATTTAAACCATTCTACCAATTTATACCTTTGTGTAGCCACAAGGATACTTCATGTTACTTCCATTCTACCAAATTCAATCACAAATGCATACAAACAACTATGACTAACATACTCATTAGACTACGTAGTTGGTAGTAACCAACTTACCTTTGTCGTGCGCACCTTGCTCCTTGTAACCGCTTGTACCTTCGCCACCTTCACACCTACATAGCGAAGGAATTCATACTTTAGCTTTTTGCACTTTACCCTTTACCATTCTTGGTACAAGGTAGATAAACTAACATATCCACATAGCTATAACATCTACCATCATAGTTATCATGTATTTTCCCACAACTTCACCTATTCTAAGCTATTAGACATTTCATCATACAATTGGTGTGCATATTCCTACATTCAAGTGGCTATACCATTCCATGATACAACATTCCCAATTCTATACTTATACTTACAATCTTCATGAATTTCTTAACAATAAGCATAACCAATTGAGTTCTTATGAGATTAAGGTCCTGTTTGACTTTTTAAAAGTCAACAGAAACCTTCATACAAACACCCACTTAACACATTCTCAATTCAACCCTATTACAAGCAATTAACATACAATCTCTTCAATTTCACACTACTACACATAACAAGCATGCTTTCCTAACCACAAGGAGTAATTATCACAACATAATCATGGAACCCACCAAACTACTTCCAAATCTTACAATTACTAGTTCTACAACTTACCAATAGTATTAGGGCCACTAGATGGTTATGAATTCATAAACATGCAGGGATTTGGGGATGATTCCTTGCTCTAATTTCCAGCTATGGATGGATGAGGTGATGCTTCCTCTTTTTCTCCTCCCTCCCTCTCTCTGCGTTCTCTATTCTTTCTTTTTTCTTTCTTTCTTTTTTTTTTCTTTTTAATCCCTCCTAATATTATCTCTTCTAGTCTTCCCCAAACCACCCCTCAAGTGTGTGTCATTTCACATTTAACCCCTCCCTCTTTATTAGTTAAGTTTCTACCAATTTAGCCAAGTGACTAACTTGGTAAATTTTATATTTGTCAAATGTACAATTACCAATGCACCACTTACAACTAGGGGTACAACATCTACATACATACATATACACGCATACATACATACATACTCATACTTATACACTTATACACATAGGTATATAATTATATATAATTTCCACCATACTATTATTAGTTAACATTTTTGGGGTGTTACAAGTCTACCCCCCTTAAAAGAGGTTTCGACCCCGAAACCTAAATACGTACCGAATAGAGCAGGATAGTGCTTCCGCATTTCTTCCTCGGATTCCCACGTAAGATCCGAACCCTTCCGATGTCGCCATTGAACCAAAACTTGGTTGATGGTCTTATTTCGCAACCGCTTCACCTTGGAATCTCTTATAGCTACCGGTTTTTCTACATAATTCAACTTATCGTCTACCTCTATGTCTTCCAGAGGCACGTACGCGGTTTCATCTGCGAGACACTTCCGTAGCTGGGACACATGAAAGGTGTCATGGATCCCACTCAAGGACGGCGGTAGCTCCAACCGGTAAGCCACTTGCCCGACCCGTGTCAAAATTTTGAAGTGTCCTATATAACGTGGGCCTAACTTCCCGCGCTTACGAAATCTGATAATGCCCTTCCGAGGGGAGACTTTTAATAACACAAAATCTCCCACTTGAAATTCGATCGGGCGTCTTCTACGATCCGCATACGCCTTTTGTCGGTCTTGAGCGGCTTGAATTCTAGCCCGTATTAGGCTAATTTTTTCGTTAGTGAGAGCCACCAAATCACTTGGAGCTAACTCCCGCTGACCCACTTCTCCCCAACACACCGGGGTTCTACATTTTCTCCCGTATAACATCTCAAATGGTGCCATTTGGATGCTACTGTGATAGCTATTATTATAAGAGAATTCCACTAATGGTAAGTGTTCATCCCAATTTCCCCCAAAATCTAAAACACATGCCCTCAACATATCTATGAGGGTTTGAATGGTTCTTTCTGTTTGCCCGTCGGTTTGAGGGTGGTAGGCGGTACTAACCAACAACCTTGTACCCATTTCTTCTTGAAACCTCCTCCAATACCGGGATGTGAATCGAGTGTCCCGATCCGACACAATAGACACGGGTACACCATGTCGGGATACGATCTCATTCACATAGATTTCTGCCATCCGTTCAGAGGTATAGGCCTCCCGAATAGCCAAAAAGTGAGCGCTTTTAGTGAGTCGGTCCACTACTACCCAAATCGCATCATAACCCTTCCTTGTCTTTGGTAATTTAGTCACGAGATCCATGGTGATCTCCTCCCACTTCCACACCGGGACCTCAAGTGATTGTAATTTCCCGTAAGGCTTTTGGTGTTCGGCTTTGACTTGAGAGCAGGTCAAACATTTCTCCACATACTTAGCGATGTCGCGCTTCATTCCCGGCCACCAATAGTCTTTCTTTAAATCCCGATACATCTTAGTCGCCCCCGGGTGGATTGAGAACCGGGACTTATGGGCTTTGTCAAGTAGTGAAGTCTTGACTTCACATGTCCAAGGGACCCATACCCGCCCATATCGGGTCTTCATCCCATCCGCATTCTCTTCCAACTTGTCTATCATCCCTTTCATTCTTATCTTCTTTGGGTCATTGGCTTGCAAAGCCTCGACTTGGGCCTTTCGTATCTCACCCAAAAGGGTAGGTGTAATTACAACACCCAAGGCCTTAACTTGAATCGGGGGTGGGTATTCCTTCCGACTTAGAGCATCGGCCACCACATTAGCCTTGCCCGGGTGGTACACGATGTCACAATCATAATCCTTGATCAACTCTAGCCATCTCCGTTGCCTTATGTTGAGATCTTTCTGTTCGAAGAAATACTTGAGGCTTTTGTGATCGGAATATATGGTACATTTTGTCCCATACAGGTAATGCCTCCAGATTTTCAACGCAAATACTACGGCCCCCAATTCCAAATCATGGGTTGGGTAATTACATTCATGGGGTTTGAGTTGTCTTGATGCGTAGGCGATGACTTTCCCCCGTTGCATCAGAACACACCCCAACCCTTGATACGAGGCATCCGTATAAACTACAAAATCATCCGACCCTTCAGGCAAGGTCAGAACAGGCGAACTGGTCAACTTCTCTTTTAGCATTCGAAAGGCTCTTTCTTGGTCTTCGCCCCACACAAACTTTTCACTCTTCTTTGTCATCCGGGTCAAAGGTAGTGCCACCTGTGAAAAATCTTGGATGAATCTTCTGTAATAACCGGCTAGGCCCAGAAAACTTCGAATTTCGCTCGGGTTCTTAGGAGAAACCCATTCCACCACCGCCTTCACTTTCGAAGGGTCTACCGAAATGCCCTTCTCATTCACTACGTGCCCCAAAAACTGGACTTCCCTCAACCAAAAGGCACACTTAGAAAATTTAGCATAAAGCTTTTCCTTTCTAAGCGTCTCGAGGACTTCCCGTAAGTGGTCCGCGTGATCTGATTCACTTCGGGAGTAAATCAAAATGTCGTCTATAAACACTATCACAAAAAGATCCAACATCGAACGACATACCCGATTCATTAAATCCATGAATGCGGCCGGAGCATTTGTCAACCCGAAGGACATTACTAGGAACTCATAATGCCCATACCGGGTCCTAAACGCCGTTTTGGCCACATCTTCTTCCCTTACCTTCAATTGATGGTACCCGGAACGAAGGTCAATCTTTGAGAACCAACTCGCCCCTTGAAGTTGATCGAATAAATCATCAATACGGGGTAAGGGGTAGCGGTTCTTTATTGTTAATTTATTCAACTCCCAGTAGTCTATGCACATTCGCATAGACCCATCCTTCTTTTTCACAAACAATATAGGGGCTCCCCACGGGGACACACTCGGGCGAATGAAGCCCTTATCGAGTAACTCTTGAAGTTGTGTCATCAACTCTCGGAGTTCGGTGGGTGCCAACCTATATGGTGTTTTTGCAACGGGTTGAGCCCCGGGCACTAATTCAATTTTAAACTCCACTTCACGTTCGGGAGGAAGCCCCGGAAGATCATCCGGAAATACATCCCGAAATTCCCTAACAATCGGTACTTCTTCAATCTTGGGGGGTGGTGATAGTGGTATCAACCACATAGGCCATGAATGCCTTTCCCCCATTACGCACATGTTTCATGGTCTCCACCAAGGTGCATAACTTGGCTTCGACCTTTCTATCCCCTATAAAACTTACCCTCCGCCCACTAGGTGAGGTAACGTATATGGTTTTATTCTTACATTGGAATTCCGCGTGGTGTTTGGCCAACCAATCCATGCCTATCACCACTTGGAATTCCCCCATTGTCATGGGTACCAAGTCTACCCTAAAATCCTCCCCTTCTACCGTGAGAGTACAATCTCTACATACGTTGTGTAATAAATAGTTTTTACTATCCGCAATTTCTACTTCTAATGGGCTTGACAACGTTTCTATGATAAAGGAGGGGTGGTAAATCACTTTGGTAGACACAAAAGACCTACTTGCCCCTGTATCAAACAACGCATACATAGGAGTGTTGTTGACTAGTAACATACCCGACACCACCTCGGGGTGGTTCTTTGCTTCTTCGGCGGTGATTTGGAACATTCTTCCACGAGCCTTCGAAGCTTCATTCTTCTTTCGGCGCCTCCCTCTTGAGCTTGGGACAATCCGCCTTGAAGTGCCCGGGTTCATAACAATGATAACACAACTGAACCGGACTAGGGCATTTGTAAAACGGATGTCCCGTCTTCCCACAATTGTAGCACGTCTTTTGCCCCAAGCGGCATTCCCCCGTATGCGGTTTTCCACACGTTTTACAACTCGGTGTTTCTCCCTTCTTAGGATCCTTCTTGCCTTGTTCGTGCCCCTTAGCCTTCTTTGGCGACTCCCAAGTCTTTTCGGCCTTCCTCTTCTCACCCCGTTGTTCTTGTCGTTTTAATTCCGTTTCTCGTTCACGAGCCCAATCGATGAGTTCACCCAACGTGTTGCATTTTGATGTAGTGATAAACTCCCGGTATTCTGCCCTTAACATGGCATGATACCTGTTAATCTTCATTCGTTCCGTTCCCACCAATTCTGGACAAAACTTCATTTTGTCAAGAAATATGTTTGTGATCTCATCAATGGTTTCAGTCTTCTGGCGGAGGTGTAGAAACTCTTCCTGAATGCGATCGATTGCAGTCTGAGGACAATGATGCTTCAGGAAGGGCTCTTTAAACTCAGCCCATGTCATGGTTCTTACTCGTTCTTGCCCCACTTCCTTACTATAACTATCCCACCAATCCTTCGCGCGGAGTCGCAATTGCCCCGTGGCAAACACCCCCTCCATATCCGAGATCCACCTTAGACATTCGAGTGGATCTATTTCTCCCTTAAACACGGTGGGGTTGCATGACATGAAGTTTCGGTATGTACATCTCTTAACATTCTTGGAGCCGGATGACCCCTCTTCAATCAATTTCTTCAATTCATCGAACTTGCTTGTCAACATACCTTCCACTATCCCCATGATGTTACTCTCCACCTCTTCTATTATCTTGGGGAGGTTTACTTTTATAGCCTCCCCCACTTCGGTTGCTACCATCTCCTTCACCTCACCATGTTGGGTACATTCCCCCACCACGTTATCACCTTCGTTCGCCATGTTTCTGAAACATCAACAACCATTTAGCATGTATACCATATCGCGGTATTTCAATCAATCATCATTCATTCTTTCTACGAAAGTAAAAATATTTTTTTTCCTACTCCCAATAATTTGGGCTACCACATTCTCTACTACATGTATACACGGATTCGCAATCCCATGTGTATAATTGCGTCTAAAAACAAGTTTTGGAGTTGCTCGGGCAAGGTACGGGAGCGTAACAAGCTGAAAAATCAGCTTCCAAGGCTGGCAGCGAGTTTGGCGTAGGGTACGCCAAAAATGGCGTAGCCTACGCCACTAGCGTAGGCAAAAGGAGGCAGGGTAGCGTAGGCCAGGACAGGTTGGCGTAGGCAAGCTGGGTCTGGCGTATCCTACGCCAAAACTGGCGTAGGGTACGCCAACTGCAGGTTTGCTCCACGTTTTTCCCGTTTCAACGCCATATCTTTCCTGCCATTCTTACCCGCAATTCCCGACATTCCCGCTTCTCATTTGGTAACTCTCCCACCCATTATCCCGCACATACCTTGATCAAGTCTCAGATCGAATGCACGCCCCTACGAGCTTCCGGTTTGAGTTCAAGTACCTAATATACTTGATTCGCTCAAACCTTGGCTCTGATACCAACTTGTAAGGACTCGATTTTTTTTAAAAAAAAAACATATAGACAATATATAAACATCCATTACATACATATTTATATATATCCAAAACGTCATGTCCAACAACGTGCCAACAACCTTGGCGACAATAGTTAAGTTTACAAAAGACAAAGCCTAAGTTGGCTACCATGCGAATCTTTGACCCATATCCAAAACCATCTACAAAACATTAACAACTTGTTTAAAAGACTCAAAGATCCTAATATAACCATGGTACCCAACCCAAAAGAACGCGAGCGTGCATAATCCATCCTTGCTTGAGACTTGATCTTCATTCATGTGCTTTACCTATTACAAATCAACAAGGCAAACGTTTAGTAG
Organism: Ambrosia x helenae; assembly: GCA_030844895.1. NCBI lineage: Eukaryota > Viridiplantae > Streptophyta > Magnoliopsida > Asterales > Asteraceae > Ambrosia > Ambrosia x helenae. The sequence continues at coordinate 105,346,437 of CM061234.1, forward strand.
GTTATAAACCATATGATCGTCTTTTCCAAGGGATCTAAGAAGTCCATGGATCCATAATGAAATCCTTACTTCTACCATTTTGACCCGTTAAGGGTATTCCTACCATTTTTGACCCGTTAAGGGTATTCCCACCATTTTGACCCGTTAAGGGTATTCCCACCATTTTGACCCGTTCGGGGTGTTACTACTATTTTGACCCATTAAGGGTACTTCCACCATATTGACCCATCGAGGGTGTTCATACTATTTTGACCCGTTAAGGGTGCTTCCACCATTTAAACCATTCTACCAATTTATACCCTTGTGTAGCCACAAGAATACTTCATGTTACTTCCATTCTACCAAATTCAATCACAAATGCATACAAACAACTATGACTAACATACTCATTAGACTACGTAGTTGGTAGTAACCAACTTACCTTTGTCGTGCGCACCTTGCTCCTTGTAACCGCTTGTACCTTCCACCTTCACACCTACATAGCGAAGGAATTCATACTTTAGCTTTTTGCACTTTACCCTTTACCATTCTTGGTACAAGGTAGATAAACTAACATATCCACATAGCTACAACATCTACCATCATAGTTATCATGTATTTTCCCACAACTTCACCTATTCTAAGCTATTAGACATTTCATCATACAATTGGTGTGCATATTCCTACATTCAAGTGGCTATACCATTCCATGATACAACATTCCCAATTCTATACTTATACTTACAATCTTCATGAATTTCTTAACAATAAGCATAACCAATTGAGTTCTTATGAGATTAAGGTCCTGTTTGACTTTTTAAAAGTCAACAGAAACCTTCATCCCAACACCCACTTAACACATTCTCAATTCAACCCTATTACAAGCAATTAACATACAATCTCTTCAATTTCACACTACTACACATAACAAGCATGCTTTCCTAACCACAAGGAGTAATTATCACAACATAATCATGGAACCCACCAAACTACTTCCAAATCTTACAATTACTAGTTCTACAACTTACCAATAGTATTAGGGCCACTAGATGGTTATGAATTCATAAACATGCAGGGATTTGGGGATGATTCCTTGCTCTAATTTCCAGCTATGGATGGATGAGGTGATGCTTCCTCTTTTTCTCCTCCCTCCCTCTCTCTGCGTTCTCTATTCTTTCTTTTTTCTTTCTTTCTTTTTTTTTTTCTTTTTAATCCCTCCTAATATTATCTCTTCTAGTCTTCCCCAAACCACCCCTCAAGTGTGTGTCATTTCACATTTAACCCCTCCCTCTTTATTAGTTAAGTTTCTACCAATTTAGCCAAGTGACTAACTTGGTAAATTTTATGTTTGTCAAATGTACAATTACCAATGCACCACTTACAACTAGGGGTACAACATCTACATACATACATATACACGCATACATACATACATACATACTCATACTTATACACTTATACACATAGGTATATAATTATATATAATTTCCACCATACTATTATTAGTTAACATTTTTGGGGTGTTACACATATGCTTTATGCGGATGACGCGTTAATCATGGGAAATGGGATAGATGCAATATTGGGAAGCTTATGAGGCTTCTTCGTATTTTCCACATATGTTCTGGTATGAAGATTAATGTCCAAAAGTCTCACTTGTTTGGATTGGGAATTGGCGATACAGAAGTGTCTTCTATGGCCGAGTGTTTGGGGTGTAATAAAGGAGAGCTTCCTTTTAAATACCTTGGTATTAAAGTTGGAGCGAATATGAATCGGGTCAGTCATTGGGATACTGTTGTGGATACTATTCGGACCAGATTACAATCGTGGAAAGCTAAGATGTTATCTATTGGGGGTCGGCTCGTTTTGCTTCAATCGGTTCTATCTAGCTTACCAGTTTATTATCTCTCTATGTTTAAAGCGCCCAGTCAGGTGGTTGAAAATATTGAGAGGATTATGAGAAAATTTCTGTGGACGGGTTGTAAAGAAGGAAAGGGATACACTGGGTATCTTGGGAGACGGTAACGAGACCTAAACGGTATGGGGGGTTGGGTATATCGAAGCTTTCGGAAGTCAACGCGGCTCTTCTAGTTAAATAGGTTTGGAGATTCAAAACTGATTATGAAGGTCTGTGGAGGAGGATAATTCTTAGTATTCATGGGGGCAGAAATAAGTGGATTTTTCTTCCAGTTAAAAAAGCGATCCCAGGAGTTTGGAAGGCTATAGTCTCGGGGACTTCGGTTATTCGGTTTGACGGGAAAACTATAGACAAAATGATCTCTTGTCAGCTCGGGGATGGTAAACATATAAGTTTTTGGAAGGATACGTGGATTGGTACGACACCACTTTGTGTTAGATGGCCGACGTTGTTTTCTTTGGATAGGAACAAAATGTGCATAGTCAGTGACCGAATTAAGTTTGTTGGGGGGCAGACTTTGATTACAGACGATTGGTACATGGGAGCATCAACTGTTGAAGGGATTTCGGAGGCCCAAGATTTGGTTTTCTTGACGTCTAACGTGAACATTTCCGGCAGCAAGGATCGTTGGTATTGGGATAATAATTTTGGTAAAGGCTTTTCAGTCGCTACTGTGAAGTTTTCGTTGAGAAAAAATAAATACGACCTGCTTGGTCAGCAAATGAGATGGGTGAGCTGGGTTCCGATAAAAGTTAACATCCTTCTTTGGCGTATTGAAAAAGGAAGGATTCCCGCCTGTGTTGAACTTGTGAAAAGTGGGGTTAATTTGCCTAGCACTAGATGTGTTCTTTGTGGAGGGAATGAGGAGTCTGTTACACACCTTTTCGTTTCCTGCAGTTTTGTTTTTGGCGTCTGGAGCATCATTTGGAGGTGGTGTCGTTATGTTCCTGTCCGATTTAATTGTCTTGAGGATCTTCTGTCTTGGCATGACTCGGCTACTGGATCAGCGAAGGGCAAGAAGATTCTTAGAGGGGTTAGCATGGTTGTTTGCTGGTCAATCTGGTTGGAAAGAAATAAGGCGATTTTTCAGCAGTCCGATCCTAAGGCAGCTGAAGTGGTAGCTTCGGCTAAGTCTTTGGCGTATTTGTGGTTGAAGTATAGATCGAACTGTAAAAGGCTAGATTGGAATGATTGGGTTAAATACCCGTTGTATATGATGTAATTTTTTGGCCGGTGCGGTCCTTGCTTTGAGGTCCGGCTCGGTGTTTTAATGAAGTTTATTTTTCAAAAAAAAAATGTTATTTCTGACTCATAAATCTCATAAGAGAATATTATTTCACCTTCCATGTTTAAAAATATTGCTTTTAGTTAACTCACTTGCCATTGCCGAAGCTATTATATAGCTTTCAATGGTGAAATGGTGAAAAAAAAAAGATGATTTTTCTTAAATTTGAAATCTTAAATCATAAATAATTATCAAAAAAAAAATATTGGAAAATTTCGCATAGAAAGTCGTATCAATATTTCAATCTTCACGATTAGACATAACGGAGTGGGGGGGAAGGGGGCGGGAAGGCAACTCCAAAACCCAAACACTGGCCCGGTATGGCGTGGAAGAGGGGACCCCCTTGGGCGGAAGAAATCCCACCGACGTGGGGGTGTCTTGATGGCCACGTGTCAGCTTTTCATTGGGGGCTCATTTATATTATAAAAAAAAAATTAAAAATAGTCGTTGAAGGTTATAATGGTTCAAAAAAAATCTATTTATATAATCTATCTATATAATAAATGAATACATCTCGGGCCGAATGGAGACCTTAGAGAGTGCCTCTACGATCCAGATTTGTATATGGAGCTTCATCTACTTACCTATAAAAGCTTTTTTTTTTCTTTCATTCTACATAAATCTTCATTCTTCCTTTAGAAGTCTTCAACTTTCATTCTCCATTCTTCCATCCGATTAATTTCAAGGTAATATTGCATCATTATTTTCTCAATCTTCAATTTTTCTTTTGATTTTCATCTTGGTTTCAAAGATTTTATTCCTGAATATTCTGATCATAAGGATCAGAAAGAAAGAAACAACCAATGTTCTTTATTTTGTTTTCAAAACTATGTATCTGACGTAACTTACAATGGGTCTGAATCAAACAATCTTTAGTTTTTTTATATAGATAGATTCTTGGTATATTCATTCTTAAAGATTTTGTTATTCATTCTTATAGGTAGATATTATCGATTCTTGGTATATTAATTTTTGAAAACATTTCTGATTTCGATTCATTGTTTTATGTTCGAACAATCAAACAATCTTCAGTTTTTTTATATAGATAGATTCTTGGTATATTCACTATTAAAGATTTCGTTATTCATTCTTATAGGTAGATATTATCCCTGGTATATTAATTTTTGAAAACATTTCTGATTTCGATTCATGGGGTATGCAGATATCATCGATTGTAGTATAATTGTTTTTCTCTTCATTCTTATTCAATCCGTGATTCATTCTTATATGTAGATATCATCGATTATGGTAACTTTGCTTTTGTCTTCAAGATTTTTTTTAATAATATATGTTTCTCTATCTATTATACCACAGGATTTGATCTGAACACGCAAAGGCTATTATGTCTTATCATAATGGTTCTAAGTTCTTCAAGATACTGCATGACCCTTCGGTGATTGGATGGCCTGATCTGCTTGAATCCGAAGGTATTGCCATTGACGAATATTGTGTATTTAGGTGGTGTTCAAATCAGCGCAGGCTCTTTGTTACTAAGATTGCACAACAAGAAGTCATTGATTTTCAAGTTTGATATAGCCTTCGTCAATGTTTTTAATTTAAGTTATTTTAAATTTTGTATTTTGAATTTATGTTTAATATTATTGAAATACTTCGATGTTTTTTTGAAATTTTGATTAATGTCATTAAATTTTTTTTGACCAAATTTATTGTCATTAATTTAGATTTAGTGTTATTTATTTGACTTATGTTAATTTTATTTAATCTAGAAATTGAATATTAATCATTGTTATTTATTTAGATTAATTTATATGTTGACCGGACTTAATAACATTTATTCTTTTAACAATTTACCGAATTTAGATTAGCATCATCATAATTGTTATTTAATGTTATTTTGACTGAATACACAATGTTCAGTCAAAAATGTTTATTTTTCCTACTAAATTAAAACTTGAAAGTTAACATATTGATTGTTCCTACAAATTAGAAATTTAATGTCAATTTACCAAATAATTTTATTTAAATACAGAAAAAATTGACATTAAATAATGTCATTGATTATTTTCGTTACCGAATTTATATTAACATTATGATGATTGTTATAAGAATTTTGCAAGGACGGTTGTTGTTGAAATCTCACAATGAGATATATACCCATAGAACATAACTCAGTAATCACAATTACCATCTTAACGGCTTTGTTTGGCAAAAAAAAAATTAAAAATAACGAAATGTGTGTTGCTTTTCCTGAGATTTACCTATTCATTGTGATAAATGTTGACCATAGATATGTGATAAATGATAGTTACTACATAAAAACTTTAAATACGAAAAAGAATGATATAAACTTATCATTATATAATAATTAGAAAAAGAAACATATATATATTTACATAATTATGTCTTTATTGTGCTACTAATACAAAATGCTACATGTATCCAGAGACAAACGATGATACATGTATCCTTAAATTTAGCTATAATTCCGAGATATAATTGTTGACCATTCCGAAATTTATCTATACATTGCGAAATGTGTGTTATGTTCTATAAATTAAGTTATACTTACGAGATATAATTGTTGACCATTTAGCTATGTAAATACTGAAAAAAAAATCGCTTCCTTAAATTTATCTATGCATTTTGAAAATTGTTGACCATTTAGCATAGATTTAGCTATTCATTGGGAAAATTGTTATACTATAATATAGGTAGATTATATCTCTATTTTTATTCATTTAGATAAGATTTAGCTATTCATTGTCAAAATTGTTGACCATTTACCATAAATTTAAGTCTGATATCATGCTTTCTATTTTTATAGTTATCTATTTAATTGCATGGTATCTCATTACTCAAACTTGCTATACACACCATTAACATAAAGTGCAACAATTCGCAAAATGTAGGATAAATCTTAGAAAATTTTATATGATTATGTTATTTGTTGATTATTTTTGTTATAATATTTAAACTTTTATTTCATTCCTAATTTTAGTCTTAACTTTTTTTATTACACGAAGATAACAATGGCCGCTGCCCAAGCACAAGAGTTTACCATGGTTAACCAAATTGATGTGAATCAAAATGATGTTGTTATGAAGCTAAAGATCATTCGGCTGTGGCGGCAAGCTGATCGTCGCAATCCTAAAGATGTTTACTCAATTGAGATGATACTCATTGACGAGAATGTAATTACAAAATCCGTATTTTGTATTACATTTATTTTTTAGTATATTAGTTTATTAGCACCACACGTTTATATAGGTAAATATCTATATACATATTTCGAAAATATACAATTCTTCTTTTAATCATCGATACGAATATTACAGGGTGACAAAATTCGGGCGAATGTGTTGAAGCGTTTGTTTTTCAGATTCGGGAGGTTTTTGTTGGAAAATGCTTGTCTTGTCATAAGAAATCCAGGAATTGGCATGAACCCATCAAAGTACAAGTATTCAGCAAATCCCAACAAATTGTTCTTGAATATGAACACTCAGGTTACTGTTTTTGTGGATTTTTAAGGTCCGTCATTTGGGTTTTCTTTTGACCCATACCAAAGAATTCTGGACAATGATGTTACAGAAAATGTGACAATAGGTCTGTATCATTACTAGATCATTTTTTTTATTATAAACAACATATTTTTTTTAATTTATGTCACCATTAATGTTGGTTTATATTTTCATATAGATGTTATAGGGCATGTTGTAAGGTTCTTCAACAATGACGATAAAGATAAGAAGGTGACCACAGATAAAAAGAGGTTGACAATGGAAATGCAGGATAGCGAGTATGAATTATTTTTTATTATATTTATTACTGCATGATTAATAATTTTATAATTGAATTCGATGTATCACTAAAATATTTTTTTTTCTTTTTGAAGGGGTTTGAACATTTATATAACTTTGTGGGATACGTATGCAACCGAGATATCTAAATATGTTGCTACGCATCAAAATGAGAAGCAAATTATCATAATTCTTCAGTTTGGTCGCTTGAAATTTTATAATGGTTTTTACAATTTATTAAATATCTGTACTTTTAATACTTTAATTATTTTACCCAATACTTTGAATTCTAATTTTAGTAATTGTTTTTTATGCACGCAAACCCTATGTTTCTAATTCTTTTGGAGATCGTGTTAGTCGATTGTTTATTAATGATAATAATATTGAAGATATTAACATGTGCAACAAAAGGTAAAGTTAGTTATTTTTTTACAACTATTTACAGTAGTTAATACATATAACTATTTTTCTATGAACCAGGTTGGGTAAGAAAATGGCGGATAATCCTTCATTGGTTCATCGACCATATGGCACGTCTATGTTCTGTTCGGATGAAGAAGATTTTCTTCACAACACTCTTGTTAGTAAAATTGGTGATATTTGGGAAATACAAGAGGTATGTGTAATCTTACAGGAATGAAAAATTCTATAATAATTTTTATTTTTTTCTTTGACGTTATATATTTTTACCAACAGTATAGTTACATTGTAAAATGTTAAAGCCAATAAATGCTTAATTTAAAGTTGTTTTTTTGCCGACAACTAATATTTAACTTTTAAAACTACCTGTTATAATTACTTAAAATAAGCATTTGTGATACATGATTACAATTAACTATTATCTTTTTGTCATTTTAAAATAAAATAAACGTAATAAGATTTAAATTTTGATCCGTGAATTCTATTTTTTTTTATACAGGAGCAGCCTGTGGTGTTGTTGGGTACTATTAAATATCTATTTAAAGAATTTGGGTGGCACTACATGGGGGGTCCCAAATGTACCAAAAAATGTGATATAGAGTACATAATCCGTGAAGTTGGCGAAGGAAGTGGCCAATTTGAAGAAGAAAAGTTTTTCCAGTGTGTGAATGGCAATTGTAGTGCCAAACAAGTCGTCCCTACACCAAGGTCATATTTCTTTTAAAAATATTTTAATTTTTTAAAAACGTATTTGCTCAGTATAATACATATAACTTTATGATTTACATGTTTGTTTTTCCAGATTTAAAATTCAGGTTCGTGTCCAAGATGTGAACGGTGTTGTTTCATCGTGACGCTTCAAAACTTCTTGACAAAAGTGCAACTGAATTGCTTGAAGTGAATACAGTATTTTTCTATTTTTTTTAAAAGAACGCAAATTTATTATTAGTATTTTTTAAATATAATTTTTGTACTCATATTAATTATTTATGGTTCTCATTTTAAATAGGTTGGTGATACAAACATACAGTTAACTATCCAGAAGAAATCAGTATTTTGTTGGAAAAAGAACTTGCTTTTAAAATATTTGTTTCTGACTTCAATTTAAATAATAAATATGATGTTTACGGTGTAACAAAGTTCATTGACGATCCAACAATTATCTCGGAGCTGAAAAAGAAGTTGTATGCTGGACAGGTACTTTATGGTCCCAATTTTGTTAATAACAAACTATATATGTATAAACGACTAATTTATTGTTCTATACTTTTTTTAAACTAAATATACAGCCTACTGAATCTGAGTCTCTTCACACATCTATGTTAGCAATGCAGTCTAATGATATGTCTGTCGCCAAGGTATCCTTATCTTCTACATTTACTTAGATGTTAATATTCATACGTTTGTAACTATTTAAAAAAAATTAATTTTGTAATAATACTGATACAAACATCTTTTCTGTGTAGGACTCAAAATCAGAAACAGACGATAATGAAACGCCCATGTCCATTGCTGATAACTTTGTTGATAAGAAAGTTTATGTTGAAGGTGAACAGTTTTCTATAAGTTCCAAGTATCATATGGTTAAGCGTAAACTGGTTGACATAATTTCTGATGATGAAAGCACACCAATGCATCCCAGTAAGATTGGAAGTGGTGGTAGCAAGGACAAAGACAAGGCTGAAAAGTAGTTTCCTATGAAGATGGTCTATGAGTTATATTGGTTTCTGTTTCTTTTTTAAGTATTTATGAACATTTTCCCTTTGATATTTCGGATTTGGTTGTTTTGCACCGTGTGCTACTATTTCTCATATTTAATAAGTCATTTGGTTATTTGTCTTTATTCAGTCGTACATGATGTTTTTTCTAGATATTTTGCAATTAACCAAAATTAGAAAGACAAACAGTTTGGTTGAAGAATTTGATACTCAGTTTGCTTCTTTAACAAATGAACAGAAAAAAATTTTATAACTGTGTAATGAAATCTGTTGAGGAGAAGGAAGGATGAGTTTTTTTTTTTTTTTTTGTTTATGGTTACAGTGGTACGGGTAAAACTTTCCTATGGAACACACTATCTTCATCCATAAGATCTAAAAGAAAAATTGTTTTGAATGTTGCTTCGAGTGGTATTACATCTTTGCTATTGACAGGTGGTAGGACATCACATTTCAGGTTTCATATTCCTATAAACCTAACTGAAGATTCTATGTGTTACATGCAACCAAATAGTGATGTTGCCCAACTGCTTAAAAAAATAGATTTGATTATCTGGGATGAAGCACCCATGGTTCATAAACATGCCTTCGAAACACTAGATCGAAGTTTAAAAGATGTATTTGGTGTTCATGATGTTGACTCTTCTGATTTGCTATTCGGTGGAAAGGTCGTTGTGTTTGGGGGTGACTTTAGACAAATTCTACCAGTTGTACCAAATGGAACTAGGCATAACATTGTTAATGCATCTTTAAGTTCATCATACATTTGGCACAAATGTGTTGTTTTAGAATTAACAAAAAATATGAGGTTGCTTTCAGGAAGTTGCAAGTCTAATATCGAGGAAACTAAAAAGTTTGCAGATTGGCTTTTGGATATAGGAGAAGGAAAGGTGGATACAATAAATGATGTGCAGGATGTTATTGAGATACCTGAGGACTTACTTATTTCTCAATCTTCGGATCATGTTTCTGATTTGATATCCTTTGTGTATCCTTCACTTTTGGATAACATCCACGTTCCTCATTATTTTCAAGATCGAGCTATATTGGCACCGAAGAATGAAGTTGTTCAAGAAATTAATGATAGATTACTTTCAATGTTTCCTGGTGAGGAAATTGAGTATCTAAGTTCAGATAGTGTTTGTCAGTCCGAAGATGTTAACGAAAAGGTTGATGAAAGCTTAATTTCTCCTGATATTTTGAATGGTCTTAAGTTATCTGGAATACCAAATCACCGTTTGGTTTTGAAAGTTGGTGTCCTGGTAATGTTACTTAGAAACATTGATCAGAAAGGCGGTTTGTGTAATGGAACAAGGTTACACGTTGTTAAAATGGGAAAACGTGTAATAGAAGGGAGAATCATTTCAGGAAGTAATATTGGAATGCGAACTTTTATCCCAAGAATTACTTTATCACCTTCGGATAAGAGAATTCCTTTTAAATTTAACAAAAGACAATTCCCACTTGTTGTTTCTTTCGCAATGACAATAAACAAGAGTCAAGGACAATCCTTATCCAGAGTTGGGTTGTATTTGAAGGATCCTGTTTTTTCACACGGGTAGTTGTATGTTGCACTATCAAGGGTCAAACGTCGAGATGGACCGAAGATAGTTACTAGATGAAGATGGCAAACTGACGAACAAAACATCAAACGTTGTGTACAAAGAAGTATTTCAAGCTTTATGAATAATTTTATAACATTTTGATGCATTTTTTTAACTTATCTTTATTGACGTCATGTACACACAACTTCAATAATACAAATATTATTTTCATATTTTTATATTTTTCTTTGGTATGCACCGTGGGTACCCACGGGTCTCTAACCTAGTATAATATATATATATATATATATATATATATATATATATATATACCCACAATATATAAAAAACACCCACTTCACATACCTACAACCTCACATATTCACCTCAATTTTATACATTTCTTCATCTATTTTTATACTTCTCTTCATTTTTTTTATAAAATGAACACATACAACCGAGGCTTTGACCCAAACAACCCATGCAACTACATCCCAAACCCGAATACACCACCGGTTCGCCCGACACCAAACCGTCCACCCCAATATCAAACACCGTGTCCCGAATACGCCGCTTTCGCGAGTTACATTAGTGGGAAAATGTATCCCAATTTTCCATTTAATGATTCCCCCATTCCTTCACAACCGCAAACTCCTTTAACGCTACCCGAAGCGTACCCGAAACTCAACCACAAAATATTGTGGGATCATCTTCGGGTAAACAACCAAATGTAAGAAGAAGTCACAAGAAGAAGACGACGGAGGAGAAAGCGTTGGTCGCCGCCAACCGATTAAGTGGACAACCGCCGAAGAGGTTGCCTTGAGGCAAGCTTGGATAAGCGAGTCGGAATCCTCGACTCAATGTATTTCTAATATCTTTTTAAACATAATATATGTTGTTAAAAATATATATTTTTGCGTATGACTTACAACTATTTTTTAGGAAATAATCGTCACAAAATCGACTATTGGGTCGAGATAAACAATTCGTTCCATAAGTTGATGGATCGAGAGTTCTATCGAGCAAACGATAATCTCTCGTCCAAGTTGACCGAGATAAGCAAGGCGATGAATGCGTTCAAGGCGCATTATTATTACGCTAGAAACAATGCAAGAAGTAGTGAAACGGACGTCGACTACCTCACCAACGCGCTAAAAGCTTATCGTGACGACATGGGTATGGACTTCAAGTTTTTGCATTGTTGGGAAGTCGCGAAAATGGGCGAACGTCCCCTCTGCAACCGATTCGTCAAAAAGGACGAAAACAAATTCATCTCATAACCGTTCGGTTGGTCGTGAAAACTTGGAGGAAATTAACTTGGATGATGACGAGTTCGTCGAGGAATTGAGTCGCCCACCCAGTCGGGATAAGTCAAAAAAGAGACCGCAAATATCCCCTGCTTCGGGTTCTTGTTCGGGCAAAGGTGCTTACAGTGGTGACTTGGCCAATTTAAATGCCAACATCGCTCAATGCAATACGATTCAACAACAAAGGCTCGAGGAGAAAAGAACCATTCGCGAAGCCTTTGAAAGATAATTGAGTATGAAAGAATAGCGCGAAAAGCGCGAAGATATGAAATTTCTCGCCATGTCCGTCGATCATCTAAGTGGACAAGAGTTAGAGACGACCTTAAAAATGAAGCGCGAGATTATGAAAAAATATAACATGTAGTTTTTTTAGGTGTATTTTTTATGTTTTTTATTTTCTAGGTTTTTTATTTAATTTTATTATTAATTATTATGATTTTTAATTATGTTTTTTTTATTAAACATATTGTACAGACACAAATATTTAGACTACATTTATTACATTATATCACATGTGTACTAAGCGACATTCATCTAAATTCCTTCTAACCTTTGAACCATGAATATGTGGAAACATAGAAGGGAAAGTGTGAATAGATCTATTGGGCCAACAAGCCCCACTCGTGTCGATTGGAGGTCGAGCGAGTGCATATTTGTCCTATCTAACTTACGACACCGAGTGATGACTGGTGCCGGGGAATTAAGGCAACTTACTAACGTTCAGCAACGGTTCATAACGCTTTAGTACATGTAGCGATGTCTAGCTAACATCAGGTATAGATGTAAGGATTATGTGGGTCTGGTTTCAAACATTTACTTACATTGACAAACATTAACTCTGTGAACTCACTAGCATTATATGTTGACAAACTTAGCATGTTTTCTCAGGTTACTAAGGTAGTAGCGAGGCTAGGCGCACTGGAGTAGCACAGAGTCTCATCCTTTCATGCATCCTGTCTAACACTGTTTTAAACCTATTCAAACTATTTACATTTGGTTTCATCGATTGTACCTTTTAAATTGCTTCCGCTGCACTTGGTTTACTTTAAAAATTGTGTGGTTATTATTAACGTTGTTCTCTCATATAGTTGTCGTTTGTTGTGACCGTTGACTTAGATCTTGGTGTGTCATGCGCCTCGCAGTAAAACCCCGCAAGTGAAATTTGAGGGTGTGACAGATACACATATGTTAAAAATCAAAATATGTAGATTTCAGTATTTGTTGTAAAACTTATCGCAACGTTTTAAACTTGAGTTTGCGTTCAGTTTCAAAAACATGCGCAAGTCATGGTCATATTGCCTTTTCCTCACCAACCCGTGTTGGTTCTCCAACAACGCTATAGCGTTTTTCTCCTTGTTGAGTTTCTACCTCCACCAACTTGCTTAGCTTTTCTTCCTTCATTGATCACTACACCCCAAATTATTCAGCTAAGGAAGTTTTGCTTGAAGACTTGGTGGGTTTCTTATGTTTTCAATTTGTCTAGTTGGCGCGTTATCTTTGTTGAGATTCGGCAAATTACTAGTGAAGCGTTGTCAGTTGTAATAGACAAATGATATGCTGCCTTCCATTCACTTTCGTCTCTTGTCGGATAGACTATCGGACACTTCTTCACCAATCAACAAAACTTTGGTGTTCAGTTTAGATTTCCGAAAATTGATTATTTTAAAGTTGCTAACAATGTATGATCCAAAGAGTTACACTTTGGACAAAAAGCAAGAATAATATTTACATGTCAAGCGTCACATGCCGCACTCGGTCTCGTGACCCACTGTTGCGGCCTTGGATCTATGTCGTTCCCACCGCATAGTGCCACGGTCAACCATTTTGTTTCGTGGTGTCTCACGTTGCTCTCTGAAGTGTTAGAAGTTTTGTGATTCGGTTTTCTTGCAGAGCCATTCGTTGCATCCAAAGTGCGGGTTTTTGGTATTCGTTAAGGTAGACTCTAAACCCCCTATGGTTGTGGTTATATACAATGATTTAAACAGACTTTAACTGGATCACTGGTTTGGGATAATCCGTCGTTTTGTGTTTAATTCACGCTTCCGCATCTCATATTAATATAGATTTATTAATTTACATATATTTGAAGTTAACAAAAAAAATATTTGCTTATAAAATTAGATTTTTATAAAACCAAATAACGGATCTGGTATACCCAACATTTTGTAATCATACATCACCCTAGTCATCTCATGAAGGTCGCTACACAGTTCTTCGTAGACGGTCCTATATAAAATAAATGTAAGTATAAATTAAAACAAATTTGAACCAAAAAATAAGTTATGTAAAAGTAATACCGCCTAAATCCAATATCCATTAAATTCATTTATTTGTTAGTTCATAGAGCTCCATTACAAAGATATTTGATCGACATTTCGTTTGCTTCCTCCAAAATTGAGTTGTAATGTTTAAGCACCGATTTCTAAAAGCTTTCTTTTTTCGTTTATTATTTTTTTCCTTGTTTTCAGAGCAATAACACTAGGCTTTAGCCAATGGTGTACCATTTTTCCGGTTTGCGAATATTCATTGAGTTGGTTGGTTTGATATTTTTTATCTTCATCTCTTATAACTTGCATTTCTTTGATATCGCCATCCAAATTATATCCTTCATCATGTGTTTCACATTGTGTCTCTAGAATAACTTCATCATCTTCAAAAGGTGGAGGGGGTCGCTCCATCTCTTGACGTAAGTACCGAAGATTTGGGCCCCTCATTGCTAACGCATCGAAATCATCAATGGAGTATTGTGCTTGAGGTTGTGGTTGTGGCGGAAATGCGTATGTTGGGATGGATAATATTGTGGCTGTGGTTGTTGAAAATTTATCACCGGCCTAAACACTTGTTTCATGCTTGAACCCGCTCTTCTACCGCTTGAACCCGCTTCTCTATCACTTGAATCCGCTCCTCTTGATTTAGTAGATTTATTGGTGGAACCCCTATTTAACTTTTCTTGGATCAATTGGAAATAAAAAGTTCGTAGATTAAAGTGTTTGAAAAAAGCATTGTGGATGAAGGAATTTGAAATAAGTAATAGTGATTGAGTTGACGTGAGATATGATGTATATATAATTAATTTTGTGGATTTTTTTAAATAAATAGCAACATCTACTTTTGGAGCCTTTACACATCCTCACCATCACTTGCGTGTCACCCGGTTTTCTTATTCGGAACTCTCTACCCAGCACACCAGTGGCGATGTTCGAAGGACCGATAGGAGGTACCCGGCTTGGTGATTACAGAATAAATATTATTTTTAGACAACTCACAAGCCCATAATTTATAATTTTTTTAGAGTGAATATTTGCTAACTTTTTCAATATTCGATTTTTCACTAGTCGTACATAATGATAAACATAATAATTACTCCAGGAATTAAAAAGGTATATTAAATCATTAATTTTTTACACAATACAAGTGAGCACAACTACCATCATTATCTATATTCAGAGGGTGTTTGGGATTGAGTTTGGAAATGGAAAAGTCTTTTGGTTAGAATTGCTTATTTGTTTATGACTTTTTAAAAATGAGTTTTAAAAAAGGTGTTTGGATTAGCTTTTGGGATAATAAACGTCAAAAAGTCAATAGATTGCTTTTTTTTAAGAGTGGGGGGAGTGGGGCGGGAGAGGAGGGTGGGAGGCCACTCCACCGGCGGGAACACCGCCCCCTTTGGGCGTGGAGTACTGGGCGGGAGAGGAGGGCAGGAGGAAGAAGCCTGGAGTGGGGGAGGGGAGGAAGCCACGGAGGCAGAGGTTCTGCCGAGGGGTATTAATGTGTCCCTAAATGCACCCAACTACCGGGTATTTATAGCCTCGTTTAAGGCTGCGCATTAATGGCGGGCAATGATACAAACGACGTGAACAGTGACGAATGTCACTGTAGCACCTGACAAGGTAAGGTATTTATTATTATTTTATTGTATCGTTCATAGGTAGGCTACTGTTACGGCCAAGGAACGAGGGTTAATGGTCGTCTTCTCTTTGCCTGATGGTTAATAGCCGTTTTAGATTTGTCCGATGGTTAATAGCCTTTTATTTAACATGTATTCTGTTTAGTTAGTTTAGTCAATCAGATCGTCCTAGGTGTTCCTATCTGTCTATCGTCTTATAGTCCAATCGGCTCGTCCATCTTTGTTGGTTCGGATCGGTCAGGTTTCAGTTTATCTACTTCATTTTTTATTGCTTTTAATATTGTTTTAAGTGTATTTATTTAATCCTCTTTTGTTTGCTGATTGTGCATCCTATGTCATCAGCCCCCTAGTTTGATGACCTTAGCCGTTCCTTGCGATATGGACTGAGGGCATCAAACTCTTTCTGCTAATTCTGTTCGTACTTGGCCGTTCCTTGCTTGTGCGGATTCTGATTGAGGGTGTAGTAAAACAATGGCACGTCTATAATTAATTGTTAATCATTTATATTATTATATTTACGAAAGACACGTGTCGAGTTTTTATTAGTTGGTACACCAACTGACTCACTGTTCATTGATTAGACGTTTCGTCAGCCTCGATATTCCCCCAGATCCCCCTATATATACTGTTGTCTTGGGCAAAAAAGTTTTACCCCTTTTTCGATCGGTTCCAGAGCTTATTCCGTTCCGAAGCAGGTTCGTCTTCTGTTTAAACTTTTTTCCTTCTCTTTGTTAATTATGGTGGGTAGGAGGGATATGCACGTTCATACGTCCTTAGTCTCCGAGCCGACGCTAACGGCTTTCTGTAATAAGTATTTTGACACTTCCTATTATAAACCTATCGTCCCTAAGCCTACGGATAAGATAACTGATTGTCCGAAAGGTCATGTCGGTTTTTACACCCGGCACTTCGACTTGTATCCGCCGGCTTCCATTGTCGGTTTTCTTTTTAGAGGTCCTGCAGTTTTACAAGCTGGATATCCAGCAACTTAGCCCCTTAGGTGCTATGAAAGTCCTTCATTTTGAGATAGTTTGTCGTGCTTTCAGGGGGGGACCGACTATCGGTCTATTTCGACAGTTTTTCCATTTGACAACGGCCGGTGATTGGTTTACCGTAGGAGAGATTTCCAAGGCTAAATCTATGCTTAAGGATACGTATTCCAGTCTGAAAAACTGGAAAAACCGTTTCTTTTAGGTTTCGGATAATGTGGTTCCGTTTAAGATGCCTTGGAAAGATTCTGAGGATAGGTTGAATCCAAAGCAGGAGGATGTCTACGATGGTGAACTGTATGATAAGTTGTTAGGGACCCCAACCTCTCTCTAGGTTTATCTGGAGATCGTTCTTGTTTTGACTGGGATCAGCCATAAATGGTCGTTTACAGGGGTAGAACCTATCATTAAGAGAGGGAACAAGGGTACGCCTGTTTTTACTTATTCTTGCCAAATCTTTACTTCTAATCATCTTCTTATGTCTTGCTATTTGTTTGAAGAGATGAGTGTGTTAAGTTTTGTGAAGCGGAAAGGTGAAGGTGCCAAGCTGACATCACGTGCTCTTGGTCCTAATGAGGATTTCGTACTTGATAGAACTGCCGGGGTTACGTAGAGTGTTCCCGAGACGGAGAGAGGGGACGTTTTTCGACATCCGACCGATCAGTCGTCCAGCGGTCGTAGCAACTTGGACCGATTTCTGCACACTCCTGATAATCAAGATGACGCCTTGAATTCTGAGGGCGGTGGTCGTGCCTTTGGCGATGACGACCACTCTTTTGCTATTAACGATTCTCCAGCTAAGGTGTCTCCCACGGTTCCAGAGAAAGTGGTGTTGGGTGTGGAAGATTCAAGATCAAACGTGAGCCTTGCTAGGAAGGAACACCGTAGGAAAAGGAAGTCTTCCGAGGGGATGGTGAATGAGAACATTCAAGAAGGTAAGAAGCAGTGTACGGCCAGTGATATTGAAGAGTCAAAGGACTCTGAGGAGTCATATGATGTGTCGGAGCCTTATGTTCCGAGATGGAAGGTGAAGAATGGTGATAATCTGAGTAATCCTGCCGTATGCTTCCAGATACTTCATCATGCAATTCCTCCGGGTGAATTGGATTGTACCAGAGAGAAAGACGAGGATCATCCTACCGAGAATGCAAGTGTATCGATCGTCCGCACACTGAGCTCTGTCTCCGAGTTGGAGCAGAGTTACTTCAAGAAAGTTGCTGTGGAAAAGAGGCTTCGTGGGAGGATCGAAGAATACCATGCTGAGAAAACCAAGCTGGATGCCAAGTTAGCCAAGCGGAAGAAAGGGGATCGATCGAGTGTGATGAAAGGGAAAGACGCCATCCGTGCCATGGGTGAAATGAAGGTAGAACATTCTAAAGTTGTTGATGCTCTCCAACTAAGCCTCTTGGCTAAAGACAAGGAGATTGAGGAGCAAAAGGAGAAGAACTGCCTTCTGGACGAGCAGAATATGTTGCAGACTAAGTCTTCCTCTTCTCTACAAGTATGTCCTTACTGGACTTTGTCATTCGGCTTTTTTGAATTCCACATTTCCTTTACGCTTTCTTTTCCAAGAACTTCTTGATAAGGCCGCTGAGGAGAAAAAAGCGTGGACGCAGTGTAAAGCAAATTACGATAAAGCTTTGGAGGAGGGGGAGAAGGTGATGGAGCAGCTTAAGAATTTCCTTACAGAGGCCGAGGGAGACCGTGACCATTTGATTACCGACGTGATTCCGCAGGTTGTTTTCAAACTGCACAAGTCCACCGAATTTCTCCAGCCTCTCGGTGAAATGGAAACTCTTTTGTATAACTTCGCCTTCCATGATGGGATTGTAACGGGCTTCAAAGGCTGCTCATTCGGCGTCCAGATTGAGGGGATTGAAGGTTACAACCAAAAGGTTGGGACTCTGTACGAGGAAGGGGTGAAGGCATGGGACGCTACGACGTACGAGTACTTGGAGAAGATGAAGGGAAAGACTTCAAAAGATGTGGAGGAGCTGGTTCCCTCCGGTGCCCTTGCCAACTAACTTTATTAGTTGTATGTTTATTTCGTTTTATCAAACAATGAATTCGGTACCGGCCCATGTGGCTGTGTTTTGTACTCTTTTGTCCAATCGTCTGTTCGATCGGTTATATCTTTAACTGTCTTGTGCTTTACTTTATCGACATGTTGGTTTTGTTTGTTATTTATTATATATCGTTGAGTTATTCGAAGGGACTCCCCCTATTACCGAACTTTGTTTGCTCGGTCAGCTGTATTCGCAGGAGCTGGCCCTTAGTAGGGAGAAGGTATCCCTTCGGCTTGTTTGGAGGGGCTGGCCCTAATGGTTTTGTTAATTAGCGTACATAACTATTTTTGCCATCAATTTTCTTGCAAAAGATTGTCATTTCATTAATCATGAAGCACCTGGAGCCCCATAGAGGGGGTTTTACAAAATGACTGTTTTATTGGTACTTGACCTTACATTATCGTTTAGACATAGTATTTTTTTCAGCTGGGCCAGATTCCAGTGCCTTAGCACGGCCTTTCCTTCCATCGTTGCGAGTTTGCATGAGCCTTTTTCGTGAACTTCTATGACTTCATACGGCCCCTCCCAATTAGGTCCCAACTTGCCGGTGTTCTCTTTCCGGCTTGCTTCGTTGGACCTTAGCACCAAGTCCCCCGGCTGTAGGTCATCGTTTTTACCTTCTTGTCATAGTACTTCTTCATCTGCTGCTTGTACCTTGCTTCTTGAACGGCCGAATTCAGTCGGTATTCTTCCAAATTATCTAGATTTGTTAGCAATCTCTCCTGGTTATCAGGGCCATTCATCGTAAGCACCCTTTTGGTAGGTAAGCCGACTTCAGCAGGTATAACGGCTTCCGTTCCAAAGACTAGACTGAAAGGTGTCCTCCCAGTGCTTGTCTTTTCTGTTGTTCTTAAACACCACAAGACGTTCGGCAGTTCCGCCAACCAATTCTTTCCGTGTCTTCCCAACCTTGTCTTTAGGCCGATCAGGATGCTTCTGCTCATGCGTTCCACTTGTCTGTTCGCCTAGGGATGGGTGACGGATGCAAACACCTGTTGTATCCCCAAAGCTTTGCACCAAGCACGAAATCATTTATCCGCAAACTGGGTCCCATTGTCGGTGATTAGCTTTCTAGGTAGTCCGAAGCGGCAAATCAGGTTCTCCCACACAAAAGTAGTGATTTGATTTCCGGTGATGCTGCCAATCGGCTTTGCCTCTACTCACTTCGAGAAATAGTCTACTGGCACCAATAGAAATTGAACTCCTCCCTTTGTCGTGGGAAACGGTCCCAAAAGGTCCATTCCCCATTGATAAAAGGGCCAAGGGGAAGTGATCGGAACCAGGCCATGTTTCGGTAACCTAGGGATTGGAGCATGTATCTGACAAGACTCGCGCCTTTTGACTAAATTCTCACTGTCTTGCTTCATGGTAGGCCAATAGTATCCTAGGTTGGCTGCTCGTGTCACTAGAGACGCCGCTCCGATGTGCATTCCGCATAGTCCTTCGTGCAATTCTTCTAGCACTTTAATACCTTCTTGTTGGAGGATGCATCGATAGGAAGGGGATAGGAAACCTTTTCGAAAGAGCACCCCATTTATCATTTCATAGGACTTACTTCGTTGTACATCCTGCTCTTCCGGAACACCTTTCCCTTCCAGGGCATCTATTATCGGCTGCCTCTAGTCATTTTCTCGTACCTCAAAGACACTGACCAGTGCTTGAGTTTCTACGGACGCTTCATTTAGTTGGTCAACTAACACCATCTTTGTCAGATGGGCAAAAGCTACCGATGCCATTTTGCTCACTGCATCAGCTTCTTTGTTCTTGCTTCTTGGGATCTTAATGACTTGGCATGTTTCAAACAAGGTCATGACTTCTCGGACTGCTTCTGCGTACCTCTTCATGGTGGCATCTCTTGTCTCGAAGTCATTGGTTATTTGGTTCGCTACCAGCTAAGAGTCAACGAACACTTTGAGGTTTTTTATGTTCATTTGACTGGCTATGTGTAGCCCTACCAACAAAGCTTCGTATTCGGCCATATTATTGGTACACCTGAAGTTAAACCTTAAGGCGTAAGTAGTCGAAATGCCCTGCGGGTCAACTAGAATGAGACCTGCTCCGGCCCCCTCTCGGCTTGGCGCGCCGTCGATATATAGGCACCATCCTTCATAAGTTCCTGAGCTTTCGGGCTGTTCGTGCACCGTGTCAATGATCATCGGATCTCCGATATGATTTGTGTTTTCCACCAAGAAATCAACTAACACTTGCCCCTTGATAGCCAAACGGGGTTTATATTCGATTCCAAACGTTCCCAGTTCTATGGCCTACTTTGTTAACCTTCCGGCTACGTCCGGCCGGCTCATAATTTCCCGTAATACCGAGTTAGTAAGTACCACAATGTGGTGGGCCTGAAAATATCTTCGCAATCGCCGGGCGGTGTGAGTCAATGCTAGTGCTAGCTTTTCTATGGGTGAATAACGAATTTCTGCATCCTGTAAGCACCGGCTCACGAAGAAGATTGGCATGAACCCTTTGGCTCGGCTGGCACACAAGACACTGATGATTGCTTCTGTTCCGGCTGCGAGGTAGACGAATAGAGTTTCTTCGGCTTCGGGCACCAACAAAGAGGGCAAGCTGCAGAGATGTTGTTTCATCTGTTGAAAGGCATCTTCTGCTTCATCTGTCCATTTGAAATCGGACCTTTTGGTGTAACCCTTTAACATTTTGAAAAAAGGTAATGATCTCTCAGCCAGTTTGGAGAGGAATCTGTTAAGGGCTCCTAGCCTGCCATTTAGGCTTTGCAACTTCTTGATCGTCCTTAGGGACCGCATCTCTTGAATCGTTTGTACTTTGTCAGGATTAGCCCGAATTTCTTTCTTGGCTATGATATGGCCTAGGAAACGGCCTTCTTCCATTCCAAAGAAACACTTTGTAGGGTTTAACTTCATATTTACCCTCCTCAAGTTATTGAACGTTTTCGCAATATCGAAGAGGAGTTGCTCTTCATCCGGGCTTTTGATGACAAGGTCATCCACGTAAGCTTCCATATTTCTTCCAATTTGTTCCTTGAATACTTGATCGATTAGCCTTTGGTACGTAGCTCCGACATTTTTGAGGCCGAATGGCATTTTCCGGTAACAGAACAACCCCTGATTCGTATGGAAAGTTGTCTTCTCTTCATCTCCTCGGGCCATTTGAATCTGATGGTACCCCTTGTACGCATCTAGGAAACATTTGATCCGGAAGCTGGCCATCGATTCTAACTTAGAGTCAATTTCCGGTAACGGGTAGTGGTCTTTAGGACAAGCTTTATTGAGGTACCGGTAATCGATACACATTCTCCATGACCCGTTTGCCTTCTCTACCATTACGGGGTTGGCGACCCAGGAAGGGTACTGGACCAGCTTCATAATCCCAGCTTTTTCTAATGCTCATACTTCTTCGGTTACGACGGCACTCCGATCCGGAGCTAAAGATCTTTTCTTCCGCACAACTGGTGTTCGACGAGGACATACATTCAGATGATGTTCAATGACATACCGAGGGATGCCCGTCATATCAATGGGCTCCCATGCAAATATGTCAAGGTTTCTCTTCAAATACCGATACACGTACTCTTTACATTCCAATCTGAGCGTTCTCCCCACCATAACGGGCTGTTCGGGATGACATTCATTGATGTGCCATTTATCAGGCGAATCTTCATTAGAATCCAAGTATCCAATTTCTTGATGTCGAACGAGAGTCTTTAGAGTGGCAATTCCTTTTAACATAGGGAATTTTACCAAACTGTGCTTGCTAGATGTTACCATCCCAAACGTTCGGATTCCGGGTCTTCCAATTAGCATATTATGGGGTGTACGACCGGGGACCACATTAAAGTTCAGCATTTCCACCCTTCTTTGGGATTCTTCTCCGATACTCACGAAGAGTTGTATCTGGCCTCTAGGCGAAACTTGCTCGCCGGAGAATCCCACCAAAGGGTATGATACTGGGACGATCTCATCCTGCACGTAATCGGGCAGCTGAACAAAGAAATGTTCGTACATTATGTCTGAGGCCTCCCCTTCATTTATGTAGACCTGGTGAATGAGCTGCCCCCCAATGCTGACTTGGATTATCAGAGGGTCTTCCCTAGCGTCTTCCAACTTTATAGAGGGGATGTTAATAGGCAGTTCACTCCAATGCATGGTTTCCCCTTTACTTTCCAACATTATCCGTGGCCTTTTCAGGGTTACGGTCGGCCGTACCATGAGTACTTCCTTCCTCTTCTTATCATCACCTTTTCGTTTTTTATTTCGAATGTCCTTGATCAGATGATTTAGCCGTCCAGCCTGAACGGCTTCTTCTATTTGTTTCTTTAGTTGGAAACATTCGTTGGTGTCGTGTCCTTTGTCCTCATGGAACTCGCGGTACTTTCGCGAACTTTGTTGCTTCGCCGTCTTCTGGAGGGGAAAAGGCGGTTTAAACTTGACATTGGTAGCCTCAGAAACCAAAATCTCTCGAGGAGTTTTGATTAGTTCCGTGAAGATGAGGCCTTTTCTCTCGCCACCCTTGTTCCTTCATTCTGATCCCTTTTGTCGGTTCGAGAACTCCTGTTATCATTTTCCCGGTACCTCTTTTGAGGATACTGATCCCTTTTCCCAGTGCTCTGATAGGTCCCTTTCCTATTATGGTCCTCGGGTTTCTTCTTAAACTCGATGGCTTGGGCCGCTTCCTTCCCCCTTACGAACGCCTCAGTTCTCTCTATGGCCTCTTCCATAGTTGTGGGAACCCTGGCGTTCAGGTCTTCTACCAACTGCTTCGTCCTCAGCTCGTGCAAGAAACCTGATATCCGCATCTTTTCATCCGCGTCACTAACCTGCAGAGACTCTTCCTTGAATCGGGATACAAATTCTTTCAGACTCTCCCCTTCTTTTTGTTTGATATTATGCAACTCCACTGGATCTTTCATGTGTTTCCGCTGTTGTCTGAAGTAGTCTAGGAATCTGACTTTTAAGTCGTGGAAGCTATCGAGGCTTTCCGAAGGAAGACCGTTAAACCAGATCCGAGCGACCCCTGATAAGGTCTGCACGAACATGTGGCACTAGGAGGGCATCGGCCAACCTTCCATTCTGGCAACACTGTCGAACAGTAGTATGTGATCCTCCGGATCAGCCGTCCCATCGTATACTCTAACATTTGCAGGCATTTTTATTCGGACCGGTGGGACGAAGTTGGCTATTCTAGGGGTGAATTTTGATCCTTCGGAAGGTCTATAGGGCCGGGCCAAATCTTCTTCTGGGGTCGAGGTGATCGGTTCAATGGTTACGTTCAGCCCAGGGGTATGGGATGTAGGTGCGGTCATAGCTACTTGGGTTACATTCGGGTTTATGGAATTTCTTTGGATCGTATTAGCTAGCCACGAGGAATGGGCCATGGGTATTGGTGAAGGACCTTGAGTGGGGAACGGTAAGGGTTGGGAAACTCCTGGTGTAGACTCTTCATCATCAAATGATAGCCTCAATGCCAGGCCTTTAGCTCTTTCTTCTTTAACGTAGTCATTCATTAATTGCCCTATCTGGAGGAAGTTAGATCGGACTAGCTCCGGTGAGACGATCGGAGTTGTGTCCGGAGTGGGGTGTAAAGGAATGTTACCCGCAAGGGGCTGGGTGAAGTTACTCATGGGAGGTGGGTCGGATGAAGACATCCTATGTGGGGACAAAGTATCCTTCAGTGGTTTTGCTTTGGCCCCACGGTAGGCGCCAAAATGTTGAAGTGAATCGACTTAAGGTTGATTAAGTGCAAGGGTTTGGATGGATTATCAGTGATTCGGAGGCAGAGGTTCTGCCGAGGGGTATTAATGTGTCCCTAAATGCACCCAACTACTGGGTATTTATAGCCTCGTTTAAGGCTGCGCATTAATGGCGAGCAATGATTCAAACGGCGTGAACATTGACGGATGTCACTGTAGCACTTGACAAGGTAAGGTATTTATTATTATTTTATTCTATCGTTCATATGTAGGCTACTGATACGGCCAAGGACCGAGGGTTAATGGTCGTCTTCTCTTTGTCCGATGGTTAATAGCCGTTTTAGGTTTGTCCGATGGTTAATAGCCTTTTATTTAACATGTATTCTGTTTATTTAGTTTAGTCAATCGAATCGTCCTAGGTGTTCCTATTTGTCTATCGTCTTATAGTCCAATCGGCTCGTCCATCTTTGTTGGTTCGGATCGGTTAGGTTTCAGTTTATCTACTTCATTTTTTTATTGCTTTTAATATTGTTTTAAGTATATTTATTTAATCCTCTTTTGTTTGCTGATTGTGCATCCTATGTCATCAGTGGCAGATTTGTAATTTTTTTTCAAAAGCCAGGATTTCTAACTTCTCAAAAACAGGTTTTTCTACCCTTAAAAGTCAAAACAGAAAGTGTTTTGGGGTCACACAAACAGCTTATTGACTTATTGGTTTTTTTGGAAAAGACAATAACTTGTCTTGAAACTCAAATACTCAATCCCAAACACCCTCTCAATCACAAAGCAAAAACTTAAAACTAAATCTCATACAAACACAAATGAACCCCTAAAAAGAAATTCAAAAACACTAACACAACAGTTGGGACAAAAACCGATTTTAAAATCATATAACTAAAATCTTACATTCATAAAACTAGAAACCATTAAACAAATTAAAACACGCGAACATAAAACAATATGAAACACATACACAACCACATATTGGAGAAAAACTTATGGGATCGAGCAATATATCAAGCTAGATGATGCAACAACTAGGTGAGGAGTGATGTGGTGGTGTGAAGCACTAACAGATTTGGTAATCGTGGGAAGGGCTGGCAATAGGTAACCTGTATAAGACACGATTAGACTTGTTAACAAACAAAAATACACTATGTGAAATTTAACCTTTTTAAAAATATATAAAATTAGGATGATATGATTCATCATATCTCTTTGTTGGTACATAAAACATATAACTGTGTTATAAACATACAATATAAAAAGTAGGTAAAAAATTTTGTTCAAGTTTAAAACTTGTGTTGTTCGCATCGTCATTAATCTGTTAAACCTGTTAAGACATGCTTTGCCAGCGAGGTAGGGGTGGTGTGTTTTGTGTTTAGCGACAATGACGATGTGTATGTAAATACTTATATATACTTTTAGGATGTATATGTGTGCGTATGTATCTAGACATAATGCACTAGGCAGAGAATACACTTTGAAATGGTGTAACGAGGGCTCAATGGTGAAGTTTTTAGTATAATTATAATTAAGTTTCTAAGTACCGACCTCCTAGTCTATCTCCGAATTTGTTTTTAGTATAATTATAAAATTTGTATTGGCTACCATACCGTTCAAACGTATAGCTACATCTTTAATGATAAGATGCTGGGTATCATTTCTTAGTGATTTATCCTATCTACATATTCATTGAATTTTAATGGAATTTGACTTTTAAAAGTCAAAGTTAACATGAAAATGTTTAGATGAACATCTTATGGTGGAGTAGCAAACATGTAATGAGGTGTGACTTTTATCCTTGTCCTGAAGCAAGTGGAAGGAATGGGAAAAAGGATAGGATAGGGTTGAAAGGAGTGTATTTATTGAGGAGACAAATATTAAATAATGTCAAAATTGGAGGTTCAAATTCGTGGACCCAAAATACATTCAAATCTTTATCCGAATATCTTATTTATTTATTTGAAAATATTATCTAAATGCTTAGGCTAGAGAGTATATATGGAGATCATGATAGGTCGTGACTCGTGAGGCTCCGTGATGGCAGTGAGGCCACCCAAACACAGCCTCTCACACCCTCACGGCATGACGACCATTATTGGGGTGTAACCACACCATATGGCCTTATAACTAACTGACGTGTGCGTAACTATACATATTTCACAATGGATTTTAACACACGTTTTGCTTTAATATTTATAAAAATGGTTTAGACCTTAATATTAAAACACACACAATAGGGCAAGTGTACCCTGTCATATATGTAGTAACGTACAGATAAGAACCAGATATCGATCCATGGACGCGCGCGGAGCAATTGTACTAAAACTCTGTCCCCGATTTACCAGTAGGAAAAGATAAGTTTGAGTTTTGTTTAAGACTAAATTAATTCTAAAACATGTAAATAACTTAACTACGACTCCAAAATAGAAAATATAACTATATAAGCTGTAATACGCCAATCCTAGCATGTCATCTATATAAGAAATAAAGGCGTGATCAACATTCCCATTTTCCGACAGTTAGTGTCCCTTTCGGGCATCCTAACATGACAACTATATGGAAAGCTAACGCGAATACACACGTTAGCCACCTCAAGTCGTTTATTAGCGCGCAGCTGATATGATCTCATGAGAATCTTTAAAGAAGGGTTAGTATCACCTTTCGGGAGTCCTCAACCGCACTAGCAAAGGGAAGCAATATCGAATACACAATACGACCACCGAGACTAGCATAAAGTAGAGCATTTCACAACCTATTCCATTTTACTAACTTTGAACACAAATCTACTAAGATCGCTATTTCTACCAAAATAACTAGCAAAGATCATTAACCGCGTCAAAGATTAGTAACAACACCATTAAGCTTTTTAAACTCTTTTACGTGCCGGTAAACATTAACCGTGTCAAAGGTTAATAACAACACCATTAAGCTTTTTAAACTCTTTTACGTGCCGGTAAACATTTATAATCATTATCCGAGTGACTTTAACCAAACCAATACCCGGTTACAGTTTCATGGTGTAAACTTTATTAACAAGTTAACTAGTTTACTACCGGACGATTAAACGGACGGTTTTCTCAACAAGTAATCCGCCTAACACATTCGATAATCATCAAAGTCATCCGAACACAACTACAAATCTATCAACAACGAAACAAGGTTGCATTATGATCATCAAGATTCAAACATGAAAAACGCCAAATTTATACAAAACTTGATTTCACGCAAATGATTGTTTTAACTACTAACTACTACTAATGTTCTTGCCCGTAGGCGTACGATTAACTAAAATAACATCAATGTAGCAAACAAAATCAGATTTGGATCTAAGAAAGCTTAAAGGATCAAACCATAAGATTGCTAAAGAGATGGATTGGATGATGAAGGATGGAACGGATGGATTCCCGAGCTTGTTCCACGCCTATGCAGCACTTCGTTAGCCCTGAAAATCGCCAGAAATCGCCCCCCAAAGATCCAATATTTGATCAGTGGGTTCTGCTCTGTTTTTATAGAAAGTTTGATTTTTGGCACGGCCGTGCGCATAAAGTGCACGGCCGTGCACTCGATCAACTTGATTTGACGTGCAAGTGGGCAAGTGGGCAAGTGGCTGTTCCTGGAAATATCTAGATATTCCGCACGGCCGTGCACCTAAGGTGCACGGGCGTGCGGGTCTGGTTGTGGCCGAGTGCTGATGGTGCACTGCCTAGTGCACTGGCAGTGCACCCGGGAACTTGAGTCGCACGGGCACCCGCACGGCAGTGCTGATCAGGGTGCCCGAGAACAACAGCTGCACGCCAGGTCGCACTGGCAGTGCAGCTCCTCTGTGTCCGGGTAAACTGAGTCCGCACGGGCGTGCACCTGGGGTGCACGGCCGTGCACTATTTCCAGACTTGGCTGATTTTGCAGAAACTTTCCGTCTTGTCCGTTTTTCGCCCGGTTTCTTCGACTTTGTTCGTGGGACGTCGTTTAAGACCTGAAATAAAATATGAAGCGGTTAAGTACCGAATTCGTGCATTTATGGTCGAAAACGCGTAATTTGGGAGTTTAATCGGGGATTTAAATATGTATATTTTAACGTATATCAAACCTCCCCACACTTGAACTTTGCTTGTCCTCAAGCAAATACTTAAACAGAAATAAACGAAAAACTCGCCCAGTGGCAACAAAGACAAAATATAGCCTGTACAGACGATAATAGACAAGCCCGACAAAGGTATATAAACAGGTGATAAGATAACTAAACAGCAACAACTCACTTCCGATCTACAAACACGCAAACCCGTACACGACTCACAATGTTCACACACACTCGGTTTTATTTATGATACATACGTGTAATGTGTATGTGTAAATCGCTCCATTGCCAAGACAATGAATCGTGCAATATCATAAGCTTGTCAAAAGATCTAGTCTTCACCAACTAACGTGTGAAAAAGCACAAATCAAGAGGTCTTGTAAGGGTTGTAATGTTAGGCGAAGGTAGGGGTGTGGAATGGACATTTAAAGTGACAAATCGGCTAAAACCCGGCGGTTATGTCTAACTAATAGCAACAACTACAACTGTACAATAAGAATTCTACTATAAGCGAATTTTCTTTTGAAACGGGCTAAACACAAACTTTTAACTTTTAAAGCTCTAAAAACTGCTCGAATCACTGCTAATTCACCCTATTTTAGGGTGTTCTATTTTTCTGGATTTTTTTTTTTTTTTTTTTTTTTTTTTTTTTATATATATATATACATCTATGATATATATATACTAAACAGAAACTGAAATATAATCAACAAACGGGTTCTAAATACATAAACCCGAAATGAACTATTTACAACGTAAAAACTAGTCAAACAATAACCTAAACCGAGCTTTAACACAAAAAAGGTTTAAAAGAAAAAGGCTATTTGGTTTAGTGGTGAAATGGTGTGGTAAATAAGAAAAAACACGGGAATAGGTTCAACATGGTTAACTAGTGGATAATATATAGGTGTGGGAAATAGACAAAACGAAAAGAAAAGGCTAAATCAAAAGGGTATCCTAAATGCCTCAATCATGTTCGTACAATCTCACACGTATCTGGTCTAAACAAGTATACTAGTGACAAGTTCTAAACTGCACAAAACATCCGGCACACTCGCAAGCATGTCAAAGAAATGTTATCTATTCTAAGGCTCGAACGCTCACGTAACCGGAAGGAAATGGGTGCAAGTGTACGAATATAACATGCTCGTATCTCATCTGTTTGTCGCGCCTCGAGTTATCTTTGTCAAAACTTAGTTAGGCTTGATGTTTATATGAGAATATATACATATATGTACTTTTAAAGTTTTTTTTTTTTTTATTTTTTTTTATTTTTTTTTTTTTTTTTTATTTTAAAAACATATATATATATATATATATATATACAAGAGGACAAACACGATTATAATCCCTCCCCACACTTGAACTTCACATTGTCCCCAATGTGACAATAGAAAGCGTTTATGAATTAGCTATCTATAGTGGGAAAAAGGAGAATAATACTCCCCTTTAGTCGATAACTCGAAAAGTACGGTGATCGCATTGAGCATCCATTCCGGTGCTCGCCGTTTCCTGCACTATCACCATTCTTGACAAAACCAAAAGATATCAAACACATCCGTACATCATCACAATTATTCAAACACAGCAAATATACTGAAAATTAAAGTGCAGAAAAGTAAATAGTTCAAATGCAAAAACTAAAAAGTCATGGGTACGCAGACCCGAATACGAACTGCAAAAATGAATAAAAAGTACTAACACATGCATGCAATAGATTGCCGTGGCTATTGGTCGTCGTCGTGGTGCTGACCGGAACTTCCTGGCTGGTCGCCAGGAGCACCATAAGGGAATGAGGGAGGGTTACTGAAATAACCCGGATGCATCTGCTCTAACCCAGCGAAAAGGTACTCAAAACTGTGCCTCACATCCTGCTGCACACGATCCATAGTGGACCGCATGTACTGCTGGTCCTGCCTGATCTCCACCTGGTTTGCACCGATGTTGTGCATGTTCAGCTCCATCGCCTGGAACCGCTGGTAGAACTCAGGGTATGTCGGGATGTCTGGAGGCCACTGCTGGTCCTGGGGCTGGAAGTGCTGTGGAGAGTGGTGTGGAATGTCGTGTGGCTGGTCACCACCGCCTCCTGCATGCTGCTCCTGCATCTCCTCATCCTCCTCGTCGGCCTGTGGTGGCACGGGGTCCCATATAATATCCTGACTAATAAGTCGTGGACCCCCGTCCGTGTCAGCTAGCAGGTTCTGAGACCTGAGTGATCTAAAGTCTAGCATAACCCCATTAGTTACCCATGTCAGCGTGGCCCTGACCTCGTCGGTCAGAACTCCTAGTGCCATCGCAATCTGGGTGACGTACTCTCCGCCATGGATCTCACTCCCGTCCTTGGTGCCCCCAGCAGTGAGAAAGAACTCGGCCATTCGTGCGGCCAAGTTCAGCGGGGCACCCTCATAGAAATGATACATATAGAGAAGATCGGGAGTGGGACAGTTCCCCGAACTGTCCTTTCGGCCACAGATCGTATGGCTGAACACATGGTGTAAGAGGCGGAGTAGCGGGTCCTTAATCCGAGTGGCCTTGGCAGACCTCGGATTATAAGGTCCACCAGTGGCAATAGATGCCCAAAATGCGGCCCGCTCGTCATTATCCACGAAGCTGTGGATCCCGCAAAAATCCTCAGAGTCAGTCTCTAAATGCTCATATATCCCCAGTTTCCTTCCCAGTCTCGCAACCGACCAATGATACCATTTTTTACAAAGCCTAAACCGAATGTCTTTCGAATGGAAGTCCTTATATACCCCCTCCTTTGGTTTTTTGTAGGAGAAGGATGACAAGAACTCGATCGTGATCTCTCTGTAAACAGGCTGGTTTATACTAAGTAGTTTCGCCATCTGGGGCGAGACAAATCCATCATATCGTTCACGCTGATTCAGCGCGGTGAGTAGGTCTAAGTTAAGCCGAATAGGAACACCGAATGAGTTCCTCCTATCCCAGAGCTTCATGAACTTTTCAATACATGGCGCCTCCTTTTTGTC
Organism: Ambrosia x helenae; assembly: GCA_030844895.1. NCBI lineage: Eukaryota > Viridiplantae > Streptophyta > Magnoliopsida > Asterales > Asteraceae > Ambrosia > Ambrosia x helenae. The sequence continues at coordinate 105,378,070 of CM061234.1, forward strand.
ACGGTTGTCAAAGCCGAGGAAATCATGAGCCATCTGCATGCAACAATTTATATACAGCTGTTAGTACACAAAAAACGTAGGTCCCGGATGCCCAAAACGGAACCGCGCGCATTCTGACCTGAATCTGTTACTGGTGCACGGCCGTGCACCTATGGTGCACGGGCGTGCAGGCTTGGTTTTTAGGTCAGAATGCTGCACGCCGGGTTGCACTGGCAGTGCAGCATGATTTTTGGCCCGCACGGTCATGCGCACGACCGTGCAGCTGACCGTGCACAGTCCAGTTTTTTTGAAAAATTACTCAACAACACCCAAATCTCTCTAAGGTTGCAAATAAACTCATAATATCAGTGATTTTGGGCCTGGATGTGCACGGTTTTAACATCAACAACAAAAACTATCTACATTAAACTAAAACAAACCAAAATTAGTGGGTTTATTAAACTTTATGAAGAAAACCCACAAATCTTGCCCTAAAAATCAAAAGTGCGACAGATCTAAACTAGAAATACATAAAATAGGTGCAATATTATGAAGGGGTTCGTACCTTAGTTGATTTGGAAGGAAAAGATTGAAGATTTATGCCTAAAGAGATGATTAATCGGGGTGTTTGGCTGCTTGGAACGCGGGTGCAGATTGGGAGTGCAAGTCTTTAGGGTTTTGAAGTTAAAGATGCTTAAATAGCCACGAATTTGGGCCGGGCTTTTGGGCCCGCACGGTCGTGCGCCTGAGTCGCACGGCCGTGCAGTGGCCTTGCACTCCCCCTTGCACACCTGTGCTGATCAGGCTTGCTGGTCAGCCAGGCTCGCACGGCCGTGCATATTTTTGGCACGGCCGTGCACAGTCTGCAGACTTGCAGAAATGCAGCCTGCAGCTGCGCAGCCACCCTGTTTTGTCCGAAAACATCATTTTAAACCATTTAAACCTGTTTGTCAACTGTTCACGCTCCATTGCTCCTTCCCGCTTTGTTCAAAACCGGTACGAACCTGCACATTACTCGAAACAACGTTAAACTAAAAAAAATTAAAATGAAGCAAGATATATATACACTAATTACATATTTACCCTTTTGCGCGCCCATACGCGCCGTGCTATATTTATTAACGAGTCGCTAGCTAGACTCACTTCCCCACACTTTATGAGGCGTGTGGGGCGTAGATATCGATTTCATCTACGGTTTGGTCAATCGGTCCTTCAACATAGACTTTTAGGCGATGACCGTTGACTTTGAAAGTCAAACCCACAGAATCTGCGATTGCGACAGCACCGTATGGATATATTTCCTTAACAGTGTACGGTCCTGTCCAGCGGGATTTCAACTTTCCAGGAAAGAGGCGCAGGCGAGAATTATAAAGCAAAACTAAATCGCCCACCTGAAAATCTTTCTGGCTTTTCAGGCGACTGTCGTGCAGTCTCTTTGTGCGCTCTTTATATAATATCGAGCTCTCATAGGCCTGCTGCCTAAGCTCCTCCAGCTCATGAATCTGTAAGAAACGGGTCTCACCGCCGGTCTTAAGATCCAAATTTGCCGTTTTAAGAGCCCAGAATGCCCTATGCTCCAGCTCGACTGGGAGATGACACGCTTTGCCATAGACCAGCCGAAAGGGAGTCGTCCCAATAGGCGTCTTGTAGGCAGTTCGAAAGGCCCACAGCGCGTCATCAAGCTTGTCAGCCCAATCCTTGCGGTTTTGATTAACCGACCGCTCAAGGATTCGCTTCAATCCACGGTTCGTGACCTCCACCTGTCCACTTGTCTGTGGATGATACGGGGTGGATAACCTGTGCTGGACGCCATAACGTGCTAATGCGCGATCAAGCTGCGCATTGCAGAAATGCGTGCCACGGTCACTTATCAGTGCCTTTGGGGCACCAAACCGCGAGAACAAGCTTCTAACAAACCTCACTACTACTCGGGCATCATTTGTGGGTAAGGCTTGCGCCTCCACCCACTTTGACACATAGTCAACCGCCACAAGTATATATTTATTACCCCGTGAGGAGGGGAATGGTCCCATGAAGTCTATGCCCCAAATGTCAAAGACCTCACAAACTTGGATGGGATTTTGCGGCATTTGGTCGCGTGCCGATATGTTCGTCGCCCTCTGGCACGAATCACATGCACCGACCAGTAGCTGAGCGTCACGGAAAAGTGTGGGCCAATAAAACCCGGAGTCTAACACTTTTTTGGCAGTGTAATTCGCTCCGTGGTGACCTCCGGTAGGCCCCTCGTGACAGTCGCGCAAGATCTGCGCCGCCTCAACCCCGAACACGCAACGGCGAATCAGCTGATCCGCCCCGACCCGGAACAAAAATGGGTCATCCCAGAAGTAATGCTTTAGGTCCGCGAAAAACTTCCTCTTTTGCTGGTGCGACAATCCTTTGATGAGGATTCCGCACGCGAGGTAGTTCGCAAAATCCGCGAACCATGGTGATACATCTTCCACCGACTCGACGTTCATCAAGAACTCGTGGGGAAAGTTGTCATTAATTGCATCCCACGCGCAGTTCTCGGCATCATCATGCTCGAGTCTGGACAGATGATCAGCAGCAACATTCAGGGCACCCTTCTTGTCCTGAATCTCTATATCGAACTCCTGCAGCAACAGGATCCACCTAATCAGGCGCGGTTTCGCGTCCTGTTTGCTAAAAAGGTATCGGATCGCTGCATGGTCCGTATAGACAATGGTCTTCGACAGCACCAGATATGATCTAAACTTGTCGAATGCAAATACTACAGCAAGAAGCTCTTTTTCAGTCGTGGTGTAATGCTCCTGAGCATCATGTAGAGTCTTACTCGCGTAGTAGATCGGGTGGAAGTGCTTGTCCTTCCGCTGTCCCAAGACCGCCCCTATCGCGAAGTCACTTGCGTCGCACATAATCTCGAATGGCAGCCCCCAGTCGGGTGCCACCAATATAGGGGCCTCAATAAGCAACCGCTTCAGAAGGCCAAATGCCTTCACACACTCTGCACCAAACACAAACGGTGCATCCTTTTCCAACAAACGGGTCATCGGTCGGGCGATCTTTGAAAAGTCTTTGATAAATCGCCTGTAAAATCCCGCATGACCCAAAAAGCTGCGGATCGCTCTGACAGAGGAGGGTGGAGGGAGCCTAGAAATGATATCTACTTTAGCAGGATCAACCTCCAACCCACTTTGGGAGACTTTATGCCCCAGGACTATTCCTTCCTTCACCATGAAGTGGCATTTTTCCCAGTTTAGCACAAGACTGGTCTCCTCACACCTCTGAAGCATCCGCTCCAGGTTCCCCAGACATTGATCGAACGAACTCCCAAAAACGGAAAAATCATCCATGAACACCTCCATGGAGTCCTCGATCATGTCATGAAAAATGGCAACCATGCAACGCTGGAAGGTCGCCGGCGCATTGCACAGCCCAAATGGCATACGCCTGTAGGCGAATGTGCCAAAAGGGCATGTGAAGGTCGTCTTATCCTGGTCCACAGGATCGATAGGGATCTGAAAGTATCCAGAGAAACCATCAAGGAAACAGTAATACAACTTCCCCGACAGTCGTTCCAACATCTGATCGATGAATGGAAGCGGGAAGTGATCCTTGCGGGTGGCGTCATTGAGCTTGCGATAGTCAATGCAAACTCTCCACCCCGTGACGGTCCTCGTAGGAATTAACTCATTCCTATCATTTGTGACCACCGTCATGCCACCCTTCTTGGGCACGACGTGCACAGGACTAACCCAAACAGAATCCGAGATGGGATATATCAATCCAGCATCAAGCAGTTTAATCACCTCGGTTTTAACAACATCTTGCATGTTCGGGTTCAGACGCCTCTGGTGCTGCGCACAAGGCTTGTAGACATCCTCCATCAAGATTTTATGAGTACAGAAAGAGGGATTAATCCCCTTGATGTCTACGATCTTCCAGGCAATTGCCCGTTTATGAAGTTTTAGTACCCTCAACAACTCGCTCTTTTCTTCCACAGTCAACGAAGACGATATGATCACCGGTAGACGCCCCTCCTCATCCAGAAATGCATACTCGAGATGCGGCGGGAGCTCCTTCAGCTCTAGAGACGGTGGATCCTCAACAGACGGCTTCGCCTTTTCCTCTTCCTCTCGCTCAATTTCCACAAAACGCTCCGGACTTTGGGAACCATCATCACCGATCTGATAGACCGGCTGCTCATCTATATGGCCCTCCTGCATAATGCCATCTAGGCTCCCACACAACAGATGTGTGTCCGAAACATCTCTCTCCCAAGCACCTCTGACATGAGAGCTAACACACTGGTCTACTATATCGAGATAGTATAGTGTATCGTCTTGGCTCTCAGGATGGCGCATCGACCTCTGAATGTCAAAAGTCACGTGCTCATCATTGACTCGGAGTGTGATCTGGCCCGCAGCCACGTCAACAATCGTCCTTGCCGTGTTAAGGAAAGGACGTCCGAGAATCAAAGGGACTTTAGAGTCCTCATCCATGTCTAGGATAACAAAGTCCACAGGGAAAACGAATTTGTCAATCTTGACAAGCATATTTTCTACAAACCCCCGTGGATACTTGATCGAACGATCAGCGAGGCGAATACTCATCCTGGTGGGTGAAGGTTCACCCAGATCCAACTTCTCGAAAACCTTATAAGGCATAAGGTTTATGCTGGCCCCCAAGTCTGCGAGTGCATTACTGACAGTCATATCACCTATCAGACAAGGGATGGTAAAGCTACCAGGATCGCCCATTTTCATGGGCAGTCGATTCTGCAGAATTGCAGAGCAGTTCTCGTTCAACAGAACGCAGGACAGGTCCTCAAGTTTTTGTTTATTTGTGAGGATGTCCTTCAAGAATTTGGCATACTTAGGCATCTGTGCTAAGGCCTCAACAAACGGGATGTTTATATGTAGCTGCTTGAACAGCTCGAGAAATTTCCCGTATTGCGCCTCGTCTTTCTGCTTCCTAAGTCTACCAGGATATGGAACAGGAGGAGTGTAGTCAGTGACTGGCTTCGGTAGCTGTGCTGTACTTGCTGGGACTCGCCTAGCGTGCACCTCGTCCGAAGACTCAGTCTGGACCGTCTCAGTGATCGGTGGTGAGCCCGATGTGTCTGGTCCCGTGGTTTTACCACTCCTCGTCATAATGGCATTAACATGCCCTCTTGGGTTCGGCTCAGTGTTGCCTGGAAGACCACCTTGCTGTCTCTCAGACATCATCTTTGCCATCTGGCCAACCTGGTTCTCTATGGCCTGCATCGACGCCTTTTGGCCCCTCATCTCTCCCTCATAATTCGTGAAGCGCTCCTCATGCTGCTGGTAGCGCTGCTCAGCGATCTGATTTGTATTAGAGGTGTTGGTAAGGAGCTGAGACATCATTTCCTCCAGCTTAGACATACCATGAGGGGCGTGCTGCTGGGAGCTGCTCCCGGCGCCCTGGTTCTGGTATTGGTTCGGTCTCTGCTGGGACGATTGACCACGAGCCTGGTATGGCTGTTGGTTGGACTGGTAGGATTGTTGGTTGGACTGGTAAGGTTGTTGGGATTGGTAGGACTGTTGTGGTGCGGCGGCTCTCTGCTGGAATCCGAGAGGGTTCTGATTGGAAGTACCAGATCTCCACCCGAAGTTCGGGTGATTTCTCCAACCCGGATTATAAGTGTTGCTGTAAGGGTTATTCTGGGGTCTCGTTTGATTACCCATGTAGTTCACTTCCTCGTGGCCTGTATACATTACCCCCTGAGCACACGAGCCAGGCTCGTGAGATACCCCGCACTCCACACACAAACAATCGGACTGCGCTACGTGTTGCTGAGAGTTATCGAATCTCGTAGCCAGAGCCGCTATCTGTGCCGAAATCGCCGTATAGTTATCCACGGCATGCACACCAGCCTTGGCAGATGAAGACCTAGATCTATCATTCTGCCGGGATTTAGATTTTAGGGACGCCTTCTCAATAATGCTCCACGCTTCCCTAGGAGACTTTGTTCCGATGTCTCCCCCTGCGTATACATCAAGGCGTTCCTGAGACGCATACCCGAGTCCCTGATAAAAAGTTTGCACCAAATGCCTTTTCGAAAGCTCATGGTGCGGGCAACTCAAGAGTAGGTCTTTAAACCTTTCCCAGGCTGTGTATAATGATTCATCGTCATCTTGACGAAATGTCATGATGCGATTCCTCAGTTTTTGTGTCTTTTCAGGAGGAAAATACTGCTGCATGAATTGTTGTGACAACTCTGCCCAAGTCGTGATCGACCCTGCGGGTTGTGACAGAAGCCAAGTCCGGGCTTTGTCCCGCAGTGAGAATGGGAAGAGTCGGAGACGGATAGCATCATCGGAGATGCCCGTCATCTTAAAGGTGGCTAAAACCTCTAAGAATGCAGCAATATGTCGGCCTGGATCCTCGTGCTCCAGTCCACCGAATTGCACCGAATTTTGTATCATATTCACGATACTAGATTTGATCTCGAAATGGTCCGCCAAAATAGCCGGACGGACAATACTCGGCGCGAGTCCATCTCCTCCTGGACGACCACTATCATTCAGCGGAATGTCGTCATCCGCCATGATAATGTCGCTGTGGGCGTCCGACCCGTTGTCGTCGGCCAGATCGTGCCTCGCCTCCTCAATTGGGACCTCAACAATAGGAGCAGCAATAAGAATATCAGAAACAAGACGCAATTTATGAAGTCTAATCCGCTCGCTTCTCCTCAGGCGCCTTAGCTCCTCGTCACAGAGATCACCAGAAGACCCAGGGTTTGTGGACATCAACCTGCATGTAAGAATGATATAGTTGCAACAGGCGAATATATGACAAACCCAAAAAGGCGATAAAAGACAGAAAAATAAATAAATGAAATAAAGAATCAATAAATCCATGTGATAATAACGGAAAGCGAATACATTCAAGAAAATCAAATATAAACAAATAGAATCAATAAAATGAACAGAAATAAGCAGACTAAGCCTAAAACTATACAAAGAATGAAATTAATAATTAGTCCAAATACGAACAAATAAATCTAATTAATCAAATAACGAACAAATCAAATTCATAGACAAACCAATTAATCCAATATTCAATAAATTAAATCTATCAACATCCTAATGAACGAAAAAATCAAATCAAACAAATCTATAAGCAGATAAATGAACGAATCTATATGCAACCTATAAACCAATCTAAAATTAATCCAATATATCAACAGACAGATAAATCTAATAAAAATTCAAATAATCATATGTGCAAATAAATGAATGAAATAACGAATCAAAGAAGTATAAACAAGTATTCACAAGCATGTACACTGGTAAAAAGTTGACTCGGTTCGTTCCTAAAGCTCGTCGCGTCCCCGGCAACGGCGCCAAAAACTTGACGTGTGCGTAACTATACATATTTCACAATGGATTTTAACACACGTTTTGCTTTAATATTTATAAAAATGGTTTAGACCTTAATATTAAAACACACACAATAGGGCAAGTGTACCCTGTCATATATGTAGTAACGTACAGATAAGAACCAGATATCGATCCATGGACGCGCGCGGAGCAATTGTACTAAAACTCTGTCCCCGATTTACCAGTAGGAAAAGATAAGTTTGAGTTTTGTTTAAGACTAAATTAATTCTAAAACATGTAAATAACTTAACTACGACTCCAAAATAGAAAATATAACTATATAAGCTGTAATACGCCAATCCTAGCATGTCATCTATATAAGAAATAAAGGCGTGATCAACATTCCCATTTTCCGACAGTTAGTGTCCCTTTCGGGCATCCTAACATGACAACTATATGGAAAGCTAACGCGAATACACACGTTAGCCACCTCAAGTCGTTTATTAGCGCGCAGCTGATATGATCTCATGAGAATCTTTAAAGAAGGGTTAGTATCACCTTTCGGGAGTCCTCAACCGCACTAGCAAAGGGAAGCAATATCGAATACACAATACGACCACCGAGACTAGCATAAAGTAGAGCATTTCACAACCTATTCCATTTTACTAACTTTGAACACAAATCTACTAAGATCGCTATTTCTACCAAAATAACTAGCAAAGATCATTAACCGCGTCAAAGATTAGTAACAACACCATTAAGCTTTTTAAACTCTTTTACGTGCCGGTAAACATTAACCGTGTCAAAGGTTAATAACAACACCATTAAGCTTTTTAAACTCTTTTACGTGCCGGTAAACATTTATAATCATTATCCGAGTGACTTTAACCAAACCAATACCCGGTTACAGTTTCATGGTGTAAACTTTATTAACAAGTTAACTAGTTTACTACCGGACGATTAAACGGACGGTTTTCTCAACAAGTAATCCGCCTAACACATTCGATAATCATCAAAGTCATCCGAACACAACTACAAATCTATCAACAACGAAACAAGGTTGCATTATGATCATCAAGATTCAAACATGAAAAACGCCAAATTTATACAAAACTTGATTTCACGCAAATGATTGTTTTAACTACTAACTACTACTAATGTTCTTGCCCGTAGGCGTACGATTAACTAAAATAACATCAATGTAGCAAACAAAATCAGATTTGGATCTAAGAAAGCTTAAAGGATCAAACCATAAGATTGCTAAAGAGATGGATTGGATGATGAAGGATGGAACGGATGGATTCCCGAGCTTGTTCCACGCCTATGCAGCACTTCGTTAGCCCTGAAAATCGCCAGAAATCGCCCCCCAAAGATCCAATATTTGATCAGTGGGTTCTGCTCTGTTTTTATAGAAAGTTTGATTTTTGGCACGGCCGTGCGCATAAAGTGCACGGCCGTGCACTCGATCAACTTGATTTGACGTGCAAGTGGGCAAGTGGGCAAGTGGCTGTTCCTGGAAATATCTAGATATTCCGCACGGCCGTGCACCTAAGGTGCACGGGCGTGCGGGTCTGGTTGTGGCCGAGTGCTGATGGTGCACTGCCTAGTGCACTGGCAGTGCACCCGGGAACTTGAGTCGCACGGGCACCCGCACGGCAGTGCTGATCAGGGTGCCCGAGAACAACAGCTGCACGCCAGGTCGCACTGGCAGTGCAGCTCCTCTGTGTCCGGGTAAACTGAGTCCGCACGGGCGTGCACCTGGGGTGCACGGCCGTGCACTATTTCCAGACTTGGCTGATTTTGCAGAAACTTTCCGTCTTGTCCGTTTTTCGCCCGGTTTCTTCGACTTTGTTCGTGGGACGTCGTTTAAGACCTGAAATAAAATATGAAGCGGTTAAGTACCGAATTCGTGCATTTATGGTCGAAAACGCGTAATTTGGGAGTTTAATCGGGGATTTAAATATGTATATTTTAACGTATATCACTAACTTAAAATCAAATATGTAAAATCTTTGAGAAACACTAGATTTAAGTTCAAATTAGTAATTAGTTATTTTAAAAAAATACCACCCACCCTTGTGGTGGAGTGGTATCAGGTGATAAGGGAGAGACACCTGACCCTTGTGGTCATGAGTTCGACTCCTGAGCCAGTCAGGTTTTACCGGTTCGCTACCGTCGTGTCTTCGGGCGAGTATACGGGCCTGGTTTTGCTTGGAACGGGCACACGGGTGGGCTAGGGGCTCTTGTGCGTGCGTGTTGGGCCGCCACGAGGCTCGTGAGTTCGGCTCCGAGTCTGTGGGCTTCCCTTTGCTAATGGGGGCTGCATACGAGAGTACCCGACAATTTTTTAGTTGGCCGTTCAAAAAAAAAGTTATTTTTAAAAAATATGTAAAATATAAGGGTATTTTAACTATTTAGTTTATGAAATATATATTGATATTGATATCAACTAGTGGGTCCTTTGGCGCGCGTTGCGCGCCTTTCTAGATTGCTTGACCTTTAAAACACAAATATATGGTCAATCATCACAAAAACTTATGTTAAAGCGAATTATTTTTAACAACATTATTGAATAAGGATAATCACAAGAATATCTTTTATAACAAATTGAAGAAAGACCCAACAATTTTTTCCAAGAAATCCTTAAGTGTGTGTAGAGCGTGACTTCCTCTGTCGACGATGGCTGGAGACAATCCAACTCCCCATCACTCTCTTCCGATGGATTGGTTGTATTGTTTGTTGCATTCTTGATATTCAAAAGCAAAAAAACATATTAGAGAAGCAGCTGCCAAGACTCAAACCCAAATACCTCCAACAATAGGAAAGCAGGTTAACCAACTGGCCTGAAAATAATTTTGTTGTCATATCCATAACATATTGTATAAATACCATTTAGAGCAGTAAAGTAAGGAAAAAAACATTATTTATGAGCACCCACAAATTAATATATAGGATAATTTTGTTCGCTATAAATTACAATGTTAAATGATATTTTATTTACCACGTTTAGTATTTAGAGAGAACAATTTGCTATTTGGACAAAGATTGTAACAAAATAGACTCTAATCTTAAATTCTTAACTTTTTTTTTTCTTATAGAAGTAAAGGTGTTGCTAAATATCTTGTAATAACACGTGTCACGTCTCTAGATACCATCTTACACTTCTAACGTAACGTGTCATTCAATATTTGACTTAATTGACTTATGGAGAAATTTATGGCAATGTCAAAAAACAGGAATAACGCAAATAAAAACAACCCCTTGTAGGTCTCGAGCCCGGGCACCTTGTTAAAGAAAGCAACAACCTAACCAATTGAACCAACAACCTTTTTGCTAATGTATACATATACTATAATATATGTAGGCTTAAAACAACTAAAGATGAATAAAAAAACACTATTCATGCCCATCCATTTATCATTATCCTATCTTAAATTCTTAACTTTTTTTTTTCTTATAGAAGTAAAGGTGTTGCTAAATATCTTGTAATAACACGTGTCACGTCTCTAGATACCATCTTACACTTCTAACGTAACGTGTCATTCAATATTTGACTTAATTGACTTATGGAGAAATTTATGGCAATGTCAAAAAACAGGAATAACGCAAATAAAAACAACCCCTTGTAGGTCTCGAGCCCGGGCACCTTGTTAAAGAAAGCAACAACCTAACCAATTGAACCAACAACCTTTTTGCTAATGTATACATATACTATAATATATGTAGGCTTAAAACAACTAAAGATGAATAAAAAAACACTATTCATGCCCATCCATTTATCATTATATAGGATAATATCTATATCTATATTCTCAAAACAATAAATGAAAATATTAGAGAACTCCTGTCACTTCTTGGTTAAAAAAAATAAACAAATAAATAATAATACTATATCACAATTTTCTCATTTTTCTCTACAATTAACTTTTTTTTAACGGCAAGTGGTGCAACCGATGAAGCTCCGGCCAGCCTGTACTGATTACTCATTCCACCTGGATTGGGGATCTTTCCAGGTGGAACCCCCACATGTAGTAAATATGGCTCCAACAAAAATCGAACCCTCAACCTCCACATGACCTCCACTCTAGCTCCCCCAATTTTCACCAATTAAGATAGACTTCATCGGCTCTCTACAATTAAATAATAATATGATATCATAATTTTTTGTTTCTCTCTTGTTTATTCAATATTTTTTTCTCAACTATTTTCTAATTTTTCCCTTATTAATACCTGTTTAATAACTTATTGATCTAATCTGCATGATCTACATGAGTTTTTAACTTAATATAAGAAAACACCTTTATTTTTTATATGTCATTATTTTATAACGGCTTATGATACTCGAAATAGTTTATTATATTAAATTAAATATTCTAGCACTTTTGTTCGATCGTTATGTTATTGGTTCAAATGTTTTTTGTTTATTAAATAAACATATAGTACCTGTAACTCTAAACAAATGGCCGTTGGTCCATATAATGTTTGAAGAAGTTTTGGATACGCTCAAAAGAATTAAATATTATAGGAGATGCCAACTGGAATATGTTAAAATGATTGTAATATGTGATGCGTTTAATGTGCAAAATAACTACATTTGATTTTGCAAATTTGTTAAAGAAATTAAAATGTGGTTGTGGCAGTTGGTAGAAAAGGAGATGGTTGTGGTAGTGAGGTTTGGTCAAACAAGGATGATGGTGATGATTGAAACGAGCGCTGTGACGGATGAAAATCATTATTATTGTCAATGTTAAATTTCTTTACTATTTAATACTGGATGGGCGAATGGTGTAAAATTGCATCCATTTATGCTTTCAATGTACGGGACTTGTTAGAGTTATATAAAGTGGCTTTTGGGGACCAGAGGCGACAGAAGATTATGCAAAGTATCATCGTTGTCTCGTTGTGGAGCATATGGATGGCTCAGAATGCATGATAAGATTTCTCAAAGAAGAATTCTAGAGCTTCAGAGATCGTGCAATGATTAAAAACCCTGTATAGGTTGATTGGTGTAATAATCCGATGTCTATGTTGTAACGGTTTGTTGTGCTTCGGTCCTTATTTTGAGTGAGAACCGGTAGCGTTTTTCTAATGAAGTTGATCTTTTAAAAAAAAGTTTACTGTCCAATCAATAATTGTATCTCTTAAATTTCATATTTCAATATAAATGAATTCAAATTAAATTATATGATGGATCTCTAACTCGGTTGATATTTGATTCTTAAAGTGATGTTTAATTATATCAATAAAGATTTTCTAAAAGGTCACGTTTGTTAATTTTATAATTTTAGATTATTTCATGTTTTCAAGTATAATACGACACTTTTAAACCTCGAGTAAATTCAAAAGAAGAAGCAAACTTGTATGCATGCAACCTGACCATGATGGAAGATTGGAAACTCAGAACACCTCATTTTCTTTGTAATAGACATTTAACATATAATCATGATGATATCACAAAATTCATTTGTTTTTTTAACATAATATATATATATATATATATATATATATATATATATATATTCCATAGCCAAACAACTTTTCTTTACTAGCTAAGACTGTCCGTTGTGGTGCGCGACCGGATCTGCGCGAACGAGCTTGCGAGCCACGTGGATAGCCGAAACCACAACACCTACACGTGAATGACTGCGTGAGCAAGCGGAGGCGACCCAGATCGCGTGGGCTAGCGAGGAGAAATCAGGGTTGTTTGTGTGTGTATTGTGGTTTGTTTCTTTCTTTTCTTTCTTTTTTTTTTTTTTTTTTTTGCTCGTGGAGGATGAAAATGATGAAGGAGATGAAGACGATGACTGACGAAGTTTGGCTATGTTTGTGGTGAAGATGTGAGTTGCAGAAATATGGGGATGAAGGAGATGAAGGGATGAAGATGACGAGTAAGGAAGGTTTTGTTTGTTTGTGGTTTTTTTAATCTGCCATGTATTTTTTTTATTTAATAATGTTTAAAAAAATATTATGTAAAATATTTATGTTTTATATTTATTAATTTGGTAAAAAATGATACGCTCACCTCTAGCCACAACGTGATCAAGCTACCAGCCTACGGTCGCGAGCAAGTGCCACATCGACGCTTACATGACACAATATTATTCGATAAAGTGTTGGCTCACCTCTAACCACAACACATAGTTTAAAAGTGGAGGGAGCACTCACTCTTATTAAATTTCAACCAATCACAAATAACTCTATCATATTCATCACTAACCAACCAAAAAAAACCTATCAATCATAAAATTAATACTACAAATGTACTATGGCGCAGTGGTTACTTGGGTGGCCTCTTAGCTTTCCCGACATGAGTTCGAGTCTCCTATGCTCCAATCTTCCCCATTAAAGTTATTTTTTGTTATGGGAAGCTTGGATTCAATTCCCACTAGCTACATTTGGAGGACATTGGTGGGGGGAAATGGGGGATGACCCGACCATTGGTTTGGGTTCGAGTCCTGATCCCGACCGGTTTTACCGATTATTTCACTGTCGTGCCTTCGGGCGGGTGAGTGGTCGGGTTTTCCCGTGAATTGGTGGCAATTGGTGACCCGGGTACTCTCGAGTAACTGATTCGCCAAAAGGATGCCCGAGAGTGCTCGGAAATTGATTCGTTAGCCGTTAAAAAAAAATACTACCTCACTCCCTTTTACACCACAAAATTCTTTGCAATCGTGATGTTGTCACTGAAATATTATTACTACTATGATGGGAGGTAGTAGGCGCGGTGTTTCACACCCATCACTAACATCATCATAGTGGAACCCTAGCAACCTATGAGTTTATAAAGAAAATAAAATGAATTATTGTGGATCTCAACGATATCCGAATACATTTTCATATTATTTTGAAAATAACAATAGAAATATGAATGTATGTATTCAAATATAAAAGCTATGTAAATGTATTCACATTAGGTTCCCTATATGTTTGTGACTAAATCCCTCGTATTTTCGAAAGTGGTTGTGATATTAGAGAGAAGAGAAAATGTTATTGTTTATCGATATATTTTGAAAACACTATTCACATGCATTTATTTTTTAATATTTTTTAAAAGTTGTGAGTTGAGGAGAGCAAAAATATAATGATAAAAGTATACAAAGTATTATTTAATAAAAAGTAAGAGAGAAAATATTGTGACTTTTACTGTAGTATGTGAATGCTCTAAATTTAAAAGAAAATACACAACCTGACTCTTTTTTTTGTTTGAATCGCCTTATAGTACCTTTATTTATCTTTCGTTTACTAGTTGCTACATCCATTTGAGTGAGCACATTGTCACGGAGTAACTCTCTTGACTCACGTGCGGCTCTTAGACTCCTTCTAAGATCAGCCTTTGACCCGACTATGATGCGATTCAGAAGCGATAGATGTAAGAGTAACAAGATTGGTAATCAAATAAACCTTTATTGATTACAAGGAAGAGTAATACAAGAGTTTTACAATGCTTTTACAAGGTGAATGCCTTAGTGTTTTGGAGGTGCCTAGCAAATGTGACATGGTCATCTATTTATACTAGTCCCTCATGATCTAGATTATTCTAAAGTTTTCTATATATAATATCTATGATGTTTACATAGAACTTTCTAGAATCCTAACATAGAACTTTCTAGAATCCTAACCCTTAATATCTTGGATATTTTGTTGGATTCTTCTAGTCCCTTCTTGACCTTTTCCATGCTTCTAGGCTGGTCTAGTGCAGCCTAGAAGGTTCTAGAATGCTGCACTTTGGTGTAGCCCAAAACATTGCCTTCTGATCAGAAAAATCAGCATTTTGAGCCGATTTATATGCGAGTCGTGACAACATGCTTAAGTTCATTTTTTTTTATTTATAAAACAGAAAAAGATATTTGAAAAAGTTATGACATAGTACTATTAACATTATAATATATATTAACTAGCAATTTTACCCGCCGCGCGTTGCGGCGGCGCGCGACGGATTGAACCGTGAAACAAATATTGCCGGTGACCGATAATAAAACAAAATAAATGTAGGGGGACTGAAGTTGCAATTAGCTGAAACATGAGGGAGTGACAGTGAAAAGTAGGAGGACTAAACTTGCAATTAACTAAAATATAAAATAAGAGGACTGAAGTTGCAAATAGCTTAAAGTTGAGGGGGTGGGAGAGAAGAGTGTTAGCCGACATTCTTCTTTAGTATAGATAATAATTAAAGATATGTATAGCTTTAAATTTAATTTTAACAAGATGTGCAAGAATTAAAGAACCAAGACATTCCTGACTTACATGCCATAGTCATTGTTGGTTGTTTCCTATCGGCTGTCGTCAACTCTTACTATAACCTAATATTTCAACATGGATTTAGTTATAATGTTTTGTCTTTGGGTTGGCGTAAGTTTTGTTCCAACATAAATATGTTTCCAATATGCTTTTGTTACGTTGTCTTAGCTAAGTTCTAACCAAGTGAGATACAAGTTACGACGTTAAGACTATGTGTTTTCCACCAAGTTATGTATTTGCAATATTAACTTGCATTATCGAAATCCTTATTGCCAACCTTTCCAAGAGTCGGGTAGAGAAAGGTTCTTTTTCATAATGGTGTTTAAGATAACTTCTCATAATCAATCAACTACAGTTCTTACAACTTGATCAACTTTGTAAAATTTCACTCAAGATGTAATTCAAACATCCATTGTCAGATAATATTGATCTGCACCTTTTATCTACAAGTGAAGTTATCATGTTAAATCAGAATATTAAATACTAGCTCATAAGGCTTTTGAGTTAACCTAAGCGAAACACACATTCGTGTAATTAAGCTTCCAAAACTAAGAGCATCTCCGGCGCTTGTATCTGGGCAGTCCAATAAAACTGGACGAACCAAGCAAAGCAAGTTCAAGCATTGGAGGGGTTTGGAATATTTCGGTCCGTCCGCTATAGCGGTCTGGTTCGGTGCGAGTGGGTTGGGGCCCTTATTTGTACTTTAATTGTTAAATAAAAAAATGATTTTTTTTGTTTGTATGATATAAATTAAATAAAAGGAAAAGTATGTGATGAGGTGGACGTTTGGAATGATATGGATTTAGACTGTTAGAGGAAAAAAGTGAGATTTGGTTTAGAAGGATTTAAAATGATGTGGCATGCTGATGTGCCAGTTTTGAGTGGTTTGTTGCCATTGTTGGGGTATGCATTCGATGTGCTCTAACTATACTAGTGTCTAAACTAGCTCACAATATGTTGGCCGAACAAACTAATTGGTTATGCTGACTCTATGCTTTATTATTCTCGGATTGATTACCACAATCCGAGATAAAACTAGAAATAAATTGTTTTCTTTATTGAACCTAGATCGGATCTAGAAGATAATTCTTAATGATCTAGTTAATCCAGTTCTCCATGATGCACATAATGCCCAAAAAAACAATGTTGATAAACATTGTCATTGACATATGATCTAATGGTTGCACACTAAGCATTTTATCAAGTATATGTGTTTAAATGGTTTTTATGCGATACGTTACCACAGATATAATTATTTGGTGGATTAATTTTTTTTAGAATATTTACTTTCATTCAACAACAGAGAATCTTAAAACCAAGGACCTCCAAACAATAACATTACAAAGAATACAGAGGGGAATTGACCCAGTTCTTCCACAAAACATTTTTGAACCTCGATCTACTTCTAAACCATAAAAAAGAAAGAGATTTAATAGACGCCACCACTTCAACCACCTTCGGCTCTTTATGGCGAAAGATCTTCTCGCTCCTAGCACCCCAAATAGCCCGCACCATGACAATGAGCAGACCGTAGAACAGCTTCCTGCACTTCTTGTCGACTGCTGCAATTTTGTAACAGCTAAGAAGCTCTCGAACATCGATAACCTGCTGAATATGTAAACCGCACCAACTTCCTATAGCCGATAGCACCCTAAACGAAAAACCACAGTCCACGAAAAGATGATTTATTGTTTCAGGATAGACATTGCAGAGGATGCAGACTTCGGACTGCAGATGAACTCCTCTCCTGTAAAGAGCCGTGGCAGTCTGAACCCGCCCCATTTCGTCTCGCCACGCTACATTTTAAAGGAACCCGCCCCATTTTGACCGCTTTAACTAAAAACGGATCGTTCCCTTTCCCAAACCCAAGACCAAGAATCTTTACCCTCAACCAAGGTGATCGTGGACAACACTTCAGATAAAGAGTACCATTCGAATACCACTTGCTCAGAAACAGGGACATGTGGCTGAATTATCATCCAAAATGAGTGCCCTGCATCTTCCTTCCAATAATCCCGAACAACACATTGCTTATTTGGAGCTATAGAAAATAAGGTTGGATAAATATCTTTTAGCGGACCGTCTAATATCCAATGATCAAGCCAAAAAATGAATAGAATTCCCATTACCAACCACGCCTCTAAAACAACCCACAAAAGAAACATCCCCAAACTTTAAATTTTCACCAAGTTTAGAGATGGTTCTCCAACATCTGCTTGAACCGGCATTAGAGGGCAAAAACGACCATCGACGTCTACCCGAATGGCAAGCTTCTATGACTTTCCTCCAAAGACTCGTGTCTTCTTTTTTGAATCGCCAAACCCATTTAGATAAAAGAGCCTCGTTAGTATCTTTAATCTTTGACAACCCCAACCCGCCAACATTTCTAGGGGCCGTTACCCTATCCTAAGCCACCAAATGTATTTAATGACCATTGTCTGACCCCGTCCATAGAAAACGTCTCATGAGGCTTTCTAGCTTATTAACAATTTTAATAGGAGCTTTTGTAAAGTGATAAATAATAAATGGGGAGGCTTTCCAAAACCTCCTTACTCTAGCTTTCCTGAGGCTAAGCGAGCTTCAAAAACCTCAACTAACCTTCTCCAATTTGCACATCTATTCATATTTGCCCCAACCTTGATTCCCAAATAATCGAAAGGAGCGGTCCCCGCTTTTCAACCCAACGCTTTGGCCATATCATTAGTGACGTCGGCATTAATACCAATTCCATATAAAAATGACTTGTGAATGTTGATTTTAAGGCCCGAGCAAACATAGAATACCTTGAGAACTCTCGCCATCTTATCAATATTTTCTTTGGACCATTCTCCCATAATGAGAGCATCATCAGCATATAGAAGATGAGACAGGATCGACCCATCTTTAGAAACCTTAATACCCTTGATTTCTTGCTTTGTAATGGCAACTTTAATAACATAAGATAAAGCCTCCATCACATGTGATACCCCGAAAATTCAGGTTCTCACTTTAACTAAACTCTAGTTACATTCCTTGCATTATACTTAACTAGGGTTAGTTAGATAAGACATACGTGCATGGTTATGAGTCAATGTGTGATTGCATGATTAGTGAACCTCGGACGTTGGTGAATAATAAACTTATGGGTCTCGGTAATACCTGACAAACTTATGTGAAAACCATACGTGATTATGTGAACCTAAACCGAACACGTTAATAGAAATCATTAAAAGTGGAGCATGAGGTTGATTAGGGTCTTAATGCATGGGGTTACACTTGTTACGGTCCGAAATAATGAAAACGTCGAAGGATAACGCGTCGGGAGGCGAAACGAGGCAAAAGCGCGCCACCCGGACCTGTGAGCGGCCGCTCACAGGCTCCGAGCGGCCGCTCCATTTAACCTGATGGGTCTAAACCGCCTCAAACTCATATTTAAGCATCCTTAACCCCCATGCAACCCTCATACTCAACCCTAATCGCCCCCTTACTGCCCCACACGAATATTTCACTCAAATAACCCCTGCTAAGGCTCAAGATCATCAATTGGTAGGCTCCAAGGCGCGCGATTGATCGATTGGGAGAGCTAAGGGTATATTTTACGATTTCTTATGCTTCTACCTTGTGTTTTCATTAATAAAAGTCATATAACAAGTTTGTCCAGGTCTGAATGAGTTTATAAAACATTAAAGCATGAATCTTTTTGAAGATTAAATGGATTAAACATACTCATAAACGCTTAGTAACATCATAGGATACTTGTTGCGCAAGTAATTGGTGTTTTGATTCTTAAAGCTTTGATCTTGACATGTTTAATCATAGAATCTGAGGGAATAGGTATTAGGAATGTTTTGTGTTGATAATTGATGATTGTTAATAGTTTTTATGCACACGGTAGGCGATTAAAGTATGATTTAGGCGAAACTAGAATCTGGACAGATTCTGAATGTCGACTTGGAGGGTCTGTTTCGTGGCTTGAAAATAATTGGTTTGATCGATTCTTTACATGATTGTAATGTACAAGGTCTTAGCTTTTAATAATGGGCAAAACCATCGAATTTGGACATCGTTTGAGTCGTTTTTGGAATTTTAATTGATTAGGGGTCATATCAGATTTTCGGATTTGTGAATTGGGCTAACTTTAAATGGTCATAACTTGAGATTTACAAGGAGTTAGGTTATGAAATTTTTACAGTAGGTCAATACTGGAAAAATAGAGCTTTTCCAAGTGGATTCATCTCGTTTGGATGAATACACAATTTTTAAGAATTTTCCTACTAAACTGACCTGTTAAGAGTGTTTCTGAACATATCTGAGTTGGACGAATTTTAATTATTTTTGTGTTAGGAGTTAAGACTAAACAAAAATAGGTATTGCCAAGTGAATCCCAAAGAAAATTCAGTAAAAATTTAGGAGGATAACTCACTGGTTTACTATTTTAAATAAATTCGTTTTGATGGCGCACAATCTGTCCTGAAAACACAGATTGTGTATTATGTGCTTATGTGATTACTTGAGGTCTTAGGTGATCTAAAATTGACATATAACGGAAGTACACATGTTTATGGCACATACGGGCTGTAGAAACTAATTATAACCAACTCATTCACCAACGAGTCCGTAGGGTTTACTATTGCATGTAGAATCACTAGGCGTCGCATACACACTTTTGAATATTAAAACGCCTTGGACAAACGAGTTATGTGGTGTAATGATGTTACGCCTATACTCACGTAGTGACACTGTTATTAGGGTGTCGGTAGCATATAATACTTGCTGTTCGGATTCTTTGCTTACGCGATAAGGTGAGTTTCACTACTCTTTTCTCAAAAGCATGCGTCTCGGGTTGAGACAACTTACTTAACGTTTCTAGTCCGGTTTGGGACTACTTTTACACATCCCGGGTTTGGGGTGCATGGTTCACGTGGTGAATCTATTTTTACTAATTCATATATATGTCCTTGATTAACTAAACCAAACACATCTTTTAAGTCCTTCAAAATACCGAATCAATTGCCGGTTGGGCAAGCGGGTTAATTAGTTGATAGCGCTATTAGGTCTAACAAACCTCACATCGTGCTGGGAGCACGGATGTGAACTATTAGCTTCAAACATAATCATTGTCGATGGACAATGATGCAAGGCATCCTTATCCCGGTTATGGGAACTTGTTCATTAGTAGTTCGGTATTCGCCGGTTTTAGTTATCATGAGTGGGCTAGCTACCCCTGACATTTGAATTAGCTATTTACTTGTGGCCAAGGAGGCCGACGTTCTTACGTACTGTTATGTGGTCTGGGAGACCGACGTTTTCATTTGGTTACATGGTTTGGGAAACCTACGCTTTTACTTACTCACCTACTTTACTCAGTGAACTCACCAACATTGTTTGTTGACCCACGATTTACATGCTTTTGCAGGTAGTTAGCTTCCGGTGCCAGGATTAGAAAGCACTGTACACTTCACTGCATTTGGGCTCTCGGGCATACACATAAATTATATATATTATGCTTTCGTATGGTTTTAATTTGGGTGCGTCGTTTTGCGCATGGTTTTAAAAGGTTTAAATTTGGTTTACGCTTCCGCCGCTTAACTAAACTTGGTTTTTGAAAACGAACTAAATGGTTTGGGCATTTAGAGTTCGTTCCTGTGACTTATGGCTATGGGATCCTGGTATGTCACACGCCTCGCGGTATAAACCCCGCAGTGGAAATTTGAGGGTGTGACAGATTGGTATCAGAGCCATTGGTTATAGTGAACTAGGACTGCATGTTGAGTCTAGTCTATAATCATCATAGCATAAGTACACTCACAACTTAAGTGCACAACTAGCTATTAGCTACATATATCTACAACATATGATTTCAGGAGATATGTTATCTTCTAGTTCTAGACTTAATTCTTAACACGTCAATGGTGGGAACCTAGGGATACACCAGGTGGCGCATTACTGGGAGTAATATCCTAACTAACCTCATGGACGAGGAGACAACTATAGTACAAGGGAGGGAGCCCTTGCGAGCGTTGTGGCGCACGTACACAGGAAGCTGCACGATGCGCATGACGTGGTACCATTAAATCAACTATGAAGGAATTCGAATACTGAGACTTATCCTATTTCACTGAGCAAGGAGACAATTAGTTTTTGTTCCTTGTTACTTGATCCTTCTTACTTCCATTCGTAACACAGACGGGACTGGAATACACAAGTAGAACTTATTTCATACCTTAGTACCTTATGCCTAGTATGAGCGGGCGAACGTATGACTGCATATCCTTGTTTTCTCATGAGCATTTGGTAGGTTCAGGGGAACACATTAGATCGGGGCTTGTTACACACACTCTAGGGGAGTTATGTAAAGCCTGCGATGTAATGCAACATCACAGGGGAGGATGAAACCTACTAATGGCTGATAACCACGATTGGAGGAACGAGTGGTACAGCTTACCACTAAACTAGTTCACATAGGACTAGAGAAGGAGATTGTACGTGATGAGAACCATAACACTGGCATCGCAAAAGAGGAAGGATAAGAGATGGAAGGGGAACCAGAGCAGGACGAGCACATGGAAGTGAGGATGAAGGCTCTACTATCTAGACAGAGCATGGCGACGATTGGCTCTTACCTTTTCTTACCTATCTTTTCTTTCATTTCCCTTTGCTAACTTAGATAAGACTGAGTTCTTATGATCAACGATAGGGTGGTTGAGGCCCTCGCATCTTTCCAAGCTAGTAAAGATCTATTTTGCTAAATCCTTCTTTTCCCCTGACTTCCACATTTGAACTTTCTTATACCTTGAACGTACATCGTATTTTCAAGCCTTTTATTGGTTGTAAACCTCGATAACTCCAACGGAACTGAAGGAGACCGTCTGACTGCTTCGATAGCATAAGTCTTTGCCATGTGCATTTGTCCCAGGCAGGATGGAGTAATGTACGCTACATGCACACTCGATGAGTTACAGATACCTGGAAGGAGAATGTAACCCCCATGACGAAATTTAGAAACTTGTTATCTAAAGACGGATGGGTCTGAAATCAACGCCTACACTACCAAGCTACAGGAGTTAGCTACTACATGCTCACACATATTTAACCTACATTACAAACGGATCGAGCTTCATACCAAAGGGGTTATCCCACAGGTTCGTAGCATGGCTACTACGGCTCACCTACCCAGAATATAACAAACCTTTCACCTGGCTCACAAACTCACCGACGAGGCTGTTGAGCATGGTACTTTTCCGAATCAGGGTGCTTCATCTTCTACTTTTGGTGATAACAAGAGAACGTGAGATAGTATGCGGTATAAGTCCTTCAACAATAACCACAACAGTAACAACAACAATGGGGCTCGTGGAGGAGCATTTGTGATGGGCTCTGGGGAGGCCAGGACTGATAACAACAGCGTGACGGATACGTGTTCCTTAAACGCCACTCTCGCTTCTGTTTTATATGATGCGGGTGCAGACTATAGTTTTGTGTCATCAAAACTTAGCAAACAACTAGGAATAGTTCCTACACTTCTTGATACCCCGTACTCTATAGAGTTAGCTGATGGGAAGCCTGTTAAGGTAACCCACATCCACCGTGACTGTAAGCTCGAACTAGATGGACAGTTGTTTGCCATCGACCTCTTACCTATCACCCTAGGTAGCTTTGATCTCGTGGTTGGCATGGACTGGTTGTCCAAGCAACACGCTGAAATTCTCTGTCAGGAGAAGATTGTTCGTATTCCCCCTCCCAAGTGGAGAACTTTTATCTATACAGGGTGATCGTGGTGGTGCCATGGTAGGCATCATCTCCTATCTGAAGGCTCAGAAGTGTATTCGTAAGGGCTGTCCAGCCATTTTGGCTAACATATCAGGTACTCGAGCTGGAACTGAAACCAAGATTGAGGACATCCCAGTGGTCCGAGACTTCCCAGATGTCTTCCCAGAGGAATTACCTGGACTTCCACCAGTTCGTCAAGTGGAGTTTCAGATTGATCTTGCACCTGGAGCAGCGCCAGTTGCGCGCGCACCATACCGTTTGGCACCAGGAGAGCTTCAAGAACTGTCTACCCAACTCCAAGAGCTATTGGATAGGGGTTTCATTAGACCCAGTTCTTCGCCATGGGGAGCTCCAGTTCTGTTTGTTAAGAAGAAAGATGGGAGCTTTCGTATGTGCATAGATTATCGGGAGTGAACAATGTGACGATTAAGAATCGTTACCCTTTTGCCTCGTATTGATGATTTGTTCGACCAACTGCAAGGGTCGAGCTTCTACTCTAAGATTGATTTGAGGTCGGGGTACCATCAGCTGAGAGTCCAAGAAGAGGATGTGGCGAAAACGGCGTTTCGAACCTGTTATGGACATTATGAGTTTTTGGTTATGCCATTTGGGCTAACTAATGCACCTGCGGTGTTCATGGATCTAATGAACCGTGTGTGCAAGCCTTACTTGGACAAATTCGTCATAGTGTTCATAGACGACATTCTGATCTATTCCAAGAGTAGGGGAGAGCACGAGCAACACCTACGACTGATCTTGGAACTTCTGAAAAGTGAACAGTTATATGCAAAATTCTCCAAGTGCGATTTCTGGATTCGTGAGGTCCAATTCTTGGGTCATGTGGTGAACAAGGCAGGAATACAGGTCGATCCCGCTAAGATTGATGCGATTAAAAGATGGGAGGGACCTAAGACTCCCACGGAGGTCCGACAATTCCTTGGCCTTGCAGGTTATTATCGCAGATTCATTCAGGGATTCTCAAAAATCGCTCAACCCCTCACTGCTTTGACACAGAAGGGGATTACCTACAAGTGGGGAGATGCCCAAGAAGCTGCCTTTCAATTACTAAAGACTAAACTTTGCAGTTCTCCAATATTATCACTACCTGAGGGTACGGAGGACTTTGTGGTGTACTGTGATGCATCTATCCAAGGTCTAGGGTGTGTTTTGATGCAACGCGAAAAGGTAATCACATATGCTTCACGACAACTAAAAGTTCATGAGAAAAATTTCCCCACTCACGACTTGGAACTGAGAGCGGTGGTCTTCGCTCTCAAAATTTGGAGGCACTACCTCTACGGGACAGAGTGCACGATTTTCACAGATCATAAAAGTCTCCAGCATATATTCGACCAGAGGGTGCTAAGCATACGACAACGCCGATGGGTCGAACTCCTGAATGGTTATGACTGTGCCATCAAGTAACATTCAGGGAAGGCTAATGTAGTAGCAGATGCCCTGAGTCGTAAGGAAACAAAACCCAAACGAGTGCGAGCCTTGCAACTTACCCTACAATCTAATCTTCATGTTAAGATACGTAAAGCCCAGGGCGTGACTTTGAAAGGGAAAACATCGGGCTTGAAACCTTGCACGGTGCTGATAAGCACCTAGAATGGAGGACATAGGGTCTTCAGCACTTCATAAATCAAGTCTGGATTCCACGTGTTGGAGATCTCAGACAACTAGTGCTCGATGGGGCACACACCCCTCGTTATTCGGTACATCCTAGTTCGGATAAAATGTACCGAGATCTCAAACTCTTTACTGGTGACCAAACATGAAAGCTGAGAAAGTCACTTATGTTAGTAAGTGCTTAACGTGTGCCAGGGTTAGGATTGAATATCAGAAACCTTCGGGCCCACTTCAGCAACCGGAAAATCCCATGTGGAGATGGGATGGTATTTCCATGGACTTTATCACCAAACTTCCTAAAAACGCCCAGCGGGCATGATATGATTTGGGTCATTATTGACCGTTTGACCAAATCAGCGCATTTCATGGCAATTAGAGAGGCGGACATGTTGGAACGTCTAGCCGATTTGGGTCATTATTGACCGTTTGACCAAATCAGCGCATTTCATGGCAATTAGAGAGGCGGAAAATTGTCTCTAGGCGTGGGATGCCTACTTCTATCATATCGGATCACGACGCGCGATCTACTTCCTGTGAGCGTTGGATTTTATCTAAAACAGGATTACACGATCATACAAGTCACAAATCTAGGTGCGGAAACCCTAGATCTGAACAAATTCATAAGATACAAATCACGACACAATCAAGATCATTTTCAATATCATTTTCATAGATTAACTTTCAATCAATAAGCATTTACAACTGTTTATGTTAATCTAGAATCACAAAGACAATCTCTCAAAAACACTCCTAAACCTGATCTGAACCTGGACACAAATGACAACTCTCTTACATAATCAAAAACTCAAAAAACTATATATAGCCTCTGCACATTCGCCCCTTACAGATGGTCGAATGTGAGGTTTTTCCACATTCGCCCACTGCAAGTGGTCGAATGTGTTCTTCAGTTGTAGTCCATTCTTCCTTCGTCCAGATCAATTCTTCCTTCGCCCCTTTCTGATTCACCTTCGCCCAGATTATCTTCATTCGCCCATATAGAACTACCTTCGGCTATCTACTAACACATGTTAATCAAGTATATCCAATCCTTAGTCGCAAAATGCATCAACAAACTCCCCCTCGACTATTGATTGGATAGTTTTCTCTGATAATCCATCGTCTTGTTCATCAGCTTGATTCTGAGCTGCTTCTTCTGCTCAGAAGTCATTGGCGGCTCGAATGTTTTCTTCACAGGCTTTGACACATTGGCGATCTTCACAGTCTTGCCAAGTTTGCCTTCCAAGTTGCTTCCAGCGTTTATATCATATGCAAAACAAACTCCCACAACTTGAGTATACTTTCTCGCTTGAGCAAAGTCGTTGGGTTCATAGTAGATCGGGTTATAGAACAACATGATGATGTCTTCGAATGTGCAATTGATCAACCACATAGGATCAAATACATGAACATGCTTGTATTTATCCTTTCCATCCCTCAACACAATCACTGCTTCTGCCTTCCTCCAATCGTAATACCAGAATATGAAATCAGCACTAAAATGCTGTGGCATTGGCATCAACGGTATCTTTCTCATCACATTTGGTGCTTTATATATCAACGTCACACGCTTCATATTGGTTTGAGGATCAATATCCCTATGCTCTTTTCTACGGGGATATTGGGGCTGAAATCTCTTCCATCGTGTACGACTTTCCCAAACCAATTTGTCTGCGCACCAACCGACATGCGATCCATTTACCTCGGCACCTGACATTGGGAATCTGCATAAATCTCTCACCGCCCAGTACGGTAGAGTAAGCAAATCACAGAATCTGTTGAAATACAGAATTCCGGTTTCCCATTTCGCAGCAATACACTTCAGTCTGCCTAGATAGGTCCACCCAAGAGCTCTGCCTTTGAACTTGGCATTATGAAATCGATAAAAGTTACCTTGAGCTTCAGGTTTAGGTCGGTTCTCATCCATCTCCTTCAACTTCTTCAGATAATTCTTCAACTCATCAGACTGGTTAGAAGAATCTTTCTTTTCATTACCAAACACCTTCTCAACAAACTCTTCGCTTCTTTTCTTTGCTTTTTGTTTCGCTGACTTATTTGGTATCTCTGTGAAGTCAGGAAATACTTCATTCTCATCTTCTTTTCTGAAATACTGGGGAAACTCTTCATGAGTAATATCTTCAATTTCAACCTCATTGTTCTCTGGAGTCTGTACATCATCTGAATGACTTCCCATATCCTTTTCAGGAATATCAGGAATTGATTCATCCATCATAAACTCCTCAAACGTCTTACCCACCCTCTGTGCGAGACCATCTAGTATTTCTTTCGCCACAGATGCAGGTAGTTCCCCTTCTTCAAGATCTGGATCTTCATATTCCAGCTCATATCTCAGATCATCAGTCTGGAATATTTCAGCGAAGCATCCTGTGAACTCAATGGTCCACTCTCTCTTCTCCAACATATTCTTGTATATCTGTTTAGCATCATCAGACAGAGATCTCACCTTTTCGTTCCAGAAGATACTTTCATCCGAATCTACATTCCCTCCTTTCTTCTTGGAACTCGATTCTCCAGTATCTTTCTTCTTCTGTGGTGTTCTCTTCTCATAACTAAACTTAGAAGTATCATCTCCTCCTTCATGATCACTTCCACTGCTAAACTCATCACCCTTCTTTTTCTCAGTACCTTCAGCATCATCATCATCATCATTGTTGTCATCATCATCATCATTGTTGTCATCATCATCATCACTTTTATCCGATCCATCATCATCCTCATCATCATCATCTTCTTTCTCTGATTCAGAATACTCATAATCAACTTTCTGCTCATCTTCTTCTTCATCTTCTTCACCCTCTTTCAACTGGGGTGCTCTGCTATACAACTCTTCAATCAAACCACACAAGCGTTTGTTTTCCTTTTTCAATTCTTTGTTGTCAGCCTTGATCAGTTTGATCTTGTTCTTGTTTCTATCACATCTCCTCTCAAGCTTCTCATTCTTTGCTTCAATCAGTTTAATCTTATCATTAATATCATCCTGATTCGATTTAGAAGCAACTACAATCTGGAGCATCTTCTCCTCATTCTGCTTGAATTTAGTAATTTCAGCTTGTTGAGCAATCAACATCTTCATCATGTCCTCCATCTTCTTATTAACCTGTTTCATAACATCATCATCTACAGTCATTTTCTTTGACTTTGATCTGGAGGGCTCAACTTCAACAGCTTTCTCCTTTTGAGGCTTCCTAAACATATCGAGCACTTTATCCATATCGATATTAAACTGATCGATTAGTAAAGTCTCTGCCTCCTTTCCTTTCTTCTGCTTCTTGGCAACTGGTGAAGATAACTTGGATGGTGTACCAGCATCAGGTAATCTCTTTCCTTTCAGCAACTGAGCCAATTCTTTCTCTCTCAGTTCTTTCACACTAGACTTCTTTGCCATAGTCTTTTGTTTCTTTGTCTTCTTTGGCAAATTCACAACTACTGTATCTCCAACACTCAGCTCAGCTAGATCAACACCCAAACCTTCATCTTCAACTGATTTCCTTCTTCTCTCAGACTCTTCAATCGACTGGTTCAATAATTCAGACTCACCAACCATAGTGGCCTTACGTTTGGTGGTCCTCACGTTCTCGTCATCAGAATCCCACTGTTCATCAACCTCAGTCTCTTCCGAATCTACAGACTCTTCATCCACCAAACCCGATCCTTTCTTTGCCGTCGATTTCTTTCTAGCAGTCTGTTGCTTTGTGCTTCCCTGATCTATAGCCTTTCCCTTGCCCTTCCCTTTGGCTCCAGGATTGACTACTTGACGCTTCCGCTTAGTGCTTGAATCAGCATACACTAAGGGATCATCGTTGTCTGAGTCACTATCATCATGTCTAGCTTTGTTCTTGCCAGGATCAGTGTAATCCGGACGAGCCAAAGCGCCAAACAATCTCCTGTTAGGTGGTTTCTCATTATCAGCTACACCTTTATAACCTTTCATCCTCATCAAGGTTCTAATATTCATGTGATCTTGGCCTAGAATCATTGTCGGATCCTTCTTCAACATTGGATACTTGTAATCAAAAATCATCATTAGAAACCTTGGATACAACATGAACTTCTTAAACTTTATACCCTTCAGCATCTCCAGCATGTGGTCAAGGATCATCCCAGAAACATTAAATGGTTTGTTGAGTGTCAACGCAACCATTAATGAACTCAAACTCTTTCTCATCACGTCATAACCACCACTAACACATCCAAAGACATGAATCAGAACATGTGCAAAGTACTTGTACTGCACTCCCAGCTTCCCTTTATACATCGATCCGTCAGTGATAGGACCTTTGTATTTCATCCTTAAGAAGCACGCCTTCTGTTCTGTCCACGACAATTCCCTGGGATCTTCTCTATCTTCGAACTTAATCTGTAAAGCTTCCCGAATGTCGGCTTCAGTCAAGAACATATCTATCTCCTGAATCTTGCTCTTGATGATAGTTTGATTATCCCAGTAGTCATACTTAGCGTTCTGGTAAAAATCTTCAATTATGTCTTTATAAATGATGGTTGGTGTGGCTAGAGCATGTACAATCCTGCTCCTCTTCAGAAAATCAATAATCCCAGTAAACTCCGTGTTCTTCTCCACGTCTCCTAGATACGCGCAACAGTTGTGCGATCGTTCGAAAGGCCAACTGCTCGGAGTAGATGTTTCAGCTACGGGGACTGGATCTTGAACTGTTGTCTCTGCTGGAGTCTCAACATTCACTGCTGGAGTTTCAATATTCTCTGGTTGTTCAGCCATCTGCACATGAAAATCAATAAAACGCGTCAAAACACAAAAACGACAAATTATAAAAATTTTGGTCAAAACTGATCTGCACATTCGCCCCTTTTGGATTGGCCGAATGTGAGATTTTGTGGTCGAAGGTAAATGATTATGGTCGAAAGTGAAAAATTTCTAATTAAACATCACATTCGTCCATTTTGTTCCACCTTCGTCCACCTTATTCCACTTTCGCCCGGTTTTACCAACCGAAGGTGGAAAGTTTTTCCCCCAAAAATTTAAAATTTTGCATTGATAGTTTTAACTAGTAATTTTGATTCTGAAACATACTAACAAAGCCGACTAACACTCGTTTATATTCAATTTTGTTAAAACATCAGTTTACATAGGTTTTCAAGTGGAATTAGGGTTCATCGTGTCCAATCAATCAATCTAACATCCAAATGTTGTTATTATTCTAATTCCTTCCATACTCTCCCCCTAAAACCTATAAAAATGATCGGCTAGCAAAAACAAGCATCAAACATCATCAAAAATCCCAAAACTGAAAACCCTAAGTCGTGTTCTTAAAACAATCAGTTCTGGTCTGATTTGACGTCCATTACCTGCAAGATGAGTCTTAAAATGATGAGTAGTGATCAGGGAACAAATCAGTGAGTTAATAAAAACAAAAACAACAAGGTCTTGGTATGACAGAATTTTTGAAAAATTTCAGAATGAAGAGTTCGAAGGTGACTGACATATATAAAGGTGTCCACATTCGCCCGGTTGAAATGGACGAAAGTAGGTAAAATCCACATTCGCCCCTAGTTAAAGACACGAATGTAGAAGCAGGCCACCTTCGCCCCTTTTGAAGACCCGAAGGTGAAACCTTATACCCGGAAGTGGAATTTTCACTCGGAAGTGGAAATATCCACCTTCGCCCAAAACAAAAACGGTCGAACTTGAAGATTTTTCCACATTCGACCCAATTAAGGGGCGAATGTGAAATGGAAAAATCTGAAAATTTCGCCAAATCACGAATTCGAATCCCGTTTAACATTTTTCAATCCGTTAAGCTTCCAAAACTTAAATGTTCACATTTTGAATGTCACAAAGTCCAGATGGTGTTATCAAATCTCAGAAATTGACCATCAAGCATCCCCGGATATCAAAAATAAAGCAGAAATGCAAATCTTTTGGATTTTCTGAAATTTATATCAAAACACACCTAAAATCTTTTTGGATTTTGTAACTTTTTGACAATAAAAGTAAAATGCGACAAAGTAAAATGCATCAAAGTAAATGAAAGCAGTAAACATTTTGTGATTTCCGGTAAGAGGATCATATCAGTTTTCTGAGAAATCTGATCAACAGCGTTGATCTGTTTCAATATTATCATTAGAGAACAATATGTGACACGGCAATTGCTGATATTGTTGTCCACATAAGCTCATATGCAGACAATTACGCAATGCTTTAAAATGATACGAATTAGATGTATTAGACTAACACATTGTGGTTCCCACACACACGACATACTCCCGTATCAAGAAATAATCTGCACAAAGACTCATTGTAAACCGTGATTATGCTTTCGTCGTCTGTAATTGTACAAGATATAATGCATAGAGGTATACAGGTCAGCAACTTAATGCAGCAAAGTAACATATGCACCATACCAGGTTGAGGACTGATATTAATCATGATTTGCATCAATGATCAATACGATATTATAGATAATCTTTGATCATCATATAACATGGAAAGTTCCTCAATTCGGTAACTTTAGGTTTTGGCATAAAGCTCTTTTATAAAGACACCCTGTCTGATCTAGGTCCGTAATTACTTACAGCAGAAGATCAGATAGGCTATCCCCAGACAACTAATAACATAACGACCCTAAACCTCCGAGTTTTGTACAAACACCCTATCAAACGAAATTACGGTACTAAGACCATATGCCCATGAGGTGTTCATCCACAAACGCGTAGTTTGTTATGTTTGTATCACTAATGCACGCAATATAAAGTCTACGAAGCCTATCAGCATATCACACGTAATCAACATACGTCTCATTAAAAACTATACAATTCTTTAGCCTGTGTCAGATCCCCACTGATGTACTATCATTTCCTCTTTTTATCCAGGAAATCATTTTGGGTTTTTCTAATTTTTAGGTATTTTGAAAATTTTTCAATGTTTTTGGTTTTTCTGATAAAAAGACTCCCCCTAAAATAAAGAACATATTTTTGGGTTTTTAATTTTTCTGAAAAACAAAACAAAACAAAATTTGAAAGAAACAATCCACTTGAAAGCATCAACTTCTTTGAGGATTAAACAACCCCCTCGAAAGCATCAACTTCTTTGAGGATTATGATAGTAAAGAGAAATTCCCAATTAGCAAAGAGAAATTCCCAATTAGCAAAAATTTAAAACTAAAACTAAAAACTAAAAAAAAATGATAAACCGAGGAGCTGATTAGTCCTGTTTTTCCTTTATATTGTTTACTTTCAAAAGATATTCAAAGCGGGATCTGTCAAAAGCTTTTGTAAACAAATCTGCACGTTGGTAGTCAGTATGGATTTTGACCATGTCAATCAATTCCTTAGCATAACAGTCACGGATAAAATGATATTTAATCCGGATATGTTTAGCTTTAGAATGATTTTCAGTATTTTTAGTTAATGCAATTGCGGCTTCGTTGTCACAGTGTATAGGGGTTTTAAGAAACTGCAAACCGTAATCGACCATCTGTTGTTGGATCCAGAGCACTTGCGAACAGCAACTCGAGGCTGAAATGTACTCGGCTTCACATGTAGACAGTGCGACTGAAGTCTGTTTCTTGCATTGCCAGGTAATTAACCTGCTCCCTAAAAACTGGCAACCGGCTGTTGTGGATTTGCTGTCTTTGTCACAGCCGCCCCAATCTGCATCACTAAAAGCAATAAAATCAAAATCATCATCATTAGGGTACCAAAGTCCTTTTGATGGACAACCCTTCAGATATCGAAGGATACGCTTGACCGCCGTCAGATGACTTTGTTTCGGCTTCGATTGGTAACGCGCACAGAGACACGTTGCATACATAATATCTGGTCGAGACGCTGTCAAATACATCAGAGATCCGATGATTGCTCTGTATGTAAATGGGTCTGTCAGCTCCCCCTTAGCGTCGACTCCAATCCCGTGATTGGGTTGAATCGGGGTATCCATCGGCTTAGAATCCTCCATCTGGAATCGGCTCAAGATGTCGGCAACATATTTCGTCTGGTGAATGAAGATCCCGTCTGGTCTTTGATCCACCTGTAAGCCGAGGAAAAACTGCATTTCTCCCATAGCGCTCATTTCGAACTTCTCCTGCATAACAGTTTCAAATTCCCTGCACAAGAGTTCGTTAGTTGAACCAAATATAATATCATCAACGTAAATCTGTACTAGAAGCAAGTCATCGCCCGTCTTCTTCGTAAAGAGGGTACAATCGACTAGGCCGCGCTTGAATCCTTTGGAGATGAGGTATGTACTTAGCTCCTCGTACCACTGTCTTGGAGCCTGGTGCAAACCATATAAAGCTTTGTTCAGCACGTAGACCTTGTCCCGGTGGATTGGGTCCTCAAAGCCTGGTGGTTGCCCGACATAAACCTCCTCCTTGACTTTACCATACAGAAATGCGCTCTTGACGTCCATTTGATAGACTTTGAATTTCTTATACGAAGCAAACACAAGGAACATCCGAATAGCTTCCATTCGTGCTACTGGTGCATAGATTTCGTTGTAATCAATTCCTTCAATCTGATGGAAACCCTGCACAACCAATCTGGCTTTGTTCCTTACAATAACTCCACGATCATCCTTTTTGCACTTAAACACCCACTTAGTGCCAATCTTCTTTCTTCCCGGCGGCAAATCTGTGAGCGTCCAGACTCCCAATTTCTGGAATTGCAATAACTCCTCCTGCATTGCCTCAACCCAGGCATCTTCTTGCAAAGCGTCTTTGTATGTCCTTGGCTCTACCTGCGACACATAACATGCAAACGACCAATCATTTTGGCTACCAGATTTCTGAATTTTGGCATACAATGCTAAAGCACCAAAACTCTCTGGCGAATTCACGCTTTTAAGCTGCCCTCTGGTCATCACTCCACTACCAGGATCACCGATTACTTGCTCCAGCGGGTGAATACGATGAATCCGAGATTCCGGATTAACAGGTACAATCACTCCCGTCTGAGCAGTCAAGTTCTCAACAGCATCCTGATCATGACCCGTGTTAGACGATGAAGCAACGTCTGGATTTGGAGTTGGGTTCACAGTTTGCTCTTCTAAATCTTCTGCATTTTCAAGAACGGCTTCTTCAAATTGTTCATCTTCAGATTCTGAAGTGTCTAATGAAGTTGAAGCTTCTTGAAACAACTCTTCTTCTTGTGTAGGAACACTGGTATCACTAGAAGCTGGTGGGGGGTTTACGGTGATTGGACGCATCAATGGTGAAGTTGCCGCGTTTTCACACTCGTAAAGTAATCTGATCACAGCTTCTTCAACCAGGCTATCTAGGTTGAATGATTCAAAGAAATCTTTGTAATCAAACATCCAATCAGGGCCCGTGCCTTGCAAATTTTGTGTATATCGTTGAACTTCCACGTTTGCCCAATCCTCCACTTGACGAGTTCGTTTGTTGAATACCCGTTTGAGCGGGGTTGCATATCCAACAAAATATCCCTCTTCAGCTTTAGGACTAAACTTCTCGCTTGGGTTCAACATCGTACATGGCGCCCCAAATGGTTCTAGATACTCTAGATTGGGCTTTCGTCGGTGTAACAGCTCATAAGATGTTTTTCCAAACTTCTTCACTGTCAAAACCCGATTTAATGTATAGTTTGCTGCATAAATCGCCTCATTCCAGAACATTACTGGAAGATTTGAGTCAGCGAGCATTGTTCTAGCAGCCTCAATCAGAGTCCTATTCTTTCTTTCAGCAACACCGTTCTGTTGCGGGGTATACGGAGCTGAATATTCATGATGAATCCCTTTGCTTTCACAAAGTTCATCCATCTTTGCATTTTTGAACTCCGTCCCGTTGTCACTCCTGATCCTTTTAATCTTCAAATTGTAGATATTCTCCAGCCGAGTGAACAGAACTTGTAAGTTGGTAAAGGTGTCGCTTTTGTTCTTCAAACACATCACCCATGAGAATCGTGAATAGTCATCAGTGACGACTAAACAATAAAGCTCTCCAAGATGACTTTTGCGCTTGACCGGTCCAAAAAGGTCCATGTGCAATCGCTCAAGCGGCATCTCAACAGAGTTAACTTTCTTCACTTTATGGGATTGTCTGTGTTGTTTTCCTTTCATGCAGCTCACACACTTGTCATTTAGATGGAAATGTTTCACGTTTACTCCATCGACAAGTCCATTTCTCACTAACTGATTCATTTTCCTCAGATGAATGTGCCCCATTCTGCGGTGCCACATTATCGATTCTTTTTCGGTCGCCTTGGATAAAAAGCATGTTATCTGTCCCTGTGGTGTCATTGCCTTGGACATATCAAGAATGTAAAGATTGTTGACTCGAGGTGCCATCAACATAACCCACTCCTTTGGAATCTTGAAGCCCGGTTTAAGTATGTAGCAGGATTTGTCATCAAAATGCACAGAAAATTGTTTGTCGCATATTTGACTGACGCTCAACAGATTATAGTCTATCTGCTTGACATAAGATATCCGCTCGAAAGTCACAATCCCGTTACTCACGCTTCCTTCCATCGTGATATAACCTCCTTTATTTCCCGCGAACGCAACATATCCTCCATTAATATTCTTCACATCGAACAGCAACGCCAAATCCCCCGTCATGTGGCCTGAAGCTCCACTATCAACAATCCAGAGACTGCTAATAGGGCCAACTGAAGCTCCCTGCACACAAAAAGTAAACAATTAGTTCTTTCGGGGGACCCAAGCCTGAGTCTTGGGCCTTTGAACTTTGGCTTTCAAAGAATCATTCTCATTGACTTTCTCAACAACTTTCTGTTTTGAATCAATCGTTTTCTGATTTTTCAAAACAGTTTCACTTTTCTCACTCACCTTTGACGTAGAGGCTCCTGGAGAACCATTAGGTGTCCAAGATTGTTCAGACCTTTTGAGAATACGAATTTGAGATTTTGGTTTCTCAATTGGTTTCTGAACATTGTTACTAAAAGTAACTTTCTTAGCAACCTTATCTGAATTAACAGATTTAGGTCCAACATTTGACTTGACAATTGGTTTTTGTGGAACCTTTTGTCTATCAGCTGTTGTGTTCACCACTGGTTTTCTCCAAGATTGTTCCATTGCAATCCGATTCCTTCGATCATAATGAAATGGACGGTTGTTCCTCATTTGAAAATTGTTTTGATTATGAAAATGTTGTTGTTGAGGAACAGTCCGTCTATGCGGTGGGATATAATGATCAATCGGCTTTTTGATGGAATTCTTAACCTCAACTTCATGTCTCTTGTGCCTTACATATGGACACTGAGCAAGTAAATGCCCACGTTCTCCACATTTAAAGCATTTTCTATATTCCTCAAACACATAATGAGCATTTGGTGAAGCAAATGATCTTACAGGAAATTGATCACTATATTGTTGATTTCTTAAACTCTCAGGAAGTGGTCCTTTCGAGTAAGAAGGTTCATGAAAACCATTTGCTTTATCATCTGGTCGAATGAACTCAGTGACATGAATTTTTGGCTCTTGAGGAACTTCTGAAAACAGTTTCTTTAAGATTTCTGGTGGAATTTCATTGGTTCTTTCATGTTTTGGAAACCATATTGTGCTTTCTTGCCAGATTTTATCAAGTTTAGAATAGTTAACGTTTTTAATCGGAAATTCCTCATCAGCAATGATTTTATCGGATCCTTCCATCCGATAAAACACCTTTACAGGTTTGTCACTTGGTTCATTCAGCTCATTCTTTTTGACCTCATTCTTAACAACATTATTTTTCTTAACATCAACCTTTTCAGACTTTTTATCATGAATAGCCTTTGCCATTGGATGAATATGATCAGATGGTGACACTGGTTCAGTAGTAATGATGTGATTTTCTTTTGGAATCTCACATTCATTAACAGATTGATCACTACCAGTATCATCATTTTCTGAGTCAGAACTATCACTCTCAGCATAAACACCCTCATTGTTCAAGCCCAAAATCGGTCTCACATCTTCAGGATATGGATCACCAATACTCGAGGTATTAGATTCCATTTCTGATGATGAGTCTGATTTCACCGAACTCTCCGGTATAACTTGATGATAGTTATGGTTCTCAAAAAGAACCGGAGATGGTACAGACTTGTAGTTGGTGGTGTTATCATCAATGATATGATCCACGACATAAGCAACATTCTTATAGCTTTCTAACTTCTTGTTAACCTTTTCAGCAAAGCATTTAATGGCGGCCATTTCCAACTTGGTGTTTTCGATTTCATTGATATAGTTATTTATGGCCAATTGTTTCAATGACAAAGTGTTTTTCAAGTCGGAAATGTCCTTTTTATAACCATCTAATACTTTGTTAAAAGCATTTAACTCTTTGCGAGTAGATTGACAGTTTTGAATAGCACTATCACGTGAAATTCGGAGTTGTTTATTCTCCTCTGTCAACCTATCACAAGTTCCACAGTATTTATCACTCATGACATCAGTGCTAGATTCAGAACTTACAGGTTTTGGCGGTTCGGTCATGGCCATCAAAGCAAAATGAGCTTCCTTTCCAGTGAAAAACTTTGAGTAGTCGATCTTGGTGAAAGCATCATCAGCTATGCATGACTTCCTCGTCATCAAAAAGTCAGCTTCTGCCAGCAACTGGTCAATATCATCATCCAAAGAATCAACACTTCCCTCTGTGTCTGATTCGCTCTCACAATCTGAATAGACTGATTTACACTCCTCGGGAACATCAGAAACTGAATCAATCACCATCCCAGAACTCTTCTCCTCAGCCTTAACCTCAACAGGTTCAACCTCCACTTCCATCTCAGTCTCAGAATCATCACTTTCACTCTCCTCAGTTTCTTTCTTCTCATCAACCGCCACTGACTCTTCCAAATCAACCTGATAGGCAACACATGCCACATTCCCACCAGTAGTTACTTCTTCAACTCCTATTTGCATACCCGACCAGTCAAACCTCTCATCCTGCTGAGTTACCAAAGCTTGGTTCTGATTCGCATTCTGTTGAGTCTCAGTAGGTGTAGTGATAGGTACAACTGTTCGGTTTGGGTGATTAGGAGATTGGTTTTGAATCTGGTTTTGAGTGTTTGGTTGTCTGTTTTGGTTGTTAAAGTTTCGGTTTTGGTAGTTGTTGTTATTTTGGTAAGAAACTTGGTTTTGTTGACGGTTCTGGTAATTTGCATTGAAAGGGTTTCGGTTACCTTGTTTAGGTGGCTGGGTGCATTCCCTTTTGAAGTGTCCTTTTTCTCCACAATTGAAACATGTAACCTTCTCCTTATTGAAACCATAGGTTGTGTTGGGAGAAGTTGCCAAGTCAGTCCTTCCAGTTTTCTCTATGAACTCTGTTGCTCTCCTCATTATACTCGCAAAAGCCCATTGAATGTCTATGAGTTCCATCTCTTCTTTATCGATCTGTGCGTAGTCTTCGTTGGTCAAGTTGTTGTTCCCAATCTGACTAGCAACCAAACCATTGTAGGATGAAACCATTGCAGAGACTAATGCAATGTGTTGCTGAGCAACCTCCACAGTCACATTTCCTAAGTTGGATGTGTCCAAAACCACCGGTTGTTTATGTTGAGTAACTTGGTTTGATGGTTGTTGTGTTTGGTTAGCGGTGTAAAAACTAGCTTGTTGCATTGGAGAGATTGGTGAAATGTAGGAAGTATATTGTGGTGGTGTGTATGATGGTTGTGAGTATGAATTGTATTGTGGTGGTGTGTAGTTGGTGGTTGGTTTTGATGAATCCATGACATTAGAAATACATGCAACATGTGGTGCAACGCTTCCAGAGCTCGAATTTCCAGCTGAAACTGAAGTTCCTCCAAAATACAGACTTGGATTCTGAGGAATCTGTGACCTCCTAGCTTTCCTCCTATCCTCCAGCTCTTTGTTCTCCAGCTTCTCAATAAACTCTGAAATGGTCCAGAATTGATAAGCATCCTTCTCTCTGAGTACCTCCACATGCTGATCCCACTGTGGTGGCAAAGCATCTGCAAACTTATCAACCTGCTTAGTCATGGGAATCTGTA
This sequence comes from Ambrosia x helenae, assembly GCA_030844895.1. NCBI lineage: Eukaryota > Viridiplantae > Streptophyta > Magnoliopsida > Asterales > Asteraceae > Ambrosia > Ambrosia x helenae. Next base: position 105,416,949 of record CM061234.1, read on the forward strand.
CACCATAGCTAGACAATTCAGATAATAAATGCATATATCTCGGAGTTAGTTCTTTCAAAGTTTCATTATTAATGAAAGAAAAATTATCAAACTCTTTAACCAATTCCTCCATTCTCAAACTCCTGGTCTTCTCGTTACCATCATGCTTCCTTTTCAGCTTATCCCAAAGCTGCTTTGACGTAGTACATGTCCCAAACTGATGCAACAGGTCACTTGTGATCGCCTGCGTCAGTTGAGAGAACGCCTTCTTCTCCACCACGTATTTCTTCTTTTCATCCTCAGTCAAGCTCTCCAGAGGAATCAACTCACCGGTATCCTTTCACGATCATGCTCCATGCCTCAGCTCCTGTATCCTTCCCACTTCCATGGCTCCTTGCCTCAGCTCCTTCAACTCCCATGCCTTCCAGATGGATCTTGAACATGGTGTGCCACTACTCTTGCATATCCATGAGCTTAGGTGGCCGAGTTCCACTACCTGTAGACAAATCCTTAATCAAGGTAGAGATAGCGTTAGTGGTTTGAGTATTTACCGCCGCTGCAGCTACTCCCCAATAATCTGATTGTAATGCCGGATGTGCTACATTCTGAGGCATCGTGCTCGTTGTTGTCATGTAGTTATGTGGTTGTGAGGATTGCGTGTTCGTCTTTTGTGCTGCGACTGTCCATGGGTCCATTGTCTGCTGTTGTGGTTGTGTTGGTGCTGATCCCGAAGTAGTTTGAAAACGCCACATGATCACAATCTGAAAATCTCAACACTTAGAAAAATTTTTCAGCAAAAATACTACGTTCGCCCGAAAACTAGTACGTTCGCCCAAATACTTTCACTTTCGTCCAAACTATCACACTCTCGTCCCTTCTTGTTTCACTTTCGACCAAACAGTAACACCCGAATGTGAAAATGACCAGAATGTAAATCACACTAACACACTTTCCACTTTCGCCCGAAATGAAACGGTCGAATGTGGGATTTACCACCCGAAAGTGAAAAATTCTAAACAAGTTTTCAGGTTCGTCCACTCAAACACTCAGGTTCGCCCACTTTTTGTCAGGTTTGCCCACAACACTCAGTCTAGGTTCCAGGTTCGCCCAAAATCAGCAGATCTCATTTTTGAAAAACGGTTATTGTTTGAAAAACGGTTAATTTGATCTCAGATTTTCAAAAGTCCTTGGATTTCAATGATCTCAATCAGGTTATGTTTCGGATTTGATTTGGAACAACTTTAAGTCTTGGAAAACTTGAATTTGACCACAAAATCACCTTTAAATCGATCAAAAACTATGTTTTTTAAGAGTTTTTGTAAAAACAGATGATAATTTGTCTAAAACATGTCCAAATCAGCTCTGATCTTATCAAATTTGTTGTTGTATGATCCTCTATGCTCTGATACCACTTTGTGAGCGTTGGATTTTATCTAAAACAGGATTACACGATCATACAAGTCACAAATCTAGGTGCGGAAACCCTAGATCTGAACAAATTGATAAGATACAAATCACGACACAATCAAGATCATTTTCAATATCATTTTCATAGATTAACTTTCAATCAATAAGCATTTACAACTGTTTATGTTAATCTAGAATCACAAAGACAATCTCTCAAAAACACTCCTAAACCTGATCTGAACCTGGACACAAATGACAACTCTCTTACATAATCAAAAACTCAAAAAACTATATATAGCCTCTGCACATTCGCCCCTTACAGATGGTCGAATGTGAGGTTTTTCCACATTCGCCCACTGCAAGTGGTCGAATGTGTTCTTCAGTTGTAGTCCATTCTTCCTTCGTCCAGATCAATTCTTCCTTCGCCCCTTTCTGATTCACCTTCGCCCAGATTATCTTCATTCGCCCATATAGAACTACCTTCGGCTATCTACTAACACATGTTAATCAAGTATATCCAATCCTTAGTCGCAAAATGCATCAACACTTCCCATTTTTGGGAAACTTTCCAAAATGCTTTGGGAACTCATTTGGACATGAGCGCAGCCTATCACTCCCAGACGGATGGATAGAGTGAACGTACCATCCAAACACTAGAAGATCTACTGCGAGCGTGCGTGGTGGACTTTGGAAACAGTTGGGACAAGCACTTGCCTTTGATTGAACTCTCTTATAACAATAGTTATGACACTTCGATTCAGTGTGCACTTTTTGAGGCACTTTATGAACGGGAGTGCAAATCTCCCATATGTTGGACTGAAGTTGGGGATAGCCAACTGACAGGTTCCGAACTTGTGCACCAAACTTCTGAGAAGATAGTGCAATCAGAAAACGGATGGCTGCTACTCTTGATCAACAGAAAAGCTACGCTGATAAGCGTAGGAAACCTTTAGAGCTCCGGAATGGGAACAAGGTACTATTAAAGGTGTCACCTTGAAAGGGTGTGACACGCTTTGGAAAATAGGGGAAGACGAACCCGTGAAACGTTAGAACATTCGAGATGGTTGATGGGATTGGTCTGGTAGCTTACAGGTTAAACCTGCTTAACAAACTTGGTAGGATACACGATGTATCCCACATATCGTACCGAATCTATAGAAATGCCTGTTGGATACAACACTGATGGTGCCACTGGAGGAGATCCAGGTGGACGATCGGCTACGGTTCATGGAAGAACCAGTGGAGATTCTTGAGCGGGGCGTCAAGAAACTCAAACAAAACACTATACCTATTATTAATGTACAACGGAATTCCCGTCTAGGACCGGAATACACGTGGGAACGCATGCATCAAATACGGCTTAAATACCCACTCCTCTTTTCTGAACCTGAACCTGTGCATAGATCAAATGCCGAACATAAAGCAGCTCGCTCAAAGTGAATTTCGGGGCGAAATTCCTTTCAACTTGGGGATGATGTGACATCCGGAAACCAAGCATACATTTTTTTTAGCTGGCTTTACTGTTTACTTGCTGAATTTCGGGACGAAATTCTTTTCAACTTGGGGATGATGTGATACCCCGAAAATTCAGGTTCTCACTTTAACTAAACTCTAGTTACATTCCTTGCATTATACTTAACTAGGGTTAGTTAGATAAGACATACGTGCATGGTTATGAGTCAATGTGTGATTGCATGATTAGTGAACCTCGGACGTTGGTGAATAATAAACTTATGGGTCTCGGTAATACCTGACAAACTTATGTGAAAACCATACGTGATTATGTGAACCTAAACCGAACACGTTAATAGAAATCATTAAAAGTGGAGCATGAGGTTGATTAGGGTCTTAATGCATGGGGTTACACTTGTTACGGTCCGAAATAATGAAAACGTCGAAGGATAACGCGTCGGGAGGCGAAACGAGGCAAAAGCGCGCCACCCGGACCTGTGAGCGGCCGCTCACAGGCTCCGAGCGGCCGCTCCATTTAACCTGATGGGTCTAAACCGCCTCAAACTCATATTTAAGCATCCTTAACCCCCATGCAACCCTCATACTCAACCCTAATCGCCCCCTTACTGCCCCACACGAATATTTCACTCAAACAACCCCTGCTAAGGCTCAAGATCATCAATTGGTAGGCTCCAAGGCGCGCGATTGATCGATTGGGAGAGCTAAGGGTATATTTTACGATTTCTTATGCTTCTACCTTGTGTTTTCATTAATAAAAGTCATATAACAAGTTTGTCCAGGTCTGAATGAGTTTATAAAACATTAAAGCATGAATCTTTTTGAAGATTAAATGGATTAAACATACTCATAAACGCTTAGTAACATCATAGGATACTTGTTGCGCAAGTAATTGGTGTTTTGATTCTTAAAGCTTTGATCTTGACATGTTTAATCATAGAATCTGAGGGAATAGGTATTAGGAATGTTTTGTGTTGATAATTGATGATTGTTAATAGTTTTTATGCACACGGTAGGCGATTAAAGTATGATTTAGGCGAAACTAGAATCTGGACAGATTCTGAATGTCGACTTGGAGGGTCTGTTTCGTGGCTTGAAAATAATTGGTTTGATCGATTCTTTACATGATTGTAATGTACAAGGTCTTAGCTTTTAATAATGGGCAAAACCATCGAATTTGGACATCGTTTGAGTCGTTTTTGGAATTTTAATTGATTAGGGGTCATATCAGATTTTCGGATTTGTGAATTGGGCTAACTTTAAATGGTCATAACTTGAGATTTACAAGGAGTTAGGTTATGAAATTTTTACAGTAGGTCAATACTGGAAAAATAGAGCTTTTCCAAGTGGATTCATCTCGTTTGGATGAATACACAAGTTTTAAGAATTTTCCTACTAAACTGACCTGTTAAGAGTGTTTCTGAACATATCTGAGTTGGACGAATTTTAATTATTTTTGTGTTAGGAGTTAAGACTAAACAAAAATAGGTATTTCCAAGTGAATCCCAAAGAAAATTCAGTAAAAATTTGGGAGGATAACTCACTGGTTTACTATTTTAAATAAATTCGTTTTGATGGCGCACAATCTGTCCTGAAAACACAGATTGTGTATTATGTGCTTATGTGATTACTTGAGGTCTTAGGTGATCTAAAATTGACATATAACGGAAGTACACATGTTTATGGCACATACGGGCTGTAGAAACTAATTATAACCAACTCATTCACCAACGAGTCCGTAGGGTTTACTATTGCATGTAGAATCACTAGGCGTCGCATACACACTTTTGAATATTAAAACGCCTTGGACAAACGAGTTATGTGGTGTAATGATGTTACGCCTATACTCACGTAGTGACACTGTTATTAGGGTGTCGGTAGCATATAATACTTGCTGTTCGGATTCTTTGCTTACGCGATAAGGTGAGTTTCACTACTCTTTTCTCAAAAGCATGCGTCTCGGGTTGAGACAACTTACTTAACGTTTCTAGTCCGGTTTGGGACTACTTTTACACATCCCGGGTTTGGGGTGCATGGTTCACGTGGTGAATCTATTTTTACTAATTCATATATATGTCCTTGATTAACTAAACCAAACACATCTTTTAAGTCCTTCAAAATACCGAATCAATTGCCGGTTGGGCAAGCGGGTTAATTAGTTGATAGCGCTATTAGGTCTAACAAACCTCACATCGTGCTGGGAGCACGGATGTGAACTATTAGCTTCAAACATAATCATTGTCGATGGACAATGATGCAAGGCATCCTTATCCCGGTTATGGGAACTTGTTCATTAGTAGTTCGGTATTCGCCGGTTTTAGTTATCATGAGTGGGCTAGCTACCCCTGACATTTGAATTAGCTATTTACTTGTGGCCAAGGAGGCCGACGTTCTTACGTACTGTTATGTGGTCTGGGAGACCGACGTTTTCATTTGGTTACATGGTTTGGGAAACCTACGCTTTTACTTACTCACCTACTTTACTCAGTGAACTCACCAACATTGTTTGTTGACCCACGATTTACATGCTTTTGCAGGTAGTTAGCTTCCGGTGCCAGGATTAGAAAGCACTGTACACTTCACTGCATTTGGGCTCTCGGGCATACACATAAATTATATATATTATGCTTTCGTATGGTTTTAATTTGGGTGCGTCGTTTTGCGCATGGTTTTAAAAGGTTTAAATTTGGTTTACGCTTCCGCCGCTTAACTAAACTTGGTTTTTGAAAACGAACTAAATGGTTTGGGCATTTAGAGTTCGTTCCTGTGACTTATGGCTATGGGATCCTGGTATGTCACACGCCTCGCGGTATAAACCCCGCAGTGGAAATTTGAGGGTGTGACATCACAATCAAGAAAAGAGAAGGAGAGAGAGGGTCACCTTGCCTCAAGCCCTTTCCACATTGAAATTCAAAAGTAGGTGTCCCATTCACCAACACTACAGACCTAGCCGATCTCAAAATACCTTCAACCCAAAAACACCACCTACTCGGGAAACCCATTTACTGAAGTAAGGAAAGCAGAAACCTCCAGTTCACGTTATCATACGCTTTCTCAAAGTCTAACTTCATTAAGAAAGCTTGCCTCCCTTTTTTGTTGAGCCGACTCAAGACTTCATTAATCATTAGAGGGCTATCCAAAATGTACCTGTCATTGAGAAAACCCGATTGTTCTTCTGAAATCACCAAACCAATAACTTTTTTGAGGTGATTAGTCATCACTTTAGAGATCACCTTACTTATGATACCCACCAAGGTTATTGGCCTATAGTCTTTTAAACCCAAAGGATTTTTTATTTTTGGGATAAGGGCAACAAAAGATGAGCCACAAACTTTATTAATGATACCAGATTCATGGAACTAGGACATGATTCTCATAAAGTCTTCTTCCAAAAGATGCCAGAACCTGCGAACAACATAAAATTAAAACCGTCCGGTCCTGGAGCCGTATCAGCTCCACAACTAAAAGTCACCTCTTTGATTTTCTCTCTAGAGAAATGAGCAATTAAGCTAGTAACGAGCTTAGCTGGCACCTGTTTCAAATTTTCACAAACAATACTCGGTCTAAGCATAACTTTTTCAGCGAAATGTGAGCGGAAAAATTTTAGAACCTCTCTCTTCACTCAATTGGGTTTAGAGACCCAAACCCCCATTAACCATGAGCCCCAGAATACAATTAGAGGCCTTCCGGCCGTTAATCATCCCGTGAAAGAAAGCAGTGTTGTCATCGTCGTGCATAGCCCACTTTATTCTGGATTTTTGACGCAGATCTTTTAAAACATGCGCTTCAAGTTCCCCAATACTCTTCTTAGATTCTGACCAAACCCACTGATCCTCATTGGCTATATTGTTTTCTTCCATTTCCATTTCAATTTTTTCGAGCTCTGCCCTCAGATTCAACAAGTTTTCCTTTTCAGCGACATCTAAATTAGCCTTCCAAGTTCTCAACTCGGCTTTTAACAACTTCAATTTTTTTAGTTAAAGCCACATCCGGAGGATCCTCTGAATGAAAATCACTTAAAACATTCACTACAACAAAAAGGGCTTTTAAGGACCTTTTGTGTGGGACGCTTGGAAAATGGGGTCCTAAAAATCTATTTAATAGGACGCGTGAACTTTTGGGGTCCTTTTATAATATACGCTATTAAACCAGTGTCCTAAAAAGTTATTTAATAGGATGGATGATTCTTTGGGGTCCTATTATCATATAACTTAATAAGACCCTTAAATTGTAGATCCTAATAAAGTAATTTATAATACATTTAGTTGTGGGTGTCCTATTATGTGGTAATGTAATAGGACACTTGATCACTGGGGTCCTATTATAACATAACTTAATACGACACTTTGTAGTTAAGTCATAAATGTTTGATGTTATAGGACCGTTTCTAGTAGAAGTCATATAAGAACATAACTTAATAGGACACTTGACACATGAGTCTTGTAACTTTAACCTTTATAGGACGCTTAATCATTGTGATGTTATTATAATACACCATAATAGGACACATGATATTTGAGTCATAAAATATCAGTTTTATAGGACGCTTTTTCACTAGAGTTTTATTATAACATAACTTAATAGTATACTTAACATTTGAGTCTTATAACTTTAACCTTACATTACGAGATCAACAACTAGTTCCATACAATATTCAAATTAAACTAATATCGATACAAATGATATTTGGACCACCCTCTACGAGCAAACGATGCGGGACGATCCGGACTTCGATGACGAGTTGGCTATCGGCTTCACAAACTATGAGTATGAGGCTCGATACGGCCAATAATTCGACAATGTCGAGGCATGGCGCTTGTTGCGCCAACCTTAAGTTTATTTTTCTTTGTTTTATGTATTTTTAATTTTTATGTTTTAATGAAATGTCTTTTATTTAAGTTTTTATTTATTTAAACAGTATACATATAAAACAAACGGTAAAAATAAAAAACACTAAAACATACGGGGTAAACTGAAAATTTTGCATTTTTTAAAAACGAACAACACAACCGCTACCAACACGGTAAACAGAACCAGCGAAATGGTCCACGGGACCACTACCAGCGTGGGTGGCGGCAGTGTTACCGTGCTAGTAGTTGGTACCCGTAGAAAATTCGGTAGGCGCCCGTCCCCCTAATATATTAGCTCAACTATTTAATACTCTTATCATAATCACGTGTCCCTCATCACTTGTCTATACCTATCTCCTCAATCACGGAGTCCGTTTTCAATTTTCTAATTCTAAATTCTTCTTTAATTGATTCAAGTTTTAATAATAAAAATTTGGGAGAGGGCGGTTCATAAAAAAGGAGTTTAGCGGTCATTTTGGCTTAAAAGTTTTTGAATTACCCACTTGAATCATAATACTGACATAATCTCTCTTTAAGGGAAAACCTAACTACAGGAGCGGTTCAAAAGGCGGTGATAGAAAGAGATACTTAGCTTCGTAGGACGGAAGAAGGGTTTTCATATTCTACTCTAAAGTTCAAAAAAAACAATGGAGGAGACTTGTGAAGTATTGGTATAAAACAATAAGGTATGAAATAGCCACTACTAGAAAAATGACCTATCTTGACACACATTTATTGACACGCGAGAATTCATGACACACAAAAGCGCGTGTCATTAAAAAATCGTCGTCTTTTAAAAAAAATGGTGAAACAATGACACTCTTTTTTGCATGTCAACAATCTAATGTCAAGATTTTAAAAAACATGACAGTATAAGAATTGGGTGTCATTTGTAGTGTCAATATTTCATATTTTTTCATTTCCCTCCCACTCATAATCTCGCGCCCTCTCTCTGTTCCTCTATTATTCCCAAAAACAATTCAGATCTTCAAAAAAAACCCTATCGCGTATTTTAAACCCTCTGCTTATAACAAAACCCTCTGCTAAACCTGTAACACTATCGCGTATGGCATAACCATCATAATCAGAAAATCAAACCTGCCATCATCGAACCTGTAATCAAACCTATAACTTCAGAAGGCATCATCGATGATAGAAGATACTAATGTGATACTAATCAGCCATTCCTAAGGTTAGGGTTTATCATACTTCTTCCTCAATTATTATGGTTTATTGTTAAAGTTGTTGAAATGTGATACTAATCAGCCATCATTTACAATGTCAGACCCACTTCAGTAACAAGCAATCGAACCCTAGCTCCTCACTTCAGCAATCGAACCCTAGTTCTTCCACTGTTTTGGGTGAGATGAGTATAATGAATCAAGTGCTATGAATTGGTATTGAAATTGATATTGTTATTAATTAAAAATCAGATTTTAGGGATTAAGGATGATGTATATGAGTTAAAAATAACTAATCTGTTGTACATTGATTGTTTTCTTGTTCATTAATGGTGAATTAGTCAAAGACTAAGAATGTGTATGTGTAATTTGGGGATTTTGTGTTAGAACAATTTTTAACCATCATAAACGAGTGAGTAACACTAAGACTTTGCATAATATGTGTCTAACATATTTTGGAATACTTAATTTGGGTTTTAACCAAGAAATATGGGTGAATGAATGAGGTTTGGTTCGAAATTATAAGAAGAAACAATGCTGATTTCACAACTTTAAACACAGATTTTTGGCTGACTTTGAAATTTCATATAAAATCAACCGAGTGTCCGTTTGGGATGATTCTTTTGGCGTTGGAAACCTTGTTAAGTCTAATTTCTGTAGAATTTCAGAACAAGGAAAAACTTAATCGTTAAGTGGGTCTAATCGGTCATTGAACACAGCTGCGCAGAAAGGGCTGCACATAAGTTTAGTATTCTAAAAGTAAATAAAGGTGGATGTTTGAACATACTTGAATCAACCATGCATTCTAGGTTTTAATAAACTAATTACATTTAATGTATTGTGTTCTAAGTGTTTAAAATATTAGCGAATGAGTTATGCAAACAACTACACTAACGGGTCAAACGGTTGGTTAACATATAGTAATCTTGTTGGATCTTGTTAAGGAATGGGTATACATTATAATTAAGTATTTGTTTGTTTGTTGTTTGATTGCAGATTGTAAGTCATACTTCTGAGTCCTGAATGTGGTACAACGCTATAACTTACCTGAAGCATGCTTACTTGTTGTCTTTTCTGTGTTAGCTTAATATGTAATTGAAAATTTATTTTTATCTTTTTTCCACATCATGTGATTAGGAACATTTATGCATGCTTTATTGTAATGTCTTGAGTGATATAATGATATTTCCATGTGGATTTCATTATGTGTAGTTTTGGTGTGAACCAATATAGGGCCATTAGAAACAAATTTTTGTGGCTTGTCCTATTTTTCTACTGTTTCGGAATTTCTCTCTATCATCTTTCATTTTTTGTTTCTTAGACATTTTTGTCAAGTCCTAGGTAATTTTTTTACCAACCATTTCAGACTCAGTATAGATAATATATACGTACACAATAAAGGCGAATCTGAATTCATGCTCATATGATAGTATGTATTTTGCATTACTCGATCTGGCTAATATTATATCAATCTTGAAAACTCTTTCATCTTTTTGCAGTATTCTAATTGCTGTTATAATGTTGTTTACTTGTATAAGGTTGTATCTCATATCTTTATCTATTATTCAAGGACAGGGTGATTGATAATACCATCTTCTCAGGATACCTTTCCTAACCATGTTTATTATATGTATTCTGAGAGAAGGTATCATTTTTTTTTTGTATTTATTTTCTTGCAGAATGCTGACTGCCTCAAGAAAAAAGTTAAAGCCCAGGCAAGAGAAGCTGTTTTGAATCATAAAGTGGCACAACTAACATAGGCATGTTTTTTTTATTTGTTTCTTGTTAATTACATGAGAAATAGTTGGTATGTAAAAGCAATTTCATTTCCATAGAGTACAGAAATACAAGGATGATCTTCTCTTAAGTTGTTTTGTAGGTTTCTCAGGCTTGTTGTTTAAACGCAAACTTTGCAGAAAACAAATGATTTGGAGAGGATGTTAAAAGATAGACAAAGAGAGCCGTTTGCCAGTAATCTGGGCTATCAAAGAAGAGTTACAGACGGTACCATTTTACTGTATACCTATTTTTATTTCTGTTTATGGGACTTGTAGCATGTCAATATCCATTGTTACTACTTATTTTCTTTTTATTCAAACAGGCATCTTTTGGACAAGATCCAAGTCAATTGGAAATGTTTCGTGCATGTTTCTCCAAACATGGAACTACAAAAAAATGTGGAAGCTGCAAATGCAATTGTAAGTAATATCTTATATATTCATATACATATCTTTTCTTTATGTTCTTGATGTTGTTAAAAATACATATCTTATTTTTGTTACTATATCTAATACAGGCACAGATGCAACAACTTAGTTCTAATCTTCCTGATGGTTCGATCGATAAGGCTGGACCAGATGATGTTTTTTCTAAAGTAATGGGGAAAGATCGAAATGGTGATGCAGTCATGTATGGTCTGGGCGTTCGTGCTTCTGATGTTTGGGGTGTAACACCAAGTCGTTCAACATGTTGTAGAGAAAACATCCAATTGAAGTCTAAATGTGAAGAACTTACTAGTACCGTGGTCCGACTACAAGCCCAGGTATCGGAGATTAAAGGGTGTAGGGATGGTCCTAGTGTTCCACCTCTTACATCACTACATTTCCCTATTGCAACCAATGGACCTCCAAGTTTACGGGTATTTTTCTATATAAATCTTTATTATTATTTTTTTGTGAAATGTTACTTGTACTATTTGTGACTAGAGTTTGATATATGTTTGTTGAAAACTAAAATCTAGGTGGGAGATGAAGTTGTTCTCAAAAGCATTCTAAACTCTACCGAGATTGTAGCAAGAGGATGGGTGAAGAGCTTGAACCCAAATGAGCTAGTTGGTGGTACAGAGATTGGACCAGAATGGTGTGAGGTAAACGTTCAAGTAGCAATAAAAATAGATGAAAAGTTGGTGAGACCATATGGGTTATTTTCCACAATTCAAGATTGTATTGGTGCCTCCGTTGCATGGCCTTGTCCTTTCATCTCGGTATGTATAATCTTGTGATACGAATAATTTTAATAATCTGGAACTTAATGCTTATACATGAATGGTTTATTTGTAGGTAGTCCGTGAGGATTGAGGACGCATGATGACTCATGATTCTTGTTTCTTTCATTTCTTTTAATTTCTTTGTTAAATGTTACAAGAGTTTATGTTGGATAAATTTATGTTTAGTGTTTTTGTTATGAATATGCTTATTTGAAATATAATAAAGTTTTTTTCCTTTCATTAGTTGATGCTATATACAGTATATCATAAAATTGTGTGTGTGAATGTTTAAAAACACGTTGTATCGTATGACTTGTTAGGACTTTGAAATTTTGTCCTATTTAACTTGTTAGAGCATTTTAAAAGTGTTTCAATATGCTTTTCTTAGGACGCTATATTGTTTGTTCATTGATATATTATGCGACCATAAAATTGGTTTCATAATCTTATTTGAGATATTAGGACCCCTTTTTTGGTACTAATGCTCGTATAATGTTACATCATAAGGGTCCTATAAATTATTTTTTTAGGACTCTTGTATGTGTATTAAAAGATTAAAACTAGGTAAGCACATGTTAAAACCTTGTAAAAGTGTCCTAATATGTTTTATTAGGAGTTTTTTTCGGGACATATTATGCGACCATAAACTTGGTTTCATAATCTTATTTGAGATATTAGGACGCTTTTTAAGTTTCGTGACGTATTACGACCCCCTTACATGAAACGCTTTTACCGTTGGTCCTATTAAATAAAAGGTCCTATAAAATAACATTTTAGGACGCTTTTGTGCGTACTAAAAACCCATTCTTGTTGTAGTGATTTTTGACAACTTTTGCGCAACCCTCCTTGTCCGCCCAAGAATTAAACCACCTAAATGGGCGAGGCCCATAATTCTTGTCATCCGAAGTTTGTGATCAGATAAATGTCTAGGTAGTGCTCGTAATGTTGCTTTTGGCCACTTATTCAAGAAACCCGAACATACAAGGAACCTGTCAATCTTGCTCATCTTAAAACTGTTTCCTTTCCCGGCCAAGAAAGTGTATTTCATCCCTTTCATTTGATAGTCCAACAAGCCCGCCTCGTCTATGAACTCATTAAAATCATTAGCAATATTAACATTAAAAATAGAATTCTTATGCTCCTCAATATAACAAACGGCATTAAAATCCCCCATAAGACACCATAAACCCTGTTGGCCCTTTATAACACAGGTAAGTTTATCCCACAAAGTTTTTTTGTCTGCCCTTTTTGTGGTGCATACACATTTAAAAGGTTAATTATGGTGCCATCTTCTTTCAGCGTACCCAATAACATAATAAATTTCTGATCAGTGGCCGAGTGATTGACCTCAAATTTCTTTTTATCCCAAACAGTCACGAGCCCATCCGACCGCCTAAGAGCATTAACAGACAACAAATCAAAATCACCTCTTCCCTAAAAGCCACCAATAACCGAATCATAAACATTACCTGAGTTTGTTTCCTACATAGCCAAGGCTGCAATTTTTTGCTCTTCCTTTATCTTCCTAATCCATCCCGCCTTCCCTTCCACACCTATTCCTCGAATGTTTACCGATGAGATGTTCATTGTAAACACCCTGGTTTTCCTTCTTCTAAGATAGCTTGTCTAACCAAATCATGGTTTTCTTCAAGATTCGCGCCCAATTTACTACCCAATAAGATAGTATCACTGACCTCCTTGGTTAAGTGTTCGGCTGCCTCTTGCTCCTGTGTCGAACCATGAAGATCATCATTCTGAGGGATACGTACTGAAACTTCCTCATCGTCTGAAATCAGATCCGAAAATGATTTTGAGCAGCTCGGTGTGTCGCGATGGCAGCTAATATGGTTGAGAGCTTCTCTTTGGTCTATTTCTTCTTTAGCAGAGAGCTGTGTAGGTTCCAAACATAATGGGTTATTAGGTTTCTTCTTGTGAAGAATATTCTCCATTGGGCCGATTAAGTTGTCTAAACCAAATAAATCATTGGGCTCCAAAAGCCTTCCATACTTCTTATTAGTGGGCCCCGAATTTGTGTGGGCCGAACTTGACTTGGACCCGGATCTCTTGATCCGTAAATACTTCTTTCTTTTTTTGGACAATCTTCTAGAAGTCCTTAAAGATTTTTTCCCCTGCACATTAATATTATTAGTCAAAATTAAGGTTATTATCCTGAACATAAATAACCCTAAATGATAATAGTATTATTATTTATATAATAATATTATCATCTAATACTTTGAATATCAAGTAATAAATAACCGTTCATTATGATTAGTTAAGATTATTCATCAACTTAATATTTGGAACAAAAATCAAATTAAATAGTGATATACCTTATCAGAAAACACTAAATTAATGTGTGTGTATACACACACATTAGCAGAGTGTCCTACGACTCGACAGGGAACACTGACATTTCTAAGGTGTGTGTAGTTCGGTTATTAGCCTCAACCAAAACCAAAGTCATCGGTTTTAATTGATCTTATTAGATAATCGGTTAATTGGTTCAATTTATTTTGTTAGATTGTCGGTTTTCAGTTCAATTCAGGTAATTTTAGTTAATAACCAAAACCAAACTTTAGCTAAATTTTTTGCGTATAGATACATGATATTGGGTATAAATGTCACACCCTGCCAACGCGAAAACGAGAAAGTGTAACCCAAAAAGGTTTCCAAAGCATATGATTAAGAAAACATTTACATGACATTAAAACGAAGGTTTACAAATCGTTTTACAATCGCAACCACCAATATTTAGAGCCAAATCTACACAAAAGCGACTAATGTGTGACCTCTTTCAAAGCATGGTATCCTAGTATGAAAGCACAAATTAAAATGAAGATTCTCTATCTTGAATTATATACATAAAAGATATGTTTAAAAGCGTCAACATAAGTTGGTGAATTCACGGATTTTCAAAGATTCATGGTAAACCATTTCTCAAAATACCATTTGGAAATTTGTGGTATAACGTTTGAGAAAAACATAGAACTTGTTACTCAAAACATTGTTTGAGAAAACTTGTAAATCATTCCATTGGAATGCTTGAAAACACAAGCCATTCCCCGAACACTTATGAACACCGTTTCCTTTTAATGTTTGACGACCCAAGCCATTCCCCCAAAACATCTATGGAACCTTTTGTTGGCATGCTTGACGACACAAGTCATTCCTCGAAACATTTACTGTAACACCCCAACCGATGGCGGAAACTGTCACACCCTCAAAATCCACTTGCGGAGTTTTACCGCGAGGCGCATGACAAACCAGGATCCAAACCAACGATCACAATAAACAAGTCTAAATTAACATATGCAATTTCAAAAACATAGTTTAAATCTCCAGTTACAGCGGAAGCTTATTATTAAACATAATCCATACGTAAACCAAATTGTTCAATGTTTGAAAATCATGCAATCCTAACTAGACGCCATGCAGACGTGTGCGTCCTAGTTCCATTGTGCTACCTTAGCGACCTGAGAAAACATGTAAAAGTTTACGTCAGCACAAAAATGCTGGTGAGTTTACAGGTTTTGTAATCACAGTACCAAGTTCAACCTGTCCATACTATAACAAATAGAAAACCAAAGTACGCTAGCTAGGCGTATGTTTTGTTACTACTACGATTGGAAAACCATTACTAACTCGCAAACCAGATGTCGTGCCCAAATAGTAAACCTGTTGTTCCTGTTTGAGACAATATGCACTCGCCGGCCCTCCAAGCCGACGAGCGGGGTTGGTCACTCCCAATAGCGCTATTCACATTTCCCCGTTGTGCTAACCCGCACATTCATGGTTCCCCCCGGACTTCCAAAGATCGTATAGTAAACCATAGAAACCCATAGTATGACAGTAGTTACCAAACATAAGTTTTAACACATGTTTTCTCCCCCGAAAAGTGAAACCAGTTAAAAGAGGGGCCGTAAACTCACCTTAGGTTGCGTTACTTCGAAACAAGAATAATATCAGCAAGCTATGCTAGTCCCTTAAGCGGCGACCTAACACATGACAGTTACAAGTACTTAGACTAATAACCCGTAGGTTAGTTAGTCCCTAGATGTCCAGACCATAACCAAGTTCGTTTGAAAACACCGTGACTGTTAAATTAACCCAAAGTACAAGACTCGACATCCCATTGGTGACCCGAGACTCCCCGTGTTATACTTGCACTCACAAACACACAATCATGCAATACACACTTAACATACGTTAAAGTCCAACAAGTTATAGCACGTAGTTCAAGTATCACGTAAATAAGTCCGAACACATGTTACCAAGTTATTAGATATGTTACGGGGTTCCTAGCATGTTCCTAGGTGTCAAATCGGGTCTCGGAATGCTAATTTACACTTACAGCAGCAGTACACGCGATTAGGAAAAGTCAACTAGCATTTAGGTTGGTCAACAGGCATTTAGGAATGCTAATCGCCTATATTATAGGCGATTAGGGCTATCTCATATGTAATTTTTGAGTCTATAGGCGATTACGTCGTAAAGCATGCAATTCAGGGCTTAACTAGCATTTAGGATCGTAAATGCATGAAGTAAAGGGGAATAGGATCCTATTCGCCTATACTATAGGCGATTAGGGCTCCCCTTTAGGCGAATGGGCTCCTAATCGCCTATAGTATAGGGGATTAGGATTCCTATTCGCCTATAGCACAGCTGTTCCGGTTTTTCGCGCGTTTAACACTCCAAATCGAATCCAGAACGTGTGTAAACATCAATTATCAATCAAATAACTATATCAAACATATATCAATCAAAATCCTTCGTTTAACCTTGTTCTATCAGCCCTGCATGCAATCATGTATCCCAAAAACACACATATAGCATGAATCATCACATTAACATGCATAACCCTAACCATAATGAACAATTACTCAGATTTCATCAACATGCTATCATTACTAATCTGTAACTACTTTAATATCATGTTACTAATCCTTCTTGAATCATAAAAATCCTATCTTTTAATCATAAACCCACATACAACAATCATAATAGTTAGAATCCAATTAGCAACAATTAATAACGAATTTCCAGAAGACATTTACGTTTATGAACAGGTCTGGACTATTAGGGATTTAGTAAAAACGTTATTAAAGATTGCATGAATGAAAACCACACCTTAGATTTGTAATAGATTGATGTTATAAGCTTGAAATCTTGTGTTTTGATCCAAAATCGTGTTCCAGAGGTTGTGTGGGTGTTGGGATGAGTTGTGGGACGACTAGGGTTGATATAATGAAGTTTAGGAGGTCAAGTATTGTATTTATAGGCGTTTTTAGTCGTCCAGCACATTATAGGCGATTACGCAGCATTATCAGGCGAATAGGGATCCTATTCGCCCCCAGTATAGGCGAATAGGGCCTATTCGCCCTTCTGATCCTCCTATTCGCCCCCTATAGGCGATTAGGACCCCCTATTCGCCTATAGGGGTTGATTCCATGTGTTTTGCGCGTTAAACCCCGTTTTAACATATGTTAACACATTTTCACGTACCGACAAGTCACATAATGATTGTAAACACATAATACTTGCAAACAAACACATTCACACTCGTTCACCAATTCCCGGGACTCGAGACTTGTATATTCCCTGTGCTCTGACGATTCTACGAATCGTCACCCTTTGTACACTTGGTTAAGGACTGACATCTAATGAACCTCTAGACTAACATCTAATGATTCTTCATACTAAACTAACAGTTCCCGAACCGTAACACGACTCAACTAACCCAGTTAAGTATAATATACGCGTGACTCGCTAAGGTAGACTTTCATCTAGACAACGTTGTTAACCAGAATTTGCCGAGTGTCACATCATCCCCACGTTAAAAGAATTTTCGTCCCGAAAATTGTACAAGTACCAAAAGGAATAACAAAAGAAACAGACAAAAGATAGAAACCAAGAGAGAGATTTACCCGAGTTGTCACATCATCCCCACGTTAAAAGGAATCTCGCCCCGAGATTCATTCAGCAGCAGTGGTAACATATCTCGATTCGAACGCTTCCTTAGGAAAGAGATGAGGATACTTAGACTTCATCTGATCCTCCCGTTCCCAAGTGTACTCTGGTCCTCGGTTCGAGTTCCAGCGAACCTTAACAATGCGAATCTTGCTATGACGTAGGCTACGAATCTTGTAGTCAAGAATCTCAACAGGTTCCTCCACAATCCGAAGACGATCATCAACCTTGATCTCTTCCAGTGGAACAATAAGAGACTCGTCAGCCAGACACTTCTTCAGGTTGGACACATGGAAGACGTTATGTACGTTGCCGAGCTCCGTCGGTAAATCAAGACGATATGCCACCGGTCCAATCCGTTCCAGGATTGTAAATGGACCGACATACCGAGGGTTGAGTTTGCCATGCTTCCCAAAGCGTATGACGCCCTTCCACGATGAAACTTTCAGGAGTACCTTGTCATCAACTTGGAATTCCAATGGCTTGCGACGTTGATCAGCATAACTCTTTTGCCGATCCCGTGCCGCTGCCAACCGGTTACGAATCTGTACGATCTTTTCCGAAGTTTCGTACACTAGCTCAGGCCCAGTGAGTTGACTCTCACCCACTTCAGCCCAACAAAGAGGAGACCGGCATTTCCGCCCGTACAGTGCCTCGAACGGAGCTGCCTTGATGCTCGTGTGGTAACTGTTGTTGTACGAGAATTCTACTAACGGTAAATGAGCTTCCCAACCTTTGCCAAAATCGATCACACATGCCCGCAGCATGTCTTCCAAGGTTTGAATCGTGCGCTCACTCTGACCGTCAGTCTGTGGGTGATAAGCTGTACTCATGTCCAGCTGGGTACCCAAAGCATTATGCAAAGATTTCCAGAAGTGAGAAGTAAAATGGGAATCACAATCCGAAATAATAGAATCCGGCACCCCGTGCTTAGAAACAACTTCCTTCAGATAAAGACGAGCCAAATGATCCATGGTGTCGGTCTCCTTGATAGCGAGAAAATGGGCTGATTTCGTCAACCGATCAACAATCACCCATATCTTATCATTCCCACTTGGTGACTTAGGAAGTTGCGTGACAAAATCCATTGTAATCCGTTCCCATTTCCACTCCGGAATTTCAGGTTGTTGTAAGAGACCCGACGGTTTCTGGTATTCCACTTTGACCTTAGCACAGGTCAACCATTTGCTCACGTATGAGGCTATATCCGATCTCATGTTTGGCCACCAGTAAAGCACCTTCAGGTCTTGATACATCTTATCCGAACCAGGATGAATAGAATACCGGGACTTATGAGCCTCATCTAAGACAAGCTCCCGAAGTCCCCCGAATAAAGGAACCCATATGCGTTCTGCGAAGTAGTGCAGACCATCAAGCCTTCGCTCGAGGTGCTTGTCGGCACCGTGCATAGTCTCAGCTTTAAGGTTTTCCTCTTTCAAAGCTTCTAACTGGGCAGAACGGAGTTGGTCAGGTAGAGAGGAATGAATGGTGAGTTGCAACGCCCGAACGCGACGAGGTTTAATTGTTTCCTTCCTGCTCAAGGCGTCTGCTACTACATTCGCCTTGCCAGGATGGTACTTAATAGCGCAATCATAGTCGTTCAGAAGTTCAATCCAACGACGTTTTCGTATGTTCAAATGTTGTTGGTCGAAAATATGTTGAAGACTCTTGTGATCGGTGTAGATGGTGCATTTGGTACCGTACAAGTAATGTCTCCAAATTTTCAACGCGAAAACCACTGCACCCAACTCCAAGTCATGGGTGGTGTAGTTCTTCTCGTGCACCTTGAGTTGACGAGAAGCATACGCAATCACTTTCTCGCGTTGCATCAACACGCAACCGAGACCATGAATAGAAGCATCACAGTAAACAACGAAATCATCAGGGCCTTCAGGTAAGGACAAAATAGGAGCAGAACACAGTTTAGACTTCAGTTCTTGAAATGCTGACTCTTGTGCTTCACCCCAATCGAATTTTCTATCCTTCTGAGTAAGAGTGGTCAGGGGTTGAGCGATCTTCGAGAACCCCATAATGAAACGACGATAGTAGCCCGCAAGGCCTAGAAATTGCCGCACCTCAGTTGGCGTCTTTGGTGCTCCCCAGTCCTTGATTGCTTCGATCTTAGCTGGGTCGACATGAATTCCTAGTTCATTAACCACATGTCCTAGAAACTGAACTTCGCGTAACCAAAAGTCACACTTTGAGAACTTAGCGTAAAGTTGTTCCCGTCGCAAGAGTTCCAAAACCAAACGCAGGTGTTCCTCGTGTTCGGTCTTGTTCTTGGAATAAATCAGGATGTCATCAATAAACACAATGACGAACTTGTCAAGATATGGTTTGCAAACGCGGTTCATCAAATCCATGAATACCGCCGGTGCGTTCGTGAGACCGAAAGGCATGACCAAGAATTCGAAATGGCCATAACGTGTACGAAAGGCAGTCTTTGCAACGTCAGCTTCCCTTACGCGCAACTGGTGATAACCGGACCTCAAATCAATCTTAGAGTAGTAACTAGAACCCTGGAGTTGGTCGAATAGATCATCAATACGTGGAAGAGGATAACGGTTCTTAATGGTCACCTTGTTCAATTCTCTATAATCCACACACAATCGAAAACTTCCATCCTTCTTCTTAACGAACAGAATCGGGGCTCCCCAAGGGGAAGAACTTGGTCTGATGAAACCCTTGTCCAAGAGTTCCTGTAACTGACTAGACAATTCCTGCATCTCGGGAGGTGCAAGACGGTAGGGGGCTCGAGCAATAGGAGCAGCCCCTGGTACAAGATCAATACCGAACTCAACCTGACGATGGGGAGGTAGACCAGATAAATCATCAGGAAATACATCAGGAAACTCGCGTACAACAGGAATATCGTTGATCTTCTTCTCATCGCTAGAGGAAACAGATAAAAGTGCCAAAACGGCCGAGTAACCCTTTCGAAGATACTTAAGGGCTTTTATGCTGGAGATGAGATTTAGCGGAACACCGCCCTTGATACCGTACACAGAAAGGAATTCTCCATCAGGGAGAGGAATCCGAATAATCTTGTCGTAGCAAACGATCTCCGCGCGATACAAGGACAACCAATCCATGCCTACCACAACGTCAAAACTACCCAAAGGTACCGGCATAAGGTCGATGGGGAACGACAAACCCGACAACTCTAGTTGACACTCCCGAAGGATACAAGTAGCTTCAATCTTTTTACCGTCAACCAACTCAATTATATACTTAGCCTCTAATGGTACGGGTACTACATCTAGCAGTCGACTAACTTCCATGGATATAAAACTTTTATCGGCACCGGAATCAAATAAAACACTAACAGAGCGATTATTGAGAAGGAACGTACCGGTAACTGTGTCAGGATCCTGTCTAGCCTCAGCGGCTCCAATGACGAAGGCACGTGCATTCCTGCCACTGCCCCCGTTGTTCCCGTTACCGTTGTTCCCGCCCTGCTTCAGTTTCGGGCAATCCTTCTTGTAATGCCCAGTCTCCCCACAGTTGTAACATCCCTGTCTTCCCGTAGTTCCTTGAGTAGTAGGAGCCGAGTTAGTAGTTGGAGCTTGGGTCGATGGAAGTGTCGCCCGACAGTCCTTAGCAAAATGCCCCAGTCGCTGACAACGATGACAACGATTACGGTCGCAGTCCCCCTGATGATGACGCCCACACTTGTTGCATTTGGGCAATTTCCCTGCATAGCCACCCTGTTTGTTACCAGTAGAAGAAGAACCCCCGCTATCAAATCTCTTACCCTGCTGTGCTGGCACAGATCCTTTCCCCTCATTTTCCCACTTACGCTTGTTATTCTCCGGGGCCTTGACAGTCGAACCCTTAGCAGGCAAAATACCCTCATTCACCTTCAAGTTTGTCATCCTGTGAGCCGATCGGACCACCTCTGAGTACGTAGGATGATTTCCCGCAGCCACCAACCCTGCGATCTCTGGTACTAGCCCCGAGATATAGTGTTCAATCCTCCTGTACTCTGGCACATGCAGATCAGGACACAGCACTGCCAACTCGTTACGCCTCACCGTATAGTTTTCAATCTCGGACCCAGTCATTTTGAGGTTCCACACCTCGTGCTCTAGCTTTTGAACTTCCTCCCTTGGACAGTACTCTCGCTTCAGCAGTTGCACAAAATTCTCCCAAGGCATAGCATAAGCCTCCCCAATACCCATGTTCTGGGTGATATTGTTCCACCATGTCAAAGCAACATCCTGGAACAACGCAGCAGCATACTTGACTCGGTCCTCTGGGAGACAGTTGCACATCAGAAACACTGACTCCACCTTTCCAGCCACCTGAGCAAGCTCACCGCACCTTCAGTGCCAGAGAATTCCTGGGGCTTACAATCCCGAAACATCTTGTAGGTACACATGGGTGGGGGTGGGTTAACAGGACCACCTGAAATGAAACACATGAGAAACCACGAAGGACGTAAACGAAGTTCGCCAACAAGGCAAAAGTGGATAAGTCAACTTACCGCCACCATTGTGCCCTAGCTGAAAGGCAGCTTGCAGCAAGTTGTTCAGATCATCCTGCGTTAGGTTTACGCCTCCACGACCACCAGCACCACCGCGACCACCACCACGCCCACCATTGCGACCACCTCCACGTCCTCCTCGTACTCCAGACATGATTCGGACAGAAAGAACGAGAAAATTTAGTTTCGCAACTAATGATAACCACTAGCGTTTACATGATCAAAGCTAGATCCAATCCAGGACTATCCATTCGAACCCAGAGCTCACCAGGGCTTCCATGCATTTCGGTTTATGATTTTGTGTGCACCCAAAATGATAAACCGCTCTACATGGTCCTCCAAGTGTTTTCCTAGTTCGAAGTTCAAATCACCGAACAAAGACTCTTAGCTATACACCGTAATGCTACGGTAGTTTATGGCAAGTGTTTCTATTGGAGTATGAAAGGGAGATGTCCGAGCCTTGGACAAATCTCAAGAGTACACGATTTACCCCAATATACCACACTGCCTAGAAAGCAAGTAACCCGACTTAGGATAGAACGGATGATGTAACATAGAAAGGTCAGATGATTTAGAGACACCCCGACAAGCCCATACTGTAACAACCGGCAAAAATAAGGTAATTCCGTACAAATTAATTAATATATGATTAACGTAATTAAATGCAATTATGTGTGATTTAATTATCAAGGCCTTAGGAGATAGCAATTTCCAAATAATGCATAGGAATGCATACGTTTAATGGTAAAACATGATTGGATCATGTGCGAATAAACTATCCGGTATGGACGTTGGCAATTACCTGGTAATAATTAAATGAACGAAAAGGATCCCGGACACCCAGGATATAAAATAAAGGGTATTTTCACAAAATATAATGAGTTTTGGAACTCCAAAACCATAAGTGGAAACGTCTTGTACAAATCTCCCGGTAACGAATAAAGTGCGCGTACCGCACCCGATACGCGTATAACTCATAATTTCACCCGGCAAAAGCCTAAATAACCAATCAACGCTTAAATTAGACTATATTTAAGGGTTATTAAAGGTATTTTTAATGTCCGAATAACGTGCGATTAAAACCCGAAAAATACACGAACGACACCCGAACGACGAGGAATTAAACATAACAAGTATTGGGTAAATATTTGAAGTTGTGGACCCCACATAAACCCACAAAGGGCCGGCCTAAAGGCCTTGTTATGTCCATGCATTGTTTTTTTTATAATACCCTACTAATCTAGATGTTAAGCATGCAAAAGCAAAAGACAAAAGGTGTAAGACTTGAAGTACAAAGCATGCACAATGTAGCCTCCCTTGGTGTAAGAAAATCGGCCCTATGGCCTTAATAATCCAAGACACCATCAAGTAATCATACACTAGTATGCACATGCTTGGATAAATATCTAGTATAAGATCATGGATGATTGCAAATATTTATCAAAGATTTACAAGAAACCTCTCCCACTCTCTCTCAACTCACGGCACACACACACACACTATAATCTTCCCAAAGATCCTAAGTACACATACAATCTTCAAATAAATCTTACAAGATCCATGGAAGATTACATGTGATAATAATATATAAACATGTGTTAGTCTTTTGAAGAAACAAGCAAAAATCTTCTCCTTTCTTTCTCCCTTGGCCGTGAGTTATACCCCTCCCCCATACATATTTCTTTCAAGTTTTTACATCTCCAAATCACTCAAAACAATCCATCATCCAAACCCCTATTGTGTGTTTCAAGCTTGGAGCTTAACCATTAAGGAAGAACACACTAAACCCCTCTCAAAATCCAAGGTTTTGTCTTCCCTAGCCTTGTGCTAGTAGTAAGCTTCTTAACCTTGTTTTGATTATTAATATTCATGTATGTGTTCTTAGAAGCAAGTTGTACATGAAGGGTTTAAAATGTGGTTTGAAACATAATCTTTAATAGGTTTTACATGAGTAAAATAAATGATTAAAGATATGTAAATGAATCATGGATTTGTTGATGATAAAGTAGTGTTCTTGAAAATGTATAAAATCTACACATACACTAAGTAGATGATGATTTGATTAAGATTTATAGAATAAACTTGAATGTGTTAAAAAGTAACTTTAATCATCTTAATATGATCATCTAAGACACAATAAATGATGGAACATGTTAGAAGATCATGAATAAAGAAGATGAAAAATTAAAGTTTACTTACTTAGAAGAATGATATTTTGATATAATGGGCAAATACATAAAACACACATACAAGTAGCCTTATATATGAAATATAAGACTAATAAAAGTGTTTTGATACAAAAATAACTTACCAATAAAAAGATGAATCTTCAAAGTCCACTATTTTGAGTGAAAAATGCTAACTTTGGAAGCTAGAGTGGAAAAATGCAACATTTGAAAGTTAAGGGACTAATATTGTAACTTTGAAAGTTAGAGGACTAAAATGAGCATTTTAGAAACTATTAGTCCAAAAGTGCAATAATGGAAAGTTTGGTGTCAAAAAGTATAAGTAATAATTTTCCAAGGATGATTTGGGTAGATACTAGTAGATATACTTGGGTATTTTTGTATAAAAAGTATATTTTTATAAAAATGAAAGTTTAAAAATATGGATTGTATTAACATAAGGATTTTTATAAAATAGAGATTTTATAAAAATGTTAAACAAACTTGAGAAACTTATACAAAAATGAATACTTTTATATAAATGGGAATATAAAAGTATTGGAAACATTTTTGTAGTTAAGTTAACAAGTTGGGTTAAAAATACATAAGTATTTTAAACCTTCCAAGTAACATGTGTTAGGAGGAAGAAATATGAATAATAATTCTATAAAACACA
Organism: Ambrosia x helenae; assembly: GCA_030844895.1. NCBI lineage: Eukaryota > Viridiplantae > Streptophyta > Magnoliopsida > Asterales > Asteraceae > Ambrosia > Ambrosia x helenae. The sequence continues at coordinate 105,442,119 of CM061234.1, forward strand.
TGTTGGGAAAAACTTAGAAAAATTAACTATTCGAGCTAAGATATCGAACTAAGACGCGTTAACGAACCGTACACGGACAAAACATGAGAAAAATGCCATTGCGGCAAGATGAGAAAATATATATTTTTAGGAAGTAAAATATATATATACATCATGGGTGAAAACTAATAAACACTTTCCTAAGTGTTGAAGGAATTATTCGTGGGAGAAAAACATGACGTAAACAAGCAAGACGTTAAACAAACGTATATACTTAACAAGAAAAATTACACATTTATATATATGTACGCTCGTCTCGGCAAAATTCTAGTATATCTACTTAATGGGAAAGTAGATATGTGGGAAGGAAAACGAGACGAGTAGACAAAGATATATATATATGTGTATGCCGTGCCGACAAGATCCTAGTATATTTATTTGAATGGGAAAATAAATATACGGTATGGTGAGTTGAATCGGGTGTTGAGAATATACAATCGAACGACAAGATCTTAGCATATTTGTTTAAATGGGAAAACAAACGTGCGGCAAAGTGAGTCGGGTCGAGCGTTGAAATATATATTATGTCGAGCGATGCGATCTTAAGTATAATTATTTAAATGGGAAAATAATTATATGTTAAGTGAAGTCGAGTCGATAATAATAAGGTACAAGTTAAGGAAATATTAACAAGAGTAATATATAACTTGTAACACAAAGGGTAATCTAACGCCAACGAAACCTAGGATACGCGCTTAATTAAACGGGATTTGGAATAACTTGTGGTCGGGAGTTGGGTGTACAACTTGCCAAGGCACATGCACTATAGGAATAGTGACTTATACGTCTAGGACGTTGTAGGTGCGAGACCTCTTTTGCTATCTGCTTAGTGAGCCGGACGTTGATACAGGTGAGTTTCACGGCCCCATTTTAAACTATTTTTACGTTTTCGGGGGAAAGATATGTTAGGGAAAATGTATGACGGATTTATTACTTGAGGTGTGACCGCCACTCGGGGTTGAGTCCTTGCCTCTATAATCATTTATTCAGGGAAATGAAACCGGAGGAATATTGAGTAGTACTATTGGTGCCTGACAAGGCCCACCCCTAATCGATAGCGTCGATTATGCATTAGTGTATGCCTGGGGTGCATATATTCTAAACTTAAGTCGTAGGATACCGAGTAACGACTTGGAGCGGGGCATATTTATTATACGTCTTGGTTTGATTATAGTCTCAAGTAGAGTTATAGGAATTTGCAACTCCTATATATTGTCATAACATGGTATTTCCCAAGTATTCAAGTTTTGGAAACTAAAAACCTGTGAACTCACCAATATATTTATATTGACGAAATTTTAAACATATCTTTCAGGTAATTAGATGAAGGCAATCAGGGCAAGCTGGGTCATGGAATCCTCCAATGCGGCGTTAAATATTTTGCGGGGTTTCACCTTTATTTCCCAAGGCTATGGGATATATTTAAGAAACCTCTCTAATTGTGTTATGAACAATTTACTTTTATGTAATGTTTTGAACAAGATTTGACGTCTAAATAAATGACCCATTTTCTTAAATTACTTATGAATTGCGTTAACCTTGACTTTATGCTCTTGAACCGTCGCGCCACGTGTTTCCGCCATTGTCGTGGTGTGACAGAAAGTGGTATCAGAGCCAAGGTTATAGCGAACTAGAGTATTTTTCTTTAAAAAAAAAAAAAAAAAACTAGACTATAACCGGAATTGGTTCAAAAGATAAAGTTTTCAAAAATATACATAGTTGCTAAATGCAATAAAGTAATTTTTTCAAGAAGCATTGGGCATGAGGAGATTCCGACCGAGCTAGCCATGGGTATCACTATGCATTAACGTAGTATTAAAAGTTAGGAAGGTTACTAATGTACGCCTTAACTATCTAACTTAAAATAATTCATATATATATATATATGTACGGTTCTTTTGCCAGGAATGTCGGACGCTGGAAGTATAGCGCCAAGTTATGATAGTAGTCTACAGATCATTCCCGCACCTCCGCCTGAGCCAGTCAAGCTGGTTGTACTCGACGCGGAAGAAGACGACGTAGAGATGGACGTCGCAGGAGGATCAGACGACGATTCGGACGAGACGGATCCTAGCGAGGATCCTGACTGGGCACCCGTAGGGGACGACGCGGCCGCCGTGGTCGACGCACCGCAGGCTGACCTACCTATTGCACCTGCCGCACCCTTAGCCCCACGCCCCCTCAGAGCCATCAGGGACTTCCCTGAAAGCTGCGCCGGTCCGTCACGACCTATCCCAGCCCAGTCGGAGACAGCAGAGTCTCCGTTCGTTAGACAGGCTCACGTGGATCATGAGCCAGCACCCGTACCGCACATCCACATTCCTCCAGGCATGAGACTCATGCCGATCTCCCGTGGGAGGAACGGGTGGATTTCTGATGACTCGGACGACGAGTCAGTGGCCTCGGTAGAGCACATGCTAGTACCCGAGATCCCAGCCGTCTAGGAGGAGCCAGTGGCTCCAATGATAGAGGACGCCCCTGCTGACCCCGTAGCCCCACCAGCACCACTTGAGCCCGCACCTCAGGAGGGGCCAGCCATAGCAGCACATGTCCTTGAGGGTAGCCCCGCCGGTAGCTCTGAGCTACGCAGGGCAGGTATGGCAGCTTTCGCCACCGCGAGCCCTCCTACCCCCACTGTAGTGGTGTCCACCCCAGAGTGGGCCACTGTTTCAGAGCCCCTATTGGCCCCCTTGGCCGAGCTTGTACCACCACCCACCATAGCCATGAAACTACCGATCCCCACCTTGCCCAGCATGCCACCTGCACCGTATCCTCTGGGTGCAGGGGACCCCTACATGATACCACCACACTTTACCCCCAGACCACAGGGTTTTGCCCCGTTATTTTCTCACACACCGATACCAGCCCCCTTTGGCCCATTCCCGCCAGTTCACCCCGATATACCCGGACCATCCCAGCCACCCAGGATGACACCCCTATCCGGACCAGCATGGTCCACTGCTATCTCCCTGGAGCGAGATTTCCAGACCCTCGCCGACACGGTGCAGCGCACCGTGAACCAGGTAGAGCAGCAGACCCGTTTGATGTGGACGCGGATGATCGATGCACGAGATGCTTTGGCACACTATGCGGAAGAGTTACTGAGCATGGACGCACAGTGTGGGATAACCGGTGATGCGCATTTTGCGCACCGACAGTTTTTATATGAGCGCATCATGGCGATTAGCATGACTATCAGTATGCACGCACCACAGTATCAGTTCCCGCCGCCGCCGCCACAGTAGGGATGCATCAGGGACGCATGGAAGAATCACCTGCATATGTATATAGTAGCAGCAGTATGGTAGTATAGCACGGGTTATGACACTCGTTTGCATTTTGCCTAGCCGTACGGGTATGACGGCATATGATATGATGTTTTATTTATTTCAGAACGATGTATTGTATGAGGGATGTTATTCCCTATTTTGTATTATAAACAAGCATTGTACTCGTACTATTGAAATTAATGAAAAATCTTATTATTATGATGGTGAAATATGTTGTTGTCTACAATTATTATTGCTCACTCTATATATGGTGATTTGTGTGATTGTGTGGTGATGTTGTATTGATTATCATTTATTTCTGTATGGTGTGTTGGTATGTTGTGTGATGACATGGTGTTGATTATTGTGTTCATAATCTGGGTTGTTATTTATGCTTTATATTGTATAAATGTTTGCCAAATTAACCTTTGATAATTATTATTGAAGAAAAATGGCACCAGCCACCAGAAGCAACAGCGGCGCAGACGGACTGCCCGCTACACCAGCTGAACTTGAAACCATGATCTCGGAGCGCATAGCCCGAGCGATCGCGGAGCATGAAGCCGCTCGCTCCGAACAATCACGTGACTTAACGGGGAGCGACCGACGAGAAACTTCCCCCACTGGTAAGAAGGTCTAAAAATAATTGAAAAAGCAATGGGAGAATATCCTAAAACTCCTATCCCATAATAACATACTGCTTTATTAATGCAGAAACGGCCTCGCGAGAGCGTGGCTGCACTTTCAAGGCCTTCTTAGACTGTAAGCCGATCAACTTCAACGGCACAGAAGGATCTGTTGGCCTGGTCAAGTGGTTCGAAAAGACCGAGGCAATAATCCGTATCAGTGGGTGTACCCCTCGCCAGTCGGTCATGTACTCCACCAACTTGTTTTTGGATCAAGCACTAACTTGGTGGAACGGCCAAGTGCAGTCATTGGGTGACGATACTGCTTACTCCCTGTCATGGGCGGAACTGAAAGAACTCATGATCGCCGAATACCGCCCGGCAAGTGAGGTGCAGAAACTGGAAACTGAATTCTGGAACCTTACTATGATAGGAGCAGACGTGACTGGCTACACGTCCCGATTTCATGATCTCGCCAGACTAGTACCTCGTTTGGTCACACCCGAAAACAACAAGATAGAGCGTTATTTGTTCGGATTAGCGCCACAAATACGCAGCATGGTCACTGCTTCCAAACCCACGACCATGCGCGCAGCTATTGATCTTGCGCTAAGCCTCACTGAAGATGCTATTCGCATGGGTACTTTAATCCGACAAGTTTCGGGACTGAAAATTTCGGAGGCTAGCAGCGTAGAAGCCAAGAATCAGGGGACAAGCTCAGCAGTTGTGTCGAATGATCAGGGGAACAGGCCGAGATTTGGGAAACGCAAACGGGATGAAGGAAAGAGGGATAGAGCATCGGGTAGCTCGAACAAGAAAGGGAAAGGGTATGTTGCCACGGGACGTGGTAATGGTGGTAAACAGGGTAATCAGGGAAGGAATAATGGGATAACTTGTGGAAAGTGCCACCGCACAGGGCACAAGACTGAAGACTGCCGATCCGGAGCACCGAAGAACGGAGGGGCTAGACCATGCTTCGCATGCGGGTCATTGGACCATTGGAAAAAGGATTGCCCCAAGATCAACAACCAAGCCCGCGGGCGGGCGTTTGTGATTGGAGCCGGTGATGCATGACAAGACCCCAGCGTGGTCACTGGTACGTTTCCTCTTAATGGTCATTATGCCTCTGTTTTATTTGATACCGGTGCTGACTTTAGCTTCGTATCCATTGAGTTTAAAAGACTACTGGGATTAAAAACTAGTAAACTAGATACACCCTACTCCATAGAACTGGCTAATGGTAAAACTATTGAAACGAGAGAAGTAGCGAGGAATTGTAAATTAGAACTCTGTGGGCACGAGTTTGGGATTGATCTTTTGCCAGTCGTATTGGGAAGCTTCGACATAGTTGTCGGCATGGACTGGTTGTCCGCGCACCATGCCGTCGTGATTTGCAACGATAAAGTCATTCAGGTCCCCCTTGCAAGCGGTGAAACCCTCTCAATTCAAGGGGAAAGGAACGGGACGCCGCTAAGAATTATTTCAAGCATGAAGGCTCGTAAGTGCCTAAGAAAAGGGCTTGTCGCATTCTTGGCACACGTGGTGGACAAGAAAGCCGACGAGCGAAAGTTGGAAGACATTCCAGTAGCTAGAGATTTTCCGGATGTATTCCCAGAAGATTTGCCGGGGTTGCCACCACCTCGACAAGTCGAGTTCCGCATCGACCTCGTTCCTGGAGCTGCTCCTGTGGCACGATCGCCATACCGCCTAGCTCCATCAGAGATGCAGGAACTGTCCAGCCAGCTACAAGAATTATTGGACAAAGGTTTTATAAGACCGAGTTTCTCACCTTGGGGAGCTCCCGTCTTATTCGTAAAGAAGAAGGATGGCACATTTCGCATGTGCATCGACTATCGGGAGCTGAACAAGCTAACCATCAAGAATCGATATCCTCTCCCCAGGATCGACGATTTATTTGATCAGCTCCAAGGATTTAGCTATTACTCCAAAATCGATCTGAGGTCTGGCTATCACCAGTTGCGTATACAAGAAGAGGATGTACCAAAGACGGCCTTCAGAACCCGGTATGGGCACTACGAATTTTTGGTAATGCCGTTCGGCTTAACCAACGCCCCAGCGGTTTTCATGGACCTAATGAACCGCGTGTGTAAGCCATACCTGGATAAATTCGTCATTGTTTTCATTGAAGATATTTTGATCTATTCGCGCACCAAAGAAGACCACGAGAATCACCTTCGGTTAATTCTCGAAGTATTACGCAAAGAGAAGCTCTACGCTAAGTTCTCAAAATGCGACTTTTGGATTCGGGAAGTTCACTTTCTAGGCCACGTGGTGAACGAGAAGGGCATACACGTCGATCCCGCCAAGATCGAAGCAATTAAAAATTGGGAAGCCCCTCGAACTCCTACCGAAGTACGACAATTTCTTGGCCTTGCGGGTTATTACAGAAGGTTCATCGAGAACTTTTCAAAGATAGCACAAGCTTTAACCATGTTAACTCAAAAGGATAGGAAGTTCGAGTGGACGGAAAAGCAAGAGGCAACATTCCAATTACTAAAAGACAAGTTATGTGGCGCTCCAATACTGTCACTCCCCGATGGTACGGAGGACTTTGTGGTTTACTGTGATGCCTCACATCAAGGCTTGGGTTGTGTATTAATGCAGCGAGAAAAAGTAATAGCATATGCTTCCAGGCAACTGAAAATCCATGAGAAGAACTACACCACACACGACTTGGAATTAGGTGCAGTGGTATTCGCTCTCAAGATATGGAGGCACTATTTGTACGGAACCAAGTGCACGATTTTCACTGATCATAAGAGTTTGCAACACATCTTTGATCAGAAGGATTTAAACATGCGACAACGGCGATGGGTCGAATTATTAAACGATTACGATTGTGAGATTAAGTACCATCCCGGTAAGGCGAACGTTGTGGCCGACGCCTTGAGTCGCAAGGAACGGGTTAAACCGTTGCGTGTCCGAGCTTTGGGTCTGACTATCCACACGAATCTCACTGATCGAATTCGTGAAGCTCAAGTTAACGCTCTTAAACCCGAGAATGTCAAAGGTGAAAGATTGCGAAAGATGATTGATTCACTGGAACCAAAGGCGGACCAGACCCTGTATTTCATGAATAGAATTTGGGTTCCAGTGTACGGGGGATTGCGTGAGCTAGTATTGGCCGAAGCCCACAGTTCTAGATATTCGGTTCACCCTGGTGCAGACAAGATGTTCCACGATTTGAAGAAACTTTATTGGTGGCCGAATTTCAAAAGAGATATAGCGGCATATGTTGCGCGATGTTTGACTTGCGCAAAGGTCAAGGCTGAGCATCAGAGACCTTCCGGTTTGCTCCAGCAACCGGAAATACCGGAATGGAAATGGGAACGAATTAGCATGGATTTCATTACCAAGTTACCCAAGACAACAAGCGGCCACGACACGATCTGGGTAATCGTTGATCGATTGACAAAATCTGCACACTTCCTTCCGATTCGCGAAACGGACAAGTTGGAGAAACTGACCCGTTTGTACATTAAGGAAGTGGTGTCTAAACACGGTGTACCTATTTCTATCATCTCCGATCGAGATAGTCGTTTCACTTCAAGATTTTGGGAAAGTTTAAATGAAGCCCTCGGTACTCGCCTCGACATGAGTACCGCATATCACCCCCAAACGGATGGTCAAAGTGAACGAACCATCCAGACCTTGGAAGATATGTTACGGGCATGCGCGATTGATTTCGGCGGTAATTCAGATACACACTTGCCATTGGTAGAATTTTCTTACAACAACAGTTATCATACGAGCATTCAAGCCGCACCGTTTGAAGCTCTATATGGACGCAAGTGTCGATCTCCGTTATGTTGGGCTGAAGTTGGAGAAAAACAACTCACCAGGCCCGAAATTGTTCAAGAGACCACGGACAAGGTCTTTTTGATAAAGGAACGCCTCAAAGCGGCCCGTGACCGCCAGAAAAGCTATGCTGATATGAGGCGAAAGCCTTTAGAATTTCAAGTCGGAGACAGAGTCCTACTAAAAGTGTCACCTTGGAAAGGTGTCGCGCGCTTTGGTAAGCGCGGAAAGCTGAACCCACGATATATTGGACCGTTCGAAGTCTTGTCCAGGGTAGGCCCAGTGGCATACAAGCTCAAGTTGCCTTAAGAGCTTAGTGGGATACACGACACGTTTCACGTGTCAAATTTGAAAAAGTGCCTATCCGACGAAACTCTCATCATCCCAGCAGACGAAATCCAAATTGACGACAAGTTACATTTTGTTGAAGAACCAATCGAGGTAACTGATTGGAAGGTCCAAAAACTAAGGCGCAGCAAGATCTGATTGGTCAAAGTGCGCTGGAATGCCAAGCGTGGACCGGAGTTCACGTGGGAAAGGCTGGACCGGATGAAGCAAAAATATCCCGCCCTATTCGAGAAGACACCTGTACCGGAGAACTCGAAGTGAATTCCGGGACAGAATTCTCTTAACAGGGGGAGAATGTAACAACCGGCAAAAATAAGGTAATTCCGTACAAATTAATTAATATATGATTAACGTAATTAAATTCAATTATGTGTGATTTAATTATCAAGGCCTTAGGAGATAGCAATTTCCAAATAATGCATAGGAATGCATACGTTTAATGGTAAAACATGATTGGATCATGTGCGAATAAACTATCCGGTATGGACGTTGGCAATTACCCGGTAATAATTAAATGAACGAAAAGGATCCCGGACACCCAGGATATAAAATAAAGGGTATTTTCACAAAATATAATGAGTTTTGGAACTCCAAAACCATAAGTGGAAACGTCTTGTACAAATCTCCCGGTAACGAATAAAGTGCGCGTACCGCACCCGATACGCGTATAACTCATAATTTCACCCGGCAAAAGCCTAAATAACCAATCAACGCTTAAATTAGACTATATTTAAGGGTTATTAAAGGTATTTTTAATGTCCGAATAACGTGCGATTAAAACCCGAAAAATACCCGAACGACACCCGAACGACGAGGAATTAAACATAACAAGTATTGGGTAAATATTTGAAGTTGTGGACCCCACATAAACCCACAAAGGGGCCGGCCTAAAGGGCCTTGTTATGTCCATGCATTGTTTTTTTTTATAATACCCTACTAATCTAGATGTTAAGCATGCAAAAGCAAAAGACAAAAGGTGTAAGACTTGAAGTACAAAGCATGCACAATGTAGCCTCCCTTGGTGTAAGAAAATCGGCCCTATGGCCTTAATAATCCAAGACACCATCAAGTAATCATACACTAGTATGCACATGCTTGGATAAATATCTAGTATAAGATCATGGATGATTGCAAATATTTATCAAAGATTTACAAGAAACCTCTCCCACTCTCTCTCAACTCACGGCACACACACACACACTATAATCTTCCCAAAGATCCTAAGTACACATACAATCTTCAAATAAATCTTACAAGATCCATGGAAGATTACATGTGATAATAATATATAAACATGTGTTAGTCTTTTGAAGAAACAAGCAAAAATCTTCTCCTTTCTTTCTCCCTTGGCCGTGAGTTATACCCCTCCCCCATACATATTTCTTTCAAGTTTTTACATCTCCAAATCACTCAAAACAATCCATCATCCAAACCCCTATTGTGTGTTTCAAGCTTGGAGCTTAACCATTAAAGAAGAACACACTAAACCCCTCTCAAAATCCAAGGTTTTGTCTTCCCTAGCCTTGTGCTAGTAGTAAGCTTCTTAACCTTGTTTTGATTATTAATATTCATGTATGTGTTCTTAGAAGCAAGTTGTACATGAAGGGTTTAAAATGTGGTTTGAAACATAATCTTTAATAGGTTTTACATGAGTAAAATAAATGATTAAAGATATGTAAATGAATCATGGATTTGTTGATGATAAAGTAGTGTTCTTGAAAATGTATAAAATCTACACATACACTAAGTAGATGATGATTTGATTAAGATTTATAGAATAAACTTGAATGTGTTAAAAAGTAACTTTAATCATCTTAATATGATCATCTAAGACACAATAAATGATGGAACATGTTAGAAGATCATGAATAAAGAAGATGAAAAATTAAAGTTTACTTACTTAGAAGAATGATATTTTGATATAATGGGCAAATACATAAAACACACATACAAGTAGCCTTATATATGAAATATAAGACTAATAAAAGTGTTTTGATACAAAAATAACTTACCAATAAAAAGATGAATCTTCAAAGTCCACTATTTTGAGTGAAAAATGCTAACTTTGGAAGCTAGAGTGGAAAAATGCAACATTTGAAAGTTAAGGGACTAATATTGTAACTTTGAAAGTTAGAGGACTAAAATGAGCATTTTAGAAACTATTAGTCCAAAAGTGCAATAATGGAAAGTTTGGTGTCAAAAAGTATAAGTAATAATTTTCCAAGGATGATTTGGGTAGATAATAGTAGATATACTTGGGTATTTTTGTATAAAAAGTATATTTTTATAAAAATGAAAGTTTTAAAAATATGGATTGTATTAACATAAGGATTTTTATAAAATAGAGATTTTATAAAAATGTTAAACAAACTTGAGAAACTTATACAAAAATGAATACTTTTATATAAATGGGAATATAAAAGTATTGGAAACATTTTTGTAGTTAAGTTAACAAGTTGGGTTAAAAATACATAAGTATTTTAAACCTTCCAAGTAACATGTGTTAGGAGGAAGAAATATGAATAATAATTCTATAAAACACATGTTGGGAAAAAATTAGAAAAATTAACTATTCGAGCTAAGATATCGAACTAAGACGCGTTAACGAACCGTACACGGACAAAACATGAGAAAAATGCCATTGCGGCAAGATGAGAAAATATATATTTTTAGGAAGTAAAATATATATATACATCATGGGTGAAAACTAATAAACACTTTCCTAAGTGTTGAAGGAATTATTCGTGGGAGAAAAACATGACGTAAACAAGCAAGACGTTAAACAAACGTATATACTTAACAAGAAAAATTACACATTTATATATATGTACGCTCGTCTCGGCAAAATTCTAGTATATCTACTTAATGGGAAAGTAGATATGTGGGAAGGAAAACGAGACGAGTAGACAAAGATATATATATGTGTATGCCGTGCCGACAAGATCCTAGTATATTTATTTGAATGGGAAAATAAATATACGGTATGGTGAGTTGAATCGGGTGTTGAGAATATACAATCGAACGACAAGATCTTAGCATATTTGTTTAAATGGGAAAACAAACGTGCGGCAAAGTGAGTCGGGTTGAGCGTTGAAATATATATTATGTCGAGCGATGCGATCTTAAGTATAATTATTTAAATGGGAAAATAATTATATGTTAAGTGAATTCGAGTCGATAATAATAAGGTACAAGTTAAGGAAATATTAACAAGAGTAATATATAACTTGTAACACAAAGGGTAATCTAACGCCAACGAAACCTAGGATACGCGCTTAATTAAACGGGATTTGGAATAACTTGTGGTCGGGAGTTGGGTGTACAACTTGCCAAGGCACATGCACTATAGGAATAGTGACTTATACGTCTAGGACGTTGTAGGTGCGAGACCTCTTTTGCTATCTGCTTAGTGAGCCGGACGTTGATACAGGTGAGTTTCACGGCCCCATTTTAAACTATTTTTACGTTTTCGGGGGAAAGATATGTTAGGGAAAATGTATGACGGATTTATTACTTGAGGTGTGACCGCCACTCGGGGTTGAGTCCTCGCCTCTATAATCATTTATTCAGGGAAATGAAACCGGAGGAATATTGAATAGTACTATTGGTGCCTGACAAGGCCCACCCCTAATCGATAGCGTCGATTATGCATTAGTGTATGCCTGGGGTGCATATATTCTAAACTTAAGTCGTAGGATACCGAGTAACGACTTGGAGCGGGGCTTATTTATTATACGTCTTGGTTTGATTATAGTCTCAAGTAGAGTTATAGGAATTTGCAACTCCTATATATTGTCATAACATGGTATTTCCCAAGTATTCAAGTTTTGGAAACTAAAAACCTGTGAACTCACCAATATATTTATATTGACGAAATTTTAAACATATCTTTCAGGTAATTAGATGAAGGCAATCAGGGCAAGCTGGGTCATGGAATCCTCCAATGCGGCGTTAAATATTTTGCGGGGTTTCACCTTTATTTCCCAAGGCTATGGGATATATTTGAGAAACCTCTCTAATTGTGTTATGAACAATTTACTTTTATGTAATGTTTTGAACAAGATTTGACGTCTAAATAAATGACCCATTTTCTTAAATTACTTATGAATTGCGTTAACCTTGACTTTATGCTCTTGAACCGTCGCGCCACGTGTTTCCGCCATTGTCGTGGTGTGACACATACGTAATCCACCATAATGTTTAGTACTATGTGATCGTCTAGTGTGTGCGACTCGGCTATAGACTAGACTCTACATGCAGTCCTAGTTCACTATAACCATTGGCTCTGATACCAATGTCACACCCTCAAAATCCACTTGCGGAGTTTTACCGCGAGGCGCATGACAAACCAGGATCCAAACCAACGATCACAATAAACAAGTCTAAATTAACATATGCAATTTCAAAAACATAGTTTAAATCTCCAGTTACAGCGGAAGCTTATTATTAAACATAATCCATACGTAAACCAAATTGTTCAATGTTTGAAAATCATGCAATCCTAACTAGACGTCGTGCAGACATGTGCGTCCTAGTTCCATTGTGCTACCTTAGCGACCTGAGAAAACATGTAAAAGTTTACGTCAGCACAAAAATGCTGGTGAGTTTACAGGTTTTGTAATCACAGTACCAAGTTCAACCTGTCCATACTATAACAAATCGAAAACCAAAGTACGCTAGCTAGGCGTATGTTTTGTTACTACTACGATTGGAAAACCATTACTAACTCGCAAACCAGATGTCGTGCCCGAATAGTAAACCTGTTGTTCCTGTTTGAGACAATATGCACTCGCCCGGCCCTCCAAGCCGACGAGCGGGGTTGGTCACTCCCAATAGCGCTATTCACATTTCCCCGTTGTGCTAACCCGCACATTCATGGTTCCCCCGGGACTTCCAAAGATCGTATAGTAAACCATAGAAACCCATAGTATGACAGTAGTTACCAAACATAAGTTTTAACACATGTTTTCTCCCCCGAAAAGTGAAACCAGTTAAAAGAGGGGCCGTAAACTCACCTTAGGTTGCGTTACTTCGAAACAAGAATAATATCAGCAAGCTATGCTAGTCCCTTAAGCGGCGACCTAACACATGACAGTTACAAGTACTTAGACTAATAACCCGTAGGTTAGTTAGTCCCTAGATGTCCAGACCATAACCAAGTTCATTTGAAAACACCATGACTGTTAAATTAACCCAAAGTACAAGACTCGACATCCCATTGGTGACCCGAGACTCCCCGTGTTATACTTGCACTCACAAACACACAATCATGCAATACACACTTAACATACGTTAAAGTCCAACAAGTTATAGCACGTAGTTCAAGTATCACGTAAATAAGTCCGAACACATGTTACCAAGTTATTAGATATGTTACGGGGTTCCTAGCATGTTCCTAGGTGTCAAATCAGGTCTCGGAATGCTAATTTACACTTACAGCAGCAGTACACGCGATTAGGAAAAGTCAACTAGCATTTAGGTTGGTCAACAGGCATTTAGGAATGCTAATCGCCTATATTATAGGCGATTAGGGCTATCTCATATGTAATTTTTGAGTCTATAGGCGATTACGTCGTAAAGCATGCAATTCAGGGCTTAACTAGCATTTAGGATCGTAAATGCATGAAGTAAAGGGGAATAGGATCCTATTCGCCTATACTATAGGCGATTAGGGCTCCCCTTCAGGCGAATGGGCTCCTAATCGCCTATAGTATAGGGGATTAGGATTCCTATTCGCCTATAGCACAGCTGTTCCGGTTTTTCGCGCGTTTAACACTCCAAATCGAATCCAGAACGTGTGTAAACATCAATTATCAATCAAATAACTATATCAAACATATATCAATCAAAATCCTTCGTTTAACCTTGTTCTATCAGCCCTGCATGCAATCATGTATCCCAAAAACACACATATAGCATGAATCATCACATTAACATGCATAACCCTAACCCTAATGAACAATTACTCAGATTTCATCAACATGCTATCATTACTAATCTGTAACTACTTTAATATCATGTTACTAATCCTTCTTGAATCATAAAAATCCTATCTTTTAATCATAAACCCACATACAACAATCATAATAGTTAGAATCCAATTAGCAACAATTAATAACGAATTTCCAGAAGACATTTACGTTTATGAACAGGTCTGGACTATTAGGGATTTAGTAAAAACGTTATTAAAGATTGCATGAATGAAAACCACACCTTAGATTTGTAATAGATTGATGTTATAAGCTTGAAATCTTGTGTTTTGATCCAAAATCGTGTTCCAGAGGTTGTGTGGGTGTTGGGATGAGTTGTGGGACGACTAGGGTTGATATAATGAAGTTTAGGAGGTCAAGTATTGTATTTATAGGCGTTTTTAGTCGTCCAGCACGTTATAGGCGATTACGCAGCATTATCAGGCGAATAGGGATCCTATTCGCCCCCAGTATAGGCGAATAGGGCCTATTCGCCCTTCTGATCCTCTTATTCGCCCCCTATAGGCGATTAGGACCCCCTATTCGCCTATAGGGGTTGATTCCGTGTGTTTTGCGCGTTAAACCCCGTTTTAACATATGTTAACACATTTTCACGTACCGACAAGTCACATAATGATTGTAAACACATAATACTTTCAAACAAACACATTCACACTCGTTCACCAATTCCCGGGACTCGAGACTTGTATATTCCCTGTGCTCTGACGATTCTACGAATCGTCACCCTTTGTACACTTGGTTAAGGACTGACATCTAATGAACCTCTAGACTAACATCTAATGATTCTTCATACTAAACTAACAGTTCCCGAACCGTAACACGACTCAACTAACCCAGTTAAGTATAATATACGCGTGACTCGCTAAGGTAGACTTTCATCTAGACAACGTTGTTAACCAGAATTTGCCGAGTGTCACAGAAATATCGAGGTGTCACGTAAGAATGAGTATACAGTAGCACATGGTAAGCAAATTTTAATTGAAATAAATTTAAAGTGCAAATATCCAAAAATAGAAATACATAATGAGTTTCAATGTGGAAATCTAATACATCACAAAGATCAAACAAGCATAGACTTCAAATTGTCTTCATGAAAATACTCTAGTCTTCATGCATCATATTCCCTGTTGAGTTGTAAAAATGGGGGGGTCAACTAGAAGTTGGTGAGAATACATAATCCATGTTAAGCAAATAGTTTAAGTATAAAAGTTTAGCAATTCATATGTCTATCGTAAGTTTAAGTGTACATGAATAAGCATAATATGTTGAATCGACATAATCAAACCTCCAACTAGTTTATGTCCATCCCGTCATCCACGGTTCACCTTAATAATATGTTGGAACGATAACAATCACCCACGCTACCTATGTAGGAGGTACACGTATCCGGGTGGGATTGTCAATCCAATAGATCTATTATTGAGTATCGCCGGCTTGGCCATAGCTAATGATTATGTAATGTTGAAACTCGTTGAAACTGTTGTTGTTGACTAATTCATGAGGCATTAAAGTTTACAACTAGACATGCATGTAGAATTGCTTAAGTAAAATGTTGCAGTATAAAGAATCGCATAAACATGGTTACGTAAACTCACCTTAGTATAGTATTAAGTCTTGAGATATAGTATGAGTGTAGCCCAAAAGATTGCCACGTATTACCCTATGTATAAGGTAACAAATAAGTCTAAGTCTATCTAGTCTACAAGTATATTCTAGGGTTTCGATTTGGGGATAAACATTTGTTGGATTAATAATAAAATGTTTTAATAAATAAAGGGAAATTTGATAATTAAATAAATGAAAGTCTTTTTATAAAATTTGAATTTAGGATGGTCACAATAATGTGTTTAAAGTATAAAAATAATTTTTATAAAATTATTTTCTTTAAAATAGAATATTAAATCTATTTATTACAATTTGTTAAAATTTAACTTTAATATTTAAAAATACTAAAATTAAAGAATTATTAGATTAAAAATTATATTTCTGTTCCAAATAATCAGAAATAATTTATATAAAATTTTGGTGCAAAAATATTAAAAATTGGATTTATTATGATTTAATTATGATTAAAACTAACAAAAATTGATTAAAAATATTAAATAAATGATTTTTCAGAAATAAAAATCATTTCAGAAAAATTTATTGTTATAAAAACTTAGAATAATTTTTGTGGAAATTTATAAGATTGTTTTGATATTTTAATAGAATTTTATAAATATAATAGAATAAACTTGATTTAATTATTATATATACTAAATAAATAAATTTTTGAAAACTAAAAATTGTGAGTTAAACTTTTCCATCAGATTAACATAAAATATTTTTTGTAGAATTATTAGAAGAGTTTTAATATTTTAAAACGAATTTATAAAATATAAGTATTATATATAATTAATTTTGATTGTTTGATTAAAAACAAAACAAAAATGAAAAGGTTTGCCACAGCCGGGTATCGAACCCGCGTGGCTCAGTTGGTGGGCACCAGACACAACCACTTGGTCCAGACCAGTGGTTGTGTTGGTTTCTGTTTTATTAAAAATAAATAACATATACGAAATCATGTTTATCCCCAAATTAAAGCATACGAGCCCTAGTTTTGCAATCGATTAAATCACACAACGTTAACCCAATTAATCATGGGGTTAATGTTGTGTATGTTTCGATTAATGAAACCCACTATAAGAATTAGACTTACAAAGCTGAATTGTTTACGAACGAACAGTCAAACTTCGAAGTCAAACGCGAACAAAAAATTCCAAGAACAGCGATTTGTTATGAGAAATTAGAGGTTTAGAAAGAATGTATGGCGAGTTGTGAAGGTTCAGAAAGGTTCAATTTATAGTGTAGTGGCTTAGGTGTTCGAATTGGCAATCGTTGACTTGGTATTGAATGTTGACGCGCCGTGGATCAAATATGGTAACAATTGATTGACAATTGTCGTGTGTATGAGTCACAACAGGCCGGTAATCGCGTTGTAATGCCAATCATAGATCAATTACGAGTTATAAGATGCTAATTATGGTAGCTAGCTGTCACAGTTGACTTCCTAAGTCAACTGTGAAGGGTCAGGGTTATGTTAAGTATAATACGAGCTGGAAAAGAAACAAGATGGTTATGTGGATCAACTGGTTAGGACGTGGTGTATATTTGAACCGGCTTGGGCGCGGGTTCGAGTCCCGGCCCAAGCAGATTATTTTTTTTGGTAATTATATAGCATATATATGTGTATTATGTATACATATTATAGTATTAGGGTTCCAAAAATGCCACAACAATAATAAAATGCGAACAATAATGATAGAACTTGACGTTTTTATTAAGGATGATACGTAACGTACAAGTATAAATGCGTAATGTTACATTTACGAAACCTTTCCTTGGGATATTTGGCGACATAAGTCATTCCCCCAAAACATTTGATAAACCTCTCCTTGGGATGCTTGACGACACAAGCCATTCACCAAAACGTTTATGATAACTTTGCCCTTTCCTTGGAATCGTCGACGGGCATTCCTTGGAACAAAACCATAACATTTAGAAAACCAAACCCTTCCCTTGGAGTCCTCCACATGCATTACGTGGAAGAAAATCTTAACATTTAGAAAACCAAACCCTTTCCTTAGAATCCTCGACAGGCTAGGACCTTTTAAAAACAAACTGTGTAGTTATTTAATGAAATTCATGATGATCACATCATTATCTTGCAGAAAATAATGACGTATGTGCGCACATAATCCCGTAACCAAACCATGAAATCGGTACTTTGCCTCGCATATCGTACCTATGACGATGTAAAACAACATCGAATACGATTGCGTTATTTTGTCTTTATCGGGTTGGAGCGACCTACTAATAAGAGCGAGGAATGTCAACCCCAGTAGATCTATTTGAATGTTTTGCGGTCTCAACAGAGTAATGGTTACAGTTCCAAACAACTTATGAGGACTTCCCGAGCTCACATATCATAACATAACTTATGCGCGCATAAATGATACGATAGATTTGATTCCCAACTACGATACCAAGTAAACCAACCAATACTTGCAAACCTTGCATACCTTTGCAAACCATGTTAAGCTTTAATAAAACTCAAACATTAAAGAATGTCTTCCTCCCAAAAACATTTATAAAAACTGTAAAAAGTGGGGTCATAAACTCACCTCAAAATCCGTGCAAATGCTAGTATAAACAAGACCAAGAAAATGAATCTCGACCTACACGTGTCCTAAAATACATAAGACAATGTGGTCTAAATGATACGTATATTCGGCAAATTGTTCACCCAACTTGCTTAGACTGCATTGAGATGTTAACTTTTGGCAATGTTTAACATAACGACCTGTTGGTGATTAATTATCCGAGTTTTCGATTATATATATATATATATATATATATATATAACACTTTCACAAACACCGGGATCCCATCCCAAAACCTTGTGGAAAACACGTGTGGGCACACGTTTTAGCCGTTTAATAAATAAATTTCAAATCAACATATTTACCTCTTGGAATAACATTCCACCTTAAACGCAAACCGACCTTGACTAAGTATTTATATATATTCTTAAAATAAACATATACCTTTCAAAATGCAACGAGTAGTTGAATATAGTATATATCTTATATTATTTCATTTATTTAACAAAACCATTTGTTATAACAGTCATCATTGGCATAATGATAAAACATTAAATACTTTAACTCTTGAAATGAGAAGAAACTTAATGTGAGAACAAAAAGAAGAAATGACATTATGGTAAACATTAAATATTTTAAATCATGTTACATTAATTATTATCTCTCTAATAATTACAAATAAAAGTTTATAATACACATTATTGAAAATTTTCCAACATATATCGAAATTCATCCCACATATATCGAAATTATGATATCTTTATCCTACACATATCAAGATTATCATACGTTTATCCTACACATATAAAAGTTCATCCTACGTAAATCCTACACATATCGAAATTATCTTTCACTCAAAACTAGTTTTGCTTTGAAAGAAATATTTTAAAAAAAATTATAAGTTTCATTTATTTAACTAGTTTAGGGGTTACAAACGTTAATAATTTATTCAACATTAATTACAACTACTAAATGAAAAAAATTTATTGGTTTAAATTTGTTGTTTTTCTTCTTAAAATACATTTTCTTCTCATTTGAACTGACCACTATATATATAGGTAGAGTATCCGTAGGAAAATTGTTTGGTATAGGAAGTGTAGGAAGTATTTTCAACCATTAGATCAAATCTGATTAAATCTTTAGATGAAAGGCATTATAGAATTTTTGTCCATTTTTTATTTATTACAAATCCACTAAATTGGCAACTAACATCTAGATATTTATGAAGATTAATCATCCTAAATTAACTAATTATTCATTATTTTTCATAAGAATCATAAGATATTCATATCAAATAAGTTGATCAATACCCAAAAACTTGTTCGATTCTTCAAACATATAACCCATCTCGATCACTTGTTCGATTATTCAAGCCATGGCAGAAGGTTAATATTAGGAGTGTTTTATAATAACGTCAGGAGTGTTTTATAATGAAAGAGAAACTAGTATGCATTAATAAGGAGTGTTTTATAATATCATCGGGAGTGTTTTATAATAACATCAAGAGTGTTTTATATTGAAACTAAACACAGTAGAAGTGTTTTAAAACTGATATGAGAGAGAAACTAGTGTGCATTAATTAAGGAATTATGGGAACGGTTTCAAAACTAATAGGAGAGAGAAATTGGTTTTCTCTAAATAAAGTGCATGGTTGCTTTTGTTTTGTGAAGATAAATGTTTGACTTTGAATGATATTATTGAAAACAATAATTAGGAGAAAGAGAGAGAGAGGTACCATAAATGTATGAAGCATTTAAACAGTTTCTAAAAAACTTGATACATAATGACCTTGATACCCTCATTTAAAACACATATTGACAATCCTACCCTAATTTCTTTAATATATTAATTAGATTTTAAACACCATCCTATCTTTAAATCTCCACCATCCATCTTTAAATCTAATGGTTCAAAACACTTCTTACACAAAACCATTTTCCTACAGGAACCTTACCCTATATATATATATATATATATATATATTGTAAGACCCGTTCCGAACTAAACGAGATTTGAAGATTTAAACACGTGTTTTATATCATAATAATTGGGGATAAATTAAAATTTTGGAACTTAAATGTCATTCCCGTAGATGTGAAAAAAAAATAAGTTAAGATTTCAACGAGAGTCTATGGTCCAATCCCCATTACCTACAATGTTTAAAAACCAGAATTATGCGGAAGCGTTTTTGGAGATATGCGCGTTCGGTTCTTCGAAATAGCTTGATCTTCATCCGGGCTCCTCATCGATCGTACCTAGAGTTAAACATCGTGAAATAACCCAAATAAGCATGATTTAAGGATTAAGGCTTTAAAATGGCAATGCAAAATTTTGAAATTCAACCCCACCGTAAGCTACGGTCCACAAATCGTAGCTTACGGTTCAATGCATCTGCTTATTTCTTTGTTGAATCCTCAACCGTAGCCTACGGCTTGCCAGTTAAAGTTCATAGATCCTGACCAAACTGTATTATAGGAATCGTAGCTTACGACTCCTGGTCATAGACTACGGTGTGGATTTGCTGAACTGCTCTGTTTCACCTGCTCAAATGATCCCAATTTCCTTGTTTTATCTGAGATATCATTAGAGATTTAAAACCACTAGCTTGGATCTAACTTACCTCGTTTTTAAACATGCTTAAAGCACAAGGAAGAACCTTTCATTTGGATTTGGAATACGAGATTCTTTGATTGTTTATAAATAGGACTCTTTTGACCCGTTTGGGATATTCGTCATGTTAAAAGGTCGGGCATTTGCATAATTATAAGGTCTCGATTACCCATATCAAATATCAAACCATCAATAAGGGTAAATTACTCTTTTGACTCAATACGAGACTCCAACAACCTCATGGGTCGTTCTTGTGCATAATGTCGGATTATGACCGTTTTCCGGTGAATGCGCTATTATGCGCATATATGATTAACAAGATTTCCTCACTAGACGTTTAACCTCGTTTAGCTATTATTACATTGATTCCATGTTATTCCCGAGTATACCTAGCCAGTGCTACGTTGTGGCGATACCTTCGTGACTATGGTCCCTTGGATCATTTTTACTCGGTTTTACACACCCGGTCCACTCGTTGCTACAGTTTAACCACGTTTTCTGCTTTCTCTAAGTCAACTAGTTAAGGCGATCTTAGTATAACATTGATATAAATAGTTTTGGTATGTCGTTTTTGTCACACCCTCAAATTGCATATGCGGGGTTTTACCGCGAGGTGCGTGACATACCAGGATCAAAGTCAACGGTCACAATAAACGACAACTATATGATATGAAAACAACGTACTAAACAACCAAATAACTAAGAAGTTTGACCAAAGAAGTACAGCGGAAGTAGCTTTAAGAATTACAATCCATAAACCAAAAGTAAATAGTTCAAGAAGTTTGAAATCAAGTTCGAATAGAATGCATGATATGACGAGACTCTATGTGACTCCAGTGCGCATAGCCACGCTTCTACCATAGAGACCTAGAAAAACATGCTATGTTAGTCAACACATAAAGTGCTGGTGAGTTCACAGAGTTTTATGTTTGCAAAAGTAAGTAAACGTTTGAAAACCAAACCCAGCAATCCTTACATCTATACATGATGCTAGCTAGACTTCGTTACATGATACTAAATCGTTGTGAACCATTGATGAACGTTAGTAAGTTGCCTTTAATACCCGCCACCGGTCATAACTCGGTGTCGTAAGTTAGATAGGACAAATATGCACCCGTCCGACCTCTAGTCAACCCGAGTGGAGCTTGTCGGGCCCAATAGATCTATTCACACTTTCCTTGCTATGTATCCTCATTTTCATGATTCACAAGTTAGAAAGAACTTAAGAAGAAAAGTTGCCTAGTACCCATGTGATATAGTGTAATACTGTGGTTTAAAAAGTTAGAGTTTATCCAGCAAGTTTCTCCCCCGAAAATGAAAACAGTAAAAGTAGGGATATGAAACTCACCTTAGGTTGCGTCTTCTAGTAAATAATAAACCGATGATACGTTTGTATGATAACCCTTAGTTTTCCAAGACCTTGACTTTGTATGTTGTAAAAGCGTTTAACGTTTGACAAGACCACACAAGACCCGGCGTCTCGTTGGTGGCCCGATATACCCGTGTTAGTCAAATACTAGTAAACAAGTAATCATACGTAGACACGTACCTTATACAAATAACAGTTCACAAAAACCTAACACATAGTTCACATAGTAAACGTATGAGTCACAAATGCGTGTTATGGGTTCCTAGACATGCCATGGGTTTTACAATATGTTACTAGGCGTCAGAACATGTTACGGGGTTCTAAAACGCACTTCCGGCATCAAAACACACAACTAGCTAAGGTTGTAGCCTCCAAAACACAACACTATCTAAGTGAGTATCCTCCTAAAACACACCACTAGCTAAGCTAGTAGCCTCCCAATAGTCGTTTGCTATGTTAACACATAATTTCACGTATACGCATATCAGCACGTTATATAATGATAGTAAAACATTTATTATTCGGTAACTAACACGTTTACGTTAATTCTCCAACTTACGGGACTCGAGACTCGTGTGTGTGCTTTTTTACCCAGATGATCCTCCGAATCACTAACCCTTGGACATATGTGTGTAACCGCCTCCCGATGATTCCCTGGACCATTGAACCGGCTCCCGATGATTCCCTAAATCATCGAATTGAATCAACTAACCCATTTAAGTATGTTTTATGAATGTGAATAGATGCAATGTTAGTCAGTGCGACTCTTATGGGCCTAGCCACGCTGCTACCTTAGCGACCTGAGAAAACATGCAATGTTAGTCAACACGTACAATGTCGGTAAGTCATAGAGATAAAGTTTGAAAAGTATGTAAACGTTTGTAAACCAGGCCCAACAATCCTTACATATATACCTGATGCTAGCTAGACATTGTTACATGATACTAAAGTGTCATGAACCACTGCTGAACGCTTAAAATGCCTCAATACCCGCCACCGGACATCATCCGGTGCCGTAAGTTAGGTAGGAAAAATATGCACCCGTCTGACTCCCAGTCGACCTGAGTGGGGCTTGTCGAGCCCAATATATCTATTCACACTTTCCCCGCTATGTATCCACGTATTAATGGTTCACGAGTTAGAAGGACTTTAGATGATGTAATGTCACTTAGTACACATATGATATAATGTAATATGTTGGTCTAAAAGTTCGTAAAGTTCGTACCACATGTCCCCCCCCCCACTATGAAACCAGTAAAATGTGGGCTATGACACTCACCTTAGATGCGTTCTTCACGTAAAATAGAATATCAGCTTGTTATGGTAGTCCGACTACTGGAAACCTACCATAGATAGCCTATTAATGTTTAACCGATGATAAGTTTGTAAGATAACCCTCAGTGTTGAAGACCTTGACTTTAAATTTTTGTAAAAGTGTTTAACGTTTGACACGACCACACCAGACAAGACTCGACATCCCCGTGTTAGCCAAATATAAGTAAACAAGCAAGCATGTGTAGGTATGTGTCGTATAAAAATAACAGTTTACAAGTTCATGCATATAGTTCACATAATAAACGTATACGTCATAACACGTGTTACGAGGTTTTCTAGACATGCCATGAGGCTTACAGTATGTTCCTGGGTGTTAAAACATGTTTCGGGGTTCCAAAACGCACTTTCGGCATCAAAACACATGACTACACATCAAAACACATGACTATGCATTAGAATAGGTGACTATGGTTCATAGTTGCCTCCCATGCACACGTCTATGAACCCTAGTCACCCCCAGACCAGGCGACTATGATTCATAGTCGCCTGCTCTACAGGTCGTTGTCCGTTTTGCACGCGAAACCCGCCAAATCAAATCAAAATTACGATGTAACACCACTAATCAAACCCCAAATATTAAACAAACTATTTTCATCAAGAATCCCCCAGAGAATCGTTCGTTTATCATGTCAATTGTAAATATTTCCCAAAATGGATAATATTATGGATATGTCACATCAATACATGAAAACTTTACCCTAAAGGGAAAATAATCAGATTTCATCACATAATCACATCCTAAACATCATCATACTATTACTACATCATTATAGTATAAACCCTAACAACAATCAATCATCAAATCATCACATATCATCCTAAATCCCTCTAATGCCCTCAAACGGGTCAAAACTCATATTATTCACAAAACACTTCAAACATACATCAAAACCTAAGATATTCATCCTAACAACAAACCCATATGGTCAAAGTAACAAACACATAAGAATCCTCATGTTTAGACCATCAAAACCCATTTCAAGTTTGTATCTTTCATTAAAAACTCATATAAAGGAGGGGAGGTCTACTTTGCGCCATGCAGATGTTCTTGTGTTTGGTTGGGTGGAGGAAAACATGCATGTGTTGACCTTACTGGGGTATCCTCCTTGGTGGGTTTGCGGGACAACGGCTTTGTGCCGGGGCAGGCGGTTTTGAGAGCGGAAGCTAAGAAGGTTGCTAAGCACGAAGCAACGTGCCTAGCAAATCAGCATAGGTTCTTGCCATTTGCTTTTGACACATTTGGATCCCTAGCCCCTGAGGCAGTGCGTTTCTTGGAACGAGTGTAGAGGTGGTTCACAGTGACTCACAGAGCCCTAAGAACCAAGGGTTTGTATTTAGCAGAATAGGTTTTCCGATTCAAAAAGGGATCGCGGCGCAGCTTGTTGTCCGTTTACCTACTATCACCATAGTCGCCCCTTTTTCAGGCGACTATGCTTCATAGTCGCCCCCTGCAGGCTGGTATAGTTTTCGACGCATTATTTGCTAATTTAACACATTAATCCACGTATTCACATATCAACAAGTCATATAATGATTGTAAAACACTTATTACTCAATAACTAACACGTTCACGTAAATTCACCAACTCCTGGGACTCGAGACTCGCGTGTGTGCGTTTTTACCCGATGATCCTCCGAATCACCAACCCTTGGACACATGCGCATAACTGACTCCCGATGCTCCCCCGAACCATCGAATCGACTCCCGATGATTCCCTGAATCATCAAATACACTCAACTAACCCAGTTAAGTATGTTTTAAGAATGTTTTGCTAAGGTAGACTTATAAGTTTGATAAAAGTTATAAACCTGAGTTTGCCGGGTGTCACATCATCCCACTGTTGAAAGAATTTTCGTCCCGAAAATTGCTCAAAGCTGAAAGGAAGGAACAAAAAGAAAGAAAAATTTTCCGGTTGCTACATCATCCCCCTAATGAAAGGAATTTCGCACCGAAATTCACTTGGCTTCAACAGTAACAGGTGCTGGCTTTGGGAACAAATGAGGATACTTAAGTTTCATCTGATCCTCCCGTTCCCACGTGAACTCTAGTCCACGGTTGGAGTTCCAACTAACCCAGTTAAGTATGTTTTAAGAATGTTTTGCTAAGGTAGACTTATAAGTTTGATTAAAGTTATTAACCTGAGTTTGCCAAGTGTCACAATATCCAACCGAGTACCTAATGCATTCTACAACGCTTGCCAGAATTGTGAAGTAAAACGAGAATCACAATCCAAAATAATAGAAACCGGCACCCCATATCGAGAAACAACTTCTTTAAGATAGATGCGAGCCAACCACTCCAACTTTTAATTTTCTTTAATGACCGGGAAGTGTGCAGATTTGGTCAGACGATCGATGTCACACCCCCGCCTAGGCAGAAACACGAGATGCAACACGAAAGGTTATCAAGCACAAGATTTAAGCAAACATTCAAAATAACCATAAGTTTAGGATACCAAATTGTTAAAAGTTTACAACCATCATCAAAATGTATTGTTTTGAAACCACATGTTCACAAATTTAACCAAAAGATGATATCCATGAATGCATGCCCAAATCATTTCCCAAGTTCCATCCATAAGTTAGTTACCTGAAAAACATGTATAAAAACATTGTCAACATAAAGTCGGTGAGTTCACAGGTATTTAAGTAGTTGAAAACATAAAGTTAATGAAATCCATGAATGACCCATCAATGTCTAGCTAAGACAATGATGATAATGAATGATCATGAGTCCATAACCAAACATTGACGTTTTATGCCTGGTACATTGTACAATAAAGACAATCTATCATCATATGTGAAATACAAGCACCCTTTTTTCATATGTATCCGGGTTAGAGCGACTAACCAAGAGTGGAGGTGTCAACCCAATAAATCTATTCAAGTGTTTCATGGCTAAATCCATAGCTAATGGTTACGGTAAACTATTTACACGAGGGCTTTATGAATACTCTAAACATATTGTCTCATGTATACCGGTCTATTAGGAATTCATTCTAAAAGTAAGTAAACAATGCATGTCTTTCCCCAAAATAATAAAATAGTAAAAAAGGGTCGTGAAACTCACCTTAGGTCCGTGCAAAAAGGCTAGCAAGAGAGTATATCCGAAGCACTAGAAAACCCGACCTACACGTCCTATATATAAATGGACATCTTAGGTTTATCTAAAGGTTTCATTGTATACATTGTTCACCCAACTTTCGAAATAAGTTAGCTTGGTGACACTGTTGACGTTTATGTCCTCAAAACATTATTTAAAAACAAGTGTTTTATTGTATAAAATACACTTTCATGAACTCATAACTTTCTACCATATGTTGTGGATATAAAACATATGTTAGCTTTTAAAATGAGTTGTTATTATTATAGATCATGCACTAAACTATGTACACATGACATACACGTATCTATATATATATACATACGCGACACACACACACATACATAAATATTCATGTCCATATAATCGTCACATATACGCACCCATATATGTATATGTTCGACACACACATCAATATTTATGCCTATGAAATAAATAGACATACATACATCAATACACACACGCACACATACATGTCTATGCACATCCGTGTACTTGTCCTCACACACATAAATATTCATGTTAGTAGCACCGTCACACATACACACCCATATATGTATATGCTTTGGTACCTTAGCATCAATACTTATGTTTGTGAAGCCACTACACTTGCATACATAAACACTTGCCTTACACACATAGATATTTATATATATATATATATATGTATATTACTCGCACACATATCTATATCTATATATAAACACCACACGTATACATATATATCTACGGTATATGCACACACATCACACATATGTATATATATATATATATTTCACAACACACGCATACACTTGCACATTACTAGATCTTATTTGCTTGATTAGTTTTACACTTGTTAAAACATGATTCATAAACTTGGGTGAACACTAATGTTTAGAATATAAAAATAACAAAGTTGAGTTAGTTAACATACCACTTAGTCTTGCAAGGAAGGCTTGTAACTAGTAACTAAGTGTTGAGAATGTGGGTTTGAGAGTGAACTAGTAATGTGAACCAACAAAATGAGATGATGACCCTTAGTCTTCTATTTATAGAGTGAAAGAGAGATAGAGAGACGGATTAAAGAGAGTGGGAAAGTTGAGGGAAGGAGGTGATTCCAATTGGGGCAAGTCAACTCTTGTTAATCTAAGAGATTAAGGAATCTTTTCTTGTTAGTGTTTAGTCTAAACATAGAGCTTACTCAAGTCAAATGTGACTTGTCATCTAATCTTGTCAAAGGTGAATGACAAAACATGAGATTTAGTGTGATTTGGAAATCAAAGGAAGATCATGTAATGATGGTTGGGGGTGACGGTTTGGTGGTTCCAAGGGGGGTCAAGGATTAGTAACTTTAGGCTAATAATCTTTTATGGATCCATAGTATTAAGCAAATCTAACCATTTTTAGTTTAACATCACATCTAACTTAGGAGTCTTAGGAGGTGATTAGTGACAATCCATGATATCAAATGGATGTGTGTTAGTGATGTGATTTCACATTTAAAAGTAATATAGTGTTTTGTGAATGTGGGACAAAATGAGAAGTGATAAGGTGGGGTGGGGCTTCGGCCGAAAAGAAAAGAAAAGATGAGGAGTGAGCCAAAAGTTCTAAGGTGATGGTGGTTATATAGGGTAATTCCAACATTATGGAGTTTGATAATGTTAAGTATCTTTCCATAATTGTCTTTAATCACATCGAAGTTATATTTTCTAGGATTTGACTATACCTCCATTGATAAGTTAACTTAGAATATTTTTCACTTTATTTGATTAAACTTGTGATCTTAGATTTGATTTGGATGGTGAGGGTTCTAATGTAGTGTGATCAAGGGACAAGTTAGAGGGTGATGGTTGTAACACCCCAACTGATGGCGGAAACATCAAGGTGTCACGTAGTGATGATTGTTCAATAGCTCATGGTACTAAATGTAAGTTGAATATTACTAAACAATTTACAATTTGTCATACAAATTAATAAATACATTAACTTGATTTACATAAACTAGGTCCAAAGCTCCTATGTGATCCAAGACTTGTACAACTTCCAATAGCAAGTAAAACCTGAAACATTTTGAGTTAGAAAGATGTGGGGGTCAACTATAAATAGTTGGTGAGAATACATAGGTTTTGCATGTAATTGAAAACAATATGTTGTATAGCAATCATAGTTGTATAATAATGAGTAATGTAAGAATATGAGTCCGACATGTAACAATGTGTCTTTTGTACAATCAAACCTTGTGTTGACTGAGACCTAAATCGCAAGTTAGTAAAAGTGTAACTGTTATCGATCATCCCTGAATTTATGCGGGGGGATGGGTTTGTCAGACCTATAGCGCTATAATCTAAACAGGTGGCGTGATCAATGTTAATGATTGTACTGTGTCTTTTTGTTATAAGTCAAAATGAGTCAACAAGTTTCAACATAATGAGAATGAGTAATTGCTATTGTATCAAAAATGTTTAAACATGTTTCACCCCAAAAATGTAAAACAGTAAAAAGGGGTTATGTAAACTCACATTAACACAAATCTTGAATCCTTTGAAATAGTCTAAATGTGGCACAAACAAATCCAAGTATTACCCTAATTTCAAGGCAATAAAATAAGTCTAAGTTTTCTAGTCTAAAGGTATTCTAGGGTTCCTAATTTGGGGATAGATAATTGATTAATCGTTGATTTAGATAACTTGTTAATAAATAAATGAATAAAGAAATTTAAGAAAATAAATAATTAAAATAACCTTTTGTAAAATCTTGATTAAGGTGGTTGCATTATAAGATTGTAAATATGTAAATAATTTTTATAAAATTATTTTCTCAAAAATTGAATATTTAGTATATTTATTTTTATTTGTCAAAATATAGTATTAATGTCTAAAAATATTAAGATCATAAAGATTCAATTTAAAATTTATATTTCTATTCTAAATGAACAAAAATAAATTATGTAAAATTTTGGTATAAAAATAGTGAAAAATGGATATATTATGAATTATTTATGATTTAAAATAGCAAAAGTTAATTAAAAAAATACTAAATAAACGTTTTTCTGAAATTAAAATTTATTTCTGGAACATTTATTGATTTATAAATTTAAAATAATTTTTGTGGAATTTTATAAAATCATTTAGGTATTTTTATAGAATTTTCAACTTATAAATGAATAAACTTGTAATATATTTTATATATATTAAATAAATGATTTTTGAAAAACTAAAAATTGTATGATAAACTTTACCATTAGAATAACATAAAATAATTTTTATATAATTTATAAACCTCTTTTGGTATTTTAAAACTATTTTAAAAGATAAAAAGTAAATAAATATAAAAGGAAAAGTAAAAAAAATATGTTGCATGTGCCAGAACTCGAACCCGAGTCCCTGCCCGGTTCCGTGTTTTATAATCACAAGTCCAGACCATCTGGTCTGGACCCTGAGAACGAGAATTCTTGGTTTCTTTTAAATGTATATGTTTTAAAAATGGATTATAATTATAAGAATTAAGAAAGATTGCCTATGCCTGGATTCGAACCCAGACACATGACCGGCCAAGAGTTTAACAATAGGTTTCATCACCATCTGATCTACACATCAGTTGGTGTTTTAATCTTGTTTTCAAATCTTTTATACAGAAACATAGCTGTCTCATCTTCCCCAAATAAGAACATAAATCCTAGAATCCTAAATAGATTGAATACGTTGTTTTAGCCTAATTAACCACAGGGTAAATGATGCATAAGAGCCGATTAGAAGGTAGAAATGAGGAATTGAATCATACCCGTTATTAACGCCTCCAAACCGCGAGTCAACAGAAAGTCAAAGAATTCAAGATTTACCAATCACGAATGAAAGATAATGAAAATTGAGAGTGATGGACTGTATATCGGCGTACCAAGGGTGTAATGGAGGTTTGAATTTATAGAATTCAGAGGTCGGTTGTTCGATTTGGAAAGATTTGACTAAGAGTTAATATAAACGCGTAATTATCCTTATTAATGGTATGATTTGATTGTGTTAATGCGTGATTAGGACGCTTAAGATCAGACTAACTAATACCATCCAAAATCATAACAATGGTTGCGTGAAAAATAATTCAATTTGAATGGATTGGTGGTTGTTGACTTTTTTTAGTCAACTGACATGTTTAGGGAGGTGTTAAGCTAGCTTGTGTAGGAATATAATCACAAAATCAAGCATAGCTCAGTTGGTTGTGGCTGTGTATTGGTTGGCTGTGGACGTGGGGTTGAGTCCCGGTCCAAGCAGATTATTTTTTTGTAATTATTTTACTAACATTTTATTATTATAAGTTTATAATACGGTTATATAAGCCCAAAAATGTCATGAAATATTTTTTTTAAACGTACAAGAATGTCAAAAAGCAACATTTATTGATTAGATAGTAGAACAAGTTTAAACGAAAATGCGAAATGTTACAATGGTGACATTAGAGGGTGTTTGGGCCGAAAATAATAAGGAAAATGGGAAGGAAGATGACGGCTAGGGGTGGTGGTTCAAGGATGGTTATTTTGGGAATGTATCATTCCTAAAAGCTTGTGTTGATTAAGTGTTGTTTCCATTTTGGTGTAAGTTTTTATCCAAGGATTTGATTGTTATTAAATGAGGGAACATGTAGCATGATCTTATCAAGATGGTAATATGATTGTTCCAAGACATTCTTAGAATAGAATTTACACATCCATGCACATATATGACTTATATATATATATATATATATAGGAAAAAGATCAAATAGGAACCAAGAGCCTAGTTAGGAACTTAGGAACCAATCTGAGTCATTCATCTTTGATCTTGATCTAAGGGGTAGTTATGTAATTAGACAATTAAATATTATATTTTAATTTAATTAAAAGTTTTACATATGGCAGTTGAAGAAACAACGAGTATTAGGAAGGAGTAGGATGGGCTAACGTGGGGTATAATGACTCGTGTTCGCTGCAGGTATAATCCTTAGCTCACAACGATGGTTAATCTATGGTTATGTGCACAAACGACAAGCAGAGTGATGCAATAGGCAAGAGTATAAGTGGTTCGATCTCGTAAGACCTACGTCCACTGGAAAAGGATAATCTTTATTGATAAGAAATATAAGTAATCATACAAGTAATCATACAAGTGTGTTGGTTCTAATTGGTTGATTCAACGTGTAAAGAAAGGAGGCCAAGTCCTCCTTTTATAGGAGGTATGTGGGCCCGAGGCTATCGGGCCTACTTTGATCGTTAATGGGCTTGGGTTCGAGGCCCGGGCCGGTTGCCTGTGAGCCCATCTAGTTGGGTCTCAATCCTTAGTTAGATAAAGTGATCCAAGTTGAGGAGGGCTGCTCTTGATTGGCCCACGTGGCGCCTTGTGGTTGGCCGGCTGGGCGGTGCCCTGTCTTTAATACACGTGGCGCGTTGTGGCTGGTTCTGCAGAAGGGACTCCTTTTCTCCTGATGTCAGACGGCGTCAGGTGGCTGACCAGTTGTCAGCTGACACCTGATGGGAGGTGGCAAGTTGGGCTTTAAGGGGGATGTTCCCAGATGTTGCCAACTGGTGCCCCTGTGCAGAGTGGCAGTGCGCCTTTGGCGCTTCTGTGTCTTCAGGTGTGTTTAGTTTAGGCGGAGGCTCTGGATAGTGGGTAGGGTGCGCCTGCGAGCGCTAGAGAATAGTACCCTACCCCTTCAGCAGTTAATTATGTTCCTGCAATTAATATGCAAGTTTTTTTTACTTTCCTTAAATCTCTCAACCTATTATCATCTCTAATCCCAAATCAAAAAAAAAATCACGTTCGATTGAATTCGATTGAATCGAAATAACTTCCGGTCGAATTCAGAAGATTTAAATTGATTGAATTGAAAAAACTTTCGATTTAAAAGAATCTAAAATCGGCCAACGATTCAGATTTCTAAGTTATGGATAATAATTCTATACATGAAAACATTGAATCACAATCTCATGTGATAGAAGATCATGAAACACAATCACAAGCTTTGTTTCTAAATAGTGTTGAAAATCAAGGTATTTATGTATTGTCTTTAATTTTTTTAATTGTTTTTCGTGCTAGAATCACGTTTTTTGTGATTTCTATTTGGATTAGCCTTATAGTGTGGTTTATTATTGATTTGCAAAATAGTTGTTTTGTATTCTGTAAGTCATATTTTACGCACAGAATTGGAATGAGTAAAGAGTTATACACTGGTGTATCATATATAGTTATTGGGGTTGTACAGATACAATAAGATTTGTTCTTAGTTTCTTAGTTGTTATACACCAGTGTATAACAACAAATCTATTAATTATTATACACAAGTGTATTATAGGTGGTAAAATACGTTATAATAAACTGATAGTATTTTGTTTGACGTTAAATATACACAGGTGTATATTCATTATAAAAAATGGAATGTGCAGTATGACACAGCCTGTGTGTTACTCAATATACACAGGTGTACCGTATATGAGTTGTAGCATGTCTAACTATATTTTTTAAATATTGTAAAATTCATTTTTAATTTTACATTTTTTTATTGTAGGTTCCTCGTCGAGCAACGTATATGAGTCTCCTGGTGGGACGAGATATTGGACGCCTGTTGTACCAGACGATGTTAAACCATTTGTAGGTGCCAAATTTAGAACGTTGGACGAAGCTATCATAATGTATGAAAATTATGAGTTTCTTATCATAATGTATATCTGTGTTGATGATGTTGAATGAAAAGAAAAAAAATGATATACATCAATGTATAACTGATGTACACCGTTGTATATATGTGTTTGATGATGATGATGAATGAACAAAAAAAACTGATATACAACAATGTACACTTCAAAAACGAATATACACCAATGTATATCTGTGTACATCAATGTATATCTGTGTTGATGATGAATGAAAAAACGAATATACACCAATGTATATCTGTATTGATGATGATGAATGAAAAAACCAATATACACCAATGTATATCTGTGTTGATGATGTTGAATGATGATGAATGAAAAAACGAATATACACCAATGTATATCTTGTGTTGGTGATGATGATGAATGAAAAAACGAATATACACCAATGTACACTGTTGTATATATACCGAGATATAATTTTAATAGTATATACAATAAATACGTTTGGGTATACCATAAACACTGATTTGCTGTTTCCAAATATACATGAGTTTCTTATTAATTACCTAATAAATGATATTGAACAAAAGACATTAATACCCCTTTATTAAAATAACAATTAATTAAAGTTTTACTTATTTACAATCATGCCATTGAAGATGGATGACTCAGATTGGTTCCTATAGTTCCTACTTAAGGGTTGGTTCCTATTTGAACCCTACCCTATATATATATATATATATATATATATATATATATATATATATATACATAGATAATACATTTTATTGAAAGAAATCATAGTTCCTTAAATAAACATGGTCATATGTTTACTTATATAGGAAATCATACATGTTTGTTTGTTTAGAAAGAAAAATTGTTATTGTTTAAACTCGCGTCACCAATCCTCGATAAATCAAATATTCGTTCCATATTGTGAGTTCAATTGCACTAGTTCGGGTCTTGCTAGACTTTCTCGGGGGACTTAATTATGTAAAATAGTGTCTTATTTATATAACAAATTACAGATTTGACTAGAGAGTGTACGGATTTTGACCGGGTAAATCGGTGGGTGTCACAATCGACAATCACCTAAATAGTATCACAACCACTTGGTGACTTCGGAAGCTTAGTTATGAAATCCATGGTGACTCGTTCCCACTTCCATTCACGAATTTCAGGTTGCTGGATAATACCATATGGCTTTTGATATTCAACCTTGACTTTAGCACAAGTCAAGCATTTACTTACGTATGAAGCTATCTCAGCCTTCGTATTCGGCCACTACTAGAGAATCTTCAAATCTTGATACATTTTGTCAGAGCCTAGATGAATAGAATAACAGGATTTGTGAGCTTCGTTCAAAACAAACTCTCGCAAATTACCGAACAACAGATCCCAAACACGCTCAGCAAAATAGTGTAGACCATCAGACTTATGCTCAAGATGCTTATCAGTGCCATGCATGGTCTCAGCTTTAAGGTTTTCCTCATTCAAAGCTTCTTACTGCGCAGAACGGATTCGGTCAGGAAAACCAGAATGGATAGTGAGATGCAAAGCTCGAACATGACGAGGTTTAACGGATTTCTACCTGCTTAAGGTGTCTGCCACCACATTCGCCTTACCAGGATGGTGCTTGATGGCGTAGTCATAATCATTAAGAAGTTCGACCCATCGACGTTGTCGCATGTTCATATCCTTCTGATCAAAGATCTGCTGAAGACTCTTGTGATCGGTGTAAATGGTGCACTTGGTACCGTACAAGTAATGTCTATAGATATTCAAAGAAAAAACAACTACACCCAATTCCAAATCATGGGTAGTATTATTCTTCTCGTGAACTCTAAGTTGACGAGAAGCATGAGCAATAACCTTCTCGCGTTGCATCAACACACAACTGAGACCCTGGATTGAAGTATCACAATAAACAATAAAATCATCCGTACCCTCAGGCAAGGAAAGAATAGGCACAAAACATAGCTTAAGCTTCAGCGCTTGAAACGCTTACTCTTGCGAATCACCCCAGTCAAACTTCTTGTCTTTCTAGGCAAGAGAGGTGAGGGGTTGAGCAATCTTCGAAAATCCCTCAATAAAACGATGATAGTAACTCACGAGACCTAGGAATTGTGGCACCTTAGTTAGCCTTTTCGGTGCTTCTTGGTCTTTAATGGCTTCTATCTTGGTTGGATCTACATGAATTCTCAATTCATTAACCACATGACCAAGGAATTGCACTTCGTGCAAACTGAAGTCACATTTAGAGAACTTGGCATAGAGGCGTTCTCTTCTTAAGAGTTCCAAGACAAGACGTAGGTGTTCCTCATGGTCCTCCCTGCTCTTGGAATACAGAAGAATGTTATCAATGAAAACAATGACGAACTTATCAAGATAAGGCTTCCAAAAACGGTTCATTAAATCCATAAATACTGCTGAGGCATCGGTGAGACCGAAAGGCATGACCAAGAACTCAAAATGGCCATAACGGGTTCAAAAGGCAGTCTTCGGAATATTGGCTTCATGCAATCTAAGCTGGTGGTTACCGGACCTCAAATCAATCTTCGAATAATAACTAGATCCTTGAAGCTGGCCGAACACATCATCAATGCGAGGAAGAGGATAACAATTTTTTATCGTCACCTTGTTAAGCTCACGGAAGTCAATGCACATGCAAAGGCTTCCATCTTTCTTCTTAACAAACAAAATAGGGGCTCTCCACAGAGACAAACTAGGCTGAATGAAACCCTTCTCTAGTAATTCATGAAGTTGGTTGGATAATTCTTGCATCTCGGGAAGTGCAGGATGATAAGGGGCTCGGGCGATAGGAGCTACACTAGGTGCAAGATCAATACGAAACTCAACCTGGCGTTGAGGCGGAAGACCAGGCAAACCTTCAGGAAATACATCAGAAAACTCTCGAACCATAGGAATGTCTTTGATCTTCTTCTCTTCATTAGATAATACAGAAACAAGTGCCAGAATGGCGGTATATCCTTTCGGAAAATACTTATAGACTTTCATATAGGAGATAATGCTTAAAGGAACACCGCTTTTCTCACCATGCATAGACAAAATCTCCCATCAGGAAGTGAAAGTCAAACAATATTATCCAAACAAACGATTTCGGCCCGATATTTAGATAACTAATTCATACCCACCATGACATCAAAACGTTCAAATTTGATTGATAGTTGAACATAACTGGCTCATCTAGGGTTATAGAGGGAAATTGAAAAGAGGTGATGTCAATAAAGGGAAATCACACACAACGGTGATTTCGGACACTCAACAAACTCCGCTACAAGGGTGAGGGATTGGTTTCCAAAACATGGAAAGGTTTCGGCTAGATTAGTGAGTTAAAGATAAGGTTCAGCAAGAAAGAAAAACTCAATGATAATGATAGTGCACTGCTAGTGTGATAATGGTAGGGATGAGCATACAAGGCCGAATACCGATCCCGTCCCGTCCCGATCCCGATACCGTACCAAACTGATACCGAACCGAGGGGTTTCAGGATCGGTATCGGTACCCATATTTATGGATTTTCGGTTTCGGTATTATCGGTATCGGTACGGGATCGGTATTTTAAGGTAAAATACCGATACCATACCGGTACCGTACCGATACCGAACCGATACCGTACCGTATGTGTTTGGTATCGGTATTGGTTTTTTGGACTTTTCGGTATCGGTATTGTCGGGATTGGTATCGGTTCGGTACCGATACCGTCCCGAGCTCATCCCTAGATAATGGGGTAGCTTGAGTGAGGTGTTTTGGTGCAAAAAGGTTTAGGAACTGTATTTAACCATGACCATTAGCTCAAACACAAAGTTCACCAGGATTTTCATGTACCTCAACTTATGATTTCATGTGCACTCAAAATGATAAATTACCATACATGGTCTTCCAAGTGTGCTGGTAGCTTGAGTTTCGAGTCATAAGACAATGATGGTATGAGAAGAGTAATTCACTTGGAATACTCTTCTACAAGTGTGCGAGTAGAGATAGTGTGCGTGAGTGAGTGTGTCCATTGGAGTGTAGAAGTGAGATGTTCGAATCTTAAACAGATCTCCGAATAACGCCAAAGAGCCACTCCAATGTACGCCACTACTGTTCTAGATCAATAAGCTAACTACTTCGACTTCGTACCAGAAGAAGAAAAAGAAAAGATAGAATAGATGATAGAAACTGATGATGTAACATGTGAATGATGATGTTGACAACCCTACAATGTTAGTTAATTACCACTAGACTCGACTCTCAAGTGTGTGATCGTATAGTGTGTGAGACTCAGCTATACATCAGACTCTACATGCACTCCTAGTTCACTATAACCATTGGCTCTAATACCAATCTGTCACACCCTCAAATTTCGCCTGTGGGGTTTTACCGCGAGGCGCATGACATACCAGGATCCAAGTCAACGGTCAAAATAAACGACAACTATATGATGTGAAAACAACGTACTAAACAACCAAATAGATTAAAAATTTTACCAAAGAAGTACAACAGAAGCAAATTTAAGAGTTACAATCTATAAACCAAAAGTAAATAGTTCAAGAAGTTTGAAATCAAGTTCAAATATAATGCATGATATGACGAGACCTGTGTGGCTATAGTGCGCCTAGCGTCGCTTCTACCTTAGTTGTAACATCCCGGTTTTAGGGCCCATAATTTTTCGCTCAATATTATTGATATATAAATTTTAAACGACCAAAGGTAAGTAATAAACCATATGTTTTTGTACGAAACTAAAACAAAAACTATTATACATTAAGTAACTGAACCAGTACGCGTTACGAAACCGAACCCGATCTATGACTAGCAAGCTTAGTCACCAACCGGGGACACATGTCACCTCTTAGGAGGGACACATGTCCCCTCCAATATCTTTGTGTCACCACCCCACCTAATCACTGATGATTAGGACAAGAACCATCTGCCACTCTCCTTTGTAAAAACCACAAAAACACTATTCACATTTATTGTTCCTTGCACAATTCATAAACCACACGAACACAATAGAGGATAAGAGATAGAAGGAAGGAAGGAAGGAAGGAAGGAGCCGGACGCTCCTGCCACCGCCGAAGGCGGAGCTCCGGCCAACCCACGACGGCGACGCCGTCCTTCAACATATATCTTACACCCATACCCTACTCCTATGACAAACCGATTATAGAAGAAAGAGAATCAAAGAGAGAGGAGGAGGAACCACGGTGGTCTAGGGCGGGATGACAGCAGCAGTAGCTTAGTGTTCCGATTAGGGGTACCAGTTGGTGGTTAGAATAGAGTACCGAAGAGTGATGGGGCGCGGATATGGTTACAGGATGATGGTGGTCCGACTAGGCTTTCAATATAGTTCAGGTAAGACTTTGTTCTAAAGCTAGTTAATAGTCACAACTATTAAACACTTGAGGTTTAGTATATGATGGTGGTAACAAAGAATGATGTTGCTGTTGTAGTTATTAAGAATCACTGGTAGATGATGATACATGATACTGATGTTATATGGGATTTAGATGTTGGAAGAAGATGAAGGGCCAAGACCCGGTTGACTCACTCAACTTTCGTCAAAGGTTGGTCAATAGACCAGTCAACAAAAGGGGGATCCGAGAGGTTTTTTTTTTTTGACCGGCAAAAAACTTTATATTTATATATAAAGCCCCAGCAAGAAACTGGAAACGAAAGTACACGAACACCAAAACAGGAAAACTGGAAAAAACAAGTTACAACAAAGTCGAAACATCAAACTTAGACCAATTTTCCCAAGAAATTGCCGGCAGATTCGATTTGATGCAGATCCACGAGAACGTCTCCTCTTTGATCACCCGAACCATTCTGATTCTTAATGAGGCTCTTAACCATTCAGTGCTGAATGATTCAGCATTCAGTGTGTTTGTTTCAGCTTCTGAATGGAATGGTTAAGTCTGAATCATTAAGATTTGAGATGTTGCTGAACCTTAATGAGGCTCCCCTACCAACGTGGGACAAGAAAACTAACCATTAAGAGGTCCAACTTAATGATTCAGCGCTTAACCATTCAGACCTCTTAATGATTCAGCACTTAATCAAGTAAACAGCCCCTTAGTATTATTTTTATCTCGGTATCACGTGTGGAGTATAACGAGCCTAACCAAACTAACTCGTGTTATGCCTAATAGTGTATATATTAAAGGATGCAACCGGACTCATGTAAAAACTACCTAGGAACGAGTATTACAATCAAATGAGTAATATGATATGTAAAGACCTTAAACAACTATATATAATTAGTTGATATCTTAAACTTGACCACTAACGTTGAGCTTGACTACATAAGTGTAATTGGTTGATGACTTGTAAATATTAAAGCTATTAATATTTTGGTGGTATTTAGATTTTGAAAATATAAATAACTCGACCACTGTTGAGATGATTTTGACAACTAGACTTGAATAATAATTATAAGACATGAGACCTCGAGACAAATATGCAATGGTACATTGGTACAGACAAATAAACTATGGGTATAACTTAAGGTCCTAGCCGCCCACACGTGTAACCGCGAGATCTGGTTACACGCACTAATGTTTATAAACATTGAGTAGGTTCTTGCCAGTAATTGATAGATGGGATCGTGACTTGGAATGCCATATGATTATGTGACTTGACGTGATACGCTATCAAGGTGAGTTCCGTGTACCATCCCCTCCTTTTGTCTTTTAACTGTTTTGGGGTGAACATATGCTTGTGTGTGTGACTGAACTGTTTTGATATGACAAGATACTTGCTGCCAGATAACCATACTGGCACTCATTAACCCATGGGATTGGGCTACTTAATATGTGGGTAGTACTACTTGGGGAAACCCCCACACACAGTGGATCCGGAAGCCCGGAAAACCCTCCACTGAGGTCCACGGGGCCGTTGTGACATGTATTTTGCCAGGGGAATCTATAATGGCAGTAGATAAATTCTGTGATAAGGTTTGAGGTGTCGCTTGTACATCACCATGTGTTGTGTTGTGGAAACTTGTGAACTTGTTTTTGAGATGACAAAACTCTTTTGGATTTACTTAACTGTGACACGGACTCACCAGCGTAATTGCTGACCCAAACTCTTTTAAGCATGTGTTCAGGTACTGCGTTTGGATAATCAAGAAGACGAGGTATAAGCTTGCTTGTGCGGATTAGAGATTGTTATATTAGAAGATTCGAACTATAAGCATTATGGATAGAGCATTTAGAGACATATACGGATAGAGATCAGATCGACTGCAGGACTACACTCCTCAACTGCTTCGACGACCGCCGCGCTTCGTCTTTGCATTAGAATTACTTATATTTTAGATTGTATTTATATTATTTTGCAACTAAAACTTGTATAAATATTAAATATTAGTCGACGTTGCTTCCGTTGTGCAAGTTTGTTACCAATCTATCATTTCGTCCAGGTCCCACCTGGTCGGGTTGTTACATTAGTGACCTGAGAAAACATGCTATGTTAGTCAACACATAAAGTGCTGGTGAGTTCACAAAGTTTTATGTTTGCAAAAGTAAGTAAATGTTTGAAAACCAGACCCAACAATCCTTACATATAAACCTGATGCAAGCTAGACATCGTTACATGATAATAAGTCGTCGTGAACCATTGCTGAATGTTAGTAAGTTGCCTTTAATACCCACCACCGGTCATCACTCGGTGTCGTAAGTTAGATAGGACAAATATGCATCTGCCCGACCTTGAGTCGACCCGAGTGGGGCTTGTCGGGCCCAATAGATATATTCACACTTTCCCCGCTATGTATCCACATATTCATAGTTCACAAGTTAGAAAGGAATTTAGATGAAAAGTCGCCTAGTACCCATGTGATATAATGTAATACCATGGTCTAAAAAGTTAGAGTTTATCCAGCATGTTTCTCCCCCGAAAATAAAAACAGTAAAAGTGGGGCTGTGAAACTTACCTTAGGTTGCGTCTTCTAGCAAATAATAAACTGGGCTTGTTATGGTACTCCGGCTACTGGAAACCTACCATAGATAGTCTACAAGTGTTTGACCGATGATACGTTTGTATGATAACCCTTAGTTGTCCAAGACCTTGACTTTGTATGTTGTAAAAGCGTTTAACGTTTGACCCGACCACACAAGACCCGACATCCCGTTGGTGAACCGACATACCCGTGTTAGTCAAATACAAGTAAACAAGTAATCATACGTATACACATACATTATACGAATAACAGTTCACAAAACCTTACACATAGTTCACATAATGCACGTATGAGTCACAATGCGTGTTACGGGGTTCCTAGACATGCCACGAGCTTTACAATATGTTACTAGGCGTCAGAACATGTTACAGGGGTTCTAAAACGCACTTCGGCATCAAAACACACCACTAGCTAAGCTAGTAGCCTCCTAAAACACACCACTAGCTAAGCTAGTAGCCTCCATAGAGTCGTTTTCTATGTTAACACATAATTTCATGTATACATATATTGACACGTTATATAATGATTGTAAAACATTTATTATTCGATAACTAACACGTTTACGTTAATTCACCAACTTACAGGAATCGAGACTCGTGTGTGTGCGTTTTTTCCCAGTGATCCTCTGAATCACCAACCCTTAGACATATGTGTGTAACCGACTCCCGATGATTCCCCGGACCATCGAATCGACTCCCGGTGATTCCATGAATCATTGTACCAACTCTCGATGATTCCCCAAATCATTAAATTTACCCAACTAACCCAGTTAAGTATGTTTTATGACTGTTTCGCTAAGGTAGACTTATATGTTTGTAAAAAGTAATAACCTGAGTTTGCTGAGTGTCACAGTTTTCCCTTGCTTCTACGACACGCGGTCATTTAAGCTCGATTTTGAGATGTTTTATCCTTCAAGGATTCTAAGGCTATCA
The DNA here is from genome assembly GCA_030844895.1 of Ambrosia x helenae. NCBI lineage: Eukaryota > Viridiplantae > Streptophyta > Magnoliopsida > Asterales > Asteraceae > Ambrosia > Ambrosia x helenae. Next base: position 105,484,273 of record CM061234.1, read on the forward strand.
AAATTCTCGATTATTGAGTCTATCTTGACTAGGTTCCTACGGGGCATCTAAACCTGTTGGCTTGTGTTTATGTACAACATGACCCCCAAACAGGGTCATCTACTATCTAGGGTTTACCAATTGACCTGTTTTCCTAATTGGTACATTCTCATTCATTGTTTGAGGTTATCCTAACCAAATTCAATTGTTATTCTAAGCTCACTTGCGTGACACTTCTATGACAATATTTCAAACACACAATTATATGTAAAAGCATGTACACCCCCCCCCCACACACACATATATATATATACGTATATGATATCTAACAAGCTTTAAGTCATCGAGTGACTTACCTTGAGTGTTCTCCTTTTATCCTCAAAACCATGGCTTTGTGTCCTCCCAAAGCCTTATTCATTTACACCTATTTGGTGAATATTCACTTAGTTCGTTAGGAACCTTTTCTTAACATGATTACACTCTATTTGGTCATGACTCTTTCTTTAATTAAGTTCCTAAGCCTAGTTATTTACAAGATTGACCATTAACTCAATGTTTAGGTGCCTAGAATCTCACCTAGACATTTCATCAAACACATGGTATGCGTTGTTTAACAAGTTAGATTCTAAACTCCATATGCTCTATGGATGTTACCACTTTCTATCCTATTCATGATCATTGGGCACTTTCATTAACAAACCATAATCATACAATTTTATACATTATTACACATAATTATTCGCATTATTAGATAGATTCATGACTAAGGGCCAAAAACTCATTTTCACCATTTCACCTCAAGAATCATCAACACACTTATAGTTGTAATTTATCACCTATATAACATTTTTAGGCATAATTATGGTCCCTCATCACAAGGGTAACCTTCAAACATCAAAATTATACAATCATACATTTGACCTAGAATTCTCCTCAAGCTAGAACTAGAGGCTTTCATCAATTCTAACACAATTGGAAGGTACCTTGAGGTGAAATACGATTAGATGAAGAAGATTATAGCTAATGCAAGCATAAACCTACCTGATGTGGCTTGGTAGGAGCTAGTTTGTGAGATTAGGTTGAAGGTTTTGGTGAGTGTGTGTGTTTTGAGGGTGTAGAAGTCGATCACTAGTATGTGTGATCTTCCACCCTTGTTACATATTAACCCTTCACTTCAACTTTAGCATAATTTTACACTTAACCCTCCAAGTTAGTTTCCCACATTGCCATGAACTAAAACACTAACTTAGTTTGTTTCGTGGGATATCTTTTCTATTAACTTAGCTAGATGCGCAATCGGGATTAATTTTCTAACTTAGGAATTTTGTGATATCCGTTAGCTTACATAAAACCACATCATTCGTATTAGTACTAAATTCGTATTAAGAATTTTGGGGCGTTATATATATATATATATCGGTTATCTGGTAGAGGTGATTCTGGGGTTTGGTTAAACCGTTATGCTTGTGATCAGTGTTTCTAGGAAAAATCAAAATCATGAAAACCCAAATAACCCGACCTAGTTGTCAAAAATTGACAATCAATACACACCTTCAATCATTCTAAGATCATTATCAAATCGAGTCCACAGTTCGATTAGTCCAAGATAATCAAATTGACGTTATCGGTAATCATTCACTTAATCAAGGTTTATGACGATATGTAATTATTAAATTATGTTAATTTTGATCAGCAATTGTTCAAGAGTGTGAGCATGCTAGTTGTATTTTTATTCACCGGCGCGAAACCCAAACCAAACAGCCAAAATATCCTAGAAAACCGAATTGATTAATTTGAATGTTATTTGATCAATTATCGAATAAATTATCAAACGTGGAAACCGGTTAAACCAATCCGAACAATTAACCCAAAAATCAACACTAATTAGGGTTTTCCAAAAAGCTCGAAGCTCGCTTGAATTTAGATTATAAAAAGCTTACTCGATACAACTCGGTTTTAAAATGACCTGAGCTCGCTCGGCTTGGGTAGAAAGAGTGCCTAGCTCGATTTGTTCATAGTGAGTCGGATTGGTTCGGTTTGGCTCGTTCGTTAGCTTGGATTATTTTACTTTTAATATATTTTGTTTTTCTATACGTCTAATATCTTACTAGCAGGGTGGCTGCACAATGCAGCGGGGAACACAAACACTTCTAGGGGTGTGCATGGTTTGATTCAGTTCGGTTATTAGCTTCAACCGAAACTAAAACCGACGTCATCAGTTAAACGATCTTATTAACCAGTAGGTTACATGGTTCGGTTTATATGGTTAGTTATTGGTTTTTAGTTTGGTTTAGTTAATTTTGGTTAATAACAAAAACCAAACATTGGCTGAATTTCTTTTTGCTTAGAAGTACATGAAACGAAGGTTCGGTTGATTTCGGCGAACTGAGTGCACATAAAAACGATAATTGATTTTAGTTAATTCAGTTTTGATTGATTTCGGTTCAGCTTCTTTTGTTTTTTTATTCGCTTTCGGTTAAATGTTCAATTATTGTTCACCCCTAGATATCTATACTATATATAATATATTTGATAGGACATTTTAAGATACTCAAAAGTTAAGAGTTTTTTAGAATGTAATGCATAACGTACAACCCTTATCTTAAATACATGTAAATGTTTTTTTTGAAAGTTAAATTTCATTCAACCACAAACGCCACGCATAGTCCTCAAAACGGGGACCATCGGCCATACAAAATTACATCGAGTTCAATGGACTATTACACCAATTATTCCAATCGTTACCTTTCAATCTAGATCTATGTCGAAGCCAAAAAACGACACGGTCTTAACATACTCCATAACTTCAATGGCTCTCCGGGGCTTTCCACCAAATACTCTAGAATTCCTCTCGTTCCATATGGTGCATATTGTGGTGAAAATGATACCTCTGAGAATATACTTTTCGTTTCTTGTCTGTAACAGCCCACTCCCGTACCGCGATATTATCCGGGCATGCCCCGATTTTGCATTGGTCATAGGCATTCCCGTGCCAAAACGTGTCATGATAGAGAAGGTATCGCACCTCTTATAAAGAAGTATTAGTTTTCCTTCCCAACCAATGTGGGATCGTTACAATCCACCCCCCCCCCTTAAGGAGCCCAGCGTCCTCATTGGCACAACGGCCCGGCCCGGGCTCTGATACCATTTGGAACATTTGGGATCAGATTTGGGTGGTATTTGCACAACAATAACACAATGCCCAATATCGTCCCTTTTCTTACATACCGAAAATCCTGATTTTAACATTATTGACAAACCAATTCCCCAACCATGTTAAATCACAAACACATTTAAAATAGGTACTAATAAGGGTTTATGGGCTGAATTAAACACCAAATTTATTTATTAACACAAAGAACTCAAAATTCCCAAATCAAGAACCCTAGAACCCTAGAATCACAAATCATTCAATTGACCCACCAAACCATAACCAATGGCTCTCATTTTCAAATATGATGCTTCCCACATACCATAGGATGGATTAGAACCAAAACCCCTAAATCAATCCATTAAATTGGCCTTCAATTGAAGAGGGCCGATTTCAAAACCCTAGATGACCAATTGTTTAATTAATCAACTTTACGCAATAGTTGACCACCAATTTGGTTAGACACTTGATAGACTAACATTATAGGATAACATAGAGGTAAAATCCCCAAAAATTACCCTACAATCAAGTGCCAATTGATTGAGCCGATTGTAAAACCCTAATCGCCCAAAATCCAAAATTAAACGATTCTAACTCACAATTAAACCAAGGTTAAGCCTAGGGATTAAAGGACTAACCTTGTGTGATGTTTTAGAAACATGATTGCAGCCTAGAAAAGTTGAAAAAAAAAGGATTTGGGACCCCCTTGTGTTGTGCCGTGAATAATCTTCCAAGGGAGGTTAGGGTTTTATTTTTTTTAAACAAATTTTACAACCATGGCCCCTCTAGATTGATCCCCCATGTGCCTTGCTCCCAAAGTTATCCCATGAGAGTTTAAAAAGTGCCAAAGAGCCCCCTTAAAGGAAGCCAAAATAAGGTTTTTAAGGTAAACACAACTCCACTAGGCGAAACTCAAAAATCGGGAATTTACGGGCGTTACAAGTCTACCCCCCTTAGAAAAGGATTCGTCCTCAAATCCTACTACACAATAAACAAGTGTCTTTCTACCTACGCGATAACTTGCCTAAGGTAATGGGTTTATGAAATGAATCTAATCTACGACCATAAAATGGTAGATACTAAGATCATACAAGACCCCAATCAAGCAAAACAAAAGCTCGAAGCTATAAGTCATACAGGTATCAGTGACGATATCACATACAGATTAAAGGAAAGAGGCAAAAGGATATATTAGAATAAATCCAGTGTTAGATACCTTGCCCAACTTCCGTCTCCTCTTACGGTTTCTTCCCCTTGCACCTGTTGGCAAGATGACCTGTGCCCTTGCACTTATAACATACCAAAGTCGGACACTGATAGTGGTGGTGACCCGCCTTCTTACAGCGGAAACAAGTATTAGAGCCTTGTTGTTATCCCCATTACTACCTCCAGTATCAGTATCTTCAGTCTTCACCTTCTTAAGAGAGGGTACTGTAATGTCTGCCCCTTTTCTCTTCCATCAGAGTTGCGGTTTGAGTTCCCACTCTTTCTGTGTTCCAAGACACGTTCAGCATCCCTCTGCTTGTACAACGTACCACTCATAGCTACCACCTGACGAAAAGTGTCCATACTAGTAGTCACAAAACCTCGGCGTATTTCCAATAGTAATCCCTGAACGCACCTCTTTATCCTCTTCGCTTCTGGTGTAACCATATCCGAAAACAGGTGGGCCAACTCATTAAACTTGGATGTGTAGTCTTTGTGGATAGATTCCCAGCTTCAAGGTTGACAAACTTCCTCTCCAACTCATGAGTCGGGCAGAATTGCTCAATAACCAACTGCTTCAGCTCATCCCAACTCATCATCCTAACATCCAACTCATGATTCGGACAGAATTGCTCAATAACCAACTGCTTCAGCTCATCCCAACTCATCATCCTAACTGCCCTATTACCCATAGCTTGTGCCAAGTTATCCCACCAACATAAGGCCTTAGATACAAACGAATAAGCCGCAAAAGTCACCTTGTCTTCATCTTGACACTTACTTATTCGCAGCACGGCCTCCATTTCACGTATCCATTGATGGGCTGCTGAAACATCTTTATTGCCATCAAATGGAGGTGGGTTACACTTTTTGAAATCCCTATAAGTGCAACTTCGAATGACAACCCGATTAGCTCGAGCTCGATCCTCATCATTGGAATAAATAGGTTCGGGTTCCCGGTGTCCCCTCCTGGATCCCCGCCTGGCATCCCTATCAGCCCCAGTCGCGGCCTTAACCGCCTCAGCAATAATCATAGGCATACTGCTGTGAAGAACCTGATACACCTCATCCGCGATCACCTCTCTGATTTCCGATCCCAACACGTCATGGTTATTTGTGTCTGACTCAGGAGTGGGTTCCCATTCAGAAGTGCGGACTGGAATACGGCCACCCCCGCGACCACCTCCACGAGCACCACCACGATTACCACGACCTCCAGCACGACCGCCCCTAGATGACCGTGTTTTTGCCATACTACCCTTCAAGACAAAACCATCACATGATCAGTCACAAGTGTATTTAGAATGTATAAAGTAAGGGTAAATGATGTGTGTGGTTAAAGTAAATTAAAAAGGTGTCATTTCCCCGGTGCTAAAAGCTTGATGTTTTAATTCCAAAACTAGGGTAAACGACTAATTTTTACGAAACCGGTTTTAACAAGTTTTAAATTTATAAAGTAAACAATAATTACTTTAGAAACTAAAACCAACACTCCCGTGATAGTGGCGAATCCACCAACGTGTGGTCGATACCCATAGCCGCCTTGCAAATTTGCCCAAAAATTTGCCTCATCCTAGCAAGATTTCCTCAACCTGTCCTAAAAACTAAAATAAAAGTAAACTAGATAGATAAAATACTAAAAGTAGGGATAGAATAATAGTGTCGAAACACTAGCGGGGTGGAACATGTCCAATCATAGATTAAACACGTTCAAAACATGCACTCGCGTACATGAAAAGTAACCAAAAAGAAAAGAAAAGAAAAGTTGTTTAGAAAAGTTTTATACATACCTAAAAGTGAAGACGAGAGCTCAAAATAGAAAAATGACAGAAAATGACGGTTTTAAGGGTGGGGATCAGATTTTAAAAAATTTAAACGGTTTTCCATAGTATGTTTTAAAATTCGTAAAAAATCTTCTTAAATTTTAAAACTCAATTTTAAGCCCCGAAAACATTTTAAGTTTAAAATTTTTTTGAAAAATATCACCCAGCTTATTTTCCGCATTTAACTAAACTTACCTGTCAATCTTCATGGTACGACAAACCTCTTCCAAACGAAAATAAAGCAGAAATAAAAACCCTCTAAAAAGAAAATTGATGAAATTGGTGGTTCCGGTTTCCTCAACGGGAATTCTCCAAGTAGCTAAGCTCGAAGGAAACCTGAAAAGAAAAACTAAAACAACCGCAAACATCGAAAATAAAGCAGAAATAAAATGAAAAGGAAAAATAAAGAAGACCAAAAATAAAAAGAAAAATAAAGTGAAAAAGAAAATGAAAAAGAAAAATAAACCGATTAGTTAAGTGACTTGGGTCTTTCTTTGGAAATAATTGTGTTCCCGGCAACGGAGCTAAAAACTTGATGTGCGTGGTTTTAGTAAATTAAAAAGGTGTCATTTCCCCGGTACCAAAAGCTTGATGTTTTAATTCCAAAACTAGGGTAAACGACTAATTTTTACTAAACCGGTTTTAACAAGTTTTAAATTTATAAAGTAAACAATAATTACTTTAGAAACTAAAACCAACACAAATGCAGATAACCTGACGTGCATAGTATAGCTTCTAGGATAAGTATTGATTATCGTATTCCAGAGTTCACGCTTTCCTCTACTCAACCTTTCATCCATCAACTGATCGGGTTTTGAAAAGAAAAATAAAACGGGGGGGTTCTTTTGATGAAAATAGTTTTTGAAAAATGTTTTGGTTTTATAAAAGAAAAAGATAAAATAGTAGAGAGATCAAATATGCACATCTCGGAACCCTCCGAATAAGTAGTTAAGTTTATTATTAAAATTAATAATTTAAGTTATTAATTGTCAGGAAGATGAGAGGGGTCTTGAAGTGTTGACTCCTTGATAGAGAAGCGGAGGCTACTATTGAGTAGAATGCAGAACCTCTCCAGCGTGCGTCCACCTGGGGTACTCCGCCAGGGCCTCGCGTATAGCGGGCTCCTCAAACCGCGGTCAAGTCTCTGGTCCTCGAACTTATCCTCTTCTTGAATTTGAGGTTTCACTTCCGAACTGGAACATCGTACACCTCCCTTAGTTCTCGTGTTCCGTACCGAAAGGTCTCTCTATGGAGTCAATCCTAGCAACCTCGTATCCCCTAATAGGCAAACGGTCATGAAGACCGAAGGATCTCTCTTACGGCTGTCTCGGGCGACTCGGGCCCCCATTGGCTAACGACATTGTAGTAACGAGAACTAGATAAAGAATCTTTATTTTATTTATCTTTAGTGACACTTTAATATTTATAGGCCTGATAAATATAAAGTTGGTTTGATGATTGGTGACTTAATTAGCCCAACCCTTAACCTCCCGAACTGACTGAAATCCTTAGTAAAGGTGGCTCATAATCCTAAAAGCGTGCAATCCGAAGATTACTGGTGCGCCCGTAAGGAAACCGTCTTTTACCAAGAACATCATTCAATCATCTGGTAAGTACCAGAAATGTGTCACTCAGATCTGGTCCACTTCAGAAGCCATTGCTTAGAATCCGGTTTGGATATCAGAAGCCCGAAGGATCTGTCTCACTATCGGTTTCCTCGCCTTGGATCTAGCTCGAGGCCACCAGAAGCTAATTATACATCTAGTTATTTAATTAAGTTAAAGTATTTTGTAGGTTTATTAAGTTAATCATCATTAGAAACTTGTCACAAGATAAACAAATAAAGATTAGGAGAAGATAACACAACAAATAACTAAAAATAAACTAATAATAATAATAATAATAATAATAATAATAATAATAATAATAATAATAATAAAAGTCTACATATCGAAATGGGTTCATGGTAATAGAAAGATACAACAATATCGAATGATCAACCCAAGAACATGGCTGCTCATAGACAAGCTCTCCATCTTCAAGTGCTATGCATCTAACAACTTCAAGACCCTCGATGTTTTATTGCATATGAACTACTCTACGATCCCGTTCTTGGCCAACTTGATCAAGGTAGGACAAGGCTTAACCTTGGTGGGATGTTAGGAGGGCCATAAGGCCTCCCAAAGGACCCCAAGTTCTCTGGAAGAAGATTGGTAGTCGGCCCCAAGAGAGCACAAGAAGGGATGAACAAATGGTGAGGGGTAGCTTGCTATTTATAAGCAAATCAACCTGAGCACGAGCAAGCCGAAGGTTGGCACGGGCGTGCACATTAGTCTATTGTCAGATTTTGTCGTTTCAAGCCTTGGGGAACACGTTTCAGTTAAGCACGGGCGTGCCAAGTGATTTGGCATGGGCGTGCAAGTGTCTTCAGTACGTTTTCTTGCTCTCCAAGCTTGCTGTGTTGTCTTCTAGCGTACAGGGCCTCCATGCAAGTGTGCGTGGGCGTGCTGGGTCACTCCCGGACTGGTTTTATCACTGTTTAAGTCCCGAGATTGTCTTCAAACATACAGTGAACATGCTGCAAGTCTCGTATCTTCAGGAATCTCTAGTTTTTGCTCGTTTTCCCCGGAAATCCTCTGTTTCCATCTTGGAGCTCCAGTTTCCTGGGAAATACAAATAGGAACGAATTAAGCATCAAATATCAATAATATAAGCCTAATTGTATCCTATTATGAGACTGTCTGCATGTTTTATATGTTAATAATGTGAGTTATCAGTAAACTTCTATCAACGTTGATCAAGTGTGATTAGCTATTTACTTTACTTTAGTCACACTAAACACAACAAGCTATAGTCACATTAAAGGTTTGTCTACACACGAGTATTTGATAAATACAAATACACAAAATAATTATTTATTAAACTTTAAAGGGTACCTCTTAGCGTGCAGCTACTCAGCAGTTGACATTTCTTAGTATCAGTTAGGCCCCATATCAGATTCGAGTTCGAGCACAGACTGCTCGAATCCCTCGAACCATTGCTCTGATACCAACTTGTAAGACCCTCAAAACTGACGGGTCAAACAATTTGCATTCAAAGACTAAAACCATAAGATAATACTCAAAAGGTCTTATTTATTATCGGAAAACACGTAGTGGAAAGAAAAAAAAAATAGTTTAAGTCATCCAAAAAAAGGCGTTAGTTTACACCAAGAAGCAACTCGAGCCCATATTTCCGACGAAAAGATGCAACCCGTAAATAAATGAGTCGACGTCTCTTGATCCGCACCACAAATGGCGCAAGACATATCTTCTATCAACACTCCATGTTTAGATAATTCTGTTTTAGTAGGAAGATGATTGAGATCGGCGAGCCAAACCATAATCTTACATTTCAATGGAGTCCACCCATTCCATTTCATGTTTGAACCGGTTGGGGTTATTATATTAGGAGAGATCAATCTTTTCGCCATTTTAACCGAAAACTCCCGTTCTTGTCACCTATCCACGTCCACTTATCCGAGCCATTATGCCACTTATATTCATGTAAATCCGACAGGAGCTGAAACAGCTCTGTGACCTCTTCAGCGGAAGACGGGGGGTAACACCACTTCCAAATGACTGCAGCCCATTTCTATTTTTCGAGACGAAATAAAGACGGATAAACAGCGTGTAAAGGTTCCTCTCGCAACCATATATTTGTCCAAAAATTAATAGACGAACCATCTCCAACTATACTGACGAAGTAACTATTAAGATCCCGCCGACTATCAATCTTTTTAGAGCCAAGCTTCACAGTCCATTTGCAACACCCACTAGCCGAACCATCTCCAACTATACCGACGAAGTAACTATTACCTCAAGTTTATTCAACTTCTCTTTATCCTAATTAATTGTTACATCTTTTCCCCTTTTATTGTAAGTTAACTGGTAACTACCCCCCATGAATTGTAAACGACCATAATTTTTTCATACATTAATACTTTCAACAAAACTACATCATAAAAAACATGCATTTTATTTTTATAATTTGAGTATAGTATTGCAACTCTTTTAATTAAAAATATTGATGTGTTATGTGATTAATAATATCTAGGGGTGAATAATAACTAAACACTTAACCAAAATTGTCGAACCCAACTGAAATCAATCAAACACTAAATTAACCAAAAACCGAATTAACTTATTAACGTTTTTACCCTTGTTTAACCAAAACTAACTGATTGAAACTAAATAGTTCATATATTCATATATTTTTAGTGTTTATACATTGATTTCATATACTTCTAAGCAACAATTTTAGCGAACGTTTGGTTTTGGTCATCAACCAATTTAACTAAACCAATATGGAAACGATAATCTAACCAAATACATCAAACCAATTAACGGGTTGGTTAATAAGATCGATTAACCGATAACTTTGGTTTTCGTTTCGGCTGAGGCTAGTAACCAAACTAAATCAAACCCAACCATGCTGCATCGCTCGGGCACCCTGCTATGAATATATGAATGATTTGGTTTCAGTTTGGTTGATATCAGGTAACTAAGGGCATAAAGAAAAAAATGATAACCGGTTTTAAGTTAATTCGGGTTTTGGTTAATTTAGTTTTCGATTGATTTCAGTTATGTTTCGTATGTTTTTTGTTTGGCTTCAGTTATGTTCGCTTTTGTAATTGTTTTTTTTAGAAAAAATATCAATATAAGAACAAATGTATGTTTTAAAATTATGCAGGTAGTTTGCTTAAAATAATGGGGAAAATTTAATTAATATTTAGGAAAAATTACACAATTCGTCCTTTAGGTTTGACCCATTTTTCAGTGGATGTCGTTTCGCGTTTCAGTTGATGAGATTCATCCTTAACGACCTAAAATCTTACACCCACTGTCCTAAGGGCCTAACTTGGTTAGCTTTTAATGTTAAATCTGGTCATGTGCCTTGCACATGAGGGTAGTCTGGTAATTTAACTTATATATAAAAATAAAAATAGACCCTCTCTCTCTCTCTCTCTCTCTCTCTCTCTCTCTCTCTCTTTCTCTCTTGGAATCAGACCTGCAACTAACTCCTCTTCTCACCACTAAATCCTCTTCTCTGCAACTAACTACAACCATCCATCCATGTCTTCTTCATCTCAAGCAAGTCTCCTTCTCCAGAAACAACTCAAAGGTCTTATTCTTGTCTTCCAATTTAACTCCAAGTTACTTCTTAACTCTCTATCTTGATGACCCAGTTGCTTATTTTGCAGATCTTTGTAAAAACCCGGTTGATGGATTCTCAGCCGGTCTTGTTGATGAAAGCAATCTGTTTGAATGGAGTGTCATCGTTATCGTATGATTATCTTACTGTTTGTTGTTTGAATTTTGTTTGATTTTATATTATATTAAAAGATATTATTCTCTATATACTGACAGATCTATAATTCAGTTACGGTTGGGCTTTTTGTTTGTTCATTTTCATTAATATAGCTTTTTGAATTAAAATTAAAGAATTACAAGTGTGGCTTGATATTGTTTGTTCAGATCTATAATTCATGTTCATTTTCATTTTCCGGTCATTATGTTCATTGTTTGTCTCGTGAAGACTTCTTTGTAGTGTTTGATATTATATAATTATCAAACGATATTTGTAGCTAATATTGTTTAGATACATACAGATCTTTGATTCCGTTATTGCCTTGTTCAATCTTCAATTAGGGCTTTTGTTCTTTTTTCCATGATTTCTTTTGTATTATTAGGGCTAAAGTATACAAGGGGGTGTGTGTAGGAGAATTAGAAAGGGGATTAGGGAAGAAGGTGACTGGATTCACCTAATTAGAAAGGGGATTAGGGCTAATAGTGGGTGGTGGTGGTGGATGGGTGGGTTGGTTGGAGAAGAAGATGGAAGGATATAATAGTGGTGGTGGTGGTGGTGGTGGTGGAGGAGGAGGAGATGGTTGAAATTACCAACTTACCCTCATGTGCAAGGCACATGACCAAAGTTAACTGAAATTTTTAACTGGGTTAGTGCCTTAGGACAGTGGGTGTAAGATTTTAGATCGTTAAGGACGAATCTTATCAACTGAAACGCGAAAGGATATCCACTGAAAAATGGGTCAAATCTAAAGGACGAATTATGTAATTTATCCTAATATTTAAATAAGCAAAAGATGAGTAAAGTTGATGAGATTAAAATGTAATTACAATGAGGGGATTAAAATGTAACAAGGTTTAAGACTAATTTGCCCTCATTTTAGGGTTGTACCTTATTCATTAAAGAAAAAAATTACTTTTGGGTATTGTAAACTATCATTTTATTATTTTTTAGGTTTTTTATTAGTGGAGTCGAATATCTATTGCATATTTAGGGGTTGATGGGATGCGAATGAACTATGATGCATTTCGCTAAAATTTGAAACTTGTTTTTATTTGGTTGAACTTGATTTTGGGTAGTAGTATATTAGGTTGAACTCATTTTGGATACATATTGAACTTTCTTTTTAATTTCAAGCCTAAGTTTACATTTTCACCTCGGTTTTAAATCCAAGTGAAGCCAAGCTTACCACGGTGCTAAATCAAAAGATGGAATCGTAATTTTTTGTTGGTTCATTCTTCTATAAGAAACTGAACACTTTTTGACGATAATTACTTAGGGCTAGCAGGTGTTTGTTAGCCTTTTAATAAACCTCTTAATCATTCAGCATTAAGTGTGTTTGTTTTAACTAAAAAAACATTTGAATGGTTCCATTCAGCTAATAAGGGGTGACGAACATTAAGACATTTTTAAATAATTCATCAGTTAATCAGACACATCCTACCAAATAGACCCTTGGAATTGTTTATATCGAATAATGCAACATTATAAAATGTTTATTATACAAACATTTTAATTAATGTAAATACACGAAATTCATGACTCTCTTAAAACACGACGAATATGATAATTTAAAAAATATAATTTACTACTTTATGACTAAATACAAATAGATTCATATTAATTTAATAAAGTTTGTGTATATTTTTTTTTTTTACAAAAATTACTGTTTGGTGAGATTTATTAATATTGTTATTGGAAATAAAAGTAAAATGCTGATAAATTATTTTATGAAAAAATAATTTATAGCACCAATTTATTTAATCTGATATGAAAAATTAAATTGTATATTTGTTATTGGGTTGTCATAATAACATATATGTGTGTTAGGCCAGGGTATATATTGGGCATGGAAATTCACTGGGCCGAAGACAAAACAGATAATATTTAACAAATCAAGTTTTTTTTTTTCACCCTTACAAAAAAAACACACTAAATTTGTCGACTATAAAAATTACACAAGTTTTCATATTATCTTTTCCTTAAAATATATATATATATATATATATATATAAAAATGTATAAATGGTACGATATTTATGGAAAATACACGAAATTTGCTTAGAAGAAAATGTAACCTTGTGGCTTTAGTAGGTAAATTTAATAAAATCATTAAATTTAGGTGAAATTTAGAAATTATGGGAAATTTCATAGAAATGAAGCGTTATTGAAACTTGTGGCTTTAGTAGTTAGAACAATTACGCATGATTTTTTGGAACAGTACTGAAAGTTGGTTACTATTTAATTAATGATTTTATTTCAATTAATATTACGATCGAAGCTCAAACAGGTTTACTTTGTACAGCAAAGTGTCGATTGAAGCCTGGAAGGTGCAGGGCCGCAGGACATAGCAGTTACGTAACAGGACAGGAGTGCTTGTCAATGTCTGTCTATACTGTGGTTGAGAATGAAGACGGCCATCGCCTTGCACAACAAGCTGCAAGCGTTGTCAAACGACAAACAAGACAACCTTCTGGATTGATCTAGCCCGTGGGAGCGACCAAAACAAATAGTTTTAGTTTGTAAATAAATAATAAATTTACAAACCCGGTTTTTCAAACTGTGAACTTAACCATCCAAACCGAACAACTTGCTTTGGTTTAGACAGTTAGCCCTTTTTAAATTCAAAGAGTATTGATATACAGCATACAAATAACTAAACTTAAAATTCAGACTTTTATCTTAACAAGTTGTTTTAATACTTAACTATTAACTGTTAATATATATATATATATATATATATATATATATATATATATATATATATATATATATATATATATTTTAAATGTCAATGTTAAAGTGACACCAACTCTATTAAGACGGAAATCCAAACCACAATGTGACTGATCTAACAAAGTCTCTGCTTACATAGAGTCCTCACCAATCATACATATCATGTTTCAGTTATCAAACGGTTGTTAGTACAACATGAGATAACGAATCGAAGATGAAGAAAACTTAATTCAATTTCACCGTTGGAATGCCTTGGTTACGAGGGAAGGGTGACCCTGAAGGAGCCACTAAACCAAGACTTTGCATCACCTTCACTCGGCGCGCACTTAGTTCTTCTTCAGGTCTCTTAGTTGCCTCCTGCGCACGGTTCAACACAAGATTTAGAGCCATTATATATTATAAACTAGCATTGTACATACATACATACATGCATACAAATATTATATTAATGCGTATGTTGTTAATATAGTACCAGCAGCTATAAGTACAAGTGTTTATGCATATATGTAGGCAGGCAGGCATACATGAAAGACATGTCACTCACAATATTTGCAGTAGATGGATCAGTGTCATGGTGTACCAGACCCGGGGTCGGATTTAAGTTTTTGGATTTGATTTCTGGCGTTTGGGAATGAGATTCAGCAGTTTTTGTTTTTTCTTGCTTTCTCTTTTTGCTTGAATCCTTTGTATAGCAAAAAAAAAAACAAAACAGCATATTAGATTATTAACAACCATGGTTATATGTATATCTAAGCATATCAAAAAGGTCGAGGAATCAATTAATTACCGGGGATTTATTAGATGATCCGTTTTGAGAAGCCTCGGCCACGATTTTTCCTGTGAGATTAATAATAATACAGTTATTAAATAATGAAGCAAGGATCATAGATTAAATATTATTATATACTCTGATTATTATTATTATTATTATTATGTTATGCCAAATGTTCTGTTTGTGCTGCAAGTAATTCTACAATTTTCAAGTGTTAAGACAAGAATAGTTTAAAGTGTATGGTAAATGATCAGCAGCATTTATGTCATTTTAACTAGTTGGTCTTGATTGATGTTAACACCTTTATTTTAATCAAAACACGTAAACGCCAAGAAAATCAAAAGCAAAATCAGTATTATTAAACCAATACTAAATCCATAAACAATAAACACAGTATCCAACACATCTCAAAATCAAATACTAAATTGTTTATGGCACTTGAAGAAAACATTTAAAAGGCATCTACATAGTGATGAGCAGGATCGATAAACCGACCCAGCTGAAAATATTTTTATTCTGTATTTTAGTTAAACTATGATGAAATATTGGTTATGAATACACTGATATTATGTATAAACTTTACTAAATAAATTTATTTTTGAACCGGCTCAATATATTTTGACTCCGTCCCTGGATGACGCAAGTCATTATGGTGGTTTGCTTAGTAACAATATATGATCATAATATAGATAGATATTAGAGCAACAACTTTACGATACTATAGTACTTGTTTGTACAAGCACAAATAGATCTAATCAACACCTAAATTCAATTCCCCAAACACTGGATATTCATTTAGGCTCAAATAAATAATAAACTTTATAATTAAGTAGCTCATGTTGTTAGATAACAAAGGGTAGGCAAACTTTGAGTATGTTAAGCATGTGGAAATTTTAATTCTTCATGTAAGATAAACCTTGTAATTGTGATTTGTGATTAACTTTACAACAGTTACAAAACCGCTGGGTTTAAAAGTGCGTGCCTCACGTGAGGCGCTCGAGGTGTTGGAAAGAAAAACGTTTTTTTTTTAATCTGAAGCGCTAATCTACATGAGGCGCTGTGAGGTGCGCCTGCGGTGCCGCTTCAGTCAATATTAAGTCAAAATCAAGGTTTATTTGGGCCAGCAGTCAAAATCAGGGCTTTTTTATGATTTTTAAGTGTGCTTCGGCTTCAATATATGTTTTTATTATGTTTATTTAAGTGTTAAAGTGTGTTTTATAATTATGCTTTTGTGTTTATGATTAATTAACAAGTAGAATATGGCGTATTGACATGTATAAATATTTTTAAAGTTATTTTTTAACTTGGACAGCCTCACATACATGAAGCTCTCGGCTTTTGGAACCAAAACGCTTCGGAGCGCCTCAAGTTTTTTTAAACTAAACAATACGGTATAAATAGAATACAAAGTAACACTTAGGACCCATATAATATAAACATTGTTCTTATCCGTCTGATAATGTATGATGATGCAATGCAATTAATTGTGCTAGAGATGGCGGGATTAGACAAGGGTCCACAGTTTCACTTAAATATGCTTTGTATCGCAGTGTTGATGGTGGTTTTAGCATCTGGAGGGGGTTCATGTTTTGGCGATTATATCTTTAACCAAATATCATGTTTTTAGAAAGGTAGACTTATGAAGTAATAAAGATTGCAAGTATGAAGTATCATGATTCAAACCAATACATGAAGCCAAGGTCACAAATCCAATTAAATTTAAGAGTCTCGCCAAAACCACCACCATCATATTGATCTTACGAATCTTGTGAATATTGTATGTAAGCGAACTTTCATACTGATATTATGAATCTTGTGTGTAGCTTTTAGTAATCAAACTTACTAGTAGCGGCAACCAGAAACTTCCAAAGTTAGTATTTGGTGAAAGTCATAAAGAACAAGTAATGAAACAAGAACAATCCACATGACTAATACAAGTATCATATGGCTATAGTCGTATGTTAAAAGTATCTAAGTAGTTAACTCGGCTGATATCTCGGTTATCGGTCATCAACCGATATATTGGTACCGATATTTTGTACCGATCTTATCGGCGATATTTTACCGATATTTGACCGATATATCACCGATATTCCCGATATTGGTGTTTTTCTTCTTAGTTCTTCCAGTTTTCTTACTTCTTATAGTTGTTAGTACTGTTTTAAGTCTTAATTGTTAATAATTAGTGTTAAATATTAGTGTTTTAAGTCTTAACAAGTTCCCACTTGCTACAATTGTTAGTGTTTTGCAAGTTGTAGAAGGTTAATTTGTTAATAGTAGGATAGTATATTGAATTCTTAGTGTTAAATTGCTACATATATGGATTTTGCATGATATAAAAATTGTCGATATCTCCTCACCGCGATAACCTATATCTCAAATATCGGTCCTTCACCGATATCCGATATTTTACCGCATTAACTGCTTAGAAAAGTATACAAAACTACAAGTGGAAAGTAGAGTCTAACCTTTGGATTTTGACTGTTGCCGTTTCCTTGATTTGCTGGAACTTAAGCTAGGAAGATCCTATAGCACATCACATAATGAACATAATACACAAATTCTTCAATTCCAAATTACTAGAACAGCCGTCAAACGATTAGTTACCTGCTCGAGAGACTTCTTTACTATCTCATGGTAATTGAAGTTGTTCTTTATTATCATCTGTAAGCATAATGAAATTACACGAGTCCACTTCAAACCACAATTGAGCTAGAAGTCAAAACTCAAAGACCACGAGATGTTGACTTACATTCTTAAACTCCGCGCTAGAACTGTGAATGTCTACATACTTGCTGTGGAAACAATCATCCAAAGGAACGATTTATCCCACGTCGAAACAAAAAATAATGGAAAAGTGAAGTCGAAAGATGCATAGAATAATTACTCACTATATATAAGATCCATATAACCGAACAAGAACGTCGCTGCTTAAGCCTTTACTAGGTTTATTGACTGAACTTACCAAGTTCTCATCAACAATCTGCAATAAAGTTAGTAAAACGTCGATAAGTGCATACACTTGTAACATAAAAGCGTTTATGTTGATTTGTTATAAATACCATTAAAAATTCGTATTTGGGATTTGGTATTTTGATCATAAAAGTTTAACCGTGTCCCTTATTCACAAACCTGTGCAGGCCACCATGAAGCTTCATTGAGCTTAACCCATAGCAGTTCTCCAATGTTATCCTTGCTCGTTTGAGTGTTCACAGTTTCTTTCTCAGCTTTGTTCTCGACCAACCTTCCATTTGTTTCGCCTGTTAAACCTCCCATCTCGTATCTCTAGACTATGAATGACATGAGTTGTCGATGAAACAAGTTAGAATATGAGTTCGAGTTCATGTAGATTAAATAAGCAACACATTTACACCATAATAATCAGGTCATTATCAATCTTAATCACACCATCTTGGTTTTATATGCGCGAGGTGCTACGATGCTTTTTTATCCCAAAAAACAATGTGTAATGCGCACGGTGTACTCATCACGTGACAGCCGTTTGTTATTAAAAAAAAAAAAAATACTACAAATTATTTATAGAAACTGTTTTCACTTGCTAACTTCTAAATCTAAACACTAAACAGTTTCAATTGATAGTCTTATTTGTTCAAATACTCAAACCCATTGCTCAACCAATGGTCAGATTTAAAAAACTGAGACCCTTTGCAATCCATGGTTGAATTTGTTCAGATATGGTAAATCATATAAGGTACCGCATCACATGGAATCGTATTGCATTACTGCAACAATGTGTGTCCATCAAACAAATCTCGCATTATGCTCGTCTGATGCTGGCACTTTTAACCCAAGATCACCACCATCATATCGACAAATTAAAACGTATGTATAAACTATAAAGCTTTCTAAACACACAACACAATTTGTCGTTAGGTGGACCAAACAACTTGATAAATGATAACTAAGACTAGGGATGAGCTTGTACCGGACCAAATCATCAAAAATGGGTACCAGTATTTGAATGAAGGTAAAATACCGGAACCAAAAATGCCAAGACATCGGTACGGGAAATTCGGTTACACAATTTCAAAAATTAGCAATCAACCCACAAAGGAAAAAAAGTCTAAAAACCCTAATAATTTAAACCCAATAAAATAAAAATGGACATGAAATTACTACTACTATTCTATTCTATAAACTGCAGAATATTTTATGTCTGGATCTACAAGAAAGAAACCCTAATTAAACATTTGGATGAATAAATTAATGAAACGCACAAAATGTACCCTAATTTAGGAAAGGAAAGATTACAGGCACAAATAGCAGCAAATAGTGAATATATGAAAGGTAAAGATTTAAAAAAATTTACTTACAGATGATGAAGTGAAGAAGAAGAGAAGGAAAGATACTGTCTTGTCTTTTCAGCTGAAACGTTGAGTGTGTTTTTTGTCACTGTTTTGGGGTGTTTATGTTGTTTTTGTCTTTTTTTTTTTTTTAATATATTTGGCTTAGCATGGGCTATAAGGCTACACACTATAGTGTATTAGTGACCTTTTAACCCAACCGGTTGCTAAAAATCACTAAAGACAAAACATATTTAAAATATATAAATGAAAATTTTATTCAGTTGTCACAACCGGTTTGCGCCTGGTTGCAACCGATTGCATATTAAAATGTTATTTTTTCTTCTTATGCATTATTTTTTAGAAAATAAACAATAATTGTAAATCAAATTTATTTAGTAAAATATTGGTTTAGGTTAGGTTGTAAATGTGAATGTGAGTGAAATAATAGATTGGGTTGGGTTGTATAGATTGAAGAGAGAGAAATTAATTTTTTTATGAAAAGTTGGGTTGGTTGGATTGTGATAGTGGATAGTCTAAACACCATGATGGTGGGTTAATGACTTGTTCATTTTTAAAATTGCAATTTTGATTCTAATAGTTTACTAATTATAATGTTGGTACTTAGGTTTAACAAAAGTGCACTCGTGTGATCCCCATGACTAACGACTGTTATCTTTTCTGGTTAAGTCTACCCACGTACTTCCCACGTGAGGGTATTATAGTCTTTTTGTCTTCAATTCTACAAATAACAATTAAAAAAACAAACTCATCTCACCCCTTTCTTCTTCCTCACCTTCTCCCTATGTAACACCGCTTGATTTTATTTCCACATTTACTATATAAAAAAATCACTTTTACTTTTATTGCTTTTCGAATAATTAAAGAATTTCTGAATTCGCCTCTACTGGTTCTCTTTTATCCTATTCATAACACCTCGTTATATTTACCTATTCGTTTAGAGGCGTTAAAATTATTCGAATCATAGAACTCTAATTACAAGCCTATATATGATGAAAAGTATAATACTAATACTAAAACGTTTTGCTTTTATATATATATATATATATATATATAATAAAACAACATAAATTGATTTTTGTTTATCGAAGACAACAATATGCGGCACTAACAATTCTATACAATTTAGTAAAATTTAAAACAACTCAACAATAACCCAAACCAAAACTTATTCCCTGAGCCCAAGTCATGGTCAGCCCAACCAAAATCAAACCCACCCCAAAATTTTAAATAACCAGACCCATCAAGCCCATACCCGGCCCAAACCATTGTTCTGTCTCCCTCGATAGACCTGAAAGTCTGGCGGGTAATCCGGCCAAAATCCGCCTATATTTGGAAGCCCCATAACACACATGTTGACCAATTAAATGAATCCTATGCATCCTTGACTCATGCCGACTTTGTTCACGTGTTAATCTTCTTGTCAACAACATGAATTGCGGCCTAAAATCACGCCAGTTGACCGAACAAAAGTCAACAGACGTGTTTAGTCAACATCGAGTATAAATAGAACCCTCATATCAAACCAGTAGACTCGTGCAAATGCTACGCCACCCTCAATTTCACCTCACAAACCTTCCTTGTCGTGATTCTAAACTCGCCGGAGCCGAGTTATTCCGGCCATTACCTCTCTTCTCCGATTCCTGTAATGAATTGTAAGTCTTTCAACTACATTAGATGCGTGATTGTTTAAGGGTTAAAAGCCCTCTGCTTAATTGAATTATCAAAGCCTGAAACGGGTTCAATTGATCGAGTATTATCTAGGGTTTATTTGGGGAAGAAGGTTCAAAACTTGTATTGTATAAAGGAATTCTTTTTCATATGAAACTCGTTCTTAGGGTCAGACCAGGTGGTGGCTGGCTTGTGATGTAAAACCACAGAACCAGCACTGGCGCGGGTTCAATCCTCACAAACCACCATATTTTTTAAACCCTATTTCTATTAGATTTAAACATGTATTCTAATCATAAACTTTTATTATACATATAAAATACCAAAACTACATTATAAATTCTACAAAATTTATCCTATGTTAGATAAACAATAAACTTTGTTATACAATTTTTAGTTTTTTTAAAAATTATTTATTTAATATATATAATATATATTACAAGTTTATTCATTTATAAGTTAAAAATTCTATAAAAATATCTAAACGATTTTATAAAATTTCACAAAATTATCTTAAACTTATAAATCAATAAATATTCCAAAAATAAATTTTTATTGCAGAAAAACGTTTATTTAATATTTTTAATCAATTTGCTATTTTTAATCATAAATAATTCATAAAAAAAATCCGTTTTCACTATTTTTCTATAAAAATTTTACATAAATTATTTTTGTTCATTTAGAACAGAAATATAAATTTAAATTTGAAACTTTATGAATTTTAATATTTTTAGACATTAATACTATATCTTGACAAATAAACATTAATATACTATATATTCAATAATTAAGAAAATAAATTTATA
This sequence comes from Ambrosia x helenae, assembly GCA_030844895.1. Lineage (NCBI taxonomy): Eukaryota > Viridiplantae > Streptophyta > Magnoliopsida > Asterales > Asteraceae > Ambrosia > Ambrosia x helenae. Next base: position 105,506,088 of record CM061234.1, read on the forward strand.
AAAATTATTTTCATATCTACAACATTATAATACAACCATCCTTAATCAAAATTTGACAAAAAAAGTCTTTTATTTATTTTTCTAATTTCTTTTATTTATTAGATCATTAACAATTTATCAAAAATAACGATTAAACGATTGTCAATCCCTAAATTAGGAATCCTAGAATACTTGTAGACTAGAAACTTAGACTTATTTATTGCCTTAAACATAGGGTAAATACTTGGCAACGCTTGGACCACACCTATTCCATTACAAAGGACTTGAGACTTTGCTAAGGTGAGTTTACATAGCCCCTTTTTCTGCTTACATTTTGGGGTGAAACATGTTTAAACATTTTATACACTATCATTTACTCATTCTTACATTGTTGAAACTTGTTGATTCAATTTGACTGTAACAAAAAGACACAGTACAATCATTAACATTGATCACGCCGCCTGTTTAGATTATAGCGCTATAGGTCTGACAAACCCATCCCCCCGCATAAATTTAGGGATGATCGATAAAAGTTACACTTGTACTAACTTGCGAGTTAGGTCTCAGTCGACACAAGGTTTGATTGTACAAAAGACGCATTGTTACATGTCGGACTCATATTCTTACATTACTCTTATTATACTTCAACTATGATTGCTATACAATCTATTGTTTTCAATTATATGCAAAACCTATGTATTCTCACCAACTATTTATAGTTGCCCCCCCCCCATTTTTCCAACTCAACATGTTTCAGGTTTTATTTGCTATTGGGAGCTGTACAAGTCTTGGATCACATAGGAGCTTTGGACCTAGTTTATGTAAATCAAGTTCATGTATTTATTAAATTGTATGACAAATTGTAAATTGTTTAGTAATATTCAACTTCCATTTAGTACCATGGGCTATTGAACAATCATCCCTACGCGACACGTCGATGTTTCCGCCATCGGTTGGGGTGTTACACCCTAAACCACCAACACCTTTCCATCATCACCACCAATTGCCACCGCCATCTGTGCAAACTACCATATCCTAAACCACCACCATCTTTTTAACCGTCACCACCCACCAGTGTTTCCCCAAACCCACCATCATTTTGTCCCACAACAGCAACATCACCATTATTAACCACCGCAGCAACCTCCAAACCCCATCACAATAACTACTAAAACCTCATTCATGATAAGTTGCACGAGTTTATTACATTTTTAGATTGAGAAGCATTTATAGCTAAGCTTCAAGAAACAGAAGATTGCTTCTCCACTTCATCTTTCACTTATAATATTTTAGTTCTCCTCACTCTACGTCTGACGCCTAGCAAAACAATATCAACAGAACAACGGTACAAGGAGTATTCAGAAAAAGGATCCAATGTTGATCAATTGGTCAACGTTGTTAATTGGTACAAACAAGCTGCAACGTATGGTGATCCTAAGTAGGAACAAATTGACATGAGTTAGATATGATTGAGGGTTTTTAAGCAATAAGAGGTGGGGACGCAGATCGATGGTAGGGGTGAGGGAGATGGTAGTGATGGTGGTGATGCAGATCGATGGTGGGAGTGCAGGCGACGGTCATGTTCCGTGGAGGCTTCATTTGTTTTTTCGATTGACCTCAACCTAAGGCAATGGTAGTGATGCAGATCGATGGTGGGGGTGCGAGCTCTGCAATCACAAACAAGATTGAGGTAGGGATTAAGTTAAACCTGAAGATGGTGGAAGGGTGGGGTGGGGTGGTGTGGGGGTGGATATTATAATTTGTATAATTGAAGGCAAAAAGAGTATAATACCGCCATGTACCCCCACATGGGAAGCACATGAGTAGACTTTACAAGAAAAGATAACAATCGTTAGTCATGGGGATCACACGAGTGCACTTTTGTTAAACTTAAGTACCAACATTGTAATTAGTGAACCACTAGGATCAATATTGCAATTTCTAGAAAGCACAGGGACCAACCATGCGATTCTCTCATTCATTTATGTGTTCTTTGTGATTGAAACTTAAGATTTAAGAATATATGTTTTTGGTTTGGTTTCGAATTTTTAGATGTGTTATGATTGAAAGAATATGTTACTTGAATAGTAATCAAGTTTTATGATTGTTTTAAGTAGGTTACTGGCAAAAAAGTTTTGTTTTATAAGGTCATGAATGTTTATTTGGTGTTTTAATCCAATATATTTTACCTGAATAGTAGATCATCAATCTTACATGACATTTATTTAGTTTAGAGAAAAATGCATGAATGGTCCCTGGGTTTTTGCAAAATAACACAAATAGTCCCTAGGATTTTGAAATTACACTGTTGTTCCTTATGGTTTCATTTTTGTTTCTCGGATAGTCCTTACCATGGATGGACGTTAAATTCAGACGTTAAGTCTGGTCACGTGCTGAGCATGTGAGGGCAATTTCATCCATTTCCCTTTGCCTACTCATTTAAAAGTTGTCACTTCTTTCTTTCTCCTCTATCAGTTTCCCATTCCACTCTCTGGTCTATTCATCTTCTAAAAAAACCCAAATCGATCAAACCCTAATCCCAAAAGCTAATGGAAGACAACGATCCTCAGAATCCAAAATTGCATAACTGTTGGGAAATAAGGAAGCCTGGATACTCCAAGCCCTTCGTTGCAAATAATGTTTATCGTAAGAATCTTCACAAACCCTAACTTGATTTCGTAATGTTTTAAAAACCCTAACTTGATTTCGTTATAGATACTAAAAACATGTTTTTTTTCAAAATGTAACAGGTGGTTATGAAACCTTGTTCACCTTAAAAGTTTATGTTGGTGGTGCATTTACAAACCCACCACGAAGAATGTATGTCAATGAAAGGTATTCTTATGACTACTGCAATATATATGAGTTTTCTGTTCACGAGTTAAAGCTTGATACCCCAAATGTTGAAATTTACTACCATTTCAAATCCCTGGGCAAGATTTAGACATTGATTTACAACCTTTAGGCAATGATGGCGATGTTCTGGTGTTTGCCAATTATGTTGCACAGAACAAGGTTATAAACTTGTTTATAGGACATGGTTTTACTAGACTGAAAGATTACTTTAGCCCTCCAAAATCAAAAAATGTGGTTATATAAGAATTAGAAGATGATGCACCTGTAAGTAAGGTAGAAAAACCAAGGAAAAAGTTGAGGTATCCAAAAAATTGTACCTTGATTGGAACAAACCTGATAGTGAAGGAAGTGTACACAGTGAGGCATCTAGGAAAGCAACTGAGGTTAATGATGGTAATGTACAGGTTAGAGAAAATGTACTGGAGGAAATTGACAATACAAACCAAGTAGTGAAACATAGTGAGGTAGATGTTATAAATGAGGTTGATGTGGCTGTAGAAGGTGCTAATCCTACTGAGGTAGATGTTAATGAGGTTGCACAAACTAATGTTCATGTTAATGAGGTTGCACAAGATCCACTATTCACCGAAGGATTTTCATATGATTTTGGTAATGCTGACTTCTCTAATGATTTTCCTGTGTCACCTGGTCATGATGTTGAAAATGATGGAGAGTTTGAATGTGAGCATGAGGGAGATTGTGAGGATGAGTTTGAAGGTGAGGATGAGAGATCATTAGAAGATGATGATGACTCAGATGACAATGACTTTCGAGCAAACCTGGACAACATGATGGAAGATGATGCTGTTGACATGAGGGATTACAGGGACCATGTTGACCGCGGTAAGGAATTTGTTGGAGGGTTCAATGAGTCTGTATGCAACAGTGAAGGGGATGATAGTGATGACCCTCTAGCTGATGAAGATGTAAACTATGACTCTTAAGACAGTTTGACTGAAGACTCAGATGGGTTACAGAGCATAAGGAGTAAGAAAAGTGAAAGATCTTAGAAGAAAAAAAAACAAGTGAAAATACAGCATTAAAGGTGACTTTTTATCTAGGGAAGATGTTTGGTACTGCTGAAGAAGCCAAAGAATGTATCAACAAACATGTAATTGAAACAAGGAGAGCTCCATCTTATATTAGAAATGACAAAGTAAGAATTAGGGTTCTGTGTGAAGGAAGTGTCCCTATATATACAAGTAGGCCTGTCACTGGGCCTGGGCATGAGAAAGATAATGGGCTGAAAATGCAGGCAGTTGGATCCAGGTAGTTGGTTGTTGTAAAATGATAGTGTTTAATTGTTGTCATTTGATTAAGGGGAATTGGATTTTAATAACCCAAACTATTCGAAATTGGCCACTGACACCCTCAACTAAAAAAGTGGCCATATATAACCTAAACTATTGACTTATTGGAATCTAGCACCCAACTAACTGACGTCGTTAGTTGGGTTGTTGACATGGCACAAGTTGCTGATGTGGCACGAGTTGCTGATGTGGCACAAGTTGTTGATGTGGCATGCTGATGTGTGCACATGTGGATTGACATGTCAGCATGCCACGTCAGCAAATCTTGCCACGTCAGCGAACCCACTAATGGTGTTAGTGATTTAACCGTTAATGGTGTTAGATTCCAATTAGTCAATAGTTCAGGTTATATATGGCCAATTTTTCAGTTGGGGGTGCCAGTGGCCAATTTCAAATAGTTCAGGTTATTAAAATCTAATTCCCCTTTGATTAAACAAGGAATTATTCCAAGTTTCCAACCATTGCACAAGTCTGGTCAGCAGCTTAGCATAGATTTTTCCTGAGGCACATACACCAGAACATGAAACTAAAGTGGAGAGGAAAAGCTTTCAAGGACTGTCTTTGGGATGCTGCATGTTCAACAACAGTTCCAGAGTTTCATCTAAATATGAATGAGCTGAAATACAACCCTGAAGCTTATAAATGGTTGGCAAGCATTCCCCCCATTCACTAGCAAAATCTCACTTAACAGGTATGATTTAAGTAACACGATAAGAAGCTTGCATGTATACTTATACTTTTATAACTCACAGGTAGGGCCAACACAGATGTTTTGTTGAACAATATGTGTGAAGTTTTTAATGCAAAAACAGTGGATGGGAGAGACACGCCTATTATTTCTGCTATGGAGTATGTGAAGGAGTATTTGATGCAGATGATTGTTAATGTAATCCACAAAATAAGGAAGTCTAATGGTCCTCTTACCCCTAAGGCCACAGAAAAGCTAACTGAGATCAAAGAACAACGTGTCAATTACACAGTTAAGTGGTGTGGTGGGACTAAGTACCAGGAAAGTGGGAAGATAAATTCAAGACATTCTCAGTATGTGGTAGATGTTGTGGACATGGTTTGTAGTTGTAGGGAATGGGAAGTTTCAGGACTCCCATGCAGGCATGCTGTTGCAGTTAACTGGGACATGGAACTTAATGGCCAAGAGGTTGGGCCTCTAGAATCATGGGTGAAAGACTGCTACTTATTGGACAATTGGAAGAGGGTATATTCCCAAAACATTGGTCCCATTAATGGCAAAGATTTATGGCCAAAATCTGATGTTTCCACAACCTTGACCCCACCCTTGCACCACAAACCAATTGGCAGGCCTAAGAAGAAAAGGAGAAAGGTGAGGTATAGCTGCAAGATGAGATTGAAAGAGCTACACGGAGTTCATCAAGAAAGAAAAAGAAGAATGTTGCGGCTGCTGCTACTGTGGAGTTGGGGAAGGTTGGGAATTGACAAGGAGGTGGAAATCTGTCACATGCAAGAAATGTCGAGGAAAGAGACAATTCAAGAGGCTGTGATAAAGCAAACAAAAGGAAACAAGCAAATAAAGGAAAGAAATGAAGTCATTCAGCCTAGTCCAAGTGTTTTAAGTTGTTTTGTAGTCCTAGTCTTTTGATGGTTTTTATGGTTGTCTTTTGGATAAACTTGTTTTATGGTTGTCTTTTGGATAAACTTGTTTTGTGGTCCTAGTCTTTTGCAGTTTATGGGTTATCTTATGGTGGTCTTTTGTTGAATGCTTGGTATGTAACTTGATGATGGTTGTTATGGTTGTTTAATGACTTTTATGTATGATGTTATGGCTATGCATGTTATGGTTGTTGTGGTCTTTTGCACAATTTTGCACATTTGCATAGAGCTGCACAGTTTGTACATTTGCACATTTGAGTATTCAACCAAATGAGTTGTATGAACCTAGATTCAACCAAATGAGTTGTATAAATCTAGATTTAACCAAAACGCATTTCATTGCACATAAAAAAGATACATTTATCTAGGTTCAACCATTACATCAACATATTCAACCAGCCAATACTACCAACCCTAAAATAACCATTAACACAATGATGATCTTGTTCTTCATCTGGTTTTTCTCTTCCAACCGCACAACCTCAAGCTCAAGTAGGTTTCTGTTTCTTAGAAGGCCATGTATGATTGACACTGATCGCCTGCACATTAGGGGATCCACCCAACCTATGAATCGTCTGCACCCTTGGTTCTGTAACAAGGAACATATTTTTTAGGGCTATGAAAGACAAAAAAAATGTTATCAATACTATTACCATGTTAGGACACGAGTAGGAACAACGACCAGGGTTTAGATCGGTCCAGATGTGAGTATCATTACTTCTAGTCCACAATTGCAGAGCACCATTGTTGATTGATGAAGAATAACACGAGGGAGAGAGATAATGTACTAGAGGAAGAAGACGAATGGGAGAGATGATGTGTGTTTGGGGAACTTAAATGAGTAGTGTAACAACCGGCAAAAATAAGGTAATTCCGTACAAATTAATTAATATATGATTAACGTAATTAAATGCAATTATGTGTGATTTAATTATCAAGGCCTTAGGGGATAGCAATTTCCAAATAGTGCATAGGAATGCATACGTTTAATGGTAAAGCATGATTGGATCATGTGCGAATAAGCTATCCGGTATGGACGTTGGCAATTACCCGGTAATAATTAAATAAACGAAACGGATCCCGGACACCCAGGATATAAAATAAAGGGTATTTTCATAAGATATAATGAGTTTTGGAACTCCAAAACCATAAATGAAAACGTCTTGTACAAATCTCCCGGTAACGAATAAAATGCGCGTACCGCACCCGATACGCGTATAACTCATAATTTCACCCGGCAAAGGCCTAAATAACCAATCAACGCTTAAATTAGACTATATTTAAGGGTTATTAAAGGTATTTTTAATGTCCGGATAACGCGTGATTAAAACCCGAAAAATACCCGAACGACACCCGAACGACGAGGGATTAAACATAACAAATATTGGGTAAATATTTGAAGTTGTGGACCCCACCTAGACCCACTAAGGGGCCGGCCTAAAGGCCTTGAGATGATATTATTATTAAGTTATCTCTTAGCTAAATATACTTAAGGTTTAAAAGCATGCATGGAAGATAAAAGTTGTAAGAAAACATGTAAGTACAAAAGCATGCAATTTTTGTCCCCCCCCCCCTTGGTAATTTTCGGCCATAGGCCACAAGAATCCAAGACAAGACTCAACTAATGGTACACTAAGCATGCACACATGCTTGTATAAGGTCTAGTATAAGATTAAGTATGATTACCCAAGATTTTGGAAAGATTACAACTCCTCCCTTGTCCCTTCAAGAACCCCACGGCCACCACCCCTTTTCCATATCCATCCAAGATCATTTTAGGTACTTCATAAATCTCTTGAAGCTTTGGTAATAATTACAAGGATCCATGAGAAGATTATAAGAGATTGCAAGATATTAGTGAGATTTGCAAGCAAAATCCTACATCTCTATACATACATACGGCTATATACATACACACACACTTCATATCCTTCCAAGATTCCCAAGTACACATACAATCCTTCATAAGATTACTTAAATCTTTGGAAGATTACATGTGATAATTATATATAAACAAGTGTTAGAGAGTTGGATATCAAAGCAAAACACTCCTCTTTTCTCCTTCTTGTGGCCGTAGGTATTCACACACACACACACACATCCTCCTTTCAAGTTTTTACATCTTCAAATCACTTAAAACAATCCATCATCCAAACCCCCATTGTGTGTTTCAAGAGCTTGGAGCTAAACCACTTGGAAGAACACACTAAACCCCTCTCAAATCCAAGGTGTTTGTCTTCCCTAGCCTTGTGCTAGTAGTAAGCATTCTTAATCTTGTTTTTGATTATTAATATTCATGTATGTGTTCCTAGTAGCAAGTTGTACATGAAGGGTTTAAAAAGAGGTTTGAACATAATCTTTAATAGGTTTTACATGTGTAAAATGGAAGATTAAAGATATGAAAATAAATCATGGATTTGATGATGATGGAGATATAATCTTAAAAATATGTAAAGTTTACATTTAAAGCTAAGTAGGATGATGTTTTGGTTAAGATTATGGAATGAACTTGAATATGTTAAAAGTAACTTTAAATCATCTTATTATGATCATTCATGTTATAATATGTGGTAAAACATGTTAGAAGTTCATAAATAAAGAAGATGGAAAATTAAAGTTAGCTCACTTAGGTGAATGAAATTTGGCTATGTTAAAGAAATACATAAAACACACATATAATTAGTCCTCCATATGGAATACAAGACTAACAAGAGTGTTTTGATACAAAAATAACTTACCAATAAAAAGTTGAATCTTCAAAGTCTACTATTTTGAGTGAAAAATGTTAACTTTGAAAGTTAGAATGGAAAAATGCAACTATTGTAAGTTAAGGGACTAAAATTGCAACTTTGAAAGTTAGAGGACTAAAATGGATATTTTAGAAACTATTAGCCCAAAAATACAAGTATGGAAAGTTTGGTGTCAAAAATGTAAGTAATAAAGTCTAAGGATGATTTTTGTAAATACTAGTAGAAATACTTGGGTATTTTGTATAAAAGTGTATTTTTGAAAGTTATAAAAATATAAAGGGTTTTAACATATGGATTTTTATAAAATAGAGATTTTATAAAAATATTAAACAAACTTGGGAAACTTATACAAAAATGAATACTTTTATATAAATGGGAATATAAAAGTGTTGGAAACATTTTTGTAGTTAAGTTAACAAGTTGGATTAAAAATACATAAGTATTTTAAATCATCCAAGTAACATGTGAAAATAGGAAGAAATATGGATAATATTTCTATAAAATACATGTTGGGAAAAACTTGGAAAAATTAACTAATCAAGTTAAGATATCGAACTAAGACGCGTTAACGAACCGTACACGGACAAATCATGAGAAAAATGCCATTGCGGCAAGATAAGAAAAATATATATTTTAAGAAGTAAAATATATATACATTGGGTGAAAACTAATAAACACTTTCCTAAGTGTTAAGAGAATTATTCGTGGGAGAAACACATGACATAAACAAATAAGACGTTAAACAAACGTATATAATTAACGAGAAAAATTACACATTTATATATGTACGCTCGTCTCGGCAAAATTCTAGTATATCTACTTAATGGGAAAGTAGATATGTGGGAAGGAAAGCCGCGACGAGAAGACAAAGATATATATATGTGTATGCCGTACCAACGAAATCCTAGTATATTTATTTGAATGGGAAAATAAATATACGGTATGGTGAGTTGAAATGGGACGTTAAGAATATACAATCGAACGACAAGATCTTAGTATATTTGTTTAAATGGGAAAACAAATGTGCGGCAAAGTGAGTCGGGTCGAGGGTTGAAATATATATTATATCGAGCGATGCGACCTTAAGTATAATTATTTAAATGGGAAAATAATTATATGTTAAGTGAAGTCGAGTCGATGATAATAAGATACAAGTTATGGAAATATTAACAAGAGTAATATATAACTTGTAGTACAAAGGGTAATGTAACGCCAACAAAACCTAGGATACGCACATAATTAAACGGGATTTGGAACAACTTGTGGTCGGGAGTTGGGTGTACAACTTGCCAAGGCACATGCACTATAGGAATAGTGACTTATACGTCTAGGACGTTTGTAGGTGCGAGACCACCCACTTGCTATCTACCTTTTGAGCCAGACGCAGTTTCAGGTGAGTTTCACGGCCCCATTTTAAACTATTTTTACGTTTTCCGGGGGAAAGATATGTTAGGGAAAATGTTTGACGGATTTATTACTTGAGGTGTGACCGCCACTCGGGGTTGAGTCCTCGCCTCTATAATCATTTATTCAGGGAAATGAAACCGGTGGAATATTGAATAGTACTATTGGTGCCTGACAAGGCCCACCCCTAATCGATAGCGTCGATTATGCATTAGGTTATGCCTGGGGTGCATATATTCTGAACTTAAGTCGTGGGAAACCGAGTAACGACTTGGAGCGGGGCATATTTATTTATACGTCTTGGTTTGATTATAGTCTCAAGTAGAGTTATAGGAATTTGCAACTCCTATACATTGTCATAACATGGTATTTCCCAAGTAATCAAGTTTTGGAAACTAAAAACCTGTGAACTCACCAATATATTTTATATTGACAAAACTTTTAAACATATCTTTCAGGTAACTAGATGAAGAAGGATCAGGCGAGCTGGGTCGGAGAATCTCCCAATGCGGCGTTATACATTTTGCAGGGTTTCACCTTTATTTCCAAAGCTTGGGATATATTTGAGAAACCTTGATGTTACTTTAAAAACAATTTACTTTTGTGTAATGTTTGGAACAAGTAATGACGCCTTAATAAATGACCCATTTTCTTAAATTACTTATGTTTAGCAATAACCTTGACTTTATGCTTTTGAACCGTCGCGCCACGTGTTTCCGCCGTTGTCGTGGTGTGACAGATCGTGGTATCAGAGCCAAGGTTATAGCGAACTAGAGTATTTTCTTTAAAAACTAGACTATAACCGGATTTGGTTCAAATAATAAAGTTTTCAAAAAGAAAATATATAAAGGTGTTAAATAAAAGTAATTTTCAAGAAGCATTGGGCATGAGGAGATTCCGACCAAGCCAGCCATGGGTATTGTTATGCTTTAACGTGAGATTAGAAGTTAGGAAGGTTACTATAGAGTACGCCATAACTGTCTAATTTAAATAATTCATATATATTAGTACGGTTCTTTTGCCAGGAATGTCGAACGTAGGAAGTATCGCGCCGAGCTACGACAGTAGCTTGCAGATCATCCCAGCACCACCACCAGAGCCAACAGAGTTGGTAGTGCTCTCCTCGGGAGATGAGGACGTAGAGATGGGCGTCGCCGCCGACGGAGCAGGCGACGATAGCTCAGATGAGTCAGACCCCAGCGAGGACCCCTACTGGGCACCGGCCGTGATTGACGCGCCACTGCCCATTGTACCGGCCGCACCTTTGGCCGTACACCCCATTCGAGCCATCAGGGACTTCCCTGAAGGCTGTGCCGGTCCGTCGCGACCAAACCCAGCCCAGTCGGATGCGGCAGAGTCTCCATTCCGCCGACAGGCTCACGCCGAGCACGAGCCAGCACCGGCACCCCACATCCACGTACCTGCAGGCATGAGACTCCTGCCTATCGCCCGTGGGAGGAACGGGTGGATATCCGATGACTCCGATGACGAGTCTGTAGGTTCGGTGGAGCACATGTTGGTGCCCGAGATTCCGGCTGATCAGGAGGAGCCAGTGGCTCCAATGCTAGAGGACGCCCCAGCCGACCCCGTAGCCCCACCAGCACCACTCGAGCCCATACCTCAGGAGGAGCCAGCCCCAGCTGCACTTGTACATGAGGGTAGCCCCGCCCGTAGCTCTGAGCTACATAGGGCAGGCATGGAGGCATTCGCCACGGCGAGCCCTCCCACACCCCCTGTAGTGGCGTCCACCCCAGAGTGGGCCACTATCTCTGAGCCTCTCTTGACCCCTTTAGCCGAGCCTGTGCCACCACACACCATAGCCACGACACTGCCGATACCCACCTTACCCGGCATGACACCTACACCGTACCCTTTGGGTGCGGGAGATCCTTACGTGAGACCTCCACTCTTTACACCCGTACCACAGGGCTTTGCCCCGATGTTCTTCCACGCACCAGACCCTTTTGGCCCATTCCCGCCAGTTCACCCTGATACACCCGGACCGTCCCACCTTCACAGGATGACACCCCTCTCTGGACCCGCCTGGACCTCAACCATCACTTTAGAGCAGGACTTTCAGACTCTAGTCAACACGGTGCAGCGCACCGTGAATCAGGTTGAGCAGCAGACGAGATTGATGTGGGCGAGGATGATTGACGCTCGTGATGCCTTAGCACATTACGCAGAGGAGCTATTGCGCATGGATGCGCAATGCGGGATTACTGGGGATGCACACTGGGCGCATCGACAGTTTTTGTACGAGCGCATCATGGAGATCAGCATGACGATTAGCATGCATGCGCCTCAGTACCAGTTTCCTCCGCCACCGCCACAGTAGGGACTCGTTGGGACTTATGGAAGAGTATTTGAAGATAGCCGTAGTAGTAGTAGTAGTTGTATGATAGCACTACGTGGGTTATGACACCCACTTGTATTTTGCCTAGCCGAGCGGGTTGTGCCGGCATATAACAATATATTTCTGATGTATTTCAAATGAATGATGTAAGAGGAAGAAATCCTCAATTTTGTTGTATCAAACAAATCAGTGTAATCATTATGTTGAAATTTATGAAAGACTTGTTATGGTAAAATTGTGTTATGACTTCTACAGTTATTATTATTTATTCTGTATGGTGTGCTTGCATGTTGTGTGATGACTTTGTATTGATTATTGTGTTCATACTTTGGTTTATTATTTATGCTTTGTATTGTATAAATGTTTGCCAAGTTAACCTTTGATAATTATTATTGAAGAGAAATGGCACCGGCCACTAGAAGCAATAGCGGAGCAGACGGACTGCCCGCAACACCGGCCGAGCTCGAAACCATGATATCTGAACGCATAGCTCGCGCCATCGCTGAACATGAAGCCGCACGCTCTGAACACTCCCATGACAGGACAGGGAGCGAGCGACGAGAGACCTCCCCCATTGGTAAGAGGTTTAAGAATAAATGAAAAAGTGATGGGAGGATATTTCAAAAACTCCTATCCCATAATAACATACTACATTACTATTACAGGGACAGCCTCGGGAGAGCGCGGCTGCACTTTCAAGGCTTTCTTGGACTGCAAGCCAATAAACTTCAGCGGCACTGAGGGTTCCATAGGCCTGGTCAAATGGTTTGAAAAGACCGAGGCAGTTATCCGCATCAGCGGGTGTACCCCTCGACAGTCTGTCATGTACTCCACCAACCTGTTCCTAGATCAGGCACTAACTTGGTGGAATGGCCAAGTACAGTCTCTAGGAGATGATGTTGCATACTCTCTATCATGGGCGGCACTGAAGGAACTTATGACTGCCGAATACCGCCCGGCAAGCGAAGTACAGAAGTTGGAAACCGAGTTCTGGAACCTCACCATGGTAGGAGCAGACGTTACTGGGTATACGTCTAGATTTCATGATCTCGCTCGACTGGTACCTCGTCTGGTTACACCGAAAAGAACAAGGTGGAACGTTACTTATTCGGGTTAGCACCACAGATTCGCAGCATGGTCACCTCTTCCAAGCCCACGACCATGCGCGAGGCGATTGATCTGGCACTAAGCCTCACTGAAGATGCTATCCGCATGGGTACCCTAATCCGCCAAGTTTCAGGATTAAAAATCTCCGAGGCAAGCAGTGTTGAGGCCAAGAATCAGGGATCAAATTCAGCTGTTGTGACTAATGATCAGGGTAACAAGCCGAGGTTTGGGAAAAGAAAAAGGGATGAAGGAAAAAGGGACCGAGCGTCGGGTAGCTCGAACAAGAAGGGAAAGGGATACGTCGCCACGGGACGTGGTAACGGTAACAAGCAGGGAAATCAGGGGAGAAACAACGGGTTAACTTGTGGGAAGTGCCACCGCACCGGGCACAAGACTGAAGAGTGCCGATCTGGAGCACCGAAAAATGGAGGGGCTAGACCATGCTTCGCATGCGGGTCGTTGGATCATTGGAAGAAAGATTGCCCCAAGATCAACAACCAGGCCCGCGGCCGGGCATTTGTGATTGGAGCCGGTGATGCACGGCAAGACCCCAATGTGGTCACTGGTACGTTTCCTCTAAATGGTCATTATGCCTCTGTATTATTTGATACCGGTGCTGACTTTAGCTTCGTATCCATTGAGTTTAAAAGACTACTTGGTTTAAAAACTAGCAAACTAGATACACCCTACTCTATAGAACTGGCTAATGGTAAAACTATTGAAACGAGAGAGGTAGCAAAAGATTGTAAATTAGAACTCTGTGGGCACGAGTTTGGGATTGATCTATTGCCGGTCGTATTGGGAAGTTTTGACATCGTTGTTGGCATGGACTGGTTGTCCGCGCACCGTGCCATTGTGGTTTGCAACGATAAAGTTATTCAAGTTCCCCTCGCAAGCGGTGAAACTCTCTCAATTCAAGGGGAAAGACACGGGACGCCACTAAGGATTATTTCGAGCATGAAGGCTCGTAAGTGTCTGAGAAAAGGGCTTGTCGCATTCTTGGCACACGTAGTGGACAAGAAGGCCGACGAGCGGAAGTTGGAAGACATTCCGGTCGCCAGAGATTTTCCGGATGTATTTCCAGAAGATTTGCCGGGGTTGCCGCCACCTCGACAAGTCGAGTTCCGCATCGATCTCGTTCCCGGAGCAGCTCCTGTGGCACGATCGCCATACCGCCTAGCTCCATCAGAGATGCAGGAACTGTCCAGCCAGCTACAAGAATTATTGGACAAAGGTTTTATAAGACCGAGTTTCTCACCTTGGGGAGCTCCCGTCTTATTTGTGAAGAAGAAGGATGGCACATTTCGCATGTGCATCGACTATCGAGAGCTGAACAAGCTAACCATCAAGAATCGCTATCCTCTCCCCAGGATCGACGATTTATTTGATCAGCTCCAAGGTTCCAGCTATTACTCCAAGATCGATTTGAGGTCAGGCTATCACTAGTTGCGTATACAAGAAGAAGATGTACCAAAAACGGCCTTCAGAACCCGGTATGGACATTATGAATTTTTGGTGATGCCGTTCGGCTTGACCAACGCACCAGCGGTTTTCATGGACCTAATGAACCGCGTGTGTAAGCCATACCTGGACAAATTCGTCATAGTCTTCATTGACGATATTCTGATCTATTCACGCACGAAAGAAGACCACGAGAATCACCTTCGGTTAATTCTTGAAGTATTACGCAAAGAGAAGCTCTATGCTAAATTCTCGAAATGTGACTTTTGGATTCGGGAAGTTCACTTTTTAGGCCACGTGGTAAACGAGAAGGGCATACACGTTGATCCCGCCAAGATCGAGGCAATTAAAAATTGGGAAGCCCCTCGAACTCCCACCGAAGTACGACAATTTCTAGGCCTTGCGGGTTATTACAGAAGGTTCATCGAGAACTTTTCGAAGATAGCACAAGCTTTAACCATGCTAACCCAAAAGGATAAGAAATTTGAGTGGACGGAAAAGCAAGAGGCAGCATTCCAATTGTTAAAAGACAAGTTATGTGGCGCTCCGATACTGTCACTTCCAGACGGTACGGAAGATTTTGTAGTTTACTGTGATGCCTCGCATCAAGGTTTGGGTTGTGTATTGATGCAGCGAGAAAAAGTAATAGCATATGCTTCCAGGCAACTGAAAACCCATGAGAAGAACTACACTACACACGATTTGGAATTAGGTGCAGTGGTGTTCGCTCTCAAGATATGGAGGCACTATTTGTACGGAACTAAGTGTACGATTTTCACTGATCATAAGAGTTTGCAGCACATCTTTGATCAGAAGGACTTAAACATGCGACAACGGCGATGGGTGGAATTATTAAACGATTACGATTGTGAAATTAAGTACCATCCCGGTAAGGCGAACGTCGTAGCCGACGCCTTGAGTCGCAAGGAACGGGTTAAACCATTGCGTGTCCGAGCTTTGGGCCTGACTATCCACACGAATATGACTGAACGAATTCGTGAAGCTCAAGTTAACGCCCTTAAACCCGAGAATGTCAAAGGTGAAAGGTTACGAAAGATGGTTGATTCACTGGAACCAAAAGCGGACCAAACACTGTATTTCATGAATAGAATTTGGGTCCCAGTATATGGTGGATTGCGTGAGCTAGTATTGGCCGAAGCTCACAGTTCTAGATATTCGGTTCACCCGGGTGCAGACAAGATGTTCCACGATTTGAAGGAACTTTATTGGTGGCCGAACTTCAAAAGGGATATAGCAGCCTATGTTGCGCGATGTTTGACTTGCGCAAAGGTCAAGGCTGAGCACCAGAGACCTTCCGGTTTGCTCCAGCAACCGGAAATACCGGAATGGAAATGGGAACGAATCACCATGGACTTCATTACCAAGTTACCTAAGACGACAAGTGGCCACGACACGATCTGGGTAATCGTTGATCGATTGACGAAATCTGCACACTTCCTTCCGATTCGCGAAACGGACAAGTTGGAGAAACTGACCCGTTTGTACATTAAGGAAGTGGTATCTAAACACGGTGTACCTGTATCTATCATCTCCGATCGGGATAGTCGCTTCACTTCCAGATTTTGGGAAAGTTTAAATGAAGCCCTCGGTACTCGCCTCGACATGAGCACCGCATATCACCCCCAAACGGATGGCCAAAGTGAACGAACCATCCAGACCTTGGAGGATATGTTAAGGGCATGCGCGATTGATTTCGGAGGTAATTGGGATACGCACTTGCCATTGGTAGAATTTTCTTACAACAACAGTTATCATACGAGCATTCAAGCCGCACCGTTTGAAGCTCTATATGGACGCAAGTGTCGATCGCCATTATGTTGGGCGGAAGTTGGAGAAAAGCAACTCACCGGGCCCGAAATTGTTCAAGAGACCACGGATAAGGTCTTTTTGATAAAGGAACGCCTCAAAGCGGCCCGGGACCGCCAGAAAAGCTATGCTGATATGAGGCGAAAGCCTTTAGAGTTTCAAGTCGGAGACAGGGTCCTACTGAAAGTGTCACCTTGGAAAGGTGTCGCGCGCTTTGGGAAGCGCGGAAAACTGAACCCGCGATATATTGGACCGTTCGAAGTCGTGTCCAGGGTAGGCACAGTGGCATACAAGCTCAAGTTGCCTCAAGAGCTTAGTGGAATACACGACACGTTTCATGTGTCGAATTTGAAAAAGTGC
Source organism: Ambrosia x helenae (assembly GCA_030844895.1). Lineage (NCBI taxonomy): Eukaryota > Viridiplantae > Streptophyta > Magnoliopsida > Asterales > Asteraceae > Ambrosia > Ambrosia x helenae. The sequence continues at coordinate 105,523,124 of CM061234.1, forward strand.
CTATCCGACGAAACTCTCATTATTCCAGCTGACGAAATCCAGATTAACGACAAGTTACATTTTGTGGAAGAACCAATCGAGGTAACTGATTGGAAGGTCCAAAAACTAAGGCGCAGCAAGATCAGATTGGTCAAAGTGCGCTGGAATGCCAAGCGTGGACCGGAGTTCATGTGGGAAAGGCTGGACCGGATGAAGCAAAAATACCCCGCCCTATTCGAGAAGACACCTGTACCGGAGAACTCGAAGTGAATTCCGGGACGGAATTCTCTTAACGGGGGGAGAATGTAACAACCGGCAAAAATAAGGTAATTCCGTACAAATTAATTAATATATGATTAACGTAATTAAATGCAATTATGTGTGATTTAATTATCAAGGCCTTAGGGATAGCAATTTCCAAATAGTGCATAGGAATGCATACGTTTAATGGTAAAGCATGATTGGATCATGTGCGAATAAGCTATCCGGTATGGACGTTGGCAATTACCCGGTAATAATTAAATAAACGAAACGGATCCCGGACACCCAGGATATAAAATAAAGGGTATTTTCATAAGATATAATGAGTTTTGGAACTCCAAAACCATAAATGAAAACGTCTTGTACAAATCTCCCGGTAACGAATAAAATGCGCGTACCGCACCCGATACGCGTATAACTCATAATTTCACCCGGCAAAGGCCTAAATAACCAATCAACGCTTAAATTAGACTATATTTAAGGGTTATTAAAGGTATTTTTAATGTCCGGATAACGCGTGATTAAAACCCGAAAAATACCCGAACGACACCCGAACGACGAGGGATTAAACATAACAAATATTGGGTAAATATTTGAAGTTGTGGACCCCACCTAGACCCACTAAGGGGCCGGCCTAAAGGCCTTGAGATGATATTATTATTAAGTTATCTCTTAGCTAAATATACTTAAGGTTTAAAAGCATGCATGGAAGATAAAAGTTGTAAGAAAACATGTAAGTACAAAAGCATGCAATTTTTGTCCCCCCCCCCCCCTTGGTAATTTTCGGCCATAGGCCACAAGAATCCAAGACAAGACTCAACTAATGGTACACTAAGCATGCACACATGCTTGTATAAGGTCTAGTATAAGATTAAGTATGATTACCCAAGATTTTGGAAAGATTACAACTCCTCCCTTGTCCCTTCAAGAACCCCACGGCCACCACCCCTTTTCCATATCCATCCAAGATCATTTTAGGTACTTCATAAATCTCTTGAAGCTTTGGTAATAATTACAAGGATCCATGAGAAGATTATAAGAGATTGCAAGATATTAGTGAGATTTGCAAGCAAAATCCTACATCTCTATACATACATACGGCTATATACATACACACACACTTCATATCCTTCCAAGATTCCCAAGTACACATACAATCCTTCATAAGATTACTTAAATCTTTGGAAGATTACATGTGATAATTATATATAAACAAGTGTTAGAGAGTTGGATATCAAAGCAAAACACTCCTCTTTTCTCCTTCTTGTGGCCGTAGGTATTCACACACACACACACATCCTCCTTTCAAGTTTTTACATCTTCAAATCACTTAAAACAATCCATCATCCAAACCCCCATTGTGTGTTTCAAGATCTTGGAGCTAAACCACTTGGAAGAACACACTAAACCCCTCTCAAATCCAAGGTGTTTGTCTTCCCTAGCCTTGTGCTAGTAGTAAGCATTCTTAATCTTGTTTTTGATTATTAATATTCATGTATGTGTTCCTAGTAGCAAGTTGTACATGAAGGGTTTAAAAAGAGGTTTGAACATAATCTTTAATAGGTTTTACATGTGTAAAATGGAAGATTAAAGATATGAAAATAAATCATGGATTTGATGATGATGGAGATATAATCTTAAAAATATGTAAAGTTTACATTTAAAGCTAAGTAGGATGATGTTTTGGTTAAGATTATGGAATGAACTTGAATATGTTAAAAGTAACTTTAAATCATCTTATTATGATCATTCATGTTATAATATGTGGTAAAACATGTTAGAAGTTCATAAATAAAGAAGATGGAAAATTAAAGTTAGCTCACTTAGGTGAATGAAATTTGGCTATGTTAAAGAAATACATAAAACACACATATAATTAGTCCTCCATATGGAATACAAGACTAACAAGAGTGTTTTGATACAAAAATAACTTACCAATAAAAAGTTGAATCTTCAAAGTCTACTATTTTGAGTGAAAAATGTTAACTTTGAAAGTTAGAATGGAAAAATGCAACTATTGTAAGTTAAGGGACTAAAATTGCAACTTTGAAAGTTAGAGGACTAAAATGGATATTTTAGAAACTATTAGCCCAAAAATACAAGTATGGAAAGTTTGGTGTCAAAAATGTAAGTAATAAAGTCTAAGGATGATTTTTGTAAATACTAGTAGAAATACTTGGGTATTTTGTATAAAAGTGTATTTTTGAAAGTTATAAAAATATAAAGGGTTTTAACATATGGATTTTTATAAAATAGAGATTTTATAAAAATATTAAACAAACTTGGGAAACTTATACAAAAATGAATACTTTTATATAAATGGGAATATAAAAGTGTTGGAAACATTTTTGTAGTTAAGTTAACAAGTTGGATTAAAAATACATAAGTATTTTAAATCATCCAAGTAACATGTGAAAATAGGAAGAAATATGGATAATATTTCTATAAAATACATGTTGGGAAAAACTTGGAAAAATTAACTAATCAAGTTAAGATATCGAACTAAGACGCATTAACGAACCGTACACGGACAAATCATGAGAAAAATGCCATTGCGGCAAGATAAGAAAAATATATATTTTAAGAAGTAAAATATATATACATTGGGTGAAAACTAATAAACACTTTCCTAAGTGTTAAGAGAATTATTCGTGGGAGAAACACATGACATAAACAAATAAGACGTTAAACAAACGTATATAATTAACGAGAAAAATTACACATTTATATATGTACGCTCGTCTCGGCAAAATTCTAGTATATCTACTTAATGGGAAAGTAGATATGTGGGAAGGAAAGCCGCGACGAGAAGACAAAGATATATATATGTGTATGCCGTACCAACGAAATCCTAGTATATTTATTTGAATGGGAAAATAAATATACGGTATGGTGAGTTGAAATGGGACGTTAAGAATATACAATCGAACGACAAGATCTTAGTATATTTGTTTAAATGGGAAAACAAATGTGCGGCAAAGTGAGTCGGGTCGAGGGTTGAAATATATATTATATCGAGCGATGCGACCTTAAGTATAATTATTTAAATGGGAAAATAATTATATGTTAAGTGAAGTCGAGTCGATGATAATAAGATACAAGTTATGGAAATATTAACAAGAGTAATATATAACTTGTAGTACAAAGGGTAATGTAACGCCAACAAAACCTAGGATACGCACATAATTAAACGGGATTTGGAACAACTTGTGGTCGGGAGTTGGGTGTACAACTTGCCAAGGCACATGCACTATAGGAATAGTGACTTATACGTCTAGGACGTTTGTAGGTGCGAGACCACCCACTTGCTATCTACCTTTTGAGCCAGACGCAGTTTCAGGTGAGTTTCACGGCCCCATTTTAAACTATTTTTACGTTTTCCGGGGGAAAGATATGTTAGGGAAAATGTTTGACGGATTTATTACTTGAGGTGTGACCGCCACTCGGGGTTGAGTCCTCGCCTCTATAATCATTTATTCAGGGAAATGAAACCGGTGGAATATTGAATAGTACTATTGGTGCCTGACAAGGCCCACCCCTAATCGATAGCGTCGATTATGCATTAGGTTATGCCTGGGGTGCATATATTCTGAACTTAAGTCGTGGGAAACCGAGTAACGACTTGGAGCGGGGCATATTTATTTATACGTCTTGGTTTGATTATAGTCTCAAGTAGAGTTATAGGAATTTGCAACTCCTATACATTGTCATAACATGGTATTTCCCAAGTAATCAAGTTTTGGAAACTAAAAACCTGTGAACTCACCAATATATTTTATATTGACGAAACTTTTAAACATATCTTTCAGGTAACTAGATGAAGAAGGATCAGGCGAGCTGGGTCGGAGAATCTCCCAATGCGGCGTTATACATTTTGCAGGGTTTCACCTTTATTTCCCAAAGCTTGGGATATATTTGAGAAACCTTGATGTTACTTTAAAAACAATTTACTTTTGTGTAATGTTTGGAACAAGTAATGACGCCTTAATAAATGACCCATTTTCTTAAATTACTTATGTTTAGCAATAACCTTGACTTTATGCTTTTGAACCGTCGCGCCACGTGTTTCCGCCGTTGTCGTGGTGTGACAAGTAGGCAAAGGAAATGGATGAAATTGCCCTCACATGTTCAACACGTGACAGACTTAACATCTGAATTTAACGTCTATCCATGGTAGGGACTATCTGAGAAACAAAAATGCAACCATAAGGAATAACAGTGTTGTAACACCCCAACCGATGGCGGAAACATCGTGATGTCACGTATTGATGATTGTTTCAGTAGCACATGGTATAACTTGAAATTTTAAATAATTTATTCATAACATAAATATCCAAAATGAAATGATGTCTAGAAATCCCAAATACATGATAGCAAATAAAGCAATAACTTCAAATAACTTCAAAATAAATTTCATAATAATCCTCATGCATACTCTAAGCCTCAGCTTCATTGTTACCTGAAACATGTTAATTTTGAAAATATTTTTGGGTCAACAAAAGTTGGTGAGAATTACATAGGTTTTGATAATCGAATAAAGCTTGTACAATTCAAGTGTCATGGCAAGTCTAGTCCATATGTGAAAACATACTAGAAGTAAATCGAGTGCATAATCAACCCTTGTGACTGTTATATTGTGGTCCATCCCATACGCTCATGGTTCACTCGATTATGTTATGCGATAACAATCACCCACGCTACCTATGTAGGAGGCACGTATCCGGTGGGATTGTCAGTCCAATAGATCTATCATTGTATACCGTCGGCTGATCAATGTTAATGATTATGCTAGAATATTGTGCTTACCCTAGTCATGTTTAAGACATAATGCAACATAGAAAAACACATAGACACTTTATGATTGAATTGTAGATAGAATGTTGTAACATGTTTCACCCCAAAAATAGTGAAATAGAAAAGGGGCTATGTAAAACTCACCTTAGCAAAATGTTATGTCTCGTGAAAATAGATTATGTGTTGCCCAACAATGCCAAGTATTACCCTATAATTACGGTAATAAATATGTCTAAGTCTTTCTAGTCTACAAATATATTCTAGGGTTTTGAATTGGGGATAAGTGTTCGTTTGATTAATAAATAAAATGTTTGATAAATAAGAGAAATTTGATAAATAAATAAACAATAGTTTTTTTTGTAATTTTTAAATTAAAGATGGTCACAATAATAAGTTTTAAGTATGAAAATAATTTTTATAAAATTGTTTTCTTAAAAATAGAATATTAAATCTATTTATTTCAAATTGTCAAAATATAACTTTAATATTTAAAAATACTAAAATTAAAGAATTATTAAATTAAAAGATGTATTTCTGTTCCAAATAAATAGAATTAATTTATATAAAATTTTGGTACAAAAATATTGAAAAATGAATTTATTACGATTTATTTATGATTAAAACTAACAAAAATTGTTTAAATATATTAATAAATGATTTTTCAGAAATAAAATCATTTCGGAAAAGTTTATTGTTAAAAAAACTCATAATAATTTTTGTGGAAATTTATATAATTGTTTTGATATTTTTATAGAATTTTATAAATAAAATAGAATAAACTTGAATTATTTATTATATATATTAAATAAATAAATTTTGGAAACCTAAAAATTGTATGTTAAACTTTTCCACTAGAATAACATAAAATAATTTTTGTAGAATTTATAAAAGAGTTTTAGTATTTTAAAATGAATTTAAAAAAATACAAGGGAATATATATATATATATAATTAAATAAAAAAATGTTTTGTTGATGCCATGGATCGAACCCGGACCCTTGGCCGGTTCGTGCGTTTTAAATCACAAGCCCAGACCAGTTGGTCTGGACCCTGAGAACGAATAATCATAGTTTAAATTAATTATATAGTATATGGAAATCTGATTTATATTCATTTAAAAAGAAAAGGATAAAACTGCTTTGTATGGGACTCGAACCCGTGCGTTTGGGTTTAACAACAACAGACACAACCACTTGATCTAGATCAGTGGTTGTGTTGAGTTTGTATTTGCTTAATATATATAACCATATTCTTCAAGGTGTTCTTCCCCAATTCAAACCCAATCGAGCCCTAAATTAACAATAATTCGTTTTACACAACAATAACCCAATTGAACATAGGGTTATTGTTGTGTATAGGCCGATGAATAAAACCCATCAAAAATAGACGACTTACAAACACGAATCGCGTATGAAGAGCTTGGTCAACAAAAAGTCAAAGCTCTTTGGATTGACGACGAACAGCGAGTGGAACGGAAATTTCGAGGTTAAGGGTTTATTTATCGGCACTGTTAGAGTGAAAATATGGATTCAATTTATACAAATCATCAAGAATGGAAAGATCACGATCGTTGACTCATTTGGTCAAACCCAGTCAATTAAGCTCAATCAAGAGCCGTGTACGCGTCAATGATGAGTTGTGACTGCCTAGAATATATGGTAGGTCAATTTAAAATAATAAATGATGATGATTGTTCCGAAAATTTAGGCTAATTCATGGATTGAAGTTGGTCAAAGGGGTTGTTTGTTGGTCAACTGGTCTTCGTGCAGTAGCAGCAAGGGAAGAGAAGGAGATGACTTCATTGGCCAGCAACAAGGAGGGGTGATTTGGGCCGTTCTTGGGCTCAGTAGGGTGGGCTCCGAAATGGGTAAAAGGGGGTGATTGGGTTGGGTTTGTAGATTGGAGGTTTTGTTATGTTGTTTTTTTTATATTAACATTATTATTATTATATACATATATATATATATATATAAAAGTTGTGAGTTTGAAAAAAAAAATAATAAAGGCTTAGGCACATGTGTTAAAATGTAAAAATAAGGGCTTTTACGTCTAAAAGTTTGGAAAATTTTTGCGATGTTACAGTCTCCCCTACTTTTGAAAACTTCGTCCCGAAGTTTATTGAAAACATAGGATTGAAGGTGATTGGGTAGAAGTTAGGTCTGGGAAATTTTAGTGTTAAAGCTCGACATGAATAGGATAATCTGTTTCGAATAGTTTGGGTAAGAGGTTTGTTATAGGTTTAAGGGTAGGATTAGGCGTGTCTTGAAATCGCAAGGAGAATAAGGATCTAAACTTAAGTTTTAGGAATACTGTCAGAAATGCATATGTTGACGGACTATAGAAGGACTAAATGAACTACCAGGTAACTAGAGTTTATGATTGGTCAACTACCGAAAGCCTTGATAGAATTTCACACTACCTTAACGTACCTGTAAATTCATGATTACGTTCCGGACCGCAATCACCAATTTACCTTACATTAGGGTTTTGTGTCCTTCTATGACTCTACCAATTGTTGAGCAGGTTCGATAGCCTCCACCAGTCGTTGAGCAGGTTGTAGGGCCTCTCCCGACTGTTGAATAGACATGATGACCTCTACCAATCGTGGAGTAGGTTATTTGGTAGCCAACTAACTGTTGTACAAGTAAGCAAGTTTATGAGTATGGTTTAGAAATTGATATAGCAATTAGTTCACATTCAAACAAGCATGCATCCAAGTGTTATGTTTATACCATACAAACAAATCTCAGACAAAAATTTCAATACTAGAATTTATTACTTGAATCAAATAGCGTTAAATAAAAGCAAACAACATTCAAATGATGGGACATGTTGTTAAGTAGCTGGAGGGTCTTGATCTCGGTTTAGTTTAGGGCATCGGTTACGGAAGTGATTTGGGTTTCCACATTCATAGCATTGACCATAGTTGTATTTACCAGGACGATTAGGATTAGCAACCTGAGCAGGGTTGGTTGGTTGGCTGGTATTAGGGTTTGGGGTCTCGCGACATGTGTTGACCTGATGGCCATACCTACCACAATTGGTGCACAAGCGACACGCTGAAACAGTGGGATGATGTCGATTGCATGTGTTACACAATGGAAAGTTTCTTGTTAGAAGCTTGTGTAGTGAGATTTACATCAGGATCCCTGGTCTTACGCTTCTGGTTCTCGGTAGTTACCGCGGCCACAATACTTGTTTTCTCGCCTTTCCGAACTAAGGTCCCGTTCTTTACGTGATTTCCATCGCCATTTCCATTTCCATTGCCGTTCCCATTCATTTGGATGACTTGAGCCAACAAGTTAGAAACCAGAGTTGTGATTTGTTGCGCCATTTGTTGGGAAATAATCGCAGCTAGTTGGGCATCACCTCCATTGTTGTTGTTAGTGTTGTGGTTGTGGTTGTGGTTGCTGCTCCCTTCCTCATGATTGTCACTACTATTAATGCGAGTGATGCGACGTGGAGACATGATCTGTAAGGGACACAATGAAGGTTCAATGAGGCATGAAATGAATAAGGTAATATAAGGAATATAATCATTTATTCATTAATATAAACGAATAAACGAAAACGTTGACTTATCAAAGATTCCAGATTCTAATAACATAGTGAAGACATGCTTTAGCCTATAAGTGAACACTCATCCCGAGAATTCCCAGGTAGGCATCCGGGTCCCTCGTCTGATTGGGATATATGCGCAATGCCAGCCTAGACAGAAGACTCAGAATACAGGCGTTCACCCTTCCAGATTGCACGTGTTCGTTATTAAAATCTAGAACTTCGACGAGATCTCAAGGTAGTTCAGGCTAAACCTGAGGATTTTGTCCTATTAGTCTAAGAGTAGTTCCAGTGATGGAGAACAATCTTCTTGTAGGGATTAAAGTAGGGATAAGAAGTAGGAGTGAGATAGAGAATAGCAAGTAAAGGAGCAAATACTGGTTATATTCCTATGGTTATAGACTAGATTATTTTTCTAATAACCTAATTCCCTATAACCATGGCTCTGATACCAATCTGTAACACCCCAACCGATGGCGGAAACATCGGGATGTCACGTATTGATGATTGTTTCAGTAGCACATGGTATAACTTGAAATTTTAAATAATTTATTCATAACATAAATATCCAAAATGAAATGATGTCTAGAAATCCCAAATACATGATAGCAAATAAAGCAATAACTTCAAATAACTTCAAAATAAACTTCATAATAATCCTCATGCATACTCTAAGCCTCAGCTTCATTGTTACCTGAAACATGTTAATTTTGAAAATATTTTTGGGTCAACAAAAGTTGGTGAGAATTACATAGGTTTTGATAATCGAATAAAGCTTGTACAATTCAAGTGTCATGGCAAGTCTAGTCCATATGTGAAAACATACTAGAAGTAAATCGAGTGCATAATCAACCCTTGTGACTGTTATATTGTGGTTCATCCCATACGCTCATGGTTCACTCGATTATGTTATGCGATAACAATCACCCACGCTACCTATGTAGGAGGCACGTATCCGGGTGGGATTGTCAGTCCAATAGATCTATCATTGTATACCGTCGGCTGATCAATGTTAATGATTATGCTAGAATATTGTGCTTACCATAGTCATGTTTAAGACATAATGCAACATAGAAAAACACATAGACACTTTATGATTGAATTGTAGATAGAATGTTGTAACATGTTTCACCCCAAAAATAGTGAAATAGAAAAGGGGCTATGTAAAACTCACCTTAGCAAAATGTTATGTCTGGTGAAAATAGATTATGTGTTGCCCAACAATGCCAAGTATTACCCTATAATTAAGGTAATAAATATGTCTAAGTCTTTCTAGTCTACAAATATATTCTAGGGTTTTGAATTGGGGATAAGGGTTCGTTTGATTAATAAATAAAATGTTTGATAAATAAGAGAAATTTGATAAATAAATAAACAATAGTTTTTCTGTAAATTTTAAAATAAAGATGGTCACAATAATAAGTTTTAAGTATGAAAATATTTTTTATAAAATTGTTTTCTTAAAAATAGAATATTAAATCTATTTATTTCAAATTGTCAAAATATAACTTTAATATTTAAAAATACTAAAATTAAAGAATTATTAAATTAAAAGATGTATTTCTGTTCCAAATAAATAGAATTAATATATATAAAATTTTGGTACAAAAATATTGAAAAATGAATTTATTACGATTTATTTATGATTAAAACTAACAAAAATTGATTAAAAATATTAATAAATGATTTTTCAGAAATAAAAATCATTTCGGAAAAGTTTATTGTTATAAAAACTCATAATAATTTTTGTGGAAATTTATATAATTGTTTTGATATTTTTATAGAATTTTATAAATAAAATAGAATAAACTTGAATTATTTATTATATATATTAAATAAATAAATTTTGGAAAACTAAAAATTGTATGTTAAACTTTTCCACTAGAATAACATAAAATAATTTTTGTAGAATTTATAAAAGAGTTTTAGTATTTTAAAATGAATTTAAAAAAAATACAAGGGAATATATATATATATATATATACTTAAATAAAAGAAATGTTTTGTTGATGCCATGGATCGAACCCGGACCCTTGGCCGGTTCGTGCGTTTTAAATCACAAGCCCAGACCAGTTGGTCTGGACCCTGAGAACGAATAATCATAGTTTAAATTAATTATATAGTATATGGAAATCTGATTTATATTCATTTAAAAAGAAAAGGATAAAACTGCTTTGTATGGGACTCGAACCCGTGCGTTTGGGTTTAACAACAACAGACACAACCACTTGATCTAGATCAGTGGTTGTGTTGAGTTTGTATTTGCTTAAAATATATAACCATATTCTTCAAGGTGTTCTTCCCCAATTCAAACCCAATCGAGCCCTAAATTAACAATAATTCGTTTTACACAACAATAACCCAATTGAACATAGGGTTATTGTTGTGTATAGGCCGATGAATAAAACCCATAAAAAATAGACGACTTACAAACACGAATCGCGTATGAAGAGCTTGGTCAACAGAAAGTCAAAGCTCTTTGGATTGACGACGAACAGCGAGTGGAACGGAAATTTTGAGGTTAAGGGTTTGTTTATCGGCACTGTTAGAGTGAAAATATGGGTTCAATTTATACAAATCATCAAGAATGGAAAGATCACGATCGTTGACTCATTTGGTCAAACCCAGTCAATTAAGCTCAATCAAGAGCCGTGTACACGTCAATGATGAGTTGTGACTGCCTAGAATATATGGTAGGTCAATTTAAAATAATAAATGATGATGATTGTTCCGAAAATTTAGGCTAATTCATGGATTGAAGTTGGTCAAAGGGGTTGTTTGTTGGTCAACTGGTCTTCGTGCAGTAGCAGCAAGGGAAGAGAAGGAGATGACTTCATTGGGCCAGCAACAAGGAGGGGTGATTTGGGCCGGTTCTTGGGCTCAGCAGGGTGGGCTCCGAAATGGGTAAAAGGGGGTGATTGGGTTGGGTTTGTAGATTGGAGGTTTTGTTATGTTGTTTTTTTTATATAACATTATTATTATTATTATCACTATTATTATTGTTATTATTATTATTATTATTATTATTATACACACACACACACACACATATATATATATATATATAAGTTGTGAGTTTGAAAAAAATAAAAAAATAAAGGCTTAGGCACATGTGTAAAAATGTAAAAATAAGGGCTTTTACGTCTAAAAGTTTGAAAAATTTTTGCGATGTTACAAGTGTAATTTCAAAATCCTAGGGACTATATGTGTTATTTTGCAAAACCACAGGCACTATTCGTGCATTTTTCTCTTTAGTTTATTATTAGAAAAAATTACAGAAATCGTCTTTTATGTTTACATCATTTTTTAGTGATTGCCCTTTAACTTTAAAATTGACAAGAATCTTTTATGTTTTAAAAACTTGCAACGTTTGTCCTTTAGCATAACTTGGTTCATTTTTAACGTTAAATGGTGTCACATTGACCTCACGTGAGGGCAAAACAGCCTTTTTAGGTTGTTCTTCACCATCACAACCTAAAAACCGTCTCTCTCTCTCTCTCTATCTCTCTCTCTCTCTCTCTCTCTTCACATAACGTTACGTGTTTAGAAAAGTGATTTAATGTAAATGGATTGGATCCACCAAAGATCCGAACAGAACATGGGTTGTAAAAAAACTCTAAATGATTGATTTTAGTGGGAAAATGGAGGAAAATAACTGGGGGTCACACCATTCAGTGCCTTGTGACCCCTATTAGTTTTATATATTAGTATGTATAGATATATATATTTATAAACTATAAATATAAATGTAATCTTAAAAAAATTAAAAAAAAACTACCATAAACCTTAACTACATATGAGTCATACTCCACTGCCACAAAAATGTTTTGTACCTCCATAAAACACCAAAGAACAATGATGGCCGAAAAATGATTTCCTAAAAAAACATACCTCCGTTATTATCGAACACAGATCCAGGTTCTTCATCATCATCGAACATGGATCAAGGTTCTTCATCACCATCATTTTTCGTCATTGTTATACCTGCACCATTTTTAACCAAAACCAACCTCACAAAAATAGCTAGGAAAATCTCTTGACATCCAGATCCATCTGAATCACCATCATCGCCAAGCTTATTATGGCAGCAGGATTCAACTACACCTCTGTCACCATCACGACTAAGGAAGGTGGATTAGGGCTGGAAAAAAAACACTAAATGCAGCTTGGGACCCATCATCGTCTCCGTCACCTCTGCCGCCTCACCATCACCATCACCTCGTCGCCTTCACCACCACAACCACCATCTGTGACACCCGTCGAATTCCCAGTTCAAGATCCGTACACACTCTCACAATTTTGTCATTTTCAATTATGCATTAGACATTTTTACAGTAAATATGTCAACCCGAGTCTAGAAAAGCCCAAGGTAGTTCATGAATTCATTACATTTTTTTTGTTTATGCATGCAACACCTAATTAATCCGGAACAATTGGCAATGACAATCAAGCCAATCACACGCTCAACAGAGAGCAACGGAATACCCGATTATTACGCACAAACAAAATAAGATTACACGTAACACTGTCTAGTTGGGATACTATTCAATTCCCGAGCATCCATAAGATAATTGTGAATATCCGACACATAAGAACATGGAATTTTACAATTTATGGATTCAAATCTCAAAACATATGTAACACAATTTAATACGTGAATCCAACATATATTTAAAGATGAGTTAACACATGACATTTTATGTGAATAACACCATGTTATCATTATTCACAATTACATATGTATTATCAATAAGCAAACTCAACATTACCCATATGTACAAGTTCAAATCGATTTCTATATAAGTGTGTGAAACTAATGGAGTTCAGTAAACATGCCATATATACACATATATGTCCACACACTCAAACATTCGGCCACTTATATATACATATGTGTATGTGTGATCAAAACTCAATCAATATTATATGCTCACAAGTGTGTGTTAATCAAATTCCAAGGCCATATACATATGTTTACATATGTGCGATATGTACAAATGTGTGTGGGTGCTAGAATCAAAACAAATCTACATATATACCCATATATATACATACGACCACACATATATGTGTGTGTCTTGATTAAACACTCATGCCATATAAACACACACACACATACATACGACATGTATACACACACACACACCACGATATACATACACACATGCACACTCCTGCATTACAATCTAGAACTTCAATATCAAAGCTTTACACCAACATGGAACATGAGCCACCCTACATATCCAATCTTACACACATTGACTAACCCAATTCACCTTGTTCTTTCCCCATGTTTTGGCTCACATATTCCCAAGGCAAAAACATTGTGGGCTAGTAAACTAGGTCAACTTATTAGATGAATAAGGAAAGTGACTTTATCAATACCATAATCCAAGATTGTTGACCTTCTCAATTTGTTAACCAACCTAAAGCCATACCTCTTCCTTCCCTTCTACTATAAAAACTGGCCCAAGCATGTGCACACACCACACAATACATCACCTCACCAAAACAACTCCTCTCATTCCTTTTTACCCTTTGGCGAGACCCAAAACAGGTCCAACCGGACCCTTACATGATCGGAGATTCTTGTTTCAGTCCCAGCTGAGTGTCATCGAATGTGTAGAGGTCATATTGCGGGAGTTAGATGAGATCATCAGCCATTTCTTTGTTCATCTTGGTTTACACTCTTGGTATGTTAAAACTTAACTCAATTTCTTTCTTTCCATATGTTAGTCGATTGTAATGCTCACCCGGTCCCTTATCACACTCGCACACACTCAATACACGAGCACCAAGTGTTAAAAATCGACTAAGATACTCAAAAGTTGTAACAAACACATAATATATACTGTTGCTACAACAAATAACTGCCTAACGATAGTTCTGAGTCACAAGGGAGGTTCAAGGGTTCAAGGGTTCCACTTTGCCTAACGCAGGTCGTGGTGTCCTTCTACGTTGCAAACGTAGAAGGAGGTTCAAGGTTATTTTTCTTGTTTTAGATGCTTTAAGGTTCTGGTTTGAGATGTACTCGAAACCAGAAATAGAAGTTCTAGAGATCCGAGTGGAGAGAAATATTCTTCCACGTGCAAGACCAAAAGAATTAGAAGAGTGAAGTGAGAGTGATTGTGATGGTGTCCAGAGCTGAGGAATCAGCCTCTGATTTATAGAGAAAGGAGATCTCCCTAAGGAGAAAGCATCTTGCCTTGAGCCTTGTTGCAACTAAAGGACATCCCACAAATGGTAAGTGGCTGCTATGGACCTGCGGTCTGTTGGCTGATGTTACTCCATCAGCTTATCTGTCTTGATCGATGAAAAAGATGACGGGACAAGTCATCTTTTTGACTTAGGATGCTCCTGGTTGTCCGAAGCCTTGTAGGCTTCAACCCTTTAAGCATTTGTTTAGTAATGTTGTATATTTATGTTTGCTTTAGGCTACCCACGTCATCAGCCCCCCAAGTCAGAAGGTTTGATGAGGTAGCTTGAAAGCTTCTGACTGTTTTCCTAGTTTATCCTTTGCTTGAAAGGTTCGAGGGTTCGCTGTGATTTAGGCGGTTATTACTCAGCAGTTTCAATGTTGATTGGACTGTTGATGTGACATCTGGCAGTTCGCTCAGACTAATTACTGCATGTCATTATTATTACGGTTTTTTGAATTAAATAACCGTTTGATTTTTTCTTTTTTAAACCTTTTGTACTTCATTTTTTACTTTACCTTTTTCTTTTCTTCATCTTCATCCTCTCAAACACTTCATCCATCTTAGGGTTTCGTGATTTTTCACCACAGCAGGTTAGTTTTTCTTCTTCTTGCTTTGTTTACTGATCATCCTTTTGAGCATAATGGGCGCTAAAAAGGACATGGCCGTTACGTTTTCAACTCTTTCTCAGAAAGAGGTAGAATCGTTTTGTGCCGAATGGGATATTGATTTGTCATTCAAACCTGTGGCTCCTGGTAAAAAACTCTCTGTTTCCGAGTGTCCGTCTGGTTCTATTGCTTTGTACTGTCGTCATTTTGAATTTGCAAACCTTCGTTATCCTTTTTCTGTATTTTTGTTGAATGTTCTTGAGTATTATAGGGTTTCCCTTGGTCAGATCCATCCACATGGTGTTGGCCGTGTTTTACACTTTGAATGTCTTTGTAGAGCCCTAGGGTATGATCCCACTCTATTGATGTTCAGGCGATTTTTTCGCCTTGCCAAGAATGGTGACTGGTTCACCTTCGAGGGGTCATCAGTGGAGACTAACCTTCTTTCTTCCCATGTTACGACGGTTGGTCAATGGAAGAATAGGTTCTTTTGGGTGTCTGATTCTATTTTCCCTTTTAAGCCTGTGTGGAGGCATCCTGAGGCCGTTCTTAATGAAGGGGAACCCTCAGAGTCTGAACTAGATGATACCTTCCTAACGACTCTTAGAGCCTGTCCTTCAAGGCTTCGTCCATTTGCTGAACCCTTCTTAGTATTATCCGGTGTTAGCACTCGTTGGGACAAGCCGGGTAGAGATCCTGTTGTGATGAAGGATGGTCAGGGTATGAATTTTGTTTATTGTTGATTTCTTTTGCTTTCTTTGTTTCTTCCTTATGTGTTCTGTTTTTTGCAGTTATGTCGGCTCTTGACTTTATCAAAGGTGATGATGCTTCGGGCGTTGTATTTTCTGATGCTGAAGCAGCAGATGGGGAAGATGCACTGACCAAATATCAGAAAGGGAGGTATGATGGGACCAACTATGTTGCTTCCCTAATGTGAAGGGTTTTGCTAAAGCCAGTTCTTCCAAGGCTTCAACAAGGAGGTCGAGCAGGTGGCTTTTGAAGGCTGCTAAGCCTGCTGATCCTTCTGAAGCAGTGACGGTTAGTGATGATATTGAGGATTCTGAAGATGAGCAAGATCAGACCATGGATGATGTTCCTGTGGATGCTGTTGTTAAGAAAGGTAAGGGTAAAAAGGTGAAGGTTGGAGTGGTGAAAGAAACAGATGTGTCAGCTAGCTTTGATGAGGAAGGTCTGTATGTTCCTGGGTGGAACGTGAAGTCTAGTGACAACTTTAAGTCTTCGGCTATTTGTGAGGAGGTTCTTGCACACTTTGCTACTCCTGGTGCCAAGGCTTGTCTTGAGGGTTTGGATGATGATGCTCTGCTGGCAAAGATGATGGTGGGTACCTGTAACCTTGCTGCTATGCTTCCAGAGGGGATTAGTAGGTTTAGGAAGGTTATGGGTAAGTATAGTGACTTTGCCAAGAAGAAGAGGGAGATGAAACAGTCCATTGCTGACATGAAGAAGGATGCTGAGGAGTATGCTAAGAAGGAGGTTACTTTGATTTCCCTTATTGATGAACTGAAGAAAGGGCATGAGGCTGAGATGGCAAGGCATGAAGCTGCTATTCTTAAGGTGGAGGCAGATCAATTGGCTTTGGAAGCAGAGAAAAAGGCTTTTGAAAGTGAAAAGAAGGGGTTGGAGGCTTCCCTTGCTGCTGCCCAAAGTGATAACAAATGGCTGATTGAAGAAGGATTTCAGCAAGTCGTTACCTACCTTCTTCATTCCACCGAATTCAACTCTGCCCTTGGGGAGGTATATACCAAGCTTTTGACCCATGGTAAGCATGCTGGTTTTGTTGCAGGGTTTAAAGCTCATGAGTCTGGCCAAGTTTTGGAAGAATCTCCCTTTTATCAGCCTGACTCCTTGGATGTTTTTAAGGAGACTGTCCTTAAGATGGAACACTCCAGCTATCCTTATGTTGCACAAGTCTCTTCCTACTATGGAAAACCCTTGAAGGAGCTGAAAGAATTGAAGCCTGCTGGTTTAAACGAAGTTGTTTCTGCAAAGGTGCTTCAATCTGTTTCAAGGAAGAGGGCACATTCTGGTGATAGTGAAGAGACGTTGGATGTGGCTGAAACATTTTCCAAGGATGCTAGTGTTGAAGCTTCTGAAGCTGGACTTGTGGAGAAGGTTCCAAAGAAATGGAAGAAGGCAAAGAAGGCGAAGGTGGTCAAGGTAGTGAATGAGGATGAAGCCTCTAAGCCTTCGAGTCTGGTGGTGATGTCTGAACTTCCCATTCGTAGCTTTCTTAGCATCTTGGTTTGTTAAAACAATTAACTTTGTGTTTGTGTTTCTAAGTACTTTTTATCTTTTGTTGGAACCTTCAATGGTTCCTTGGTAGTTATGGGCTGTAGCCCTTTGAACAATTATGCTACTTGTTGGCTTTGTTAAAAGCCTTTAAATGTTAAGTCTTTGTGGCTGGTGTTTAAGTTTTATTGTTGTTTTTCTGTTGTCATTTATGTTTGTCTTTGCTGTTTGGGAATGTTTATCCGGTAGCACCTTCAAAGGTTGAATGCTGCAGTCATTCATCCTTAAGGTAGTCTAGGCAAACATGTCACCATCTATCCTATATACAACACTTAATCAAGTGTTTTCGATATATTTTCGTAAGTTTGTTTTCTAAACTTAAGGAACGATTGGTGTAGGTTGTTCAAACCTGTCTATGAGATTCTTAAAAGTGTTTTTTGTTTATCTCATGGAGTAGGATTGATTTAGGAACTCACCCCTTATATAGGTCCGTTTATCCCTCGAACCTATTGAGCGATATGGCCTGGGAGCTCATCCCCTTACATGGTCTCTACCATGGAGTTTCTTGCAAGGTTCTCAACCTGAACTTAGGATAGAAAGACAAAGTTTCTAAAAGAGGATCAAATGATCCTTTCATTCATTAGATGGGATAACATTACATCATTTGGAAAAGAACAACATTTTGTTACAACTTAAACAAAGAACCTTTTGAGGTTCTTGCCGTTCCAGTGACGGGGGAGTTTTTTGCCTTCCATGCTTGCCAGTTTATAGGATCCCCCTTTGTGGGATTCTAGGATAGTGTATGGGCCTTCCCACTTGGGTCCTAGCTTCCCTTGACTTTCCTTCTTGCTTGCTTCGTTGTTTCTCAAAACCAGGTCGCCGGGCTTGAATCGTTCGTGCTTAACTCTGGCGTTGTAGTAGGACTCCATCTTTTGTTTGTATTGAGCTTCACGAATTGCTGCTGAGTCCCTTGCTTCTTCCAGGAGATCAAGGTTAAGCAGTGATTCTTGTTCATTTGCCTGGACATCGACATGAAAGGTTCTTGGTGTGGTGATTCCGATTTCAGCAGGTATTACTGCTTCAGATCCAAAGGTAAGGCTGTAAGGCGTTTTCTTGTTGCTTGTCTTCTCAGTGGTTCGAATTGCCCAGAGAACGCTCGGCAGTTCTTCCAACCAGTTTCTTCCTTGTCTGCCTAGTCTAGCCTTGATCCCTTCAACCACACTCCTATTCATTCTTTCGACTTGACCGTTCGACTGGGGGTAGGCCACAGAACTGAAGACTTGGGTTATCCGGTACTCCTTGCACCAAGCACTGAATGGTTTCTCTGCAAATTGCTTGCCGTTGTCCGTCACAAGCACCCCAGGTAGGCCATACCGACAAATGATGTTTTCCCAAACGAAGTCAATTATCTTTTTCCCGGATATTTTCCCCAAGGGCTTCACTTCTGGCCATTTTGTGAAGTAATCTACTGCCACCAATAAGAATTTAACCCCTCCTTTTGCTGGTGGGAAGGGTCCAACGATATCCATTCCCCATTTGTAGAACGGCCAAGCTGAATTAACAGGCACCAAATCATGCTTGGGACTTTTGGGGACTGGGGCGTGAAGTTGGCAGGCTTCACATCTTTTCAGCTGTTCTGATGCATCACGATGCATGGAGGGCCAGAAATATCCCAGGTTCATAAGTTTTGCCACAACTAACCTTGGACCACAGTGGGCTCCGCAGATTCCTTCATGAACTTCCTTAATCAGGTACTTTCTCTGTTCGGGTCCGACACATCGGAGCAGTGGAGCTAGATACCCTTTTTTGTAAAGCATCTCATCTTGTATGGTATACTGCTTTGATTTGTTTCGGATCCTTTCAGCTTCAACAGGGTCCTGTGGTAGTTCTCCCTTTTGAAGGAACCTTACAAACGGAGTCATCCAGTTTGGTTCATTTTCAGTGATGACGTCTTGGACTTCCAACTCTGATATGGCAGGATGCTTGATCACCTCAACCAATACTTTCTTAGTGAGGTGAGCAAAGGTTAACGAGGCGAGCTTGCTTAGCGCGTCAGCCTTTTTGTTGTGAGACCTTGGAACTTGCTTGATCTTGCATTGTTGGAAAGTGTTCATGATTTCCTTGGCTTTCTCTTTGTATTTTTTCATGTTGGGTTCTTTGGCAATGTAGCTATCGTTCACTTGGCTAGAGACCAGTAGTGAATCGGTGAACACTTGAAGCTTGTGAACCATCATCTTTTTTGCAAGCTTGAGTCCTGCGATCAGAGCTTCATATTCGGCTTCGTTGTTTGTTGTCTGAAATTCCAAACGAAGGGCATATGTGAATTCTAACCCTTCAGGACTGATTAATATAAGACCAGCTCCCGAGCCTTCAACGCTGGAAGCTCCATCTGTGTAAAGCTTCCAGGCTTCAGGATCGAGAGGTTCGTCCATGGTCATGTTAACCTCAGCAGTTTCTACCCTTGGAATTTCAGCAATGAAATCAGCAAGTATTTGTGCTTTTATTGCTTTTCTCGGGACGTAGGTGATTTTGTGTTCACCTAGCTCAACGGCCCACTTGGCTAGTCGTCCCGAGGTTTCAGGCCTTTCAAGCACATTCTTGATTGGTTGGTCAGTGACTACTTGAATAGGATGTGCTTGAAAGTACCTTCGAAGCCTTCTGGCCGTTTGTACCAGGGCCAATGCTAATTTTTCCAAAGGAGGGTACTTGACCTCTGCTAACTTTAAGGTTTTACTGAAGAAATAAACGGGTACCTGGGCTTTTTCTCTTTCGATAGTGAGAACAGCGCTGAAGGCTTCTTCAGTGACTGAAAGATAGACAGAGATCGTTTCCCCTGCTTCAGGTGCTGCAATGGTGGGAAGGGAAGCCAAGTAATGTTTCATAGCGTTGAAGGCTTCTTCTGCTTCTTCTGTCCACCTGAAGTTCTTTTTGTCAGCACAACCTTTGAGGGTCTTGAAGAAAGGAAGGGATTTTTCAGCAAGTTTCGACACGAAACGTTTCAAGGCGGCAAGCTTGCCGTTCAAGCTTTCCACTTCTTTCTTGGTTATGGTGACTTCATTTTGAGGATGGCTTGAACCTTGTTCGGGTTAGCTTTTATGCTTTGTTTTCCTACAACATGACCCAAGAATTTCCCTTCTTCAAAACCGAAGGAACACTTGATGGGATTTAGTTTCATGTTGATCTTCTTGAGATTGTTGAAGGTTTCTTGTATATCTTCAAGCATTTCATCCTCAGTCTTGCTTTTGATAACCAAATCATCCACGTATGCTTCCATGTTCCTACCAATTTGTTCGGTAAAGGCTTTGTCAACCAACCTTTGATAGGTGGCACCTGCATTTTTTAAGCCGAAGGGCATCTTTTTATAACAAAAGATACCCTTGTCAGTATGGAAAGCAGTCTTTTCTTCATCTTCCTCCTTCATTTGTATTTGGTGATAACCTTTATAGGCATCCAAAAACCGAAGGAACACTTGATGGGATTTAGTTTCATGTTGATCTTCTTGAGATTGTTGAAGGTTTCTTGTATATCTTCAAGCATTTCATCCTCAGTCTTGCTTTTGATAACCAAATCATCCACGTATGCTTCCATGTTCCTACCAATTTGTTCGGTAAAGGCTTTGTCAACCAACCTTTGATAGGTGGCACCTGCATTTTTTAAGCCGAAGGGCATCTTTTTATAACAAAAGATACCCTTGTCAGTATGGAAAGCAGTCTTTTCTTCATCTTCCTCCTTCATTTGTATTTGGTGATAACCTTTATAGGCATCCAAAAAGCATTTGAAGGGGAAACCTGTTGAAGGGTTAGCTTGTAAGCATGCATTATGTGAAAAGAAACAAATTTGGGAGGTGTTGAATAACTTAAAAGTTGTTTTTAGGTTCAAAGGTAACCTGTCAACGAGTCAACTTTCAAATCCACCTCCGGTAAAGGATAGCAATCCTTTGGGCAAGCTTTATTGAGGTCTTTGAAGTCTATGCACATCCTCCATGAGTCGTCAGGTTTCTTAACCATCACTGGGTTTGCAACCCAGGATTGGTATTTGACCTCTCGGAGGATTCCTGCTTCGATCAGTTTGTCAACCTCCTGGCAAGCTGCTCTGCTTCGTTCTGGTGCAAGGCTTCTTTTCTTTTGCACTATTGGTTTGATGTTTTGGGGAACTTTGAGTTCATGCTCAGCAATATCACGTGGGATCCCTGTCATGTCACTGGGACACCAAGCGAAAACATCTACATTGTTTTTTAGCAACGCTTCAAGCTTTGAGAGAATTTCCCTAGGAAGGGCTGTGTTTACCCGTATCCTTTGATCAGGGTATTTATGATTGATGCTAAGACCGAGTTTGCTTTGTTCTTCAACAACCGTTAGCACAGAGGCTGATGGTTGGAGGGTTCCTACTCCTTCTTTGGTGGGGAACTTGGCACTCTTCCGGCTGATGGAAACGATCATATCGAAAGCTACTACACCGGGTCTACCAATGATGACATCGTAACTGGATGGTAGGTCTAAGACAATGAACGTCAACGGTTCAGTTCTTCGCATTTGCCCATCGGAGAAAGTCACATTGAGTACCATCTCGCCCAAGGGTTTGATGGGAATGTCAGCTATGCCTTTGATGGCAGCTTCGGCTGGCTTGAGCGTGGAGCGTTCTTCATGGCTTAGAAGGTTGAAGTATTTTGCAAACATGATTTCAGTAGCAGCTCCGGTGTCTATGTAGGCTTTTTGTGTTTGACGTGAACCCACAAGGGCTTCAAGGACTAGTGGATCACAATGTTTTTCTTCGTTGGTACAAGGGAAGTAGATGCCTTGACATTCCCAATCCTCCAACCTTTGTCGTTTGCTTGGCGCTTCACTTTCAACAAACACCATGGCAACATCTTTCTTCTTGCCATCAGCTATGTTTTCTTTGACACCTTTAACCAAGTGGGCTAGTTCGCCAGATCTAACTGCTTCTTCGATCCTCTTCTTAAGCTGGAAGCAGTCGTTGGTGTGGTGTCCCTTTTCTTCGTGAAACTCACAATACTGGTTGGAGTTTTCGTTTCTTTTGCTTTTAGGCAAGGGACGAGGTGGTCTAAAGGTGTGTTTGACTTCTTTCGTGGCTAGAATTTCTTGAGGAGTTTTGGAGAGGGCTGTAAAGTTTATGTTTCTGTCTTTGCTTGGAGGGTTCCTGCTTTCCGACCTTCGAGGCTCAGATCTCCTGGATCTGTTGTCGTAGGTACCATAGTTTCCTTTTTTCCGAGTAGGGCTGTTGCTTCTCCAGTTGGAAGCCCTCTTTCTTTGCTCCTTTATGTTTACAGCCTCTTCTCCTCTGATGTGGGCCTCGGCTCTTTCCAAAGCCTCTTCAAGGGTTTTGGGGAGACTTTTGTTAAACTCCCTGGTGAGGTATTTTGAGTTGATGGCATTCATGAACCCTGCAACCTTCATTTTTTCATCTGCACCAACGTAGGTAAGACCTTCTTTTTTGTACCTCTCAATGAAATTCTTCAGGCTTTCATCATCTTTTTGTTTTATCTGGAAGATGACGGTTGCATCCTTGACACATCTTCTCTGTTGTGAAAAGTTGGCTAGGAATCCTTTGCCGAGCTCATCAAAGGTTCGGATGCTCCCAACCTTCAGGCCATTGAACCAGATTCTTGCAGATCCAACAAGGGTTTGCATAAACATTAAACAACACTCAGGATCACCCCATTTTTCGATCCGAGGTGCCCCTGAGAAGATCTGAAGGTGATCTTCTGGATCATCAGAACCATCATATGTTCTTATATGAGCTGGCATCTTTAGCTTGTTAGGAAAGTCATAATCTGCTATTTCTGGTGAGAAGCAAGATAAGCTGTTCGGCTTATAGGGTGGGTTGACAGGGTGTTCTGTCCTGTTGTTGGTCATTCCGACCGGAGTCCCCTGTTGAGCAGCGATGGCTTGACTGATGAGCTGCTGCCAAGGGAAGTTAGCCATCACTTGTGATATCATATAGGGCATGAGGTTAAAACCTTGGAGGTTTTCGGTTGTGGCCACGTTGCTAGTCACCATGGGGATGCTCATGGAAGCGTTCCTAGCCATGGGGAGCGAAGCCATGGCTTGATCCCATGAAGTGGCTACCGGTGGTGGGACACTGGATATTGGTGACTGTAGAAGCTGATCCAGGGTGACTTCATGCCCAAGTGGTGTGCAAGTAGTGGCAGCTTGGGTGGTAAACAGTGGGAAAGCGGTGGGGCTGGACCTTGTCTCATGCTGAGAAGTGGAGAATGTGTTGCTGGGGCCAGCGTTACCGCTTCCAAGTCGTGGTCTATGACTGTAGGTGGCATTTAGAGGAGGAGGAGGAGGCCCCGGTGAGAGTGACACCTCCTCTTCCTCGCCATAGTCTAGACGGAGGCAGACTCCTTTATCCCTTTCCTTCATGACGTACGGGTTCAAAAGGGATCTAAGCTGCAGGAAGTTTCTTTCCACTCCTTCAGGGGTAAGATCTATACGTTGAGGAGTCTGTGCAAGATCAGGGAGAGGAGAAAACACCCCTGAACGAGTGGGAGGTGGAGTCTGTAAGCTTGTTGTCCCATGATGTGCAGGTGGGGACTGAGTTCTAGCTGGAGTGCCTCCTGGAGTGGAAAAAGACACAGATCTGGCTGGAGAAGTCTGATCTGTGCTTGGAGAGATCTGGTTGACTTCCTCTTGGGACTCAGGGTCAGACATGGAGAGAGTCGGAGCTACACAACTGATTTTTGTAAAGGCAATGGCGTAGCCCCACGGTGGGCGCCAACTTGTTGCTACAACAAATAACTGCCTAACGATAGTTCTGAGTCACAAGGGAGGTTCAAGGGTTCAAGGGTTCCACTTTGCCTAACGTAGGTCGTGGTGTCCTTCTACGTTGCAAACGTAGAAGGAGGTTCAAGGTTATTTTTCTTGTTTTAGACGCTTTAAGGTTCTGGTTTGAGATGTACTCGAAACCAGAAATAGAAGTTCTAGAGATCCGAGTGGAGAGAAATATTCTTCCACGTGCAAGACCAAAAGAATTAGAAGAGTGAAGTGAGAGTGATTGTGATGGTGTCCAGAGCTGAGGAATCAGCCTCTGATTTATAGAGAAAGGAGATCTCCCTAAGGAGAAAGCATCTTGCCTTGAGCCTTGTTGCAACTAAAGGACATCCCACAAATGGTAAGTGGCTGCTATGGACATGCGGTCTGTTGGCTGATGTTACTCCATCAGCTTATCTGTCTTGATCGATGAAAAAGATGACGGGACAAGTCATCTTTTTGACTTAGGATGCTCCTGGTTGTCCGAAGCCTTGTAGGCTTCAACCCTTTAAGCATTTGTTTAGTAATGTTGTATATTTATGTTTGCTTTAGGCTACCCACGTCATCATATACACACACATGAAAGAATATGTATGAACACACACATACTCGCACATATACACACAAGTGTATGCGTGCGTGTATAGAGCCGAACAAAGGCCACAAATGTCGTTTTTGAACTCAATGTATAGCATACATGAAATGATGATTTTAAGGAACATATGTTAAAAGCCGAGAAACATATGTTAAATAGGCTTTAACACTAGTATTGGAACACATGTGTTAATGGTCGAAAAACATGTGTTAATAACTGTAAAACATGTGCTAATAGCATTTTCACACAAAAGTTCTAAAACATACGCTAACATACTATGCTATGTAGAAATCTATAACCTATGTACCATGTGGTAACGTGTTATGAACCAAGACATCGGTTTTGACACAAATGGTTATTTATGGCTACACAAAAAAAATAACAAGAGTTTTCAAGATACACAAGTTTAAACTGTACATCTTTTCAAAAGTACAAACAATAATACGTAATAATCGTCACGTGTATGGACAACCCTATAGTACACATAGTCCAAAGACATAAAAATCGGGTGAACAATTTGCATGGTAAATAATCTAGTACACGGACTTAAGTTGTCCTTATTAATCTAGGGCACCTTCGTATGGACATTACCACATCAGACTCAGTCATATCTTAGCCGTCAGACATCAGGTGAGTTCTCAAGGCCCCTTTTATTGTTTTCATTCTTTTGGGGGAAAAATATGCATACAATTTCAATTACATTTTGACTATCATGTGAACATGAGACAATACGGTTAAGAGTACTCATAAGCCCTCGTGTCATTCATTTCACTGTAACCATTAGCTATGGACTTAGCCATGGAACACCGGAAATAGATCTATTGGGTTGATACTCCCCACTCTTAGTTAGTCGCTCTAACCGGATTACAGTCATCAAGAGAGTGCTTGTATTTCACATTTATTCATTGTCTTTAGTTTACAATGGGCGAGGCACAACACGTCAAGGTTTGGTTGCAGGCTCATGCTAGTCACATAACAATCATTGTCTTATCTAGGCAATGGTTCAGTCTACGATGGTTTACATATACATACATCAAAACCCGTGAACTCACCAACTTTATGGTTGACATATTTTATTTTCATGTTTTTCAGGCTATGAATCATGAAGCATGGGACTTAGGGAGAGTTGCGCACACGCATCTGGGGATATGTTGAACCGGTCTTTTGTCGAATGATTTTAGAACAATGTCATTTGAAGTTACGATTTTAAGACAATATTTTCTTTTAAATTGTTAAACATTCTTGTCTTTTAAAATATCCGAATCTATGAATTTGATGCTTGCGTGACTCTTGTGCATAAAAACCTTTCGAAGTCACATCCCGTGTTTCCGCCTAGGCGGGATGTGACACCATCAAACCCACCGCCATCACTAACCTTAACATCAACTACCACCGCTAGCACTGGTCTTCACTCCTCAAAAGGTTTTAGTTGATTTTTACATAGATCGATTAGTAAATCGAAGTTTTTTTGTTTGATTTGTACCTAGATGTTTAAAAGAATATGCGAGAGAAATAAATGAAAAATAATGTCTGATGATGAATATGACATAAAGAGATAGAGATCATTATATAAAACTTAAGTAAATAAATCTACTAAAATATAACACTACTAGACAAATGCTAAAAATATATAAAATAAATAAAAAAATCGGGTATATGATTTGGGTAATGGGACCAGATATCACTTAATCACATACCCGTCAAAATTTTTAAAACTAATCTTATACCCGCAAATTAGATCAAACACACGCAACACAACATATACATATTTGCTCTCAAAGGGACGCGTATGACTTTGGATTTTCGTTAATTTATTCCATTAGGTATGTTTTTTTGTCCCCTGATCATAATTATGTTGTTAATTTCATGTTTAACACTTTAGATTAGGTTTAAATTGTGGGATTTTTTTTTTAGGGGGGGGGGTGACGAAGAGGATGGTGGTGGTGGGTTGTTTGTCTGTGATGGTTGTGGTTGTTCATTTATGGTGATGACGAAGATGATGGATGATAGGGATGACGAAGCAGTGAGTGTTTGTGGTCTATGATGGTGTACGTTAAAAGTATTGCTTGTGCTGAAAGCAAACAATTTTATCTTCTTTGGAGCTTCTGGTGTACTTGAGAACGTATGTGCTGGATCAAATAGTGCAAGCAGCCAGCTCTTTACCAGGATTGTGGACTATAAGTGTGCTGAATAGTTCTTACAAGAGCTTAAGGTTTTTATCCATCACTTTAGAGGGAGTTAAGTGATTTCATGTATGGATAAATCATTGCTTGAATTCAACATGTAAATCTATTTAGTCTCATTATACAATGCATATTTATGTAGGTCCCAACACTAAAGGTTGGTTAGAATATATAAACACCTCGTGTTTGCCTTTTGCTTCAGTCGGGGAATATGCAAATCTTATTTCAAATGTGGTGCTGAAGTGTTATGATAAGTCCTCGTTTAATTTTGTACACGACAGGTTGGTAATCGGACAAGGTGGTTTTATGATAAACCAGTGGGCTCGTGTGATTTCCACATTCTTGTTTTAATGGGAAGCAGAAGAAGTGGATGATGTCGGTTCCGTCAAAGAAAGTGAAACACCAAACAAAGTTAAGTAATTTAGGGCTTACTGAGATGAAGAGGCAAACTGAAGTTGCTTTCTCATTTCGAATAAGACCTCCTATTGAATTTTTTTTTTTTTTTTTATCAAATTAGTAATTATATAAACAAAAACATGATTTGCATAATTATCTACCACATTCTATATTGATGTTTTTTTATGTCAATTCTTTTGTTTATACTCAATTACTTTTTTGAATTGATATGTTAATTGCATTAGCAATTTGGTTTTATAAATTAAATAAGTGAAATTCACTTTGCAACGGGTGGCAAAAAAATATAACTATCCGCGTTAACGCGTGAACATTTCCGTTGGTACCCTAACAAAATAACCATTAGAAAAATAATAATAACATATCACACAATCTCCTAAATCATTAAATAAAATTAATTATGTAATATTATCACAATATCTAAACCATAAAAAATATTTATAAACTTTACAAAGATAAATCCGTTACTTAACTCATCAAATGATAACATAAAAAACATAAAACAAAAAAAACAAAATTCCCCTTCACCACCACAACCACAACCACAACCACAACCACAACCACACCTACCTTCATTTCTCCAACACTTGAAAACCCTAACCAAACATGCAATCAACAAGCCGAGCAGAAGCCGAACGACTACTCGGAATCGCGGAGAAGCTCCTCCAATCCAAAGACCTTAACGGCTCACGTGACTTCGCTCACTTAGCCCAAGAAACCGAACCCTTACTCGACGGCTCCGATCAGATCTTAGCCGTCGTCGACGTTCTACTCGCCGCAGAGAAACACATCAACAATCAACCTGACTGGTACGCTATTCTCCAACTCAATGGCCGCCAAAACGACGACGAATTGATCAAACGTCAGTATCGCCGTCTCGCCCTTCTCCTTCACCCTGACAAGAATAAGTTTCCCTTTGCTGATTCTGCTTTTAAACTTATATCCGATGCCTGGGCTGTTGTTTCTGACCCGGTTAAAAAATCGGCGTACGATAGCAAAACGTTTGTCTTTGAAAAAGTAGATCTACAGCATAATAATAATAATAATAATAATAATAATAATAATAATATTAGTAACAATAGTAAAGTTAATAATAATAATAAGATGCAAGGGAAGAATAATAATAATAATATATGGACGGTGTGTCCGTACTGTTATAATTTGTATGAGTATCCTAAAATGTATGAAGGATGTTGTTTAAGATGCTCGAATTGTAAACGAGCGTATCAGGCGGTGGCGATCCCTGAGGGATCCCTACCGCCTGCGATTCCTGGAAAGGAAGCGTATTATTGTTGTTGGAGTTATTTCCCTATGGGATTCGCTATGGCGGATAGCGAGTCTGCCAAGGATCTAAAGATACCTAACTGGATGCCGCCGATTGTTCCGACGGATGCCAAGGCTTGGCCTGTGGCTGAGTCGTTGCCAGATGGGAGCAGCGTGCCGTTGGCGGAGCCTGGGGAGGCTTTTGTTAACGTCACGCCGGCTCAGCCGAGGCCGGCTGTGCAGAAATCGGCGACGCCTGTGGCTCAGCCGAAAGTGGTGCCAATGGCGTCGCCGACTGCTGGAGCTACGGTGCCGAGGAAGAGAGGGAGGCCGAGGAAGCATGCGTTGTGAATCGTGTGAAATCGATGCGGATAAACTGCATATTAATGGTGCAGATTAATGGTTTTTGTGTTGAATTGATGAACAGGTTGAAGAAGTTAAGTTGTTGCAACTGAATTGGGAAATTAGGGTTTTTTTTTATGGTTATTTAGTTGTGTTGTTATGTTTTCTGCTTGTTGAATGATTGGTAGAAGCCTAACTTATGTTGGTAGATGTTAAATTATTATTATGTAATTTATTTTAATGATCTGTTGTATTTTCAAGGCTTAAGCTTCACCTTTAATATCTATCTGTTTGTTAAAAGTAGATGAACAGGTTTAGATGTTGAAAAGGAATTGGAAACATAACATAGAATCAAGTATCAAAGGGCTTTAGTTTAGTTTAGTTTAGTACCAAAAGGCTTCTAGTTCAGTATCAGCTTCTAGTCAAGTGATAGAGGTGAATAAATATGAATTCCAAAAATAATACTTATGAAACTAGGGAAAACACATAGTCCCGCCATCCCGAACCAAACTGATACAAAACCTAGGGTGGGTTTTCGTTTTCGGTACCAGGCATTTTTTCCATGGTATGTTTGGCATGGTCAACTGTTGACTTCTTGTCAGTCAACTTTTCTGATCCAGCCCAGAAGGTTTAATGCTGCAGGCTGCAGGCTCCTTTTCATTTTCGGTATTTTTTTCGCATTATACTGAAAATATAGATCCCGATCGGTATTGGCACCGATACCGAACCGATATAATCGGGATCGGTATTGGTTTTTGCCTATTTCCGGTTTCGTTATTTTTGGGATCGGTATCGGTACGGTACGGTATCGATCTCGTCCCGAGCTCATCCCTACCACTCTGTTCCAGAGTTTCATTAAAGAATGGAAGAGAAAGGATTGGGAAAGAAATGGGGAAAAAATGTGTTCCAGAGTTTTTTTGTAGGAGGGAATGAGAGGGATAATAAGGAGGATTTTAGTGTGATTTTCAATCTTTCCAATTTGGAAGGAATTGGAGAGAAAGGAAGAGGAGGGAGATTCTTTCTCTTCCATCCTTTAATGAAACTCGGGAACACAGTGTACATGAAACTGATCTGATGGAAAAACTAGATGTTTTTTTTAAACCGGATACAATCGGGTAGGATCTGCTGAATGTTCTATCGGATTTTATTAGTTGTTTTGTTATTATATATATATATATATATATATATATTAAACGGAGAGGTCATTCAAATAGTTAATTTGCAACTTTTTTCCTTTCGCCCCCTTTTTTTTTCTCTTTATTAAATTTTTTTTTTACGTTTTGACCACCAACTTTTTTATTAAGTTTATCTTTTCCTATTTTGGCCACATTTTTTTACTTTTGCTTTGCCACCAACTTTTTTGTTAGGTTTTTCTCCTACAATTTTTATTTTTCCACCGTTTTGTCCACCAACGTTTTGGTTAAGTTTTTTTCCTATTTTTTTGCCTCATTTTATTTCTTTCTTTTTTACGTAGTGTCCGTCTACGTTCGTATAGTACTTTCATCTCTGTTCGTTTGTAACACCCTTTTTGGTTAAGTTTTTTTCCCCCTATTTTTGCCACATTTTATTTCTTTCTTTTTTACGTAGTGTCCGTTCGTCTGTAACACCCGATCTTTAACCCAAGTTGCTCTACGTTTGTATAGTATTTTCGTCTACGTTCGTATAGTAATTTTTTTTGTGCGGCGTTAGTTTACGTTCGTACAGTACGTTTGTCTCTGTTCGTCAACGTAAGTTGTTTTAATTTTCTTTCCTAATCTGGACACCGACTTTTTGGTTAAGTTGTTTTTTCCCATTTTGGCCACCAACTTTCGTTTACGTTCGTATAATACTTTCATCTACGTTCGTGTACGTTCGTATAATTCTGTCGTCTACGTTCACGTTCGTATAGTTCTTTTGTCTACGTCCGTATAGTACTTATGCCAACGTTCGTCTACGTTCGTATAGTGCTTTCGTATACGTTCGTGTGCGTTCATATAGTTCTTTCGTCTACGTTCGCCTACGTTCGTATAGTTCTTTCGCCTACGTTCGATCTCCCATTGCGTAGATGATGGCCAGCGACAATAGCTGTTTTTAGTTTGTCGGATATTCTACCGGATTTACAAAAAAATCCATTTTACTTACCAATCCTGATGCTATAGGATAAAGTTTTAACTTTTATGGACCTTCAAACCCGGTGGCAAACCGATTTTGACCACTGTTGACGTATTCCGATAGGATAAAATCCGATCGGGTTTTAAAATAACTCGCTACAGTGGCATCAAGAGGTATAGTAACTAGTAAGCTATTGCATTACCCCAAGTGGTATGTGTAAATCACTGTTCGGTTTGGTTTTTAGGTATAATAATATAAATATAAATTTACCAATTAACACTATTATTAAACTTTAAAGTTCTTTGATGTAGATCTCATCAATAAAATCCTTTCCCCTTGCTGATAAATAAAAACTAGCAGGTTACCACCGCATGTAGCAATGTAGCATTGGGTTCGAAATGTAAATGAAAATAAACAAATTGCAAGCGTATCAATTAAAAAACATGTGGCGGAGGTATATTTGAAAATCACGAAAAAGATACATTGCATACGAAAGCCAAGTTATTCTAACAAAATTTATAACAAAACGTATATAAAAATAATCATGACGACCGTGCATTACAACAGGTCGGTTTGAACACATATAAAAAACATGTTGTAATAGTGTATTTAGACATGAGTGTCGGGTTGTTAAGAAACCGAACGCTTTAAAACGTTTTAAAACAACCGGTCAATTTGAAAACAATGTTACGAAATAGAAACTCGTGTAAAGCGTTGATATAAAAAATGAAACCAATAGAAAAAATCACGTAATAGAAAATTCGTAAAAACTCAAAATAGTAACTTTATTAAGTTTAGTTAGTGCAAATTGGTTAAAGAAAAAGGAGAAAAACAAACTACTAAATTGCACAGGGTGTAAAGAATAATAATTAAACTAAAGCATATGGGGTAAATAAACTAACTAGCAAGAGGTAAAAAAAAATACAGTGGGAGAGGTAAAGGGTGCGTTTGGTTTGCGGAATTGTTTGGAATTTGAATTGGAATGAATTGGATTTGGAATTCAAACATTCCAAAAGGAATTGGAAATTGCTGGAATTGGATTCTCAAATCCTATATTATTGTGTTTGGTTGGTTAATAAATTGGAATCTATCACCCTTGCCCACATGACCCGCATCGTTGTGACCCGTACCGGCCCGTACCGTTTCTACCATTACCGGCCCGTAGCGTTTCGACCAGTACCGTTTTGACCCGAACTGTTGATACCTCTATCATTTCGACCTGTATTGTTTCGATGTGCACCGTTTCGACCCATACCGGTCGAAAACGGTACCGGTCGAAACTGGTACGGTCCGAAACAGTACATGTTGAAACGATACCGGTCGAAATGGTACCGGTCGAAACGGTATCGGTCGAAACTGGTCCGAAACGGTACCGGTCGAAACTGGTGCGGTCCAAAACAGTTCGGTCTGAAACGTTACGGGCAAAAAGGTACACGTCAAAACGGTATCGGTCGAAACTGGTCCGAAACTGGTACGGTCCGAAACAGTTCGGTCCGAAACGTTACGGGCGAAACGGTACGTGTCGAAATGATATCGGTCGAAACGGTATCGGTCGAAACTGGTCCGAAACGGTTCGGTCCAAAACGGTACCAGTCGAAACTGGTACGGTCCAAAACGGTTCGGTCTGAAATGGTACCGGTCGAAACTGGTACGGTCCGAAACGGTTCGGTCCGAAACGATACCGGTCGAAAATGGTACGGTACGAAACAATTCGGTCCGAAACGTTACGGGCGAAACGGTACAGGTTGAAACGATACCGATCGAAACGGTATTGGTCAAAACTGGTCCGATACGGTTCGGTCCAAAACGGTACCAGTCGAAACTGGTACGGTCCGAAATGGTTCGGTCTGAAACTGGTACGGTCCGAAACGGTTCGGTTTGAAACGATACCGGTCGAAAATGGTACGGTACGAAACGGTTCGTGTCAAAACGGTACCGGTCGAAACTGGTACGGTACAAAATGGTTCGAGTTGAAACGGTACCGGTCGAAACGGGTATGGTACGATATGGTTCGAATCTAAGCAATTCGCATTGAAATGGTACGAGTCGAATCGGTTCGGGTCAAAATGATGCCAACTGTTCGAAGATTCCAATAAATTGACTTGAATTCCTTCTAATATTGGAAGGATTTTGAATTTCTTAGGGGAATTTGAAGAAATTCATACCAAATTCCAATTACAATTCCTTAGTTAACCAAACACACAAAATTGGAATTGAAATTCCAATTCCAACAAATTCAATGAACCAAACACCTAAAGAGTTGGAATTCAAATTCCAATTCCATTGAATTCCATTCAATTCATGTGAACCAAACGCGCCCTAAGATCTCCAGAAAACGAAGAACAAGCATCCACAATTTCCTCCCAAGTGAACTCCCGATACTGCAATGAAGTTCCGGTTATGGCATGTTGAAATTTCTATTTATCTCTGGAATCTCGTAACGCCATCTCTTCTGCGTCTTTTCTTAGGGTGCGTTTGGTTCACGGAATTGTTTGGAATTGGAATTTGTGAAGGAATTAGAATTGGAATTAATTGGATTTGTAATTCAAACATTCCAAAAGTAATTGGAAATTGTTGGAATTGGATTCTCAAATCCTATATTATTGTGTTTGGTTGGTTAATAAATTGGAATTTAACACCTTTGCCCCCACGACCCGCATCGTTGTGACCCGTACCGGCCCGAACCGTTTCGCCTCGTACCGGCCCGTACCGTTTCGACCGGTACCGGCTCGTACCGTTTCGACCAGTACCATTTTGACTCGAACTGTTGATACCTCTATCGTTTCGACCTGTACCGTATCAACGTGCACCGTTTCGACCCGTGTCGGTTCGGGTCGAAAACGGTACCAATTGAAACTGGTACGGGGCGAAACGGTACCGGTCAAAACTGGTCCGAAACGGTACCGGTCAAAACTGGTACGGTCCGAAATGGTTCGGTTCGAAACGTTACGGGCGAAACGGTACAGGTTGAAACGACACCGGTCGAAACAGTACCGGTCAAAACTGGTACGGTCCGAAACGGCACAGGTCGAAACAATACCGGTCGAAACGGTATCGGTCGAAACTGGTCCGAAACGGTACCGGCCGAAACTGGTACGGTCCGAAACGGTACGGGCGAAATGGTATAGGTCGGAACGATACAGGTCGAAACGGTATCGGTCGAAACTGGTCCGAAACCGTACCGGTCAAAACGTTACGGGCGAAACGGTACAGGTCGGAACCATACCGGTCAAAACGGTGTCGGTCGAAACTGGTCTGAAACGGTTCGGTCGAAACCGGTTCGGTCCGAAACAGTTCGGTCCGAAACGTTACGTGCGAAACGGTACAGGTCGAAACGGTATCGGTCGAAACTGGTCCGAAACGGTTCGGTCCAAAACGGTACTGGTCGAAATTGGTACGACCCGAAACGGTTCGGTCTGAAACGGTAGCGGTCGAAACTGGTATGGTCTGAAACGGTACCGGTCAAAACTGGTACAGTACGAAGCGGTTCGGGTCTAAACGGTACCGGTCAAAACTGGTACAGTACGAAACGGTACCGGTCGAAACTGGTACGGTCCGAATTGGTTCGGATCTAAGCGGTTCGCGTTGAAATGGTACGGTTCGAATCGGTTCGGGTTAAAATGATGTCAACCATTCGAAGATTCCAATAAATTGACTTGAATTCCTTTTAATATTGGACGGATTTGAATTCCCTTAGGTAAAGGAATTTGAAGGAATTCATACCAAATTTCAATTCCAATTCCTTTGTCAACCAAACACACAAGATTGGAATTGAAATTCCAATTCCAACAAATTCAATGAACCAAACACATAAAGAGTTGGAATTCAAATTCCAATTCCATTGAATTCCATTCAATTCATGTGAACCAAACGCACCCATAGTTAAATATATTGTAAGTTAAGGATGTAAATGAAGCTTTCACCATAGACCAAAAAAAAAAGTATTAATACTTTGAAGCTAAGTGTTTCAAGAATAGTTATATATAAAAATTATTAATATGAGTAGTATAAGACACATTTTGAGCCATTAATCTTATAATCTAATGATAGAGATTGAGTGGTCCTTAACTAGAGAAAAATCAAGTGAAACAAATGTGAAGGGAAAAATAGGAACGTATATTATTATCGACTTAAAAACCTACTATCCTGACGATTTTTAACTAGCTATAATTTTTTCTTATGACAA
The DNA here is from genome assembly GCA_030844895.1 of Ambrosia x helenae. Taxonomy (NCBI): domain Eukaryota; kingdom Viridiplantae; phylum Streptophyta; class Magnoliopsida; order Asterales; family Asteraceae; genus Ambrosia; species Ambrosia x helenae. The sequence continues at coordinate 105,558,617 of CM061234.1, forward strand.
TATTTTTTTTAAATTACATTATATTAATGAGAATTTAATTCTCTTTAATTTGAGTAGTCTATTGTTATAGTTTTTTTTTGAACAGCTGTTATAGTTTTCTTATTGTTTAAAAATATCTTATTTTACAAACTACATGATTACGTGCTTTGGTATAATGTTATATGATTTCTTGTATCATGCTATGAGATTAATACCACTATGTAATATACGTTTTATTCTTGAAATAAGTATAATGTTATGTGATTTTGTAACGTTACGTGATTACGTAACAATAATTGACTATGTATTATTACGCGACTTTGAATACCCATTATGTTATTACATAAATTCATTATAGTATTTTGTGAAAACCTACTAAGTGATTATGTTACGTACTAACTATAGTTAACTTATGCTAACACAAAACATATACATGTATAATCACATATAAAGTATATATGTAATGAAGAATATTAACCTATCAACCTATACTTACCACATAATGTTGTATATTACAGATTTAATCACGTAATAAAGCATAAATGATTAAGTTCCTATTGTTGAATGTGTAATCATGCAATAAGCATAACTTTAATAACATCAATTATAACAAATCATATTGAATGTGTAATCACGTATCCTATAACAAAATTTAAAATTTAAGAAAAATATTGATGTATGAAAAAGTTATGGACATTTTAAAATCGTGGGGAAGTGAATTTATAAACTAGCAATATTGATTTTTCCTGTAATCAGGGCCGTCTCCGAAAATGTCAAAAAAAATTTGGGCCTTGGGCGAAAAAGAGTTTGGGCCCAAAATTTTGTAAAGATGAATGAATTATAAAAAAAAAAAATTGAGTATAGTGCTAGAGCCAAGGATTGAACTTGAGACCTCTACATTAAATTAACATGGTTTTTCCAACTCCACTAACAAGACTTTAATGTATAAAACACAAATATATATCCTAAATATAGAATTTAATATATATATACGCATATTTTAAAAAAACGTTCGGGCCCATTTAAGGGTCGGGCCCGGAGCCGGTGACCACCCGGCTCACCCTCATAGCCGGCTCTGCCTGTAATACATTTGTCACCTACACTTCGTATGATAAGGATGTCTTGTGGCAACCGAAAATTTCTCTTCTCTTTCGTCTCTTCCTTTTTGGCCTTGGGCAATTTTCGGGATGAAAAATTCTTTCAACAGGGGGATGATGTGACACCCGGCAAACTTAGGTTAGTAACATTGACTAAACTAGTAAGTCTACCTTAGCGAGTCATGCATATTACGTACTTAACTGGGTCAGTCGAGTCGTTACGATGATTCTGGGGAATCATCGGGAGTCGTTACAATGATCCGCGGAATCATCGGGAGTCGGTCCATAACCATGTGTACAAGGATTGGTGATTCGTGGAATCACCGGGTTTAACACACACACGCAAGTCTCGAGTCCCGGGAATTGGTGAACGGACGTAAACGTGTTAGTTATCGTGCATTATATGTTTGTAATCATTATGTGACTTATCGGTATGTGAATACGTTCTTATATATGTTAAAATAGTGTTTAACGCGCCAAAAACCCAACCTACCATGCTGTAGGCGATTAGGCAATGGTGATTAGCCTAATCGCCAGACAATCAGGCGATTGGGGAAAGATTACTGGCGATTGGAGCCCTGTGACATCCGTCACTTTTTCATTATATATATATATATATATATATTTTTAATAATAATAATAATAATAATAAAAATAATGATAATAAAAATAAAAATAAAAAAATCAGATTTTATATACATTTTTTTTCTTTAAACCAAACCCATTATCAACCATAATCAAACCCAGCCCAACCATTTCATCTTTATGGTATTGCTGAGCCCAACAGCAGAAACAGATCGGCCCATAACCCACCAAGCCCATCAGTCCAGCCCACTTCCCTTTCCCCTCCATTCTGTTAAAAAAAAAAAAAAAAAAAACGCCCCTGCCGAGACTCGAACCCGGGCAGGAGCTGTAACACACGCGCGTCCAAACCACTGAGCCACAAGCTCTTATCTGAAACAAACCCAACCCTATTTGCATTTATCCCTTCTTTTCGCTATTCCTTGTTTCTTCTCCTCTGCTGTTTGCGTGACCAGCCAAGCACCATAGCTTGGTCAACCTTCCAAGCTATTATTCAAACATACCTTAATCTCTATTAACGCGTCTTAATAGCGTGATTATCGGACCATTTCAAGTTAATTACGCGTACAATTACCATTACTTCACACCAATTTTAACATAATCATCCGCAATATCATCACATCAAGTCAATACTTACCCAATTCGTCAATCCGAGCTTCCACTATAAATTGAACACTTCCCTTCATTCTAAATGTGCCGAAATACAAAACCCCACTCTCAATCATTTCTGTTTTGCATTATAATCAAGTAATCGAGCTACGTTGACTTTTCTGTTGACTCGTGTTCTTGCTTCAATTCGTCATTGTAAGTTCAATATTTGTTGTGGGTTTCATTGTTCGGCCCTTTGTGAACAATAGCCCCAAAGATTTAGGGGCTATTGAACACGAATTGAATGTGTTTAGGAATTAGGGCTCATTTGATATTGAATTGGGGAAGAACACGTTTAAAAACAAGTTTATATATTAAACGATTTCGAAATAAAACAAATATGATCCACAGATCAGTTGGTTGGGTTGTTTTGTTTAAAGCATGGAACCGGGTTTGAACCCAGGTTCGAGCCCCACAAAAACAACATATTTTTTTTACTTTACTTCTCTTATATATACATTTAACATATTATTTTTTTAAAATAGTTTTTAAATACTAAACGTGGTTTATAAATTCTACAAAAACTACTATATGATCTTCCACTGATAAAGTCCATCATTCAATTTTTATTTTTTTAAAAATAATTTATTTAATATATATTATAAATATTACAAGTTTATTCATTTAAAATTGTAAAATTCAATAAAAATATCTAAACGATTTTATAAAATTTCACAAAAATTATCCTAAACTTGTATATTCTTAAACATTTCAGAAAATATTTTTATTTCAGAGAAACCATTTATTTTATATTTTTAATTAATTTTTGTTAGTTTTAATCATAAATAATTCATAATAAATTCATTTTTCAATATTTTTGCACCAAAATTTTATATAAATTATTTCTAACCATCTAGAACTGAATTACAATTTTTAATTCAGAAAATCTTTGATTTTAATATTTTTAGATATTAAAGTCATATTTTGACAATTTGAAATAAATAGATTAAATATTCTATTTTCAAGAAAATAATTTTATAAAAATTATTTTCACACTTAAAACCTTATGTTGTGACTATATTCAACTTAAAATTTTACAAAGAGACTTTTGTTTATTTATTCATTAAATTCTTATATTTAATAAACAAATTGTTTAATAAACATATAAACGTTTATCCCTAATTCGAAGCCCTAGAAATACATGTATCCTAGAGTTATTTCCCTTACACATTATCAAATTCTTTAGGTTGATACTTTGAGATAGTTCCAACACATATTTCGTTGTCCAAGTCCAATTTCAAAGTTATTACGTGAACTGTGAGTATTTCCTATCCCCTTTTTGCTTTTATTCATTTTTGGGGTGTTACATGTACACTTATACAAATTAAAAATACAAGTTCACATTTTTACAATACAATTCTAGTACTATGTGCATTTGCTTACAAACGTGCTTTATGCTTAGACATTACATGTAGAATACATTTGTACTTAGTGAAATCATTAGCCATGTACAAGCCGACCTTAACATTGGATAGCGCTATTTGGATTGACAACCCGCCTAGATTGATTCTCCCCCTTTTTCATCGGAGAATCCGTGGCCAGTGTTAAGTTATCATCCATTGATTTGTTGAGTACACTACAGTTCATACTGTACATTATACAGTCACAGGGTTGATTTCGCTCATTTGTATGATACATAGTTTACATATTTGCACTGTAGCTTGCACTTGAATTGTATAACTTTTCAACCTACTATATATATCAAAACTAGGAATGCTCACCAACATTTCATATGTTGACCAAATCTATTTTGTACATGTTTCAGGTGCAGTTTGATCTAATGCTTTAACAAGAGATACTTAGTGCATTATTTTAATCAGTTATTTCGTTATTTACATTTCATTTAAGACTTTGTATTTTCCATTTCCATGTAAGACAATTTTGGATTATTCAATAATATTTACATTTTAGTACCATGAGCTTTTGAACAATCGTCACTACGTGGCACCTCGATGATTCTGCCATCGGTTGGGGTGTTACAGAGCCCTAATCGCCACTAGTACAGGCGATTAGGCTCCTAATCGCCTGATCTGTTCTTGTAATCGCCTGTTATGTGTTGGATGAGTAAAAACACCTATAAATACAACCCTTAACTCCCTAAACACCATTTGTGCAACCCTAACAGATCCTAAACCTCCCACACACCTCAAAACACCTCTGGAACTTGTTTTGCTTCAAAACTCACCATTTCCAAGCTTACACACCTTTCTTTGATAAAATCCAAGGTGTGTTCTTCATCCCAAACCTTTGTAATGTTATTGTTTTGGTTCCCAAAAGTCCAAACCTTGTTTTGCTAAGTGTGTGTCTTTAAAAACCTTTGAAATGAGTTTCTAAAACAAGTCTACACCATAATACTTGCTATATGTGAAGTATTTATGCATATGATGATTTTTGGTGGTTAGAACATGAATGTTTCCATGAAATTGATGTACTTCTGATGTGTAGGAATTATTAGGATGATTATCTAATGATTTGAGCTATTGTTATAGTGTTTTGATGAAAGTATGCATTTTGACCCATTTGGACGACTCTTGAAGAATTAGGATGTTATGATATGATTCAATGGTTGTTTCTGTACTTTTCTGTTCTGAAGTGCCAGCCAGTCTGTCTTTTTCTTTCTTACCTCTTTTCTCGTATAGATAGTTATCAACATCGTCATCACCACTATCTGAACTAGATGATTCATCACCATCTTTCTCACCACCTTCATTTCCACCATCATTACCATCATTATCATCATCAGACCCACCTTCATCATCTGTTATCTCTTCCTGATCATCATCTTCTTCAGATTCATCACCTGATTCTTCTTCTCTTTGTTCTATACCTTTCAACTTTCAAACTTTCTGGTATAGTTTCTTGATGATCTTCTTTAGTTTCTTGTTTTCTTTCTCCACCCTAGTAATTCTTCTTTAATTGTTGGTGTTGGATAGCTATAACTTTGAGTTTTTCAACTTCAAATTAGTCACTTTGTTCTCAAGTTCATCTTGTTTGGCTTTAGACTTGGCAATGACCTTCAACATGTCTTTCTCATTGTTCTTTAACTCTTTGATCTCGTCTTGATTCTTCAAAGTAGCGAGTTTCTGGATATCGAAAGACTTCATGAGACGTGTGATTTGTTGTTGCATCAGATCAAGTGCCGCTTGAGAAACGGTTGCAGTTCCAAGAGAAACAGATTCAGGTGCAGTGGAAGCCGAAGGCTTATCAAAACTTGGCAGCATCTCTTTCAATGACTTTAATACCCTTGATGGTTCACTGTGTGGTTGTTTGGGTGCCGGTTGTTCAGGTTTAGTTTCATTACTTCTTTTCCTCTTCCTTTGAATTGAACTTTCACCTTCTTTAGCTTTTGAAGTTTCAGGAACGGTTGTTTTGGAAGAAGAAGCAACAACAGATGAGGATCTAGTAGTTTTCAGTAGACTTTGTATATCCTTCTTCTTCTTCTTGTCCATATGAGATTCTTTCTTTGCCATCGACTTCATACGTCCACGTTTTGTCGATACATGGGCTACTAGAGAACCAATTAAATCTTTAGGATACAATACTTCAGGTGCTGGATCAAAATCTGGATCTATCTCATAAGCTTTCTGAAACTGAGCTGCTACAAGTTCATCAACAGTAGACGGATTTTACACGATCACCTTTCTTTGACTTTGAGGAAGAACCAACAATCTCTTTGCCTTTTCTGGATACGACATTTGACTTCTTTTTCTGTCGTCCAGCTCTTTCATTTCCAGTAACTGGAATCAGAGGAGCATCAGTATCTGACTCACTATTTGGGTGTCTCCATTCATCATCATCATCATCAGGAGCTTTGTAACCCGGATTGATAAGATGTCCGAACAATCTTCTCATGGGAGGCTTCTCATCATTAGACTTCCCACGATAAGACTTTAAACTATTCAGTGTATTAAGGGAAAATGGATTTAATTACTCCAAACTATCGCCTATTGGCGGATATCACTCCGAAGTTTCACTTTGGCCAATAGCACTCCCAACTTTCAATTTAGTTTGTTCTATCACCCTCAAACTAACGGAGGTCTAACATGGTTAGTCTTCATGGAAAAAATGTAAAACCCAAAACTTTTATGTGGCCAAATATAAAAACGAAAATAAAGGCATTTTTGAAAATTATTATTATTATTATTATTAATTTTTTTTTTAAATTCTATAAACCCCAACCCCCTTCCCTTTTTTAATATATCAAGCTTATTTAAACAACACGAAAGTAACTTTTTAGCCAATCAATGGATCAATTCAAGCTGATGGCTTGATTATATAACATGGTTTGGTAAAATTTTGAATTTAATATTTGACGAAACTTGAGAATCAGGACAATCCCAAAAACTTCCACCATATGCCGACAACAACTGACCAGATCACCGCCTTAATACAAGCCATGATAAACCCGATTCTAAATACATCTGGGAGCTCCACATAACTGGCCGTAGATTACAAAAATAAAGGGTTAAGTCTTAGTGCATCACAAGGACTTTCAAAGTCAAACCTATAACTTCAAATACTCAAATTACAGATGAATCTTCTTGTTATCAGGTGCCATATTTTGCATCCGTTGAATCTATCTTAAGCTTAATGTACTACCAAGTTGATTTTATAAGCAATTTTCAAAAATCTCATATTTGTTTGCACATTGACATTTACGACGTTTGACCTCAAAAGTCAGACTGTAACTGCACCGCCTCTTTCTGTGACAGACCCGTCCACCACCTTTAAAACAACACCGTCCACCACCTTCAAAACAGCACCACCATCACCTTCAAAACTTCATCTCCATCCAAATGAAGTTTGGAGCAAACACATAAAAGGTTAGTTACAACCAATAACTTTACAATAAAGTAAGATAGGGTTTCGATTATATAGTTTTATGAGCTAGGGTTTCGATTAGCAGTCCTATTCACCTTCTTGGGGTTAACGATGGTTGTTGGGGTTGAAGGGGGAGAAGGGGGAGACGATGGTTGCAGGGGTGATTGGGTTAACGGTGGTTGTGGGGTATGACAGTGGAGGCGGTGGTTGTGGAGTATGACGGTGAAGGGTGGTGGTGGATGAAGGTGAATGGTGGTGGTGGAGAGAGAGAAAAAAGGTGGGGGTGGGTCTCTTACCAGAAGGAAGAAGGGGGGGGGGGGGTTATTTATAAACTTTAAATAATAATAATAATAATAAGTTTCAAAAATGTCCCAAAGTTTTGGTTTTTACATTTTGGCCACGAAGACTAACCAGGTCAGACCTCCGTTAGTTTGGGGGTGATGGAACAAACTAATTTGAAAGTTGGGAGTGCTACTGGCCAAAGTGAAAGTTTGGAGTGATATCCGCCAACAGGTGATAGTTGGGAGTATTAAAACCCATTTTCCCGTGTATTAATGTCCATATGAATTTGATTGCCAATCTGAGTAGGATCTTAAATCAAATTAGGATACTTCTCATAAAAAATCATGTGCAGAAATCTTGGGTACATCATGAACTTGTACGCATCTGGCCTTGTTCCATCAAATATTTCTTTCAGATGAGTAAACATCTTGCTAGAAAAGTTGTAACTCTTGTTTAACATCAATTCTACGGTCATAGAACTTGTGGTATCTCTTAAAACAACAAAACTACCACATCTTGGAGCAAAAACATGTATAATCACGTGCAGAAGATATTTGAATGGTGCACATAGATTCCCTTTGTTGATCTGGGACTCTGTGATCTTCCCAAAGTACGTAGCTCTCAAGAAACACCCCCTTTGAACTTTCCAGGATAACTTGATTGGGTCAGATTCATTGTCTTGAAAATGTAACACCCTCATGAAATCCTCTTCACTCATCAGAATAGTGTTTCCTTAAATCTTGCTATGAATCGTTGTCTTATCAAAAAAATCCATCCTAACATTCTCCTAGAATTCCAACTGATGTTCTTTATAGATGATTTGTGGCTGTGTAATTGCATATAGGATCCTTGAACGCCTTAGAAAATCAATGATTTCTCTGAAGATAGCATATTTATCGTCCATATCTCCTATAAAAGCGCAACAATTATGTTTGGGTTCAAACTTGAACAAATCTGGTCCTGTAGACATTTATGTAACAGAATACAATAATCAGCCACATTTTTAATCATAAGAATCAATCAACACATGAATAAACTTGTTCAATTGTGTAAAATCGGATTAAACAAGAAAATTTTGAAAATCTTAGACTCATTCGCATAAAAAAGCATGCGTGATGTGCCATCATTTATACATGTTTTATACATGTATTTCCCACTGTTTTTGTATGCATTTGTGCCTATATCTTTGCAAAACAAAGCTAAATCGTTCCTTTGAGTTAATTGCATGTATTTGGACGCAAATAAGCAAAAAGAAGCGGAAACTGGCACAATGGGAAGGAATTTGAAGACTGTTGCAGAGTGTGTACGGCTGTGCTCCTGCCCAAAGTCAACCAGTTAATATTTTCAGCCATCCAGATGAAAAAGTCAAAGTGCACGGGCATGCACACCCTAGTGCACGGCCTTGCTTACTGATACATGCTCCCCAAGACTCCAACAGACCAAGACTGACATGCATTTGTGCAAAACTGAAGAGCACATGCATGCCGTTACAATGGCACGGGCTTGCAGGGGACATAACCTGCTCAGAAGGACTTCTAGTACCAACGGACAGTACCCGACTGTTGAGCACGGGCGTGCACGCCCTGGGACGTCCGTAGAAGGAGACCTTCACTCATCATTTTGGCATCCCATTCTACCCGAATCTCTCCCACATTTCTGCTATTTTAGGGTCTTATAAGTGACCTTTGAAGCTTGGGATCACTCCATAAACACTTAGAGAGTGTGAGCTTTGAGAGAAACCACATAAATTCATCCAAGACCCCTCTAAATCCTTTAGCAACCCTCACCATGTTTTCATATCAAAACCTATCTAGTGAGCTTGTTGTAATACCATTTCTTGGCTAGGATTGTAGAGTGTTGCTAGGGTGAAGACTATCTTGATATGGATTATATAGAGTGATGTTGTTCCGCCTTTACTTAGAGTGAACGACCGCTCGGCCTTTACAGAAGACTAGATGTTGTTCGTGGCCCCGTGAACAGCCTTTCACTGGGGGCGAACGAGCGTTCAGGCTGCCTGAGGTCATTTTGGGCAAAATTTTATTTTGGCCATTTGCTTGGTTCGTTTCAACGTGTAATGACACTCATACTATTTTAAATGTATTATTGACAACTCACTAACCATTCTTTGTGTAATGGTGCTAGGTAAACATATGATGGAAGTCCCGGAGCAAGGATCAAGTCGCGAGAAGAACCGAACACGCCCGAACACTCATCGAGCTTCCTGCAATAGATTCGAGAGACTCCCGTTAAAATCGTGAAATCTTAGTATGTGTTTCAATAATTAGAATGTAAAATTTGTGGGAATCTAATATGTAATCGGTCTCTATGGTTGAGTTTATAATAAATATCAAAGTTTTAATTCGGAGTGGTTTTAAGTAAGGTCAAAACTCATAAGATTAGGCGTTAATCGCGTGATTACGGGTTAGGGTTTTACAGTTTAACCTTTTTTAGTGAGTATTCTGATAAAGTTTTTATTGAAACGATTTAAAATAAAGTATCTTTTTGGTAGCATCACTACTTAAATGAAGTGATTCGGACTTAACATAGTTATGTATTTAGATTTTTTATTACACACAAGTATTATAGAAAAATATAAATTTACTTACCATTGGTTATGTGGTTTAATATGAAGAGCATAAGTGGTTATCTACGCTACAGATTAATTCGAGTTAGCTACTGCAAAGGCTTCACAGGTGAATTGTTTTTATAACTTTATCTTTATATTATATATACTTGAATAACTCTTATATGATTCGGTCTAAGAGCATTCACAACAGCTCCCCCATTTTTCTATGACTATGGTGTGTCGTTAAAATTATATGAGGTGAGTGTTGTTGGGTTAATCGGTTCGCTTATAGGTCACGGGTCACGGGTCCAGCATACGGGTCACGGGTGATGGTTGCGGATCATCTGCTTGGTCTTTGGATGACCAGGAAAGTAGGAGCTGCATGTTTCATAAATTAGAATTCGTATTATGTTTGACCGAATCTTGTGGCAGGATGTGAACGTTTGGAGTTTACCAATTCTTTAGGAGTAGTAGTTTTTTGATTGTTTGTTTCTATTGGTAGGTATAGTCTTGTAAAGCTATAAACAGCTCTTTTCGACAGTGAATAAATACAGCCTTTTAATTCATCTTTCTCATTTTACAACTTCTACATACATACATACAGTGAGATATGAGTGTGTTGTGTATAGAAGGGACCTAAACCAACATTTGGTATCAGGTCCCAAACATTACACTCACAAATAAACAGTCAGAAGATAAATTTGTTACTGTGTAATGAAAGGAAAAATGGAGCAAACTTGCTATTGTTTATTAACATTGAAAAGGCCTATATATAGCCAAAAGAGAACATACATGATAACATAAAAAAACAATAAAATATTAAACTGCCCTAAAAACCGGTACATGATTGACCCATTCTTGTGCACCAACGTACGCTTTTACCAAACTTGGTCAAACCACTACTAAACTCTTTAGGGAAAATTGCAAGAATAACCTTTGACCGAGTGGATTTGCGAGACTAGCCCCCCCAGCCGTCTTTGGAAAGACGGTTCCCAGTTCCCGAGGCGTCTCAGACGTCTCCCGAGACGTCTCCCACTCCAACCAATAATTTACCGCCACGTCAGAGATGGTTCCACGTTCCCAAGGCGTCTTAGACATCTCCCAAGACGTCTCCCACTACAACCAATAATTTACCGCCACATCATCACCCACCCACTTTCTCTCTCCTTCTCTCCTCATTTATTACTCACTATCTCCTTCTTCATTCATTGATCACATTCACAATTCTAGAGAGAGAAACTTGTTTCTAGAGAGAGAAACTGAGTTCTAGAGAGAGAAAATGCCGTTACCAAAGCCTGAATTCGGTCACAAAACCTTCCCACCGATCAACAAATGCGACGTCTCCGCCATTAGCCACGTGCCAGTCGCTGCAGATCTCGACGACACTCTATTAAAATCACCTCTGCATTTTCATACTATATGCTAGTAGCGATTTGTTAGTGCATGATGTCCCTAGGCTAGTATATATGTTGTTTGGACGAGTTTCGAGGTGTTTGGAGGAGTTTTTAAGCGTTTTTGGGATGTTTGGGTCTTACATGCGATTAGGATATCTGTTCATGCGATTACAAGCAAATCGCATGTTGTTACATGCGATTAGGCCTCAATTGCTAGTAATCATCATGTGATTAGGCCCAATCGCATGATGTTACATGGTGGATAGCATCCAATCGCCAATACTAGTCTGTACGAGTACAAGGGGTATAAATAGGCCCAGTCATTGCCCTAATCATTAGTTTTTGCCACACACACACTCTCCAAACACCCTCCCCTGGTCTGAAAGGTCTGGTTTGATCATTGTAAACACTCGTGCTCTGTTTAATGATAAAATCTTTAATCTTCTGACCCATTTGTGTATGTTAATTACTCGTATATCATTATTTCGTGTTTGTTTCTGTTATTAGAAAATATTTAGAGGATTCCGCACTATGAATATAACCCTCGTGATTGTCGGGTGACCCGTTCGTCGATCCTACAAGTGGTATCAGAGCCGAGGCTCTTATCACGAGCATTTTGATAACAAAAACGAGTGAAAACAGGTGGGTTTTTGTGTGAAAGTTGTGATTCTTAATCAAAAACCTGTTTGAACTTTGAAACTTTGAGTTTTTCATAAAAAACCCTTATTTTCAAATTCTTAGTGTGTTTTTATGGATGAAAACATGTGTTTTTGATTAGGTTTTGTTCTAAAATTGTTTTGGAAAGTTTTCTAATCATTTGGGAATTAAACACATCGTTTTGGATAAGATTTTGAGGCAAAAATGGTAGTTTTTGAGCAAAAGTGAAGTTACAGATCAGATCAGGCGATTACACAGACCTAATCAATCCAATCGCCTATCTATAGGCGATTAGACATCAAGTATACGTGATTACAATTGTAATCGCCCTTCATTCTTGGTTCTAGACACGATTAGAAGCTAATCGCCATTCAGGTGTTTCTGGCATAGCTTCTAATCACCTGAAGATCTCCAATTGCCTATAAACTTGTAATCGCTCAACTGTTCACTAGCAATTACACTCTAATCGCGTGTAATAACTAGTGATTACACCTGTAATTGCCTATACATATCTGTAATCACCATTTAACATACAATTACATTCCCTAATCGCCAGAAACCATCTGAAACTGAAAATTTGACTAAGCATCAGACTTTTAACGAACTTAAACATATGGCAAACCCATGGGGACATCTGAATCAACCAAGGCAACAATATAATCAACAAATGAACAATCAAACAAACAAACGTACCCATGAACCCTTGGCAATTCTCAGCCGAGCGCAACGCGCAACGGATGCAACAAGCGCAAATGCAAGCGAATGTTGCCGGAACCAATCCGTGGACGCTAGCGGCTCAACAGCAGGCAATGAATACGAATCCGTGGGCACTCGCAGCTGCTGCAAATCAACAGACAAATCATCTGTCATCCGTTATCTTAAGTGACTTAGAGACTGGTAGTTCGAATAGGGCACCGAAACTGCAATACATGTCCGACTACCACGGATGGAAGGGCAGATTTCAGACATACGTTGAGGGTATCGATGGTCTCGTATGGTTTGCAATTGAGACAGGGTATAGCAGTCCGATGGTTAAGAATTCAAATACTCCGATCTCACTGGAAGACATGACTGAAGATCAGAGGAAGAAGTACAACTACGAAAAGAAGGCGATGGCAACGTTGAAACAAGCTCTTCCCAAAGACATACTTCATCAATTCGCACAGTGCACTATGTCACAGATGCTTTGGTTAGCGCTTGCTGAGCGAAATGAGGGAAATCTAAAGACTCGAAAGGTCAAAATGGATCAACTCAAGAAGGAGTTCAAGAACTTCAATGCTATTGGGAATGAATCGCTGAGAGACATGACTGCAAGATACTACCACTTGATGTCCGAAATGTATCAGTATGGGGTCGTGTACACATCTGCAGACCTTGTGGAAAGATTTGCAGAGGCGCTACCTCCTCACTGGCATCAGTGGTTGGACATCCTGAAGTCGAACAATGCATATCAGACACTCTCCATCAATGAGTTCATAACCGAGCTGGAGAACAAGGAGATAGAAGAGATCAGGAGGGCAAACAAGGCGCTCATTCCACAGAATCCCAGTATCTACTACGGGAACCCTCTTCAGGACGCCAGTGTGGGTGGATCCAAACCACAGACTGCTTTTGTGGTTAACCCGGATCCAGTTTATGCCTTTGACAACTACGGTCCCCCAACTGATGTTCCTCCTTTAGTCTATCCCTTCGGACAAGGAAACCAGTATCCTTTAAATTATAATACTAACCAATTTGGTGTTAACCCTTTTTCTCATCTTGCAGCACCAACTCAGGTAACTTCAAACTTTGGTGGACCTTCTTCATCAGGGTTTGGTGGTGTCCCATCTACAGGTTATGGTGGATATGGAGGTGCGTCAACTTCAAGTCATGGTGGCTATTGAACCAATCCAGTCACAGAGCAACTTAACTCAACAGGTTTTGAGAAGGTGACGGTAGAGTTAGCCCAAGAACACATGGCTCTATTGTCAACCCTGGTCAACTCCTACAGTGGATTGGTTGTAGGACAGATCGGGAATCCTCATCTCACACAAGGGGATTACGCACGGATCGATAAAGATGACATGGATCTGATAGACATCTAGTGGCATTTCGCAAGTGTGGTGAGAAGGGAAAAGGAGTATATGGACAGGACAGGGAGAAGAGATGTTCTGATAAACAACAGCACTAAGTTTGGGTTTGATAAAACTAAGGTCACGTGCTACAACTGTGGCACCAAAGGACATTTTGCAAGAGAATGTGACCGACCGAAGCAACAAGGGCATCAGAATCCCTTCAACAACAACAGAGGCAATCAGAATCAGAGGCAGCAAGCTCAGACACAACCTAACCCAAATACTGAGCGAGCTCTTGTCCTAGTAAACAATCAGAACCAGAACCAGAGGCCTTCTGCAAACAACAATCAAGGACAAGCCCTGGTAATTCAAGCTGATGAAGGTTTCAACTGGAACCATCTAATCACTGGAGAAGAAGCTCCCCAGGGTGGTGCAGCATGTTTTGCCCAACAAACATCTGATGCACTAGTTGAAGTTGAAGAATGCTCAAGTCAGTCTGGCGTTATTATTCCTGAAGCTGAAGCGTCCGACTGTGACTCCGAGTGTGATTCTGATATGGGGGAAGATTTGGATGATTTGTTAGCTGAAGCAGATGCGCTGATCAGCAAAAGATCGTTTCTTGTGGATGCTGACTGTACCGAGAACAACTTTGGCGAATTCTTTGGAGCTAAGAAGACTGCAGCTCATTATGCTTTGATGGCTATTACAGAATCGTCAAACAAGGTAAGTTCTTCCTCCAATTCTAAGATAGAGTGTGTAGAATGTGGCAAGCTGAAGTACAGAATGGATGTCTTATCAGACGAAATTCTGAACTTCAAAGCTGACTTAAGTCAATGCCAACAGAGCAATGATGTTTTGAGGGCTAATGAAAAGGCACTCAAAATCACCATTGAAACTCTAAAGAAAGATATTCCTGAGTGTGATCAGCTAAAACTCAGAATCAAAGAACTAACTGGAGAGAATCTGAATCTTAAAGCTAATGTCGGTCCTTTACAAAGGTCAATTGATTCCTTACTGCAAAAGGAGAAAAGTTTTCTTAGTACGGTTGAAAACTATAAAAAGGATGTTTTTGAACTGTCGAAAACTCTAGCAAACAAACAAATTGCTATAAATAATTACATAAATGAGGTAGAAGACACGAAGAAACACTTGACCATTGTAAACTGTGACTATGAGAAGATCAAGAAGAAACTTGAAAGTTACCTAAACTGCAAGTATGTTCTTGATCACATCATTGAACACTCAGAGAAAGAAAGCACTTCCACCAGTCCTAAATATTCTCAGTGTCCACCTCCGGTGAGATTCGAAAATCACAATTTTGATGTCTTGCTGAAGGAGGAGCTTGTGGACGTGGCAGCAGCAGCAAAAGCTGCAGAGGCGGCCAAAACAACTGAAGCAGCTAAACCTGCTGAAGTTACTAAGGCTGCAACACCTGCTGAAGCTGTCAAACTTGGTGAGAAAGCTGATGATATCAGTGTATACGACACGGACTCGTCGGATGCTGAGCTTGATGAGCCTCCTAGGTATGCACCAGTCAAAGTTCAAAATGTTACTCTTGAAAACCATATCATTACTACTGAAACCTTGAGTGAACTTGAACCGAAAGTGCAAACCGAGGATGGCAGAAGGATTAAGGTGTTTTATAAACTTAAAGGGTCTGAAAAGGTATATGCTGATGAGGAAGTCCCTCTCAGATGTATCGCCCCTGGTCTAATTGCTAAAATTTGGCAAGAATCTGTCATTACCATTGAAAAGGAAACCTGGAATAAGAAGAAGAGCAAGGGTAAGTGTGACATCCGTCACCCTCATCTTTTGTCAAATTGACAATAATAATCCTTCAAATATTTCCATTATAGTCCCTGCAAGTTTCGTCGTTTTCAAATTTAATTTTAGAGTGAACTAAAAATTTATCATTTATATTTATTATGGACCGGGTATAAGTTTTAATCAAATGCGTATGTTAAAACGTAGCATTATTTGTATGCATATTTACGTTTAGAAACATGTATTCTTTAAGGTTTTTGTTTAGTGATCATGCACACCAACAATCATAAACTATAGAAAAATGTGCAACGTATGTAATAATTGGGTTCATCATTGTGCTCAAATGAAAACAATAACCATTAATGAAAATAAATGAATTTGGTCAATTTAGGAGAATTTACCCAACAATCATGCCATCTCTTCGTCTGTGCGAAACATATGCTATTGGCAACCCTTTGTTTCCTTCTATTTTTAAAACGGTCGCATCTTATGCAAATTTCACTCAAAGTAATGATCAACTTGTATCCATAAAAGATGACTATTGGGCATGCTACGTTAGTTTTCCTCATCGGGATTTATTTCCGAACTCATCCCAAAATTTCTCAAATCTTTCGATCTAGTCTATGCTCCAACGAGAACACAACAAATGATCACAAAACCCCAAACGACAAGGACAGCCTCCGCTACGCGCCACCTTCGACCAACCCCGGTTCAATGTTGTATGTGTAACGACTCGTATCACCTTCTCCGTGACTCCGGTTAACTTACCGACATCAAACCAGACCCAATCAAGGTAAATTTCCTAACCTTTCCATTTGTGTTCTGTCTGATCAAAAGGCCTACGGTTTTGATTTGTAAACCGTGGTTTCCTTAAATGAAAATGATGTTGAATCTTTGATTTAAAAAAACGGATCCATTATTACAGTAGTAACCTAAAAATATTTTCTAAGCTTCACGCTTATCTCAAGTAAACCAAAGATTAAGTCCATCATATAATTTTCTAAATTCTCTATTATTCAATAAAAAAAGGGTAGACTAAATCTCTCTATTAACCCAGTTCATGTAAGCATCAATAATTGGTCTCTCAAATTTAAGATTGAGTAATTTGTTAATATTAAAGTAAAAATTGGTTCGTGTAACAGATAAAAAATTAAATTGATGAGCCACACAAAACTTGTGTTCTTGTAAGTTCATTATCGTAATCAAGGTGAGTATATATTTTCCCCTTTTTACTGTTTTACTATTTTGGGGTGACTCATGTACTTACTATCAATTTTCTATTTCATCTTACTAAAATAGCAATTCTTATGTGTGTTTGCTTGTGTCATTTCGTGTATCTATGACCTGTCAAATCATTAACCGTTGCGGCCTGGCATTTCAATGAATAGTACTATGGTATATACCCTTGTGACTCTGTTGAGATTCCTTGTCATTGCTATGTATTACATTACTACTAGCGCATACTATATATATCTGCTTTCCTTTCATAGGGTTGATTTGACCCGGATACCACTTATTACATTTTGCAAAATAACACATGAATTGCTAAATTTTCCTTACTATATATATCAAACGAGTATGCTTACCAATACATTTTGTATTGACATATATTATTTTCGTACATGTTTCAGGTTATTTATGAGATGACTTTTAAGCTTTTGGAATTTTACTTAGATTTTGGATTCATTGTATTTCAGTTAGTTGGCATTTAGAATCGTTGTATTTCATTTCAATGTAATAAACTATTTAATCAATGTATCAATATTTACATTTTTAGTCCATGAGCTATTGAACAATCGTCACTACGTGACACCTCGATGTTTCCGCCATCGGTTGGGGTGTTACAGGAAGGGTAGAAAAGACCAGGGTAATCAGTCAAATGAATACAACAAGAAAAATCAAAAGAAAAACACTGTTAATCCTCAAAGTCATGCTCAGAAGAAAAGTCCGAAGAAGCATGTCACTGAATTTGTTAGATCTACTGAAAATGAGATTAACGACGATCCTCATGTCGATGTGCAAAGAAAATGCCTTGAGGATCTGAAACACAAAAACTCATTTGCCAGTACATCTAATAGAAAGAACAAAAAGGAGAACAAGTCCGAATCTCCTCGATTTGAAGAATACAGATCCTGTCAAAAATGTGGGGAACGTGGGCATTTAGTTGCTGTGTGCCCTGAATTTAGACGAGAAAGGATCAAAGTGGATGATGCTCCCAGTTCTAGCAAAGCTAAGCAACCTGTTTCCCCTAAACTTTCTGAAAAACAAAAGGGAAAGCAGATTGTTTATGACAATCGAAACAAAATTGCTATGAACCAAAAGCAAGTTGATGGCAGGGGTCCACAGTTGAGGGGGAGCACTGTTCCCACAAAAGTTCAAGCAACACCTAAGCCACCAGCAAAGGCTGCAGCTAAACCACAGGGCAACCTTAAAACTGCTCCACGTACAGTTAAGTCTGAAGTGGATCCAAAATCTGTTCCTCCTAAGGAATCTAAGGCTGGATCTTCTAGCCCCAAAGCAAAGAAGAAGCCCAAGCCAAAGAAACCGGAACAGGTTTGGAGACCCAAGTCACCAACCAAAATTGGAGAATCATCTGCTAGTGACAACACTGCCGAACCATCGGGAACAACACCAACTCCAAACGAAAGATTGGTTGATTTTCCGACTTTAGATGAAGATGGTAGAACCAAGACTGTAAAGGCTTGGGTCCCCCTTAACCACTGAACTTTAAATGTTTGTGCAGGGAGTTCCACAGGGCCTGATCAGCAGCCTATGGATTGTTGATAGTGGAGCTTCTGGGCACATGACAGGCGACTTATCCCTGTTTTTTGACATAAAGAATATCAACGGGGGGTATGTTGCTTTTGCTGGTAATAAAGGGGGTTATATTACGAAAGAAGGCAGTATGAGTAACGGAATAGTAAGCTTTGAGAAGATAAGCTTTGTAAAACAAATAGACCACAACTTGCTGAGCGTCTCGCAGATATGTGATAAAACGTTCACTGTGTTCTTTGATGACAATGCTTGCTTCATTCTGAAACCTGGATTTAAGATACCAAAAGAGTGGGTTATGATCTCAGCTCCCAGGGTCAACAACTTATACGTCCTGGATATGAGCCGAGCCATGACAACAGAAGGTCAAGTCACTTGTTTTCTATCGAAAGCGACAGAAAAGGAGTCGATCATGTGGCACAGACGTATGGAGCACATCCACCTGAGAAAAATGAACCACCGGGTTCAGAATCAACTGGTGGAAGGTGTTTCTGTTAAAAATTTTCTTCTAAACGACGTCTGTGTCTCATGCATGAAAGGGAAGCAGAAAAAGAAGTCTCACAAACCTAAGAATACAAACCCAGTTAGTCTACCTCTCGAACGTTTGCACATGGACCTGTTTGGCCCAGTCAATCGGAAGAGCAAGAACGGTGACTTATACTGCTTGGTGGTTACGGATGACTATTCAAGGTTTTCTTGGGTCGTGTGTATGAAACACAAGAGTGAAACTTTTGAATACTTGAAGAATCTGTTCACAAAATTGGAAAATCTATATCAGCTAAAGATCCGTAGGATTAGAAGCGATAACGGGACAGAATTCAAGAATCATGCTATGGAGTCGTTATGTGAAGAAAAGGGTATTCATCATGAATTTACAGCACCGTACACTCCTCAGCAAAATGGGGTTGCAGAAAGAAAGAATCGGACTCTTATTGAGGCAGCCAGAACAATGGTCGTAGACTCGAACTTGCCTGTGATCTTTTGGAACGAGGCAGTTCACTACGCGTGTTATACTCTAAATAGGGTTCTAACGGTAAAGAAGCTTGGCAAGACTTCTTACGAGCTTCTGAACCGGAGGAAACCGAACTTAGAGTTTCTAGAACCTTTTGGAGCTCCATGCACCATGATACATCCCGATGGGAAGTTTGGTGCAAAGGCAGAAGAAGGTTTCTTTGTTGGTTACAGCACTCCCAATAAAAGAGTGTACAACAAAAGAACCAATTGCGTTGAAGAGTGGTTTAATGTTGATGTTCAACGCTCTACTGCCAATGCACCTGGTGTTGGACCTGATTGGTTGTTCGATTATAAGAGTTTATTTGATTCTTTCAACGTGGATAATTTGGTAGATGATGCTTTTGCGCAAATGTATTAGGAGTGTGAAAACGCAGCTAGCTCACCGCTAATGCGTCCGATCGTCGTCAATGCACCTGCGCCAGCAACCTCTAATGCCTCTGCATCCACGGGTCCCCCCTGGTAAAACCGCAACAGCAGAAGTTGAGGAAGTCTTTCAGGAAGCGTCAACAGAGGTTCTAGAATCTTCATCTTTAGACGATGATTTTGCAGAGTCTCATGAAACACTTACTGAAGAACAAGCTGGAAATGGTGAATCTACCACTACAGCTCCAGTTATACTGACAGGAAACAATCAACCTGGTCCGTCTTCTTCAACAGCTCCAGGGATAGGTCTTAGGATCGATCTCTCAGGTTTTAATATGCAACCCGCTGCTCCCTCCAGTTCAAGCGCCGCAGAGACAAATTTATCTCAAGGTTTGGAAAACCTCAATCTGCATTCGGATGATCCAGTGCCGGCACATCCGGAATCTCGTATTCACGACACTCATCTGATGCAGAATGTGATTGCTGATCCGGCTAGCAGAGTCATGACTCGTGATGTGTTGCCAAATGCATCACATTTATATAGTAGTTTTGTATAGTTTTTAATCATTTAACGTTCGTTTATATCGTGTCTTAGATACTTATTTGTGTCTTGGTGTTAAGCAGGTGTTCGTGGGCTAAAACGAGAGAAAAAGAGTCTAATTGGAGGTGAAACGAGTGCACGGATGAATAAGGGATAAAAAGAAAATAAAATATGTCAGATCACTTATTCATGCCCCATGAATAACCTCAGGAGTTATTCATGCCCCGCGAATAACTGAATTGGGTTGCAAAATGACTATACTGCCCTTAATGAATCCAGCTATTTACCCTTGTTACCCTCGCGAAGTTATGACTTATTCATGCCACGCGAATAAGTCAGGAAGTTATTCATGGGGTCGCGAATAACTCTTCAGCCCATAAAAAGCCCATTTTCGCAATAAAAACCTAATCAGCCGTATGGGGATGTTATCTTCGACTTCCAGAGCTTCCAAGGGGCGATTTTGAAGACTTTTTGCAGTTCCATTCATTCCGGTTGATGCCAGAGCAATCCAGAACAAGTTTTGAAGCCGAAATCATGCTTATGCACGGCTAAACATCCTGCGGTTTCTCCGGGTGAACGATTTGGTTATTTTATCAATTGTTTTATGTTTGATACTTATTACTTGGATTAGATTTTGTGAACACCTTAACGGTCTTTGCGTCTAGTTGTATGTTTGACTGATCTAGACAGTTTGGTTGATTAGTATTATTGCATTATGTTATCGTATCTTGGTTTTCTTGCACTAGGATTAATTTAACTTTGCAATTAATGTTATGATAGCTGAATTGGGTCGAACAACTTAAACAAAGTCATGTCTATGTGATTTCCTAGATAGGGTATTAACATAATTCAGTTGATAATTACCGAATCAGAAACCCGGAGTGACCGTTTTCTTCCATATTATTGTTTTTCTAAAAATCATCAATCCGTTTTGCAGCACTGCAGCACTTTTACATTAAACTTCATAAAATTACTTTAGTTAATCTTAGTTTAATTAGAAATTAGTAACTTAGCACTTTCCACAAACTCCCTGAGGTTCGACAACCCTACTTCCTATACTGCAGTCAGTTGTAGCTAAGGAGTAGTTTTTATTATTTTTTTGATTAGCACTTCGACACGCGATCAAAATGGCACCGTTTCCGGGGAGTTCGTGCGCAAAGTGTTTTTAGTTTAATTATTATTTTTTAATTTAAAAAAAAACCAAATTTTTTTTTTCTGTTGTCTTGTATTTTTCTCCATTTTGTTCAGTATTACGCTGGGTATGTTAGTTTTGCAGGCAAAGTGAATTGAGGATGAACTGGGTGGATTATGATGCATGTGGGTGCTGCGAGAGCCCATATCACGTGATGCAAGATTGTCCAATTGCCCGTCAGAGAGTTAAAGCATATAATGCACGTAAAGATCGTATTATCTTTGGGCTAGAAAAAGATGAAGACTCATACTTATCACCCTCTTATTATTGGCCACAATATCAGAACTGTCAGCATAGATACTACAAGCCAAACATTTATCAATCTAGGGAACAAACTTCAGATTACTACATGTATACTGATCCGGTTGTTAATGGAGGCCAGAGTGTTGACTACGGTTATCAACAGCAACAAAACAATGAAGAGGGAAGCAATGATCAGCTGAGTGAGATCTTAGAGGCCATAAAGGTTGTCCATGAAGATGTAAAGGCGATCCGGGAAGATTTTAAGAGAATTCGGAAGGATAATGAAGTTCGGGACCACACCGTTGAGGCATTGTTTAAGCAAGTTGGTCAACTGGCAGCAGATTTGGAACTTGAAGATTTGATTGTTGAACCGGATATGGTTAACGTTGATGTGGCTGAAAAAGTTGAAGAGGCACATGTGGACCAGGTTGTGATGGAGGAAGCCTTAGAAGAGGAAGCTACAAGCCTTAAGGTAGACGTGACTTCGTACGTACAACCACTTGTAGACACACCTGCTGAAGAACCAGTGAACCGGGTAACCTTGGTGTACCCTAACCATCCTTCTATATTTATGAGCAAAATAGACAAAGTTGAAGATGATGGCTTGAGTGGGAAAAAGAGGAAGGTGCGCATCGAAGACATTGGACAAAGTATAGTGAAATGGCCCAACAATGATCCTATAAACATGTCAAAGATGAGAAAGAAAATGAAGACTCCACATGTCAATTACCGAACATACATTGGGAATTCGGTAGGCAAATGTTCTTTGAGACCACCATGAATGAACATCAGGTATGATTTTTGTATATTTTGTATATTTATTTGTTTTTATGTTGTTTTATTTTAGTTTATTTTTATTTTGAGTGTGTTTGATTCAATTTTATTTTTATTTGAGTCATGGGATTGCATGATATGAATTGAATAATCGATTGCCCTGCCCGTACTCAATCTCCATTCGGGCGGGGACGATCCGGAACCACTAATGTTTGCAGGCATCCCAATTTGTTTGTTTGTTTTGTTTCCTTTTTTGTTTCTTTGTTATAGGCTACGCAGTTTATCGACCACGAATGAAATGATATACGGTCGTAGTTGGAGGAACTGAATGAGACTCATATGCGCACTGCATATATCCAGGGGAGTTTGTTCCTTTTTTATTATTGTTGTACATTATTTTTATTTCTGCTTTATTTTATTCCTTAGCTCACATTGAGGACAATGTGCCGTTCAAGTGTGGGGGTGGGGAAATTTTGATTTTATTTGTTTTTAAGTCTTTAAAAAAAAAAATTAAAACTTAAAATTAAAAATGTCCTAAAAGCGGTCTGATCGGGCATAAAAGCGACTGTTTCAATGCTTTCATTCTATCTCTGCTTGTGGTGTGTGGGTCCTTAATCATGGTCCAATTCTTTAGAACAGACATATGAATCGTTTTCAGCAGGTATTTTAGAGAAAATGTTTAGAATTTGCCCGATTAGGTGTAACGAGCTGTCGGTAATAAATGCATGCACACATCGGTAACCCATTTCCACACTTTGGTGAGATCTTGAGCCTACTAGATGATAGATTGATACATATATATATATTTTCATTTGTTGAGTGTAGGCCAGATGTTTCTCTGTTGCAGAACTTGTGTGATTTGATACATGCCAAGGTTGTAGACTAGATATGCACATAGATGATAAAGGCAATTTAGGTTTTCCCTTTTTCTTTTGATACCCATTTAATTGTTATGTGTTGACCTGTTTACCTAAAATCACCCTTAGTAGCCCATGTTGAGCCTATACCCTTTCATTTGATTAAACCTATTACCCAAATTGACCTGTTTACCTTTGTGTAATAAATTGATGACATCCATTGTGTTTATGTTTTGTTCAAGTGATTGAGTTATATTTAAGTTGTGAAAGAAAAAAAAATAAAAAAAATATATGTATGAAGAAAAAAAGTGAAAAAAAAGAGAGAAAAAAAAAAGAAAAAGAAAAAAAATAGAAGTATGTGTTATGGGTCAAATATGTCCAAAGTTGTTTGATTAGTGTGTTATTGTGTATCGTGAATAAGGATGTCATTCAATCATGTTAAATTTTTTTTTCTTTTTAGCCACTTCTAGCCAAATTTATCTTACCTTTACCCTAAACCCAAAACCCGTAAGTCCTTTAGATATGTGCATTGTCTATAGTTGAGGTGTGATTGTTATACAAGCCTATGATAACAGAGTTACATGTTTGGTTTTGAGTGAATAATACTAGCGCATTACATGCTAGTCCAGATATTAAACCGAGTGGAGTGAAAAATTGTGAGGGGTGTGTTGCATGAGAATAAAAACTGAAAGCATGTTAGACTTAGTTGGGTGAGTTCTGTTTTCAAAAATTGTGCATCATGGTTGCCTGTTGAATTAACACATCTAATGATGATCTATGAATGGGGTATGACTTTGGACCCTAACTAGTGCATGGCGGGGGCGTTTGAGGTATTTGTTACTTGTTCGTGGTAAGGTTCTGAGCAGATTTGCTTGAGGGCAAGCAAAAGGTAAGTGTGGGGGTGTGATGTGTTGCCAAATGCATCACATTTATATAGTAGTTTTGTATAGTTTTTAATCATTTAACGTTCGTTTATATCGTGTCTTAGATACTTATTTGTGTCTTGGTGTTAAGCAGGTGTTCGTGGGCTAAAACGAGAGAAAAAGAGTCTAATTGGAGGTGAAACGAGTGCACGGATGAATAAGGGATAAAAAGAAAATAAAATATGTCAGATCACTTATTCATGCCCCATGAATAACCTCAGGAGTTATTCATGCCCCGCGAATAACTGAATTGGGTTGCAAAATGACTATACTGCCCTTAATGAATCCAGCTATTTACCCTTGTTACCCTCGCGAAGTTATGACTTATTCATGCCACGCGAATAAGTCAGGAAGTTATTCATGGGGTCGCGAATAACTCTTCAGCCCATAAAAAGCCCATTTTCGCAATAAAAACCTAATCAGCCGTATGGGGATGTTATCTTCGACTTCCAGAGCTTCCAAGGGGCGATTTTGAAGACTTTTTGCAGTTCCATTCATTCCGGTTGATGCCAGAGCAATCCAGAACAAGTTTTGAAGCCGAAATCATGCTTATGCACGGCTAAACATCCTGCGGTTTCTCCGGGTGAACGATTTGGTTATTTTATCAATTGTTTTATGTTTGATACTTATTACTTGGATTAGATTTTGTGAACACCTTAACGGTCTTTGCGTCTAATTGTATGTTTGACTGATCTAGACAGTTTGGTTGATTAGTATTATTGCATTATGTTATCGTATCTTGGTTTTCTTGCACTAGGATTAATTTAACTTTGCAATTAATGTTATGATAGCTGAATTGGGTCGAACAACTTAAACAAAGTCATGTCTATGTGATTTCCTAGATAGGGTATTAACATAATTCAGTTGATAATTACCGAATCAGAAACCCGGAGTGACCGTTTTCTTCCATATTATTGTTTTTCTAAAAATCATCAATCCGTTTTGCAGCACTGCAGCACTTTTACATTAAACTTCATAAAATTACTTTAGTTAATCTTAATTTAATTAGAAATTAGTAACTTAGCACTTTCCACAAACTCCCTGAGGTTCGACAACCCTACTTCCTATACTGCAGTCAGTTGTAGCTAAGGAGTAGTTTTTATTATTTTTTTGATTAGCACTTCGACACGCGATCAACTCGCAGTCAGCTCAGAAATGCTAGTCCAAGTGACAATAAAGGTACCTTAGCACTCTATTCGGAGATCAGGAAAGCATGTCATTAGAATGACTGGTCCTTCGCTCTTTATGTGTCCCAAACAGAACCAAGAATGGTGCAAGAGGCATTGAGAGAAGAACCATGGATTGAAGCAATGCAAGCCGAGCTTCAGCAGTTCCAAAAGCTAGGAGTGTGGGACTTAGTTGACTTACCTCCAGGATTGAAGAAGATTGGAACAAAGTGGGTCTATAAGTGTAAACGGGATGACCGCGGAGTGATTATCAGAAACAAGGCTCGATTAGTTGTCCTCGGCTTCCGTCAAATTGAAGGAATAGATTACAACGAAGTATACACTCCAGTTGCGCGCCTTGAAGCTATCCGGATGTTCTTAGCTTACGCTTCGTACAAACGGATTAAGGTGTATCAAATGGACGTGAAAAGTGCTTTTCTGTATGGAATCGTGAAGGAAGAGGTGTATGTTGCTTACCCACCGGGTTTTGAGGATCCGCTTCATCGTGAAAAAGTTTACAAATTGAACAAAGCGTTGTATGGACTCCATCAAGCTCCGCGTGAATGGTATCAAATGCTTAGCAACTATCTTATATCCAACGGGTTCAAACGTGGAATCGTGGATTGCACCTTATTCACCAAGGAAAAGGGTGGTGACCGTCTTCTGGTACAAGTTTATGTTGATGATATTATTTTTGGGTCTACTAATGATGAAATGTGCAGGGAATTTGAAAAGCTTATGCAGGACAAATTTGAGATGAGCTCGATGGGGGAGATGCAATTCTTCCTCGGTCTACAAGTAGAACAATAAGAGTCGGGGATCTTCATCCACCAGACAAAATACGTTGCTGACATCTTGAGCCGGTTCCAGATGGAAGACTCTACTTCAGTAGGCACACCAATTCAGACCAATCACGGGATTGGTCCTGACGAGAAAGGACAAACCGTTGATCCTTTTCTCTATCGAGCGATGATTGGATCACTAATGTACCTCACTGCATCAAGACCTGACATAATGTTCGCGACATGTCTACTTTCAAGATACCAGTCAAGGCCGAAACAGTCCCACCTGGTTGCTGTGAAGATGATCTTACGTTATCTAAAGGGTTGTCCGACCAAAGGTCTATGGTACCCTAATGACGATAAGTTTGATCTCATCGCTTTTAGTGATGCTGACTATGGCGGATGCAAGAAAGACTTAAAATCCACATCGGCTGGATGCCAGTTTTTGGGACCAAGACTAGTCTCATGGCAGTGCAAGAAGCAAGCCTCGGTAGCCTTATCCACCTGTGAGTCGGAATATGTAGCGGCATCTAGCTGCTGCTCCCTGGTTCTTTGGATACAACAACAAATGAGAGACTACGGTTTGAAATTTCTTAATACTCCCATTCACCGTGACAATGAGTCCGCTATAGCTCTTGCTAAAGACTCAGTTAACCATTCCAAGGCGAAACATATCTTGGTTAAGTATCATTTCATACGCGATTGCTATGAAAAGAAACTTATCGATATCGTCAAAATCCACACGGATTACCAACGTGCCGATTTATTCCCCAAAGCTTTTGACGGTCCTCGTATTGAGTACCTGTTAATCTTAAACGGCATTAAAGTAAAGCAGGATTAGATCCTCATCGGTAATCATTTTTTTAAATATTTTTTCTTCAAAAATCAGAAAAATCCAAAAATATTGTCTTTTCGCAAATTTTTAGATTTTTAGGGGGAGAAAATTCAGAAAAATACAAAAAAAAAATCAGAAAATGCAAAAATTCAAAAAAAAAAAAAAAAGAGAAAATCCCAAAATAAAAAAATTGATAAATTGCAAAAATGAGTTTCTTTGGTGAAATAGGGAAGATGATATTAACCCATCAGTTGGACTGTCTGGACTCTTATCATCTTAAAAATATTGGAACTTATAAGTAGCCTCTACAATGATGTGTCGGTAGGCTCAAAATCATTTCCAAGTTCGGCACGGTGATATAAGCCTAAATCAACTGAAACAGGTGTGGATCAACGTGCGTTGGCATATGGTCTTGGTACCGAAATCTCGTTTGATAGCATGCCAAAATCCGAGGTTTCATGGTCTTTATGAGGTTGGTACATCCGGGGTGAACTAGACGTCTCTCAGATTAAAAAGGAGTGGCACATGTGTCGTACGTTGGGTTCGGAGCCTACATTTGAGACACCTCTATGTCGTTTCCTGAAGAAAAAACCAAAACAAAAAAATAGAATAAATTCTGATAAGGAGACGTCCGGGAATCCTAAAAGAGCAAAAAGATTCATAAATGCCAAAACCCTATTCTCAAAGAGAATTCGCTCAAAGGTATCAACTCATATACCTAAAGCATCGTACCGTGAAAAATCAAAAATACGTTATTTGACTTGAACCCTGGTTTGGATCTCACTGGTCTCTCTGTTGCAGCGTTCTTGCAGACCTGAACACCACTGAGTCCATTCCTTGTAAAATACGGATGACAACAGCTTACTCACCGGTTACGAGGAAGCTTTGTGCATAACTTGATACGGGAATGTGTCGCGTGGCGGGGAACACCTTGTACATCAGTCTTAATATTACCTTAACGTATCTAAAGTGCCTAGCGATAAAACTTGATTTTGAGTTTAGGTGGACAATAACATCGACAGTTGTTGTAGGCAGTGTTGTAAAAAGCGTCCTAGGCGGCCGCCTAGGCGGCGCCTAGGCGCTGGGCGGTGGCAATTATCGGAATTTTGAGGTAGGCGGTGACCTAGGCTTTTTGAGGATTAGGCGGGCTGTAGGCGGGTCTAGGCGGTCTAGGCGGCAGGTTGGGCGGGCTGGGCGGTGGGCTGAACTTACTGATCGGAGGGACTGAACTTACTGATCGGGAGAGTTAAAATCAGAACTGATGTTGCAGTGTCTTCATCTGAGAAGTGAAAAAGAAGGATACATTGTTGTTGTAGTTATAGTGTATTCATCTTTCATCTGAGAAGGAGTGATAGGGCTGCTTTTTTTTTAAGTTTTAATAGAAACCCTAATTTGCTTTATAAATTGTTTGGTTTCTTTTAAGGTATTGGGCTTTGGGCTTTCACTTTTTACTCCTTGGGGCTTGGGCTGCTTCTTTAAAAAGTGTAACTTAAAAATATTTACAATCTTTTGATGGCCACTATCTTATATAAAATATGTAAATCTTAATATATTTTCAAAAAACACTTAAATTTGTGTATATGTATATAAAATATATTTAAAAATACCAAAACGCCTAATTCCGCCTAATTTCGCCTAGTCTCGACTAGTGCCGACTAGTCCCTAGGCTGGACCTCACCGCCCGCCTAGCGCCTAGCGCCTTCTGCAACACTGGTTGTAGGATTATTATCGGCTCTTCGTACAAACGGTTTAAGGTGTATCAAATGGACGTGGAAATTGCTTTGTTGTATGGTATCGTGAAGGAAGAGGTGTATGATGCTCAGCCACCGGGTTTTGAGGATCCGCTTCATCGCGAAAAAGTTTACAAATTGAACAAAGCGTTGTATGGACTCCATCAAGCCTCGCGTGAATGGTATCAAATGCTTAGCAACTATCTTATATCCAATGGGTTCAAACGTGGACTCGTGGATTGCACCTTATTCACCAAGGAAAAGGGTGGTGACCGTCTTCTGGTACAGGTTTATGTTGATGATATTATTTTTGGGTCTATTAATGATGAAATGTGCAGGGAATTTGAAAAGCTTATGTAGGACAAATTTGAGATGAGCTCGATGGGGGAGATGCAATTCTTCCTCGGTCTACAAGTAGAACAACAAGAGCCGGGGATCTTCATCCCCAGACAAAATACGTTGCTGACATCTTGAGCCGGTTCCAGATGGAAGACTCTACTTCAGTAGGCACACCAATTCAGACCAATCACGGGATTGGTCCTGACGAGAAAGGACAAAACCGTTGATCCTTTTCTCTATCGAGCGATGATTGGATCACTAATGTACCTCACTGCATCAAGACCTGACATAATGTTCGCGACATGTCTACTTTCAAGATACCAGTCAAGGCCGAAACAGTCCCACCTGGTTGCTGTGAAGAGGATCTTACGTTATCTAAAGGGTTGTCCGACCAAAGGTCTATGGTACCCTAATGACGATAAGTTTGATCTCATCGCTTTTAGTGATGCTGACTATTGCGGATGCAAGAAAGACTTAAAATCCACATCGGCTGGATGCCAGTTTTGGGACCAAGACTAGTCTCATGGCAGTGCAAGAAGCAAGCCTCGGTAGCCTTATCCACCCGTGAGTCGGAATATGTAGCGGCATCTAGCTGCTGCTCCCAGGTTCTTTGGATACAACAACAAATGAGAGACTACGTGTTGATGCATTTTGCGACTAAGGATTGGATATACTATTATTAACATGTGTTAGTAGATAGCCGAAGGTAGTTCTGACTGGGCGAATGTAGATAATATGGGCGAAGGTGAACAAGAACTGGGCGAAGGTAGACTTGAACTGGACGAATGAAGAATGGACATGGACTGAAGAACACATTCGACCACTTGCAGTGGGCGAATGTGGAAAATGCTCACATTCGACCGTCTGTAAGGGGCGAATGTGCAGAGCCTATATATAGTTTTTGAGTTTTTGATTATCTAAGAGAGTTGTCATTGGTGTCCAGGTTCAGATCAGGTTTAGGAGAGTTTTTGAGAGATTATCTGTGTGATTCTAGATTAACATAAACAGTTGTAAATGCTTATTGATTGAAAGTTAATCTATGAAAATGATATTGAAAATGATCTTGATTGTGTCGTGATTTGTATCTTATCAATTTGTTCAGATCTAGGGTTTCCGCACCTAGATTTGTGACTTGTATGATCATATAATCCTGTTTTAGATAAAATCCAACGCTCACAAAGTGGTATCAGAGCATAGAGGATCATACAACAACAAGTTTGATAAGATCAGAGTTGATTTGGACATGTTTTAGACAAATTATCATCTGTTTTTACAAAAACTCTTAAAAAAACATAGTTTTTGATCGATTTAAAGGTGAATTTGTGGTCGAATTCAAGTTTTCCAAGACTTAAAGTTGTTCCAAATCAAATCCGAAACATAACCTGATTAAGATCATTGAAATCCATGAACTTTTGAAAATCTGAGATCAAAATAACCGTTTTTCAAACAATAACCGTTTTTCAAAAATGAGATCTGCTGATTTTGGGCGAACCTGGAACCTGGACTGAGTGTTGTGGGCAAATCTGACTAAAAGTGGGCGAACCTGAAGAAAAAGTGGTCGAACCTGAAAATTTGTCTAGAAACTTTTCACATTCGGGTATAAAGTTTCACCTTCGACCGTTCTGATTTGGGCGAACGTGAAATAGTGTTTAGTCTTTGTTTACATTCTGGTCATTTCCACATTCGGGTGTTACTGTGTGGACGAAAGTGAGATAGTTTGGGACGAGAGTGTGACAGTTTGGACGAAAGTGAAAAGATTTGGACGAACTTACTAGTTTTCGGGCGAACCTAAGATTTTTGCTGAAAAATTTTTCTAAGTGTTGAGATTTTCAGATTGTGATCATGTGGCGTTTTCAAACTACTTCGGGATCAGCTCCAACACAACCACAACAGCAGACAATGGACCCATGGACAGTAGCAGCTCAAAAGACGAACACGCAATCCTCACAACCACTTAACTACATGACAACAACGAGCACGATGCCTCAGAATGTAGCACATCCAGCACTACAATCAGATTATTGGGGAGTAGCTGCAGCGGCGGTAAATACTCAAACCACTAACGCTATCTCTACTTTGATTAAGGATTTGTCTACAGGTAGTGGGACTCGGCCACCGAAGCTCATGGATATGCAAGAGTATAACCAGTGGCACACCATGTTCAAGATCCATCTGGAAGGCATGGGAGTTGAAGGAGCTGAAGCATGGAGCATGATCGTCAAAGGATACACAGCACCGATTCTGGAGAATACCGGTGAGTTGATTCCTCTGGAGAGCTTGACTGAGGATGAAAAGAAGAAATACGTGGTGGAGAAGAAGGCGTTCTCTCAACTGACACAGGCGATCACAAGCGACCTGTTGCATCAGTTTGGGACATGTACTACGTCAAAGCAGCTTTGGGATAAGCTGAAGAGGAAGCATGATGGTAACGAGAAGACCAGGAGTTTGAGAATGGAGGAATTGGTTAAAGAGTTTGATAATTTTTCTTTCATTAATAATGAAACTTTGAAAGAACTAACTCCGAGATATATGCATTTATTGTCTGAATTGTCTAGCTATGGTGTACAGATTCCAATGACTAAGCAGGTGGATAAGTTTGCAGATGCTTTGCCACCACAGTGGGATCAGCATGTGGAGGTACTTAGAGAGAAGGATGCTTATCAATTTTGGACCATTTCAGAGTTTATTGAAAAGCTAGAGAACAAAGAGTTGGAGGACAGGAGGAAAGCTAGAAGGTCGCAGATTCCTCAGAATCCAAGTTTGTATTTTGGAGGCACTTCAGTTTTAGCTGGAAACTCGAGCTCTGGAAGCATTGCACCACATGTTGCATGTATTTCCAATGTCATGGATTCATCAAAACCAACCACCAACTACACACCACCACAATACAATTCCTATTCACAACCATCATACACACCACCACAATATAGTTCCTACATTTCACCAATCTCTCCAATGCAACAAGCTAGTTTTTACACCGCTAATCAAACACAACAATCAGCAAACCAAGTTACTCAACATAAACAACCAGTGGTTTTGGACACATCCAATTTGGGAAATGTGACTGTGGAGGTTGCTCAGCAACACATTGCATTAGTCTCTGCAATGGTATCATCCTACAATGGGTTGGTTGCTAGTCAGATTGGGAACAACAACTTGACCAACGAAGACTACGCACAGATTGATAAAGAAGAGATGGAACTCATTGACATTCAATGGGCTTTTGCGAGTATAATGAGAAGAGCAACAGAATTCATCGAGAAAACTGGAAGGACTGATTTGGCAACTTCTCCTAATACAACCTATGGTTTCAATAAGGAGAAGGTTACATGTTTCAATTGTGGAGAAAAAGGACACTTCAAAAGGGAATGCACCCAGCCACCTAAACAAGGTAACCGAAACCCTTTTAATGCAAACTACCAGAACCGTCAACAAAACCAAGTTTCTTATCAAAATAACAACAACTACCAGAACCGAAACTTTAACAACAAAAACAGACAACCAAACACTCAACACCAGATTCAAAACCAATCTCCTAATCACCCAAACCGAACAGTTGTACCTATCACTACACCTACTGAGACTCAACAGAATGCGAATCAGAACCAAGCTTTGGTTACTCAGCAGGATGAGAGGTTTGACTGGTCGGGTATGCAAATAGGAGTTGAAGAAGTAACTACTGGTGGGAATGTGGCATGTGTTGCCTATCAGGTTGATTTGGAAGAGTCGGTGGCAGTTGATGAGAAGAAAGAAACTGAGGAGAGTGAAAGTGATGATTCTGAGACAGAGATGGAAGTGGAGAGTGAACCTGTTAAGGTTGAGGCTGAGGAGAAGAGTTCTGGGATGGTGATTGATTCAGTTTCTGATGTTTCCGAAGAGTGTAAATCAGTCTATTCAGACTCTGAGAGCGAATCAGACACAGAGGGAAGTGTTGATTCTTTGGATGATGATATTGACCAGTTGCTGGCAGAAGCTGACTTTTTGATGACGAGGAAGTCATGCATAGCTGATGATGCTTTCACCAAGATCGACTACTCAAAGTTTTTCACTGGAAAGGAAGCTCATTTTGCATTAATGGCCATGACCGAACCGCCAAAATCTGTAAGTTCTGAATCTAGCACTGATGTCATGAGTGATAAATACTGTGGAACTTGTGATAGATTGACAGAGGAGAACAAACAACTCCGAATTTCACGTGATAGTGCTATTCAAAACTGTCAATCTACTCGCAAAGAGTTAAATGCTTTTAACAAAGTATTGGATGGCTATAAAAAGGACATTTCTGACTTGAAAAATACTTTGTCATTGAAACAATTGGCCATAAATAACTATATCAATGAAATTGAAAACACCAAGTTGGAAATGGCCGCCATTAAATGCTTTGCTGAAAAAGTTAACAAGAAACTGGAAAGTTATAAGAATGTTGCTTATGTTGTGGATCATATCATTGATGATAACACCACCAACTACAAGTCTGTACCATCTCCGGTTCTTTTTGAGAATCATAACTATCATCAAGTTATACCGGAGAGTTCGGTGAAATCAGACTCATCATCAGAAATGGAATCTAATACTTCAAGTATTGGTGATCCATATTCAGATGTGAGACCGATTTTGGGCTTGAACAATGAGGGTGTTTATGCTGAGAGTGATAGTTCAGACTCAGATAATGATGATACTGGTAGTGATCAATCTGTTAATGAATGTGAGATTCCAAAAGAAAATCACATCATTACTACTGAACCAGTGTCACCATCTGATCATGTTCATCCAATGGCAAAGGCTATTCATGATAAAAAGTCTGAAAAGGTTGATGTTAAGAAAACTAATGTTGTTAAGAATGAGGTCAAAAAGAATGAGCTGAATGAACCAAGTGACAAACCTGTAAAGGTATTTTATCGGATGGAAGGATCCGATAAGATCATTGCTGATGAGGAATTTCCGATTAAAAATGTTAACTATTCTAAACTTGATAAAATCTGGCAAGAAAGCACAATATGGTTTCCAAAACATGAGAGAACCAATGAAATTCCACCAGAAATCTTAAAGAAATTGTTTTCAGAAGTTCCTCAAGAGCCAAAAATTCATGTCACTGAGTTCATTCGACCAGATGATAAAGCAAATGGTTTTCATGAACCTTCTTACTCGAAAGGACCACTTCCTGAGAGTTTAAGAAATCAACAATATAATGATCAATTTCCTGTAAGATCATTTGCTTCACCAAATGCTCATTATGTGTTTGAGGAATATAGAAAATGCTTTAAATGTGGAGAACGCGGGCATTTACTTGCTCAGTGTCCATATGTAAGGCACAAGAGACATGAAGTTGAGGTTAAGAATTCCATGAAAAAGCCGATTGATCATTATATCCCACCGCATAGACGGACTGTTCCTCAACAACAACATTTTCATAATCAAAACAATTTTCAAATGAGGAACAACCGTCCATTTCATTATGATCGGAGGAATCGGATTGCTATGGAACAATCTTGGAGAAAACCAGTGGTGAACACAACAGCTGATAGACAAAAGGTTCCACAAAAACCAATTGTCAAGTCAAATGTTGGACCTAAGTCGGTTCATTCAGATAAGGTTGCTAAGAAAGTTACTTTTAGTAACAATGTTCAGAAACCTATTGAGAAACCAAAATCTCAAATTCGTATTCTCAAAAGGTCTGAACAATCTTGGACACCTAATGGTTCTCCAGGAGCCTCTACGTCAAAGGTGAGTGATAAAAATGAAACTGTTTTGAAAAATCAGAAAACGATTGATTCAAAACAGAAAATTGTTGAGAAAGTCAATGAGGATGTTTCTTTGAAAGCCAAAGTTCAAAGGCCCAAGACTCAGGCTTGGGTCCCCCGAAAGAACTAATTGTTTACTTTTTGTGTGCAGGGAGCTTCAGTTGGCCCTATTAGCAGTCTCTGGATTGTTGATAGTGGAGCTTCAGGCCACATGACGGGGGATTTGGCGTTGCTGTTCGATGTGAAGAATATTAATGGAGGATATGTTGCGTTCGCGGGTAATAAAGGAGGTTATATCACGATGGAAGGAAGCGTGAGTAACGGGATTGTGACTTTCGAGCGGATTTCTTATGTCAAGCAGATAGATTATAATCTGTTGAGCGTCAGTCAAATATGCGACAAACAATTCTCTGTGCATTTTGATGACAAATCCTGCTACATACTTAAACCGGGCTTCAAGATTCCAAAGGAGTGGGTTATGTTGATGGCACCTCGAGTCAACAATCTTTACATTCTTGATATGTCCAAGGCAATGACACCACAGGGACAGATAACATGCTTTCTATCCAAGGCGACCGAAAAAGAATCGATAATGTGGCACCGCAGGATGGGGCACATTCATCTGAGGAAAATGAATCAGTTAGTGAGAAATGGACTTGTCGATGGAGTTAACGTGAAACACTTCCATCTAAACGACAAGTGTGTGAGCTGCATGAAAGGAAAACAACACAGACAATCCCATAAAGTGAAGAAAGTTAACTCTGTTGAGATGCCGCTTGAGCGATTGCACATGGACCTTTTTGGACCGGTCAAGCGCAAAAGTCATCTTGGAGAGCTTTATTGTTTAGTCGTCACTGATGACTATTCACGATTTTCATGGGTGATGTGTTTGAAGAACAAAAGCGACACCTTTACCAACTTACAAGTTCTGTTCACTCGGCTGGAGAATATTTACAATTTGAAGATAAAAAGGATCAGGAGTGACAACGGGACGGAGTTTAAAAATGCAAAGATGGATGAACTTTGTGAAAGCAAAGGGATACATCATGAGTATTCAGCTCCGTATACCCCGCAACAGAACGGTGTTGCTGAAAGAAAGAATAGGACTCTGATTGAGGCTGCTAGAACAATGCTCGCTGACTCAAATCTTCCAGTAATGTTCTGGAATGAGGCGATTTATGCAGCAAACTATACATTAAATCGGGTTTTGACAGTGAAGAAGTTTGGAAAAACATCTTATGAGCTGTTACACCGACGAAAGCCCAATTTAGAGTATCTAGAACCATTTGGGGCGCCATGTACGATGTTGAATCCAAGCGAGAAGTTTAGTCCTAAAGCTGAAGAGGGATATTTTGTTGGATATGCAACCCCGCTCAAACGGGTATTCAACAAACGAACTCGTCCAGTGGAGGATTGGGCAAACGTGGAAGTTCAACGATACACACAAAATTTGCAAGGCACGGGCCCTGATTGGATGTTTGATTACAAAGATTTCTTTGAATCATTCAACCTAGATAGCCTGGTTGAAGAAGCTGTGATTAGATTACTTTACGAGTGTGAAAACGCGGCAACTTCACCATTGATGCGTCCAATCACCGTAAACCCCCCACCAGCTTCTAGTGATACCAGGGTTCCTACACAAGAAGAAGAGTTGTTTCAAGAAGCTTCAACTTCATTAGACACTTCAGAATCTGAAGATGAACAATTTGAAGAAGCTGTTCTTGAAAATGCAGAAGACTTAGAAGAGCAAACTGTGAACCCAACTCCAAATCCAGATGTTGCTTCATCATCTAACACGGGTCATGATCAGGATGCTGTAGAGAACTTGACTGCTCAGACGGGAGTGATTGTACCTGTTAATCCGGAATCTCGGATTCATCGTATTCACCCGCTGGAGCAAGTAATCGGTGATCCTGGTAGTGGAGTGATGACCAGAGGGCAGCTTAAAAGCGTAAATTCGCCAGAGAGTTTTGGTGCTTTAGCATTGTATGCCAAAATTCAGAAATCTGGTGACCAAAATGATTGGTCGTTTGCATGTTATGTGTCGCAGGTAGAGCCAAGGACATACAAAGACGCTTTGCAAGAAGATGCCTGGGTTGAGGCAATGCAGGAGGAGTTATTGCAATTCCAGAAATTGGGAGTCTGGACGCTCACAGATTTGCCGCCGGGAAGAAAGAAAATAGGCACTAAGTGGGTGTTTAAGTGCAAAAAGGATGACCGTGGAGTTATTGTAAGGAACAAAGCCAGATTGGTTGTGCAGGGTTTCCATCAGATTGAAGGAATTGATTACAACGAAATCTATGCACCAGTAGCACGAATGGAAGCTATTCGGATGTTCCTAGCGTTTGCTTCGTATAAGAAATTCAAAGTCTATCAAATGGACGTCAAGAGCGCATTTTTGTACGGTAAAGTCAAGGAGGAGGTTTATGTCGGGCAGCCACCAGGCTTTGAGGACCCAATCCACCGGGACAAGGTCTACGTGCTGAACAAAGCTTTATATGGTTTGCACCAGGCTCCAAGACAGTGGTACGAGGAGCTAAGTACATACCTCATCTCCAAAGGATTCAAGCGCGGCCTCGTCGATTGTACCCTCTTTACGAAGAAGACGGGAGATGACTTGCTTCTAGTACAGATTTACGTTGATGATATTATATTTGGTTCAACTAACGAACTCTTGTGCAGGGAATTTGAAACTGTTATGCAGGAGAAGTTCGAAATGAGCGCTATGGGAGAAATGCAGTTTTTCCTCGGCTTACAGGTGGATCAAAGACCCGACGGGATCTTCATTCACCAGACGAAATACGTAGCCGACATCTTGAGCCGATTCCAGATGGAGGACTCTAAGCCGATGGATACCCCGATTCAACCCAATCACGGGATTGGAGTAGACGCTAAGGGGGAGCTGACAGACCCATTTACATACAGAGCAATCATCGGATCTCTGATGTATTTGACAGCGTCTCGACCAGATATTATGTATGCAACGTGTCTCTGTGCGCGTTACCAATCGAAGCCGAAACAAAGTCATCTGACGGCGGTCAAGCGTATCCTTCGATATCTGAAGGGTTGTCCATCAAAAGG
The DNA here is from genome assembly GCA_030844895.1 of Ambrosia x helenae. Taxonomy (NCBI): domain Eukaryota; kingdom Viridiplantae; phylum Streptophyta; class Magnoliopsida; order Asterales; family Asteraceae; genus Ambrosia; species Ambrosia x helenae. The sequence goes on from CM061234.1 coordinate 105,596,814, forward strand.
ACTTTGGTACCCTAATGATGATGATTTTGATTTTATTGCTTTTAGTGATGCAGATTGGGGCGGCTGTGACAAAGACAGCAAATCAACAACAGCCGGTTGCCAGTTTTTAGGGAGCAGGTTAATTACCTGGCAATGCAAGAAACAGACTTCCGTCGCACTGTCTACATGTGAAGCCGAGTACATTTCAGCCTCGAGTTGCTGTTCACAAGTGCTCTGGATCCAACAACAGATGGTCGATTACGGTTTGCAGTTTCTTAAAACCCCTATACACTGTGACAACGAATCCGCAATTGCATTAACTAAAAATACTGAAAATCATTCTAAAGCTAAACATATCCGGATTAAATATCATTTTATCCGTGACTGTTATGCTAAGGAATTGATTGACATGGTCAAAATCCATACTGACTACCAACGTGCAGATTTGTTTACAAAAGCTTTTGACAGATCCCGCTTTGAATATCTTTTGAAAGTAAACAATATAAAGGAAAAACAGGACTAATCGGCTCCTCGGTTTATCATTTTTTTTTAGTTTTTAGTTTTAGTTTTAAATTTTTGCTAATTGGGAATTTCTCTTTGCTAATTGGGAATTTCTCTTTACTATCATAATCCTCAAAGAAGTTGATGCTTTCGAGGGGGTTGTTTAATCCTCAAAGAAGTTGATGCTTTCAAGTGGATTGTTTCTTTCAAATTTTTGTTTTGTTTTTCAGAAAAATTAAAAACCCAAAAATATGTTCTTTATTTTAGGGGGAGTCATTTTATCGGAAAAACCAAAAACATTGAAAAATTTTCAAAATACCTAAAAATTAGAAAAACCCAAAATGATTTCCTGGATAAAAAGAGGTAATGATAGTACATCAGTGGGGATCTGACACAGGCTAAAGAATTGTATAGTTTAATGCGACGTATGTTGATTACGTGTGATATGCTGATAGGCTTCGTAGACTATATATTGCGTGCATTAGTGATACAAACATAACAAACTACGCGTTTGTGGATGAACACCTCATGGGCATATGGTCTTAGTACCGTAATTTCGTTTGATAGGGTGTTTGTACAAAACTCGGAGGTTTTGGGTCGTTATGTTATTAGTTGTCTGGGGATAGCCTATCTGATCTTCTGCTGTAAGTCATTACGGACCTAGATCAGACAGGATGTCTTTATAAAAGAGCTTTATGCCAAAACCTAAAGTTACCGAATTGAGGAACTTTCCATGTTATATGATGATCAAAGATTATCTATAATATCGTATTGATCATTGATGCAAATCATGATTAATATCAGTCCTCAACCTGGTATGGTGCATATGTTACTTTGCTGCATTAATTTGCTGACCTGTATACCTCTATGCATTATATCTTGTACAATTACAGACGACGAAAGCATAATCACGCTTTACAATGAGTCTTTGTGCAGATTACTTCTTGATACGGGAGTATGTCGTGTGTGTGGGAACCACAATGTGTTAGTATAATACATCTAATTCGTATCATTTTAAAGCATTGCGTAATTGTCTACATGTGAGCTTATGTGGACAACAATATCAGCAATTGCCGTGTCACATATTGTTTCTAATGATAATATTAAAATAGATCAACGCTGTGATCAGATTTCTCAGAAAACTGATATGATCCTCTTACCGGAAATCACAAAATGTTTACTGCTTTCATTTACTTTGATGCATTTTACTTTATCGCATTTTCCTTTTATTGTCAAAAAGTTACAAAATCCAAAAAGATTTTAGGTGTGTTTTGATATAAATTTCAGAAAATCCAAAAGATTTGCATTTCTGCTTTATTTTTTTGATATCCGGGGATGCTTGATGGTCAATTTCTGAGATTTGATAACACCATCTGGTCTTTGTAACATTCAAAATGTGAAAATTTGAGTTTTGAAAGTTTAACGGATTGAAAAATGTTGAACGGGATTCGAATTCGTGATTTGGCGAAATTTTCAGATTTTTCCATTTCACATTCGCCCCTTAAATGGTCGAGTGTGGAAAAATCATCTCATTCGGCCGTTTTTTGTTTTGGGCGAAGGTGGATATTTCCACTTCCGAGTGAAAATTCCACTTCCGGGTGTAAGGTTTCACCTTCGGGTCTTAAAAAGGGGCGAAGGTGGCCTATATCTACATTCGTGTCATTAAATTGGGGCGAATGTGGTTTTAACCCACATTCGTCCATTTCAACCGGGCGAAAGTGGACCTCTATATATACCTGTTTCACATTCGAGTTCTCATTCTGATATTTTTTCAAAAATTTGCATCATAACCAGACCTTGTTGCTCGTGCATTTTATGTTTCTTTGATTTGTTCCCTGATCGTTGCTCATCGTTTTAACACCAATATTGCAGGTAATGGACAACACAACAGATCAGAATGGATTGTTTAACGAACGAGACCTAGGGTTTCTGTTCTAGGGGCTTTTAATGATTGTTGATGATTGTTATTGTTAGCCGATCATTTAACATAGGTTTTAGGGGGAGATTATTGAAGGAATTAGGATTAAAACATGTTTAGATGATTGTTTTGATCGATTGAACACATAGAACCCTAATTCCACTTGAAAACCTATGTAAAATGATTAATTGATAAAATTGGTAATAGACGAGTGTTAATCGGCCTTTTTAGTAAACATTAGAATCAAAATTGCAGATTAAAACTAAACATGACAAAATTTCAAATTTTTGGGGGAAAACCTTACCACATTCGGTTGGTAAAACCGGGCGAAAGTGGAATAAGGTGGACGAAGGTGGAACAAAATGGACGAATGTGATGTTTAATTAGAAAATTTTCACTTTCGACCATAATCATCTACTTTCGACCACAAAATCTCACATTCGGCCAATCCAAAAGGGGCGAATGTGCAGATCAGTTTTGACCAGAACTTTATATTTTTGTCGTTTTTGTGTTTTGACGCGTTTTATTGATTTTCATGTGCAGATGGCTGAACAACCTGAGAATATTGAAACTCCAGCAGTGAATGTTGAGACTCCAGCAGAGATCATAGTTCAAGATCCAGTCCCCGTAGCTGAAACATCTACTCCGAGCAGTTGGCCTTTCGAACGATCGCACAACTGTTGCGCGTATCTAGGAGACGTTGAGAAGAACACGGAGTTTACAGGGATTATAGAGTTTCTGAAGAGAAGCAGGATTGTACATGCTCTAGCCACACCAACCATCATTTACAAAGACATAATTGAAGATTTTTACCAGAACGCTAAGTATGACTACTGGGAGAATCAGACGATCATCAAGAGCAAGATTCAGGAGATGGAGATGTTCTTGACTGAAGCTGACATTCGGGAGGCATTACAGATTAAATTCGAAGACAGTGAAGATCCCAGGGAATTATCTTGGACAGAACAGAAGGCGTGCTTCTTAAGGATGAAATACAAAGGTCCTATCACTGACGGATCGATGTATAAAGGGAAGCTGGGAGTGCAGTACAAGTACTTTGCACATGTTCTGATTCATGTCTTTGGATGTGTGAGTGGTGGTTATGACGTGATGAGAAAGAGTTTGAGTTCATTAATGGTTGCGTTAACGCTAAACAAACCATTTAATGTTTCTGGGATGATCCTTGACCACATGCTGGAGATGCTGAAGGGTATAAAGTTTAAGAAGTTTATGTTGTATCCGAGGTTTCTAATGATGATCTTTGACTACAAGTATCCAATGTTGAAAAAGGATCCGACAATGATTCTAGGTCAAGATCACATGAATATTAGAACCTTGATGAGGATGAAAGGATACAAAGGTGTAGCTGATAATGAGAAACCACCTAACAGGAGATTGTTTGGAGCTTTGGCTCGTCCGGATTACACTGATCCTGGCAAGAACAAAGCAAGACATGATGAGAGTGACTCAGATAATGATGATCCCTTAGTGTATGCTGATTCAAGCACTAAGCGGAAACGTCAAGTAGTTAATCCTGGAGCCAAAGGGAAGGGCAAGGGAAAGGCTATAGATCAGGGAAGTACAAAGCAACAGGCTGCTAGAAAGAAATCGACGGCGAAGAAAGGATCGGGTTTGGTGGATGAAGAGTCTGTTGATTCGGAAGAGACTGAGGTTGATGAACAGTGGGATTCTGATGACGAGAACGTGAGGACCACCAAACGTAAGGCCACTATGGTTGGTGAGTCTGAATCCTTGAATCAGTCGATTGAAGAGTCTGAGAGAAGAAGGAAATCAGTTGAAGATGAAGGTTTGGGAGTTGATCTAGCTGAACTGAGTGTTGGAGATACTGTAGTTGTGAATTTGCCAAAGAAGACAAAGAAACAAAAGACTATGGCAAAGAAGTCTAGTGTGAAAGAACTGAGAGAGAAAGAATTGGCTCAGTTGTTGAAAGGAAAAAGATTACCTGATGCTGGAACACCTTCTAAGCTATCTTCACCAGTTGCTAAGAAGCAGAAGAAAGGGAAAGAGGCAGAGACTTTACCAATCGATCAGTTCAATATCGATATGGATAAAGTACTCGATATGTTTAGGAAGCCTCAAAAGGAGAAAGTTGTTGAAGTTGAGCCCTCCAGATCTAAGTCAAAGAAAGTGACTGTAGATGATGATGTTATGAAACAGGTCAATAAGAAGATGGAGGACATGATGAAGATGTTGATTGCTCAACAAGCTGAGATTACTAAGTTCAAGCAGAATGAGGAGAAGATGCTCCAAATTGTAGTTGCTTCGAAATCGAATCAGGATGAGATAAATGATAAGATTCAGATGTTGGAAGCTAAGAATGAGAAGCTTGAAAGAAGATGTGATAGAAACAAGAACAAGATCAAACTGATCAAGGCTGATAACAAAGAATTGAAGAAGGAAAACAAACGCCTTTGTGGTTTGATTGAAGAGTTATATAGCAGAGCACCCCAGCTGAAAGAGGGTGAAGAAGATGAAGAAGAAGATGAACAGAAAGTTGATTATGAGTATTCTGAATCAGAGAAAGAAGATGATGATGATGAGGATGATGATGGTTCGGATAAAAGTGATGATGACAATGATGATGATGATGCTGAAGGTACAGGGAAAAAGAAAGGTGATGAGTTTAGCAGTGGAAGTGATCATGAAGGAGGAGATGATACTTCTAAATATAGTTATGAGAAGAGAACACCTCAGAAGAAGAAAGATACTGGAGAATCGAGTTCCAAGAAGAAAGGTGGGAATGTAGATTCGGATGAAAGTATCTTCTGGAACGAAAAGGTGAGATCTTTGTCTGATGATGCTAAACAGATATACAAGAATATGTTGGAGAAGAGAGAGTGGACCATTGAGTTCACTGGATGCTTCGCTGAAATATTCCAGACTGATGATTTGAGATATGAGCTGGAATATGAAGATCCAGATCTTGAAGAAGGGGAACTACCTGCATCTGTGGCGAAAGAAATACTAGATGGTCTCGCACAGAGGGTAGGAAAGACGTTTGAGGAGTTTATGATGGATGAATCGATTCCTGATATTCCTGAAAAGGATATGGGAAGTCATTCAGATGATGTGCATACTCCAGAGAATAATGAGGTTGACATAGAAGATATTACTCATGAAGAGTTTCCCCAGTATTTCAGAAAAGAAGATGAGAATGAAGTATTTCCTGACTTCACAGAGATACCAAATAAGTCAGCGAAACAGAAAGCAAAGAAAAGAAGCGAAGAGTTTGTTGAGAAGGTGTTTGGTAATGAAAAGAAAGATTCTTCTAACCAGTCTGATGAGTTGAAGAATTATCTGAAGAAGTTGAAGGAGATGGATGAGAACCGACCTAAGCCTGAAGCTCAAGGTAATTTCTATCGATTTCATAATGCCAAATTCAAAGGCAGAGCTCTCGGGTGGACTTACTTAGGCAGACTGAAGTGTATTGCTGCGAAATGGGAAACCGGAATTCTGTATTTCAACAGATTCTGTGATTTGCTTACTCTACCGTACTGGGCGGTGAGAGACTTATGCAGATTCCCAATGTCAGGTGCCGAGGTAAATGGATCGCATGTCGGTTGGTGCGCAGACAAATTGGTTTGGGAAAGTCGCACAAGATGGAACAGGTTCAAGCCTCAATATCCCCGTAGAAAAGAGCATAGGGATATTGATCCTCAAACCAATATGAAGCGTGTGACTTTGATATATAAAGCACCAAATGTGATGAGAAAGATACCGTTGATGCCAATGCCACAGCATTTTAGTGCTGATTTCATATTCTGGTATTACGATTGGAGGAAAGCAGAAGCAGTGATTGTGTTGAGGGATGGAAAGGATAAATACAAGCATGTTCATGTATTTGATCCTATGTGGCTGATCAATTGCACATTCGAAGACATCATCATGTTGTTCTACAATCCGATTTATTATGAACCCAACGACTTTGCTCAAGCAAGAAAGTATACTCAAGTTGTGGGAGTTTGTTTTGCATACGATATAAATGCAGGAAGCAACTTGGAGGGTAAACTTGGCAAGACTGTGAAGATCGCCAATGTGTCAAAGCCTGTGAAGAAAACATTCGAGCCGCCAATGACTTCTGAGCAGAAGAAGCAGCTCAGAATCAAACTGTTGAACAAGACGATGGACTATCAGAGAAAACTATCCAATCAATAGTCGAGGGGGAGTTTGTTGATGCATTTTGCGACTAAGGATTGGATATACTATTATTAACATGTGTTAGTAGATAGCCGAAGGTAGTTCTGACTGGGCGAATGTAGATAATATGGGCGAAGGTGAACAAGAACTGGGCGAAGGTAGACTTGAACTGGACGAATGAAGAATGGACATGGACTGAAGAACACATTCGACCACTTGCAGTGGGCGAATGTGGAAAATGCTCACATTCGACCGTCTGTAAGGGGCGAATGTGCAGAGCCTATATATAGTTTTTGAGTTTTTGATTATCTAAGAGAGTTGTCATTGGTGTCCAGGTTCAGATCAGGTTTAGGAGAGTTTTTGAGAGATTATCTGTGTGATTCTAGATTAACATAAACAGTTGTAAATGCTTATTGATTGAAAGTTAATCTATGAAAATGATATTGAAAATGATCTTGATTGTGTTGTGATTTGTATCTTATCAATTTGTTCAGATCTAGGGTTTCCGCACCTAGATTTGTGACTTGTATGATCATATAATCCTGTTTTAGATAAAATCCAACGCTCACACTACGGTTTGAAATTTCTTAATACTCCCATTCACCGTGACAATGAGTCCGCTATAGCTCTTGCTAAAGACTCAGTTAACCATTCCAAGGCGAAACATATCTTGGTTAAGTATCATTTCATACGCGATTGTTATGAAAAGAAACTTATCGATATGGTCAAAATCCACACGGATTACCAACGTGCCGATTTATTCACCAAAGCTTTTGACGGTCCTCGTATTGAGTACTTGTTAATCTTAAACGACATTAAAGTAAAGCAGGATTAGATCCTCATCGGTAATCGTTTTTGTAAATATTTTTTCTTCAAAAATCAGAAAAATCCAAAAATATTGTCTTTTCGCAAATTTTTAGATTTTTAGGGGGAGAAAATTCAGAAAAATAAAAAAAAATCAGAAAATGCAAAAATTAAAAAAAAAAAAAAAGAGAAAATCCCAAAATAAAAAAAATTGAAAAATTGCAAAAATGAGTTTCTTTGGTGAAATAGGGAAGATGATATTAACCCATTAGTTGGACTGTCTGGACTCTTATCATCTTAAAAATATTGGAACTTATAAGTAGCCTCTACAATGATGTGTCGGTAGGCTCAAAATCATTTCCAAGTTCGGCACGGTGATATAAACCTAAATCAACTGAAACAGGTGTGGATCAACGTGCGTTGGCATATGGTCTTGGTACCGAAATCTCGTTTGATAGCATGCCAAAATTCGAGGTTTCATGGTCTTTATGAGGTTGGTACATCCGGGGTGAACTAGACGTCTCTTAGATTAAAAAGGAGTGGCACATGTGTCGTACGTTGGGTTCGGAGCCTACAACTGAGACACCTCTATGTCGTTTCCTGAAGAAAAAACCAAAACAAAAAAATAGAATAAATTCTGATAAGGAGACGTCCGGGAATCCTAAAAGAGCAAAAAGATTCATAAATGCCAAAACCCTATTCTCAAAGAGAATTCGCTCAAAGGTATCAGCTCATATACCTAAAGCATCGTACCGTGAAAAATAAAAAATACGGTATTTGACTTGAACCCTGGTTTGGATCTCACTGGTCTCTCTGTTGCAGCGTTCTTGCAGACCTGAACACCATTGAGTCCATTCCTTGTATAATACGGATGACAACAGCTTACTCACCGGTTACGAGGAAGCTTTGTGCATGACTTGATACGGGAATGTGTCGCGTGGCGGGGAACACCTTGTACATCAATCTTAATATTACCTTAACGTATCTAAAGTGCCTAGAGATAAAACTTGATTTTGAGTTTAGGTGGACAACAATATCGGCAGTTGTTGTAGGATGCTTATCGGTAAGTTAAACTAAAACTGAATATATAAGGGTTCTAGTATGGTCCGTACACTGATATGATTCCCTAACTGATGAAACTCGCAAAAATATGATAGTGTGCAGTTAGTTGATCTCCCGTTTTCGTTTTATTTCTACTTAGTTTTATCTGTTTAATCATTCTTGATTGCCGATGATGGAATCCTAATCCATTGTAATCTTACTTCTTCAAAAATAAAACGCCAAAAATCAACTAATTGAAAATTGTGTTTTTTGCCGGGTCAAAACCGTACTTTATCTTAAGTACAGGGGTGAAAAATGAAAATATTTCAAAATCTGAGTCAACATCTGAGTCGTCTGTTAAAAGTAGGTGAAAAACGCACGTTTAGCACCTTAACGGGTCGAATATGTGAAAATTGGTGCTGCAGGGGCAATTTGGTAATTTGTGTGAAAACTAGATGCATTTGGTGTCCTAATCGCCTGTAGCTTTAGGCAAGTACAACCAATCGTGTGACACTTGAGGCGATTGCAACCTAATCGCTAGTGTGTATATGCGATTAGGCCCATTTGTCACCTTTAATACATTTAAATGCCATAAGCGATTAGGAGTCTTCACTCGTGCCTCTCTGATAGCGATTACGTGCTAATCGCTTAAACTTTCTAGCGAATACACTCTATTCGTGTGGCTTGGTCAAGCGATTACTTTCTATTCGCTATTTAGGGACACGCATTTGGGAACAGGTATAAAAGCAGACACTTAGTTTTTCCTTTCATTATTTTCAAATATCATACCCCTATTCAGTGTTTTCCCTCTAATCAGCTGATCCCAAAACCTTTGTGCCAGTGATTATTCATCTTAAATTATTATTCTACATCTTCAAGGTAATCTATGCTCAAAATTTCAGATCCAAACATCAAGTTTTTAATGATTAAATCGTTTCTTTTTGAACCGAAACCCTAGGTTTCATTCATGAGATTTTTGGGCATTAAAATGTGATTGTTGATGATGTTTTCTGTATAGGGTTTCTAAATCGGCATTCCTAGGCCCTGTTTGAACAAAAAATTGGATCTAAATCATCACAGTTTGGAAAACCCCAAATTTAAACTCATTATAAACCCTAGTTTTTGTTCTTGACTGATTAACCACCAAAACGGGTTTATTAATGGAAATTGTTGATGAGGGTTGTGTAATCGGCATGTTTAGACTCTTTTTACACCAAAATTGTGATCAAAATCATCCTAGAACCTAAAGCCCCAAAATTTAAAGTGCCTAAGAACCTTAATTCTTAAACTGATTCAATTGATCTGTATACGAATCTGATAATGAATTTTGTGTTGGGGGTATACTAGTCGAATGTTATAGGGCTTAGATAGATGAATTCCGGAGCCAAATCAACACACTTCAAGACTTTGAAAAAAATGGTGATCGTGAACACTGTTCACGCGATTAGGATGCCTAATCGCATGAACAGTAAAGCGATTAGGGTACTCGTGGCTGCTAATCGTGTATATTAGCTAGAAATTGGCCTAATCGTGTGTAGTAACTAGCAATTAGGAACCTGCAATCGCCAGTTGCAGCCATGCCACCATTTTTGTCCGATTTTGGTCCGTTTTTGTCTGTGTTATGTGTTTTTAACCTGCTTGTGATACTTATGATTTGTCTCTATGTTCAGGATCATGAATTGGAAAAATTCTCCTAAGCACAACTGTTGTGCCTTCCTCGGACCAATTACGATGGAGAAGTGCAAAACGTTCAAAGGCGTTATTGATTTTCTGAAGCATTCATGAATCCATTATGCGATAACTAAGCAACATGCGGCATATAAAGACATCTTGCTGGAGTTTTACAAGAACGCTAAAGTGGACTACAAGGCTGTGCCGATTGTGATAACAAGTACGATTCAAGGCAAGGAGGTGATTATAACTGATGAAATAATACGAGAAGAGTTGCAGTTTGGGGATGCAGCTACTGATCCTATTGTGTTCGACGCCATCTTGATTCAAGGCGGTTTCTTGAGAATGAAGTACCTGGGAATAGTCAAAGAACAAAAGATGCTAATGAAAGGTCTATTACCGCCCGAACTCAAGCACCTCACTCATGTAGTCTTGAAATGCATTGGTCCAAGGAATGGGACGTTTGATGCTATCAGAGATACTTTGGCTTCAGCGATAGTCGCTTTGACGCTCAATAAGCCGTTCAATTTTTCTAAAATGATCTTACATCACCGAAAGGAGATCATATTGCAAAAGGCGACAAAGACCTCATTCATTGTTTATCCTCGCTTTCTGCAAATGATTATCGATCGCCAAATTCCAGACTTGATAAAGCATCCTGCGGAGTTCATTGGGATTGAGGACATAAGTGAGAAAGAAATGAGCAGAATGAGAGGTTACAAGAACAGAAAGAAGTTTGATTATCCTCCAAGCAGGCGTTTATACGGGCACATGAGCAGAGAAGACTATGTGTCACCACCGGGCAATAGGTGGAGACACGATGATAGTGATTCTGAAGATGACGCACTGATTCATAAACTGGTATTCAAGGAGGGGGATAACATTGGGAGAGAGCCAACCGAATTAGGCGAAAACACTCCTGGCAGGACTACTGATACTGCTGCAGGTCATGAGGATGCGTTTGATCCGGATGTTCTAGATTTCACGGAACCTTCCGGTGTGCAATAGAACAAGAATCTTCACAATAAGCTAAAGGTAAAGCACCAATTGATGAAGACGCCCCAGTTAACATAACAGATGCAGAAGATGACTCAGATGATACAGAGAGTGATTCCCCTGATATGTTTGCTAAGAAGCAAGAAAAGATAAAGAGAAAGGCAGCAGAGGAGAAAGCTTGCGCAGCTGAGGCGAGAGCTCTTGCTGAAGATCCCACGTTTATTGTGGAACAGGGCGATGTAGTTGCAGAAATAGACGCAGAGCTCGACACTTCTCCTCCTCCCAAGAGACAAAAGACTACAGCTAAGAAAGATCAAGTTCGTGGAAAGAAGAGAATGTCGCACAAACCACAAATGGTGAAAACTTCAAAGAAAAGACGATTTACTCTTCCTGAAGCATTTAGGGTTCTAGACACTCAGTCTTCCCAGGTAGCAACAACGATAAAAACAACAACAGCAACAACAACAGCAGCAACCACATCAGTTCCCACATCAGTTAGTGCAGCTATGCCTGCAAGAGTCACCATGTCAATGCCTACTTCGGTAATCTTCACTGAGAAAATCTCAGTTACCGAAGCAGCGACAAGCTCTCAGTTTGTTTCTAATCCAATCGGTGACAAGATTCGGAAGCTAAGACAAGATATTAGACCGCCAGCTTCCAAATTTTCTGATCAGCCGACTTCTTCCTCAGCATCTGCATCGAATGAACAACTTCAGCGCAAAATCAGCGAATTAACTGCTACAGTTGCTGCACAAACGCGTGAGTTGGCTGAGTTAAGAACCAAGAATGCAACTATTGAAGAGAATGAAACGGCGATGCTAGAGCTGATCGTTGAAACAATTCAATCCAACAAAGAGCTGCAAGCGACAGTCGATGCACATACACTGTCAAATCAGCAGATCATTGAATCGAATAGGCAGCTCATGGAATCTCACTAGCAACTGATACAGTCAAACCAAAGAACTTTGGAGAGACTTACAGGTGTCGAAGCCAAGTACATCGAGCTTCAACTTGCTAATGTGAACAATGAACGCAGAATCACCAGATACGAGAAGGAGAACACGGAACTGAGGACTAGGGTAAACGAGTTAGCTGGAACTCAACCTAGACTCACTGGTGGTGCAAGTTCAGAAGCTGGGGCTAATGCTAGTGCTGGTGATGATGATGATGAAGAAAGTAACGATGAAGAAGATAATGACGAGGACGATGGTGAGGATGAATCGGATGATGATGATGATACTGGTAAAGGTGGTGATGGTGGTGATCCTGGAGCCACAGGTGGTGGCGGATCATCAGCTGGATCTGGGTCTAGACGTACCAAGAAAGATCATGACAGACAAGGCAAGGATCCCGCAGCAGGTTCTTCTGCTCAGGGGGAGCCAGGTCCCGTGAAAGACAAGATTCAGCAACTACGGGACGCTATGAAGAAAGCCGTAGTTCTAGTAGAGTATGTTGAGCCTTTAAACTGTTACTTTGCTTATGATGACGAAGGCAACCTACTCCCTCCTCCTGCTATTCCAGAGTATGACTTAGAAGAAGGTGAGATACCTCCTGAGATGACATCTGATGATATGAAAGAGGTGTATGGACACGCGCACGGAGAATCTTCCGGTGCAAGTCAAAGTCCTCCTCCAGAGATGCATCCAGAGAACAACGAAGTTAATTTGGAAGAAGGAACCAGTGTGCCAACTCCGAAATACATGGTTGATCATTCGGGCACTGGGATTCCTAATATTTCTGAGGAGATGATTCATGAGGCTGAAGAAAAGCTAAAGACTAATCCTACTCCTGTTTCTGATAAAGTGAAAGAAAGACATGATAAGATCAGGCAGAAGTATCCAAATTGGTTTCCATCAGTAGAAGAGGAAAAGAAGAAGAAGGGTCCTGTACAAGCTTCTATCTTTAAGAAACGTCTGTCTAAGATGTCTGGAAACGTTATCAGTTGGGCATATGTAGAGAAGATGAAGATGTTGGGCGTCAAATGGGAAGAAGGTCTGTTATACTTTAATCCCTATCGGAATGTCCTCAGTCTCCCCTTCTGGTATATCCGAGATCTTATCATACTAGATTTTCCTCTGTACTTTGAGAAAGAGTCTAGCCTAGATACTTTTTACAACCTTCTAGATGAAGAAAGCCGAACTCAATGGAGAATCTTTAAACCTCAGTATCCTAAGTCTTACAAAACAGACAAGATTCATCCATCCACCAAAAGTCCTATTTGGGAACACAAGGTCAAGCCACCGAATTGTGTTTCGAAGATTCCAATTGTCCTGGTTGAGCAAGACTTCTCCTCAAAGTTCTACTATTGGCACTATGATGCAGTTACTATTGAGGCAGTGATCGTCTTGAGCAACTCTCCTAAACCTTGCAGAAAGATAAGAATTTGGGACCCGATGTGGCTTATGAACTGTTCGGAGAAAGATGTGGATGCCTTGAAGTTTCAGAGGGTGATTCGCTTTTGCCACAGCAACAAAGTTCATGCTGGATGCGACTGGTCGAGACTTACAAGGATCAGGACGATGTCGAAGTGATGAGAAGACTGAAGATGCTGCTTGTTATGTTATGTTATGTTTGTTTTCTATTTTTGAGTCTGTAAAGTTGTTGTGTTTTGTTATAAACGTTGTCTTTTGAAGTCTCTGTACGTATACTAGCCTGGTCCAAGGGGGAGTCTGTTAGTGTATGATGTCTCTAGGCTAGTATTTATGTTGTTTGGACGAGTTTCGGGTGTTTGGAGGAGTTTATAAGCGTTTTTGGGATGTTTGGGTCTTACAGGAGATTAGGATATCTGTTCATGCGATTACAAGCCAATCGCATGTTGTTACATGCGATTAGGCCTCAATTGCTAGTAATCATCAGGCGATTAGGCCCAATCGCATGATGTTACATGGTGGATAGCATCCAATCGCCAATACTGGTCTGTACGAGTACAAGGAGTATAAATAGGCCCAATCATTGCCCTAATCATTAGTTTTTGCCACACACACCCTCCAAACACCCTCCCCTGGTCTGAAAGGTCTGGTTTGATCATTTTAAACACTCGTGCTTTGTTTAATGATAAAATCTTTAATCTTTTGACCCATTTGTGTGTGTTAATTACTCGTATATCATTGTTTCGTGTTTGTTTCTGTTATTAGAACATAGTTAGAGGATTCCGCACTCTGAATATAACCCTCGTGATTGTCGGGTGACCCGTTCGTCGATCCTACACGATTGAAGCCGGAAGCCTCTTACGTGGCCTCGTTCTGCTATTATCTTTTCCAATCGTCGCTATTGCATACATTTTTATATCTGAAGCTTTAGCTATTCAGATATTAATATTCATTTCGTTCATAATTTTCGAACCAGGTAATTAATAGAGAGAGTAGGAGAGAAGGAGAGAGAGTGGGTGGGTGATGACGTGGCGGTAAATTATTGGTTGGAGTGGGAGACGTCTCGGGAGACGTCTGAGACGCCTCGGGAACTAGGAACCGTCTTTCCAAAGACGGCTGAGGTGGCTAGTCTCGCAGATCCACTTGGTCAAAGGCTATTCTTGCAATTTTCCCAACCCTTTAATATTTAACTTGTGCATCTCCTGTTTTTCTCACTACTAGAAAAATACCCCTATCTTGACACACATTTAATGACACGCGAGAATTCATGACACGCAAAAGCGCGTGTCATTAAAAAATCGTCGTCTTTTAAAAAAAATGGTCAAACAATGACACTCTTTTTTGCGTGTCAACAATCTAATGTCAAGATTTTAAAAAACATGACACTATAAGAATTGAGTGTCATGTTTGGTATCAAATTATATATATATATATATACAATTTGTACTCTTAGGTACAAGTTATTTATGCATTGTGTTGTACAACTAAAAAGCCACACGTCTGGCCATCCTGAGTCACCACATGTTATGTTTACACTCCACCGCCTTGCACAACCCATACGTGTAATCCTTTTTTCCACAACTTCAAACACACACACACACAGTCAGTCTCTCTCTCTCTCTCTCTCTCTCTCTCTCTCTCTTCAGATACGATTGTTAAACAGAGATGAAAGTAAGACATAGAGAAGCGGCTTCCGATTTTTGTCATGTCATTGACGAATAAACCCTAAACAAATAGTCTTCTTCGTCGTTCCCCTTCAAATCCGGTACCTCAGGTAAACACAATTGGGGCTTACTTCTTACGCTATGTTTTCTTTTTCATCTATGTCTTAGTTGGTTTTATTGTTAACATTGGATGCGAAATTGTTCCTTTAACGGTATTGTGATTCTTCTCAATCTTCACTTTTTTTTTAATCTTCTTTCCTTCTTTTCTCTTCCTTGATGATTTTATTTATGTCTTCAGGTGATATATTCTTCTTCTCCGTTGATCGTTGCCCTGGTCGCTGTTTTCGGTAAGCTTGGATATTATCTTGAATGGAATAGAGGAGTAGTCGTTTCCTCAAATGATACATCTAAGGATACCATGTGTAGTCTGCAGGACATTGGTGGTCACATAATGAAAATTCCTATTGTTGCTTTCCATATCCTTCTATGTATGCGGTTAGAGGTATGTTACATTTAAATCATGTGATCTATGAATCTATGTCGTAATTAAAAGTTATTTCACTTCTGATACCATCTCTTTTTTAGGGATCAAGAATGGTGGAAAAAAAAATTGTTATACTACGTACGGGTACTGGTACCGAAAGACATTTCACATATTCAGCTTAGGCTCACGACTTTTTTTTGGGTTTTTGCACCGTGGATCTAGGTATACCGAGTGGCAAAATGGATAGGTCAGCTGGGTTGGGTTCATAAGGTGAGTTTTTATAAAGGTCGAAACGGGTTGAGTAGGTGCCAAAGCACTTATGGTCCCAAAATGTTGCACATTTTATAAGTTAAATAGTGTGTGAAATATGATTCAGAAAAGCATATGATTACAACAAGAATCTTTACTTTTGGAAACATGATTTAGGAGGTCTCATGTTTTAATAATACTTTATGATATATACCTAAAATTCAATAGATTGACGCAGTTAAACAGTTTACTTCTGCATCATTTTCACTCCATTAAAAGTTTACATCTAGCCATCCTTATCTGCTCCATCCAAATTCACTCCATTGAAAAAGAGGGTCATGGTGGAAAGAGGCGGAAACAGGTTTAGAACACAACTATATGTATGTTTATACAAATTAAGTGATTTTGATGTTTATGTTAGTAATAATTCTCGTCTTGAAATTAAAACCATCACGAACATTAACCTTCATCTTATTAATTTAATTGTTGTCTCAAGTAGGGGGAGGAGTAGATGCTAACACGGATGCGGATATTAATGCCATTCGTGAAGAGTGGTCTAGTTATGCCGCAACCTTCATTTTCAAGTTATCCGTATGTTTAGTCTAGACTAATGTAATGTATTGACACAATTTTTTTGTAACTAGTGGTAGGATTCGACAAATGCTAATTGTAATTTTTTTGTGGTATATATAATATATGCAATTTTATTTTGAAATTTATTGATTTTGTTAGTATAAATATAAATATAAATCCAGATTTATTAGTTATTTTGCAGAATTTTTTTTAGGTAAAAAAAAAAAACATGACACGCAAAATTAGTGTCATAAATGTTTGTCGTAAATGCATGTCATGAAAGAGTGTGTCATAAATGCGTGTCAAAAAAGCGTGTCGTAAAGGAGTGTCATAAACGCGTGTAATTAAAAGATGACACGCGCTTGCATGTCATTAAAAGATGACACGCGCTTGCATGTCATAAAAATTTAATGACATGTTCTTCCTTGACACTTTGCTATGTGTCATAAACACCCTTTTATGACACGCAATGCGCGTCAAGATAGGGGTATTTTTCTAGTAGTGTCTGGTCAACCAAGACCAATCAGATAATTCATAACCAATAACCATGACCCACATGTTGGACCCGTGATCAGCGACCCGTAAACAACCTGATTAACCCAACAAGTGTAAGTGATTGTGAGTGAAGAAAATGAGAAATCTACTATTTATCGGTATTTTTGAGATTATTTTAGGGAAAACAGGAAATTGTATTTATTTTTTTAATGTTAATGCTCTAATATAAATTTCTTACCATACTGAGAAATTAATTCTACTAGTTCTTAAGTGTCTCCATCTTTGAGTTATTTCCTAATTTCAAACTCTTTAGTCCACTCAACACCTCTTGTTCTGTTGACTGTTACAGAACCATCCACTCTATATATATGGTCTAATTCAACTTATCACAGGACAACAAACTCTTGAACTAAAATCATATATATATATATATATATATATATATATATATATATATATATATATATATATATATATATATATATATATAGGGGAGGGTTATCTTGAGAACGCTAAATATCGTGAGAACCGTGAGAACAAGTAAAAAATCAATCAAAATCAAATTTTTTTAATACAAGCCTCATTATAATCAAAATACAACATTTTAATAGATGAATTTTCTTTTCAAATAATTCATCTTTTCTTAAAAAAACACTTTCCAATTAACTTTTTACACATGTGTAAATGAAGCAGTTTACACATGTATAAACAGTAAATTTACACATGTGTAAAAACAAATTATTTCCGTATACGTTTGAATTTTTACGCGTAAATTGTGTTTTTGGGATTGTATTTTAGTAATAAAGACAAGTGTAAAAAGAAATTTTGAATTTGAATGGTTTTAGATGCCGTTCTCATCGTTCGCACGAAATATAGGTGTTCTCAAATTAACTTTCCCCTATATATATATATATTATAATTAGAAATAACCAAAACCGTGATGTAATCACCGCATAGAGAATCCGTGTATTTATTACTTGTTTTCAGTTATTGTTTTAAAACTTCTATTTTTTTAAGAGTAACATTTTTTTTATGTTTTGTTATATTTTCCTTGTAAATGAATAATTAAGAATGTATTGTATCTCAAATACTAATAATGCAAAATACAACACATTAATGCGATGTATTTTACTGCAATACACGAAAAGCATATATTGGTTGACACATATTTAAGTTAGTTTATTCATGAATAGAAACAGACTCCCCGACACGTACACTGAAGTACCACGTTCATATACTCAATCCTGCGAACCGATATCCACTCCTTTGTCGATATTAATTGAATGGCAACCTGATACACACCAAGACATGTGTAGAAAAGTTAATGTTTGTATGATATGGACCTAAATATGAGTGTGCATATGTGTATGTGTGAGTGCATGTATTTGTGTTTAATTGTTTATACGTAAAGAACAAGTTTTTTTTTTTTTTTATAGTTTTCAAACACAATAAACAAATCATTCCTTGATTAGCCTAAATTATGGAAAAAATAAGCTAATTGGAATTCTGTGCTGGGCCTGTCGCGTTGCGGATAGTCTAATAAGATTATGGGTTGGCAAGTGGCGGGGTGTAACACATAAGGTCGTATTTTGGGTTGACTTATTTAACCACGACTATGCTTGGGTTGTACTAAGACTGAATAGCTAGGTCAACCTGCTAACCTATTTATGACTCATTTACAAATGTATTACAGCTCCTTAACAATCAAAGGAAGGATCTATAAATTAGACCGTAAAAGAGGAAAACAACAAGTTGATCGTGGTGATATATATAAAGACATTTGAAACTTGTTCACTTGTTGAGATAAACTATATATAGTAAACCGTGATTTTCATCCCCAGGTTTGGTCCAGTCGACAATTTTCGTTCACTATTAGCACCTTTTGTCTATGGAACTAACGGACGTTAAAATTTGGTTAGTTTTTTTTTTTTTTTTTTTTTTTTTTGTGAAACTGCTAACATACCGTTTTCTAATAGACAGGTCCACACATCCTTTTTCTTCTCCATCATGCCAGACCTTTGACGATCCACACCACCCCCCACTTTAGGTCATCGGTGTATTGGTGGTGGTTTGGTCAGCAGTCTCCTCTAACTCGCATGAGGTCCACATCACCGCTATCAGATTTCTAACCCGATATGAAAAGGAAGATGCGAACCCTAAAGCGCAACCTACTCCCTCTCCACTCTAAATCGCCACCATATGTACATTCTCTCTTGATAACAATCTTATTTAAGAAGAAGGCAAAGATCTGAAAAACCCCACACACAAATAGCTTAAGATCCGAAAAAGAGTGTAAATGGTTCTCGTCAAAGAATACTAGTCACTGAAGGGATCCAATTGATGGTTTGGGGGAATCAGAGCAAGATTTTGATTTTCCCCACTGCATCACGCGGGCTTCCCTCTAGTGTGTGTGTTTAGTGTTAGGATCAAACAGAATTAAACCTAACGTGTTAGAGTAATTATTGATACTTCAATTTTTTTAGTGCAATTACTATAATTTATAATTTAAAACCGTAAAGTCAATATATAAGTTTATGTATATGCATATGCGCACGTTTAGACTTAATTCATGATAGTGAATGATTCAAACTTCAAAGTGTCTAACCTATCAATCCTCTAATTGAATTAAATACTGATTCTCATGGATTCAAAGCAATTAAAATGTAAGTGCAGAAAGCTTACCCTAGTTTAAGTGAAGTAATCGAGCCATCATCATCAGGGGGAGGACCGCTGTTGCAACTGCACACATTAGTCGTCACCGACTCCGATGATTGACCTTGATCTTCGGGGTTACTCGTCAAATTGCAGGCATCAGTGCACAATATTGATCGCAGCTTCTTTCCATTTGAAAGCATCGTCATCTATACACAAAAGGAAAAATAATATATAGTTATAAAAAAGACTACTTAGAGCTTATATAAGGATAAAAACAAATTTGATGACTCTTGCTTGTTCTTTGAGTAGCTTGTTTTCTTCCATCAGCTTAGCTCCCTGGATGATATTACAAAGAAAGAACAGATAAATGTAAGTGAAAAGTACATTATGATTAACTTTGTTGACAATATTATATATCTCATAGTTGATTAATAATTTAATATAGACTTCTAAATATATCATAGTTTGCAAATATCTCACTTTTACAAAAATAGTGTAACAAGGATAAATTTTATAGAATAGTAAGCAAATTTTATAAGTGATTATTAAAGTCATGTAACTTTTTTTTAGAAGTCATGTAAGATTCATTAGATTCAATTTTTAAATTTTTTTTATTAAAAATAAGCTATTTATATTTAAAACGGAATCCTAGAAATTATTTAGTGACTATTCTTTTTCCCCCCCTTTTTTTTACAGAATTACTTGTAATAAAAGGTAATAGTGGAACAACTTAGTTCACTAAATAATAAACCAGTTTCATAGTTTTTCAATTTGAGTCAAACTAAAAAAAGTTTTTTCTTAAAGATTAACATTAATAAAAAAGATTATAATTAGATGGAACACTACACTGAGTGAATTTTAAAAGCTTCTATCAAGAGAACTAAAATAAGCAAAATATATATAGATGGCAAGAAAATAAAAATAAAATGAAAGGAAACCCTAACGACCTTCATTTGGAGGTTGTTGATCTCATTTCCAATTTTTTCATCCTGAAACAAAATAATAAACAATAGATCATGAACAAGTATATATATCAAGAATTTGTTATTGTTAATTTACGCATTAAAGTGTCGTCCTTATTGCATTAGAGATGGTACCTTGGTTTGAATAACACTGTTTAGGCCACCTTGGAGTAAGTTCTCTAAATGTTCAAGTTCATCTATGGTTAATTCCTGAAGGTCCTGCCCACTTAATTGCCTGCCATATATAATATGTTGTTAATCATTGGATGTAACATAAATATTAAATATATAGTAAACTGTATTATGTACCTTAGTTCAAGATTCTTGTCATTGATCTCTTTGTTCAATCTCACTTCATCATTGTCTACTAGCTACATGTTATCAAATAACAAACATACATTATTGTAGATAGGCATGCATGTGTTTATGTTCTAAGCAAAAAAATGTATCTCTTTTATGATTGAAAGTTTAAGTTAAACCTGTAGGTTGAGAGAAGGCTTGTCTACTTTATTGGTACTCCTAGCGGAATGAAGCTTATACCTTTCTAGCATTTCGGGCATGCTTCAAATTTCAAAACACACCCAAACAATATAGTATGAGTATCATCATTATAGAACAATAAATTATTACAAGAACACAATTAATCTAAACTGTTAAATATCATTTATCAACTGTACTTCTTTCGTATACATGTGTAGATTATATGTACATAAAAAATCATCAAAAACTGATTCTTCATGTGTTATCTAGTCTTTTACCGTTTTACTACACATGTGTAGGTATATAACATTTAGAAACACAAGCCATATATAAAATTCACGTCTTCAACAATATATTCACTACAAGTATAAGACTGTTAGGAAGAGTCGATCGATAAACAAATAGCAACTTCCCATCATATATGACTGTTAGAAAAGAGCCCAAGGTAGAAAAACCTTAATGTATATGTTTGTATTTCATATTGGATAATAAATGGAGCTCTGTAACTTTAACTATGATTTTGAGCAGTCTTACTCTCACCCAAGTTTAAGACTTAAGTTGGCAGTCACTAATTAATTAATTAACTGATTGTATATCTCTGGTTTAGAGGCATTTTCACATGAGACCATGTTGTAAATGCATGTTTTTGTTTTAAAACACAATGCTAGCTTTAGTGATGATTAGAAGATTAAGAGATCACACACATATACTATTATAATATAGTAATATACACGTGTGAACATTATACATGTATTGGATCTAGTAAAATAGTTTTTTTTTTTTTTTGAACGGCCAACAAAATACTTTTATTAGATCACCAAAAAACGCTAGCGGGATACTAGTACAAATAGTAGTTAATGAATAAATGGTATAAATAACTAGTGTAGTTATGCTTAGATTAGAGTAATTATTAGTACTAATAATCACTCTACTTCAAGGATAACTATTCTAGTTATTTGTATCATTTGTGCGTTAAAAGTTGTTTTGTGCGTTAAAAGTTGTTTGTATCCCATATTCCCATCATATATAAGTATAACGCTACAAATATACACACATTACACATACAAGCATACAGAATAGGGGATCACATATATGATATACATATATGCATATGTAGGCATATTCACGCATACACGCCTACACCTACACCTACACCTACACCTACATATAAACATGCATATAGTATGTGTTTGTATGAGCGGGTGAAATAATTAGAACATAGTAATTAGTTTAGAATACATGCATACAGAATAGGGGATCATATATATGATATACATATATGTATATGTACGCATATACACGTATACACACCTACACATACACCTACACCTACATACACACCTACACATACACCTACACCTACACCTACACCTATACCTACACATAAACATGCATATAATATGTGTGTGTATGAGCGGGTGAAATAATTAGAACATAGTAATTAGTTTAGAATACATGCATACAGAATAGGGGATCATATATATGATATACATATATGTATATGTACGCATATACACGTATACACACCTACATACACACCTACACCTACACATAAACATGCATATAGTATGTGTGTGTATGAGCGGGTGAAATAATTAGAACATAAACATATTCACGCTTATAAGTGTTATTTAGAGGGTGTTTCAGATTGCTAATTTAACTTCAAAAGTGCTTTTGGTCACAAGTGTTTATTGACTTGTGACTTTTTGAAAAGGAGTTTCTAGAAAAGTGTTTGGATTAGCTTTTGTGGTGGGAAAAGTCAATAAGTTGTTTTTTAAAAAATGTTTGGGTTGACTTAGTGCATGTTTGGCTCTCCTTATTTGGCCTCCTTATAACTTATTGACTTAATCAAAAAGTTAATAAGGAGAAAATATTGTTTGAGTAATGGGTTAAAAAGAAGGTTTTTGTGGGTTGAAAAGGAGATAAGTTATAAGTTAGAATTTATAGCTTTTTGATTAAGTCAATAATGTGGTCAAGAAGGAGATAAGGAGATAAGGAGAAGGAGAGCCAAGCATGCCCTTATTAGTGTAAAATGACCAAAAGCCAAAAGCCATGATTTCTGAATTATTGAAAACCATTTTTCCACTCTTATTGAAAAGCCAAAACCAAAAGTGTTTTTGGTTTACACAAACAGCTTATTGACTTATTGGTTTTTGAAAGAAGCCAATAGGTCAATAAGTTGTTTTAACTCAACCTAAACACCCTCTTACTAGTGTATATTTGTATTCTCCGATGAATATATTATATATTCATGACAAATACATTTTTACATTAACTATGAAATGTCACAGCATGATACATTTTTTCATCAAGAACGATTCAAACTTGTTTCTCATATATTTTACTAAAATGCTTTTCATATAGTTATTGATTCTAGTTTGAATACCTAATTATTGTATGTGAACTTGTCCATTATGAATGTGATTTTGTATTAGTATCCATATACATGATTAGTTGGAAAGTTTTTCCCAATTTTCGTTAGGGATGGCAATAGGACATGTTTGGTACGGTATTGGCAATCACATTCCAAATCCAATTGTGCAAAGGCTGAAAATGGGTCTCATATACGGCTCAATGCCCTGACACTTGTCCGTTTGCTTATTACTGGGATCCCAAGTACATGTCTTATAATATTCAAATTTTATATAATTTTATTAATGAAAGAAACTAGACATATAAAAACCAAAGGTTAGTGAATTAGTAGATTATTCTATTACCCAAAGACAAAGGAATATAAAAATCAAATGTTTAAGGGTATAGTTCGGATAAACTGGTACATATGTTTTGATAGTCTACCGGATATTATCTAATACCACATCCATCCCATACCGGCAAAAAAAGCTGAAATTGATCTCATACGCCATATATTTCACACCCGAATAGTTGTCACGATTGTTAAAATTTAGGTTTAACAATCAAGTCCAGGTTTCGTTTGCCATCCCTACTTGCTAATTTTACTTTTAATTCATTATGAAGTTAGTATAACCAATTAAGGCAAGAAAAGTTTGTCAACTTGTGTCAAACATCAACTAACTCAACTAGCATCAACTTATACATAAGAAGCAAATAAGTAAAACAAAAACTTAGAAACACATACTATACGAGATGAATTCAGTTTCTTGTTTGTTAATGCTTATAACAAGTAACCATATATGCAATACCACAATATAAATTTTAACACGGTTCACCTTACATGCATAGAGTTCACCTTACTTGTATAGAACATAGATTAATAATGATCAGAAGTGTCAAAAATAGTTTAATTGTTATTCTCGAGTTCAAGTACTCTTACTCACAAATGGCGACAAAGTTTTATGAAGTAAAATTAAATGCCCAAATATATTTTGACCAAAAGAGAAAACATGTAAAATATTTGGAAAGATTCTTTAATTTTTATAGGAGGAAGTTCTATTCCCTAGAAATAGTAAGTGTACTACTCATCTTATTCAAATAGATCTATAATCTCATGTGCATCTTCAAACAATTTAAAAAAAAAAAAAACAATCAAATGAACATTTCTCACAAACTATTCAAACATTGTAAATTTGTTAATGATACATATGATTTCATGTTGTCTAGCACAAGCTATTTATCCCTATCAAACTGATACCGCTTCATTTTTTATAAATTGTACAATAGATATATGTTAGTGGTGTGTGTTCGCCGTTTAGAGAACATATAAGTTACCTAGAACTTGCATACTCGAAGAGTTTTCCCGTGGCAGAGAAGATGATAAGACCAACATCAGCGTCACAAAGAACTGCGAGTTCTTCGGCTTTCTTCAGAGCCCTCTTCTTCTTTTTGAGAAGGTCACTTGCCGTGCGGTTATGTTATCGATTCTTTTAATCTTTATCTTCGTTCTCGCCATTGATATTGATCCAAACCACTTCTGCATCAACCCAAATTATAGTAAAACATACAATCAAAACTATTACTTAAAGAAGTGTTTTTTTTTTTTTTTTACATAACCAAGAAAAATCCAAACAGCTTCAAGAAATCATAAACATATGTAGATGTATATTATGCAACAATGTTTACACAAAAAGTTTTAGGTTAGGTACACAAAATTGTGGGTTAATAACTAACAGATTTACCTATTTTTGGAAAGATATTGTGAAATAGTAGGTATATCACACCAAAAATCACATAATATGTTTGTATTCAAGAGGTTTTTGTAGCTAAAGATGTTATTTTTTTCGATCTAACCCTAAAAATTCCACAAAAAATAAAGCAAACCCATAAATAAAAATCATAACTTGAAGAACATGCAAGAGTTTAAGATTAAAAATGGAAGGGTTGAATGAATGAGCCTGTATTTTACCTCTTTCTGGAAGGAAATAGAGATACTTTTTGTTTGGAAAGGAGACTATATGTGGCAAATGCAATGTCACACAGCTTGCTGCCCAATAATAGAAGAGAGAGAATATAGGGATGTGGGAAGATGTGTGTGTTTGGTGAAGATTGTGTTTTAAAAAAGTAAAAGTAAAAGTTTGCTTTAAATAGTAAACTAACCCACTTTCAGTAAGTAACATTTGCCAAAAGAGATATCAAAAAAGTGTTTTTTCAGAGAAACTTACTTGGGAGAAGATAAATGGGTTGATTACGTACTGTATAAATATTAGGGAAATTAAAAGAGGGATAGGCTAATACCTTTTAGGTATGTTTAGTAATAAGCTTTTTAACGGCTTTTAGAAACTTTAAGCTTTGAGATTTAAAATAAAAAACTCATACTCAATAAAAAATTTTGTTTGGTTCACTACTAGAAAAAGGGTCTTCCTTGACACTTTTTTTATGACACACCTTATTTAATGACATGCAAAAGTGCATGTCATAAAAAAAATGTCATCTTTAATAAAAAATGATAATTTCTTGACGTTTTTATACGTGTGTCAATAATTTTCCGTCATAAATAAAAAAACATGACGGTTTTGAAATTAGCGTGTCATGGTTTTGTGTCACCAAAATTTAAATTCCCTCTACTTTTGTGTCTCTCTCATCACAACTCCCAAAGTCTCTACTCTCTCTCTCTGACCATCTCACCACCACCCCCTCTCTCTCATTCTTCCCAAAACCCCTTTCACTGAGATGTAGATGATATTTCCACGATTGAAAGTTTACTAACCTAACTATAACATATTTTGTTGTTTGATTCTCAAGTTACAGAGGGACACCTATGGAGTTCTGAGACCTCCCACCGTCGGCAGCATCAAGGAGGTGACCTGTTGGTTTTGGTGACCATGGTACAAACCCTAACATCGATTCTTCAAACCCTAACAACAATCGATAACCTATACCCCTAACCGCCGATCACCATACATTCACAGATACTCATATTATCAAGCGAGAATGAGTTGGAGCTTAGGTATTCCGGTGAAGCTGCTACACGAGGCCGCCGGTCACATAGTTACTGTAGAACTAAAGAGCGGCGAAGTTTACAGAGGAAGCATGATCGAATGCGAAGATAACTGGAACTGCCAGCTGGAAAATACCTTCACCGCTAAGGTTATTATTACTCCATAACCTCTTAATTAACTCACTGTAGTTTATTTGTAGTTTCTAATTGTTCTATCTATTGTTGTGTTTACTGAAACCCTAAATTTGTTGGTCGGTGGTTTTGCGACTGCACGTGCGTAGTTTTATGATGATTGATGAAAGATGAATGAGTGAAACAGTTTTTGCTTGTTTCTAAACCCTAAACCCTAACGATAGTTTGAGTGACGTGTTTGAATGTATGACATTGCGATATAGTGATGAAACATAGGTCATATTAACAAATTGTAAGGATTAGGCACTCAAGGCACATAGGCCGAGCCCGGAGCCTAGGCGCTTGAACAACAAGGTTTTTTTTTTTTTTTTTTTTTTTAAATAAGGTGCATGGTATAAAATTACCTTTTTAGGGGTTTTATAGATGTCGTAGGCCTGTTAGGGTGTTTTAGGGCTCGTTTAGACTCTTTTATGACTCGTTTAGGTTGTTTTAGGGGTTTCAGGCGACCTTTAGCCTGAATTTGGCTTGGATTAGGCCTGAAATGTGCCTCAGCTTTTAAAAGTCCGTCTCACCAGTCAGCAGTTGCAGCCCACTTGCTGTGTCTCACGCACTTTTGACAACATAGGATTATATATGAAATTTGAAACAAGTGATCAACATTTGTAATCATTATAATTGATTCATTAATATTAGTTAGTAAATTAGTATTGTTGCAGACGTTCCATTAAACCAGTGTAACTTCTTGTACTTGGCTTTAGCTTTACAAAAAGCCATAGTAGTTGTAAGTATGATGTATAGTACTTGGGAATTTTTTCACTACAATCAATGGTGTTTTTTTTTTTTTTTTAAAATCTAAAGCTAAGTATGGTGCTTAGTTTCTTACAAGTTTAGTCATCTAATTTGAAGTTCAGTAATTAAGGTACAATAGTCTAAAAGATCACCCCTTTTATTGTCTTCCTTCTCTTATGCTATTGAGGTAAGAAGGTTGTTTTTTAGTATAGTTTGTTTTTTGTTGAAAAGTGGTCTGGTTTTGATCATGTTTCAATTTTAAACGATTAAATGGTAGTTTATTAGTTACATGAATTGTGCTTTTTAGCCCTACATATTTGATTTGATGTTTCTCAATTATATGTGGTGATGGTGTTTTCTTTCTTGTCTGCTGGTTATGCTTCTTTGTCGCCACTCGTGGATAGCAGTTTTACTAAATAATGACAGTGGAGACAATAGCACCAGTGCATTAGAATTTCATATTATTTATGTTTTCTTTCTTATCTGTAGTTATCCAACACTCAAAATCTGTTTTGCATACATTTCTGTTTTTACTTAAAACAATCATTGAACTTCAACCATATTTTTTATTATTGAATCAAGTTTTTTTAACAACTGTATCCTAATTTTGGTCTGCAGGATGGAAAGGTGGCTCAGCTTGAGCATGTCTTCATTAGGGGCAGCAAAGTCAGGTGAGTATTCATATTTCGTTCTCTGATATAATGTGAAAACAATCCGTTTTGGTGAGAACACTCTGTAAGGTGATAACACTCCCACGTACTCAAAATGGAGCTTATCAAATATTTGCAGGTTCATGATCATACCAGACATGCTTAAGAATGCTCCAATGTTCAAACGCTTAGAAGCTAGAATTAAGGTACCATTTTGGCTCTCTCAGCGTGTGAACATTTTCAACTACATATACATTGCTTAATCATGATTTTTTTTTCTTGAAGGGCAAAGGTTCAGTACTTGGTGTTGGTCGGGGCCGTGCTGTTGCTATGCGTGCTCGGGTAAGCATCATGATTCTCTCTCAAAATGTGTTTTTTTTGTTCGGTTTTTTACCTTTTCAATCAATTATTAACGTGTTAGATATATTTACAATAAGTCAATAACAATATAATCTAAATAAACCTTGGTCTCTGAAAAACATTAAAAATTGACTTTAGGAGTCGTTCAACACGTCCCCCTTTAGCTTAATCTTTCGCTTAGATTCATTTGATTTCTTTGAGATAAGCACAGCCCAAATTAACGGGTTGAAAATGCCACTTTTACCCATTAACATAGTGGTGAAATTGTTGCAGTTGATAATTCAAATATTTTGATTTGGATTTGCTCACGTATCCAGCGTCTTATTTAGGCGACTTATGTAAATAATGATTGTGTAGTGTTACTCATGATCTGCTACCTGGTATATATGATTTGTGTGTCATGATTTGCAACTTATTAGTACAATAGTACTTATTAGTACAAATCATATGAAGAGAACCTTCTTTTGTTGGTATGTGGTAACAATCTGAGTTACCGCTAATTAAATAGAGCCGGGTCTTTGTAAGGTTATGTCCAGTGGTTCATATTGTTGATTTGTTACAAGTGCTGCTTATTGATTATGGTTTGGTGTTATGCAGGCTCAGGCTGCAGGTCGTGGAGCTGCGGGTCCTGGTAGAGGGAGGTGATCTCTTTCTATATCAAAACTAAATGTATGATCACTTGAAAGAAGGGTTTTAAGCCAATTAGGTTCTTGTTTTGAAATTTAAGATTCGGATTTATATTTGATTTTATGTTCAGAGTTGTGTTGCACTTAGTTGGAGCTCAAATATGTTTCGAAACTTCAACTGGTAATCTTACTGTTTAACTGCATCATTGTGTGAAATTTTTGTGGGAGAAAAACGGAAGAAACAAACAAGTTACAAATTTTTGTGGATTTTACGTCATGAAATTAATGAAAGAGATAGTGCAAGGAGGAGTCGAAATATTGGGCAATGTAAGTTATGGCAAAATAAACGTAGCGATGTGTTATGATTTATGTAAAATAATTGGCCGGCCTCGATTAATGTATTAATTTTATTGTTGTCTCAGGTTGGGGGGAGCGGATCATTACGGGGATGAAGACATGGATGCCGTTTGCGAAGAATGGTTAAGCTACGCCGCAACATTTATTTTCAAATGATCCAAACTTGTTTGTTTGAAGGCAATGTAATGTCGATACAATATTTTTGTAAACGTTAAACGTCTCGGATTATATAATGAAATCATGTTTTTGTTATTAGTTTGCTAATTATTTTGCATATAATAAAATAGCTATAAATCCAGGAGGGTAAATATGTAATTTTATAGGAATTTTTTTTTAAAATTAATAAATTTATGACACGCAAAAGAACGTCATAAAATTCTGTCATAATATGTGTTGAAAAAATGTCAACAAAAACTGTCATAAAAATGTGTCATTAAAAAGTGTCATAACGTATGTCATTAAATGTTGTCATAAATGTGTGTCATAAACAGATGACACGCGAAAATATGTCATATTAAATTTATGACACCGCCATCCTTGACGTTTTTTTTTCTTGTCATCAGACCCCTTTCTTGACACGCAATGCGTGTCAAGAAAGGCCTTTTTTCTAGTAGTGGTTAAAATAGCTTGAATCTTTTAGGTTAGCAGAAAAAGTTCTATATTGAAAAGCTACTAGTACTAGCGTTTAAGAAAAAGCAACTTCTAGCTATAAGTTTTAATGAGTAAATGACACAAATACCCATTCCATAATAAAAAAAAAATAAAAAACATGCATACAAGTTTTTAGTTAATGCCCATTTTGGTCATTTTATACATTTTGTTAAAAGCTCCAGTTACTTTATCAAACACCAAAATATATTTAAAAAGCTACAGCTTCTAGCTATCAGCCACCAGTTAGTTTTGCCAAACATACCCTTTATACCCCTTTTCTTAAAATACTACTTTAAATTTGTCAAATTTCAACCCTTTAAAAATCCTCATTTTTTAATACCTTTAAAAGTTAGGAGTGGTAAAACTAACAATAAAACTTCATAAATCCCTCAATTATTGATTTTAAATTACTTTCAATGTCAACATGTTTATTCTAATCATACAACTATTTGGAAATCATGAAACTGTAAGGATTCAACCTCTTTTACTTGGTATGTACAAACTTTTTTATTGGGTTTAGTTACATCATTTAAGTATATTTGATAAAAGAATAAAATGTGCTGATCAAACTAAATGTTAGCTAGTCATTATACTTCATTAAAATACTACTTTAAATTTGTCAAATTACAACCCTTTAAAAATCCTTATTTTTTAATACATTTAAAGTTAGGAGTGGTAAAACTAATAATAAAACTTCATAAATCCATATTTATATAACCTAATCAATTATTGGTTTTAAATTATTTTCAATGTCAACGTGTTTATTCTAATCATACAACTATTTGGAAATCATGAAACTGTAAGGATTCAACCTCTTTTACTTGGTATATACAAACTTTTTTTATCGGGTTACATCATTTAAGTTCACTTGATAAAATAATAAAATGTGTTGATCAAACTAAATGTTAGCTAATCATTATACTTCATTAAGAAAAGATAAGTTCTTTTAAAAAAAATGTTAAAAACTTTTACGAAAAACCATTTGCAAAAGCACTCTAATGTAATTTAAATCAATCTTTAGAAACAAAGTGTTTCCTTGTTCGAAATAAGAAAAAAAAACATGCTTAGGAAAATTATAAGAAAACGTTTTAAAACAATAAAATTGTTTTAAAAAATGTTAAAAATATCAAAATAAGAAAAAACATTAAATCAATAAAATTAGGAAAAATTAAAAGAAAAGGTTTTAAAACAATAAAATATTGTTTTAAAAAACATTAAAAATATCATTAAAACATTATTCAATAAAACATAAAAAGCTTTTTTTTTTAAGTTGATAACAAAATATTAAAATTTGGCGATATAAAAATAATAAGGTTTGAATCGTATTAATGTGAAACTTAAGGGAGGGGTATGTTCAGTAAAACTAAATGAAAGTGGTACGTTTAGCAACCCCCTTAAAAAAATAAACATTGACCAACTTTTTTTTAACGGCAAAAACACTTTATATATAGATATAAAGAGCCTAACAAGAGGCTGAGAAAAAGATACACCAAGGAAAAGACAACAAAACAAACTCGACCCGAACCACTAAATAATGTTTACAACATCAAAATTCACCCAATAATCCTACTTAGGGACGTGATCTTGGCTCTATGAGAGACCCACAAGAATGATTCTTCCTTGATGTTGATCGATGTCGTTGGGTCAATAAAAAATAATGAAAATAAGTAGTAAAGTGTAAGTGAGTCGTCTCCACAGGGAATTTGTGGAAATAGTAGTTTTGTAACTTAACTAATACAATTAACGTCTACTTGATTTGTTGTTTGTTTTGGAATTTTAAGAAACCGAATTTAAGAAGTTGTAAACAATAATATTAAAGAAGTAATCCCCTCCAGGTTTCCGGTTAATGATCCACACTACCCTTGTTTAGATGATTGGATACTACATAGACATAATTTTGTTGAACGATTCAAATCAAGTGATGACCGAACACAAGTTTTTAATAACAACCTGCACAATTCAATTACCAACCCACAAGTATCAATTACCCTCCCAACTATCAAACTACTCACGATGCAAGAAAACCGAATGTGAATGTTAAAAAGATAAGCAACTGAAAACAAGTGAATCGTTTAAATGATAAAAACCACAACTATTCTTCAACTAAATGAAAAATAATCCATAAACCAAATCAAACAAGAATTAAAGTTTCATAAATAAACCATACACCCGGAGGTGATTACAAAGATGTTTAGCCACTCATGATAACAAGAAACAACTTAAAAGTTTGAATAATAATAATAACGAACATGTTGATGAAAATCGAAAGTTGTGATGAATGATGATAAACAATGATGATTGTAGCTCCAAATTGCTCCAAAAGCTTCCTCAATTTCGTCCAATACGACTGATGGATTAGGGTACAAGCTTCCTGTGGGAGGATCGTTTTGTCAAAAACAAGTAGTTTGATCAAACAAGTCTACCAATTTAGGTGCGGAATCCCTAAATCAGTTACGAAATGATAATAATATGAACAAAACACGCAAATCACCTTTTAATCTCCATTTCATTCATAAACACAATTGATTAAGCTTACAAAACCTTGTTTACAATGAAATAATAACTTTTCAGATTCAACTAGAACACTAGAGAGAAACACAGGTCGAAAGAGGAAAAAAAATGACAAAAGTTAATGTTAAAATCAAAATTTCAGTTTATATAGACCTGCACATTTGCCCCCCGTAAGGGTCGAATGTGCACGTTCGACCTTTCTTTAGGTCGAACAAACACATTGTTCTTCAGACTTCTTCATTCGACCAATATATCCACCTTCGACCAGTTTCAGCTACCTTCGACCTTTCTACGTCCACTTTCGACCCTACGATTTCACCAAAACAGAATTTTATGTGCAATCCAATAACACTAGTCGCAAAACGTGTATCAACAAACTCCCCCTCGACTATTGCTTGGATTGCCTTCGCGCTTCGTCCATCTGCTTATTCATCAACTTGATGCGCAATAACGTCTTCTGCTCTTTGGTCATGACTGGTTCAAAAGTTTATTTAGGTTTCTTCTTCTCTTTCGTAATCTTCACAAACTTTCCTAGTTTCTTGTCATAGTCACATCCCGCATTAACATCCCAAGCAAAACACAAGCATACCACCCGTTGGTATTTCAAAGCTTGTTCGCTATCCTTCTCTTCACAATAGATTGGGTTGTAATACAGCATAATGATATCTTTGTGTGAGCAATTTATCAACCACATCGGATCAAATATATGTATTTTCTTGAATTCATCTCTCCCATCCTTCAATAAGATAACAGCCTCTGCGGTCTTCCAATCATAGTACCACCACATGAAATCTTTAGAAAAATGTTGTGGAATCGGCATCAAAGGAATATGTTTCAGTACGGTCAGTGGTTTATACTTCAAAGTAACCTTGTTCATCCCAGTTACCGGATCAATACCCTTCTTATGAACAATCCTTTTAGGATACTGCGGGTGAACACTTCCCATCTCGTTCTGCTCTCTCTAGCCATGCGATCTGCAAAGTAGTCAACTGCATCATTGTTTACAGTTGCACCTGACAATGTATGTCGGCAGACATCGCGTACAGCCCAGTAAGGTAGTGTTTTGATATCATGGAATTTGTTGAAGTACAGAATTCCTTTTTCCCACTTCATTGCAACACACCTTAGCTGTCTTAAGTATTTCCAACCTAGAGCTTTTCCCTTGAACAGTTCGTTGTGAAATTTATAAAAGCCTCCCTAAATTTCAGTCTTCGGTAGTTTGGCTTCTTTTTCTTTCAGTTTTCTCAACAAGCTTTTCAGATCGTCAGATTGTTCAGCATTCGGTTTCTGACTTTCTGAGTTCTTGAAGACTTCATCAACGAATGTCTTGCTCTTTTCACGTGCAAGTTTCTCAACTTGGCTTAACATTTCTTCAGAAAATTAAGGAAATGCAAAATCCTGTTTGTCTTTGAAATACTCTGGATATTCCTCATTGGTAATATCCTCCATTTCAACATCTTCAAAGACTGGTGTATCTCTATCATCAGAGTGATTTCCTGCTTCTTTCTAAGGAATGTTAGGAATCTGATTCTCACTCATCAACTCTTCAAGAGATTTCCCGACTTGTTTAGCCAATCCTTCAAGTATCTCTTTGGAAATAGTTGCAGAAACTTCACCATCTTCAAGATTAGGATCGTTATATTCAAGCTCAAATCTCATATCATCTGATTCAAATATTTCTAGAAACTTTCCTGTCAACTCAATCGTCCAGACTTTCTTTGTCAACATCTGACGATATAACTTTTTGTCCTCATCAGATAAAGATCCGATCTTTTCATTCCAGAAAATATTATCATCATCAGTTTTACCACCAGGAGCTTTCGAACTTGATTCTCCTGCATCTTTACTAGCATCTCTCTTCTCACACTTATACTTATCAGTATCATCATCATCATCATCATTAGCAGAACTGTTATCAAAATAATCTCCAGAACCATCTTTGTCATCATCATCTTTCTTCCCAGGAGCATCACCGGCATCCTGTTCTAACTCTTCATCTACTTCTTCTTCCTCTGATTCAGATGGTTCAAAATCAACAAGCTCTTCTTCATGCTCTTTATCTTCCTCTCCTTCTTTCAACTGAGGAGCTTTCTTATAAAGACTGTCAATTAGCTTCCTTAAGCTTTTATTGTCTTTCTTCACTTGCTTATTTTCGAGTCTCAAAGAAATATATCTTCTAGTATTTCTTTGTTCATGAGCTAACAACTTCTGATTTTCATCCTGAAGTTGTTTGATCTTTGCTTCCAACTCTTCCCGACTCTCCTGTGAAGACTTAACAATATCCAACATCTTCTTATCATTATTTCTCAACTGCTTAATCTCTTGCTGTTGCTGGTTAATGATCTTCATCATAACTGCAAGCTTCTGTGGTTCACTGCATTCATCACATCACTCGATACAGTAACCTTTGGTGTTGAAGCCTCAGCAACAGGAGTCTTTTTCTTGAATTTGTTCAAGACTCTTTCCATAGCCTCATTAAAGTCTTCAGTTGGATCAGCAGTTTCCTCAGTTGTAGATTTCTTTTGTTTCTTTGCCACTGGGGATGTTACTGGAGTAGCAGATTTAGAACTCGATACCTCAGGAACTTTCTTTCCTGCAATCAAAATCTCAACTTCTTTCGCTCTCCTATTCTTTGGTTTTTCTATCTCATCAGTCTTTGATTTCTTCTTGAACATAGGCTTCTTTTGTTTTTCACCAACCATTGGTGATCCACTAAAATCTTCAGCATCCATTCCAAGACTCAGATCTATATCGTCCATCACAATCGGACTCTTTAATCTCTGTTCTTCTAAAGTTTTGTTGAGACTTTCTGACTCACCAGCCACAGTGGCCTTGGGCTTGGTTTGTTTTACGGTCTCATCAGCAGAATCCCAACTTTCATCTTCTAGAGTCTCCTCTGAATCAACAGACTCTTACCTTTCTTTGCCATGCTCTTCTTTCTTGTAGATGTCTTCTTTGGTTGTTCATCTTCAACCTCCTTTTCTTTTCCTTTTCCTTTACCACTCTTTGCACCAACATTCACTACTTGTCTCTTTCTCTTTGCTTCAGGATTGACATGAAACAAAGGATCATCGTTATCAGATTCACTGTTCTCATTTCTAGACTTATCCACACCTGGATCATTATAATCAGGATTGATTAAATGCCTAAACAGATTCTTCAGGGGTGGTCTTTCATTCTCAGGAACCCCTTTGTAACCCTTCATCCTGATCAATGTATTCAAACTCATATGATCCTGAACTAGAATCTGTGTAGGATCTTTTATCAGCTTCTTGTACTTTTGATCAAATATCATTTGTAGAAACCTGGGATATAACAAAAACTTCTTCTTCTTCAAACCTTTTAATGGTTCAAGCATATGATCCAATATCATCCCAGATACATTGAACGACTTGTTCAAT
Source organism: Ambrosia x helenae (assembly GCA_030844895.1). Taxonomy (NCBI): domain Eukaryota; kingdom Viridiplantae; phylum Streptophyta; class Magnoliopsida; order Asterales; family Asteraceae; genus Ambrosia; species Ambrosia x helenae. The sequence goes on from CM061234.1 coordinate 105,632,643, forward strand.
ATAAGAGCTACCATCAACGAACTAATGCTCTTCCTCATTACGTCATATCCACCACTAACGGAACCAAAGACAAGCAACATCACATGAGCTAGGTATTTGAACTGTGGGCATAGTTTACCATTGTGCAAAGCTCCATCTGTGATTGGTCCGTTGTACTTCATACGTAGAAAGCACTTCCTCTGTTCAATCCATGATAAAGACCTAGGATCAGTCGTCTCATCATTCAATCTCAAGGCTTTACGAATATCACTTTCTGTTACTATTGCCAGCTGCCCTTGAATGTTGCTAACAATAGCAGTTTGATTATCCCAAAAATCAATCCTCGCATTCTTCCAGAAATCTACTTGGTGATCTTTGTAGATTATGGCAGGTGTGGCTATCGCATCAACAACTCTGCTACGCTTCAAAAACTCTATAATTCCATTGAATTCTGTATGCTTCTTGACATCGCTAAGAAACGCACAACAGTTATGAGCCTCTTCAAACGACAACTCTTCTTCCGGTTTCTTACCAGCAGCTTTATCAGATGATCCAGCTGGAATATTTGTCTTTTGAGGTTCTGCCATTTGAAATTCTGCAAAACAAATCATGAAAATTCATTAAAACGGACAAAATTCGCAAAATTGAAATTTTGGTTTTTGGAAGTCCACATTCGACCCTTCGGTGGTTCGAATGTGGAAAATCCAAGGTTCGAAAGTGGAAAAGAAGGTTCGAATGTGAAAAATTTGATTAAAAATGTACATTCGACCTTTATTCCATATTCGACCCTATGAACAAGTCACCTTCGACCGGAAAAGCCACATTCGACCTTTCGTAAATGGTCGAACCTGACTGTTCATATGACCAAATGTCCAGAATCCAATTTTGACCATCTAAACATGTAATTTTCATTTGTTTGCCTACTAACATGGCCGACTAAGCTTATTAATCAATCAATTGTGACAATTCTTTAGTTATTGACTGTTTTTCCCAGAAATTAAGGTTTAACTGTTTTTAATCAATCAATTAAACAATCTATTGTGTTTTAAACCCTAATTTAGTTATATTCTCCCCCTAAAACATTCAATAACTGAATCCTAATCAAGAATTAATCCTTAAATGTCTTGTGAATGATCAAACGATCCATTCTAGGGTTCGAACACCATATCATCGATTATGCCTTTGTTTGTGGTCCATTACCTGTGTTTTTGGTAGCAAAATGATCAAAAGAAGTCAAGGAATGATAATCGAAGATGAAAAGAACAAGAGCAACAAGGTGTGGTTATCTCAGAAATTTGAATTTTTTTTTTGAATGAAGGTTCGAAAGTGCAGACTGGTATATATAGGCCCCACATTCGACCGTTTTATAAGGGCGAAGGTGAAACTATCTCCACATTCGACCCTACTAAGAGGCTTGAAAATAGAAACAGGGTGGGAATGTACAAAATACATATGAACACTCACATCACATTCGACCTTTTTAAAAAGCTCGAATGTAAAGAAAAATTCTACATTCGACCCATCGAAGGGGCAAATGGAGATTGAAATTTTTGAACATTTTACCAAATCTCAAAATCGAATCCCGTTCAATCTTTTCCACATCTTTTAAGCATCCAACATTCATCATTTCAGATTTAAAAGTCACAAAACTCAAATGGTTCAACAAGTTTTAGAAAACGACCATCAATCACCATCTGTTATCAAAAATAAAACAAAAATGTAAAATCTTTATGGTTTTTCTGAAACTTATGCTAAAACACAACTAAAATCCTTTTGAGTTTTTATAAATTTTTGAACAAATGTAAAATGCATAAATGTAAACATAAAACAGTAAATGTTTTGTGATTTCGGGTAAGAGGATCATATCAGTTTTTGAGAAATCTGATCACACCGTTGATCTTTAGTGTTTATTATCATTAAAGACAATGTGTGATCCAGTAATTGCTGATATTGTTATCCACATAAGCTCTCATGCAGACTTTTATGCAGTGTTTGATACAATTATCTATAGTATAAACAAAATTGTCTGTGGTTCCCACGCACACGACATACTCCTGTATCAAGGAATAATTGCACAAGGCTCATTGTAACATGTGATTATGCTTTCGTTATCTGTAATCATACAAGGTATTGAGGCACAGAGGTGTACAGGTCAGCAAATCAATACTGCAAAGTAACATATGCAGTCTACCAGGTTGAGGGCTAATATCAATCATGATTTTCATCAATGATTGGATACGATGCATTAGATAATCTTTGATTATTGTCATACATGGAAAGTTTCTCAATTCGGTAACTTTAGGTTTTGGCATTAAAGCTCTTTTAGCAAGATACACTGTCTGATCTAGGTCCGTAAAACCTTACGACAAAAGATCAGAAAGACTATCCCCAGATAACTAGTAACATAACGACCCGAAACCTCCGAATTTTGTACAAATACACTATCAAACGAAATTACGGTACTAAGACCATATGCCAATGAGGAGTTCATCCACATAACAATTCGTTTGATATGTATGTATCCAACACGTAGTAATATGTCTACGAATCCTACCAACACATCACGTAGACTCAACACACGGCTTATATAATATTTCAAATCTTTAGCATGTGTCAGATCCCCACTGATGTACTATCATTTCCTCTTTTATTCCTGAAAATCATTTTGGGTTTTTCTAATTTTTATGGCTTTTTGGATTTTTCAATGTTTTTGGTTTTTCTGAAAATCTAAAACTCCCCTAAAATGTAAAAACATATTTTTGGGTTTTTGAATTTTTGAAAAACAGTAAAACTAAAACTAAAAGTGATAAACAGAGGTGATTATCAGTCTTGTTTCTCTTTTATACCGTTAGCTTTTAATAAAAATTCGAATCGAGATCTGTCGAAAGCTTTGGTAAAAAGATCTGCACGTTGGTAATCAGTGTGGATTTTGACCATGTCAATCAACTCTTTGGCATAACAATCTCTGATAAAGTGATACTTAATCCGAATATGTTTAGCTTTTGAGTGATTGACCGTGTCTTTAGTTAATGCAATTGCGGCTTCATTGTCACAGTGAATAGGGGTTTTAAGAAATTGCAAACCGTAATCAACCATCTATTGTTGAATCCACATAACCTGTGAGCAACAACTTGAAGCTGACACATATTCTGCTTCACATGTGGATAGTGCGACTGATGTCTGCTTCTTGCACTGCTAGGTCGCGAGCCTGCTCCCCAAAAATTGACATCCAACCGTTGTGGATTTGTTGTCTTTGTCACAACCGCCCTAATCTGCATCACTAAAAGCAATTAGATCAAAATTATCATCATTCGGGTACCACAGTCCTCTCGATGGACAACCCTTCAGACATCGTAGGATCCGTTTGACAGCTGCAAGATGACTCTGTTTTGGCTTCGACTGATATCGTGCACAGAGACATGTAGTGAACATTATATCTGGTCTAGATGCGGTGAGATACATCAGAGATCCGACGATTGCTCTGTATGTAAAAGGATCAGTCAGGTCCCCCTTAACGTCAACTCCAATCCCGTGATTAGGTTGGATCGGGGTATCCATCGGCTTCGAATATTCCATCTGGAATCGGTTCAAGACTTCAGAAACGTATTTTGTTTGGTGAATAAAGATCCCCGTTGGTCTTTGTTCCACCTGTAGGCCGAGGAAAAACTGCATTTCTCCCATCGCACTCATTTCGAACTTTTCCTGCATCACTTTTTCGAATTCTCTGCAAAAAAGTTCGTTAGTAGATCCAAAAATAATGTCATCAACATAAATCTGGACTAGAAGCAAGTCATCCCCTGTTCTTTTGGTGAACAGAGTGCAGTCTACAAACCGCGTTTGAATCCTTTGGATAGAAGGTACGTGCTCAGCTCCTCATACCATTGGCATGGAGCTTGGTGCAACTCGTATAATGCTTTGTTGAGAACGTAGACCTTATCCCAGTGGATAGGATCTTCAAAGCCTGGAGGTTGACCGACGTATATCTCTTCCTTGACCACACCGTAAAGAAACGCACTCTTGACATCCATTTGATACACCTTGAATTTCTTATATGTGGCAAACGCTAGAAACATACGAATAGCTTCTAAACGTGCCACAGGTGCATAAATCTCGTTGTAGTCGATTCCTTCCACTTGATGAAAACCTTGAACTACCAGTCAAGCTTTATTTCTCACGATTACACCTCTATCATCCTTTTTACACTTGAAAACCCATTTAGTTCCAATTTTCTTTCTACCTGGAGGTAAATCGGTTAATGTCCACACTCCCAGTTTTTGAAACTGCAACAACTCATCTTGCATTGCCTCTACCCAAGCGTCATCCAAAAGAGCATCCTTGTAAGTCCGCGGCTCTACCTGCGAAACATAACAAGCAAAAGACCAGTCATTCTGACAACCAGATTTCTGAATTTTTGCATATAATGCTAAAGCGCCAAGATTTTCTGGTGAGTTTGCATTCCGAAGTTGTCCTCTAGTCATAACACTGCTACCAGGATCACCAATTACTTGCTCGAGCGGGTGAATACGATGAATCCGAGATTTCGGATGATCAGGTACTTGAACTCCCGTTTGAGTAGTCAAATTCGCTGTAGAATCCAGATCATTACCCAAGTTGGATGATGACGCAACATTGGAATTTGGGTTCACTGGTGGTGTATCTGTAATATGATCTAGAATAGCTTCACTTGTGACATCATCATCATCTTCCAATTCTGATGAATTAAGAGTTGTGGAAGCTTCCTAGAAATCTTCTTTTTCTGCTGCAGGAACATTGGCATCAATAGAAGCTGTTGGAGGAGTTACGGTGATCGGACGCACCAATGGTGATGTTACCGCGTTTTCACACTCGTAATAAAGTCTTAATACAGCCTCTTCAACCAAGTTATCTAGATTGAATGATTCAAATAAATCTTTGTAATCAAACATCCAATCTGGACCGCTACCCTGTACATTCTGAGTATATCGTTGAACTTCAACGTTAGCCCACTCCTCTACCTGACGAGTTCGTTTGTTGAATACCCGTTTGAGCGGGGTTGCATACCCAACAAAGAATCCTTCTTCAGCTTTTGGTGCAAACTTCTCAGATGGAATATGCATAGTATACGGTGCTCCAAATGGTTCTAGATACTCCAAATTTGGCTTTCGTCTGTTCAACAGTTAATAAGAAGTTTTGCCAAACTTCTTCACCGTTAACACACGATTTAGTGTGTAACATGCTGCGTATATGGCTTCATTCCATAACATTACTGGAAGGTTAGAATCCGCAAGCATTGTTCTCGCCGCCTCTATTAGAGTCCTGTTTTTCCTTTCTGCGACACCGTTCTGTTGAGGGGTATACAGAGCACTGTATTCATGATGAATTCCTTTATCTTCACAAAGAGCATCCATCTGTGCATTTTTGAACTCCGTCCCATTATCACTCCGAATTATTTTGATTTTCAAACCATAGACATTCTCTAATCGAGTGAACAGAACTTTCAGATTGTTAAACGTGTTGCTTTTATATTGCAAGCACATTACCCACGAAAATCTAGAAAAATCATCAGTAACCATAAGACAGTATAACTCTCCAGCATGACTTTTACGCTTGAAAGGTCCGAATAGGTCTATGTGCAAACGCTCAAGTGGCATTTCAACAGAGTTTACTTTCTTTGGTTTGTGGGACTGTTTGTGCTGCTTTCCCTTCTTGCAACTCACACACTTGTCATTTAGATGAAATAATTTGACATTAACGCCTTCGACAAGCCCATTCTTCACCAGATGATTTATTTTTTTAAGGTGAATGTGTCCCATCCTCCTATGCCACATAAAAGATTCTTTTTCTGTAGCCTTGGAGAGGAAACATGTAACTTGGCCCTGAGTTGTCATTACCTTTGACATGTCGAGAATGTAAAGACTATTCACTCTCGGTGCTTTCAACAAAATCCACTCTTTCGGAATAACAAAATCGGGTTTGAGAATATAGCAAGATTTGTCATCAAAGTGTACAGAAAACTGTTTGTCGTAAATTTGGCTGACACTAAGCAGATTATAATCGATCTGTTTCACATACGAGATCTTCTCAAAACTTACAATTCCGTTACTCACACTTCCCTCTATTGTGATGTAACCTCCTTTATTCCCAGCAAATGCTACATATCCGCCATTGATGTTTTTGATGTCGAACATCAGTGACAAATCCCCTGTCATGTGACCAGAAGCTCCACTGTCAACAATCCAAAGACTGCTAACAGGGCCAGCTGAAGCTCCCTGCACATATCAAGTAAAATCATTAGCTCTTTCGGGGGACCCAAGCCTGTTTGGTCTTGGGTCTTTGAACATTCAATTTCAAAGATTCTTTAATACAAACATTTGAATCCGAATTGACCTTTTTTCTGATCAATCAAATTCTTTTCACTTTCAGATTTTTTATTTGCTTTTGAAGTAGAAGCACCTTGAGAACCCACCGGTGTCCAAGATTTTTCCGAACGTTTCAAGATCCTAATTTGAGATTTTGGAGTCTCAGTCAGTTTCTTTACTTCGTTCTTAAATGAAACCTTCTTAGTTACCTTCTCTGATTTAACCGAGACAGGTCCAACTGCTGTTTTAACAGCAGGTATTAGTGGAACCTTCTGTCTATCAACATTTGTGTTCACCACTGGTTTCTTTAAAGGTTTTTCCATTGCTATCCGGTTACGACGATCATATGCAATTTGACGATTATCCCTCTTTTGAAAATAATGGCTTTGATTATAAAACGGTGCTTGTTGAGGGACAAAACGTCTTTGTGGATAACAGTGATTGTCGACTGGACTTTTATAAGCCTGCTTCACTTCAACTTCGTGCCTCTTATGCCTCACGTACGGGCAGTGAGCAAGTAAATGCCCTCTCTCCCCGCACTTGAAACATGCACGGTATTCTTCAAACACGTTCTTGGCGTTTGACTTTGCATAAGAAGTGATAGGATATTGGTCATCCACACACCTTCGTCTCAAACTCTTAGGAGCTAGGTCCTTTGAGTAAGTCAGCTCAAGAAAACTGTTAGCCTTTACTTTGGCTTGATAAACTCAGTGACATGAACCTTAGGTTCTTTTGGAACATCTAGATAAATTTTCTTTAGAATTTATGGAGGTACATCATTGGTCCTCTCATGTTTAGGAAACCAAATAGTACTCTCCTGCCAGAGTTTCTCAATCTTTGAGTAATTGGCAAACTTTATCGGATATTCCTCGTCAGAAATAATCTTATCGGAGCCTTCCATCCGATAAAATACTTTGATGGGTTTGTCACTCGGTTCATTTATCTCAACATTCTTAACTGACAGATTCACTCGCTGAGCGTTTGCCATCGGATGTAGAATCTGAGAAGGTGATACCGGTTCATTGGTAATAATGTGATTTTCAATGGGAATATCACTCACTTTCTCAGTTTTCTCATCTTCTGATTCAGAATCATCAGTCACAACTATCACTCCCTCATTATTCAATCCCAAAATTGGTCTAACATCGGAATTTTGATCACCAACACTAGAAGTGTTAGATTCAACATCTGATGTAGAATCAGATTTGATTGAACTCTCCGGTGTTATTGAATGTAAAGTGTGATTCTCAAATAACACTGGAGATGGAACAGCCTTGTAGTTTGCACTACTCGATTGTGAGGGTTCTTCAATGATATGGTCAACAACATAAGCTATATGTTTGTAGCTTTCTAGCTTTTTGTTGACTTTTTCAACAAAGCACTTGATGGTTGCCATTTCAAGTTTAGTTTCTTCAAGTTCATTGACAGTTGATTCTAGCACTCTAAAGTTGAACCCTGAGTTGCTTGTTCTCTTCTGTCAATTTATCACATGTTCCACAATACTTGTCACTATTCATATCTATGGTGGAATCAGAACTTACCTGTTTTGGAGGCTCGGTCATCGCCATCAAAGCAAAGTGTGCTTCCTTTCCAGCAAAAAATTTGGAGTAATCAATTTTGGTGAAAGCGTCATCAACTATGCACGACTTGCGAGTCATAAGAAAATCAGGTTCGGCCAGAAGTTGATCAATGTCATCATCTAGTGAATTAACACTAGCTTCAGAATCTGGCTCGCTCTCCGAATCAGAATATACTGAATCACGCTCTTCAGGAATATCAGTGACTGAATCAAGAATCAATCCTGGAGTCTTCTCAACAGGAATATCAGCTTCTTCTACCATCTCCTCAATCTTTACTTCATAAATCTTCTCATTCTCCAAAACTTCTTCAACTAACACCGGCTCCTCTAAATCAATCTTCTGTGCAATACACGCTACATTACCAACTGTAATCTCTTCAACACCCAGTTGCATCCCAGTCCAATCAAAACCTTCATCTTTTTAGATCACCAAAGCCTGGTTTTGGTTTTTGGTTTCTGTTTGGCTATTTGGTGTGGAAATAGGAATGATAGTTCTGTTTGGGTTATGTGATGTTTGAGTTTAAGTCTGGTTTGGTGTTGTTGTTTGTCTAGCAGGATTGTTTGGTGAGGTATTCTGTCGGTTTTGGTAGTTGTTTTGTGATTGATAGTTGTTGTTGTTTTGGCTTTGATAGGATACCTGATTATGAGATTGACGGTTCTGGTAATTGGTGTTAAATGGATTCCTATTACCTTGTTGAGCTGGCTGTGTGCACTCCCTCTTAAAATGACCTTTACCACCACAATTGAAACATGTGACTTTGGCTTTGTTGAAGCCATAAGTGGTGTTAGGTTATGTAGACAAATCAGTTCTACCAGTCTTTTCAATAAACTCGGTTTCCCATCTCAAAACACTAGCAAACGCCCACTGGATGTCAATAAGCTCTATCCATTCCTTGTCAATTTGAGCATAGTCTTCACTGGCTAGATCATTGTTACCAATTTGACTAGCTACCAGACCATTGTAAGAAGCTATCATAGCAAATACCAGTGCGACATGTTGCTGAGCAACTTCAACAGTGATATTGTTCAAATTTGATGTCTCCAACACTATTGGGATTTGACTTGGTTGACTAGGGTTTATTTGAGGAATGTAGGATTGTTGTTGAGGTTGGTTCATGCTAGCTGAATAACATGCTGCTTGTTGCATTGGTGAAAAAGGTGGAATGAAATTGGTAGTATATGATGGTTGTGTGTAAGACGAAGTTTGAGCAAGATAGTTTATCGGGGCTTTGGGTGGTTCCATAACACTAGAAACACAAGCAATATGTGAAGCAACAGTACCACTAGTGCTTGAACTAGTCAAAGTAGAAGTTGTACCACCATGATATAACTCCGAATTTTGAGGAAATTGTGCTCTCTTTGCTTTCCTCTTCTCTTCCATCTCGTTGTTCTCCAGCTTTTGTATAAACTCATTGATGGTCCAATATTGATAAGCATCTTTCTCCTTTAGGACCTCAATATGTTGGTTCCAATATGGTGGTAGAGAATTTGCAAACTTGTCTACCAACTCAGACATTGGAATCTGAATTTCATAATTCGATAACTCTGTCAAAAGATGACAATATCTGGGAATAAGCTCCTTTAGAGTCTCATTTCCAGCATAGCTGAAGTTCTCGAATTCCTTTCTCAGCTCTTCCATCCTCAACTTCCTTGTTTTCTCATTACCATCATGACGATTCTTCAACATATCCCATAGCTGCTTTGATGTTGTGCAAGATCCAAACTGATGTAGAAGATCAGTGTTGATAGCTTGAGATAGTTGGGAGAACGCCTTCTTCTCCACAACAAACTTCTTTTTCTCATCCTCAGCTAAGCTCTCCAATGGAATTGGTTCACCTGTGTTCTCCAAAACTGGTGCAACATAACCCTTAGCAATCATTTTCCATGCCTCGGTGCCTTCCATTCCCTCCAAATGAATCTTGAACTTCTTGTGCCATTGATTGTAATCCACCATCTCCATCAGCTTTGGTGGTCGACTCCCGTACCTGAAGACAAATCGTTAATTAAAGTAGAATAGCATTGGTAGTTTGAGAGTGTACCGCGACTGCTGCAACTCCCCAATAATCATTCATGGGTTGTTGTGGTGGTTGTGTAATGGTCTGTGGCATCGAACTAGTCATTGCGACGTAATTGATCGGCTAAGATGGTTGACTTGTCGTCTTCTGTGCAGCTACAGTCCAAGGATCCATAGTAACGTGCTGTTGTTGTGTAGGATTAGGTCTCGGTGTTGTTGAAAAGTTCCACATATCGTCTATGAAGTCCGGAATGCGAAACACTTAGAAAATTTTTTGATCAGCTTCTACGTTCGACCCTTTTCCAATAAGTGTGGGTTTAAATGTGGAAAATGTTCCAGGTTCGACCCTTCCCGCTGACTCGAATGTAGAATGTAACAAACAAGCTTACTTTCGACCACTTAAAACCCACTTTCGATGTCCCATAGGGTCGAATGTACCAAGTATGGTCGAATGTACAACAACACACTCACAACTTCTAGGTTTGACCCTAAAAATTACCACATTCAACCTAAAAATCTCAGATTTGACCTAAAACACACACGTTCGACCTTTCTCTCCTAGGTTCGACCCATAAATTTTGAAAAACGGTTATTCTTTGAAAATCAGTTATTTTGATCCCAATTTTTCAAAAGTTTATGAATTTTGTTATGCTTTGCAGGTTTTGCTTCGGAGTTGATTCGGAACAAGTTTAATAAAGAGAATTCTTGATTTTAATCGTGAAAACTAGTCTGAATCAATCAATTTTCATCAAAAACCATTGTTCATTCAAAACAGAAAAATTTTGATCAAATTTGGGTCCAAATAAGCTCAAATACTATCAATTCGTAGTTGTTTGATCCATCTACGCTCTGATACCACTTTGTGGGAGGATCGTTTTGTCAAAAACAAGTAGTTTGATCAAACAAGTCTACCAATTTAGGTGCGGAATCCCTAAATCAGTTACGAAATGATAATAATATGAACAAAACACGCAAATCACCTTTTAATCTCCATTTCATTGATAAACACAATCGATTAAGCTTACAAAACCTTGTTTACAATGAAATAATAACTTTTCAGACTTAACTAGAACACTATAGAGAAACACAGGTCGAAAGGGGAAAACAAATGACAAAAGTTAATGTTAAAATCAAAATTTCAGTTTATATAGACCTGCACATTTGCCCCCCGTAAGGGTCGAATGTGCAGGTTCGACCCTTCTTTAGGTCGAACAAACACATTGTTCTTCAAACTTCTTCATTCGACCAGTATATCCACCTTCGACCAGTTTCAGCCACCTTCGACCTTTCTACATCGACTTTCGACCCTACGATTTCACCAAAACAGAATTTTATGTGCAATCCAATAGCACTAGTCGCAAAACGTGTATCAACACTTCCTTTTCTTTTATATCAAATCCAACAAACTTCCAAAATATCCCCCATACCCGCCGTACCTTACGGCTGTCATCAGGGGGATTAGGGCGGGTAGATGCTGAAAGTTTTGATGTTGTTTGCTTCTGCTCGATGTAAGCTACGACTGACAAAGGACCCCATACGGCGGTCATTTTCTGCACAAAGGTTCCTTTTTATTATTATTCCTAACCTATGTAATCTTTCCCACGGTAGCTTACGACCATTATAAAGGTCCTACGCCCAATGTCTTCCACAACACTTCATGTTTTCAACTTCTAACATTTAATCATCACCCGGACATATTCCAATTTCCATCCTTGACCACGTGCAACCTTTTGTTTAATGTTTTGCCCCGAATCAAGTCTATAGGAGCTTCCATATCTTCGATGCTTCATCCATTTTTGCTTTGCCTCACGTTTAAACTTCTAAATCCATCCGCAAATTCTGTTTAACCTACAATCACACAAAGTTGCATAATTATCATATTCAAAGCATATAAACACTCAAACGACATCAAAAACACACAATTAAGCATCTTAAACACCATGGTTGACCTCGTCCATCACATTCACACACTTACCTTTGATTGTCCCCAATCAATCCATCTCAAAACAGGACTCACCTACTTAACAAATCACCTCCAATTCCTTCACCTTTCAATTTTCCGAGGTCCCCAATTATACCCGTCCCATAGACTTACACAATCGAGATTGACAATCTGGCGAGCAAGTATTGCGCAATTTCAAAACAAGACTTGCCTATCCAAAACTAACATGCTTATTATCATATACATATGCTACACACCCCTCACAATGTTCACTCCTCTCAGTTTAATATCTGAACTAGCGTGTAATGTACTAGTATATAACACTCATAAAACCAAGAATGCAACTTCGTTATCATAGGTTTGTATAACAATCACACATAAGCTATAAACTATGCACATATCAAAAGGACTTATGGGTTTTGGGCTTTGGGTAAAGGTAAGATGGATTTGGTTCACAAATAGTTCAAAAACAACGGGTTTCACACAAATGTTTGAACATCCTTATTCACATATCACAAGGACACACTACTACACAAACTTGGGCAAAATCGACCCATAACAATACTTTTATTTTTGTAATTTTTCCGATTTTTCATTTTTTCTCTTTTTTTCACATTGAATAACTCAAACAATAAACATTACGAACATGATGGATGTCAAAACTTTTATTCAACAAAGGTAAATGGGTCGAATTGGGTGGTAATGTAGGTTTAACAATCGAAATGTTAGGCTCAACATGGTTTACTAATGGTAAATTTTAACAAACGGGTCAACACAAACAACACATGGGTATCAACAAAACAAGTGGGTTCCTACATCGCCTTTCTCATCTATGCGCACATTTTGCTTAAAGCTTTAGCGTGTATCGAATTACACAAATTCTGCAACTAAGAGGCATTTGGCCTACTCTCATGAAATGAAACATTTATATCACTAAACATCTAGTAGGCTCAAGGTCTCACAATGTAGGGAAAGTCCTATAAGCATGTTACTCCTAGTTAGGCATCTCTTTTCATTTCCTCTAAAAATGCTCACTAGAAATACTCTCATGAAACTTAAAGGGACAACCATGATTGGGGATCTCGTACTTTCATATTTGGCAAAAGACTCTTTGGTGATTGAAAATTTGGCTTTTGTGTTTGATTAAGTAGAAAAGGGACAAATTTTGCAAGATTTTTCATTAAAATTTTTCAAAAATTTCCAAAATTCCACATTTTTCTTGTGACGGTAAGTACTCCACCTTACTTCCCTCGGGTCTCCCATCCCCACACTTGGGATACATTGTCCCCAATGTATGGTGTTTCACGCTTTTCAAAACCTCTCTCACTCAACATGTTCAAATTTCAACGCTACCAACCCCAAACGGACTAACATCCCAAAAACAACCAAACAAAACACACTAAAAACAGGAAAACAAAGAAATAAATGCTTAAGTATAAAAATATATAAGATAAGGGACATCGCATGACCTGATTAAGATGAGGGTGCTCATCTGTAAGATGGGCCAGGTGGTCCACCATAGATTCCGCCCCAAGTGCTCGTAAAACTCTGTCATGTCAAAAACGCTTCCCAAGCCCTGATCTCCTTGCTGTTGGGCTGATGATGATGACTGTGGCGGCTACTGCTGCTGAGACGGGTACTGGTAGGGATGTGGCTGGTATGGATAAGAGCTCTGAAATTGGGGAGCAAGTATACTCCCGTGGCAGCCACATCGACCCGTGAACTTGAGGCGATGGGTTCACGGGTCGATGTAGGCCTCGGCATACCTGGCCCGAGTGGCGGCATAGTGCTGTAATCCACGTAAGGTGGATTCTCAATGTAGGGAACCCCAACATAATGATCCAGGTGCCTCCAATACTCGTTTTCATCAAAAGCTCGCATATTCAGCTCCATTTGAGATTCTATGTGACGAACCCGTTCAGATCTCATCAGTTGCTCATGGAAAGGTTAAAGTCTTTAATGCCGCCCATACCCGCTCCTCCCTAATCTTTCGGTTTCATGAGATTATGCCATTTCACCCACTGAATTTTCTGTCTCGCGCCATTTTTACCCCAAACAAAATCCCTTCTCATCCTATCAAGTTTCTTGACCACAATATTCGGGGCTAAAAAGAGCGAAAAGTAGTAAGAAGGAAGACTACCAAGAACAGCTTTGGCGAGTGTGACCCTCCCCGCAAAAGACAAGTTTCTACCCTTCCAAGACGCTAGCCGCTTCCAAAATTTGTCCACAATGGGTTGCCATAATCTTTCTCTTTTCATATTTGCTCCTATCGGAATCCCGAGTTAAATAAACGGGAAGGATCCCACAGAGCACTTCAAAATGTTAAGCATATTCTCAACTTCTGATTCATCAACCCCTACACCAAAAATCTTACATTTTTTATGATTGATCTTCAGGCCGATTACAAGGTGCAAGCATCTTAAGAATCGACTTACACTAATGACGTTATGCTCCGTCCATTCCGCGGTGAACAAGACGTCATCAGCATAAGAAAGATGGGACACCATAGGACCTACATTAGAAAGCTTTACCCCATGAAAGAGACCCAAATCCACAGCTCTCTTCATAAACATATTGATAACTCCATAGCAATTATAAAAAAGGAAAGGAGACAAAGGATCGCCCTATCTCAAACCTCTTTTAAATGGAAATTCGCCTGAGAGGGAACCATTAACTAAAACCGAACCTTTCCTGGATGCAAGACAACCTCTAACCCAATTAATCCAAACCTCCGGGAAAGCCATATAGCGCATGATGTTAAATAGGAACTTCCAATTGAGCGAGTCGTAAGCTTTTTCAAAGTCGACTTTGAGGATAAGTAGTTTATAACCGGTTTTCTTGGTCCACGACACTAACTCATTCACCACGAGTGGACTATCCAAAATATTCCTACCTCTTACGAATGCCAATTGGGAAGGCAAAATTTATGAGTTCATCACCTCCTTAACACGTTTAGAAAGGATTTTCGAGATAATTTTATATAGAGAACCAATGAGGGAAATAGGTCAAAAATCTATAATCTCTTGCGGGTCTTTAGCCTTCGGGATAAGAGCGACAAATGAAGCATTGCCGCCAACACTAATACACCCCGAGATGTGAAACTCCTCCATTAAACTCAATAGGAAAGACCTAAGCATCTCATAATAATGTTTATAAAATTTCAAGGAAAATCCATCGGGACCATGGCTTTTCCCACCATGGCAACTCCTGATCGCTTCCAAAATTTCTGAGGAAGAAAAGGATCTTATCAAGAAATTCGCTTGATATTGACTTAACATAGGCAGCTCGTAATTCTCAAATGTGAGACGTCTACGGATAGGCTCGACAAATTGTTTCTTAAACCACTTTTGAATAGCAACCTTAATTTCTGAAGGCTCAGACACCTAACTCCCATTTGTTTAGCCCATTAATTCTGTTCTTAGCCATATTAACTCTAACCACCTTATGGAAATAAGAAGAGTTCTCATCCCCATATATGAGCTAATTGATTCTAGATTTCTGATGAAGGTCTTTTGCCAAGTCCAGCTCCATTATATTTATCTTCTCGCATAACTCGACCCTTTTCTTTCTATCCACCGTACGCAGATTAGAAGTCTCGGCCAACCTGTCGAGCATTTCAAGAACATTTGAAATAGACTTTAATTATGCATTCTTGGCTTCCTGAACCGAATCCCGCCAATCTTAATGTGAACTTTGATCCTCTTCAACATTTTCATAAAGGCCACATCCTTTTTGTCTTCCACCAAACCTTGTCCCACATGCTTACGCACAATATCGTCTAACTTGACTGACCCGATCCAACTATGAAAGAACTTAAAAGGAATCAGACCAAAATTCGTATCACTACAAGATTGAAGAACCGGGAAATGATTCCATAACTCCCTTTTAAGAACCAAAAGCCGAGCCGTCGGCCATCTGTTCATGAACTCTTCGCACATCAATAATCTATCCAATTTGCTGAATTTAATAACCTCATTACCATAGGAGAAAGTGAAGTTACCTCCCTCCATACGATATTCCAGCAGCCCCAATTGGTGGATAAAATTATTAAAAATATTGGCAGAGACTGCGTCAAAAGAAGAATTTAGCCTCTCTCCAGGATAACGGACCTTGTTGAAATCGCCAAACATCACCCAAATACCTGCTTGTTGAGAGAAAAGATTCGAAATGTCAGTCCACAACACCCTTCTGTTCACAGGATCGTTGTGCGTAGACGGTCAACACATTGATAATTCAATCCACACCATTCAACCTTCCAGAGACCGAAAGAAAACCAACACCTTTGACAATCGAAACCGCTGAGAAGACCATGGAGTCCCACATAGAAACTATACCCCCTGACCGGCCCTCCGAATCAATAGAGGTCATCTCCATAGGAGGCCGGTCCAAGAATCTGCTCATAAACCAATCCGAAATACCCGCTTGATGAGTTTCTTGAAGACCCAAGAAAGAGAACTTGGTCTCCCTTTTCAACCGCCGGACCTAAATAGGCTTCGATAGTCCAGTTACCCCCCTAATATTAAGCGACAAAAAATTCATCTGTCACAAACAATCTCCAATTCCCCACGGACCATTTTCCTTAATCTGTTCCTGAAACTGTCCATGCCAATACCAAGACACGTACCGTACTCCGTCGTTCCTTCAGCTTCCTTGTTAATAAATTCCTCCTTCTCGTTTTTGGACTCATCCACCATGTCCTCTGCAATAGGCGCATGGTCATCATTCTCATCATGCACCCTACCGTAATTAACATTTTAAGTCTCTTTATTTTTAGGGTTGATCCTAATAATATCCTCTAAGTTAAAGGGATCCGAATCCTTAGTAGTATTTAGGTCAGGCGTTAAATATATTGGGTTGACGATTTTCTTTTTTCTTTTGTCTTTAGGCCTGACGGTAACATAATCCAGCCCACCCCCTAAGCCAGCCTAAAAAGGCATAGCAAAATTAAAGTTGGACTCCACACATGGACTATTGTAACACCCCAGCCAATGGCAGAATCATTGAAGTGTCATGTAGTGACGATTGTTCAAAAGCTCATGGTACTAAAGTGTACATATTTTATTCAATGCTTCAAGTACAATTACAAACTTTCATGAAATACAAATACAATTTCCACACTTTGTCTGGGTTAAGTCTTTACTTAGTCCAAATGTCCTACATGAAGTATCTCAACAAACAATCTGAAACATGTACGAAAATAATTTGTCAACATAAATAATGTTGGTGAGCATACTTGGGTTGTATACGTAAAAAAATTAAGTTTAAAGAATATGTTTTACAACTCATGTGTCAAGATCTATCAAGGCATTATGTAAACACATACTAAACAAACATATAAAGTCTAACGAATATGATTCACATAAAGAATTCTAACACGTTTCACAACGATTTGAGCACGTAACATGTGTTACATCTATTTGAGCATTTGAGCACCGTAACCTAGGTTACGTCTATTTGAACATTTGTTCATTTGAGCACCTTAACATTAGTTAAGTCTAGATAACGATTTCGAGCAAACAATGTAGGTAAACTACGCTTAAGTCTAGCATAAAGCACCAAGATAACGAGACACGTATATGAATTGTAATCGTATAAAACTTTATGTGTAAGTGTATATGTAAGTTTGTATATGTGTACATGTCTCACCCCAAAAGTGTAAAAATGAAAAAGGGGATAAGTATACTCACAGTTTGCGAAAACGATCAAAATCCAACTTAAACTGTCGTGAGTTAAAGAATGGGAATTCCGAGGAATTTAACCTATAACGTATTGTAGGTCCTTGAATGGATCGGCAACAAGCTAGATCAGATATATCAAGGTGCGGAATCCCTTGATAGATGTTTATGCAAATCGATGAACAGACTAGACCGATTATGAACACGATAATACTAAACACTGGCTTGTCTATTGATAAACTTTCAGTGGGAATAATACCAATTACAAGCCTCAAAAGATCTAACCCTAGCCTACACCCCAATGCACGTATTTATAGTGCATGGGGCTGAGTCAGACTAAAGAATATATTCAAGAAGATAACTATCTTCTTTAATATCTTCTATAATATCTTATTTAATAACTTCTTTAATAACTTCTTTAATAACTTCTCTGACAACTTTGTTTGCTAGGGTAAAATGTAAAAGACTATCATGCTTGATTTATAATTACGTCAAACATGTTACAATAAACTTATCAACCGAATATAAAACAATACTAATCTAGAGAAGCGTTTATCACACAAACATGCCTTAACAAACTCCCACTTGACAAATGCTCTCTAGATCTTCAACCTCCTGCAGTCTTCAGTCTTCAAGATAATACCAGCTGCTACCAGCATAAAACTTCTTCTTCACGCAAAGATCCACAACTCCCTGATAGCGATAACCCTCATGTCTCCAGTCGTATATGTAGTAGATTTGCTGTCTGTACAGCTTCTTCAAGTTAGCCGTGGAGAGGTTCACAAGATGCATAGGGTCATAAATTCTCAGCAGGCACTTTTCTTTCTGGTCTTCCATCACTGCCGTTGTTGTAATGCTATCAATGTACAAAATGTCTTGAGGTAGCTTCTACTACTCCAGCTTATACTTCAGTACCCGACTCCCCCTAAGTAGTAGCTTGAACACCAAGTGTTGTTGAAGCACTTGGAGGCTCACTCCCACAGAGTGGTTAGGATCATTGTCGGTATCATTATTACTCCCCTTCGACCTCTATTAATCACCCTTACACATCACATTATCCCCCTGAGCCTGCAATTGCTTCATCAACTCAACATTTTGTTGAAGAAGCGTCTGTACCAAAGCTCTGTCTTTTGCCTGTAAGTGGTGGTGGTTGTGGTACTGTGACTTTTAACGTTGTTGATGGCATCTGTGAGCTTGGCTCACAAAAAACTACTCTTCCTCTCTTCCTTTGGCGAGTCCGGAGAGGTGGAACATCATCTTCACCATCATCATCATAATCCTCTGGCTGATAGTCTTTGTCAGTTTCATCATAATCTCTCTTCCGTTTCTCCCCCACATTGTCAGTAGGAGGTTCCAACCTCTGTGGTGAGTCTGCAACAATCTCAGTTTCCAAACATTAACAGAACAACTTAAACATTCATGAATTAGAATTGGGCCTTATGGATTGAAAAATTTTTGAACAACAACTTAACCCAACATTTTTTAGAAGTGGGCCTTGAGAATAAATCCAAGGCCGAAAAGTATCAGTTTTGGAGTTTTGTAACGAAAAAATGACTTGGCTTTTGAGAAAATTTGGTTGGTACGAAAATGAGACGTTTTCCCGAACAGTACGAGTACTCCCTTAAATGACCATTTCCCGTGCATTAAGACCTGAAGTGGAAAAATAGAAAATCTTTTTGTCATTTTTGATTTTTTAATAAAAGAAATAAAAACACTAATAAAGTGAAAATAAAATAAAATGAAAATTCAAAAGCAAACACTTTATTTTTTATGAGATGTCACTGGTGAAAGGATCATATCAGCTAGAACAAGACTGAACACACATGTTAATATTGTTCAATGTGAATTATTAAAAGCACAGTTTCAGTCCAAGGCGATTTCCAATATATTGATCCACTTAAACAAACTACATCATTGTCTTCAAAGCCTCACTTTACTTTTACGGTTATGAGCATATGACTGTAGGTACTACATGTCCCATAACATGACATACCCCCGCAATCAAGGTATGCACAAAGCTTCATCGTAACAGGTGAGTATATTGTTGGTATCCGTATAATTTACAAGGTATGAGACACACGGGTGTACAGGTCAGCATATATCCGGATGCAGCAAAGTGACCTGTGTGTTCTCAACCAGGGTTAGGGCAAATACCATTTTGGTACGAATTTTAGCATTGGGCTTTTTGAGATAGCCGTTTAGCATATAGGGTTTTGG
Organism: Ambrosia x helenae; assembly: GCA_030844895.1. Lineage (NCBI taxonomy): Eukaryota > Viridiplantae > Streptophyta > Magnoliopsida > Asterales > Asteraceae > Ambrosia > Ambrosia x helenae. The sequence goes on from CM061234.1 coordinate 105,652,387, forward strand.
CATTTATCTTTTGGATTTGCCCTTTTAAGATATCCTGGCTATGCATAGGTCTGCATATATCTGGATGCAGCAAAGTGACCAATGTGAACTTAACCAGGGTTTGGACAAATACCATTTTATTTTGGTACGAGTACTAGCTTGAGGCATTTTTGAGTTTGCCATTAGCATATAAGGGTTTTGGCATTATGCTTTCTTTTTTTGCTCTTTCAAGAACACTAATGGGTCGGGGTTAATAAAGGTAATACAATTAAAACTAACCCAACTGAATCAAAGAAAGAAAATCCAGTGATTTCAAAAACTCAAACCAATAAGGCGGAACCAAACATTATTTTGAAAAATCCTAAATTTGTTAAACAAGGTGAAGCCAAAACAGAAGAAATCAAATAGGGTAATGCTGAATGTTCTGGTAACATTTCACCCAAATCTGCTAGCAATGAGGGATCGACCTCAAGGGGACAGTACAAAAAGCCCCTTGAGAAGAGATCTTGTTTTAAATGTCATAAAAAAGGTCATGTAGCTAGCATGTGTACTGTCAAAAATAAGGACACCACTGCATTAACTGACGCAAAGAAAGGTGAGACTCCTGCTAAGTCTGAAAGTAGGAAAGAGGTAAGTAACTCTGCAAAGAAATATTCGCAAAGGCAATTAGAAAAAGAATCTGAAGGTGGGTCTAGGGATCCAGGCAAACGTCTAGTTAACAAAAATTTTGAAAAGCCTGTGTTTGTCCCTAGACAGGTAAGTGTTGGCCAAGCAAGCACTTCTAGTGTTGTTCCTCCAAAGCAGGCACCTCCTGCTAATGCCAACAAATACCAACCACCACATAGGCAACAATGTCACCAAAGTCCACAAGGTGACAAATTCAATTTTGTAAATAATCAAAATAGTTATAGGGATAGACCTTATTCAAATAACCAAAATTTTCTAGAAATAACTACAATCAGGGATACTCCAACAGAGGGAGTTATCCTCAAAATAATAGTAATGGGCCAGTGAATCACGGAGGATATTACAATCCTCAGAATCAAAGGACCTACAAGTATTATAACCAAATGAACAGAAATAGTCCACCTAGATCCAGGACTCTAGTGGGGAGTGATGGATACTGGAGGGAGTTTACAGTTGTCGATGAAATGGGACGACCCAATAATTTCACAACTTGGGTCCCCTACTCTAACTAATCTTCTTTGTGAATGCAGGAGCTGCTAAGGAGGGTAATCAACTGGTGGTATGTTGATAGCGGCTGCTCCAGGCATATGACAGGGGATTGAGATTGTTGATTGAATTTATGAAATGTGACGGAGGTTACGTGAATTTTGCTGGCGCCAAAGGCGGGCGCATCACATGAAGGGATAGACTTCAACGAAGTGTTTGCATCAGTTAGATGTTAAAAGCGCCTTTCTATATGGAAAAGTCCAAGAACTGGTGTATGTCTCTCAACCACCGGGGCATGGTATGAGACACTGTCTTCTTACCTCTTGAACAATGGTTTTGAGAGAGGAAATATTGACTGTACACTTTTCATTCGGAGACAAGGAGAAGATTTTCTGCTGGTAAAGGTGTACGTTGATGACATCATCTTCGGGTCACCAGTGAAGACTTATGCAAGGAATTCGAGCAGGTCATGAAAAGGAAGTTCGAGATGAGTGTTATAGGGGAGTTAAAGTTCTTCCTTGGTATACAGGTGGATCAGAAGGCAGATGGAATGTTTATCTATCAAACCAAGTATGTGCATGACATCCTAACTCGTTTCAAGATGAATGATTGCACATCTAATCATACTCCTCCGTCGGTCAACCATGGTCTCAGTCTAGATACCGAAAGCAACAAATATGTCGACCCCACAGAGTACCGGGCAATGATTGGTTCACTCATGTACTTAACTACTTCTAGACCTGACATTATGTTTCCAGTTTGTCTTTGTGCCAGGTTTCAGGTGGATCCAAATGAGTCACATATGATTGCGGTCAAACGGATAATGAGATACCTTATGGGGAAACCCAAATTAGGTCTCTGGTATCCATCAGATTGTAACACCCCAACCGATGGCGGAATCATCGAGGTGTCACGTAGTAACGATTGTTCAAAAGCACATGGTACTATAATGTAAAATATTATTGAATAAGCCAAATTGTCTTACATGGAAATGGAAAATACAAAGTCTAAATGAAACATAAATATTGAAATAACTGATTAAAATAAAGCACTAAAAGTCCCATGCTAAAGCACTAGATCAAACTGCACCTGAAACATTTACAAAAATAGAATTGGTAAACATATGAAATGTTGGTGAGCATTCCTAGTTTTAATATATATATAGTAAGTTGAAAAAGATATACAATTCAAGTGCAAGCTACAGTGCAAATATGTAAACTATGTATCATACAAATGAGCGAAATAATTACTGTGACTGTATAATGTACAAATGAACGGCGGTGTACTTATCCAATAAATGAATAAAAACTTAACAATGAACACGGATTCTCCGATGAAAAAGGGGGAGAATCAACATAGGCGGGTTGTCAATCCAATAGCGCTATCCAATGTTAAGGTCGGCTCGTACCATGTTAATGATTTCACTAAGTACAAATGTATTCTACATGTATTGTCTAAGCATAAAGCACGTTGTAAGCAAATGCACATAGTACTAGAATTGTATTGTGAAAATGTAAACTTGTATTTGTAATTTGTAATACTGTACATGTAACACCCCAAAAATGAATAAAAGCAAAAAGGGGATAGGAAGTACTCACAGTTCGCGTAATAGCTTGAAATTCAACCGGACAACGTAATTTGAATTGAAATTATCCCAAAGGATTAACCTAGAGAATTTGATAATGTGTAAGGGAAATAATTCTAGGATACATGTATTTCTAGGGTTTCGAATTGGGAATAAGTATTTGTTTGATTAATAATCAAATTGTTTATTAAATATAAGAAATTTAATAAATAAATAAACAAAAGTCTTTTTGTAAATTTTAAGTTAAAGATGGTCACAATATAAAGTTTTAAGTATGAAAATAATTTTTATAAAATTATTTTCTTAAAAATAGAATATTTAATCTATTTATTTCAATTTGTAATATAACTTTAACATCTAAAAAATATTAAAATTAAAGAATTTTTAAATTAAAAATTGTATTTCTGTTCTAAATAAATAGAAATAATTTATATAAAATTTTGGTGCAAAAATAGTGAAAAGTGAATTTATTATGATTTATTTATGATTAAAACTAACAAAAATTAATTAAAAATATAAAACGAACGGTTTTTCTGAAATAAAAATTATTTCTGAAATGTTTATTGCTATAAAAGTTTAGAATAATTTTTGTGGAATTTTATAAAATCGTTTAGATATTTTTATTGAATTTTACAATTATAAATGAATAAACTTGTAATATTTATAATATATATTAAATAAATTTTTTTGAAAAACTAAAAATTGTATGATAAACTTTACCATTAGGAGATCATACAATAATTTTTATAGAATTTATAAACCACTTTTAGTATTTAAAAACTATTTTAAAAGATTAATATTATATATATATATATATATAAGGGTAAAAAATTGTTGTTGGTTATGGGAGTCGAACCCGGGCCTTTGGCCGGTTCGAAGCTTATCACAAGTGTGGCCACCAACTGAGCCACACCCTGAGAACGAGTTAAACTGGATTTAAATTAATTATTAAGGTTAATTGTGTTTGTTTGATAAATGATTTAAATGGAAGCAAAAAGAATCTCGTTTGTGGGGATCGAACCTTGGCCTTCGGCCGGTTCTGATCCCTTGACAACATGGGTAAACCAACTGATCTAGATCAGTTGGTTGTATTTTTTTTTCGTTTCAAAAAGACTTTATACGCTTGTCTGCAATCGTGTTCTTCCCCAATTCGATCCCTTATGAGCCCTAGTTATCAAATCACTACAATTAGTGATCAATAGCCCCTGGATCTTTGGGGCTATTGCTTGTAGGGTGCCGATGAATAAAACCCACCAAAAATAATTAACTTACAATCACGAAATTGTATAAAGAGCTTGGTCAACAAAAAGTCAACCGCGAAATCAAAAGCTTCGAATGGAAGATTTATAACGGAAATTGAAGATGAAGAGGGAGGTTTCGGCGAGTGTAGAGTGATTTGAGAGGTTCAATTTATAGGGTGAGGGTCCGGGTGAACGATTTGGTAGGTTGACTTGCAATGATGATGATGACGCGTCAATTGGCCATGATTTGGAAAGTTTTAACGATGATTGATTTTGTAATTGACGCGTCTCAGTCAACCAGTCATCAATCATTCCTTATCAGGATTCAAAAACGCGTTTGAAGGGTTGATTATGGTGATCGAAGCTGCAGTTGACTTTCCAAGTCAACTTGCTATGTTCAAAGCAAGATATAATAATAAAACGCGTGGGTTTAAGACAGAAAGATGGTGTAGCTCAGTTGGTTGTGTGGTGTGTGCACTTGAACCGGCTATGGGCTCGGGTTCGAATCCCGGCCCAAGCCTTTTATTTTTAGACAATTTTTCTTGTATATTTATATTGTTATAAGCATATAGTATGATTATAATAACCCGGATATGCCACAAAATATTTTTTTTGAACGTTCGAAAATGATAAAAATGCAACGTCATATTAATTGAGGTTTCAACGTACATAGAAATGTTAAAATAAATATGAAAAGTGACGGATGTCACAACATCCCCTACTTTTATAAATTTCGTCCCGAATTTCCTTCAAGTGGTAGTCTCTGGAAAAAGATGAGGATACTTTGACATCATTTGGTCCTCACGCTCCCAAGTAAACTCTGGGCCTCATTTGGATCCCAACGAACTTTGACAATTGGAATTCGACTTCGCTTAAGTGTCTTGACATCTCGATCCATAATCTCCACAGGTTTTTTCTATGAAGCGCATCGACTCGTCAATCTGGATATCCTCTAAAGGAACATGGAGGTTATCTTCAGCCAAACACTTTTTAAGATTAGAAACATGAAACGTTGGATGGACATTACTGAGCTCTGGTGGTAAATCGAGCTTGTAAGCCACCTTTCCAATTCGCTCAAGGATCTTAAAAGGGCCTACAAACCGAGGTGCAAGTTTCCCTTTCTTTCCAAATCGAAATATACCCTTCCAAGGTGAAACCTTGTGAAGTACCATGTCTCCGACTTGAAATTCTAGAGGCTTGCGCCTTTGATCGGCATAACTTTTCTGTCTGCTTCGAGCAACTTGCAAATTCTCACGAATGCGAAGAATTTTGTCTGTCGTTTCCTGTATTAGCTCGGGACCGGTGATTTGTGTTTCGCCAATCTCGCTCCAACAAACAGGGGAACGACATTTGCGGCCATAAAGTGTCTCAAATGGTGCCATGTTAATACTGGAATGGTAGCTGTTATTATACGAGAACTCAACCAAGGGTAAGTGCGTGTCCCAATTGCCACCAAAGTCGATGATCCATGCTCTAAGCATATCCTCCAATGTTTGGATGGTTCGTTCAGTTTGACCATCCGTCTATGGGTGATAAGCCGTGCTAAGATTCAGTTGCATACCAAGTGCGGATTGAAATGTCTGCCAAAAGCGAGAAGTAAACCAGCTATCACGATGGGAAATAATGTCCAGAGGAATACCATGACGACGGACAATCTCATTGATATAGATTTTAGCCAGTTTCTCAGCTGTGTAGGCCTCACGAATAGGTAGGAAGTGAGCAGATTTGGTCAATCGATCGACGATGACCCAAATACTGTCATGACCACGAGTGGTGTGTGGAAGCTTTGTAATGAAGTCCATAGCAATGTTCTCCCACTTCCATACTGGAATTTCTGGTTGCACAAGTAAACCAGATGGACGTTGGTGCTCAGCTTTGACCTTGGAGCAAGTAAGGCATTTAGCCACATATAGAGCTATGTCCTTTTTCATACCGGGCCACCAATACAAGGTACGCAGATACTGATACATCTTATCTGCACCAAGGTGAATGGAGTAACGAGACTTATGAGACTCGTCCATGAGGAAGGTACGCAGGTTGTCACGATCAGGGATCCAAAGACGGTTCATGAAGTAAAGTAAACCATGTTTGGTTTCCAACTGATTTTCGGCTCCACACGACATTTCATCGTACATGTTGCCTTCAGTAACAGAGACATGTTGGGCTTCCATGTTGCGGAGTTTGATATCAGACTGGACCTGGGCACAATAGAGTTGGGCATGATCTTTACGACTGAGAGCATCGGCTACAACATTCGCCTTGCCAGGATGGTAGCGAACCTCGCAGTCGTAGTTGTTTAACAACTCGACCCATCGTCGTTGACGTATATTCAGATCTTTCTGGTTGAAAATGTGTTGAAGACTCTTGTGGTCTGTGAAAATCACACATTTTGTACCATATAAATAGTGCCTCCAAATCTTAAGTGCGAAAACGACCGCTCCGAGCTCAAGATCATGGGTAGTATAATTTTTCTCATGGGTTTTCAGTTGTCGCAATGCATATGCTATAACCTTGCCTCGTTGCATGAGAACACAACCAAGACCTTGGTTAGAGGCATCACAATAAACCACGAAATCCTCATTGCCGTCAGGTAAAGTTAGGATTGGAGCATCACACGGTTTCTGCTTCAATGTTTGGAATGCTTCTTCTTGACTGGGTCCCCATACATATGGTTTATATTTATGGGTTAAAGAAGTGAGAGGTAAGGCAATCTTGGAGAAGTTGAGAATAATACGACGATAATAACCCGCTAAGCCAAGGAAAGAACGAATTTTCGTGGGAGATTTGGGTGTAATCCAATTTTTAACGGCCTCAATCTTAGCTAGATCCACGTGTATTCCCTTATCACTAATAATGTGTCCCAAAAATTGAACTTCCTTAAGCCAAAATTCGCACTTGGAAAATTTGGCATACAGTTGTTCATTCTTCAAAAGACTCAAAATTTGTCTAAGGTGTTGTTCGTGGGCTGATTTAGTTTTGGAGTAAATGAGTATATCATCGATGAAAATGATTACGAATTTATCCAAGAAGGGTTTGCACACGCGATTCATGAGATCCATGAAGACAGCGGGTGCATTGGTTAGTCCAAAAGGCATAACCATGAACTCGTAATGACCATAGCGTGTACGGAAAGCTGTCTTTGGAATATTGTCTTCATGAACTCGAAGTTGGTGATATCCAGAGCGAAGATCGATCTTTGAAAAACAAGTCGCTCCTTGAAGTTGGTCAAAGAGATCATCAATGCGGGGTAAAGGGTACCGGTTTTTAATGGTGAGTTTATTACGCTCACGATAATCTATACACATTCGGAAAGATCCATCCTTCTTCTTTACAAATAAGACTGGAGCTCCCCCAGGTGATGAACTGGGACGAATGAAACCCTTGTCTGCCAACTCTTGAAGTTGACTCGCAAGTTCTTGCATCTCGGAAGGTGCAAGACGATATGGAGATTTTGCAACGGCGTGGCACCAGGTACAAGGTCAATACGAAATTCAACAGGACGCACCGGTGGAAGTCCAGGTAAGTCATCAGGAAAGACTTCTGGAAACTCACGAACAACAGGAACATCTTGGATACTCTTGTCTTTACCTTTCTTTTCCACGACATGGGCCAAGAAGGCTATGTATTTCTTACGTAGATATTTTTGTGCTTGAGTGCAGGACATGAGTTTAAGACCACTGGATGGTTTCTCACCATAAACCCGTAAAAAGTCACCCTATGTGAGAGGAAACCGAATAAATTTTTCAAAGCAGACAACTTCAGCATGGTGTTTAGAAAGCCAATCCATACCCACGATGACATCAAAGCTTCCCAATTTCATGGGTATGAGACCAATGGAGAAGTCATGCTCGTTAAGGCTAAGAGTACAACCCTGGATGATGGAATCGATTGAGATGGGGTTTCCATCCGCGACCTCGACAGTGAAAGGCGCTCCTAATCTAGAGCGAGTGTGGGATAGTAAAGGTTCGAATGCTAATGACACAAAACTTTTATCCGCACCAGTATCAAATAAAATCGAAGCATAATGACCATCAAGTAAAAACGTACCATTCACTACATCATTTGTTTCCTGGGCTTCTGCTGCATTGATGTTGAAAGTGTAACACCCCAACCGATGGCGGAAACATCGGGATGTCACGTAGTGATGATTGTTCAGTAGCTCATGGTGAATAATAAATTTCATTAAATGATTTAAATAAATTACATACAATTGTTCTACAAGAATTCGTACATCAAATTGAATAAAACTATGCACATATCTTCAAGTAAATCTTCAAGCAAGTAGAACCTGAAACATGTTAAGTTGAAAATATTTTGGGTCAACAAAAGTTGGTGAGAATTACATAGGTTTTGATAATCGAATAAAATTGTTGTGCAATTTATGTGTCATGGCAATCTAGTCCATATGTGAAAACATACTAGAAGTAAATCAAGTGCATAATCAACCATTGTGACTGTTGTATTGTGGTACATCCCATACGCTCATGGTTCACTCGTTTATATTGCAGTAACAAACACCCACGCAACCTTTGTAGGAGGCACGTATCCGGGTGGGATTGTCAGTCCAATAGATCTATCAATGTATACCGTTTGGCTGATGAATGTTTATGCTAGAATTGTGCTTACCCTAGTCATGTTCAAGACATAATGCAACATAGAAATACACATAGACACATTGATGATTGAATTGCATAAATAATGTTGTAACATGTTTCACCCCAACAATGGTGATAAATAGAAAAGGGGCTATGTAAAACTCACCTTAGCAAAATGTTATAACTGTTGAAAAATTGAATAATGGTGTTGCCCAAATGTATCAAGTATCACCCTATAATAAGGTAATAAATATGTCTAAGTCTATCAAGTCTACAAATGTATAAGTTCTAGGGCTTCGAATTTGGGGATAAATGCTCGTTTAATTAATATCAAAAATGTTTGATAATTGAGAGAATATTAGTAAATAAATAACCAAAAATCTTTTTATGAAATTTAAATTTAAGATGGACACCATAATGTGTTTAAAGTATAAAAATAATTTTTATAAAATTATTTTCTTTAAAATAGAATATTAATTCTATTTATAACATATTGTCAAAATTTCACTTTAATATTTAAAAATATTAAAATTAGAGAATTATAAGTTTAAAATTCATATTTCTGTTCTAAATAATCAGAAATAATTTGTATAAAATTTTGGTGCAAAAATATTAAAAATTGAATTAATTATGATTTAATTATGATTAAAACTAACAAAAATTGATTAAAGATATTAAATAAATGATTTTTCAGAATTAAAAATCATTTCAGAAAATTTTATCATTATATAAACTCAGAATAATTTTTGTGGAAATTTATAAAATTGTTTTGATATTTTAATGGAATTTCATAAATATAATAGAATAAAATTGTTTTAATTATTATATATATTAAATAAATTAATTTTTGAAAACTAAAAATTGTAGGTGGAACATTTATATCAGATTAACTAAAAGTAATTTTTTTAGAATTTATAAAAGAGTTTTAACATTTAAAAATGAATTTATAAAGTTATATGTATTATATATAATTAAATGGGGTTTGTTTGTTCTAAAAATGAAAAAAAAGGAAAAAGGAACGCCACTGCCGGGACTCGAACCCGGGTGGCTAAGGAATAATGCATCAGTCACAACCACTTGGTCCAGACCAGTGGTTGTGATTATTTCTATTCGTTTAAAAATAAATATAATAAGCTGGATCAAGTTTATCCCCAATTTCAACCCACGAGCCCTAGATTTATCAATTGTCTGATTCACACATCAATAGCCCGATTAATTATAGGGCTATTGATGTGTGGATGCCGATGATCAAAACCCACTAAATCAATTAAACTTACAAAGCTGTTATGATGACGATTAATCGGTCAACCTTGAAAGTCAAAAACACGATCGCAAATCAAGGTCAGAGTGTTTATGTGAAGAATTGGAGGTTAAGAGAGGAGTATTGGCGAGTTGTGATGGCTCGTGAATGTTCAATTTATAGTATTATGCTCTGGATCGAAGAAATGGTAAGAGTTGACCAAACATTGAAAGTTAAACGCGTAATAGGTTAATTGGGTATCAATTGGATGTAAATCAACGTGTATCCTTGTCAGAATGGACCGGTAATCGTGTTGTGTTGCCAATAATAGCCTAATCACGAGTTAATGTTGGTGTTGATTGGCAATCGCGTATCACAGTTGACTTTCTAAGTCAACTGTGAGGATTTGAAACAAGTTATATAAATATAACGCGTCTGGTTTGAATCAGATATGATGGCTAGCCCAGATGGTAGTGTGTGTGTGTGTGTTGTTGGCCAGTCTGTTTGCTCGGGTTCGAGCCTCAGCGGTGACATTCTTTTTTTTTTTTTATTAAACCGGAAAGGGAAGGAGGGGTTGGGCCGGACATGCTGTGGGCCGGACACTTGGGCCATCTGCAGGGCTTCAAAAAAGGGTTACATGGGTAGGGGTTTTGGGCTTCTAGTGTTGGGCTGTAAATCTGAAAACTTAAGTTTGTTTTGTTTTTTTTTTAATAAAAACATATTGTATTATTATTATTATTATTATTATTATTATTATAGCGTTTTGAAATAAGTACGATTTAGACGTGGCTAGTCGAGAAGTTTAATATAATTAAAGTGATGAAATATATATATATATATATATATATATTTATATACGCGATGTTACAGAAAGCCCTACCACGAGCCACTGGGTTTGTTGTACGGTTTGCTGGAACAAGAGCTGGACACTGATTTCTGAGGTGGTTTGGATCACCACAATTGAAGCAAGCTCGACGATATCTTATGGGTTGTAGGTTTTGGCGAGCTGGTTGAGGGTTGGCTGGCTGAGAGTTAACTGGTTGAGAGTTGGTTGGTTGAGGTCTAAACACTGAACGACATGTGGTAGCTACATGACCGTACCTACCACAGGTGGTACAGTGGCGACAAGCAAAATTTGAGGGGTGATGGTACTGACAGGTAGCACATTTGGGTAAGTTTCCACTATAAACCTTCTTAACAGGAGGAGCCTGGCCATTGGAGCCTGGGTTACTGGGGCTACAACGGCATAGTTTCTACTTTTGGACTTCCGCTTCCTAGTGTTGGAACCGGTATTGTCTACAGCGACTCTTGATGATTCAGTAGTAGGGGTGGGGGTCTTCTCAGCTGGTTTCTTGGTTCCTTTCCTAACCAGATTTCCCTTTTTCATGTGCTTGTCAGTCAAGGAGGCTGCAAGCTGGATGGCTTCTTCCACCGTAGTGGGTCTGCTTCCTGTGACTACGTCTTGAATTAGGTCAGGCAATCCCTCGATATATTTCTCGATTGCTCGAGAGACCGGGGTAACCATGTGTGGAACCAATATGCTGAGTTCATGATATCGGGTAGTATACGCAAGATTCTCACCACTGTCTTGTTTCAGTTCACGAAACTCATCTTCCAGTTTCCTGACTTCATTCCTAGGGCAAAATTTGGCGATCATGAGTTCCTTAACCTCAGCCCAAGACGAAGATAAAGCAACATCAGCGCCCCGATTACGCTTTTCACCATTCCACCAAGTTAGCGCCCCCTTTTGAAGGACACTGGTAGCATAGCGAACGCGGAGGTCATCAGGACACTCGCTGTTCACAAAGGTACTCTCCATACTTTCAAACCATTGGAGGAGGCCAGTAGCACCCTCCTCACCAGTAAATTTTGTGGGGTTGCAGGAGTTGAAGTGTTTGAACGTGCACCGAAATTGAGTCGCACCCTCTGTGTTGGCACTGTTACTGTTCTGGGTTAACTCACTGACAAGATTTGGGATCACTGCAGCAATTTGCTCAGCGACTAGAGATGCGAGGCGACGGTCAGAACGTTGTCCAGAAGCACGAACGGTACGTTGGCTAGCATCACGGAGCATGCGGCGAGCAGACATCTACAAGGCAGTCAATGAAAAATTATGAGATTATAAAATGTAAGTGTATAATTGTACAAATGATTATGAATACAAAATATTGTATGTGAAATAAGAGTGTATCATTGAAAAACTTGCATAGAATGCTTGGATTGCCCTTGTCTAGATGTAAAGCCCAACAAGAACGTTGACTTTTCAAAGGAATTGAACCCAATGGTGATCAAAGAAGACATGCTTTAGCCTATAAGTGGACACTCACTCCAGGAATCCCCAGGTAAGCATAACAGATCCGTCAATAGATTTATGCGCTATGCTTGCCTATGCCAGAAAACCCAGTGTACAGGCATCCACCCTTCCAGATTGCACGTGTCCTTATCACACTCATTAAAGCTCAACAACTTTGAAGGAGCAAAATAAGAGTAGGCATTATGCCTAAGAGTGTCTTCATGAAAGGTACTGCTCCTGCTCCATGATGATGTAGTCTTTCCACTCCTTGTAGGACACCATCTCTATACACCATGATGAAAGATGAGGACAAATGGAGAAGAAGGGGAAAGATTGAGGGAGGAAAGTAGAGGGAAATGAGGGGAATGATAAATTAGGAAATGTTGTACCTGAAAGTTGAAATTTGGTTATAGTCTAGGCTAATTCATCTAATAACCTAGTTCCCTATAACCATGGCTCTGATACCAATCTGTAACACCCCAACCGATGGCGGAATCATCGAGGTGTCATGTAGTAACGATTGTTCAAAAGCACATGGTACTATAATGTAAAATATTATTGAATAAGCCAAATTGTCTTACATGGAAATGGAAAATACAAAGTCTAAATGAAACATAAATATTGAAATAACTGATTAAAATAAAGCACTAAAAGTCCCATGCTAAAGCACTAGATCAAACTGCACCTGAAACATGTACAAAAATAGGTTTGGTCAACATATGAAATGTTGGTGAGCATTCCTAGTTTTAATATATATATTAAGTTGAAAAAGATATACAATTCAAGTGCAAGCTACAGTGCAAATATGTAAACTATGTATCATACAAATGAGCGAAATCAATCCTGTGACTGTATAATGTACAAAATGAACGGCGGTGTACTTATCCAATAGATGAATAAAAACTTAACAATGACCACGGATTCTCCGATGAAAAAGGGGGAGAATCAACATAGGTGGGTTGTCAATCCAATAGCGCTATCCAATGTTAAGGTCGGCTCGTACCATGTTAATGATTTCACTAAGTACAAATGTATTCTACATGTATTGTCTAAGCATAAAGCACGTTGTAAGCAAATGCACATAGTACTAGAATTGTATTGTGAAAATGTAAACTTGTATTTGTAATTTGTAATAGTGTACATGTAACGCCCCAAAAATGAATAAAAGCAAAAAGGGGATAGGAAGTACTCACAGTTCGCGTAATAGCTTGAAATTCAACCGGACAACGTAATTTGAATTGAAATTATCCCAAAGGATTAACCTAGAGAATTTGATAATGTGTAAGGGAAATAATTCTAGGATACATGTATTTCTAGGGTTTCGAATTGGGAATAAGTATTTGTTTGATTAATAATCAAATTGTTTATTAAATATAAGAAATTTAATAAATAAATAAACAAAAGTCTTTTTGTAAATTTTAAGTTAAAGATGGTCACAATATAAAGTTTTAAGTATGAAAATAATTTTTATAAAATTATTTTCTTAAAAATAGAATATTTAATCTATTTATTTCAATTTGTCAAAATATAACTTTAACATCTAAAAAATATTAAAATTAAAGAATTTTTGAATTAAAAATTGTATTTCTATTCTAAATAAATAGAAATAATTTATATAAAATTTTGGTGCAAAAATATTAAAAAATGAATTTATTATGATTTATTTATGATTAAAACTAACAAAAATTAATTAAAATTATAAAACGAACGGTGTTTCTGAAATAAAAATTATCTCTGAAATGTTTATTGCTATAAAAGTTTAGAATAATTTTTGTGGAATTTTATAAAATCGTTTAGATATTTTTATTGAACTTTACAATTATAAATGAATAAACTTGTAATATTTATAATATATATTAAATAAATTATTTTTGAAAAACTAAAAATTGTATGATAAACTTTACCATTAGGAGATCATACAGTAATTTTTATAGAATTTATAAACCACTTTTAGTCTTTAAAAACTCACACCCTCAAAATCCACTGGCAGAGTTTTACCGCGAGGCGCATGACAAACCAGGATCCAAACCAACGATCACAATAAACAAGTCTAAATGAACATATGCAATTTAAGAAAACATCGTTTAAAATCCCCAAATACAGCGGAAGCTTATTCAAAACATAATCCAAAATAAACCAAATGTTCAACGTTTGAAAACCATGCAACCCTAACTAGACGCCGTGCAGACGCGTGCGTCCTAGTCCCGTAGTGCTACCTTAGCGACCTGAGAAAACATGTAAGAGAATACGTCAGCACAAAAATGCTGGTGAGTTTACAGGTTTGTAATCCAAGTACCAAGTTCAACCTGTCCATACTATAACCAATCGAAAACCAAAGTACGCTAGCTAGGCGTATGTTTTGTTACTATCACGATTGGAAAACCATTACTAACTCGTAAACCAGATGTCGTGCCCGATGTAGTAAACCTGTTGTTCCTGTTTGAGACAATATGCACCCGCCAACCCTCCAAGTCGACGAGCGGGGTTGGTCACTCCCAATAGCGCTATTCACATTTCCCCGTTGTGCAAACCCGCACATTCATGGTTCCCCCCGGGACTTCCAAAGATCGTATAGTAAACCATAGAAAACCCATAGTTTGACAGTAGTTACCAAACATAAGTTTTAACACATGTTTTCTCCCCCGAAAAGTGAAACCAGTTAAAAGAGGGGCCGTAAACTCACCTTAAGTTGCGTTACTTCGTAATATGAATAACTCAGCAGCTATGCTAGTCCCGTAAAGTGGCGACCTAACATATGACAGTTACAAGTAATTAGACTAATAACCCGCAGGTTAGTTAGTCCCTAGATGTCCAGACCATAACCAAGTTCGTTTGAAAACACCGTGACTGTTTAACTGACCCAATGTACAAGACTCGACATCCCATTGGTGACCCGAGACTCTCCGTGTTGTGCTTACGCTCTCAAACATACAATCATGCAATCACACTTAACATACGTTAACGTCCAACAAGTTATAGCACGTAGTCCACGTATCACATAATTAAGTCCAAACATATGTTACCAAGTCATTAGATATGTTACGGGTTCCTAGCATGTTCCTAGATGTCAAATCGGGTCTCGGAATGCTAATTTACACTTACAGCAGCAGTACACGCGATTAGGAAAAGTCAACTAGCATTTAGGTTGGTCAACTGGCATTTAGGAAGGCTAATTGCATATAATATAGGCGATTGGTGGTCATAAGACATGTAAACCATGAGTTTATAGGCAATTAGGTCATAAGACATGTATTTCAGGACTTAACTAGCATTTAGGATCACAATTGCGTGTAATAGAGGCATTTAGCCCCCAATCGCATGATATATAGGCGATTAGGGCATCCTTACAGGCGATTGGTCTCCTAATCGCCTATAACATAGGCGATTAGGGTTGCTAATCGCCAGTAACCCAGCTGTTCCGGTTTTTCGCGCGTTTAACACTCCAAATCAGATCCAGAACGCGTGAAATCATCCAATATCAATCCAACAACTATACCAAACATGTTTAAACCAAAATCCTTCGTTTAGCCTCGTATTATCAGCCCTGCATGCAACCATGTAATCCAAACACAATACACATAGCATGAAACATCACATTAACATGCATAACTATAACCCTAATGAACAATTACTCAGATTTCATTAGCATGATATCTTTATTAACCTGAAACTAACCTAATAACATGTTAATCATCCATCTTGAATCATAAAAACCCTAGCTTTTAATCATAAACACACATAACACATGTATGATAGTTAGAATCCGATTAACAACACTTATTAACGATTTTCAGAAAGCTTATTCGTTTTAAAACAGGTCTGGACCGTTAGGGATTTAATAAAAACGTTAATAAAGATTTCATGGATGAAAATCACACCTTAGATTGTGATAGATTGAAGAAATAAGCTTGAAACCTTGTGTTTTGATCAAAAATCACGTTCCAGAGGTTGTGTGTGTGTTGGGCGGTTTATGGGACGACTAGGGTTGATATTATGAAGTTTAGGAGGTTAAGCATTGTATTTATAGTCGTTTTTAGTCGTCCAGTACGTAACACGCGATTGTGCAGCAGTTACACGCGATTAGGGCTCCTAATCGCATGAAACTTCATGCAATTAGGGCCTAATCGCCCCTAAGGCATGCATTTAGCATGCCAATCGCCCCTATGAAGGCCCAATCGCATCCCCTATAGGCGATTGGGCTCCCCTAATCGCCTATAGGGGCTGGTTCCGTGTGTTTTGCGCGTTAAACCCCGTTTTAACATATGTTAACACATTTTCACATACCGACAAGTCACATAATGATTGTAAACACATAATACTTGCAAATAAACACATTCACACTCGTTCACCAATTCCCGGGACTCGAGACTTGTATGTTCCCTATGCTTTGACGATTCTACGAATCGTCACCACTTGTACCCTTGGTTAAGCACTGGCATCTAATGAACCTCTAGACCAACATTCAATGATCTTCTATACTAAACCGATAATTCCGGAACCGTAACACGACTTAACTAACCCAGTTAAGTATAATATACGCGTGACTCGCTAAGGTAGACTTTCATCTAGACAACGTTGTTAACCAGAATTTGCCGGGTGTCACATCATCCCCACGTTAAAAGAATTTTCGTCCCGAAAATTGCACAAGTACCAAAAGGAATAACGAAGGAAGCAAACAAAAGATAGAAACCAAAAGAGAGATTTACCCGAGCTGTCACATCATCCCCACGTTAAAAAGGAATCTCGCCCCGAGATTCATTCAGCTGCAGAAGAGACATATCTTGACTCAAACGCTTCCTTAGGAAAGAGATGAGGATACCTAGACTTCATCTGATCCTCCCGTTCCTAAGTGTACTCTGGTCCCCTGTTCGAGTTCCAGCGAACCTTCACAATGCGAATCTTGCTATGACGTAGGCTACGAATCTTGTAATCAAGGATCCCAATAGGTTCCTCCACAATCCGAAGATGATCGTCAACCTTGATCTCTTCCAGTGGAACAATGAGAGACTCGTCAGCCAGACACTTCTTTAAGTTGGACACATGGAAGACGTTATGTACGTTACCGAGCTCCGTCGGTAAATCAAGACGATACGCCACTGGTCCAATCCGTTCCAGGATCGTAAATGGACCGACATACCGAGGGTTGAGTTTGCCAAGCTTCCCAAAGCGTATGACACCCTTCCATGGTGAAACTTTCAGAAGTACTTTGTCATCAACTTGGAATTCCAATGGCTTGCGACGCTGATCAGCATAACTCTTTTGCCGATCCCGTGCTGCTGCCAACCGGTTACGAATCTGTACGATCTTTTCTGAAGTTTCGTACACTAGTTCAGGCCTAGTGAGTTGACTCTCACCCACCTCAGCCCAACAAAGAGGAGACCGGCATTTCCGCCCGTACAGTGCCTCGAACGGAGCTGCCTTGATACTCGTGTGGTAACTGTTGTTGTATGAGAATTCTACTAATGGTAAATGAGCTTCCCAACCTTTGCCAAAATCGATCACACATGCCCGCAGCATGTCTTCTAAAGTTTGAATCGTACGTTCACTTTGACCGTCAGTTTGTGGGTGATAAGCTGTACTCATGTCTAGCTGGGTACCCAACGCTTTGTGTAAAGACTTCCAGAAGTGAGAAGTAAAATGGGAATCACGATCCAAAATAATAGAAACCGACACCCCGTGCTTAGAAACAACTTCCTTCAGATAGAGGCGAGCCAAACGATCCATGGTGTCGGTCTCCTTGATAGCGGGAACAACGGTAACGGGAACAACGGGGGCGGTGGCAGAAATGCACGTGCCTTCGTCATTGGAGCCGCTGAGGCTAGACAGATCCTGACACAGTTACCGGTACGTTCCTTCTTAATAATCACTCTGTTAGTGTTTTATTTGATTCCGGTGCCGATAAAAGTTTTATATCCATGGAAGTTAGTCGATTGCTAGATGTAGTACCCGTACCATTAGAGGCTAAGTATATTATTGAGTTGGCTGACGGTAAAAAGATTGAAGCTACTTGTATCCTTCGGGAGTGTCAACTAGAGTTGTCGGGTTTGTCGTTCCCCATCGACCTTATGCCGGTACCTTTGGGTAGTTTTGACGTTGTTGTAGGCATGGATTGGTTGTCCTTGTATCGCGCGGAGATTGTTTGTTATGACAAGATTATTCGGATTCCTCTCCCTGATGGAGAATTCCTTTCTGTGTACAGTATCAAGGGTGGTGTTCCGCTAAATCTCATCTCCAGCATGAAAGCCCTTAAGTGTCTTCGGAAGGGTTACTCGGCCGTTTTGGCACTCTTATCTGTTTCCTCTAGTGATGAGAAGAAGATCGACGATATTCCTGTTGTACGTGAGTTTCCTGATGTATTTCCTGATGATTTATCTGGTCTTCCTCCCCATCATCAGGTTGAGTTCGGTATTGATCTTGTACCAGGGGCTGCTCCTATTGCTCGGGCCCCCTACCGTCTTGCACCTCCTGAGATGCAAGAATTGTCCAGTCAGTTACAGGAACTCTTGGACAAGGGTTTCATTAGACCGAGTTCTTCCCCTTGGGGAGCCCCGATTCTATTCGTCAAGAAGAAGGATGGAAGTTTTCGATTGTGTGTGGATTACAGAGAATTGAACAAATTGACCGTCAAGAACTGTTATCCTCTTCCACGTATCGATGATCTATTCGACCAACTCCAGGGTTCTAGCTATTACTCTAAGATTGATATGAGGTCCGGTTATCACCAGTTGCGCGTAAGGGAAGCTGACGTCGCAAAGACTGCCTTTCGTACACGTTATGGCCATTTCGAATTCTTGGTCATGCCTTTCGGTCTCACGAACGCACCGGCGGTTTTCATGGATCTGATGAACCGCGTTTGCAAACCATATCTTGACAAGTTCGTCATTGTGTTTATTGATGACATCCTGATTTACTCCAAGAACAAGACCGAACACGGGGAACACCTGCGTTTAGTTTTGGAACTGTTGCGACGGGAACAACTTTACGCTAAGTTCTCAAAGTGTGACTTTTGGTTACGCGAAGTCCAATTCCTAGGACATGTGGTTAATGAACTGGGAATTCATGTCGATCCAGCTAAGATCGAAGCGATTAAGGACTGGGAAGCACCAAAGACGCCAACTGAGGTGCGGCAATTCCTAGGCCTTGCGGGCTATTATCGTCGTTTCATTCAGGGGTCCTCGAAGATCGCTCAACCCCTCACCACTCTCACGCAGAAGGATAGGAAATTCGCCTGGGGTGAACCACAAGAGTCAGCATTTGAGGAACTGAAGTCTAAACTGTGTTCTGCTCCTATTTTGTCTTTACCTGAAGGCCCTGATGATTTCGTTGTTTACTGTGATGCTTCTATTCATGGTCTCGGTTGCGTGTTGATGCAACGCGAGAAGGTGATTGCGTATGCTTCTCGTCAACTCAAGATGCACGAGAAGAACCACACCACCCATGACTTGGAGTTAGGTGCAGTGGTTTTCGCATTGAAAATTTGGAGACATTACTTGTACGGTACCAAATGCACTATCTACACCGATCACAAGAGTCTTCAACATATTTTCGACCAACAACATTTGAACATACGACAGCGTCGTTGGATTGAACTTCTGAATGACTATGATTGCGCCATTAAGTGCCATCCTGGCAAGGCGAATGTGGTAGCAGACGCCTTGAGCAGGAAGGAATCAATTAAACTTCATCGCGTTCGGGCGTTAATATATTAAATATATATATATATATATATATATATAAAAGGGTAAAAAATTGTTGTTGGTTATGGGAGTCGAACCCGGGCCTCTGGCCGGTTTGAAGCTTATCACAAGTGTGGCCACCAACTGAGCCACACCCTGAGAACGAGTTAAACTGGATTTAAATTAATTATAAAGGTTAATTGTGTTTGTTTGATAAATGATTTAAATGGAAGCAAAAAGAATCTCATTTGTGGGGATCGAACCTTGGCCTTCGGCCGGTTCAGATCCCTTGACAACATGGGTAAACCAACTGATCTAGATCAGTTGGTTGTATTTTTTTCGTTTCAAAAAGACTTTATACGCTTGTCTGCAATCGTGTTCTTCCCCAATTCGATCCCTTATGAGCCCTAGTTATAAAATCACTACAATTAGTGATCAATAGCCCCTGGATCTTTGGGGCTATTGCTTGTAGGGTGCCGATGAATAAAACCCACCAAAAATAATTAACTTACAATCACGAAATCGTATAAAGAGCTTGGTCAACAGAAAAGTCAACCGCGAAATCAAAAGCTTCGAATGGAAGATTTATAACAGAAATTGAAGATGAAGAGGGAGGTTTCGGCGAGTGTAGAGTGATTTGAGAGGTTCAATTTATAGGGTGAGGGTCCGGGTGAACGATTTGGTAGGTTGACTTGCAATGATGATGATGACGCGTCAATTGGCCATGATTTGGAAAGTTTTAACGATGATTGATTTTGTAATTGACGCGTCCCAGTCAACCAGTCATCAATCATTCCTTATCAGGATTCAAAAACGCGTTTGAAGGGTTGATTATGGTGATCGAAGCTGCAGTTGACTTTCCAAGTCAACTTGCTATGTTCAAAGCAAGATATAATAATAAAACGCGTGGGTTTAAGACAGAAAGATGGTGTAGCTCAGTTGGTTGTGTGGTGTGTGTACTTGAACCGGCTATGGGCTCGGGTTTGAATCCCGGCCCAAGCCTTTTATTTTTAGACAATTTTTCTTGTATATTTATATTGTTATAAGCATATAGTATGATTATAATAACCCGGATATGCCACAAAATATATTTTTGAACGTTCGAAAATGATAAAAATGCAACGTCATATTAATTGAGGTTTCAACGTACATAGAAATGTTAAAATAAATATGAAAAGTGACGGATGTCACAGCATCCCCTACTTTTAGAAATTTCGTCCCGAAATTCCTTCAAGTGGTAGTCTCTGGAAAAAGATGAGGATACTTTGACATCATTTGGTCCTCACACTCCCAAGTAAACTCTGGGCCTTGTTTGGATCCCAAACGATAATTTGGCAAACCTTTACACCAAGGCATTTGATAGGGCTCGCTTTGAACTGTTGGTGCAACTGAACGGGATAAGGAATCCTGAATGATTTTACGTCTCCCATAAGTTTATGAAGTTTTTGTAAATATTTTTCCTTCAAAAAAAAAATGAGTTGCCACTGTGTAAATGAAAGGATATGATAGTACATCAGCTGCTTGACTGTCGCACTTAAAATAGAACAAAGAACTTAAACTGCTAAGTGCGACCGCAGCTCCATCATGTGATATACTAGTAGGCAGACTTACAACGCGTACTCGGCCCAAATAATAATAATAATAATAATAATAATAATAATAATAATAATAATAATAATAATAATAATAATAATAATAATAATAATAATATAACAAAACTGTGGTACATGTGGGGAACATAACATCGGTGTACATGATCTTAATTCTTGCGTTGAAAGATTGCCAAAATCAGAGGTTTCGGGTCTTTATATTGTTGATCTATCCGGGATAACCTGGTTGCCCTTCTGCTGCATCCAGATATATGATAACCTAGGCACAGCCAGGATATCTTAAATGAGAAAATCCAAAGGATAAATGCCAAAACCCTATATGCTAAAAGGCTATCTCAAAAAGCCCAAAGCTAAAATTCGTACCAAAATGGTATTTGCCTTAACCCTGGTTGAGAACACACCGGTCACTTTGCTGCATCCAGATATATGCTGACCTGTACACCCGTGTGTCTCGTACCTTGTAAATTATACGGATACCAGCCATATACTCACCTGTTACGATGAAGCATTGTGCATACCTTGATCGCGGGGGCATGTCATGTTGTAGGACACACACAACCTACAGTCAAATGCTCATAATCGTAATAAGTAAAGTGAGGCTTTGAAGACAATGATGTAAGTTTGTTTAAGTGGATCAATATACTGGTAATCGCCTTGGACTGCGACTGTGCTTTTGATAATTCACATTGAACAATTCTAACATGTGTGTTCAGTCTTGTTCTAGCTGATATGATCCTTTCACCGGTGACATCTCATAAAAAATAGAGTGTTTGCTTTTGAATTTTCATTTTATTTTATTTTCACTTTATTAGTGTTTTTATTTCTTTATTAAAAAAAAAAATTCAAAAATGACAAAAAGATTTTATATTTTTCCACTTCAGGTCTTAATGCACGGGAAATGGTCATTTAAGGGAGTACTCGTACTGTTCGGGAAAACGTCTCGTTTTCGCACCAACCAAATTTTCTCAAAAGCCAAGTCATTGTTTCGTTAAAAATCTCTAAAACTGAAACACACTTCTGAAAAGTGTTGGGTTAAGTTGTTCAAAAATTGTTTTCAATCCATAAGGCCCAATTCTAATTAATGAATGTTTAAGTTGTTCTGTTAAAGTTTGGAAAGTGACATTGTTGCAGACTCACCACAGAGGTTGGAACCTCCCACTGACAATGTGGGGGAGAAACAGAAGAGAGATGATTATGAGACTGACAAAGACTATCAGCCAGAGGATTCTGATGATGATGATGGTGATGATACTGTTCCACCTATCCAGTCTCGTCAGAGGAAGAGAGGACGAGTAGTTATTCGTGAGTCAAGCTCACAGATGCCATCAGCAACTTTAGCAGTCACAGTACCACAACCACCACCACCTACAGGCAAAAAATAGAGCTTTGATACAGATACTTCTTCAACAGAATGCTGAGTTGATGAAGTAATTGCAGGCTCAGGGGAGAATGTGACGTGTAAGGGTGATGAATTGAGGTCGAAGAGTTATTAATGATGATCCTGACAATGATCCTAACCGCTCTGCGGGGAGTGAGCCTCCAAGTGCTTCAACAACACTTGGTGAGCAAGCTACTACTCAGGGGGAGTCGGTTACTGGAGCAGAAATTAGGAAGAGGCCTAGAAGCTACCTCAAGACATTCTGCACATTGATAGCATTATAGCAAAGACAATGATGGAAGACCAGAAAGAAAAGTGCTTGATGAGAATTTACGACCCTATGTATCTTGTAAACCTCACTAGAGCTAACTTGAAGAAGCTGTACAGACAGCAAATCTACTACAGAGACGACTGGAGACATCAGGGTTATCGCTATCAGGGAGTTGTGGATCTTTGTGTGAAGAAGAAGTTTTATGCTGGCAGCAGCTGGCATTATCTTGAAGATTGAAGACTGCAGGAGGTTGAAGATCTAGAGAGCATTTGTCAAGGGGGAGTTTGTTAATGCATGTTTGTGTGACAAACGCTTCTCAAGATTAGTATCGTTTTATATTCGGTTGATAAGTTTATTGTAACATGTTTGACGTAATTATAATTCAAGCATGATAGTCTTTTACATTTTACCCTAGCAAACAAAATTAGTCAGAGAAGTTATTAGAGAAGTTATTAAGAAGTTATTAAAGAAGATATTATAGAAGATAGTTATCTTCTTGAATATCTTCTTTAGTCTGACTCAGCTCCATGAACTATAAATACGTGCATTGGGGTGTAGGCTAGGGTTAGATCTTTTGAGGCTTGTAAGTGATATTATTCCCACTGAAAGTTTATCAATAGACATGCCAGTTTTTAGCATTATCCTGTGTTCTTCGTTTTCTTCGTGTTCATTGATTTGCATAAACATCAATCAAGGGATTTCGCACCTTGATAGATCTGATCTAGCTTGTTACCGATCCATTCCAAGGACCTACAATTACCTTTCGCATCCAATCTCCCGTTCAATGTAAGTTTATCCAAAGTACTTTTATATCCACCATAATCTGCATCTTTCCTCATATGAAGAATTTATGCCTGATTAATAAAGGACCAAAGTAACGGCATATGATAAGGTTCAATCTTCAACTAATCAGTAACGAACATCCAACTTCATCGCAAAAATATTTCAACAAAATCTCGCACATCTAATTTTTCATCAAACGATGCTTTTGTAATTTTGCCAAAGAAATAATTATCTCCCCCGTTTTCTCTGCAAAATATTACCGCGTTGACGTGTATATTTTTGGTTTCCCCCATTCGCAACCCAAAACTCTCTGCTCACGTACAAACAACCCAGTCCTTTTCAAACAAAAAAACCCGGTACTTTGTGCATCTTAGACACACTACGACCAATGTGAAAAGCCGAAATAAGGAACCAACTTGCTACGGCCCAATGCTGTGTAGAGAGGTGTGATAAGCCCAATAAAAACCATTCTTCTTTGATTCAAAAAAGTACAAAGCTGCTGAACTACTAAGCACGTCCCTCTAGAAAAAATCAATCCATTTCCGTCCAACCAAACCATCTCGGCACGACCCAATATCAACCAACCAAACTTGGCCTAACTTATGTGAAACAATCTATATCTATACTACTATATAATGCATTCTAGATGGGTAAAAGGGTAAAATCACCTCTATTTTAAGATGGGAGTCCAAAGGTCTCTTTACAAATATCTAAATTTTACCTCATTTATTCCCTTTATACCCTCGTGTACAACTTTTAATGATAATAGTACATATCTCTAATACAAACCCTTGTGAATGAAACATCTAATTCAATGCTTGCATAGGTTACTTACAAATGGTTTTTAATCCAATTCAATGCTCCCCTATAAAAACCTCTTCTTCTACATAATAACAAGTATATTCTAGAGCTAAGATGTTGAGAGTCCCCTTCAATTTAGAGTGGCGCTTCCTTTTTTTTTTTTTTTTTTTTTGGAAAACACTATTCGCTTATTAGGTGTTTACCAACCCATTTTCTCATCTTTCTATTTTCTCCACTTTTGATTTGTTTCTTACTGATTTTTATGTTTTTTTTTAAATTCTTTAGGTTGTACATATAGCTTCTTAGGCTATGCATAAAGCTTATTAGGTTTTACATATATTTGCTATGTTAAATCAAAGTTCTTTCTTTTCATTAGTATCTCAAATGTTGTTACTAACTACATATGAAATGCAAGCATCATGTCGTAGGAACTTCTCCATGGATGTTGTTATAACGGATGCATTCAGGGACTCGGCAAACAAAGAAATGGAGGTTTTTAATGCAAACCAACACTTTCATCATATTCTTGTATTGTAATTTGTAACCATATAAAGTATCCGTAGATATAAAAAAAAGATTTAAAAACTTGTAGAATAAATTAAATTACACTATAAACTTGGAATTAGGTTGAAAGTTGGGCATTTTATAGAGTATCCCATTTAGTGGAGCAAGGTTACTTACTGATGCCACAAATATACAATTTTTCTTGATTATGTTATTAGTTTAAATCATTAGATGCATTTAGTAATTCTTTTTCCCTTTAATTTATGAAGGTCAAAGGTAATTTCAAAGGAGCTTTACTATTGATGATGTCATAGGAACTTCTCCTTGGATGTGGTTCTAACGGATGCATTCGGGGACTCGGCAAACAAAGAAATGGAGGTTTTTAATGCAAACCGACACTTTCATCATATTCTTGTATTGTAATTTGTAACCATTTAAAGTATTAGTAGATATAAAAAAAGATTTAGAAACTTGTAGAATAAATTAAATTACACTCTAAACTTGGAATTAGGTTGAAAGTTGGGCATTTTATAGAGTATCCCATTTAGTGGAGCAAGGTTACTTACTGATGCCACAAATATACAATTTTTCTTGATTGTGTTATTAGTTTCAATCATTAGATGCATTTAGTAATTCTTTTTCCCTTTAATTTGCGAAGGTCCAAGGTAATTTCAAAGGAGCTTTACTATTGTCATGCTTATTCTTTTAGCAACATTGATGATGTTAAACTTAAATAGTTATACGATCCATCATACCCTCTTTACAATGTTGCTACATATCCCTTCATAGATTGGACATCAACTATTTTAAATACCAGTGGCCTGACAGATTGTATCTCAAGTATTTGTGGCACTCTTTCAACTTTAACCAATGAAGGTTTGTACGCATGAAAACACAATTGTTTTAATCATATCAATTACACTATTAAAAGCTAATATATATAATTTTCAAACTCATATCAATTGTCTTACCGTATTTTTATTTGTTAAACTATTTTCAGAGTTCATTCAAACTAAAGAATAAAAAATACTCCCTATTAAATAATTAGAATATTGTTGGTCTGGATACTACGAACTATTCAACATCATTAATGTATTTAGCTTAAGTTACAGGTAATAAAGTTATAATAAGTCAAACACTATTTTAGTAATAATAGTAATAATAATAGTAGTAATATTAGTAGTAGTAATAGTAATATGTATATATATATATATCATCACTATATAACTATATCCCATATGGTTATCTCTTTTTACCAATAAAACATGACTTAAAGCTACATGTCCAAGTCTTAAAGCTAAACATATCTATCAATTATACATATAGATACCAATTAAGTATACCCAAACATCGTGCAGCCCCGTCGCAACGCGCGGATTCCTGCTAGTTTTAAAAACTGCTGCATTTAAAGCTTCGGTCCCAAGGTTCAATTCCCTTGATATTTTTTAAAAACATTCCATAATATTCAAACCAAATTTCCTTCAAATATTCCATCATATCCTCTTGCAATAAAACCCAATTAAACCATTCATTATATTATGGCCCACAAAAATGGAAAGTCAATAGATTTTCAAAATTTTTAAGCAACTTCCATTTTTTTAGCTTGGATTTCGTGAGTTAATGTAACCCATTAACATAATCCGATCCATGAAACCAATCTTTTCATATCAAATATCGCATTTCATCCACAATCCAATATGAAGGCCAAAAAAATATTAATCTTCAAGAACTATTACGAAGCATGGATGAACAAACATAAACCTTTAACTCTCACAACCAAACCATGATCCGATTAACGAACATGCATACAATCTGTGATTCGGTATTACGTCTCGAATGAGTTATAGCCAAAATAAAACCCAAAAATCAAGAGCAATCATGAATCGAGAGGCGGTTAGACCTTCAAAATTCACCAATCGCTCCTGATTATCTCCACAAGACGTCAAACCGAATATATAAAACGATAAATAATATATGTGTAAAACCAAGAATCTTACTTTATTATATGTATAACAAGTGAGCACATATATTCTTCATACATACATACACACATACATACGTTGTTGAATGGGACGCCGGCCTGAGGTGAGCTCAACCTCAGGCCAACCTGGACTAGACCACACACAGTAGTCTTCTTCCAGAGACTGTTGCAACTTTCTCTTTAGAAACCCTAAACCCTTACACATAAATATATAGGCTAACTAATTAATTAAGTTTGGGCTTGGACCTCAGGGATGTCGTCTGGGCTACCACAATCGCCCTTATTCTAGTTCTATTAGACTAAGCCCATACAAGTTGCATAGCCACGGTCACAAATGCACCAACACGTATAAGAATACTAATAAGTGGAATGTCTTAAAAGTCTAAGATATCTAGGGTCTAAGGCATTAGGGTTTCCTAAGTCGATTTGAGGAATTAGAGTTTTTATGATAAATGGTATTTAATATTAAACTCGTATATCCAAAATAATATGATTAAGGTCTATGAACAAGATTTGGTAATATGAATATTACCAATTGAATATTTAATTAAAAATATTCCAAAATAATTTACACAAAAGAAAATAGTTAATTACTTTTAACTATAATTATAAATAATTACAATGATATGACCAATTGAACAAATAATTATAAGTTTCACAAATGAGTCAAATATTGATGATTATGACTTTTAATACATAAATTTAGTTATGTTTTAAATTTTTTTTTATATAAAACAGATTTTAAGTATTATGAATCAATAAATGATTTATTGTATTTAAATAAGCCTAAATACAACTAAAATACCATGCATGGTTCAAAATTGATATTTTTATGAAAATAGTTACATTCTGGTGAGAAATAATTAAAATAATTTTTTTTATAATTTTTCTCAGTTTATTTGCATTTAAAACTAATTTATTGAATTTAAAATGTATTTAAATGATTAAAAATAGGAAAATCTATAGAAACCAAATATTTCACATCCAATAAATTGGGATTAAGTTTCTGATACATAAAAATATTTTCATAAAAATTTTGGGATTAAAATCAGTTAAAATGAATTTTTAATCAATTAAATATGATTAAAATAATTTAAATAAATAAAAAAAATATGAAAATAAGTTATTTCCAAAAACTAAAAATGTGATAATTTTCTTTAAGGTTCTGAGATACTACCCCTTAATTTTCATGATTTTTGGACAAAAACTGAATTTGTTATGAATATATTAGGATTTATATGTATTATAAGTGATTAAAATAAAGAATTAAGTAAAGAAAAAAAATCATAAAATGGTTGGTGTGTGCCTGGGTTCGAACCCGGCTACCCAATCTCTAATGGTCATCACCATAACCACTATAGCTTAAGACTCTATGTTTAGTAACTTTAAAAGAAAACATATTTAACATAATATCTCTCTTCATCTTCTTCCCCATTTCATCTAAAAACCCTAACCCAAGATTAATCAACCAACGATTTGTGGACTACAATACCCAAAACTATAATTCTTTTATAGAGGGGTGATTACACAATAAAACGGCATACTAACCAAGTACTTACAACTTGTCTTGTGATCCTAATCGAAGGAATAGTACCGAAACTTTGAGTCAAAAATTAATGATCTTCTGGTCACGTTTTGGATCGTTTCGAAGTGGGTTTTAGACGTTCAAAGGTTTAGGAATGATTTTCAATGGTTAGTTTATAAGGTTTATCGGTTATTGTAAACGTTTGGGTCGATTAAAGTTTTCGACGGTTACCGAATTTGAACTCGATTAAAACACGATTTAAATGCATTTAAACCCAATAATAGACTTGGAAAACGGTTATACGAGGTGGAGAAAATGATAAGGAAAGATTAATATCGAGTAACAATCATTAAAAGTCGAAATCTATACTCGTCAGAATAGTTTGATCGCCGCCGGCGACTTGTTTGGCCGGAATCGAGTGTAGGGAGAGGGATAAGGGAGGGTTGTTTGAATCTTTAGAATAGTGACACTTCTAGTCCCTCATAGTTAACTAGGTTAGTTTAATTATAACCTTGGTTAGATTTTCTTATATAAAACCTAACCTAACTAACCAAGTTTAACTTAAATGTTTTTAACTTTTTATATATAAAACTTATTACATTTTAATTAGTTAATAACAAAATAAATTTTTATGTTTATAAACCTTTGACCTGAAAATTGGATGTTTCCCACAACTTTTCAATATACTTCAAATGTTTAACTTTTACAAAGATCCAACGAGCTTTAAAATCAGTTTTTTTATAAAACTCATTCCATATACGTTTCAATATGCGTAGATACGATCCATAAATGCAAAATGATAAGTATTGAATTCGATCTTTTATTAAATTAAAAAACGACGAAACTTGAGAGACTTGTCACACCCTCAAATTCCACGTGCGGGGTTTTACCGCGAGGCGCGTGACACACCAGGATCTCAGTCAACGATCACAATAAACATATAACAAACATGCATTCATATATTTTTAAAACCAAAATATCATGCTTTGAGCCGTAAACCAGCAGCGGAAGCATTTCTTGTTTACAACCAAAAGACATATCATTGTTCACAAAACGTTGTTTTAATATGCTTCAAAATATTAGACGCTGTGCATAACTTCATGCGCCTAGCCCATTGACTGCTACCTTAGCGACCTGAGAAAACATGCCAAAAATGTCAACATATAATGCTAGTGAGTTCACAGGTTTTCTTTTATAAAAGTGTTGTTGTAAGTTCGGTAAGATCATATCTGTTACTACTATGTTATGAGAACGTTAGCTAGACGTTAAGTGTTGCTACTACTGCGGTTGGGAATCCATTACTAAACCGGTATAAGTGTTGAAGCCAGCCCAGACGGACGGGATTACCGATGCCTCGGTAACCCCTAAAGTATTAGAGACATTATGCACCCGCCCGGCTCCCAGCCGTCGAGTGGGGTTTGTAAGGCCCAATAGATCTATCCACATTTCCCCCATTGTGCATCCCCGCACATTCATGGTTTCCCCTTGGGACTTTCCATAAAAGCCGCATAGTACATGAAGTAACCATAGTATAACATGATCTTTAATGAGTAATTTAAATAAGTAGCATGTTTCTCCCCCGAAAGCAAAACGGTAAAAGTGGGGCTGTGACACTCACCTCGGATTGCGCTACTTGAAAATAGTTAAGTAATTATGCTATGATAGCCCCAAATAGCGGCGACCTATCATAAGATGTGTATAAGTATCCGGACTAACAACCCGCAGGTTAATTAGTCCCCGAATGTCCAGACCATAACCATAAACGTTTGAAAACACCTTTGACTGTTAAACCGACCGTACCAGACAAGACCCGACATCCCATTGGTGACCCGACATCCCACGTGTTAGGTAAATACAAGCATCATGCATCATATGCAATTAAACATTTAATACGCGCAATAGTTCACCTAGTCTAGCATAATGTCCAATTAACGCATAAACAGGTCCGAACACGTGTTACTAAGTCATTGGGTGTATCCCGGGGTTCCTATCATGTTCCTAGGTGTCAAATCATGTTCTGGGATGTCAAAATGCGTTTACGACAGTAGTACACGCGATTAGGAAACTTTCATGCGATTAGGAAAAAGTCAACTAGTGAGTAGGAAGGGTAAATAGGCGAGTAGGGGCCTATTCGCCTAATGTATCAGGCAAGCAGGCTGTACTCGCCTGATACATCAGGCGAGTAGGTTCCTATTCGCCCCAAGCTCAGCTGTTGCGCGTTTTCGCGCGTTAAACCCTCCAAATCAGATCCGAAACATGTAAAAACACCCAATATCAAAACTAAACTATTAGCCAACCCTTTCCAAGCAAAAACCTCCCAATTTATCTCTGCTCTAACGGGCTCGGTGCGATTATTTCCAAAAATGGCAAAATACTCGGTTTCATTAACTATGAAATCTTTCCTTAAGTAGTAAAGACCAGATTGCACCTCCTACAACTTGCAATTCATCCTCCCTATGTTATAGCATTATTCTAGCATGGTTTCTAACCATAAACAAGCAATGAATCATATCATAACATCCTAATTCTTCAAGAATAACCCAAATGGGTCAAAATGCATACTTTCATCTAAACAATATAACAAGAGCTTAAACTCGTAGATAATCATCCTAACAACACCTACACATCAGAAGTACATCAAATTCATGGAAACATTCATGTTATAATCACCAAAAATCATCATATGCATCAATACTTCACATATAGCAAGTATTATGGTGTAGACTTGTTTTAGAATTCATTTTCAAGGTTTTTAAAGACTCATTTTTTTATCAAAATAAGGTCTGGACTTTTGGGGAACCAAAACAATAACATTACAAAGGTGTAGGATGAAGAACACACCTTGTATTTTATCAAAGAAAGGTGTATAAGCTTGGAGATGGTAAGTTTTGAGGCAAAACAAGTTCCAGAGGTGTTTCAAGGTGTGTGGGAGGCTTAGGATCAGTTAGGGTTGCACAAATGGTGTTTGGGGAGTCAAGGGTTGTATTTATAGGTGTTTTGACTCGTGCACATCAGTATACGCAAGTAGGAGAGCAGTTCAGGCGAGTAGGGCTCCTACTCGCCTATTTACTGGCGAGTAGGGCCCTATTCGCCATCAGGTTTCCCCTACTCACCTAAGTAGGTGGCGATTAGGAGCTCCCCAGGCTCCTAATCGCCTGTAAGGTCCTGGAACGGGTTTTTGGCGCGTTAAACACTATTTTAACACATATAAACACGTATTCACATACTGACAAGTCACATAATGATTACAAACATATAATGCACAATAACTAACACGTTTACATCCATTCACCGATTCTCGGGACTCGAGACTTGCGTGTGTGTGTTAAACCCGCGATTCCACGAATCACCAATCCTTGTACACATGGCTATGGACCGACTCCCGATGATCCCGCGGATCATCGTAACGACTCCCGATGATTCCCAGAATCATCGTAACGACTCGACTGACCCCGTTAAGTACGTAATATGCATGACTCGCTAAGGTAGACTTACTAGTTTAGTCAATGTTACTAACCTGAGTTTGCCGGGTGTCACATCATCCCCCTGTTGAAAGAATTTTCGTCCCGAAAATTGCTCAAGGCCAAAAAGGAAGAGACGAAAGAGAAGAAAAATTTTCTGGTTGCCACATCATGCCCCTGTTGAAAGGAATCTCGACCCGAGATTCATTCAGCTTCAGCAGAGACATGTCTTGATTCGAACGCGCGTTTAGGAAATAAATGGGGATACTTTGCCTTCATCTGATCTTCCCGTTCCCACGTGAACTCTGGTCCACGATTTGAGTTCCAACGAACTTTAACAATGCGGATTTTACTCCGACGAAGGCTACAGATCTTATAGTCAAGAATTTCAACCGGTTCTTCCAAAATACGCAGACGATCATCCACCTTGATCTCTTCGAGAGGGACAACCAAAGATTCATACGCCAGACACTTCTTGAGATTAGAGACATGGAAGACAATATGAACATTACTGAGTTCAGCTGGCAGATCAAGCCTGTATGCTACCGGTCCAATCCGTTCCAGAATTGCGAACGGTCCCACATACCGAGGATTCAATTTGTCCCGCTTCCCAAAACGTATAACGCCCTTCCACGGAGATACTTTCAATAAAACCTTGTCGCCAACCTCAAACTCTAAAGGCTTGCGACGACGGTCGGTATAGCTCTTTTGGCGATCCCAAGCTGCTGCCATGCGGTTACGGATTTGTACGATCTTCTCGGAAGTCTCGTATACAAGTTCCGGGCCGGTGAGTTGACTCTCACCCACCTCGGCCCAACAAAGAGGAGACCGACATTTCCGCCCGTAAAGAGCCTCGAACGGAGCTGCCTTGATGCTAGAATGGTAACTATTGTTGTAGGAGAATTCCACCAACGGTAGATGACTCTCCCACCCCTTGCCAAAATCGATCACACATGCCCGGAGCATGTTTTCTAGTGTTTGGATTGTCCGCTAACTTTGACCGTCAGTTTGCGGATGATAAGCTGTGCTCATGTCTAACTGAGTACCCAGAGCCTTATGCAAGGACTTCTAGAAGTTAGAGGCGAACTGAGAATCACGGTTCGAAATAATAGAGACAGGCACCCCGTACCGAGAAACCACTTCCTTAAGATATAAACGTGCCAAACGCTCGAGGCCATCGGTTTCTTTGATAGCGAGGAAGTGCGCAGACTTTGTCAACCTATCAA
This sequence comes from Ambrosia x helenae, assembly GCA_030844895.1. Lineage (NCBI taxonomy): Eukaryota > Viridiplantae > Streptophyta > Magnoliopsida > Asterales > Asteraceae > Ambrosia > Ambrosia x helenae. The sequence continues at coordinate 105,685,709 of CM061234.1, forward strand.
CAATCACCCAGATCATGTCACAACCACTGGGCGATTTCGGGAGTTTGGTCACAAAGTCCATCGTAATCCGCTCCCACTTCCACTCGGGAATTTCAGGCTGTTGCAGAAGGCCGGACGACTTTTGATATTCATCCTTGACCTTGGCACAGGTCAAGCACTTGCTCAAGTACGAAGCTACATCCGCCTTCATGTTCGGCCACCAATAAAGTATCTTTAAATCTTGATACATCTTATCGGAGCCAGGGTGAATAGAGTACCGGGACTTGTGAGCTTTATCAAGAACGAGCTCCCGCAAGCCCCCAAATAAAGGGACCCAAATACGTTCAGCGAAATAACGTAAGCCATCAGACCTGAGTTCAAGGTGACTATCAGCACCATGCATGGTTTCAGCTTTAAGGTTTTCCTCCTTCAAAGCTTCTTGCTGTGCCGAACGGATTCGGTCGGGTAGGCCGGAATGGATAGTGAGCTGAATAGCTCGAACACGACGAGGTTTAGCGGTTTCCTTCCTGCTGAAGGCATCTGCGATCACATTCGCCTTGCCAGGATGGTATTTATTAGCGCACTCATATTTATTAAGAAGCTCGACCCAGCGTCGCTGTCTTATATTCAACACCTTCTGATCAAAGATATGCTGGAGGCTTTTGTGATCGGTGTAAATAGTGCACTTGGTACCGTACAAGTAATGCCTCCATATCTTTAAAGCAAAGACTACAGCACCCAATTCCAGATCATGGGTGGGGTAGTTTTTCTCATAAACCTTGAGCTGACGAGAAGCATAGGCAATGACCTTCTCGCGCTGCATTAGCACACAACCGAGACCCCGGATTGAACGTCACAATAAACCACAAAATCGTCCGTGCCTTCAGGCAAGGATAAGATAGGAGCAGAACAGAGTTTAGCCTTTAACATCTGGAAGGCCGACTCCTGTGAATCACCCCAGTCGAACTTCTTGTCCTTCTGGGTAAGCGAGGTGAGGACTTGAGCGATCTTCGAAAATCCCTCGATAAAACGACGATAATAATCGGGAAGACCCAGGAATTGCCGCACCTCAGATGGCGTCTTTGGTGCTTCCCAGTCTTTAATGGCTTCTATCTTAGCTGGGTCAACGTGAATTCCTTTCTCATTAACTACATGACCAAGGAACTAGACTTCACGCAACCAGAAGCTACACTTAGAAAACTTGGCGTACAACTGTTCCCGCCTCAGGAGTTCCAAAACAAGACACAAGTGTTCCTGGTGGTCCACTTCGTTCTTGGAATAGACTAGAATATCATCAATGACGACAATCACAAATTTATCAAGATAGGGCTTACAAACACGGTTCATCAAATCCATAAAAATGGTGGGTGCGTTGGTGAGACCAAAAGGCATGACCAAAAATTCGAAATGGCCATAGCGAGTTCGAAAGGCGGTCTTCGGAATGTCAGCTTCTGGGACCCTCAACTGATGGTACCCCGATCTCAAATCGATCTTCGAATAGAAACTAGAACCCTGAAGTTGGTCGAATAAGTCATCGATGCGAGGAAGAGGATAACGATTCTTGATAGTAACCTTGTTCAATTCACGGTAGTCGATACACATTCGCAGGCTTCTGTCCTTCTTCTTGACAAACAGAATAGGGGCTCCCCACGGGGACGGACTAGGTCGGATGAAACCCTTCTCTAGCAGTTCCTGTAATTGGTTAGACAACTCCTGCATCTCGGGAGGTGCAAGACGATATGGGGCTCGGGCAATAGGGGCCGCACCTAGAGCAAGTTCAATACCGAATTCGACCTGATGATAAGGCGGAAGGCCAGGTAAATCTTCAGGAAATACATCGGAAAAATCACGAACGACTGGAATATCTTCAATCTTCTTCTCTTCCTCTGAAGAAATCGAAACAAGTGCCAGAATGGTAGAATACCCCTTCCGAAGATACTTATAGTCTTTCATACACGAAATGATACTCAACGGGACCCCGCTCCTGTCACCGTGCACCAACAGAATTTCTCCATCAGGGAGAGGAAGTCGAATGACTTTATCGAAACAAACGATCTCAGCATGATACAAGGACAACCAATGCATACCCACGACAACATCGAAGCTACCCAAGGACACCGGCATAAGGTCAATAGGAAAAGAATAAACCGACAACTCAAGGCGACACCCCCTAAGGACGTGCGTCGCTTCGACTTTCTTACCATCAGCCAATTCTATCAAGTACTTAGCCTCTAAAGGTGTAGGTACCCTATCAAGCAATTGACTAAACCCAAGAGATATAAAACTCTTATCGGCACCAGAATTGAATAAAACCGTAGCATAGAGATTATCGAGAAGAAACGTACCAGTAACAGTGTCAGGATCCTGTCGAGCCCCGCACGAACCAATCACAAAGGCGCAAGCATTCCTGCCTCCGCCCCCGTTGTTCCCATTACTCGATCCGTTCTTCCCAGCTTCACCCTGCTTCAACTTGGGGCAGTTACGTTTGTAGTGACCATGCTCACCACAGTTATAGCACCCTTGTTTCCCCTGGCTTCCCTGGGGAGCAACAACCTGAGGGACTGGGGTTGGTGTGACCGGCGGGTTTCGGTTCCCCAAAGGGTTGGACCTACAATCCTTGGCTTGATGCCCAATCTTATGGCACCGACGGCAACGGTACTTATCATCGCAAGGACCGGTATGATGATAGTTACACCGATCACACTTCGGCAACTTCCCAGCATAAACCCCAGGTTGTCGCTCAGACGACGATCCCCCAACATCAGGCCTCTTCACCTGCTGAGGCTGAGCCGAACTCGAGCCTTTACCCACAACTTCCCACTTTCGCTTGTTACTCTCAGGAGCCTTCACAGTAGCGCCTCGAGGAGGCAAGACCATTTCAGCCACCTTCATATTGGTCAGCCTGTGAGCCGACCGAACCACCTCAGAATAAACAGTGAGATTACCCGCAGCTACCAACCCCGCAATCTCCGGCACCAACCCAGCAACATAGTGTTCAATCCTTCGGTATTCTGGTGTGTGCAAATCAGGGCACAACACCGCCAACTCATTGTGCCTAGTAGTGTAAGCTTCGACCTCAGACCCCACCATCTTATGATTCCAGACCTCGTGTTCAAGCTTCTGGATTTCATCCCTCGGGCAGTACTCATTTTTCAACAACTGAATGAACTCTGTCCAGGGCATAGCGTGAGCTTCCCCAATACCCATGGTCTGGGTGGTGGAGTTCCACCAAGTTAGAGCTTGACCCTCCAGGGTCGCAGAAGCATACTTCACCCGGTCGCCTTCCGGGCAACTGCACATTGAGAAAACTGATTCAATCTCTCCAGCCAGCGGAGCAGTTGTCACACCACGACAATGGCGGAAACACGTGGCGCGACGGTTCAAGAGCATAAAGTCAAGGTTAATGCTAAACACAAGTAATTTAAGAAAATGGGTCATTTATTATGGCGTCAAATCTTGTTCAAATATTACATAAAAGTAAATTGTTTTTAAGACAACATAGAGGTTTCTCAAATATATCCCAAAGCCTTGGGAAATAAAGGTGAAACCCCGCAAAACGTTTGACGCCGCATTGGAGGATTCCACGACCCAGCTTGCCCCGGTTCTCCTTCATCTAATTACCTGAAAGATATGTTTAAAAGTTTCGTCAATATAAATATATTGGTGAGTTCACAGGTTTTTAGTTTCCAAAACTTGAGTACTTGGGAAATACCATGTTATGACAATATATAGGAGTTGCAAATTCCTATAAATCTACTTGAGACTATAATCAAACCAAGACGTATATAATAAATATGCCCCGCTCCAAGTCGTTACTCGGTTTCCCACGACTTAAGTTCAGAATATATGCACCCCAGGCATAACCTAATGCATAATCGACGCTATCGATTAGGGGTGGGCCTTGTCAGGCACCAATAGTACTATCCAAATATTCCACCGGTTTCATTTCCCTGAACAAATGATTATAGAGGCGAGGACTCAACCCCGAGTGGCGGTCACATCTCAAGTAATAAATCCGTCAAACATTTTCCCTAACATATCTTTCCCCCGAAAAACGTAAAAATAGTTTAAAATGGGGCCGTGAAACTCACCTGAAACTCTGTCTGGCTTACTAGGCAGATAGCAAAGAGGGTCTCGCACCTACAAACGTCCTAGACGTATAAGTCACTATCCCTTTAGTGCATGTGCCTTGGCAAGTTGTACACCCAACTCCCGACCACAAGTTATTCCAAATCCCGTTTAATTAAGCGCGTATCCTAGGTTTCGTTGGCGTTAGATTACCCTTTGTGTTACAAGTTATATATTATTCTTGTTAATATTTCCTTAACTTGTACCTTATTATCATCGACTCGACTTCACTTAACATATAATTATTTTCCCATTTAAATAATTATACTTAAGATCGCATCGCCCGATATAATATATATTTCAACACTCGACCCGACTCACTTTGCCGCACATTCGTTTTCCCATTTAAACAAACATGCTAAGATCTTGTCGTTCGATTGTATATTCTTAACACCCGATTCAACTCACCATACCGTATATTTATTTTCCCATTCAAATAAATATACTAGGGTCTTGTCGGCGCGGCATACACATATATATCTTTGTCTACTCGTCACGGCTTTCCTTCCCACATATCTACTTTCCCATTAAGTAGATATACTAGAATTTTGCCGAGACGAGCGTACATATATATAAATGTGTAATCTTCTTGTTAAGTATATACGTTTGTTTAACGTCTAACTTGTTTACGTCATGTTTTTCTCCCACGAATAATTCCTTCAACACTTAGGAAAGTGTTTATTAGTCTTTCACCCATGATGTATATATATATTTTACTTCCCAAAAATATATATTTTCTTATCTTGCCGCAATGGCATTTTTCTCATGTTTTGTCCGTGTACGGTTCGTTAACGCGTCTTAGTTCGATATCTTAGCTCGAATAGTTAATTTTTCCAAGTTTTTCCCCAACATGTGTTTTATAGAAATATTATTCATATTTCTTCCTCCTAACACAAGTTGCTTGGAAGGTTTAAAATACTTATGTATTTTTAACCCAACTTGTTAACTTAGCTACAAAAATGGTTCCAACACTTTTATATTCCCATTTATATAAAAGTATTCATTTTTGTATAAGTTTCTCAAGTTTGTTTAACATTTTTATAAAATCTCTATTTTATAAAAATTCCTTATGTTAATATCATCCATATTTTTATAACTTTCAAAAATATACTTTTATACAAAAATACCCAAGTATATCTACTAGTATTTACCAAATCAACCTTGGAAAATTATTACTTATACTTTTGACACCAAACTTTCCATCCTTGCATTTTTGGACTAATAGTTTCTAAAATATCCATTTTAGTCCTCTAACTTTCAAAGTTACAATATCAGTCCCTTAACTTTCAAATGTTGCATTTTTCCACTCTAACTTCCAAAGTTAACATTTTTCACTCAAAATAGTAGACTTTGAAGATCCATCTTTTTATTGGTAAGTTATTTTTGTACCAAAACACTTTTGTTAGTCTTATATTCCATATGTAAGACTACTTGTATGTGTGTTTTATGTATTTGCCCATTTTAACAAAATAGCATTCTTCTAAGTAAGTAAACTTTAATTTTACATTTTCTTTATTCTTGAACTTCTAACATGTTCCATCCTTTATTATACCTTAGATGATCATATTAAGATGATTAAAGTTGCTTGTTGACACATTCAAGTTCATTCCATAAATCTCAATCAAATCATCATCCTACTTAGTGTATGTGTAGATTTTATACATTTTCAAGAACACTACTTTATCATCATCAAATCCATGATTTATTTACATATCTTTAATCATCTATTTTACACATGTAAAACCTATTAAAGATTATGTTCAAACCACCTTTTAAACCCTTCATGTACAACTTGCTTCTAAGAACACATACATGAATAATAATAATCAAAAACAAGGTTAAGAAGCTTACTACTAGCACAAGGCTAGGGAAGACAAAACCTTGGATTTTGAGAGGGGTTTAGTGTGTTCTTCCTTAATGGTTAAGCTCCAAGCTTGAAACACACAATAGGGGTTTGGATGATGGATTGTTTTGAGTGATTTGGAGATGTAAAAACTTGAAAGAAGAATGTGTATGGGTGAGAGGATACCTACGGCCAAGAAGGAGAAAAGAAGAAGAGTTGTTTTGCTTTCAAGTGTGCATGCTATTATCTTTATACTATCCTTATAATATCTCCCAAGATCACACTTAATCTATCAAGGATTTGCAAAGATTGTGAAGTACTATGGAAATCTTTGGAAGGTATGTGAAAATGGATAAGTGGCCGTGGGTTTTTAAGAGCCAAAGGAAGGGTGATGATCTTTCCAAAATCTTTAGTAATTATACTTGATCTTATACTTAGATTTTTATACAAGATTTCCACCCATGCATGTGCATACTTAGGCTATGATTACTTGCCTTTGTCTTTGGATTATATGGCCTATGGGCCGATTTCTTTGCAAGGGAGGGGACAAGAGAGTGCTTACTTTTGTACTTCCATCCTTACACCTTTTGTCTTATACAAAGCATGCTTAATACCTAGCTTAGGAGGTTATAATTATTAAACCACATGCATGGACACCACAAGGCCCTTTAGGCCGGCCCTTGGATGGGCTTAGGTGGGGTCCACAACTTCAAATATTTACCCAATATTTGTTAAGTTTAATCCCTCGTCGTCCGGGTGTCGTTCGGGTATTTTTCGGGATTTAATCACGCGTTATTCGGACATTAAAAATACCTTTAATAACCCTTAAATATAGTCTAATTTAAGTGTTGATTGGTTATTTAGGCCTTTGCCGGGTGAAATTATGAGTTATACGCGTATCGGGTGCGGTACGCGCATTTTATTCGTTACCGGGAGATTTGTACAAGACGATTTCACTTATGGTTTTGGAGTTCCAAAACTCATTATATTTTGTGAAAATACCCTTTATTTTATATCCTGGGTGTCCGGGATCCTTTTCGTTTATTTAATTATTACCGGGTAATTGCCAACGTCCATACCGGATAGTTATTTCGCACATGATCCAATCATGTTTTTACCATTAAACGTATGCATACCTATGCACTATTTGGAAATTGCTATCTCTTAAGGCCTTGATAATTAAATCACACACATAATTGCATTTAATTATGTTAATCATATATTAATTAATTTGTTCGGAATTACCTTATTTTTGCCGGTTGTTACATTCTCCCCCCGTTAAGAGAATTCTGTCCCGGAATTCACTTCGAGTTCTCCGGTACAGGTGTCTTCTCGAATAGGGCGGGGTATTTTTGCTTCATCCGGTCCAGCCTTTCCCACGTGAACTCCGGTCCACGCTTGGCATTCCAACGCACTTTGACCAATCTGATCTTGCTGCGCCTTAGTTTTTGGACCTTCCAATCAGTTACCTCGATTGGTTCTTCAACAAAATGTAACTTGTCATCAATTTGGATTTCGTCTGCTGGAATGATGAGAGTTTCGTCGGATAGGCACTTTTTCAAATTTGACACGTGAAACGTGTCGTGTATTCCACTAAGCTCTTGAGGCAACTTGAGCTTGTATGCCACTGTGCCTACCCTGGACAAGACTTCGAATGGTCCAATATATCATGGGTTCAGCTTTCCGCGCTTTCCAAAGCGCGCGACACCTTTCCAAGGTGACACTTTTAGTAGGACCCTGTCTCCGACTTGAAACTCTAAAGGCTTTCGCCTCATATCAGCATAGCTTTTCTGGCGGTCACGGGCCGCTTTGAGGCGTTCCTTTATCAAAAAGACCTTATCCGTCGTCTCTTGAACAATTTCGGGCCCGGTGAGTTGTTTTTCTCCAACTTCCGCCCAACATAACGGTGATCGACACTTGCGTCCATATAGAGCTTCAAACGGTGCGGCTTGAATGCTCGTATGATAACTGTTGTTATAAGAAAATTCTACCAACGGCAAGTGTGTATCCCAATTACCTCCGAAATCAATCGCGCATGCCCGTAACATATCCTCCAAGGTCTGGATGGTTCGTTCACTTTGACCATCCGTTTGGGGGTGATATGCGGTACTCATGTCGAGGCGAGTACCGAGGGCTTCATTTAAACTTTCCCAAAATCTGGAAGTGAAACGACTATCTCGATCGGAGATGATAGAAACAGGTACACCGTGTTTAGACACCACTTCCTTAATGTACAAACGGGTCAGTTTCTCCAACCTGTCCGTTTCGCGAATCGGAAGGAAGTGTGCAGATTTTGTCAATCGATCTACGATTACCCAGATTGTGTCATGGCCGCTTGTTGTCTTGGGTAACTTGGTAATGAAATCCATGGTGATTCGTTCCCATTTCCATTCCGGTATTTCCGGTTGCTGGAGCAAACCGGAAGGTCTCTGGTGCTCAGCCTTGACCTTTGCGCAAGTCAAACATCGCGCAACATATGCTGCTATATCTCTTTTGGAATTCGGCCACCAATAAAGTTCCTTCAAATCGTGGAACATCTTGTCTGCACCAGGGTGAACCGAATATCTAGAACTGTGAGCTTCAGCCAATACTAGCTCACGCAATCCCCCGTATACTGGGACCCAAATTCTATTCATGAAATACAATGTCTGGTCCGCCTTTGTTTCTAGTGAATCAACCATCTTTCGTAATCTTTCACCTTTGACATTCTCGGGTTTAAGGGCGTTAACTTGAGCTTCACGAATTCGTTCAGTCAGATTCGTGTGGATAGTCAAACCCAAAGCTCGGACACGCAATGGTTTAACCCGTTCCTTGCGACTCAAGGCGTCGGCCACAACGTTCGCCTTACCGGGATGGTACTTTATCTCACAATCGTAATCGTTTAATAATTCGACCCATCGCCGTTGTCGCATGTTTAAATCCTTCTGATCAAAGATGTGTTGCAAACTCTTATGATCAGTGAAAATCGTGCACTTGGTTCCGTACAAATAGTGCCTCCATATCTTGAGAGCGAATACCACTGCACCTAATTCCAAATCGTGTGTAGTGTAGTTCTTCTCATGGATTTTCAGTTGCCTGGAAGCATATGCTATTACTTTTTCTCTTTGCATTAATACACAACCCAGGCCTTGATGTGAGGCATCACAGTACACCACAAAGTCTTCCGTACCATCTGGAAGTGATAGTATCGGAGCGCCACATAACTTGTCTTTTAGTAATTGGAATGCTGTCTCTTGCTTTTCCGTCCACTCGAATTTCTTATCCTTTTGGGTTAGCATGGTTAAAGCTTGTGCTATCTTTGAAAATTTCTCGATGAACCTTCTGTAATAACCCGCAAGGCCAAGAAATTGTCGTACTTCGGTAGGAGTTCGAGGGGCTTCCCAATTTTTAATTGCCTCGATCTTGGCGGGATCGACGTGTATTCCCTTCTCGTTTACCACGTGGCCTAGAAAGTGAACTTCCCGAATCCAAAAGTCGCACTTTGAGAATTTAGCGTAGAGCTTTTCCTTGCGTAGTACCTCAAGGATTAACCGAAGGTGATTCTCGTGGTCTTCTTTTGTGCGTGAATAGATCAAAATATCGTCAATGAAGACAATGACGAATTTATCCAGGTATGGCTTACACACGCGGTTCATTAGGTCCATGAAAACCGCTGGTGCGTTGGTTAAGCCGAACGGCATTACCAAAAATTCATAGTGTCCATACCGGGTTCTGAAGGCCGTTTTTGGTACATCTTCTTCTTGTATACGCAACTGGTGATAGCCAGACCTCAGATCAATTTTGGATTAATAGCTAGATCCTTGGAGCTGATCAAATAAATCGTCGATCCTGGGGAGAGGATAGCGATTCTTGATGGTTAGCTTGTTCAGCTCTCGATAGTCGATGCACATGCGAAATGTGCCATCTTTCTTCTTTACAAATAAGACGGGAGCTCCCCAAGGTGAGAAACTCGGTCTTATAAAACCTTTGTCCAATAATTCTTGTAGCTGGCTGGACAGTTCCTGCATCTCAGATGGAGCTAGGCGGTATGGCGATCGTGCCACAGGAGCAGCTCCAGGAACGAGGTCGATGCGGAACTCGACTTGTCGAGGTGGCGGCAACCCCGGCAAATCTTCTGGGAATACATCCGGAAAATCTCTAGCTACTGGAATGTCTTCCAACTTTCGCTCGTCGGCTTTCTTGTCCACTACGTGTGCCAAGAATGCGACAAGCCCTTTTCTTAGGCACTTACGAGCCTTCATGCTTGAAATAATCCTTAGCGGCGTTCCGTGCCTTTCCCCTTGAATTGAGAGAGTTTCACCGCTTGCGAGGGGGACTTGAATAACTTTATCGTTGCAAATCACGACGGCATGATGCGCGGACAACCAGTCCATGCCGACAACGATATCGAAACTTCCCAATACGACTGGCAAAAGATCAATCCCAAACTCGTGCCCACAGAGTTCTAATTTACAATCTTTCGCTACTTCTCTCGTTTCAATAGTTTTACCATTAGCCAGTTCTATGGAGTAGGGTGTATCTAGTTTACTAGTTTTTAATCCAAGTAGTCTTTTAAACTCAATGGATACGAAGCTAAAGTCAGCACCGGTATCAAATAATACAGAGGCATAATGACCATTAAGAGGAAACGTACCAGTGACCACGTTGGGGTCTTGTCGTGCATCACCGGCTCCAATCACAAATGCCCGCCCGCGGGCCTGGTTGTTGATCTTGGGGCAATCCTTTTTCCAATGATCCAGTGACCCGCATGCAAAGCATGGTCTAGCCCCTCCATTCTTCGGTGCTCCGGACCGACAGTCTTCAGTCTTGTGCCCTGTGCGGTGGCACTTTCCACAAGTTAACCCATTATTCCTTCCCTGATTACCCTGTTTGTTACCATTACCACGTCCCGTGGCAACATATCCTTTCCCTTTCTTGTTTGAGCTACCCGACGCTCTGTCCCTCTTCCCTTCATCCCGTTTCCTTTTCCCAAATCTTGGCTTGTTCCCCTGATCGTTCGGCACAACTGCTGAGCTCGTTCCCTGATTCTTGGCTTCTACACTGCTGGCCTCAGAAATCTTTAGTCCCGAAACTTGTCGGATCAGTGTACCCATGCGTATAGCATCTTCGGTGAGGCTTAGCGCAAGATCAATGGCTGCGCGCATGGTCGTAGGTTTGGAAGCAGTGACCATGCTGCGTATTTGCGGTGCAAGCCGAACAAATAACGCTCTATCTTGTTGCTTTCAGGGGTGACCAACCGTGGCACTAGTCTGGCGAGATCATGGAATCGGGACGTGTAACCAGTCACGTCCGCTCCCATCATAGTGAGGTTCCAGAATTCAGTTTCCAGTTTCTGTACCTCGCTTGCCGGGCGGTACTCGGCAATCATGAGTTCTTTCAGTTCTGTCCATGACAGGGAGTAAGCAGTGTCGTCACCCAATGACTGTACTTGTCCATTCCACCACGTTAGTGCTTGGTCCAAGAACAAGTTGGTGGAGTACATGACTGACTGACGAGGGGTACACCCACTGATACGGATGACTGCCTCGGTCTTTTCAAACCACTTGACCAGACCAACAGATCCTTCGGTGCCGTTGAAGTTGATCGGCTTGCAGTCTAGGAAGGCTTTGAAGGTGCAGCCACGCTCTCGCGAGGCCGTTTCTGCATTAATAAAGTTGTATGTTATTATGGGATAGTAGTTTTAGGATATTCTCCCATCGCTTTATCAATTATTTTTAAACCTTCTTACCATTGGGGGAGGTTTCTCGTCGGTCACTCCCAGTCAAGTCACGTGATCGTTCGGAGCGAGCAGCTTCGTGCTCTGCGATCGCTCGGGCTATGCGCTCCGAGATCATGGTCTCAAGTTCAGCTGGTGTTGCGGGCAGTCCGTCTGCACCGCTGTTGCTTCTGGTGGCTGGTGCCATTTTCTTCAATAATAATTATCAAAGGTTAATTTGGCAAACATTTATACAATATAAAGCATCAATAACAAACCAGAATATGAACACAATAATCAACACCATGTCATCACACAACATACCAACACATCATACAAAATAAGTAGTAATCAACACAATATCACCACACAATCACACAAATCACAATATATGGAGTAAGCAATAATAATCGTAGACAACAACATATTTCACCATAATAATAAGATTTTTCAATAATTTCAATAGTACTAGTACAATGCTTGTTCATAATAACAAAATGGAGAATACATCTCTCATACAATACATTGTTTTTGAAATAAATAAAACATCATATCATGTGCCGTCGTACCCGTACGGCTAGGCAAAATGCAGACGAGTGTCATAACCCGTGCTATACTACCATACTGCTGCTGCTATGTACATAAGCTGGTGATTCTTCCGTGCGTCCCTGATGCATCCCTACTGTGGCGGTGGTGGCGGAAACTGGTACTGTGGTGCATGCATACTGATCGTCATGCTAATCGCCATGATACGCTCATATAAGAACTGTCGATGCGCAAAATGCGCATCACCTGTAATACCACACTGTGCGTCCATGCTCAGTAACTCTTCCGCATAGTGCGCCAAAGCATCTCGTGCATCAATCATCCGCGTCCACATCAGACGGGTCTGCTGCTCTACCTGTGTCACGGTGCGCTGCACCGTGTCAGCGAGAGTCTGGAAGTCTCGCTCTCGGGAGATAGCAGTGGACCATGCTGGTCCGGATAGCGGTGTCATCCTAGGTGGCTGGGATGGTCCGGGTATATCTGGGTGAGCTGATGGGAATGGCCCAAAGGGGGCTGGTATCGGTATGTGTGGAAGCAACGGGGTAAAACCCTGTGGTCTGGGGGTAAAGTGAGGTGGCATCATGTAAGGGTCCCCTGCACCCAGAGGATACGGTGCAGGTGGCATGCTGGGCAGGGTGGGGATCGGTAATGTCATGGCTACTGTGGGTGGTGGTACAGGCTCGGCCAATGGGGCTACCAGAGGCTCTGAAACAGTGGCCCACTCTGGGGTGGATACCACGACAGTGGGGGTAGGAGGGCTCGCGGTGGCGTATGCCGTCACGCCCGCCCGGTGCAGCTCCGAGCTGCGGGCAGAGCTCCCCTCTAGGATGTGCCCAGTAGGAACTGGCCCATCCTGAGGTACGGGCTCGGGTATGGTGGGTAGAGTGGCTGGTACAGTAGTGGCATGCTCGATCATCGGAGCGACGTGCTCCTCCTGGTCTGCTGGTGGGATCGGTACAGCGATGTGCTCCACCGATGCGGTCGACTCATCGTCGGAGTCATCAGAGATCCACCCGTTGTGTCCTCGGGGAACGGGCACGAGCATCATGCCCGGGGGTACGGGGATAAGTGGGGTAGGTAAGGGCTCACGATCGATCGGTGCGTGTCGGTCATAGGGAGACTCAACGGTCTCTGACTGCGCGGGAACAGGCCTCGATGGACCTGCACAGCCCTCTGGGAAGTCTCTGATGGCCTGGAGGGGCAGTACTGGCAGTGGCGCTGCCTGGAATGGCACCATAGGCAAGTCTGCCTGTGGTGCCTCGGCCATAGGTAGGTCGACCACGTCGCCCTCAGCGGGGGCCCACGCTGGGTCCTCGCTCGGGTCAGTCTCGTCCGAGCTATCTCCTCCTGCGCCCTCCACGGCGGCGTCAATCTCCATCTCGTCATCCTCCGGATCGAGTACCACAAGCTCGATCGGCTCTGCTGGCGGCGCTGGGATAATCTGAATACTGCTATCGTAACTGGGCGCTATGCTACCAGCGTCCGACATCCTGGCAAAAGAACCGTACATGTATATATATGAATTAATTAAATTAGATAGTTATGGCGTACGTTATCAGTAACCTTCCTAACTTCTAATTTCACGCTATGCGTAACAATACCCATGGCTGGCTTGGTCGGAATCTCCTTATGCCCAATGCTTCTTGAAAAATTACTTTATCGCGTTTAGCATCTTTATATATTTTTCTTTTGAAAACTTTATCATTTGAACCAAATCCGGTTATAGTCTAGTTTTTAAAGAAAATACTCTAGTTCGCTATAACCTTGGCTCTGATACCACTTTCTGTCACACCACGACAATGGCGGAAACACGTGGCGTGACGGTTCAAGAGCATAAAGTCAAGGTTAATGCTAAACACAAGTAATTTAAGAAAATGGGTCATTTATTATGGCGTCAAATCTTGTTCAAATATTACATAAAAGTAAATTGTTTTTAAGACAACATAGAGGTTTCTCAAATATATCCCAAAGCCTTGGGAAATAAAGGTGAAACCCCGCAAAACGTTTGACGCCGCATTGGAGGATTCCACGACCCAGCTTGCCCCGGTTCTCCTTCATCTAATTACCTGAAAGATATGTTTAAAAGTTTCGTCAATATAAATATATTGGTGAGTTCACAGGTTTTTAGTTTCCAAAACTTGAGTACTTGGGAAATACCATGTTATGACAAGATATAGGAGTTGCAAATTCCTATAAATCTACTTGAGACTATAATCAAACCAAGACGTATATAATAAATATGCCCCGCTCCAAGTCGTTACTCGGTTTCCCACGACTTAAGTTCAGAATATATGCACCCCAGGCATAACCTAATGCATAATCGACGCTATCGATTAGGGGTGGGCCTTGTCAGGCACCAATAGTACTATCCAAATATTCCACCGGTTTCATTTCCCTGAACAAATGATTATAGAGGCGAGGACTCAACCCCGAGTGGCGGTCACATCTCAAGTAATAAATCCGTCAAACATTTTCCCTAACATATCTTTCCCCCGAAAAACGTAAAAATAGTTTAAAATGGGGCCGTGAAACTCACCTGAAACTCTGTCTGGCTTACTAGGCAGATAGCAAAGAGGGTCTCGCACCTACAAACGTCCTAGACGTATAAGTCACTATCCCTTTAGTGCATGTGCCTTGGCAAGTTGTACACCCAACTCCCGACCACAAGTTATTCCAAATCCCGTTTAATTAAGCGCGTATCCTAGGTTTCGTTGGCGTTAGATTACCCTTTGTGTTACAAGTTATATATTATTCTTGTTAATATTTCCTTAACTTGTACCTTATTATCATCGACTCGACTTCACTTAACATATAATTATTTTCCCATTTAAATAATTATACTTAAGATCGCATCGCCCGATATAATATATATTTCAACACTCGACCCGACTCACTTTGCCGCACATTCGTTTTCCCATTTAAACAAACATGCTAAGATCTTGTCGTTCGATTGTATATTCTTAACACCCGATTCAACTCACCATACCGTATATTTATTTTCCCATTCAAATAAATATACTAGGGTCTTGTCGGCGCGGCATACACATATATATCTTTGTCTACTCGTCGCGGCTTTCCTTCCCACATATCTACTTTCCCATTAAGTAGATATACTAGAATTTTGCCGAGACGAGAGTACATATATATAAATGTGTAATCTTCTTGTTAAGTATATACGTTTGTTTAACGTCTACTTGTTTACGTCATGTTTTTCTCCCACGAATAATTCCTTCAACACTTAGGAAAGTGTTTATTAGTCTTTCACCCATGATGTATATATATATTTTACTTCCCAAAAATATATATTTTCTTATCTTGCCGCAATGGCATTTTTCTCATGTTTTGTCCGTGTACGGTTCGTTAACGCGTCTTAGTTCGATATCTTAGCTCGAATAGTTAATTTTTCCAAGTTTTTCCCCAACATGTGTTTTATAGAAATATTATTCATATTTCTTCCTCCTAACACAAGTTACTTGGAAGGTTTAAAATACTTATGTATTTTTAACCCAACTTGTTAACTTAGCTACAAAAATGGTTCCAACACTTTTATATTCCCATTTATATAAAAGTATTCATTTTTGTATAAGTTTCTCAAGTTTGTTTAACATTTTTATAAAATCTCTATTTTATAAAAATTCCTTATGTTAATATCATCCATATTTTTATAACTTTCAAAAATATACTTTTATACAAAAATACCCAAGTATATCTACTAGTATTTACCAAATCAACCTTGGAAAATTATTACTTATACTTTTGACACCAAACTTTCCATCCTTGCATTTTTGGACTAATAGTTTCTAAAATATCCATTTTAGTCCTCTAACTTTCAAAGTTACAATATCAGTCCCTTAACTTTCAAATGTTGCATTTTTCCACTCTAACTTCCAAAGTTAACATTTTTCACTCAAAATAGTAGACTTTGAAGATCCATCTTTTTATTGGTAAGTTATTTTTGTACCAAAACACTTTTGTTAGTCTTATATTCCATATGTAAGACTACTTGTATGTGTGTTTTATGTATTTGCCCATTTTAACAAAATATCATTCTTCTAAGTAAGTAAACTTTAATTTTACATTTTCTTTATTCTTGAACTTCTAACATGTTCCATCCTTTATTATACCTTAGATGATCATATTAAGATGATTAAAGTTGCTTGTTGACACATTCAAGTTCATTCCATAAATCTCAATCAAATCATCATCCTACTTAGTGTATGTGTAGATTTTATACATTTTCAAGAACACTACTTTATCATCATCAAATCCATGATTTATTTACATATCTTTAATCATCTATTTTACACATGTAAAACCTATTAAAGATTATGTTCAAACCACCTTTTAAACCCTTCATGTACAACTTGCTTCTAAGAACACATACATGAATAATAATAATCAAAAACAAGGTTAAGAAGCTTACTACTAGCACAAGGCTAGGGAAGACAAAACCTTGGATTTTGAGAGGGGTTTAGTGTGTTCTTCCTTAATGGTTAAGCTCCAAGATTGAAACACACAATAGGGGTTTGGATGATGGATTGTTTTGAGTGATTTGGAGATGTAAAAACTTGAAAGAAGAATGTGTATGGGTGAGAGGATACCTACGGCCAAGAAGGAGAAAAGAAGAAGAGTTGTTTTGCTTTCAAGTGTGCATGCTATTATCTTTATACTATCCTTATAATATCTCCCAAGATCACACTTAATCTATCAAGGATTTGCAAAGATTGTGAAGTACTATGGAAATCTTTGGAAGGTATGTGAAAATGGATAAGTGGCCGTGGGTTTTTAAGAGCCAAAGGAAGGGTGATGATCTTTCCAAAATCTTTAGTAATTATACTTGATCTTATACTTAGATTTTTATACAAGATTTCCACCCATGCATGTGCATACTTAGGCTATGATTACTTGCCTTTGTATTTGGATTATATGGCCTATGGGCCGATTTCTTTGCAAGGGAGGGGACAAGAGAGTGCTTACTTTTGTACTTCCATCCTTACACCTTTTGTCTTATACAAAGCATGCTTAATACCTAGCTTAGGAGGTTATAATTATTAAACCACATGCATGGAAACCACAAGGCCCTTTAGGCCGGCCCTTGGATGGGCTTAGGTGGGGTCCACAACTTCAAATATTTACCCAATATTTGTTAAGTTTAATCCCTCGTCGTCCGGGTGTCGTTCGGGTATTTTTCGGGATTTAATCACGCGTTATTCGGACATTAAAAATACCTTTAATAACCCTTAAATATAGTCTAATTTAAGTGTTGATTGGTTATTTAGGCCTTTGCCGGGTGAAATTATGAGTTATACGTGTATCGGGTGCGGTACGCGCATTTTATTCGTTACCGGGAGATTTGTACAAGACGATTTCACTTATGGTTTTGGAGTTCCAAAACTCATTATATTTTGTGAAAATACCCTTTATTTTATATCCTGGGTGTCCGGGATCCTTTTCGTTTATTTAATTATTACCGGGTAATTGCCAACGTCCATACCGGATAG
This sequence comes from Ambrosia x helenae, assembly GCA_030844895.1. NCBI lineage: Eukaryota > Viridiplantae > Streptophyta > Magnoliopsida > Asterales > Asteraceae > Ambrosia > Ambrosia x helenae. Next base: position 105,703,401 of record CM061234.1, read on the forward strand.
TTATTTCGCACATGATCCAATCATGTTTTTACCATTAAACGTATGCATACCTATGCACTATTTGGAAATTGCTATCTCTTAAGGCCTTGATAATTAAATCACACACATAATTGCATTTAATTATGTTAATCATATATTAATTAATTTGTTCGGAATTACCTTATTTTTGCCGGTTGTTACAGCAGTCCCACTGCCCCTTCAGTTCCACTAAAGTTGTGGGGCTTGCAGTCCATAAACTTCTTGTAAGAGCACTGGGGTGGAGGGGGATTGACAGCACCACCTGGAACGGACACACAGGTGAAAATCAAGAAAAAGGTGCGGTACTCTAGAACAAGATAGGATAGGTGAGAATTGACGTACCACCCATAGCATTGTGAGCGGCTTGGAATGCAGCCAAAGCAATGTTCACGTGCTGCTGCATCAGGTTATCCAAATCCGCTTGGGTCATGTTAATGTTGCCACGGCCACCGCCGCCACCACGGCCGCTAGCACGACCGCCAGCACAGCCGCCTCTGTGACCTCCACGAGCTCCTGACATCTTCTGTCACAACATGAAACAAAAGGTTTAGGCTTGCCCGTGGTACAACCCATTAAGAATTTTAAAGAACTAGACCGAGCCCAGTTCGGGTCCATCCGTTCAAACACAAAGTCCGCTAGGGCTCCCATGCATCACAGTTTATAATCTCCTGTGCACCCGACATGATAAACTGCTCTACATGGTCCTCCAGGCGTGCTTTAAGTTCGAAGTTCAAGTCACCGAACACTAGCGCCCAATCATGGTATTATCATAAGTATAAGTATAAGATAGTATGCATAAGACGAGCGTGTCCGTTAGGGCATAGAAGGGAGATATCCGAATCCCTGGACAGATCTCAAGAGTACGCCGAAGCTACACCAATGTACACCACCGTCAAGAAGGTTCAATAGTATATCGTTCGACATCGAATCATAGTAAGGATGGGTCAAGAGATAGAATGATAAAGAGTAAACAGATGATGTAGCGTAGAAGATGATGACACCGACCCCCGACAAATCATATTGTTACCCACATGTTGAGACTCGACTATCTGTGACCGTCTAGTGTGTGCGACTCAGTTATAGACTAGACTCTACATGCAGTCCTAGTTCACTATAACCGTTGGCTTTGATACCAATCTGTCACACCCTCAAATTCCACGTGCGGGGTTTTACCGCGAGGCGCGTGACACACCAGGATCTCAGTCAACGATCACAATAAACATACAACAAACATGCATTCATATATTTTTAAAACCAAAATATCATGCTTTGAGTCGTAAACCTGCAGCGGAAGCATTTCTTGTTTACAACCAAAAGACATATCATTGTTTACAAAACGTTGTTTTAGTATGCTTCAAAATATTAGACGATGTGCATAACTTCGTGCGCCTAGCCCATTGAATGCTACCTTAGCGACCTGAGAAAACATGCCAAAAATGTCAACATATAATGCTGGTGAGTTCACAGGTTTTCTTTTATAAAAGTGTTGTTATAAGTTCGGTAAGATCATATCCGTTACTACTATGTTATGAGAACGTTAGCTAGACGTTAAGTGTTGCTACTACTGCGGTTGGGAATCCATTACTAAACCGGTATAAGTGTTGAAGCCAGCCCAGATGGACGGGATTACCGATGCCTCGGTAACCCCAAAGTATTAGAGACAATATGCACCCGCCCGGCTCCCAGCCGTCGGGTGGGGTTTGTAAGGCCCAATAGATCTATCCACATTTCCCCGTTGTGCATCCCCGCACATTCATGGTTTCCCCCTGGGACTTTCCATAAAATCCACATAGTACATGTAGTAACCATAGTATAACATGATCTTTAATGAGTAATTTAAATAAGTAGCATGTTTCTCCCCCGAAAGCAAAACGGTAAAAGTGGGGTTGTGACACTCAGCTCGGATTGCGTTACTTGAAAATAGTTAAGTAATTATGCTATGATAGCCCCAAATAGCGGCGACCTATCATAAGATGTGTATAAGTATCCGGACTAACAACCCGCAGGTTAACTAGTCCCCGAATGTCCAGACCATAACCATAAATGTTTGAAAACACCTTTGACTGTTAAACCGACCGTACCAGACAAGACCCGACATCCCACGTGTTAGGTAAATACAAGACATCATGCATCATATGCAATTAAACATTTAATACGCGCAATAGTTCACCTAGTCTAGCATAATGTCCAATTAACGCATAAACAGGTCCGAACACGTGTTATTAAGTCATTGGGTGTATCCCGGGGTTCCTATCATGTTTCTAGGTGTCAAATCATGTTCCGAGATGTCAAAATGCGTTTACGACAGCAGTACACGCAATTAGGAGACTTTCATGCGATTAGGAAAAGTCAACTAGTGAGTAGGAAGGGTAAATAGGCGAGTAGGGGCCTATTCGCCTTATGTATCAGGCGAGTAGGTTCCTATTCGGCTCAAGCTCAGCTGTTGCGCGTTTTCGCGCGTTAAACCCACCAAATCAGATCCGAATCATGTAAAAACACCCAATATCAAAACTAAACTATTAGCCAACCCTTTCCAAGAAAAAACCCCCAATTTATCTCTGCTCTAACGGGCTCGGTGCGATTATTTCCAAAAATGGCAAAATACTAGGTTTCATTAACTATGAAATCTTTCCTTAAGTAGTAAAGACCAGATTGCACCTCCTACAACTTGCAATTCATCCTCCCTATGTTATAGCATCATTCTAGCATGGTTTCTAACCATAAACAAGCAATGAATCATATCATAACATCCTAATTCTTCAAGAATCACCCAAATGGGTCAAAATGCATACTTTCATCTAAACAATATAACAAGAGCTTAAACTCATAGATAATCATCCTAACAACACCTACACATCAGAAGTACATCAAATTCATGGAAACATTCATGTTATAATCACCAAAAATCATCATATGCATCAATACTTCACATATAGCAAGTATTATGGTGTAGACTTGTTTTAGAACTCATTTTCAAGGTTTTTAAAGAGTCATTCTTATCAAAATAAGGTCTGGACTTTTGGGGAACCAAAACAATAACATTACAAAGGTGTAGGATGAAGAACACACCTTGGATTTTATCAAAGAAAGGTGTATAAGCTTAGAGATGGTGAGTTTTGAGGCAAAACAAGTTCCAGAGGTGTTTCAAGGTGTGTGGGAGGCTTAGGATCAGTTAGCGTTGCACAAATGGTGTTTGGGGAGTCAAGGGTTGTATTTATAGGTGTTTTGACTCGTGCACATCAGTATACGCGAGTAGGAGAGCAGTTCAGGCGAGTAGGGCTCCTACTCGCATATATACTGGCGAGTAGGGCCCTATTCGCCATCAGGTTTCCCCTACTCGCCTAAGTAGGTGGCGATTAGGAGCTCCCCAAGCTCCTAATCGCCTGTAAGGTCCTAGAACGGGTTTTTGGTGCGTTAAACACTATTTTAACACATATAAACACGTATTCACATACCGACAAGTCACATAATGATTACAAACATATAATGCACAATAACTAACACGTTTACATCCATTCACCAATTCCCGGGACTCGAGACTTGCGTGTGTGCGTTAAACCCGGCGATTCCACGAATCACCAATCCTTGTACACATGGCTATGGACCGACCCCCGATGATCCCGTGGATCATCGTAACGACTCCCGATGATTCCCAGAATCATCGTAACGACTCGACTGACCCCGTTAAGTACGTAATATGCATGACTCGCTAGGGTAGACTTACTAGTTTAGTCAATGTTACTAACCTGAGTTTGCCGGGTGTCACAAGACTAAAATACAAACATCTGAAAACATGAAGGACTATAATTGACAACTTGATACAAATGAGGGTGACGGATGTCACAGTCTCCCCAAGTTTAGATAATTTCGTCTCAAAATTTATTTACGGGAAAACAATTTAAATTGAATTTATAAAAAGTTCAAATATTTTTAGCGTTTAAGAAGAAGAAAGGTTTAAGGATAATTAAAGATTCTCTAACTAACACTTTAAGTTATGATAAAGGAATTGTAAAGGTTTAAATTAAGCTACTCCAATTAGCAAAGAACATTCATGATTTAAAAAGAATGCTAAGAATTTCGCAGAGCCTTAACACAAGACTGAAGGGATAGGAGTTGAAATTACCATGATGTTTAAAGTTTAGGTTTTATATGAATGACTTACACTAAATAATGACTAAGGTTTGTTCTTGGTTTGACTTCCAGTCTCATTCCCGATGTACCATCAGTGTTTATATATATGGTGTACCGCAGCTAACCCACCACACCTTTGATACCTTGAAATGTACTGGAAACCTATCCTAAAACCCTAACAGAATTTAACACCACCTCAATGTACCTGTAAATTCATGATTACATTCCGGACCGCAATCACCAATTTACCTTACATTATGGTGTTATGTCCTTCTATGACACTAACTCGACACCAACAATGACTGAAGATTAAGCAAACAGAGGGGTGTCATGTTTCGTGCACAGTTAGGGCATGATGAGGTCCCTCCCTTAACCAGGTTCACCTCCTATGCTAACCCATTCACTGCATCAGACCACAAGACACTAGACACATGCTGTGATTGAGTAATGATTTGTTTAGCTTTCCTCGAGTCGAAAAATCATTTCAACCTAAGAACTAGCTTTCCTCGTAAGTTTCTATGTTAAATGGATAATTTAACGCGCTTCACGAGTACGAACACAAGCCAGGTTCACTAAGTCCCAAGTGTAAGGGAATACTTTAACACTTCAACTTACACATGAACACTAGTTTGGTTCGTCGATTCTCTATGTCATTTGGTGTATCAAATGTCACAATCCAAATGTTTATGCAAGAAGAAAGTTACACATGTTTAGTTCAGGTATATGAATAACCTATCTCGCTAACAAAATATGAATCCAAGAAAATGAAGGTATTATGATTGTTCATAAGTATCTCATATAATGAATGTTCACATATCATGTATTTTGAAAGTAGAGTATCAACAAGACATATGTATTTCACACAGTATAATGATGTATCAAACCACTTATAAACATCCATTTATATGTGTAGCTTTAGACATGAAGATTGTAAACATAAGTAGACATATGGGTTGTTTATGTGTAATAAATTTTTACGTAAGTCTAACTATGATATGAAGACTAGTATCTAGCTCAAGGATCACATAAATCGTGTAAGAATAACAACCAACTTGAAATCTAGATCACCACTCATGTAACATCATGATGAAACGATAGCATGAACATAAAGTACAAGTTGATCTTGTCTAATGATCCTAAGTTTAAGAAAATATATAAGTGTGGAAAGTGTTATATTCAAAAGGTCAGTTCCAACTTCTAAGTCTCTATGAGAATGTCTAAATCACAAAATAAAACCAAATTTGTAAGTTTTAAGAAAATTCCTTGATTTCAAACATAACAAATGACCATGTTAATTACTTTGAATAAGAAAATCGAATCTCACATTTTGAGGAACGTAAGAAAATTTTCGTGTTACAAGAGACTCATACGTTACACATCACACGGCTTCAACTTCCATCAATTATAAGAAAACTCATGATTAACACATATTATTGAAATTAAAGTTAAAAATCAAACACACCAAACACTGAATCCAAACATACGAGAAAATAGTTTAAGAACTAAAATGAATGTGTTATACGTTAGGATGATCCTAGGTGCCTTGATAAATTTTTAAGAAAATTCTTGTATTTCTAATTTTTTTCGATTTTAAAAACCCCATTTTATTTATTGAAAATATTATTTATTTGCTTTAAAGGTGAAATATTCGACGAATTCAATACTACAAGCTCAAATTGACTAATTTCAAAATATTTATTACAACCAATCATTAATGGTTGGTAGTTTGAAGAAACTATATATGTGTTGAGGAAATATTTGATGAGGCTAATATGGAAATTGTCAATGCATCTTTTTGAGATCAGCATGTGCCACCACATAAAGTATTAAGTAAATTATAATGTATAAAATAGTTTATCATGAAAACGAGAGCTCAACGATGAAACATGAAAACATTAGGGAGTTCTTGTTTAGTCATAAGACCCAACAAAACATTGACTGTTCAAAGAATCGAACTCAATTAGAGATTAATGAAGACGTGCTTTATCCTACAAGTAGACACTCACTCCAGTAATCCCTAGGTAAACATAACAGGTCCGTCTGTTGATTTGGATTTATGCGCTATGTTTTGCCTATGCCAGAAAACCCAGTATACAGGCATCCACCCTTCCAGATTGCACGTGTTCTCTCACGTAGAGTTCAACACTTTGAATGAATGAAAAATTCAATGAAAAACGAGGGTATGCAATTAAGCCAAGAATATCCAACATGCTCCAAAGTGTAAGCCTTTTCTCCAAGTGAAGCCACTACTCAAAGGCCATGATAAAGAAAGAAATGGAGAGAGGTAGGGAAAGAATGAGAGGTGATAGAGGAGAAAGTTTAGTGGAGCAAATAAACAAACAAACACAAGTAAGGTCAAGTATAGGTTCTTAGTTATAGTCTAGGTCATTAACTAATAACCTAATTCCCTATAACCACGGCTCTGATACCAATCTGTAACACCCCAATCAATGGCGGAATCATTGGGGTCTCACGTAGTGACGATTGTTCAAAAGCTCATGGTACTAAAGTATAACTATTTTATTCAATGTTTCAAGTACAATTACAAACTTTCATGAAATACAAATACAATTTCCACATATTGTCTGGGTTAAGTCTTTACTAAGTCCAAATGTCCTACATGAAGTATCTCAACAAACAACCTGAAACATGTACGAAAATATTTTGTCAACATAAATAATGTTGGTGAGCATACTTGGTTTGTATATGTAAAAAAATAAGTTTAAAGAATATGTTTTACAACTCATGTGTCAGATCTATCAAGGCATTACGTAAACACGTAGTAAAACAAACATGATAAAGTCTAACAAATATGATTCACATAAAGCATCCTAACACATTTCACAATGATTTGAGCACCGTAACATGTCTTACGTCTATTTGAGCATTTAAGCACCATAAAATGTGTTACGTCTATTTGAGAATTTGAGCACCGTAACCTAAGTTACGTCTATTTGAGGAACAACTGTCAAGGAGGTCATCAACAACAGCAGTCTTGAACGTATTTTGAGAGGGGAGAATTATTATTGAAGGAGAGGAAGGCTTGGTTCAAGTATTGAAGGCTCGGGTTTGATCACTTCAAGTTATAGCTTTTATATTTATTTACTTTGTGTCTATAAATATTGGTAATATGACTTTGCTATATTTTGAACCTATGTTTTTACTTGTTCCACTACTATTATGTTTGGCTAAAATATTATTGGCCAACTAGGTTTGACATGATTGCTATTTGATTTTGGTTTATGTTTCAGTTTTGGATTTTATAGTTGGATTTATGTTTTAGTAAGAAACTGTTTATGATTCTATGAAGTGTGTGCGTACTTTTTACTAATTTAAGATCTTTTAATGTTCCACGAGTGTCTTAGTGAATGTCTTTCATGTTTGGATGCTTGTTAGAATTACTTGCTTTGTGCTTGTAGTTTATTTTATGGATTTAGGCCTAAATTCCACAGGATCATTAATTGGGAGTTTAGAGGTAATTTGTGTTCTTCCTACTCTTGAGACCGAGAAGTGATAGGTAGTCAGGTTTGTCTTTGGTGCTAGAGGTTTAGGCTAGAAACGCTGAGAGATCAGGTTTTCCTAGGTTCTCTAGTATTATTTGCTTATTTGTGTCATAGATTGACTTTACATGTTACTCCTTGCACTTTAGGGTGTATTGTGATTGGAGAGTGAGAAATCTAAACCAGTCTAGCGAGTACTTTAACATAGTTAGTGAGATCGAGAGGTGATCTAACCAATCAGTGAGATTAGTAGCCTTTAGGATTCCTTTCCGGTCAGTCTTGGTAAATGATCCGGGAGCCACTAGGATACTAGGGGTGAATATTATAAGATCCTGATTGCCAACTGTAGGATCGGTTTATGATAAAAACAATCGAAGATCACACAATCTGCAATGTCTTTGACTTTGCTTTGCCTTTTCCAGTTTTCTTCGTCTTTGTTTCAACGACTTTCTATTTGACTTTGCCTTTAGATTTTGCACCCTTGTTAATCACTTGACGCTTTCTTTTGGCACTTTTATCAACAGGTACTAACGGACTATCAGAATCTGAATCACTGGTCAGATGTCTGACAACATCCTTTCCTGGATCCGCATAAGCAACTGTGCTCAGATGTGCAAACAATCTTCTGTTAGGCGGCTTCTCATTCTCTGCCTTGCCTTTATAAGTCCTCATCCTATTCAATGTTGTCATATTCATGTGTTCCTGATTAACAACTTGCAATGGATAATTTCTCAAGTCTAGATACTTGTCATAAAAAATCATCTGTAAGAATCTCGGATACATGAGAAACTTATAAGTCTTCAAGCCTTCAAAAACTTCCTTCACATGACTAAAGAGCATTCCCGAAACATTATACTCTTTGTTCAATATCAGTGCTACAACAAGCGAACTCAATGTATCTCTTAGTACGTCAAATCCACCTCTAACTGGTCCAAACACATGTCGAATCACATGCAACAAGTAATCGGCCCAAATACTTCATTTTCAGAAAGCACACTCTTTGAACAGACCATGGTAGTTTGATTGGATCTGTTTCTTTATCAGTTAAGTGTAGTACTTTCCTAAAGTCTCTTTCACCAACATTAATGATCATGCCTTGAATCTTGCTTTGTACAACTGACTTGCCTTCCCAGAACATGAGACCTGCATTCTCCCAGAATTCAACTTGATGGTCTTTGTAGATAGTATGTGGTTGACCAATCGCGTGAACAATCCTCGACCTTCTGGGAAACTCTACAATCCCTCGGAATTCAGCGTATTTATCATCAACTATTCCAATATAATCAACTATTCCAATATAAGTACATCAATTGTGTTTCATCTCGAACTTGAGCTCCTTTGGTACTTGCGGCTCTTGTTGTTCTGCCATTTAACCTGTAAACACACAAGAAACACAAAAATACATCAATTCGGATTCAAAATACAATTTTTTCAAAATTTTCAAGTTCATTCGACAAATTGTGGGTTCGAATGAGTTTAAATGATTCTGAATGAACTAAAAAAAGTTCATTCGACCTTCTGTTTTCTCATTCGACCTTATATGGGGTCGAAAGAACTGTTCATAAGGTCAGATTCGCAGATTTTGATTGAATCCATTTTAACATCAAATTTTGACTGCAACATTTTCTAACATGGCTGACTAAACCTAATTGATAATCAATTTTATCAATTAAACATTTATTGTCAGTTTTCCCAAAATCTAGGGTTCATAAGATCGACATTTCAGATTTGTTTGTTTTAACACTAGATTTTGATTCCTACCCCCCTAAAACTGTCGATAATTGTTTTGAAATAAAAAAATGCATAAACAAACAGTTTTAATGGGTCAATCAATGATTTAGGGTTCTGTCCTTTAAATCCAATTTCCCAAGTCATTTCTAATCCATTACCTACAAGAGTTGTTGTTATAGAATCCTTAGGATGTTAGGAACTATAATACAAGATCAGAAATCAAAGGCAAAATAGTAACTTAGAGAGAATTGATGAAAAGTGAATAGTTGAAATGGGGCGAATGAACATATGGGGTATATATAGTTGTGGTTGGTACGACCCTTGTAGTGTTCAAATGAAAGAAAAAATCATTGATTCGACCTAATTAAAGGGCGAACAAGAATTTGTGGGTTCGAATACAAAGTTTTTAATTTCCACACTCATTCGACCACTAAAAAGAGTACGAATCAACACCTCAGACATTCATTCGACCTACCGAAAGATTAAATGGAATGTTTGAAAACAAATTTTTACCAAAATGTCTGATTCGATCCATGGTTTGTCATTTTCAAACTTTTAAACATTCAAACTTTCAAAATTTCTCATTTTAATGATACAAAACTCAGATTGGCTCGTCAAACTTCAGAAAATGATTATCATCCAACATCGGTTATCGAAAACAACATAGAAATGCATAATCTTTTGGATTTTCTGACATATATGCTAAAACACGCCAAAAATCTTTTTGAGTTTTGCATATATGAATAAAAACAAACAGAAAGCAATAAACTTTTTGTGATTTTCTGGTAAGAGGATCATATCAGTTTATGAGAGATCAAATCACACCGTTGTTCTGTTTCATTTTAACTTTACTGAATGTGTAAACACAGCAATTGCTGATATTGTTGTCCACATAAGCTCACATGCAAACCATTATGCAGTGCTTTAAAATGATACGCTTAAGGTGTATTAATAACTAACTCACCTATGGTTCCCACACACATGACATACTCCTATATCAAGGAATTTTGCACAAAGATTCATTGTAACACGTGATTATGCTGGTGTTATCCATAATTTACAAGGTATGAGGCACAGAGGTGTATAGGTCAGCAACTCAATGCTACAGAATGAGTTGTGCACTCTACCAGGTTGAGGGCTTATATCAATCATGATTTGCATCATTGATTAGATACGACGCATAAGATAATCTTTGATTATCAAAATACATTTCTAGTTCCTCATTCGGTAACTTTAAGTTTTGGCATTAAAGCTCTTTTGTTAAGATACCCTGATTGAATCTAGGTCCGTAAATCAATACGGCAAAAGATCAGTCAGGCCATCCCCAGATAACAAACAACATAACGACCCGAAACCTCCGATTTTGGCAAACCCTATCAAACGAAATTACGGTACTAAGACCATATGCCTATGAGGTGTTCAGCCACATAGTAAGTAGTTCGTTATGTTTGTATCACTAAGGCACGCAATAATAAGTCTACGAAAACCTACCAACATATCACACAAAATCAACACATGTCAAGTATTTGACATTACAAATCTTTAGCATGCGAAAGATCCTCACTGATGTACTATCATTTCCTCTTTTTCTCCAGGAAAAATCATTTTAAAATTATCTGATTTTTTATGGCTTTTTCAAAATTTTCAATGTTTTTGGTTTTTCTGAAATAAAATGCTCCCCCTAAAATTAAAAACATATTTTTGGATTTTTATTTTTAAAAGCATAAAAAACAAAAGAAATTTGATAAACCGATGAGGAGATTAATCCTACTTTTCCTTAATACCATTAGCTTTTACTAAAAATTCAAATCTTGATTTGTCAAAAGCTTTGGTAAAAAGATCCGCTCTTTGGTAATCAGTGTGGATTTTTATCATGTCAATCAAACCTTTAGCATAGCAATCACGAATAAAGTTATACCGTATTCGGATATGCTTAGCCTTAGAATGATGTACAGTGTCTTTAGTGAGTGCAATAGCTGCTTCATTATCGCAATGAATGGGGGTTTTAAGAAATTGCAAACCGTAGTCGCGCATCTGTTGTTGAATCCAAAGAACCTGTGAACAGCAACTAGAGGCTGACACATATTCGGCTTAACATGTGGATAACGCAATTTATGTCTGCTTCTTGCATTGCCAGGTCACGAGCCTGCTCCCAGAAATTGACATCTAGCAGTTGTTGATTTGGCGTCAATATCACAGCCTCCAAAATCTGCATCACTAAAAGCAATGAGGTCAAAATTATCTTCATTAGGATACCATAACCCGCACGATGGTGAACCCTTCAGATAACGTAGGATTTGTTTAACTGCCGTAAGGTGACTCTGTTTCGACTTCGATTGAAATCGAGCACAAAGCCATGTGGCGAACATTATATCCGGCCGGGAAGTCGTCAAATACATTACCAATCCAACGATGGCTCGATACGTGTAGGGGTCGGTAAGCTCCCCTTAGCATCAACTCCAATCCTGTGATTGGGTTGTATGGGAGTATCAATTGGCTTCGAATCCTTTATCTGGAATCGGCTCAAGACTTCGGATACATATTTCGTCTGGTGGATGAAGATCCCTGACGGCAATTGATCCACCTGCAATCCTAGAAAGAACCGCATCTCTCCATATAGCTCATCTTAAAATTTTCCTGCATGACCTTTTTGAATCCCTGCATAAAAGTTCATTAGTAGAACCAAATATAATGTCATCAACATATATTAGTGCTAGAAGCAAGTCACCCTCTGTTCGTTTCGTGAATAGGGTACAGTCAACCAGTCCTCTTTTGAAACCTCTAGATAGTAAGAATGTGTTGAGCTCTTCGTACCACTGTCTCGGGGCTTTGTGCAAACCATAGAACGCTTTGTTTAGTTTGTAGACCTTATCCCAGTGGATAGGATCCTCAAAACCTGGTGGTTGCCCAACATAAACTTCTTCCTTTACCACACCATAGAGAAAAAGCACTCTTAATGTCCATCTGATACACCTTGAATTTCATGCATGATGCATACGCAAGAAACATTCGGATTTCTTCAATGCGCGCAACCGGTGCATAGACTTAGTTGTAGTCAATTCCCTCTGTCTGATGAAAGCCTTGTACCACCAATCAAGCTTTGTTCCGAACAATCACTCCTCTATTGTCTTTCTTGCACTTAAACAACCATTTTGTGCCAATATTCTTCCTATCTGGTGGTGAATCAGTCAACGTCCAGACTCCGAGCTTCTGAAATTGTTGTAACTCTTGCTGCATCGCATCCACCCATGATTCGTCTAGTAATGCTTCCGTGTACGTTCGTGGTTTAACCTCTTGAAAGACTTCTTCTTCAGATACAGGAGCATTGGTATCATTAGAAGCTGCTGTTGGAGGAGTTACGGTGATCAGACGCACTAACGGTGAAGTAACTGCGTTCTCACACTCGTAATACAGTCGTAAAAACGGCGTCTTCAACCAATATTTCTATATTGAATGACTCAAATAACTTTTTGTAGTCAAACATCCAATCGGGCCCATTTCCAGTAGCATTCTGAGTGTAGCGTTGAACATCCACATTAGCCCACTCTTCAACTTGTCAAGTTCTTTTGTTAAACACGCATTTAAGTGGTGTCGCGTATCCAACAAAATAACCTTCATCAGCTTTCGCTCCAAATTTTTCAATAGGATTTAGCATCGTACATGGTGCCTCGAATGGCTCTTGAAACTCTAAATTCGGCTTGCGTATGTTAAGCAGCTCATAAGAAGTCTTTCCAAACTTCTTCACAGTCAACACACGATTCAAGGTATAACATGCTGCATGAATAGCTTCGTTCCAGAAAATAACTGGAAGATTTGAATCTGCAAGCATTTTTCTAGCCGCTTCAATAAGAGTCCTGTTCTTTCTTTCTGCAACACCATTCTGTTGTGGAGTATAAGGTGCACTGTACTCGTGATGAATACCCTTTTCTTCGCACAATACATCCATCATTGAATTCTTTAAAATCAGTCCCGTTGTCACTTCTGATTCCTTTAATCTTCAAACCATAGATGTTCTCCAACCGGGCAAACAAAAGCTTCAGATTGTTGAACATTTCGCTCTTGTGTTGCATGCATATCACCCATAAAAATCTAGAATAGTCATCAGTAACCACAAGACAATATAGATCTCCGTTAATACTCTTACGCTTCACAGGTCCAAAAAGGTCCATGTGTAAACGCTCAAGTGAAATGCTAACATAGTTAACTTTATTGGGTTTGTGGGAATGTTTGTGCTGTTTATCTTTCTTGCAGCTTACGCATTTGTCATTCAGATGGAAGTGTTTAACATTCAATCCTTCCACCAGCCCGTTCTTCACCAAGTTGTTCATTTTCCTTAAGTGAATATGCCCCATCCGTCTATGCCACATAATAGATTCTTTCTCAGTAGCCTTAGACAGAAAACATGTCACTTGACCCTGTGTAGTGGTTGCTTTGGTCATATCAAGAATGTACAAATTGTTCACTCTCGGAGCTTTTAGCATGATTCACTCTTTAGGTATCTCAAAACCAGGTTTCAGGATGTAGCAAGATTTGTCATCAAAGTGTACAGAAAACTTTTTATCATATATCTGAGATACACTCAGCAGATTATAATCTATCTGCTTCACATGAGATATTCTTTCAAAGCTCATAATCCCGTTACTCACACTCCCTTCCATAGTAATATAACCACCTTTCTTTCCGGCAAACACTACATATCCTCCATTGATGTTCGTGATATCAAACAACAGCGACATATCCCAATCATGTGCCCGGATGCTCCGCTATCAACAATCCAAAGACTACTAACAGGGCCAGCTGGAACTCCCTACACCAATCAACAAGTGATTAGTTTTTATGGGGGACCCAAGCCTTTTTGATCTTGGGTCTTGGGTGACATTAAATGTAGCATTCAAAGATTCATTTTTCTCACAAGAATTTTCTTTTAAATCATTTTTTTTCTGAACATTCAAAACTTCATTTCGGTTCTCAATCGGTTTCTCTAAAACTTTCGTTTTAGGAATCTCTTTCGATTGAACCTTGGAAGTTGAGCTTGAGGCACCAGAAGAACCCTTTGGTGACCAAGACTGTTCTGAACTCTTCAAGATCCTGATTTGAGGTTGTTTAACCTCCTCAGGTTTCTTAGAATCATTATTCGGTTTTGGGTAAACCTTTTGTTTCTCATTCGTCGTGTGCACCATAGGCTTCTTCAACCTTTTCTCCATAGCAACCCGATTGCGATTGTCATAAACAATCAATTGGTTTCCTCTTTGGTAAACATTTTGTTGATTATAAAAATTTCTTTGAGGGTAAAACTGGTTTTGCCTATTCTCAACCTCTTGCCTATTGTGTCTTACGTATGGGCAGTGAGGAAGTAAATGCCTTCTCTCCCCACACTTAAAATCGGCTCTGTACTCCTCAAACGGATGTACTTCTTGAAACTGAGTGAATGAGTTAACATGATGTGGATCATCAATGCATTTCCTTCTTAAACTCTTTGGAGCTAGGTCCAATAAGTAAGAAGGTTCCACAAAACCATTCACTTTTTCAACAGGTTTGACAAACTGAGTAACATGCACTTTATTCTTTTTAGCCTCATGTCCGTATAGTTTGCTAATCAATTCTGGAGGAAAGTCATTTGTCCTCTCTGATTTAGGAAACTGAATCGGATACTCAGTGTCAGCAAATATCTGATCGGATCCTTCCATCCGATAAAATGTTTTCACCTTTTTCTCATCTGATTCATATTTCTTTTCAACTTTCTTTTCTGATGATGACGGTTTTGTTTCAACCTTAGGAGGAAGTTAAACCTTTGGTGCGGGATCACACAAAATGTGTTTTTCCAAAGGAATATCATCATTCTTTTTGGGTTTAACTTCCTCAGAATCAGAATCATCATCAGTTACAGCTACAACATTATCATTGTTTAGTCCAAGAATCGGTCTAACATCAGAATTTGGATCGCCCACACTAGAGGTGTTCAATTCGTTTTCCGAGGCTGAGTCCGATTTTTCCGAGCTCTCCGATGTCACAATATCATTATTGTGATTTCCAAATAACACCGAAGCTGGAACAGATTTATAAATTGGACTTTTTTATGTGTCCTCTTTGCTTGGTTCTTCAACAATGTGATCTAACACGTAGGCCACATTGAGATAGCTTTCTAACTTTTTGTTAACCTTTTTAGCAAAACATTTAATCTTTGCCAATTCCAACTTTGTGTCACACCCCAACCGATGGCGGAATACATCGGGGAGAGACTTGTGGTAGATTGTTCAAAGACTTCATGACACTAATGGTGACAATATGATTTAAAGATAAAATTTCATTCATAGCATAATCATTGTCTAAAAGATAACAGAATAAAAACTGTTTCATGAAAAGAGAAATACAACGTCAAAACATAGAACTTAAACTAGCGTGAGTTTCTAGTCCAATCCTAAGTAGTTTTTCATGAAAACCCTGCATCAAACATTTCCTGCAACATGTATGAAATATCTGTCAACACATAAAGCATTTATGAGCATACTAGTTTTAGTTTACATACATAGTATTTAGAATGGTTTACTCGAATCTCATACTATAGCATTGCACATACATATCATACAAAATACATAACTCAAACCCACGATTCCACAGCGTATACCTAACATATTCATGCTAGGGGCCGTTTCATTCTTAACAATGACCCATAAAGGGGGAGGGGGTATGCTACTCCTATAGCGCTATACATGTTAAGTGGGCTAATAATAGTTAATGAATTATGTTTAAGTATCTAAGAATCATATGCATGGCAAATATCATATAAGTATATTTAATAGATTGAGCATGTGTGTTTATGAAAGCATTAGTGTGTTTTGCATATAATACATGTTGGTCCCAAAAGTGATAAAGAAAAGGGGACAAGTATGACTCACCTTTGGGTGCGTTTAGTAAAGTTCCAAAAAGCAAGTCTTGGAGGATTAGGTCTTTAGCCTTGTTTAACTAGAATTAAAGAATAGAGGAGTCTTAGGTTAGGGTTTTATTATAGGATCAAGAGAATCAAGCAAGCCTTTTAGGCGAACCAAAGCATAAATTGCCTTTAGGGCAATTTGGATGGTCATGAGTTTGATGTTAGGCCAAGCACAAAATTATCATAAGATAATTCGGATGGTATGGAGGTTAGGAATGTGAATCCATTAGAATGTTCATGTCACGACCATTTCGTTTATGGGATAAACGTGGGTCTTGGACACGGGATTTCCCCTTTCTAGTGTGGATTAATTCATAACACAAGAAAGGTCATGAGAGTTGGTAAGGTAGGGTGTAACCACAGACCTTCCAAGAAGTTGCTATTAGAGTATAAGAATAAAAGATTGAAAGTATACTTATAATAATACATAATATAACTAGAAAGTTTAAGTAGAGTATTGTGACTTGTTTAGATGAGCCTTGGCTCTCCTTTGTCAACCATTACCGTAGCACAAATCCATCCAACATTGGATTGTTGGTGGACTTGGTTGGTATCTCTACAACAAAATTTCTAGAACATAAAAGAACAATAGGAAAAACAATCGCCTTTGAGGCCTCTTTGTGGTGCTCTATCCATTTATTTTGCTGTGGAAAAGCAAGGGATATGTCCTAGAGGTTTCTCCAAGGAGATTTGAGAAGAAAAGAAGAAGAAAAATAGAATGAAAGTTGAAATTTTAAGCCAAGAAACTCACTGATGCAAAACAGGAAGTTGGCTTGAAAACTTGAGGATTTGAGAGAGATTTAGAGAGTGATTTAGAGTGAGCAAAGGATTAAAGGATGAGGAAGAGGTGTATTTATAAGTGGGTTGGGTATTAAATGAAGTAAATGGGGTGGTTAGGAAGAGATTATGTGAGTTTAAGAGTTTAGTTATTATATTGTGTCATAATTGTTTGCATTAAGCTGTTTCCCTCGAGCAAAAAGAACAAAAGCAACGAACAACATCTTTGTTGTTGTTTGTTTTTCCTTTTGGAGCTAAAGTCAACGGAAGTTTTTTACATCATGCTTTTCTTTTTTTCTTTTTTTTTTACTAAAAGTATTATTATGATAATTATATATATGTTTAAAAAAATAAATATATATTAAGATCTTAACTAAATGAGTTTCTAGTTATAATGACTAATTTGATTAGGATAAATTATAATGGCAACTCGTCATAAATTCGTAGAAATAACATAAAAGAAGTGAATAAAGGCGAACTTGGAATTTGTTAAGTATAGAATTTAAAATACATGAAAAGTAAAAATAACGCGATGTTACAGTCTCCTCTACCTTATGAAATTTCGTCTCGAAATTTTATTAAGAGTCAACCTTTTGAAAAATAGGTAAGTGGTTTGATATGGGTTTAATAAGAACAAAAACTTGTTAGCTTATTATGTTTAATTCAAATACTATATCGTGCGATAATTATGATCTTAAGAGAAGTAGCTTTTTTAAAAAAAAAAAATTAACCCAAGGTCGTACGTAGAAATTTGCAAGTCTAACCTGTCACACCCTCAAATTTTTCACTGCAGAGTTTATACCGCGAGGCACATGGCAAACCAGGATCCCATAGCCGTAACTCACATGAACGGCTTTAAATGCCCAAACCATTTAGTTCATTATTGTAAAACCAAGTTTAAAAGTTTTAACCAAACCAATTAAGTATAACGGAAGCGAAATAGCAAAACAGTTAAGTAAAAGTCTGCGCAAAACACCGCGCCCAAAACCATAAGTAAATAGTTAAATATTAAAAGAAGTCTATGTGTTCATAATCCCATGACATAACATGATGCATGACATATTCGTGCTCCATACCTAGTTACCTGCAAAAGCATGCTAACATGTATCAACATAAAGTCGGTGAGTTCACAAAGTAAAGAAAGTGAGTAAGTAAATGCACTAGTTTCCCAAACCACGTAACCAAGTAAAAGCGTAGGTCTCCCAGACCAAAATGTTCAAGTGTTATCAGTTTAATCATGTCAGGGGTAGCTAACCCACTCATTGCAACTTCAGTAAAATAATAAACTGCCTTAGAAACTAGTGTCTATCAACACTAGCATAACAAATGTGGTCAGAAGTTCATGTCCATGCTCCCAGAGCATCGCAAACATGAGGTTGCTTCACAACCTAATAGCGCTATCAACTAATACCCCGTTCGCTCCCAGCGATTAACCCAATAATATGTTAGGACTTTTCAAGTGATAGAGTGTTTAGTTCAGAAAGGACCAATAAGTTTTAAGCTGACCAAAGCGCAATCCTCCACGAGGATTCGTAAAAACCCGACCCACCACAGGAGTCAAAACATCTCAACCGAGATGTAACAATAGTCCCAAACCGGACAGGAAAACTTTTGCTAAATTTGTCTCACCCTGAGACGCATGCTTTTGAGAAAAAGTAGTGAAACTCACCTTAGTATGCAAGCAAGTAAATCCAAACTCCAAAGTAGGGTGGGCTAACGACTCCCTAGTACATGTGTCACTAAGTGAGTATATGTGTAATACCATTACACCATATAACTCGTTTGTCCAAGACATTTAAATGTTCAAAATCATATAAGTGATACCTAGTGATTCTACATGCATAAGCAAACCCTACGGACCCGTTGGTGAATATGTTGGTTATCATTAGTTTTACACTTCATATGCATCCCATATAAGTGCCCATTCAAGTACATGTCAAATACATACCACATAGGACTCCAATTAGTCACATAAACTCACATTACGCAATCTGCGTTTTTCGGACAGATTATGCGCCATGAAAACTAATTTATTAAAAATACTTATCCAGTGAGTTAGACTCCCAAAATTTTACCAATTGTTCTAGGGGTACTAATGGACAAACTCATAATTTTCGTTTATGATAAAACCTTGTACAAAAATTTTGAAAATTCACGGAACACAACCACGTTCAGAAAATACACACAACAGATCAGTTTAGTAGAAAAATTCCCAAAACTCGTGTATTCATCCAAACGGGATGAATCCACTTGGAAAAGCCGAGTTATTCCAATGTTAACCTACTGTCCAAATTTCATAACTAAATTCCTTGTAAAACTCGAGTTATGATTGTGTAAAGTTGACTCAGTTTGTTAATCCGAAAATCTGATATAACCTTTATTCAAAGAAAATTCTAAAAACCTATTCGAACGACGTCCAAATCAAACGATTTTTCCCATTATGAAAATCTAAGACCAGGTATGATACAACCATGCAAGGAATTCATCATGACCATCATGTTCAAGTCATGTAACAGACCGTACAAGTTAACCCAAACATTCTGTCCAGATTTTTATCATGCAAAAACTCTTATTTAAATGACTCACGTGTGCGTAAATCGATCAACAACAATCAAAAATCATCACAAAACATTCATAAGACCTAGCATGATCAGAACCTATCATAACACATGCAAAATCTTAAATCCTATTGATCAAAACAACACTAACATGCGCAACATGAAACCTATCAATTTCTAATCGCATAGAATTATGTTTAACCCATTCAATTCTTTATAAACTTCAAGTTTTAATCTTTATGAAAAGGTTTCAGATCTGGACAAACTTAGTTATAAGGTTTTTATAACATATTAAGAAAGATTAAAACACAAGAGATTGAAGGTTATACCGCAAGCTCTTCAAAACAATCAACCCAATGCACTTGAAGCTTCCCGATCGATGTTCTTGCGCCTTAGCAGGTGTTTAGGGGTTAATATTTCGTAATAAGGCAGTAGGGGGCGATTAGGGTTGAGTTTAGGAGATACAAGAGGCTTAAGGTTGCTTAAATACATGTTTAAGGCGGTTAGGTTTCGACAGCACCCCGTGAGCGGCCGCGCGGGGTCTGTGAGCGGCCGCTCACAGCCCCTGGCTCGCTCCGGGTTCCCTGCTTCGTTGCACGGCCTGTTTCCTTCGATGTTTTAGCTATTTCGGACCATAAAAAGTGTAAGCCCATGTGTTAAGACCCCAACCATCCTAATGGTCCATCCATTATGGTGTTTATTAATGTATTCGGTTTAAGTTCACGTAATCACATACAGTTTGCACATAGTTCCACAGAGTATCATAGAAGCACGTAATTGAAATCAATCTCAATCAATTAACTCACAATTATTTAACTTCATGGTTCACCAACTCCGAGGTTCACTAATCATGTATACAGTCTGGTAATTCCCGAATTACCACTTCATGCAGTTATTAACCTATAACTGTGCACGTGTGTTCTATCTAGCTAACCCTAGTTAAGTAGAATGCAAGGAATGTTACTAGAGTTTAGTTAAATGAGAACATGAAATTGCGGGGTATCACATCATCCCTAAGTTGAAAAGAATTTCGTCCTGAAATTCAGGAAGTAAACAATAAAGCCAGCTAGAAAAGTGTGTAGTTCCCGGATGTCACATCATCCCCAAGTTGAAAGGAATTTCGCCCCGAAATTCACTTTGAGCGACCTGCTTTATGTTCGGCGTTCGATCTATGCACAGGTTCAGTTTCAGTAAAGAGGTGTGGATATTTGAGCCGCATCTGATCTCTGCGCTCCCACGTATATTCCGGTCCTAGACGGGAATTCCATCGTACCTTAATAATAGGTATAGTGCTTTGTCTGAGTTTCTTAACGCCCTACTCAAGAATCTCCACCGGTTGTTCCACGAACGGTAGCTGGTCGTCCACCTGGATCTCCTCCAGTGGCACTACCAGTGTCGTATCCCATAGGCATTTCTTTAGGTTTGATACGTGGAATACGTTGTGCACTCCACTGAGTTCATCAGGAAAGTTTAACTTGTAAGCTACCGAACCAATCCTTTCGACAATCTCGAACCGTCCAACATATCGTGGGTTCAATTTTCCCCATTTTCCAAAGCGTATCACCCCTTTCCAAGGTGACACCTTTAATAGAACCTTGCCCCCAACTTGGAACTCCAAAGGTTTCCTACGCTTATCAGAGTAACTTTTCTGTCGATCACGAGCAGCAGCCATCCTTTTTCTGATTTGCACTATCTTTTCAGAATTTTTGTGCACGAGTTCGGGACCTGTTAGCTGGCTATCCCCAACTTCAGTCCAGCAGATGGGAGACCTACACTTGCTTCCATAAAGTGCCTCAAAAGGCGCAAACTGTATCGAAGTGTGGTAGCTGTTGTTATACGAGAATTTAATCAAAGGCAAGTGCGTATCCCAACTGTTGCCAAAATCCACCACGCACGCTCGTAGCAGATATTCCAATGTTTGGATGGTACGTTCAATCTGTCCATCCGTCTGTGGGTTATAGGCTGTGCTCATATCTAAGCGAGTCTTCAAAGCGTTTTGGAGAGTAGTCCAAAAATGAGAAGTGAATCGCGCATCGCGGTCAGATATGATAGAAGTAGGCACCCCATGCCTAGAGACTACCACCTTTATGTAGAGATTAGCTAATTTCTCCAGCGAGTCAATTTCCTTTATTGCCAGAAAATGTGCCGATTTGGTTAAACGATCCATGATAACCCAAATCATGCTATGGCTAGTTGGCGTTCTAGGATGCTTTGTGATGAAATCCATAGGAATTCCGTCCCATTTCCACATGGGGATTTCCGGTTGTTGGAGTAGGCCGAAGGTTTCTGATATTCAATCTTAACCTTCGCACAAGTCAAGCACTTACTAACATAAGTGGCTATCTCAGCTTTCATGTTTGGCCACCAGTAAAGAGTTTTGAGATCTTGGTACATCTTGTCCAAACCAGGACGTACCGAATATCGAGAGGTGTGAGCTTCATCGAGCACTAGTTGTCTGAGATCTCCAAAACGTGGTATCCAGACTCTATTCATAAAGTATTGAAGACCATCTGTCTTTAATTCAAGGTGCTTATCCGCACCATGTAAAGTTTCAAGCTCGATGTTTTCTTCTTTCAAAGCCTCGCCCTTGGCTTCACGTATCTTATCAGGAAGATTAGAATGTAGGCTAAGTTGTAAAGCTCGCACCCGTTTGGGTTTCATTTTCTTACGACTAAGGGCATCAGCTACTACATTAGCTTTCCATGGATGATATTTGATGGCACAGTCATAATCATTCAGAAGCTCGACCCATCGACGCGGTCGCATATTCAGCTCCTTCTGATCGAATATGTGTTGGAGGCTCTTGTGGTCAGTGAAGATCGTACACTTCGTCCCATAGAGATAATGCCTCTAGATCTTTAGAGCAAAAACCACGGCTCCTAGTTCCAAGTCATGGGTGGTGTAATTCTTCTCATGAACCTTTAACTGACGTGAGTCATACGCGATCACCTTATCGCGCTGCATCAGCACACACCCTAACCCTTGGATAGACGCATCACAGTACACCACAAAGTCCTCTATATCCCAAGGTAGTGATAGTATGGGTGCACTGCAAAGCTTTGCCTTCAACAATTGAAAAGCAGACTCTTGGGCATCTCCCCACTTGTAAGTAATCCCCTTCTGTGTCAAAGCAGTGAGGGGTTGAGCGATCTTAGAGAATCCCTCAATGATTCTGCGATAGTATCCCGCAAGACCAAGAAACTGGCGCACCTCTGTAGGAGTCTTAGGAGCCTCCCACTTTTTAATTGCATCAATCTTGACGGGATCGACAT
Source organism: Ambrosia x helenae (assembly GCA_030844895.1). Taxonomy (NCBI): domain Eukaryota; kingdom Viridiplantae; phylum Streptophyta; class Magnoliopsida; order Asterales; family Asteraceae; genus Ambrosia; species Ambrosia x helenae. The sequence goes on from CM061234.1 coordinate 105,726,319, forward strand.
GTATTCCTGCCTCGTTAACCACATGTCCAAGAAACTGGACTTCTCGAATTCAGAAGTCACATTTAGAGAATTTCGCATACAATTGCTCATTTCTCAAGAGTTCCAAGATCAGCTACAGGTGTTGCTCGTGCTATTCCCTGCTCTTAGAATAAATCAGTATGTCATCTATGAACACTATGATGAATTTGTCCAAATAGGGCTTACACACGCGGTTCATCAGATCCATGAACACAGCCGGTGCATTGGTTAGCCCAAATCACATCACCAGAAACTCATAATGTCCATAACGAGTTTGAAAGGCTGTCTTCGCCACATCCTCCTCTCGGACTCTCAGTTGATGGTATCCTGACCTCAAGTCAATTTTAGAATAGAAACTCGACCCTTATAGTTGGTCGAAAAAAGTCATCAATACGAGGCAAAGGGTAGCGGTTCTTAACCGTTACTTTGTTCAACTCCCGATAATCAATACACATGTGGAAACTCCCATCTTTCTTCTTAACAAACAGAACTGGAGCTCCCCATGGAGAAAAAATAGGTCTAATAAAGCCCCTATCCAATAGCTCTTGGAGTTGGGTAGACAGTTCTTGAAGTTCGCCTGGTGCTAGGCGGTATAGTGCGCGTGCAACTGGAGCTGCTCCAGGTACAAGATCAATTTGAAACTCCACTTGAAGAATAGGTGGAAGTCCAGGTAGTTCCTTTGGGAAAACATCTGGGAAATCTCGGACTACTGGGATGTCCTCAATCTTAGTTTCAGTTTCAGCTCGAGTGTCAGATATGTTAGCCAAAATGGCTGGACAGTCCTTACGAATACACTTCTGGGCTTTCAAAAAGGAGATGATGCCGACCATGGCACCACTACGATCCCCCTTTATAGATAAAAGTTCTCCACTTGGGAGGTGGAAACGAACAATCTTCTCCTGACAGAGAATTTCAGCGTGTTGCTTGGACAACCAGTCCATGCCAACCACGAGATCAAAGCTTCCTAGGGTGATAGGTAGAAGGTTGATGGCAAACAATTGCCTATCTAGCTTGAGCTTACAGTCACGATGAATATGGGTTACCTCAACAGGCTTTCCATCAGCTAACTCTATAGAGTATGGGGTATCAAGAAGAGTAGGAACCATCCCTAATTGTTTGCTAAGTTTCGATGATACAAAACTATAGTCCGCAGCAGTATCATATAAAATAGAAGCAAGAGTGTCGTTCAAGGAGCACATAACCATCACGACATTGTTATCAGTCCTAGCATCCCCAGAGCCAATCACAAATGCTCTTCCACGGGCCCCGTTGTTGTTGTTTCCGTTGTAGTTGTTGTTGTTGCCAGCATTGGTGGTGTTGTTGTTCCCCGTCTTGTTACCACCACCGTTGTTGTTATTACCCCTGTTGTTACCATTACCATTCCCATTCAGCTGTGGGCAGTCCCTCTTGAAATGATTCTCACTTCCACACTGAAAGCAGCCTTTACCACCTCTCTATTGTTGCCCCTGCTGGGCTGCTGGCTGATTTCCCGGGATATACACCCTACAATCCTTTTGCTTATGACCATGACCCCTCTTGCCACAACGATCACACTTAATATTGTTACATGCCCCAGTGTGATGCCTATTGCACTTGTTGCATCTAGGTTAGTTTCCCTGATAATCTCCCTAAGAGTTATTGCGGTTGTTACCACTGGCATGGTTGCCATGCCTCTTATTCTGCTGCTGCTGACTGCCATTAACTGGGGGTTTGCCGGACGCATTCTCCCACTTCCTCTTGTTATCGTTAGTACCAGAAGATGAAGCACCACGAGGGGGTAACAGTCCCTCTTCCACCTTCTGATCAGTCAGCTGGTGACCCATACGAATAACCCGCTGAATGTCATTGAGGTTAGCAGCAGTAACCATTCTCTTAATTTGGGGCACCAAACCCTTGATGTATAACTCGATCCTTTTATAGGGCGGGTTGGAGTAATTAGGGCACATTGTCGTCAACTCATGTGATCTAGTGGTATAGTTCTCAATCTCCGACCCCACCATCTTCAGATTGAGATACTCAGTCTCTAGCTTTTGAATCTCATCTCGAGGACAATACTCCTCCTTCATTAGTTCCTTGAAATCCACCCAAGGTGTTACATTAGCCATATCAACACCTAGCGTCTGCACCTGAGAGTTCCACCAGGATAATGCCGCATTCTCGAGAGTAGCAGTGGCATATTTCACCCTGTCAGCTGGTGGACAGTTACACATAGCGAAGTAAGATTCCAGTTTTTCGAACCATCTTAGTAGCCCGACAGCCCCTTCAGTTCCTCCAAAGTTCTGCGGCTTGAAGTCCATGAAGGACTTGTAGGTACAAACTGGAGGGTGATGCACAAGTTGGCCTAAGTACAAAGAGCGAAGAAACCACAAATGAGTAAAAGAGCGTAACTTTGGACTCTAGAGAAACGTTTAGAGCAAAATAGATTTACCAGCTTGAAAAGCTGCGAGGGCTTCAACCACCCTGTCGTTGATGAGCGCGTTCAACTCCACTTGGATCATGTTAATGTTTCCTCTTCCGTGTCCTCTTCCCGCCATAGTAATTATACATTTACACTATACTCATGAGAAAACAATAATATGTCCCACATACAATCGCTCACATAGTACAAGTAAACTAGAATATAATATAGATAACATGCGCGAGAATAAAATAAAGTAGTCGATTAATAGTAGTAATAAAATCCAAACATAAGACAAACAATCCTCAAGTCTCACAATGATAAAACAGAAGTCATAATAAGAATGTATAGGAAATGCTAAGATAACAAGATAATAAAAGAAGTCAATCGTCCTCGCGATCCATGGAGACACACGAGCCCTCATCCTCGCTCTAGTTTAGAATATCCAATGGCTCTTCCTCCTTTTCCTCACGTATGCGAGAAGGATCGTCAAATCTACAAAGATAGTGATCAAACAAGTTTGATTCAGGGGCGGAATCCCTGAATCAATCACAAAATGATAACAATACTAACAAAAACACAAAAATCATCTTTAAAAGCTTTATTTCATTGATAAATAAACTCAATTACACGTTATAATAAGCTTTACAATCAAAATAAGACGTGAATTAAGTTTACACAAAACCCTAGGGAGAGACTCAAACAGGAGGGAAACAAAAATGACCGAAACTTACATTCAAAATGAAGTTGACCTATTTATAGGCCTGCACATTCGCCCACTTTTCTTGGTCGAATGTGCAGGTTCGCCCAAACACTATGGTCGAACCAAGCTATACATTAACAACTAATTCTACCTTCGAACTCCTTCTCTCCTTCGCACCTTTAGCTCTCCTTCACACCTTTAGAAATTCTCATTCGCCCATTCATTCTTCCTTCGCCCATTCGTCAAAAGACAAAAACATATGTTAATAGTAATCCAAAGCATTAGTCGCACAAAATGCATCTACACCTCAGGCTCGAGCTCCTCCTCGAGTACTGCATCCATTGCTGCTCCTAGAGCATCGAATCCTGCTAACATGGGCTCTTCCTCGGGATCTTCCTCGGGATCCTCCTCAGGATCCTCCTCTGGTTCCTCAGCATTTTGACCCAGAGCTTCCATCAGCCTGTTACGAACCAAGGTCAACTCCTCTCTAGTGAGTGCTATCTCCTGACCAACAACCGACCTCTCATGTCTAGCCTCGTCAGCTTCCTTTTTAACCCTTCCCAGTTCGCCAAACAAGTGATCGATTTGCCTCTCCATGTGTTTAATGGTCTCATCAGTGTTTCTCCTCCAAAACTGAAATTGCTTTACAGCATTGTAGGCATTCTCCAACTCTGTATGCACGTGCCTAACCATCCCTGCCAATGACCTCTCCCATAAATTAACAATGGGAGGTACCCGAGCTGGCACTCCGTATCCAACAACCCATGAGTGTAGCATGTCAGTGAATCACAACCAGCGATTGGTATCCTCATATGGATCTCGTGCTTGAGCTGGCTGTTCATACGGATCTAGAGATGAGGTTTGCGAACCCCCAATAGCACGATAAGAAGAGTAGTTTCGATGAATAGGGTTAGTCATGTTTTCCTGCAATACGTTAGATCAGTATACGTATCCAAGAAATAACAAGTGGTGCACTTAAAGCAATGAGTGTACTAATACTTATGCTATGATGATTATAGACTAGATGCAAATCCTAGTTCACTATAACCAATGGCTCTGATACCAATCTGTCACACCTCAAATTTCCACTGCGGGGTTTATAACGCGAGGCACATGACAAACCAGGATCCCATAGCCGTAAGTCACATGAACGACTCTAAATGCCCAAACCATTTAGTTCGTTATTGTAAAACCAAGTTTAAAAGTTTTAACCAAACCAATTAAGTATAGCGGAAGCGAAATAGCAAAACAGCTAAATAAAAGTCTGCGCAAAACACCGCGCCCAAAACCATAAGTAAATAGTTAAATATTTAAAAGTAGTTTATGTGTTCATAATCCCATGACATAACATGATGCATGCCCTATTCGTGCCCCATACGTTGTTACCTGCATAAGCATGCTAACGTGTATCAACATAAAGTCGGTGAGTTCACAAAGTAAACAAAAGTGAGTAAGTAAATGCACTGTTTTCCCAAACCACGAACCAAGTAAAAGCGTAGTAGGTCTCCCACACCAAAATATTCAAGTGTTATCAGTTTAATCATGTAAGGGGTAGCTAACCCACTCATTGCAACTAAACAGGAGATTATTGGGACACCTTCAGTAAAATAATAAACTGCCTTAGAAACTATCTATCAACACTAGCATAAAAAATGTGGCCAGAAGTTCATGTCCATGCTCCCAGCATCGCAAACATGAGGTTGTAGCACAACCTAATAGCGTTATCAACTTGAACCCCTTTCGCTCCCAACGATTAACCCAATAATATGTAAGGACTTTTCAAGTGATAGAGTGTTTAGTTCACAAAGGACCGATAAGTTTTAAACTGACCAAAGCGCAATCCCCCCCGAGGATTCATAAAAACCCGACCCACACAAGAGTCAAAACATCTCAACCCGAGATGTAACAATAGTCCCAAACTAGACAGGAAAACGTTTGCTAAATTTGTCTCACCCTGAGACGCATGCTTTTGAGAAAAAGTTGTGAAGCTCACCTTAGTATGCAAGCAAGTAAATCCAAACTCCAAAGTAGGGTGTGCTACCGACTCCCTAGTGCATGTGTCACTAAGTGAGTATATGTGTAATACCAGTACACCATATAACCCGTTTGTCCAAGACGTTTAAATGTTCAAAATCGTATAAGTGACACCTAGTGATTCGACATGCATAAGAAAACCCTACGGACCCGTTGGTGTATATGTTGGTTATCATTAGTTTTACACTTCATATGCATCTCATATAAGTGCCCATTCAAGTACATGTCTAATACATACCACATAGGACTCCAATTAGTCACATAAACTCACAATACGCAATCTGTGTTTTTAGGACATATAATGCGCCATGAAAACAAATTTCTTAAAAATACTTATCCAGTGAGTTAGACTCCCAAAATTTTACCAAATATTCTAGGGGGTCTACTAGACAAATCCATATTTTTCGAAAACATCAGTGGTTTAGATTTGTCTGTAAATAGAACAATGCTTGTACTGTTCTATTCGTCACTCACAACATTCTCTCAAACAAACAATCACAGAGTGATCAGGCTGAGGGGGAGTACTTGTAATTGATTGTAATCTTTCAATATAATGAAAGCATTCGATTAGAAAACATTTACTCTTTTGTTTGGATTATAGTTTATTATTCCGCTGCACTTTCCACTTATACTCACTTCATTTATTTCTCATTTTACTTAAACAAATCAAAACAATCAAACTCATATCCTAACAATTGGTATCAGAGCTTGGTCAATTAAATTTGATCTAATCAATCAATTTAATATAAACAGATCAGCTCACAATTATTGATATCGTTTGTTTGTCGGATTGAAAACAGAGTAATAGTTTATTTTCGATTCAACCGTTTTTAAACAGACTTTGTTTTCGAAAAATCAGAGAATGGCTTCAATCAATCACGATCCACACAACACTGGCACGAACAACAAGCCATTGATGCTTGTCAGATCTGAATACAATATCTGGCAACGTCGGATGAGCCATGTTCTAGCTCAACAGAACACTGGTTGTTGGAAGTCGGTTATCTTCGGACCACATGTTCTAGGGTTAACTGGCAGGTCAAAGGTGGGGTTGGATAAATTAAAGATAAAGTGTTATAAATGTCATAGACTAGGTCATTTTGCTAGGGAATGTAGGAGTCAACATGGTACACCTATGCTTACCTATCCAAATCAAAGGCCACAGACCAACACTTATCAAAATTCCTATAATGCCCCTGGACCAAATGTGCAAAACACTTCTTATTTTGCACAGTCCTCAAACACTGTTCCTGTCCAGTTTGTCCAAACCACTGTTCCTCATATTCACTATGTGCAAACCCCTGTTGCTCAGGCACCTGTGCCCTAAGTAGTTAATGCGGTAAAATATCGGATATCAGTGAAGGACCGATATTTGAGATATAGGTTATCGCGGTGAGATATCGGTGGGATATCGGCATTTTTTATATGCAAAATCCATACATGTAACAATTTAACACTAACAATTCAATATACTCTTCTACCATTAGCAAATTAACCTTTTACAACTTGCAAAACAGTAACAATTGTAGCAAGTGGGAACTTGTTAAGACTTAAAACACTAATATTTAACACTAATTATTAACAATTAAGACTTAAAACAATACTAATAACTATAAGAAGCAAGAAAAATTGAAGAACTAAGAAGAAAAACACCAATATCGGGAATATCGGTGATATATCGGTCATATATCGGTCAAAATATCGGTACCAATATATCGGTTGATGACCGATAACCGAGATATCGGTGATATATCACCGATATATCGGCCGAGTTAACTACTTAGCCTGTGCCAATGACTGCTGCTTCACCCTCTGCTCCTACAGAGACCAGTCAACAGAGTTTCTTCGCACAAGGCTTTGTTGATTGGAGCAGTCTACCAGATGAGTTGGGAGATGAAAATTTTGCACTTGTTGCCAAAGCTGAAAATGAACCAGAAAACTTATGTTTCATGGCTATGGTAGAAGAGGTTGATTCTGAGGAAGTGGTAACTGAATCTGTTGTTAAGACTGATGATGTTGTTGATGAAGTAGTTGCAGGTGTGATTGTGCATTGATGGCTGCTGCTAAGGTATCTCCTCAAATCCTTAAAGATTTGTGTTCTGACAAATGTGTAATAGCATTTGCTAACATCAAAGAGGTGAATGAAAACCTTAGAAAGAAAATTTTAGATGATGAAGTTAAATTTGAGAAACTTTCAAAAGAGTTAAAAACAAATTTAACTGAAAAAGAATCTGAAATAAGCAGCTTAAAACATGAAGCAACTATAACCAAAGACCAGCTCTAAACTATGATAACTAAATATCAGAGTGGCAAAAGTGAGCTTGAGTCCACCCAAGTTGAATGTCAGAAATGGGTGGAATCATGTAAAGGTTTGAAATGCTACTCAACAAACAAACCAAAAGTCATGTGAAGTTTGGTTTTGGTTTTGAAACCACTGCTCTAGCTTTTGAAAACACTGACAAAAGGAATCAAAAGTTAGTTGAGGTAGTACCAACTAATTTGAAGGGTCAAGAGATTAAAATCACTTAGGGGCTGTTTGGTAGCCTCTGAATGGTCATTAAGAAGCTACATCTGAATGGTTCATATTCTCTTAATGGTTAAGATGTAACCTTAAGTATGAGTGGTAAGATGTAACATCTTAATGGTTGCCTCTTAACCATTCAGACTTAAGGTTACCTCTTAATCATTCAGAGGTTATAAACCATTAAGAGGTAGCCTCTGAATGGTTATTAAGAGGCTACCAAACAACCCCTTAACCTAATGGTAAGAAAATTGTTCTAGAAAAACCAGAAGGCTCCTCATCATTCACTGAACTTGAAAATTATGAATTTAAACCAACTTGGTCTGATGAGTGTGGTACTCTTGAGAACTTTAAACCAGTTGATTTAAAAACTCCTGAGGGGAAGACAACACCACAGGAAAAGGTCATTCCCTTGAAAAACCTTCCAGCAGATGCTCAAACATCTGTTGAAAACAAGGTTTTAAAGGGGAAAAAGAAAGAAAAGTCTGTCCACTTGTTCTGTGATTTCTGTGAAAAGAAGAATCATGTTACTAAAAACTGTTTTCTTCTAAAAGCATATGATATAAACAAAGAAACAAGTGCATGTGATTCCAAGGCCACATGTTCAATATGTGGTAAAAAGAACCACAAAACCAAAGAGTTTTTGTATCTCAAAAATTTTGATGTCAAAATACAAGAGTACAAGGCTAAAACTCTTGCAAGTCAAGTGATGAGTACTTCAAAAGGAAAGCCCAAACAAACTTTTACACCCGTCCAAACATCTGTTACCAAAAGTCTTGAAACATCTGCTCTAGGGATGTACAAGTAACAGATGCTCCACCCACAAGCAAGTACCCAAGAGGATATGGACAACCACCATGTCATAATCTGTCACATGTTTATGAGGAACCAAAAAGACCTTCTAAACCAAGAGTGAACAAAAATCCCTATGGGTATTATCATCTGTTAGGAAGTGATCAAACAACTGTTGCTCCAAGTGTTGACATTCAAGCACTGGTAAATGGTCAGCAACAGTTGTTGAACTTGATTCAAAAACTAGTTCAAACCACTACTCACCTTCCCAAGCTTGAGACTGAAAAGTCTGTGGACCCATCCAAAGCCAACTTGGCTTTGGACACTCACCAAAACTAATTCATTACTGTTGTGCAGGGAGCTTCTGCTTGTTTAGATAGTCTTTGGTATGTAGATAGTGGAGGCTCCAGGCACATGACAGGATGTAGAGCCCTTCTTCTGGACTTCTTAGCTCATGGAGGGGGTGATATATCCATTGGTAATGATTCAAAAGGTAAGGTGTTGGGTTCAGGGACTGTTCAGGCTGGGAAACTCAAGTTTGAAAATGTCATCTTACTGATAATCTTAAATTTAATCTTCTTAGTGTTTCACAAATGAGTGACAAAGGTTATGGCTCATTCTTCACTAAGAAAACTTGTAAGATTATTGGGCCAGAAGTGGTGAAAAAGATTAATACCATCATTGCTGAGAGCAAAGCACAACTTGTTGCTCATAGGAGTGGCAGTGTGTATGTAGTTGATATGTTGAAGGACAATCCTATGGCAAATGTCTGTTTGTTTTCTGCTGCCTCCACAAAGGAGACAGAATTGTGGCATAGGAGACTGGATCTCACCAACCTTCAAACTATCAACTCACTCTCCAAACAAAGCCTTGTCAGAGGTTTACCATCAAAAGAATTCAAATGTGATGAGCATTGTGTTTCCTTTTTAAAAGGAAAACAACATAAAAGCTCTTACAAATCCATTGATGAGTCCAAAACAAGTCAATATCTACAATTGCTGCACATGGATTTGTTTGGCCCAGTTAAAATCATGAGTCTAAGAAGAAAAAGATTTTGTCTTGTCATAGTTGATGGTTTTTCTTGGTTTACATGGACTTACTTTTTACACTCTAAGGATGAGACTGCAGGTATCTTGAAGGACTTTGTCACCAAAGTTGAAAAACAATATGACTTGCCAGTAAAAGTCTTTAGAAGTGACAATGGAACTGAGTTTAAAAATAAGGAGTTGGATGACTTCTGTGTGTCAAAACGGATTGTGAGGCAGTACAGCATCCCAAGAACACCAGAGCAAAATGGAGTGGTTGAGAGGAAAAATAGAACTCTTATTGAAGCTGCAAGAACCATGCTAGCAGATTCTGGTTTGCCACTGTCCTTCTGGGCAGAAGCTGTAAACACTGCTTGCTATGTTCAAAACAGAGTTTTGATCAACCCAAGACATCAAAAGACTGCTTACGAAATTCTGTTCAAAATCAAACCATTAATCTCATTTTTCAAAATCTTTGACTGCCCATGTTTCATCTTAAACATTAAAGATTCCATTTCAAAATTTGCAGCCAAAGTAGATTGTGGATATTTTATGGGATATTCTTCTACTGCCAAGGCCTATAAATTGTTTAACACAAGGACCAGGACAATAGATGAAACTCTGAACGTAAATTTCAATGAACTTTCATCCCTAAAAATCCTAGCAAATCCTGCTGAGTTGTTTGATCTAGATAAATTCAAATTTGAAGATATTACTGTCAAAACTAATAATGCAGATACTCCACAATCTCCACAACAAGATTACAGAACAGATGTTGTGATTCCAAGTCACTATAAAGTCTATTCTGCTTCAGAGGAAGCAGCTGTTCAAAACAACTGTCAAAACTCTGTCATAGCTGAGTCAGCCACTATTGGCCAGTCTTACCTTCAAACCGCTGCTTCACCCTTTACATCCACTGCTCAATCATCTGTTGACAAAAGTCAAACATCTGTTGACAAAAGTCAGTCCAGTTTTACACCACTTGGACCCATTCCCCAACCTCCATTTCAAACATCTGTTGGCACTACAGAAGTGCAAACAGATGTTACATCAACAGAGTCACCAAACCTCTGTCCTTCACCTCAAAATGCCATCATACCATATCAGGGAGATCTAATCTACCTAAGAGCTCATCAACCAGATCAAATCATTGGCAACATCAGAGAGGGTGTGCTAACAAGAAGCCAATCCTCAAATATCTGTCTTTTTGTAGGTTTTCTATCTCTCACACAACCTGTCAAGTACCAAGAGGCACTAAAAGACAACAGTTGGGTAGAAGCTATGCAGGAAGAGCTCCTTCAGTTTAAAAGACAACAAGTATGGGAACTTGTACCACTGCCTAAGGATGTTTGTCCAATAGGCAAAAAGTGGGTCTTCAAAAACAAAACTGATGAAACGGGTATAGTTGTTAAGAATAAAGCCAGGCTTGTGGTTTAAGGCTTCAGACAAGAAGAAGGGATAGACTATGATGAAACCTTTGCTCCTGTAGCAAGGTTAGAAGCTATCAGACTCTTTCTAGCCTTTGCTGTTAACCACAACATCAAGGTGTATCAGATGGACATCAAATGTGCTTTCCTATATGGCAAAATTCAGGTTGAGGTCTATGTCAACCACCTGGTTTTGAAGACACATTCCATCCTGATCATGTCTACAAGCTTAATAAAGCTTTGTATGGACTCAAGCAAGCACCAAGGGCCTGGTATGAAACTCTTTCCACCTTTCTCTTATCCATTGGTTTCACAAGAGGTAAAATTGATAAAACCTTATTTTTGAAATGGAGAGGGAAAGATTTAATGATTGTTCAAATATATGTGGATGACATCATTTTTGGATCCACATGTAACAAAATGTGTGAAGATTTTAGGGAACTCATGACATCAGAGTTTGAAATGAGTGCAATGGGTGAACTTTAGTGTTTCCTTGGTCTCCAAGTGAAGCAGCTGCAAAATGGCACATTCATTCATCAAAATAAATATGTGAAAAATTTGTTAACTAGATTTGAGATGAATGACTGTAAGCCATGTAGTACACCCATGAGTACAGTCAAGCTACTCACTATTGATGACAAGGATGAACTGGTTGACCAAACACATTACAGATGCATGATTGGGTCTTTATTTTACTTAACTGCATCTAGGCCAGACATTATGTTTGCCACTTGTGTTTGTGCAAGATCCCAGGCTTCACCCAGAAAGTCAAACCTTATTGCTGTGAAAAGGATATTCAGATACCTAAAAGGTGCTCCCACACTTGGTATCTGGTATCCTGCTAATGGAAACATTGAGCTTTCAGGTTATTCAGATAGTGATTTTGCTGGCTGTCACACCACAAGGAAGTCTACATCAGGAGGGTGCCAGTTTCTAGGGAATGCCTTAGTCTCTTGGCAAAGCAAAAAGCAAGCAACTGTTTCAACTTCAACAGCTGAGGCTGAATACATTGCTGCTGCAAGCTGTACAGCCCAACTCATGTGGCTTCAAAATCAATTGCTGGATTTTGGGATAACTGCACTAAAGACTCCACTCATGTTGGACAGTCAAGTTGCTGAAAATATCATCAAGAATCCAGTTTCTCACTCAACCACAAAGCACATAGACATCAGACATCATTTTGTCAGAGATAGCTGTGAAAAAGGTTTGATTTCTCTCCACCATGTTCCAACAGAGGATCAGTTGGCAGATGTGTTGACAAAAGCTTTAGACACATCTACCTTTACAAATCTGATTTCTAGAATTGGTATGCTAAACATGGATTAAACAACACAAATGTTTTAAATAAAAACATTAAAATGTTTCAGAAAATCAAAATCCATCCTTAAAAATAGCTTTTTGGTTGAAAAATCTGTTAAGGATAAAACAACCACTGTTTCATCCATTCTATCCACTGTTAAGTTGAAAAATCTGTTTCAAATAACTGATCAGATAAAACAACCACTGCTTGGTTGAAAAATCTGTTTCAAACCTCTGATCAGATAAAACAACTGTTTCATTATCTATATATATATATATACACATATATACATATATCTATCTATATTTAAATAATATATATATATATAGATATCAAGTACTGTTAGCATCAGCACTTTAGTAAAACAACAACTGTTTGCATCAGATCTTTGGCAACAGCTGTATACCACTAGATGTTTAGCCATCAGATGTTTGCCACGTCTGCTCCTTAAAGCAGAGTTTTGCACACATCAGCGGTTTCACCAGAGCCTATAAAAACCCTGTTTTACCACAACAATCGTTACACTGTCTCATTGTATTCAAAATACTGAAACCGCCTTCTTCATCCTCAAACCCTTACTCCAATTCCACTCACTCTCTTACTCGGAAACCATTACAATGGATCTTCAAGCAAAAGCCACCCACAATTATCTCCCATATCTGGTAAAAACAGATGAAAACACTCCATTCCATTCCACCATCGACATCATTTTACAATCCAAATACCTGACAATCCTAACCACTGATGCCCCTATCTATCTTAATACCCTCCAAGAATTTTGGTTGAATGCTGAGTTTCTTCTTCAAGACAAAAAGCCTACATCCATTATCTCAAAAATTGGAGAGACAAGTATCGTCATTACCCCTGAACTGATATCCACAACCTTCTCACTCAATGACCTGTCAGGTAAAGACTCTTTCCCTAAGGCAGAGCTTCACACAGAGTTTCAGGAAAGAGGTTATGATGCACAGATGACTGGGTCAACACTTTTCAAAAAGTTTTTCCTACCAGTCATGAAATTTTTCTTTCATACCCTCCTTCTCTGTGTCTCTGCTAAGTCTACTTCCTTTAATGAAATCCCATTGAGGATTCAGTACTTGGGCTATGCTATGTTGTCAGATTCTGACTTCAATCTATCCCAGGGACTGTTTATGGACTTAGTATCAAATGTGAAAGCCATAAAGTCTGGGTCAAATAATGCTTTTTTGATTTACCCAAGAATTTTGAGTGTAATCCTTCAAAAGGTTTTACCTGAAAAAGATTTTAAAAAGGGTGAGTCTATTCAAATGTAGAGTCTAACTGATGAAACTTTCACAAGAATGCTGGGTTCAACCACCCAAGAAAAAGTATTAAAAGTGTCAAAAGTTTCCAAAACACAAACAAAGAGGACTAAGACAACAACTGTTGTCCAAACCTCTGTTGTTGAACCCCTGCTCCTGGTGATCATGGCACTACATCCAGTGCTGTGAAACCCACACCAGCCACCTCCAAAAGAAAACGTCCATCCACAAAAACCACCACTAAACCAAAAAGGGGACTTCTGGAAGATGAGATACCAGAAGAAAACCCTGTTGCAACACAAAAGCAACAAGAAACCGTTGTTGTTACTTCCTCACAACAGTTGGATATATCTCAACCTGACCAAACTCCTCATGCATCCTCACAAAAGGATCATGTTGTAAGCCAAGGGGAAACATATCATGATACATTTGAGTCACTTGGCCATATGTTCACAAGCTTCTCTCCCATGGGCTAATTCTCTTTTCACTCCTCCACCTTCACCAACACATGTTCCTCAAACCATGTAACCTCTGTTTGAGGCTATTGAGAAAACTCAGGAAAATCCCAGTTCCTCTCCTTCACCCATCAATGAGAGTATACCTCCACAAGTGACTGGGACTGAGGAAAATCAATCAGCCATCCCACAAACAGAAGAGGAGGTTACACCCCTAGAGTTCAATGAAACTGTAGGTGAGTTTTCAAGTGAAGCAGCCACTACTGATGTAGAGACCATTGTCTCACAACAGGACAGTGGTTACATAGCTAAGACTTCCTTGAAGGCAACAACTGATGAGGCCACTATAGTGTCCCCAAAATCAGTTGGAAGTCCCTAGAACCAAGAAAAAGGGGCATCTGGTTCTCATCCTTTGGACTCACCTCCTAGGACTGAACCAGTTAAAACTACCACTGGTAGGAATTCAGATGATCCTATTAACTTAGGTGATGGGTTAAAATACCAAGAATTGACGGCCAGCGTACAGTCCATTGAAACCTCTGTTGCTGATATCAAATCAGATATCAAGACAATATTGGGATCATTGGCTACTCTCACCAAGAGTCAACCATCCATAGCTGATATTGCTAGTGAGCTATGGAAATCTGTTTCTCCCATCATCATAGCTCACAGAAAACTAGCAGATCAGACTCATGAAACCTACATGGCTGAAATCAGAAATATGGTAGATGCTAGGTACAAAGATACCCATGCTGACATTCAAGCCATTAAAGACCATCTGCTAAAGACCACTAGCTCTGCCCCTACCACAATTCTCAGAGATGAAGATGATGATGACTTCACAGTTGATGATGCCAAAAAGGGGAGAGTGGCAGAGATAGATTGCCAAAGCTAGATCCCTTTGGTTGTCCACCTTCACAAAAAGGTCAATTTAAGTCTGCCAACAAACCAGGGTCTACCCAAACAGCACCACAACAACAACAACAATCCAATGTTCAAACCAGCAAAGCTAAAGAAGTGGACACCTCTGCTAATGAAGAAGTTGAAAAAGCTGCTGTAGAAAAGCAAAAGAGGGCTGACACTTTGGAAGTCAAGGCAGAGGCTTTGGTACAAAAGAAAAGGGAACAACAACAGGAAGTTAAAGATGTGGGTTCCTCTAAAAGGAAGAAAATGCCTGCCAAACATGTCGGAAAACCACCATCTAAACTTGCTGCTAAAACCACTGCTGTCAAAACCACTGCTGCCACCGAAACCACTGATACCACCACAACATCTGAACCTATCACCACTACCACCAAACCAACATCTGAACCTATCACCACAGCCACCAAACCAATCACTGAACCTACAACAACTTCACCACCTAAATCCCAAACATCTGCTGGTCCTACAAAAGTGCCAACAGATGTTAAGACAACCACTGCCTCTACACCACCATCACCAAAAATCTTGTACAGAAGGAAGAGAAAATCTACCTTTGTTGTACAGGATGAAAACATTCACACATCACCACCTACTACTTCAACCACACAATCTACACCCATATCTGCCATTCCACTTTCATCATTCTCACCACATACATCACAATTTACATCCCGTAGACCACCACCAACCATCACACCATTGGCTGTTCATTATCCCCTTGAACTTGATCTACTCAAGGGGGAAATGCAATCCTTCTATAATGTTGAACAACCATCTGAAAGATATTTCCCATCTCTTCCACATTTTCCTGTTCCCCTAAACATAGACAAATATCTAAAATACGAGGCTGAACAGGCAGATGCCATCATAAAAGAGAAATGCAAAGGGAAAGATGACAGGACTGCTTAGGGCATCCATTCAGCAGAGCTTAGCAAACTAAGAAGGATTGAAGATTTTGCTAAGACCTTGAGCAACTCTATGTCTACCATGCCTCTCAGCAGTGACATGGAAAGGGAGGTTAGGGAATCTCTTCTTGAACAGATCTTGGCAACCATGCCTTATAAAGCAAACAAGAAACAGTTTGCAGGCTGGACCACTCATGCCCTCAGAGAAGAACTCATAAGAATTGAGGAGATGGCCAAGAATCCCCTAGCTAAGGTCTCTGCCCCTGATTTCAGTAAAGGCAGAGATCCAGCCAAAGCCTTGAAATTCAAAAGAATGAGACAAGAAATTGTGGCTGCTGACTATAGGGAGATGAAGTCTGTTGCAAGATGGTCAGAGATGAGTTTGGTGGAAACCTACAAGAAACTGGAAGAAAACAGGAAGAAAGACCCTAACTTGCCCATAAAACATGTCTACTCTGATGAACCCCTGATGAAGAGACCTCAACAGGCTTTTACATTAGACAGCCTACTTGATACTTCTGATCTATCAGCTGCTGCAAGAAGACAAGTCAAGAAGAAGAAAGAAATGTCTGAAGAGGATCAGAAGAAGTTTGCTGATACTTATATAAAGGAGGGCCTCTACAATCAAGTACACTTTTTCTCAGATCCCATTACTGAAAAACTCAGAGAACTCATTAGGAGACCTCCATCACCAAACTCATCTAGAATAAAAATGCATCTCAGCAAATCCCCTGATTCAAAAATTCTAAAATGGAAGGTCAACAAAGACACCCATGAATTGACTTTGCTTAGATCAGATGGAGAAGCTCAAAAGCTAAGCATGGATGATGCATATAGCCTGTGTGCAGATGACCTCCAAACACTGCTAAACCTTGAGCTTGAAAGAGTTGCAGAAGACCTCTACTCTTTGAACTTTGAGTTACAATTAAAAGGTCAAATCAGAGAAAGTCTGATGAGGAATAAAGATCAAGAATAAAGTCTAGTTTTGGCATCATCTGTTCTAGGGGAGATTGTTGGGTCTGCTAACCTGAAGAAGAACAGATGATTGAAAAGCCAAAATATACTAACAGTTGATCCATATAAATAAACAGCATTTACAACATACTCCTCCCAAAAGACTGTTGACCCAAACAACTGTTCCACCAAACAACTGCTACGACAACTTCTGCTACAAAGGACTGTTGGATAACAACTGATAGAGAACAACTGCTAACTAAAGGTCTGATAGAGAACAACTACTGATCAAGTGCTGAAGACTAAAGGTCTGTTGGAGCCAACAACACTTAGGCTCCAACAGATGATACAAGACCATCAGAGTTTTTCTCAATAGTTGTTTACCATACAGTGTTTTGCAATGTAACAGTAGTTTGTATAGGGCAGATGTTTTATGTTGTTATTCTGTTAGAGGTCACTGTCTTAGGTGACGTCAGCTTAGATAATCAGTGGTTTAGATTTGTCTATAAATAGAACAGTGCTTGTACTGTTCTATTCGTCACTCACAACATTCTCTCAGACAAACAATCACAGAGTGATCAGGCTAAGGGGGAGTAGTTGTAATTGATTGTAATCTTTCAATATAATGAAAGCATTCGATTAGAAAATATTTACTCTTTTGTTTTGATTATAGTTTATTATTCCGCTGCACTTTCCACTTATACTCACTTCATTTATTTCTCATTTTACTTAAACAAATCAAAACAATCAAACTCAGATCCTAACATAAAACCATGTACAAAAATTATGAAAATTCACGGAACACAGCCATGTTCAAAAAATACACACAACAGATCAGTTTAGTAGAAAAATTTCCAGAACTCGTGTATTCATCCAAACGGGATGAATTCACTTGGAAAAGCCGAGTTATTCCAATTTTAACCTACTGTCCAAATTTCATAACTTAATTTTTTGTAAAACTTGAGTTATGATTGTGTAAAGTTGACTCAGTTTGTTAATCCGAAAATCTGATATAACCTTTATTCAAAGAAAATTTCAAAAACTATTCGAACGACGTCCAAATCAAACGATTTTGCCCATTATGAAAAGCTAAGACCAGGTATGATACAACCATGCAAAGAGTTCATCAAAACCATCATGTATAAGTCATGTAACAGACCCTACAAGTTGACCTAAACATTCTGTCCATATTTTAATCATGCATAAACTCTTATTTAAACGACTCACGTGTGCGTAAAATCGATCAACAACAATCAAAAATCATCACAAAACATTCATAAGACCTAGCATGATCAGAACCTATCATAACACATGCAAAATCTTAAACCCTATTGATCAAAACATCACAAACATGCGCAACATGCAACCTATCAATTTCTAATCGCATAGAATTATGTTTAACCCATTCAATTCTTTATAAATTTCAAGTTTTAATCTTTATGAAAAGGTTTCAGACCTGGAAAAACTTAGTTATAAGGTTTTTATAACATATTAAGAAAGATTAAAACACAAGAGATTGAAGGTTATACCGCAAGCTCTTCAAAACAATCAACCGAATGCTCTTGAAGCTTCCCGATCGATTTTCTTGCGCCTTAGCAGGTGTTTAGGGGTTAATATTTCGTAATAGGGCAGTAGGGGTGATTAGGGTTAAGTTTAGGAGATACAAAAGGCTTAAGGTTGCTTAAATACATGTTTAAGGCGGTTAGGTTTCGACAACACCCCGTGAGCGGCCGCGCGGGGCCTGTGAGCGGCCGCTCACAGCCCCCTGGCTCGCTCCGGGTTCCCTACTTCGTTGCACAACCTGTTTCCTTCGATGTTTTCGCTATTTCGGACCATAAAAAGTGTAAGCCCATGTGTTAAGACCCCAACCATCCTAATGGTCCATCCATTATGGTGTTTGTTAATGTATTCGGTTTAAGTTCACGTAATCACATACAGTTTGCACATAGTTCCACAGAGTATCATAGAAGCACGTAATTGCAATCAATCTCAATCAATTATCTCACAATTATTTAACTTCATGGTTCACCAACTTCCGAGGTTCACTAATCATGTATACAGTATGGTAATTCCCCGAATTACCACTTCATGCAGTTATTAACCTATAACTGTGCAACTTGTGCTCTATCTAGCTAACCCTAGTTAAGTAGAATGCTAGGAATGTAACTAGAGTTTAGTTAAAGTGAGAACCTGAAATTGCGGGGTATCACATAACATACTAAAGTATTTTTGTAAGGTGTGTGGATAGTAGATAAATTTCGCAAGTTTAAACAACTAAAGCATTTTTGGTGATTAGTGAAAGAAAAGGGTACATATAGGTAGGTTTGAGTATGGGGTTAATGTAACAAATTTCAGGTAGATAAGTAAATATACGGTATAACATATATGAAGAAGAAAAAATTTGGAAAGAAAAGTAAATATACTGTATAACATATTAACATATAAGAAGTAGCAGAAATTTTGGCTTGTAAGAAAAAATGTCACTGGGTAATTGGGTGGGATAGTAAATATGGGAACATAATAAGTGACTAGATGTGGGAATGTGTAGTTTTTAGTAAAAGATATTTGAATTGCACAAGGTCGAAAAATTTACCAGAGAATTTTTGTTTGAAGGCGACTAAAATAAACAAGAAATTGGACTATTTGAAAACAGCTTTTTGGTGATATGAATAGTAGTTATTTACTTTTGAAATCAAGTATATAAGTAGTCAATAAAATATATGAAAGCGAGAGACAATTCTTGTTTTAAATGCATGAATGCTTTAAGGGATTAAGGACATATGTTACGGGACTTAGAATGGGATTTTTGGTAATGATATGATTGTTGATTAAGCAAGGAAAGGAAAAATGAAAGAAACGAAGTTGATGGAGATTACAGGTATAGATTATTCATAGCAAAGATGATGTTGCATAGTAGAGAGTGTGGTTCAAAACAAGTTATAACATGTACGAAGGATAAATAATGTAAGTGTACTTAGACTAGCAACTATAACATGAGGGTATCACAAAAGGTAAATAATATAGGTGTTGACCAAAACTTTAACTCGACACCCAAAACTTCTCATGGCACGAATAACTCTACTTTTGGTAGTATGACAGGACATTTATGTATAGGATGTACCGGCGGCGTATCCACCATGTCGTTATCATACCTCATCTGTGTTGTTATTCAAGTCATGATAGGTTACACACACTGGGACTCGTTATGTTTTCCATGCGCCTAATTTTTGTAATTACGTGTGCACCCGTAATTAGTCCAATTGTCGTATGGTCCACATAATTTGTCTTGGTTATGTGTGGGTCACTAGTGGACACAAAATACTTATACACAAAGGAAAAGACATTAGGCTAAGGCATTAAACAGTTTTGATGTTGTAAACATAGCAAGCAACGTGACATGCAAGCACATAATGTGAAAAGGCATTAAGCAAGTTTTTTTTTTTGATGTTGTTAATTGTATGTGTTTTTGGCGTAGATGTATGGTTTCATGACATAATGGTGTAGACTTGTGCATATGCGGTTATGTTTAGATGTATAAAATCAAACAAAAGAATGGACAATTGAATTCCTAATGAAAAGGCGTAAAATGTTTTGACTGTGGGCAACATAAAATTTGAGTTTATTGAGTTTTATGGGTACACGAGCAATTTTAGCTTTTCAAGACTAAGGGTCAAGTTTGATGGTAGAAGAATTTAGTCCGTTGGATGTTAAAGAAAAATGGATGTAATTGAAGTGGGGAAAATTTAGTGTAAAAGTATTACCGAAGATGGACGCTTGATTTATGAAAAATTCCATTTTATTAAGCGAGGAAAATAGTTTATTGACAATTTTAGTTTGGCGTTGATGAACATTTTGATTCGTGATATGATTTCGAGAGAAAAGGTTTTGGGATTATAAAGAAGTAGGTTGTCTGATTTAGCGTGTCTTTTGCTCACAAATCCTGTTTGCAAAAAAAAAAAAAAGAAAAAAAAATTTTTTTTTTATGGATGACATTGGGCGTCCTGAAAGCCAAATTTATTTTAAGCACTTTTACCTTTTAGAATCTCGTTCATCATATCGACTTGACACACATTTGTTAATGGTTTGAAGGTTGAAAGTGAGGATTTTATAGAAGAATAGACACCCTCTTAGGAATAGTAGGAAGAATTTTGTTCAAAAATTTTGAAAAAGTTTGTGCGCGAGGAGAAAAGGGTTTTGCGACGTTTGAATTTTGTCGATAAATTATGATTGTAACCTAAGATAACGATGGTATTTCATATTTCATAAAAGAAAATTTCACATCTGAACAATCTCTTGAAAACATTACATAAAGAAATTCTCATTTTTTAAAAGGAAAGAAAAATCAATCTTCCTTAGTGTGGTGAGTGGGTCTTTCAGCATCGTAGATCACCATGGCAAGTCTTAGGCATTGGTTACGCCCATGGGTTGGGTCGTTGCACTCGGAGCAAATCCATCCATTGGTTTTAGTGAATGAGATAGTGCTAGTAGGTTTTTCAGGTCGTGGTTTAGTGGTGTGGCGACATGTATTGGCTAAATGACCATATGCATCACAGTTGGCGCATATGCGACATGGTGGAATTTACAACTCTTGCATAACAGATAGGTTCCATGGTACTGCTTTTTATTGGGGATCGGAGTCTCATGGGTTGTCGAAGTGTGATTTCGTTTGAGGTTTTTGCGTTTTCGGTTATCCTTTTTCGTTTGTTTGGTAGGGGTATGGGTGGATGGTTTAGTACCTATATCGTTTGTACTTTCCTGGATGGTATCGTCGGAGTTTGGAATTGGGTTTGTTGGTGCCTCTAAGTTAGGGAGGATCTTGATCAATTCTTGGGCAATAAGACTCGCCAGTTGATTGGGATCGATGTGGCTGAGATGAGAAGACATCTACGAGAATCATATATAGGAAAATTTGCATAAGTATTTTTAAACAAGGTGACTTTCGAATTTAGGAAATAAGTTACTAGAATTTTGGTTAACAATGAAAAGCTTGCGGGTAAGATTAGATCGGTGAAATGGATGCAAATTTAGATAAACAAAATCGTAAGCTCAAGTTGTTCTCATATTTTTAGTATGCAAGTTCAAGTTACACGTATAGGACGCAAGTTTCACATTGTTCAAATAGCGTAACATGGATGCATAAGCAAGTATAGTGCACGTAGTTAACATAAAGGAGTTTTGATTTATGTTGGTTTGAAATTATTAGTATTGTTTGGAGATCGCGAGAGTAGATTGAAATGCGAGTCTTGAGATGAAAAGCGAGTAAGTAAATCAAGTATGTAACGAAAATATAGCATGAAACAACATTGAAAGTAGTATTAGCATAAAAAGAAAGGCTCGTTAAAAAATAAATGGAGTGTTCCGGAATGGAACTAAGACTAACCAAAGTGATTCAAATATACCATTGAGTTTGGAAACATGCTTTGGCCTAATAAGTGGAAATACTCTCGCCGAAATTTTCGGTTAACGGTATTCACCCCTCCAGTTACTACATGTTCCTTGACGTTAGTAAATTTGAGACTTTGGCGAGATTGAAAATCAAGGATTGAAACCAATCGTCAAGTTACGGATTTCACTCCTATCTTAGCGATGTCGTTTCTTGAGTGTGGTTTTTGCACTTGTCCAATGAGGTAGGAAAATCAATTCCAACACTCAATTGATAAGTTTCTACTAGAACGAGAAGTTGTGAAATTTCCACCAAGGTAAGGAAATCACGCCTATCTTGGTGTAGTTTCAAAAACACAAAAGAATAACGCAGATTGAAAGTTGTGACCAAAGTGAGGGTTTCGCGACTATTTTAGTGACTTCCTTTCGTTTGTGGTATAAGAGTGTCTTCGAGTATAGTTTAATCCACCATAAGGAACGTAAATTTTTATAGTCCAAAAGATTTATAGTAGCAATTTAGGAAGAACAAGTATATTTAGCATGACAAAAGAACGGTCAATAAGAGGTTCCTAACTATAGTCTAGGTCAAACATGGCAATTTTTCCTAATTCCATATAGTCATGGCTCTGATACCAATCTGTCACACCCCAACCGATGGCGAAATACATCAGGTCGAGATTTGTGGTAGATTGTTCAAAGACTTCACGACACTAATGGTGACAATATGATTTAAAGATAAAATTTCATTTATAGCATAATCATTGTCTAAAAGATAACAGAATACAAATTGTTTCATGAAAAGAGAAATACAACGTCAAAACATAGAACTTAAACTAGCGTGAGTTTCTAGTCCAATCCTAAGTAGTTTTTTCTTGAAACCCCGCATCAAACATTTCCTGCAACATGTTTGAAATATCCGTCAACACATAAAGCATTGGTGAGCATACTAGTTTTAGTTTACATACATAGTATTTAGAATGGTTTACTCGAATCTCATACCATAGCATTTCACATACATATCATACAAAAGACATAACTCAAACCCATGATTCCACAGCGTATACCTAGCATATTCATGCTAGGCCGTTTAATTCTTAACAATGACCCATAAAGGGGGCGATGTGCTACTTCTATAGCGCTATACATGTTAAGTGGGCTAATAATAGTTAATGAATTATGTTTAAGTATCTAAGAATCATAAGCATGGCAAATGGCATATAAGTATGTTTAATAGATTGAGCATGTGTGTTTATGAAAGCATTAGTGTGTTTTGCATATAATACATGTTGGTCCCAAAAGTGATAAAAGAAAAGGGGACAAGTATGACTCACCTTTGGGTGCGTTTAGTAAAGTTCCAAAAAGAAAGTCTTGGAGGATTAGGTCCTTAGCCTTGTTTAACTAGAAATAAAGAAGAGAGGAGTCTTAGGTTCGGGTTTTATTATAGGATCAAGAGAATCAAGCAAGCCTTTTAGGCGAACCAAAGCACAAATTGCCTTTAGGGCAATTCGGATGGTCATGAGTTTGAAGTTAGACCAAGCACAAAATTATCATAAGATAATTTGGATGGTATGGAGGTTAGGAATGTGAATCCATTAGAATGTTCATGTCACGACCACTACGGGATTTCCCCTTTCTAGTGTGGATTAATCCATTACACAAGAAGGGTCAAGAGAGTTGGTAAGGTAGGGTGTAACCACAAACCTTCCAAGAAGTTGCTATTAGAGTATAAGAGTAAAAGATTGAAAGTATACTTATAATAATACATAATATAACTAGGAAGTTTAAGTAGAGTATGGTGACTTGTTTGGATTAGCCTTGGCTCTCCTTTGTCATCCATTACCATAGCACAAATCCATCCAACATTGGATTGTTGGTGGACTTGGTTGGTATCTCTACAACAAAATTCCTAGAACATAAAAGAACAATAGGAAAAACAATCGCCTTTGAGGCCTCTTTATGGTGCTCTATCCATTTATTTTGCTGTGGAAAAACAAGGGATAGGTCCTAGAGGTTTCTCCAAGGAGATTTGAGAAGAAAAGAAGAAGAAAAATAAAATGAAAGTTGAAGTTTTAAGCCAAGAAACTCACTGATGCAAAACAGGAAGTTGGCTTTAAAACTTGAGGATTTTAGAGAGATTTAGAGAGTGATTTAGAGTGAGCAAAGGATTAAAGGGTGAGGAAGAGGTGTATTTATAAGTGGGTTAAGGTTGTTGGGTATTAAATGGAGAAAATGGGGTGGTTAGGAAGAGATTATGTGAGGTTAAGAGTTTAGTTATTATATTGTGTCATAATTGTTTGCATTAAGCTGTTTCCCTCAAGCCAAAAGAACAAAAGCAACGAACAACATCTTTGTTGTTGTTGTTGTTGTTGTTTGTTTTTCCTTTTGGAGCTAAAGTCAACGGAAGTTTTTTACATCATGGTTTTGTTTTTTTTCTTTTTTTTTACTAAAAGTATTATTATGATAATTATATATATGTTTAAGAAAATAAATATATATTAAGAACTTAACTAAATGATTTTCTAGTTCTAATGGCTAAATTTATTAGGATAAATTATAATGACGACTCGTCATGAATTCGTAGAAGTAACATAAAAGAAGTGAATAAAGGCGAACTTGGAATTTGTTAAGTATAGAATTTAAAATACATGAAAAGTAAAAATAATGCGATGTTACACTTTGTTTCCTCATCTTCATTGATATAGTTGTTAATGGCAATTTGCTTGTTTGAAATCGTTTTGGTTAACTCTGACACATCTTTCTTATAGCTGTCTAATGTTTTGTTTAGCAGTTTTTCACTTTTTCTATATGATTCGATAGCGGTTTTAGCGCTATCAAGATCATACTTTAGTTTCTTGTTTTCATTTTCTAGATTATCACACTTTCCAAGCAAAGATACACAATCATTACACTTAGAAAGAGTGTTGAACTTTCTGGAATCGAAGAGTCAGTCATTGCAAGACTTCTTTGCATTAAAGCGAAGTGAGCTTCCTTTCCTGAAAAGAACTTGGACTAATCTACTTTCGTAAAAGCGTCATCCACCATGCAAGACTTCTTTGTCATCAGAAAATCCGCTTCAGCAAGAAGTTGCTCAACATCATCATCAAGTGAATTAACACTTGCTTTAGAATCAGATTCGCTTTCTGTGTTAGAATAGATAGACTATTGATGTTCAAAGATATCAGCAACAGAATCTTCAATCGTCTCTGAAACTGCTTCTTCAATAACCGGTTCCTTAACCTTCTTAGAAACCACTTCTGTAACCGCCTCTTCAACTCTCTCTTCAATCACCACCTTCTCAGAAGCTTCCTTCTCAACTATCACCGACTCCTAACTCACCACTTCTTGTGCAAAACATGCTACATTCCCGCCATTGACCTCTTCAACACCCATTTGTATGTTGTTCCAATAAAACCCTTCATCCTTGTTGGATCATCAAAGCTTGGTTCTCATTTTGCTTTTGAGTGTTTGGTGTATTCATGGGTATAATGGTTGTATCATGGTTAGGTGTAGTTTGGGTTTGGTTAGATGTGGATGTTTGTCTTTGAGTGGTATTTTGGGAGGTGTTTTGTCGGTTTTGATAATTGTTTTGGTTTTGAAAGGTCACTTGGTTTTGGGATTGGCAATTTTGGTAGTTTGAGTTGAATGGGTTGCGGTTTCCTTGTTGTTTATGTTGAGTACACTCTCGAGCAAAATTTCCTTTGGTTCCACAGTTGAAACATGTCACTTTCGCTTTGTTGAAATCATACATAGTGTTTGGCGAAGTTGCAAGATCAGTTCTTCCTGTTTTCTCGATAAACTATCTAGCCTTTCTCATAGGCCTGTAAACGAACCGAACGTTCATGAACTGTTCGTTAACTGTTCGGCGGGAAGTTCGTTTATGTTCGTTTATTTAAATAAATGAACGAACACGAACACAATTTTTTGTTCGTTTAATTAAATAAATGAACATGAACACACGCTTTGTTCGTTCATTTATGTTCATGAACGTTCGTTCATTTATGTTCGTTCATTTATGTTCGTTTATGTTCGTTCCTTTTTTTTTTGTTCGTTTATGTTCACTTAATTAAACTTAACTTTATTTTTATTATTTATTTCCTTTTGTTAAGTATCTTAATTCATATGTTCTAGAAATTTAACCCTAAACCTAATATTCTAACCACATCACTTATCAGACGCTATCCATACTTCACAGCCGCACCTCCTTTCTTCTCCACACTCCACAACCCTACCTTCTTCTACCTCCGGTCGATCACCTCCACAACCCCGCCTCCACTCTCCAGCCTCCAGCCTCAACAGCGTCGCCGTCTCCCCCATCCCCGTCTCCACATACCATAGCGCCACCGTATTTCTCATCCCCGTCATTTGCTTTTGGTTGCATTGTGATGAATCATTATTAACTTGTTTTTGTTTGTGTTCGTTTATGTTCATTTGTGATCATTTATATTGATCACTTGTGTTCGTTTATGTTCATGAACAGTTCGTTTAAGTTTTAAATGAACGAACATAAACGAACACGAACAAGACAAATTTCTTAATGAACGAACACCAATACAAAAATGTGTTCGATTATGTGTTCGTGTTCGGTTAAGTTAAATGAACAAACACGAACACGCCTGTGTTCGTGTTCATTCAGTTCGTTTACAGGCCTACCTTCTTATAACATTAGCAAATGCCCATTGTACATCAATCAACTCCATTTCTTCCTTGTCGATTTGGGCATAATCTTCATTTTTCAGGTTATTGTTTCCAATCTGACTAGCAACAAGCCCGTTATATGAAGCAACCATTGCTGAAACCAAAGCAATATGTTGTTGAGCTACTTCAACCATCACATTGTTCATGTTAGAAGTTTCTAACACAATCGGACTTGCGCTTGATGATGCTTGGTTCACAACCGGTGTAGCTTATTGTTGTGGTTGTGTCATATTCACCATGCTTCCCCACCATCCAAACCCATACATTCAAGATGAATCCTGAACCTCTTTTGCCATGAATGGTATTCACTCATATCCAACATCTTTGGTGGTCTGTTTCCATTTCCCATAGACAAATCATTAACCAAAGTTGTTATGGCATTTGTGGTTTGGCTTTGAACTGCTGCTGCTGCTGCAACTCCCCAATAATCTGGAAATTTTTGTGGAGGAGGTCTAACAGCGGGTTGTGATGAACTTGATACAAACTAACTGATTCGACCTTTAAAAACACTTGATTCGACCTAAACTCAATTGATTCGACCTCGAACTTGACTCGGTCGACCTAAAATGAAACTGTTTCGACCCGACCCATTTGAAAAATCAAGTTTTCTTCAAAAATCAACAATTTTGATCTGAATTTCCAAAAAGTTGTTGAATTTCAATGCAATTAAGCAGGTTTTGGATTGGATTGATAGGAGATCAAGTTTTGTGAAAGAATTTTTTATTGTAACCGTAAAAACTAGTCTGAATCAATCAAAACCCATTTTCTTTGAAAGTTCATGCAAAAAAGCAAAAATTTAGGTGTTTTTGATGAAAATCTGATCGATTTGTATCAATTTGAAGTTTGTAGGATCGAGCAATGGCTCTGATACCACTTTGTAGGACCGATTTATGAAGAAAAAAAATAATACAAATATCACACAAGTATGAGCAAATCAGGTGCGGAAACCCTAATTCACATGCAAAATGATATCAATCGAGATCAGAACACGTTTAGATCCATTTTCAATCATTTTTTCATTAATATTAGAGTGATAATCCTTACAAAACCGAATACTAATGAAAACACACATTTACAGAACTTTCTAGACACACCTTAGAACACACACTAACCCTTGACTCAAAATGACCGAATGTTAAGTTGCAAACTCAACTTAACATATATATAGAGCAGCCATTCGACCCTTGCAGGGTGTGAATGAACCCGTTCGACCCATCGATGGTTCGAACCAAAACCAAATAAACAACATAACATCATTCGACCAAAAAAAATACATTCGACTTAGTATAATTGTCCATTCGACCTCCCGATAGGTCGAATGGGTCTTCACGTCATCAACATTCTTCAAAACTTTGACTATCTTCGTGTAATCCGAAAGCTACAACCACAATATGCACTTACAGCAACATAGTCTCCAAATTCGGGGCAGTTCCAATCTCATTAGTAGGATTCGATACCTAGGTGGTTGCCTTTCCTATCTCTGATTTCTCTCCTTAGAAATCCTCCGCTATCTGTTAGTTTGAGTCTTTCGGTTTATTTGCTTTAGTAATTAGTTAATTAATAAAAATCACAAAAATCCAATTTGCTAGGCTAGGAGTCAATAGAGGTCTAGTACCGAGAGTCGTCATATTGTGTCCACGGTTCGATATTCCGGACTTGCTTGCTCTGCTACACTGCGACCAGTGCACTTGCCGTTTGTGTGTGGTTTAGTGGGTTTATCCATTTTTAAAACTTGACCCGAATTTATTTAACACACATTTTCACACATCAAGTTTTTGGCGCCGTTGCCGGGGACACAGTGCGCTTTCGAGGACGGCCCGAGTCAGGGATCTAGTAATTAGATATTTTTATTTATTTCTCTTCTCTTGATTTTTATTTATTTATTTTTTTTATATATTCTTTCTATCTGGTGCCCGTGATCTGTTTGTTTAGTGTCTGTTTGTAGTTAGATTTTTAGAATGGCATCCGCTAGTGGAAGAAAGACTGTAGCAGATTACATAAGAGAGCATGACCAGGCTGGTTACAATGAACAAGGCATCTACACACAAATGCAAAATCACAATATGCCTACTTGGAAAGAACCCGATAGCATATTTTCCTCTTCAGTACCAAGGATCTATGTAGATTGGTATGAAGGGAAAAATCCATACTTACAGCCATATGATATCACTCCGGCACCGGAGACGATAATGGACAAAGAAGTCCCACCTCCGGTCCAACTAGAACCCATTAAAGATGACTTTTAGAGTGGTGGTGAGGTTGAAGAAGACGTCGGGTTGATTGAAGAGGTTAACAAGAAGGAGGAAAAGATGGGAGATGAAGAAGAAAATATGCATATACCATCTTGGGAGGACGAGTTTAGTGATGATTTCGATAATTTACAAACGCTTGAAGAAGAAGAATTTGACCCGGTTGGTGATCTTACCTTTTTAGAAACATTACTTATGGGGAACCAGCCATGGAGTTCAAAGATACACCAAACGAGGAAACGGTGGAAGAGGTGGTAACAAAGAAGAAGACCAAGCCACCTCGTCACATTCAGGATTGCCGGCCCGTGCCGCCACCATCACAAGAGAGGGTTCATAGTCACATGGACCATACCCCAAATCATATGCCACATACAAGGTTTGATCCAGGTAAGTGTAGAAATAGATGTCCTGACCCGTTTGAATTTTTCTAACATTTTTCTAGATTCACCATTCGTTTTTTGACGAACAATGGTGAACGATCTGAATTAAACGGGTTGGATAAAGGGTGGATAAAAGAGAAGCCACCTTTTGACGAACATTGAGGACACTATGCCTTTCTAAGTGTGGGGATGGGAAACTTCGTTTTTATTTTTCTTAGTTCTAGGTTGAGTAAAAGAAAAGTCAGTTTGGTGTTAGTCCCAATCCTTTTTGCGCGTAGTAAACGAGCCTTTTCAATGTAATACGTCGGTTAAAAGAGGGGTCGATTGTTGGGTTTACGGGTCTTAGCATATGTTTCTTTAAGTTGCGGGATGATAGACTTGACTGGGTTGTTTTTCTAAAATAAAATGTTTGGGTGCCTGGGATAGTGGATTAAGCTGGATAGGTAACTGGTTTTGCACTTGCTAGTATCGGTAACCCTTATTTCCACATGACAGTGAGTTTTGAGCCTTTAAATATTATATATAAATATTCAATATTTCATTTCATGTGTGATATACCGACTTTGTTGCATTATTTTAGAAATTGTGCGTTTTTATGCATTTTGAGACCATAGGCTTGGACTTGACACAGATATGATAGAGTCATTAGGATTACCCAATTTTGTCTAACCTTTTCGTTTGTTTTTGTTATTTGACCCGTTTCCTCATTTTTACCTTTAGAAACCACTTTGAGCCTAAACCTTTCGTTTGTTACCCATTTTATTTTATATTGATTACCGGATTTTATATATTTATATAATGTAAAGAAAAATATATATCAACATAAAGAGTAGCTGACAAAAAAAACATGAAAAAAAAGAGAAAAATATATGAAAAGGAAAGAGAAAAGAAAGAAAAAAATTGAATAAAGGTTGTGGGTCGGGATGACCAAAGAGTTAGAGTTTATTTGTTCATGGTTTATCCGGTTTATCTCTTATTTTTCTTTTTAGCCAATTTTTCCAATAAAATTTCCTACCTTTAACACTTACCTACCCTTTCGAAGTCCTCTTAATTTGTGTTAGTGTTAGCAATCAGGTGGAAATTTGATTGACGTACAAGCTTATGATAATTTTGCTTCATAGTTCGGTTTTGAGAGATTCACTCCAAATAAATATATAACCGAGAGATGAGTGATATTGTGAGGGGTGCTTACAGGTGCATAATCGGTTGCTTGAAGGTTAGTGAAGCTTGATTAGGTAGGCCTTGTTTTTAAATTTGTATCATCTTGACTAGTCAACCTTTTGAACGATGTAAGTCTTGTGAAACCGCTAGGCTTGTTGATTTCGTAGCTTGCTTTTGACCCTGTTTGATGCTATCGTTTTTGTTAAGTGCTTTGTTGAAAATGTTTGGGATTTTGTATAATTCTTTTTCGGGACGCAAAAGATT
Source organism: Ambrosia x helenae (assembly GCA_030844895.1). NCBI lineage: Eukaryota > Viridiplantae > Streptophyta > Magnoliopsida > Asterales > Asteraceae > Ambrosia > Ambrosia x helenae. The sequence continues at coordinate 105,757,186 of CM061234.1, forward strand.
TAAGTGTGTGGATGTTGGATGTGTTGCAAAACACATCTCTTTTCCTATGTATTTTGTATATTATTTGGTTAGATTTTTATTCATTTTGAGTTGTTTTTATTATGTATTTAGTTATTTTATTATTTTGTAAGTGTTCGTGTAAAAGGAGCTCGAAACGAAAGAATTTTAATCGAGACATGAGCACTTCAGAGCAGATGTTCATGGACGTTGAAGCGTAAACTATAGAAATCTAAGCGGAAGGGATTTTCTATTTGGTTTAGTTTATTGGTTTATTTGTTTTTTGCGAGCTCAAAGAACTCGACTTTTCTTCTCGCGAGTTCAAGGAACCCAACTTTCCTTTTTTTTTTTGCGGGTTCAAGGAACCCGACTTTACTTCTTGCGGGCTTAAGGAAACCGACTTTTCTTCTCGCAGGATTAAAAAGCCCGACTTTTCTTATTGCGAGTTCAAAAGATCCCGACTTTTTTTTCTAGCGGGTTCAATAAACCCGACTTTTTTTCTCGCGGGCTCAAAAGAACCCGACTATTTTTCTTGCAGGTTCAAGGAACCCGACTTTTCTTCTCGCGGGCTCAAGGAACCCGACTTTTTTCTCGCGGGCTCAATAAACCCGACTTTTATTTTTTTTAAACCCGAGATACTTTCTTGCTCCCCAGCTTGTATCTTCTCCATCACTCCACCACTATGTTTTGGCCCCCTTTTTTTTAAAACTAAAAAAAAAGTTATTTTGTCTCTTTTTACCCAATACCCGTCAGCTTGTTTCTTTCCTTTTTTTGGCCTGTTTTTCTTCTGAGCAGGATGGTAACCTGCTCTGATACCATATAGAATTTCAGCGGAAGCAATTTTCTATTTGGTTTGGATTGTTTATTTTAGCCCTGCAGCCGGAGGGCTGCTTGGTTTTTAGTCACCGACTCTCAAAACGGCTAGGTGGTTTTAATACAAGAAGTGTAGAGAGAATATGAAAGATATATGTTTTCTTATTAATGTTTGGTAGGATTTATGGTCGAGCCAAGAACACCTAAATTACGAACACCCGGAGCGAGCTTGGAGTATACTAATAAAAATAATAATATATTACATAAAAGAAAAAATAAATAAAAACAAAAAATTTGGGCTCGTGGCCCAAGTCCCAAATTTTGGTTTGTGGTATGAGGTAGGGGTGTTCAAAAATATCTGAATCCGAAAAAACCCGAAAAACGGATATCCGAAATTTCGGATATCCGAAATTCGGATATCCGAATTTTCGGATTCGGATATCCGAATTTTCGGATTCGGATAGTGATTTTGAAAATTTTCGGATATTTCGGATATCCGAAAATTTATAAAAAAATTTTATCGGATATCCGAAATATCCAAATATCCGAAAATGTCCGAAGATATCCGAAAATATCCGAAATATCCGAAACTATCCGAAATATCCGAAAATTTATTTATAAAACATATAAAATAAAATATATCATAATAAAATCGAAATTTCGGATACGGATTCAGATAGTGAAACAAGATATCCAAAAATTTCGGATATCCGGTTTTGAACACCCCTAGTATGAGGTCACAGAGAATATAAAAAGAAAAGAAGATTTTGTCGACAAAGGATTATTTTTTTCGGAAATAAGGACGGCCGCCACAGAAGTTTGACAAGCTGCAGCAACTTTCATTATTGAGGAACAGCCGTTAAGGAGGTCATCAACAATAGTAGTCTTGAACGTATTTTGAGAGGGGAGAATTATTATTGAAGGAGAGGAAGGCTTGGTTCAAGTATTGAAGGCTCCAGTTTAATCACTGCAAGTTATAGCTTTTATATTTATTTACTTTGAGTCTATAAATATTGTTAATATGACTTTGCTATATTTTGAACCTATGTTTTTATCTTGTTCCACTACTATTATGTTTGGCTAAAAAAATATTGGCCACCTAGGTCTGACACGATTGCTATTTGATTTTGGTTTATGTTTCGGTTTTGGATTTTATGGTTGAATTTATGTTTTAGTAAAAAACTTGTTTATGATGCTATGATGCGTGTGCGTACTTTTTACTAATTTATGATCTTTTAATATTTCACGAGTGTCTTAGTGAATGTCTTTCATGTTTGGATGCTTGTTAGAATTACTTGCTTTGTGCTTGTAGTTTATTTTATGGATTTAGGCCTAAATTCCATAGGAACATTAATTGGGAGTTTAGAGGTAATTTGTGTTCTTCCTACTCTTGAGACCGAGAGGTGATAGGTAGTCAGGTTTGTCTTTGGTGCTAGAGGTTTAGGCTAGAAACTCTGAGAGCTCAGGTTTTCCTAGGTTCTCTAGTATTATTTGCTTATCTGTGTCATAGATTGACTTTACAGGTTACTCCTTCCACTTTAGGGTGTATTGTGATTGGAGAGTGAGAAATCTAAACCAATCTAGCGAGTACTTTAGCATAGTTAGTGAGACCGAGAGGTGATATAACCAATCAGTGAGATTAGTTGCCTTTAGGATTCCTTTTCGGTCAGTCTTGGTAAATGATCTGGGAGCCACCGGGATACTAGGGGTGAATATTATAAGATCTTGATTGCCAACATAGTTTCCAAAGTCAGGTCAGTTCCAGTTTCATTAGTAGGATTCGATACCTAGGTGGTTGCCTTTCCCATATCTGATTACCCTCCTTAGAAATCCTCTGCTATATGTTAGTTTGAGTCTTCCAGTTTATTTGCTTTAGTAATTAGTTAATTAATAAAAATCACAAAATATCCCATTTGTTAGGCTAGGAGTCGCTAGAGGTCTAGTACCGAGAGTCGCCATATTGTGTCCACGATTCGATATTCCGGACTTACTTGCTCTACTACACTTCGAATGGTGCACTTGTCGTTAGTGTGTGGTTTAGCGGGTTTATCCATTTTTAAAACTTGACCCGAATTTATTTAAGTTCGGCTGGTTAAGTTAATGATTTTGCTAAGGTATCATGTGTATTCTATTGTCTAAGCATAAAGCATAAAATGTAAACACTTGCACATTGTAATGAATTGTATATGTAAAACTGTGTAATTGTGATGTGTATGTGTATTTGAATAATTGTGTACATGAATCGCCCCAAAACGTGTAAAAAGATAAAAAGGGGCTAAGTATACTCACAGTTTGCGTAATAACTTGAAATCTGTCGAACCGCGAGATTTGAATTAGGATTATCCCCAAAGGATTAGCCTAAAAGGAATAAATAATTTGTAAGAGAACGAACTTAATGTCTAAGTTATCAAGGATTAGGCACTTAGGGCTTCATAGACTAGAATTTGGGGATTCTAGGGTTTTTGAATTGAAATATAATAGGTATAAATAATTTTAATATTTAAAGAACATTTTTATGAACTCCATTAGTTATTTCAAATTATGAAGATATATAATAAATAATTACAAACGTAAATAATGGAACGACTTAAATATAAATATTTGATTTTATGCAATTAAATATGAAATAAAAGTATAAATAAATGGAAGAAGTAATTAAATCGATTAAATATGAAAATCATAAGTTCATTTTATGCTGAGATACTAGAAATAATTTCATAATTTTAAAACTTATAATTTTGATATTATTATATTTTAAATTGATTTATTAACATTAAAATGCAATAATTAGGATTTAAATACAAATAAAATGAAAAAAATATTATTTTCATTTTGTTATAGGAGAAAATAATTTTAAGAATTATTTTTCATATTATTTTCATTTAAAACAGAATTTAATTGAATATAATCAATGAAAATCATAAGTTCGTCAAGTGGAGTTCCAAATTGATCTTGCGCCTGGAGCAGCTACGGTTGCACGCGCACCATACCGCCTAGCACCAGGCAAACTTCAAGAACTGTCTACCCAACTCCAAGAGCTATTGGATAGGGGCTTCATTAGACCTAGTTCTTCACCTTAGGGAGCCCCAGTTCTGTTTGTTAAGAAGAAGGATGGGAGTTTCCGCATGTGTATTGATTATCGGGAATTGAACAAGGTGACGGTTACGAACCGCTACCCTTTGCCTCGTATTGATGATTTGTTCGACCAGCTACAAGGGTCGAGTTTCTATTCTAAGATTGACTTGAGGTCAGGATACCATCAACTGAGAGTCCGAGAGGAGGATGTGGCGAAGACAACCTTTCGAACTCGTTATGGACATTATGAGTTTTTGGTGATGCCATTTGGGCTAACCAATGCACCGGCTGTGTTCATGGATCTTATGAATCGCTTGTGCAAGCCTTATTTGGACAAATTCGTCATAGTGTTGATAGATGTCATACTGATTTATTCCAAGAGCAGGGAAGAGCACGAGCAACACCTGCAGCTGATCTTGGAACTCTTGAGAAATGAGCAGATGTACGCGAAATTCTCTAAATGTGACTTTTGGATTCGGGAAGTCCAGTTTCTAGGACATGTGGTTAACGAGGCAGGAATACATGTCGATCCCGCCAAGATTGATTAAATCAAAAAGTGGGAGGCTCCTAAGACTACTACAGAGGTGCGCCAGTTTCTTGGTCTTGCGGGATACTATCGCAGATTCATTGAGGGATTCCCTAAGATCGCTCAACCCCTCACTGCTTTGACACAGAAGGGGATTACTTACAAGTGGGGAGATGCCCAAGAGTCTGCTTTTCAATTCTTGAAGACAAAGCTTTGCACTGCACCCATTCTATCACTACCTGAGGGTACAAAGGACTTCGTGGTGTACTGTGATGCGTCTATTCAAGGGTTAGGGTGTGTGCTGATGCAGCGTGATAAGGTGATCGCGTATGCTTCACGTCAATTAAAGGTTCATGAGAAGAATTACACCACCCATGACTTGGAACTGGGAGCAATGGTTTTTGCTCTAAAGATCTGGAGGCATTATCTGTTGGGTCTGCTGACCTGGAGAAGAACAGATGATTGGAAAGCCAAAATATACTACTCAGTTTATCCTTAGAAATAAACAGCATTTACAAGATACTTCTCCCAAAAGACTGTCTACCCTAACATCTGTTGTACCTTAACAACTGTTGGAACAACTACTGCTACAAAGGACTGTTGGATAACAACTGATAGAGAACAACTGCTGACTAAAGGTCTGATGAAGAACAACTGCTGATCAAGTGCTGAAGACTAAAGGTCTGTTGGAGCCAACAGCACTTAGGCTCCAACAGATGATACAAGACCATCAGAGTTTTCTCAACAGCAGTTTACCTTTCAGAGTTTTACAATGTAACAGTAGTTTGTATATAACAGATGTTTTATGTTTGTTATTCTATTAGAGGTCGCTATCTTAGGTGACGTCAGCTTAGATCATCAGTGGTTTAGATTTGTCTATAAATAGAACAGTGCTTGTACTGTTCTATTCATCACTCGAAACATTCTCTCAGATAAACATTCACAGAGTGATCAGGCTGAGGGGGAGTACTTGTACTATTGACTGTAATCATTAGATTTATGAAAGCTTTCGATTAGAAAACATTTACTCTCTTGTTTTGATTAATAGTTTATTATTCCGCTGCACTTTCTATTTATAAATCACTTCGTCTATCACATCTTTACTTAAACAATCAAAACATCAAACTCAGATCCTAACAATTGGTATCAGAGCTTGGTCAATTAAATTCGACCTAACCAATCAATTTAATATAAACAGATCAGCTCACAATTATTGATATCGTTTGTTTGTCGGATTGAAAACAGAGTAATAGTTTATTTTCGATTCAACCGTTTGTAAACACTTTGTTTTTGAAATATCAGAGAATGGATTCAATCAATCACGATCCACACAACACTGGCACGAACAACAAGCCACTGATGCTTGTCAGATCTGAATACAATATCTGGCAACGTCGGATGAGCCATGTTCTAGCTCAATAGAACACTGGGTGTTGGAAGTCGGTTATATTCGGACCACATGTTCCGATGGTGCCGAGTACTAAAGATCCCAAGGTTCAAGAGCCTAAGAAACTTGAAAACTACTCCGACCAGGATTTTCAGAAAATTGAGTTAGATGCCAAGGCCTTCAGTATTGTGGCTATGGCTCTACCCAATGATATATATGTTGGGATGTTACACTGTAACAGTGCAAAGGAGTTGTAGGATGCACTGAAAGAACAATTTGGTGGGACTAAAGAGGTTATTGAAAACAACCGTGAAATACTTAACCAACAATATGAAACATTCAGTCATGTTAAGGGAGAGTCATTAACTCAACAATTTGAGAGGTTTAACTGTCTCATTAGTGAACTAAAACTGGTTGGTCTAACTTACCCATATTCAACTTTGAACCATAGGTTTTTAAGATCACTACCAGATAAATGGGACACTATTGCTATAGTTATGAGAAACTCAATTGGATTCAAGGACCTATCACTGACCCAGCTTCATGGTAAGCTCTTGACCTATGAGAGAGAGCTTAACCAGAAAAAGAAGCTCCAGGACTCTAGAAAAGTGTCTGATGATTATGTATTTGGTAATACAGCACTTCTGGGTCATGATGAGGTGCCTGGTAATAATAAGGATCAGAGTTATGATCATTTCATTGACATAACTTCAGGTTTTAACTCTAGTTTTCACTCTTATTCTTATTCACCAAACTATGCTTTTACAACAAGTGGTGGTGATATCCAGGAATCTGATAACATATCCTTTGAGTATGATGACTTAAAATACTTTGACCCTGATGATTTGGAAGAAATGGACATTATGCATCAATTGGCCCTTCTCAGTGTAAGAACTAACAATTTTTACAAGAAAACTGGGAGAAGGTTTCCAGGGTTAACTGGCAGGTCAAAAGTGGGGTTGGATAAATAAAAGATTAAGTGTTATAAATGTCATAGACTTGGTCATTTTGCTAGGGAATGTAGGAGTCAACATGGTACACATATGATTACCTATCCAAATCAAAGGCCACAGACCAACACTTATCAAGTTTCCCATAATACCCCTGGACCAAATGTGCAAAACACTGCTCATTTTGCACAATCCTCAAACACTGTTCCTGTCCAGTTTGTCCAAACCACTGTTCCTCAGATCCACTATGTGCAAACACCTGTTGCTTAGGCACAAATGCCAATGACTGCTGCTCCACCCTCTGCCCCTGCAGAGACCAATCAACAGAGTTTCTTCACACAAGGCTTTGTTGATTGGAGCAGTCTACCAGATGAGTTGACAGATGAAAATTTTGCACTAATTGCCAAAGCTAAAAATGAACCAGAAAATTTTTGTTTCATGGCTATGGTAGAAGAGGTTGAATCTAAGGAGGTGGTAACTGAATCTGTAGTTGTCACTGATGATATTGTTGATAAGGTAGTTGCAGGTGAAAAATCTGAAGAAGAGGTTGTGAGTCTCTTAGATCCCTGGGGTGCATTTGATGATTGTGAATGCAAGTGTGATTGTGCATTGATGGCTGCTACTAAGGTATCTCCTCAAATCCTTAAAGATTTGTGTTCTGATAAATGTGTAATAGCGTTTGCTAACATCAAAGAGGTAAATGAAAACCTTAGGAAGAAAATTTTAGATGATGAAGTTCAATTTAAAAAACTTTCAAAAGAGTTAAAATCAAAATTGACTGAAAAAGAATCTGAAATAAGCAGCTTAAAACATGAAGCAACTTTAACCAAAGACCAGCTCCAAACTATGATAACTAAATATCATAGTTGCAAGAGTGAGCTTGAGACCACCCAAGTTGAATGTCAAAAATGGGTGGAATCATGCAAAGGTTTTGAGATGCTCCTCAACAAACAAACCAAAAGTCATGTGAAGTTTGGTTTTGGTTTTGAAACCACTGCTCCAGCTTTTGAAAACACTGACAAAAGGGATCAAAAGTTGGTTGAGGTAGTACCAACTAATTTGAAGGGTCAAGAGATTAAAATCACTAAACCTAATGGCAAGAAAATTGTTCTTGAAAAACCAGAAGGTTCCTCATCATTCACTGAACTTGAAAAATATGAATTTAAACCTACTTGGTCTGATGAGTGTGGTACTCTTGAGAACTTCAAACCAGTTTAATTCAAAACCCCTGATGGTAAGAAAGCTCCATAGGCAAAGGTCATTCCCTTGATAGATCTTCCAGCAGATGATCAAACATCTAATGAAAAGAAGACTGAAAAAGGGAAAAAGAAAGAAAAGTCTGTTCACTTGTTTTGTAATTTCTGTGAAAAGAAGAATCATGTCACTAAAAACTATTTTCTTCTAAAAGCATATGATATCAACAAAGGAACAAGTATGTGTGATTCTAAGACCACATGCTCAATATGTGGTAAGAAGAATCATAAAACCAAAGAGTGCCTGTATCTCAAAAATTTTGATGTCAAAATACAAGAGTACAAGGCTAAAACTCTTGCAAATCAAGTGGTAAGTACTTCAAAAGGAAAACCCAAACAGACTTTTGCTCTAGTTCAAACATCTGTTACCAAAAATTTGGAAACATCTGCTTCTAGGGATGTTCAAGTAACAAATGCTCCACCCACCAACAAGTACCCAAGGGGATATGGACAACCACCTTGTCATAATCTGTCACATGTTTATGAAGAACCCAAAAGGCCTTCTAAACCAAGAGTGAACAGAAGTCCCTATGGATACTATCATCTGTTAGGAAGTGATCAAACATATGTTACACCAAGTGTTGACATCCAAACACTGGCAAATGGTCAGCAACAGTTGTTGAACTTGATTCAAAAACTAGTTCAAACCATTGATCACCTCCCTAAGCTTGAGGCTGAAAAGTCTGTGGACCCATCCAAAGCCAACTTGGCTTTGGACACTCACCAAAACTGATCCATTACTGATGTGCAGGGAGCTTCTGCTTGCTTAGATAGCCTTTGGTATGTAGATAGTGGAGGCTCCAGGCACATGACAGGATGTAGAGCCCTTCTTTTGGACTTCTTAGCTCTTGGAGGGGGTGATATATCCTTTGGTAATGATTCAAAAGGTAAGGTGTTGGGTTCAGGGATTGTTCAGGCTCGGAAACTCAAGTTTGAAAATGTCAACCTTATCGATAATCTTAAATGTAATCTTCTTAGTGTATCACAAATGAGTGACAAAGGTTATGGCTCATTCTTCAATAAGAAAACTTGTAAGATTATTGGGCCAGAAGTGGTGAAAAAGATTGATACCATCATTGATGAGAGCAAAGCACAACTTGTTGCTCACAGGAGTGGCAATGTGTATGTGTTTGATATGTTGAAGGACAATCCTATGGCAAATGTCTATCTGTTTTCTGCTGCCTCCACAAAAGAGACAGAATTGTGGCATAGGAGACTGGGTCACACCAACCTTCAAACTATCAACTCACTCTCCAAACAAAGCCTTGTTAGAGGTTTACTATCAAAAGAATTCAAATGTGATGAGCATTGTGTTTCCTGCTTAAAAGGAAAACAACATAAAAGCTCTTACAAATCCATTGATGAGTCCAAAACAAGTGAATGTCTACAATTGTTGCACATGGACTTGTTTGGCCCAGTTAAAATCATGAGTCTAAGAAGAAAGAGATTTTGTCTTGTCATAGTTGATGATTTTTCTAGGTTTACATAGACTTAGTTTTTACACTCTAAGGATGAGACTGCAGGTATCTTGAAGGACTTTGTCACCAAAGTTGAAAAACAATATGACTTGCCAGTAAAGGTTTTTAGAAGTGACAATGGGACAGAGTTTAAAAATAAGGAGTTGGATGATTTCTGTGTGTCAAAAGGGAATGTGAGGCAGTACAGCATCCCAAGAACACCAGAGCAAAATGGGGTGGTTGAGAGGAAAAATAGAACTCTCCTTGAAGCTGCAAGAACCATGCTAGCAGATTTTGGTTTACCACTGTCCTTCTGGGCAGAAGCTGTAAGCACTGCTTGCTATGTTCAAAACAGGGTTTTAATCAACCCAAGACATCAAAAGACTGCTTATGAAATTTTGTTCAAAATCAAACCATTAATCTCATTTTTCAAAATCTTTGGCTGCCCATGTTTCATTTTAAATCTTAAAGATTCCATCTCAAAATTTGCAGCCAAAGTAGATTGTGGATACTTTCTGGGATATTCTTCTACTGCCAAGGCCTAGAAAGTGTTTAACACAAGGACCAAGACAATAGAAGAAACTCTGAATGTAAAGTTCAATGAACTTTCATCCCAAAAAATCCCAGCAAATCCTGCTGAGTTGTTTGATTTAGATAAATTCAAATTTGAAGATATTACTGTCAAAACTAACAGTGTAGGTATTTCACAATCTCCACAACAAGATTACAGAACAGATGTTGTGATTCCAAGTCACTATAAAGTCTATTCTGCATCAGGGGAAGCAGCTGTTCAAAACATCTGTCAAAACTCTGCCACAGTTGAGTCAGCCACTGTTGGTCAGTCTTATCATCAAACCACTGCTTCACGAATTACATCCACTGCTCAATCATTTGTTGACAAAAGTCAAACATCTGTTGACAAAAGTCAGTTGAGTTTCACACCACTTGGACCCATTCCCCCACCTCCATTTCAAACATCTGTTGGCACTACAGAAGTGCAAACAAATGTTACATCAACAGTGTCACCAAACCTCTGTCCTTCACCTCAAAATGCCATCATACCATATCATGGAGATCTAATCTACCTAAGAGCTCATCCACCAGATCAAATAATTGGCAACATCAGAGAGGGTGTGCTCACAAGAAGCCAATCCTCAAATATCTGTCTTTTTGCAGGCTTTCTGTCTCTCACACAACCTGTCAAGTACTAAGAGGCACTAAAAGAGAACAGTTGGGTAGAAGCCATGCAGGAAGAGCCCCTTCAGTTTAAAAGACAACAAGTATGGGAACTTGTACCACTGCCTAAGGATGTTTGTCCAATTGGCACAAAGTGGGTCTTCAAAAACAAACCTGATGAAAGGGGTATAGATTTCAAGAATAAAGCCAGGCTTGTGGTTCAAGGCTTCAGACAATAAGAGGGGATAGACTATGATGAAACCTTTGCTCCTGTAGCTAGGCTAGAAGCTATCAGACTCTTCCTAGCCTTTGCTGTCAACCACAACATCAAGGTGTATCAGATGGACATCAAATGTGCATTCCTCTATGGCAAAATTCAGGAGGAAGTCTATGTATGTCAACCGCCTGGTTTTGAAGACACGTTCCATCCTGATTATGTCTACAAGCTTAACAAAGCCTTTTATGGACTTAAGCAAGCACCTAGGGCCTGGTATGAAACTCTTTCCACCTTTCTCTTATCCATTGGTTTCACAAGAGGCAAAATTGATAAAACCTTATTTTTGAAATAGAGAGGGAAAGACTTAATGATTGTTCAATATATGTGGATGACATCATTTTTGGATCCACATGTAACAAAATGTGTGAAGAGTTTAAGGAACTTATGACAGCAGAGTTTGAAATGAGTGCTATGGGTGAACTTCAGTGCTTCCTTGGTCTCCAAGTGAAGCAACTACAAAATGGCACGTTCATTCATCAAAACAAATATGTGAAAAATTTGTTAACTAGATTTGAGATGAATGACTGTAAGCCATGTAGTACACCCATGAGTACAGTCAAGCTACTCACTATTGATAACAAGGTTGAACTGGTTGACCAGACACATTACAAATGCATGAGTGGGTCTTTATTGTAGTTAACTGCATCTAGGCCAGACATTATGTTTGCCACTTGTGTTTATGCAAGATCCCAGGCTTCACCCAGAAAGTCAAACCTTATTGCTGTGAAAAGGATATTCAGATACCTAAAAGGTGCTCCCACACTTGGTATCTGGTATCCTGCTAATGGAAACATTAAGCTTTCAGGTTATTCAGATAGTGATTTTGCTGGTTGCCACACCACAAGGAAGTCTACATCAGGAGGGTGCCAGTTTCTAGGGAATGCCTTAGTCTCATGGCAAAGCAAAAAGCAAGTAGCTGTCTCAACTTCAACAGCTGAAGCTGAATACATTGTTGCTGCAAGCTGTATAGCCCAACTCATGTGGCTTCAAAATCAACTGCTGGATTTTGGGATAACTGTACTAAGAACTCCCCTCATGTTGGATAGTCAAGTTGTTGAAAATATCATCAAAAATCCAGTATCTCATTCAACCACAAAGCACATAGACATCAGACATCACTTTGTCAGAGATAGCTATGAAAAAGGTTTGATTTCTCTACACCATGTTCCAACAGAGTATCAGTTGGCAGATGTGTTGACAAATGCTTTAGACACATCTACCTTCACAAATCTGATTTCTAGAATTGGTATGCTAAACATGGACTAAACAACAAAGTTGTTTTAAATAAAAACATTAAAATGTTTCAGAAAAATCAAAATTCATCCTTAAAAATAGCATTTTGGTTGAAAAATCTGTTAAGGAAAAAACAACCACTGTTTCATCCATTCTATCCACTGTTTGGTTGAAAAATGTGTTTCAAACATCTGATCAGATAAAACAACCACTGTTCGGTTGAAAAATCTGTTTCAAACCTCTGATCAGATAAAACAACTGTTTCACTATATATATATATATATATATATATATATATATATATATATATATATATATATATATATATATAACAAGTGTTGTTAGCATCAGCACTTTGGTAAGACAACAGTTGTTTGCATCAGACCTTTGACAACAGCTGTATGCCACCAGATGTTTGCCACGTCTGCTCTCAAAAGCAGAGTTTTGGCCACATCAGCGGTTTCACCAGAGCCTATAAAAACCCTGTTTTACCACAACAGTTGTTACACTGTCTCATTGTATTCAAAATACTGAAACCGCCTTCTTCAATCTCAAACCCTTACTCAAATTCCTCTCATTCTCACACTCGAAATCCATTACAATGGATCTTCAAGCAAAAGCCACCCACAATTATCTCCCATATCTGGTCAAAACAGATGAAAACATTCCATTCCATACCACCATTGACATCATCCTCAATTCCAAATACCTGACAATCCTAACCGCTGATGCTCCCAGCTATCTCGATACCCTCCAAGAATTTTGGTTAAACGCTGAGTTTCTTCTTCAAGACAAAAAGCCTACAACCATAATCTAAAAAATTGGATAGACAAATGTCACTATTACCCCTGAACTGATATCCACAACCTTCTCACTCAATGACTTGTTAGGTAACGACTCTTTCCCTAAGGCTGAACTTCACACAGAGTTTCATGAAAGAGGCTATGATGCACAAATGACTGGGTCAACTCTGTTCAAAAAGTTTTTCCCACCAGTCATGAAATTTTTCTTTCATACCCTCCTTCTCTGTGTCTCTGCTAAGTCCACTTCCTTTAATGAAATCCCATTGAGGATTCAGTACTTGGGATATGCTATGTTGTTAGACTCTGACTTCAATTTATCCCAGGGCCTGTTTATGGACTTAGTATCAAATTTGAAGGCCATAAAGTCTGGGTCAAATAATGCTTTTCTACTTTACCCAAGAATTTTGAGTGTAATCCTTCAAAAGGTTTTACAAGCAAAAGATTTTAAAAAGGGTGAATCTGTTAATATGAAAAGTCTAACTGATGAAACTTTCACAAGAATGTCACCCAAGTTAAAGTATCAAAAGTGTCAAAAGTTTCTAAAACACAAACAAAGAGGACTAAGACAACAGGTGTTGTCCAAACCTCTATTGTTGAGCCCACTGCTCCTGGTGATCATGGCACTACATCCAGTGCTATGAAACCCACACCACCCACCTCCAAAAGAAAACGTCAATCCACAAAAACCACCACTAAAACCAAAAAGGGGCCTTTGGAAGATGAGATACCAGAGGAAAACCCTGTTGCAACACAAAGGCAACAAGAAACCACTGTTGTTACTTCCTCACAATAGATGGATATATACCTGAGCAAACTCCTCATGAATCCTCACAAAAGGATCATGTTGTAAGCCAAAGGGAAGCACATCATGAAGCATTTGACTCACGTGATCATATGCTTATCAGCCCTTCTCCAGGGCTTCTACTCTTTTCACTCCTCCACCTTCACCAAAACATGTCCCTCCAACAATGCAACTTCTGTTTGAGGCTATTGATAAAACTTAGGACAATCCCAGTTCCTCTCCTTCACCCATCAATGAGAGTATACCTCCACAAGTGACTGGGACTGAGGAAAATCAATCAGCTATCCCACAAGCAGAAGAGGAGGTTACACCCCTATAGCTGAATGAAACTCTAGGTGAGTTTTCAAGTGAAGCAGCCTGAGTTTTCAAGTGAAGCAGCCACTACTAATGTAGAGACCATTGTCTCACAATAGGACAGTGGTTACATAGCTAAGAGTTCCATGAAGGCAACAACTGATGAGGCCACTATAGTGTCACCAAATTTAGTTGGAAGTCCCCAGAACCAAGAAAAAGGGGCATCTGGTTCTCATCCTTTGGACTCACCTCCTAGGACTGCACCAGATACAACTACCACTGATAGGAACCCAGATGATCCTATTAACTTAGGTGATGGGTTAAAATACCAATAATTGACGGCCAGAGTACAATCCATAGAAACCTCTGTTGCTGATCTTTAGGGTTATGGTTTTGAATGTGTTATGATAGGTTCTGATCATGTTAGGTCTTATGAATGTTTTGTGATGGTTTTTGATTATTATTGATTAATAATATGCAACTAGGGTTTGATATAATTGATGATATTACATGATTAAAATCTGGACAGAATCTGAATGTCGACTTGTAGGGTCTGTTACGTGGCTTGTTAATAACTGTTTTGATCGATTCTTTGCATGAATGGATTGTACATGGTCTTAGCTTTTTAGAATGGGCAAAATCATTTGATTTGGACGTCGTTTGATATGTTTTTGGAAATTTTTCAACTAAACGGATCTGTTGTGTGTATTTTCTGAACGTAGCTGTGTTCCGTGAATTTTCATAATTTTATACAAGGTTTTATCACAAACTAAAAATATGGATTTGTCAAGTAGACCCCCTAGAATATTTAGTAAAGTTTTGGGAGTCTAACTCACTGGATAAGTATTTTTAATAAATTAGTTTTCATGGCGCATAATCTGTCCTAAAAACGCAGATTGTGTATTGTGAGTTTATGTGACTAATTGGAGCCCTATGTGGTATGTATATGATGCATATTAAGTGTAAAACTAATGATAACCAACATATTCACCAACAGGTCCGTAGGGTTTATAAGCATGTAGAATCACTAGGTGTCACTTACACGGTTTTAAACTTTTGAACGTCTTGGACAAACGGGTCATATGGTGTAATGGTATTACACATATACTCACTTAGTGACACATGTATTAGGGAGTCGGTAGCACACCCTACTTTGGAGTTTGGATTTACTTGCTTGCATACTAAGGTGAGTTTCACTACCTTTTCTCAAAAGCATGCGTCTCAGGGTGAGACAACTTTGGTAAATGTTTTCTAGTCCGGTTTGGGACTACTTGGACATTGACTCTTTAGGAGAGTCCGTTACGAATCCTCGGGTGGATTGCGCTTTGATCAGTTTAAAACTTATTGGTCCTTTGTGAACTAAGCACTTTATCACTGAAAATTCCTTATATATTATTAGGTTGATAGCGCTATTAGGTTGTGCAGTAACCTCATGTTTGCGATGCTGGGAGTATGGGCATGAACTTCTGACCACATCTGTTAGGCTAGTGTTGATAGATATTAGTTCCTAAGGCAGTTTAACGTATGTTAACACATTACTGAATGTTTGAATGTTCCTAATAATCTCCCGTTTAGTTGCAATGAGTGGGTTAGCTACCCATGACATGATTAAACTGATAATACTTGAACTTTTGGGGTCTTAGGGACCTACGCTTTTACTTGGTTACGTGGTTTTGGAAACCAGCGCATTTACTTACTCATCTTCTTTACTTTGTGAACTCACCAACATTGTTTGTTGACCCACGATATACATGCTTTTGCAGGAGGTTAGCTTCTAGTGCCACGATTAGAAAGCACTCAACACTTCACTGCATTTGGGGTCTTGGGCATACACCTAAAATTACATATTATTCTTTTACATCTTCTTTCATATGGTTTTAATTTGGGCGCGTTGTTTTGCGCATGGTTTTAAAAGATTTAAAATTTTGGTTTACGCTTCCGCAGCTTAACAAAACTTGGTTTTTGAAAACGAATTAAATCGTTTGGGCATTTAGAGTTCGTTCATATGACTTATGGCTATGGGATCCTGGAATGTCATGCGCCTCGCGGTATAAACCCTGCAGTGGAAATTTGAGGGTGTGACAGATTGGTATCAGAGACATTGGTTATGGTGAACTAGGACTTCATGTTGAGTCTAGTCTATAATCACCATAGCATAAGTACACTCACAACTTAAGTGCACAACTAGCTTTTAGCTACATATATCTACAACATATGGTTTCGGGAGATATGTTATCTTCTAGTTCTAGACCTAATTCTGAACACGTCACTGGTGGGAACCCAGGGTTACACCAGGTGGTGCATTACTGGGAGTAGTATCCTAACAAACCTCATGGATGAGGAAGCAGCAATAGTATAGGGAAGAGAGCCCTTGCGAGCGTTGTGGCGCACGTACACAGGAAGCTGCACGATGCGCATGACGTGGTACCATTAAACCGAATCAAATTCGAAGAAAGTCAAATACTGAGACTTATCCATTTTCACTAAGCAAGGAGACAATTAGTTTCTGTTCCGTGTTATTTGACCTTTCTTACTCTCATTTGAAACTCAGACGAGACTGGGTTACTTATATAGAGTTTTATGCTTACTCTAGTATATTTACGCCCTGTACGAGCGAGCGATTGTATGGCATACATATCCCTGTTTCTCATAAGTATATGGTAGATTCATGGGAACACATTAGATCGAGGCTTCTTACACATACTCTTGGGGAGTTATGTAAAGCCTGCTACATAGTGCAACATCTCAAGGGAAGACGAAACCTACTAGTGACTGGCAGCCACAATTAGAGAAATGCATGGTGCGGCTGACCAGTGAACTGACGTACACAGGACCGGAGTTGGAGACTATACGCAAAGAGATCCATATAGCACTGATAACCGTAAAGAAGGGACAAGAAGGGATGGAAGGAAAACCTGAGCCGAACGAGCACATGGAAAGTGAGGATGAAGGCTCTACTATCTAGAAAGAGCGTGGCGACGATTGGCTCCTACCTTTTTCTTACCTGTCATTTCTTTTCTTTTCCTTTGTTAACTTAGATAAGACTGGGCTCTTATAATCAACGATAGGGTAGTTGAAGCCCTCGCATCTTTCCAAGCTAGTAAAGTCCATTTTGCTAAATCATTTGTTTCCCCTGACTTCCACATTTGAACTTTCTTACACCTTGAATGCACATGCCACAACAACAACCTGTCGTCGTATTTTCAAGGCTTTTATTGGTTGTAAACCTCGATAACTCCAGCGGATCTGAAGGAGATCGTTTGATTGCTTCGATAGTATAAGTCTTTGCCATGTGCATTTGCCCCAGGCAGGATGGGGTAATGTATGATACATGCACACTCGATAAGTTACAGATACTTGGAGGGAGAACATAACACCCGGTGATGAAATCTAGAAATTTGTTATATAAAGACGGTTGGGTCTGAGATCGACGCTTACACTACCAAGCTACAGGAGTTAGCTACTATATGCTCAAATTTATTTAGCCTACCTTACAAACAGATCGAGCTTCATACCAAAAGGGTGGGTCTCTGATATACGTTAAATTACACATATAAAAGTCCCCGTTTAACTCCCATTTTAATACATTTTTGACCTTATACACAGGAATTGGTACTTATTTGGGTATCTTTACGATTTCAGGTCTTAAACGAGGTCCCGGAAGCATAACAGAAGGAAAAACGGAGTTTTTGGCACGCAAACAGGACATCAGGACCTATGAGCGGCCACGCGCTCCCTTGGATATTATTGGCAACCTTCTGGAAGGTCTACGTCATGCACGAGCAAGTTGTCCACCTTTTTAAAAAGTGAGCAGCCGCTCACAGAGACCGAGCGGCCGCTCACAGGCCCTGTACTTCTATAAAACTCCCATTTCAGCTCATTGATCGGGTATTGGGTCTTTGGGGAGCGATTTCTGGCGATTTTCTAGGCTTTTGAAGTGCTGCATAAGCGTGGAACAGCTCACTGATCGGGTATTGGGTCTATGGTTTGATCCTTTAAACTATTATGATCCGAATCTGATTTTGAATGCTTATTTTGATGTTTATTTAGTTAATCGTATGCCTACGGGCAAGAACACTAGTATGTAGTATGTTAAACAATCATTTGTATAGTTAATCATGTCTTGTATAAATTTAGCGTTTTTCATGACTTAATCTTGATGATCATAATGCAACCTTGTTTCATTGTTATTGGATTTGTGATTGTGTTTAAATGACTTTGATGATTGTCGAATGTGTTAGGCGGATAAACGTTGAAAAACCATCCGTTTAATCATCCGGTAGTAGACTAGTTAACTTGTTAATAAATTTACGCCATGAAACTGTAACCGGGTATTGGTTTGGTTAAAGTCGGTCGAATAATGGTTTAAAATGCTTACCGACATGTAAAAGGGTTTTAAAAGCTTAATGGTGTTGTTACTGATCTTTGACACGGTTAATGATCTTTGGTAGTTATTTTGGTAAAAATAGCGATCTTAGTAGATCTGTGTTCAAAGTTGATAAAATGGAATAGGTTGTGAAATGCTCTACTTTATGCTAGTCTAGGTGGTTGTATTGTGTATTCGGTATCGCTTTCCTGAATTAGTGAGGTTAGAAAACTCTTAACAGATGACTAACTTATCTTTAGAAGATTTGCATGAGATCATATCAGCTGCTCGCTAATGAACAACTTGAAGTGGTTAACGTGTGTATTCGTGTTAGCTTTCTGTATAGTTGTCATGTTAGGATGCCCGAAAGGGACACTAACTATCGGAGAATGGGAATGTTGATCACACGCCTTTATTTTATGTGATATGTAGATGACATGCTAGGGTTGATATATTATAGTCTATATAGATATATTTTGTATTTGGAGTCTTACATATGTTAATTAGATATTTTAGAATTAATTTAGTTTAAAACAAACTTTCACTATCTTTTCCTACTGGTAAATTGAGGACAGAGTTTAAGTACAATTGCTCCGCGCGCGTCCATGGATCGATATCTGGTTCTTATCTGTACATTACTACATATATGACAGGGTACACTTGCCCTATTGTGTGTGTTTTAATATTAAATTCTAAACCATTTTTATAAATATTAAAGCAAAAACGTGTGTTATTTCATTGTAGAATTATGTATATATTCGCACACGTCAAGTTTTTGGCGTCGTTGTTGGGGACCGCGACGAGCTTTTAGAACGAACCGAGTCAACTTTTCACCAGTGTACATGCTTGTGAATATTTGTCTATACTTCTTTGATTCTTCATTTGTTCATTTATTTGCATATATGATTATTTGAATTTTTATTTGATTTATCTGTCTGCTGATATTTTGGATTGATTTTAGATTGGTTCATAGGTTAGTATATATATTCGTTCATTTTTATGCTTATAGGATTGATTAGATTGATTGTTCGTTCATTAGGATGTTGATAGATTTAATTTATTGAATATTGGATTAATTGTTTTGTCTATGAATTTGATTTATTCATTATTTGATTTATTTGTTCGTATTTGAACTAATTGTTGATTTTATTATTTGATCCGTTTTATTCTTTATCTGTTTATTTCAGTTCATTTTATTGATTTTATTGGCACTTATTTGATTTTTACGAGTATATAGTTTTCCGGTATTTTACATGTATTTATGATGTTAATATTCATTCTTCTGTTGTTTATAGTTTTTCGGGTTGGTTATCTTTTTCGCCTGCTGCAATTGTATCATTCTTTGATTGCAGGTTGATGTCCACGAACCCCGGGCCTTCTGGTGATCCACACGAGGAAGAGACGCGAGGATTGAGGAGGAGCAATAGAATTAGACTTCATAAAACACGTCTTATTTCTAGTATTCTTGACTCTACTTCTGTTATTGAGGTCCCAGTAGACGAGGCGAGGGAGGATCCGGCTGACGGCGACGGGTCGGAGGCCTATAGTGACATAATCATGGCGGATGATGATATCCCGCTAAACGATGGCGGGCGTTCTAGAGGGGACGGTCTTGCATCGAGTATCGCCCGACCTACGGTGGTGGCGGCGAACTTCGAAATTAAATCCAGTATCATTAATATGATACAAAATTCGGTGCAGTTCGATGGACTGGAGCACGAGGATCCAGGCTGACACATTGCTGCTTTCTTGGAGGTGTTAGCCACCTTTAGGATGACGAATGTCTCAGACGATGCCATTTATTTAAAACTCTTCCCATTCTCTTTGCGGGACAAAGCCAAAAGTTGGCTTCAGTCGCTTCCCGCTGGTTCTATCACTACATGGGGAGAGCTGTCTAAGCAGTTCATGCAGCAGTATTTCCCTCCAAAAAAGACCCAAAAGTTGAGGAAGCGCATCATGACTTTTCGTCAAGATGACGGGGAATCATTGTACACAGCTTGGGAAAGATTTAAGGATCTACTCTTGAGTGTCCCGCACCATGATACCACAAAAAGACATTTGGTGCAAATGTTTTATCAGGGACTCGGGTATGATTCTCAGGAACGCCTTGATATCTACGCGGGTGGAGATCTTGGAACAAAATCCGCTAATGAAGCCTGGCGGATCATTGAAAAGGCGTCCCTGAAATCCAAATCCCGATAGAGTGATAGATCTAGGTCTTCATCTGCCAGGTCTGGTGTACATGTCGTGGATAACTACACGGCCATTTCTACACAGATAGAGGCTCTGGCTACGAGATTCGACAAATCTCAGCAACATGTAGCGCAGGCCCAATTTCTATGTGATCAGTGCGAGGTATCTCACGAGCCTGGCTCGTGTGCTCAGGGGGTTATGTATAGAGGCCACGAGGAAGTGGACTACATGGGTAATCAAACGAGGCCCTAAAATAACCCTTATAGCAATACTTACAATCCGGGTTGGAGAAACCACCCAAACTTTGGCTGGAGATCTGGTTCCTCTAACCAGAACCCTCTCGGATACCAGCAGCGAGCACCCGGGCCACAGCAATCCCATTAGTCCCAAATCCAGCCATACAATCAAATAGCCAATCTTACCAGTCTCGACCGAACCAGTACCAGAATCAGGGCACTGGGGGCAGTTCCCAGCAGCACGCCCAGCAAGGTACGTCTAGGGTGGAAGAGATGATGTCTCAACTCCTCACCAACACCACAAATACCAATCAAATTGCCGAGCAGCGCTACCAGCAGCACGAGGAGCGCTTCTCCAATTATGAAGGTGAGATGAGGGGCCAAAAGGCGTATATCCAGGCCATTGAGAATCAGGTTAGCCAGATGGCTAAGATGAGGTCTGAGAGACAGCAGGGTGGTCTCCCAGGCAACACTGAGCCGAATCCCATGGGGCATGTGAATGCCATCATGACTAGGAGTGGTAAAACCACGGGACCACACACATCGGGCTCACCACCGATCACTGATACGGTCCAGACTGAGTCTTCAGACGAGGTGCACACTAGGCGAGTCCCAGCAAGTACAGCACAGTTGCCGAAGCCAGCCACTGACTACACTCCTCCTATTCCATACCCTGGCAGACTTAGGAAACAAAAGGACGAGGCCCAATACGGAAAATTTCTTGAGCTGTTCAAACAGCTACACATAAACATCCCGTTTGTGGAGGCCTTGGCTCAAATACCTAAGTATGCCAAATTCTTGAAGGACACCCTCACTAACAAGCAAAAACTTGAGGACCTGTCCTGTGTGTTGTTGAATGAGAACTGCTCTGCCATTCTGCAGAATCGACTGCCCATGAAGATGGGAGATCCTGGTAGCTTCACCATCCCTTGTCTGATAGAGAATATGTCTGTCAGTAATGCACTTGCAGATTTGGGTGCCAGCATTAACCTTATGCCTTATAAGGTTTTTGCGAAGTTGGATCTGGGTGAGCCTTCACCCACCAGGATGAGTATTCGTTTTGCTGATCGTTCGATCAAATATCCGAGGGGATTTGTTGAGAATATGCTTGTCAAAATTGACAAATTCGTATTCCCTGTGGATTTTGTCATCCTCGATATGGATGAGGACTCTAAAGTGCCTCTAATCCTTGGACGTCCTTTCCTTAACACGGCTAGGACGATTGTTGATGTGGTTGCGGGCCAGATCACACTTCGGGTGAATGATGAGCATGTGACTTTTGATGTTCAAAGGTCGATGCGTCATCCCGAGAGTTAGGATGACACACTATACTATCTTGATATAGTAGATCAGTGTGTCAGTTCTCACTTTCGAGGCACTGTAAATGAGAATGTTTCGGGCACACATCTGTTGTGTGGGGACTTAGATGGCATTGTGAAGGAGGGCCATAGATTTGAGCAGCCGGTCTATCAGATCGGTGATGATAGTTCCCAGAGCCCGGGGCGTTTTGTAGAGATTGAGCGAGAGGAGAGCGAAAAATTTAAACCATCTGTGGAAGATCCACCGTCATTGGTGCTGAAAGAGCTCCCACCGCATCTCGAGTATGCATTTCTTGATGAGGAGGGTCGTCTACCTGTTATCATCTCATCTTCTTTGTCTGTGGTAGAAAAGAGCGAGTTCCTCAGAATCCTAAAACTTCATAAAAAGGCAATCGCCTGGAAGATTATGGACATCAAGGGGATTAATCCCTCATTCTGTACTCACAAAATCTTGATGGAGGATGTCCATAAGCCTTGTGCGCAACACCAAAGGCGTCGAACCCGAATATGCAGGAAGTTGTCAAGTCTGAGGTCATTAAATTGCTAGATGCTGGATTGATATATCCGATCTCAGACTCTGTATGGGTTAGTCCTGTGCACGTCGTACCCAAGAAGGGTGGCATGACAGTGGTCACGAATGATAGGAATGAGCTAATTCCCACGAGGACCGTCACGGGGTGGAGAGTTTGCATTGACTATCGCAAACTCAACGATGCCACCTGAAAGGATCACTTCCCGCTTCCATTCATCGATCAGATGTTTGAACGTCTGTCGGGGAAGTTGTACTATTGTTTCCTTGATGGTTTCTCTGGGTATTTCCCGATCCCTATCGATCATGTGGACCAGGATAAGACGACCTTCACATGCCCTTTTGGCACATTCGCCTACAGGCGTATGCCATTTGGGCTGTGCAATGCGCCGGCGACCTTCCAACGTTGCTTGGTCGCGATATTCCATGACATGATCGAGGACTCCATGGAGGTATTCATGGATGATTTTTTAGTCTTCGGGAGTTCCTTCGATCAGTGTCTTGGGAATCTAGAGCGGATGCTGCAGAGGTGTGAAGAGACCAGTCTTGTGCTCAACTGGGAGAAATGCCACTTCATGGTGAAGGAAGGAATAGTCCTAGGGCACAAGGTCTCTTTGAGTGGGTTGGAGGTTGTGTGACATTCGTAGCCCTTACACTTTGAAACTTTTGCAAGTTTAGTCCTTGTAAAGTTATTATGTTTCACATGTTGGTTCTTATTTTTCTTTGAAACTTGATCATTATGAAATCACGTTTTATACTCACGCTTAAGTCCGAAATTCAAAATTTATGCTTGAAACGATATTTCTAAACATATTTAGTTGAAAAATAGGGAGAAATAAATTTAGAGTATAAAAACTGTGATTTTAGTCACAACGCACAATACTACGCGCCTATAATATGAAAATTCGCCATTTTTACACTGGATAGCACCTAATATTAACTTGTCTTGTATAATATTATGTCTGGAGTCAAAAATATTATTTTTGGGTGCGTCGGGTATTTAAAACGGTTTAAGGCCGGTACCACGTTAACTAGTAATATACCCGCTAATCTATACCTAATACCCCACTAATAAAATATTGTTTTGCTAAATGACTCACCTACACTTATATATGTATGTGTCGTGGGAAATGGGCAGCCAACACACACCCATAGTGAGTCATCCACCCTATGGTCTAGCATGATGATTATTATTTAAACCACTCACATAACCATTCATCTTCCATCACCACTTCATGGTGAAGGAAGGAATAGTCCTAGGGCACAAGGTCTCTTCGAGTGGGTTGGAGGTTGTGTGACATTCGTAGCCCTTACACTTAGAAACTTTTGCAAGTTTAGTCCTTGTAAATTTATTATGTTTCACATGTTGGTTCTTATTTTTCTTTGAAACTTGATCATTATGAAATCACGTTTTATACTCACGCTTAAGTCCGAAATTCAAAATTTATGCTTGAAACGATATTTCTAAACATATTTAGTTGAAAAATAGGGAGAAATAAATTTAGAGTATAAAAACTGTGATTTTAGTCACAACGCACAATACTATGCGCCTATACTATGAAAATTCGCCATTTTTACACTGGATAGCACCTAATATTAAATTGGCTTCTATAATATTATGTCTGGAGTCAAAAAAAATATTTTTGGGTGTGTCGGGTATTTAAAACGGTTTAAGGTCGGTACCGCGTTAACTAGTAATATACCTGCTAACCTACACCTAATACCCCACTAATAAAATATTGTTTTGCTAAATGACTCACCTACACTTATATATGTGTGTGTCGTGAGAAATGGGCAGCCAACACACACCCATAGTGAGTCATCCACCCTATGGTCTAGCATGATGATTATTATTTAAACCACTCACATAACCATTCATCTTCCATCACCTCTTCAACACACAACCCTCTTCCTCTCCTTCCTTGCATGCGCCGCCCCCTCCCCCTATCCTCTCTCTCTTATTTTTCCAATGCAACATCTCTAACCTTCTAAAACTTTAAATCATCCGAGTAACATAAAGTATTTGAAGATTTAAGCAAGAATTCTAGGATTTTTGAAGCAAGATTCATCAAAGTTT
Source organism: Ambrosia x helenae (assembly GCA_030844895.1). Lineage (NCBI taxonomy): Eukaryota > Viridiplantae > Streptophyta > Magnoliopsida > Asterales > Asteraceae > Ambrosia > Ambrosia x helenae. The sequence continues at coordinate 105,781,949 of CM061234.1, forward strand.
TAACACTTTTCTTTAAGGTAAAAACCCTAACTAATGTTCTTATTTTAATCTTTTCACTTCTAAACTTGGATAATTCACACAATAAAGAGATGATAAAAAATGATTTTTATAGAAATGAAAAAGAATGGGATGTGTGTGTGGATGTGGTCGTACGTATGTATGTATATATATACATGTTTATGTTCAATTTTAACTCTAGATCTATCATTGCATGTAAGATCTAATCTATGATTAACAAGATCCAAGTTACTAAACATGATTTTTAGAAGGTAAAATGATTGGATTTTGATTTATAAGAAAATGGATAATTTTTGGACCTAAAAATTCCTAAATTATGAGCTTTATGGGGAGATTTTGAAAGAAAATATGAGGTCTGATTGTTCATACTAAAAATCACCTAAAATACCATCAAATAACTTGTTTTGACCAAAAACTTTGAGTATTGGTTCAAAAGCTAGATTTTGGCGAAGTCCGGTACAAAACTATGTAGTAAAAAGGCGAAAAAACGGCCTAATTTGTATAAATTTCAAATCTGATTTAAAACAGGTCTTAAAAGTGTATTTTTGAAATAAAAACATATAATTAAAGGTATGTTTAAAATACTACATGTTTTTACAAGTCACGCGAATTGGAATTTTGAGAAATTGCCAAAGTATCGCCTAAAACCGACGAGTTGTGTAACTAGGTGTCTTGCTACCTTAACACCTTAGACTTTTAAGACATATCCTTCATTAGCATTTTTATATATATAGGTTGAGTTCTTCGGAATTCTTAAGCCTTTACGACGAACTTTCTCGGAATTTACACTTAGCGAAACTGTGAGTATATCTTTCCCTTTTTTCATTTTACTTTTAGGGCTACTCATGTACTTACTATCAAGTTTCTATTTCATTTTAAAATAGCAAATCTTATCTGTGTTGTTTGTGTCATTACGTGTATCTATGACTTGTCAAATCATTAACTGTTGCGGCCTAGCATTTCAATGAATAGATCTATTGTATATACCCTTGTGACTTTATTGAGAGTCCTTGTCATTGCTATGTATTTCATTACTACTAGCGCATGCTATATATATCTTCTTTCCTTTCACAAGGTTGATTTGACCCGGATACCAATTACTACATTTTGCAAACACTATGTTACATATGAATTGCTAAATTTTACCTTACTATATATATCAAACGGGTATGCTCACCAATACATTTTGTATTGACAAAAATTATTTTCGTACATGTTTCAAGTTGTTATGAGATCACTTTTAATCTTTTGGAACTTAGACTTAGATTGAGATTAACAGTATTTCAGTTTAGATTGTTCGTTTTTAATAGTTGTATTTCTTTCCATGTAATCAACTATTCAAATCAATGTATCGATATGTGACTTTTTGTCCATGAGCTATTGAGCAATCGTCACTACGTGGCACCTCGATGTTTCCGCCATCGGTCGGGGTGTTACAGATTGGTATCGGAGCCATGGTTATAGGGAATTAGGTTATTAGAATGCCTTTTAGCCTAGTCTATAACTAAGCTTACATTCACGAGTCCTCTCGTGTATATTTCTCTTTATACTTATATTTTCATTCAAGATATTTTCGCTATGATTCTTTCTTGTTATTCTTTCGATATTTTACTTGGAGAAGAAGACACTCGTATTTCACAAACGAAACGATATCATCAAGATAGGAGTGACATCCATACCTTGGTGATTAGTTTCACTCCTCTATATGTTATTTATCTTAAGAATATATCTTTGAGATAGGAGTGACATCCACGCCTCAAAGAGTATTTCCTTCAAAAAGGAACTTAACCATTAAGCTGGGAGTGATATCTTTAACTTAGTGATGCGTTTCACTCCACAATCGTTTTCAATTTTGAAATACATCTTTTAGTTAGGAGTGAAATCCACATCTCAAGGATCTATGTTGTTTTCATATGTTATTATTCATTGATCATTCGCTTTTCGATTCCTTATCATCATTATTGAAACTTTTTGTTCGTTATATTATCGCATTAACGCTTACACTATTTCACTTATGCTTTGTGACTTTTACACTATGAGGTATCACTCTTTTTGCGTTAAAACATTTTTATCCACAACTTAAGTTTTAAACTCTGTGTTTAACTTCGACCACATTATGATTTTAAGAATGTTGCGTCATCATACAGTTAAAAATGAAAATGTTTTCCCAAACTTATTATTCAACCTGTTTTATATCTTTATGTTTACAAACTTACTGGATTGAAGTCACAGTATATCATTAAACTATGACCTTTAGTATCCCCTAGTGTCTCCCACAATACTTATAATATCATAAATGTCTATCTACATAATACGCACTAGTACATTACTCTTTAAAACGATTAACTTGGCAGCTTATCCTGTATGTCTTTTCACAAAGCCTATTCACTAGATTAGTACTCACATTATTTACACCTTGTGCCTTGAAACAAGTAGCCCGCTATGAGCCCAAAGAAATGCCTTAACAATCCTTATCAACAAATTATCTTTTAATGTACAAATTTCGTAAAAGTTTGATAACTAAAAGGTTTCAAGTTTACCCAGTCCTGACGAGTAACACTTAGATTCTCTCAAATATTTCATAACAATAAAAAAAATTGACTTTAATGAGATTTCAACCTATAATTTAAAGAAATGTTTAAATATGGAAAATTCTATTCTTTTCCAAAATTTGTCAAGGCATCTGGGATCATTCACAACCTTCATGCCATTTTTAATCTTGGTCTGTCGAAACACATTAGATTTACGCATACTTCATGAAATAGTTTCACCTTGCATTTTATAAACTTGCATTGCATATTTTACCAGTCAAATGCAAACCTTTTGTTTTCATATGACATATCTAATATATGTTTTCGGGAGAAATTTGCAACTAATAATATGCCTTATAACGCTTTTCAAACTCGACTTCTCGTAAACACATGAAAATGTGTACCTACGAAATCTTTCCACATGAACCTGTTTGAATCTAAAGCACACTTCGATTTCCAAAAAGGTATTCTCATGCATTACTACTATTCTTTCAACTATATCACAAAGTTGGAGTAAACTGGAAAATTTTATCTTTTACACTTGTGCTCTTTCTGTTGCAAAACTTTTGGTTTAAACAGTGGACATATCCTCTTATCCGAATGTTGCTAAATGTCTTTATATGTAAAATTACTAGATTTTAACTTGCATATCAGTAGGCTATACACATGTACTATGCACTTTCATTTACGGTAACTTTCATTACTTTATTCTTACACCATTCTATTTATAGTCACGTTCGCACATTATCTTATTAATCTCGTGTTATTCTTTTATTGGTGGTTATTTTCACGCGTTATTCGCAACTATTCTCGCACTAGTTATTCTTACAACACTAGTTTTGAGCACTAATTTAACTCCTTTGCTTTCATTTTGTGCAAATTGTGCGATTTACTCGATTTACGTTTTAGTCTTTCAATCGAAATTTCATGCTATACTTATATACTTTTCATGAACGCATACTTTGAACGTATATTTTGGGCGTATATTTTGAACGCATATTTTATACGTATACCTTCCTATTTTGAGCAAAACCCCGTTATACTTTACAATATTTTGTTCATCATCATGGCCAATGAACATACTAGTTGATAACTCGTATGAGATATAAGCCAGTGCCCACGTACGACTCGGATTAGAGTATTTCTTTAATCCGAGGGGAATGGTCTAAACCTCAGAGTTTATCAATATGAGTGTTTAGAGCCAACGATGTGAACAGAAGTTACCGGTTAAGGGTGAACCCAAAATGGAAGAACCTCTAACCATGTCTATTACTTACATGTTACTCTCAGTACGGCTAAAGGGTAAACCCGAAAGGGAAGGACCTCTAACCATGTCAATGTTTCATTGCAGTATTAATTACTTAGCATATCCTGTTTGCACACATTTGTTTCTTGTATTACTTATGTTAGTGTTATGGAAAAGCATAACACCCTAGTGTAAGGTAAATCGATGATTACAATCCCGAACGCAATCATGGATTTACAGGTACATAAGGGTGGTGTGTATTCTATTTAGGTTGTTGGTAGACAGTCAGTACGAGTCCAAAGTATCGGGAGTGTGGTGGGTCAGCTGCGGTACACCCTATATATAAGCATAAACGATACTGCGGGAGCGGATAAGAGTCTGACCAAGAACTTACCCATTTTTTATAGTTACCTCTTCATTAGATCATTGACTAACGGCCATCATTTTCGATACGAACATTTTACATAAGCTTCAATTAGTTTTGTTGGAGCCTTCCTTGTTGACCACCTCTACAGAAAACCTTAAACTTTGTATACTTTTAGACACTCTGTTAGTCGAAATCCTGTTGCATGTCCTTCATAAAGTTTGGTCAGAAACTTTTCTAAAGTAAGGGAGACTGCTTCACTAGTACCTCTGCCCCTCACCAATTACACATTCCCAAAGCCTTTCACATTTAAACTCTCAATTTCTTAATCTCGGGTCAACTGTCAAAGATTTTGAAACTTTTACTTTGGGTATTAGACAACAATTTTAAATGTTGACAAATCATAAATGATGAAATTTTCTTTTAAAAATCTAGTTGACTTTTACAACGCCTTTTGTTTCATAGTAGCCTCCATTTGAAGAAAATTTCGAGATAAAATTTTCTAAAGTAGGGGAGACTGTGACATTCGTAGCCCTTACACTTTGAAACTTTTGCAAGTTTAGTCCTTGTAAATTTATTATGTTTCATATGTTGGTTCTTATTTTTCTTTGAAACTTGATTATTATGAAATCACGTTTTATACTCACGCTTAAGTCCGAAATTCAAAATTTATGCTTGAAACGATATTTCTAAACATATTTAGTTGAAAATAGGGAGAAATAAATTTAGAGTATAAAAACTGTGATTTTAGTCACAACGCACAATACTACGCGCCTATACTATGAAAATTCACCATTTTTACACTGGATAGCACCTAATATTAAATTGGCTTCTATAATACTATGTCTGGAGTCAAAAATATTATTTTTGGGTGTGTCGGGTATTTAAAACGGTTTAAGGCCGGTACCGCGTTAACTAGTAATATACCCGCTAATCTACACCTAATACCCCACTAATAAAATATTGTTTTGCTAAATGACTCACCTACACTTATATATGTGTGTGTCGTGAGAAATGGGCAGCCAACACACACCCATAGTGAGTCATCCACCCTATGGTCAAGCATGATGATTATTATTTAAACCACTCACATCACCATTCATCTTCCATCACCACTTCAACACACAACCCTCTTCCTCTCCTTCCTTGGATGCACCGCCCCCTCCCCCTATCCTCTCTCTCTTAGTTTTCCAATGCATCATCTCTAACCTTCTAAAACTTTAAATCATCCAAGTAACATAAAGTATTTGAAGATTTAAGCAAGAATTCTAGGATTTTTGAAGCAAGATTCATCCAAGTTTTAACACTTTTCTTTAAGGTAAAAACCCTAACTAATGTTCTTCTTATTTTAATCTTTTCACTTCTAAACTTGGATAATTCACACAACAAAGAGATAATAAAAAATGATTTTTATAGAAATGAAAGAGAATAGGATGTGTGTGTGGATGTGGCCGTACGTATGTATGTATATATATACATGTTTATGTTCAATTTTAACTTTAGATCTATCATTGAATGTAAGATCTAATCCATGATTAACAAGATCCAAGTTAGTAAACATGATTTTTAGAAGGTAAAATGATTGGATTTTGATTTATAAGAAAATGGATCATTTTGGACCTAAAAATGCCTAAATTATGAGCTTTAAGGGGAGATTTTGAAAGAAAATATGAGGTCTGATTGTTCATACTAAAAATCACCTAAAAAACCATCAAATAACTTGTTTTGACCAAAAACTTTGAGTATTGGTTCAAAAGCTAGATTTTGGCGAAGTCCGGTACAAAACTATGTAGTAAAAAGGCGAAAAAACGGCCTAATTTGTATAAATTTCAAATCTGATTTAAAACAGGTCTTAAAAGTGTATTTTTGAAATAAAAACATATAATTAAAGGTATTTTTAAAATACTACATGTTTTTACAAGTCACGCGAATTGGAATTTTGAGAAATTGCCAAAGTATCGCCTAAAACCGACGAGTTGTGTAACTAGGTGTCTTGCTACCTTAACACCTTAGACTTTTAAGACATATCCTTCATTAGCATTTTTATATATATAGGTTGAGTTCTTCGGAATTCTTAAGCCTTTACGACGAACTTTCTCGGAATTTACACTTAGCGAAACTGTGAGTATATCTTTCCCTTTTTTCATTTTACTTTTGGGGCTACTCATGTACTTACTATCAAGTTTCTATTTCATTTTACTAAAATAGCAAATCTTATGTGTGTTGTTTGTGTCATTGCGTGTATCTATGACTTGTCAAATCATTAACCGTTGCGGCCTAGCATTTCAATGAATAGATCTATGGTATATACCCTTGTGACTCTGTTGAGAGTCCTTGTCATTGCTATGTATTTCATTACTACTAGCGCATACTATATATATCTTCTTTCCTTTCACAGGGTTGATTTGACCCGGATACCAATTACTACATTTTGCAAACACTATGTTACATATGAATTGCTAAATTTTACCTTACTATATATATCAAACGGGTATGCTCACCAATACATTTTGTATTGACAAAAATTATTTTCGTACATGTTTCAGGTTGTTATGAGATCACTTTTAAGCTTTTGGAACTTAGACTTAGATTGAGATTTACAGTATTTCAGTTTAGATTGTTCGTTTTTAATAGTTGTATTTTTTTCCATGTAATCAACTATTCAAATCAATGTATCAATATGTGACTTTTAGTCCATGAGCTATTGAGCAATCGTCACTACGTGGCACCTCGATGTTTCCGCCATCGGTCGGGGTGTTACAGGTTGATCCAGCCAAGGTGGATATCATTTCTAGACTTCCTCCACCCTCCTCTGTCAAAGCGATCCATAGTTTCTTGGGTCATGCGGGATTCTACAGGCGATTTATCAAAGACTTCTCCAAAATCGCCCGTCCCATGACCTGTCTGTTGGAGAAGGATGCGCCATTTATTTTTGGTGCTGAGTGTGTGAAGGCATTTGGCCTTCTAAAGTGTTTGCTTGTGGAGGCCCCTATATTGGTAGCGCCCGACTGGGAGCTGCCATTCGAGATCATGTGGGATGCGAGTGATTTCGCGATAGGGGCGGTCTTGGGACAGCGGAAGGACAAGCACTTCCATCCGATTTACTATGCTAGTAAGACTCTTCATGATGCTCAGGAGCATTATACCACCACTGAGAAGGAGCTTCTAGCCGTAGTATTTGCATTCGACAAGTTCAGGTCATATTTAGTGCTGTCTAAGACCATTGTCTATACGGATTATGCAGTTATCAGGTATCTATTTAGCAAACAGGACGCTAAACCGCACCTGATTAGATGGATCTTGTTGCTGCAGGAGTTCGATATAGAGATTCAGGACAAGAAGGGTGCCCTGAATATTGCTGCTGATCATCTTTCGAGACTCGAGCATGATGATGCCGAGAACTCCGCGTGGGAGACCATTAATGACAACTTTCCCCACGAGTTCTTGATGAGCGTTGAGTCTGTGGAAGATGTATCGCCTTGGTTTGCGGACTTCGCGAACTACCTCGCGTGCGGGATCCTTATCAAAGGATTGTCGCACCAACAAAAGAGGAAGTTCTTCGCTGACCTTAAGTGTCACACCCCAACCGATGGCGGAATACATCGGGCGAGACTTGGGATAGATTGTTCAAAGACTTCATGATACTAGAATTGTGACAAATTGATTTAAGGAAATTTCATTTCATAGCATTCAAAGTTGGAAATACAAATTGTTCAAGAAAAGGAAATACAACATCATAATGATAATAAAATTGGTGCGTTTCTAAGTCCATCCCTAAAAGATTTCTTGAGACATCGCATCAAATATTTCCTGCAACATGTATAAAATATCCGTCAACACATAAAGTATTGGTGAGCATACTAGTTTTGGTTTACATACATAGTATTAAAATATTTTACTCAAATCGTCATGCTATAGCTTTGCACACATAGAATCATACAAAAGGCATAATCAACACATGTTTGCACTGCTTGACCTAAAACCGAAGTGATAGGCTGGTAAAACTTAACATCACCCAGTTAGGGGGCGGGGTGCTACTCCTATAGCGCTATACATGTTAATGGGGTTGTATGCTAAGCGGCATTTGTATGTAAAGTCTAAATTCTAGCATGGCATAGTTTATAAGCATGTTTAGTAGATTGAGCATGTCAGTATGAAAGTGTTTAGTGTATGTTTGCATAGGATACACGTTGAGCCCCAAAAGTGTTAAAGAGTAAAAAGGGGACAAGTATGAACTCACCTTAGGGTGCGTTTGTTAAGTTCTCAAAAACGAGTCTTGAGAAATGAGGATTTTAGCTCCGGTTAGACTAGAGTTAAGAAAAGAAAAAAATGGATTTAGATTTGGAGGAAGATTCAAGAGTACAAGGAAGTCATGCATTGCCTTTAAGGCGAACCAAAACACAAACCACCATAAAGGTGATTCGGATGGTCATGAGAGTCAAGTAGTGCCTTTAAGGCTAACCAAAACACAAACCACCATAAAGGTGATTCGGATGGTCAAGAGAGTTAAGTATTGGTAAGGTAGGGATGTATCCACAAACCTTCCGAGTTAATAGATTAATAGAGTTTTGAAAGTATATATTTTAGTATTTACATAATATAACTATAGGGTTAAAGTAGTGTATGGTGACTTAGTTTGGAAGAGCCTTGGCTTTCCTTTGTCAACCATTAACCATAGCACAAGTCCATCCAACATTAAGTTGTTGGTGAGCTTGGTTGGTGTCCTACTCGTATTCATTTGCCATAGCAAACAAGAGTTAGGTCCTAGAGGTTTCTCCAAGGGGTTAGAAGAAGAAAAGAAATGAAGAGAGAAGAATAAAGTTGGAGTTTATGAGAAAACTCACTTAGAAGTGGACTCTCACACTTGGGATTTCCTTAAATAACTGGGAGGTTTAGAGAGGATTTAGGATTTGAGCAAGTGTTAGAATGGGTAGTGAGTGGTGTATTTATAGTTGGGGTGAAGGAGTTGGGTATTTAATTAATTAATTAGGGTGGTTAGAAGTGAATTAAGTGGTAAATATATCTTTAAAATAAATAAAACAAACAAAATCATAATAATTAAAAAAACGTACGGAAATTTTTCATAATTATGTTCTTGTTACATAATGCTAATTTTTCATATTATGTTTTTTTAGTATTATTAAATATATATATATATATATACACTTTATTAATAATAAATATATATTAAGATCTTAACTAAATAAGTTTCTTGTTATAGCGCCTAAATTGAATAGGATAAATTATAATGACGACTCGTCATGAATGGGTAGGAGTAACATACAAGAAGCGGATAAAGGCGAACTTAAAATTTGTTAAATATAGAATTTAAAATACAAGAAAATTAAAAATCACGTGACGTTATATAAAGTTTGCGTCACGTAGAATTTATAGAATAAATGAAATAGATTAAGATTAGATGCAATTGACAAAATACTTTTCCATTGATCATAAGCTCGGGATTACAAGGGTACAAAATGGAAAGATACAAGAATACAAGGACTAGAACAGAAAATACGAAAAGTACAAATGTTACAGTCTCCCCTACTTTAGGAAATTTCATCTCGAAATTTATTCAAGTGGCTTGACTGAAAAGATGTGGGTACTTTTTCTTCATTTTCTCTTCATGTTCCCAAGTGAATTCGGGTCCATTCTTCGATTCCCAATGAACTTTAACTAGCGGAATACGTTTTCGTTTGAGTTGTTTGACTTCACGATCCGTTATTTCCACTGGTTTTTCGAAAAAATGCATAGTCTCGTCAATTCGTACATCATCAAGAGGAATGTGTATGTTCCCTTCGGCTAAGCACTTCTACAAATTTGAAACATGAAAGGTGGGATGGACATTGTTGAGTTCTTGGGGTAACTCGAGCTTGTAAGCCACTTTTCCGATTCGCTCAATGATTTTGAATAGTCCAACATACCGTGGAGCTAACTTTCCTTTCTTTCCAAATCTGACTACCCCTTTCCAAGGAGACACCTTGAGAAGTACTTGATCACCGATATTGAATTCAAGGGGCTTTCGCCGTTTGTCAGCATATCTTTTCTGTCGGCTTCGAGCAGCTAAAAGATTATCGCGGATCTGGATGATTTTGTTGGTCGTTTCTTGGATGATTTCGGGACCGGTGATTTGTGCTTCACCAATATCGTGCCAACATATGGGAGAATGACACTTTCGGCCATAAAGAGCTTCAAATGGAGCCATTTGGATGCTGGTATGGTAACTGTTATTGTAAGAGAACTCGACCAATGGTAGATGAGCATCCCAGTTTCCACCAAAGTCGATTACACAAGATCGAAGCATGTCCTTAAGAGTCTGAATCGTACGCTCAGTTTGACCATCAGATTGAGGATGAAAAGCTGTACTAAGATTAAGCTGAGTGCCCATGGCAGCCTGAAATGTTTCCCAAAGACGGGAGGTGAATCTACCATCATGGTCTGAGATGATGTCAAGAGGAATACCATGACGACAAATTATTTCCCTGGTGTAGATATGGGCTAGCTTTTCCACTTTGTAATCTTCACAAATGGGAAGGAAGTGAGCTGATTTGGTTAAACGATTAATGATTACCCAAATGCTATCATGACCAGATGATGTTCGAGGGAGCTCGGTAATAAAATCCATAGCAATACTTTCCCATTTCCACATGGGGACTTCGGGCTGTTCAAGCAAACCCGACGGTCGTTGGTGCTCGGCTTTTACTTTGGAGCAAGTGAGACATTTGGACACAAAGAGAGCAATGTCCTTTTTCATACCGGGCCACCAATAATTGCGACGGAGATCTTGATACATTTTATCCACACCGGGATGAATGGAGTATCGGGATTTATGCGTTTCATTCATTATAAGAGTACGAATGTCATTATGACTGGGAACCCAAATACGATCAGGATAATAAAGAATCCCATCTGCCTTGGATTCCAAGTGTAACTCAGCACCACAAGACATTTCTTCATATTGCGTATTTTCATTGACCGGTGTATGTTGCGCATCTCGAATACGATTGAAGAGATCATTCTGAAATTGCGAGCTACGAAGATGGTCGGTTTCTCGGATGTTGCATAGCACTGCATGACCTTTTTGACTAAGAGCATCGGCTACTACATTCGCCTTACCAGGATGGTAGCAAATTTCACAATCGTAGTCGTTTAACAATTCGACCCATCGTCGTTGCCGCATGTTAAGATCCTTTTGATTGAAAATGTGTTGGAGGCTTTTGTGGTCGGTAAAGACAACACATTTTGTACCATAAAGGTAGTGTCTCCAGATTTTTAGGGCAAAAAAATAGCACCAAGTTCGAGATCATGAGTGGTGTAGTTTTTTTCGTGGATTTTGAGTTGCCTTGATGCATAGGCGATGACTTTGCCTCGTTGCATAAGAACGCAACCAAGACCTTGGTTCGATGCATCACAATAAACCACGAAATCATCATTCCCCTCAGGAAGAGCTAGAATAGGAGCATCACAAAGCATGTTCTTGAGAGTTTCAAAGGCTTCTTCTTGCTTGGGACCCCAAATGAAAGGTTGGGATTTTTTAGTCAAAGCGGTGAGAGGTGTAGCAATTTTGGAAAAGTTGGAGATGAATCGACGGTAGTAACCCGCCAATCCTAGGAAAGAACGAACTTCGGTAGGAGATTTTGGTGCACTCCAATTCTTGACAGCTTCGATTTTGGCAGGATCCACATGAATACCCTTATCGTTTACAATGTGCCCAAGGAATTGAACTTCTTTTAACCAAAATTCACATTTAGAGAACTTAGCATAAAGTCGTCCGGCACGTAAGAGTTCTAGAATCAAACGCAGATGTCGTTTATGGTCGTCTTCGGATTTGGAATAGATTAAGATGTCATCAATGAAGACAATCACAAAACGATCCAAATAAGGTTTACACACTCGATTCATTAGGTCCATGAATACTGCGGGTGCATTGGTTAAACCGAAAGGCATCACCATGAACTCGTAGTGACCATATCTTGTGCGAAAGGCGGTTTTTGGAATATCTTCTTCATGTATTTGAAGTTGATGGTATCCCGAACGAAGATCGATTTTTGAGAAACAAGTGGCTCCTTGGAGCTGGTCAAAGAGATCATCAATGCGTGGAAGAGGATATCGGTTCTTGACAGTAAGCTTGTTAAGCTCACGATAATCGATGCACATACGGAAAGATCCATCTTTCTTTTTGATAAATAAAACAGGAGCACCCCATGGAGAAGTACTCGGGCGTATGAAGCCTTTTTCGAGCAGTTCTTGGAGTTAACTAGCAAGTTCTTGCATCTCAGAAGGTGCAAGACGATATGGAGCTTTTGCATCGGGTATAAGGTCAATGCGAAATTCAACAGAACGAGCGGGAGGAAGACCGGGTAGATATTCGGGAAAAACTTCGGGAAAGTCACAAACGACAGGTATGTCCTTTATGTCTTTTTCCTTGTCTTTGGTTGTTACCACGTGAGCTAGAAATGCCACGTATTCCTTACGGAGATACTTTCGAGCTTTGGTACAAGACATGAGCTTGAGTCCTTTTGAGGGTTTCTCACCATAGATTTGTAAAGTGTCACCACTAGGAAGTGGTATACGGATAAATTTTTCAAAACAAACAACTTCGGCACGATGTTTTGCAAGCCAATCCATGCCTACTATGATGTCAAAGCTTCCCAATTGCATAGGATTTAGATCTATGGAGAAATCATGATCATTAAGACTTAAAGTGCAGTTTTTGACAATGGAGTCAATAGAGATGGGTTCACCATTTGCGATTTCAACAGTGAAGGGTTTCGATAATTTAGATCGTGCACAAGAAAGTAAGGGTTCAAATTCTAAAGAGACAAAACTCTTATCCGCACCAGTATCAAAGAGTATAGAAGCATAAGACCCATTAACAAGGAACGTACCGTTCACCACATCGTTTTCATTTTGAGCTTGGGCCGCATTGATATTGAAAGTGCGGCCCCTTGGTGCTTGAGCCTGAGCCTAAGCTTGCGCTGGAACTGGGTTGTTGCGGTTGCACTGCGGGGCGAAGTGGTTAGGATCACCACATTTGAAGCATGCACGCCCATTGGCGATGGCTAGGTGAGGTTGGTTAACAGCTTGAGGCATGTTGTTTTGGGATCTAGAGCCAACCTTGCAAGCTAAGGGGAGGGGTCCATAACGGTTACAAGTTGTGCAGAAACGACAAGCAGAGGCCATTGGGTAGTGAAAGTTAATGCCGGTAATGATCCCATATTCGTTTTCATAGTTTTCTAAATGTTAAGGTATAAAACTAATTACAAATAGAGTTATATTAGCAACAAAGTATTTGTTTGGTAACGTTAATCATTCTGTTTCGGTAGTACAAACAATATTTGCCTAATGTTATCTCTAGCGTCCACCAAACCCTTAACGTAACAGATACCCCCGCAGTAAAGCCCGGGGAACCAGTAACACTATATAATATTAATTCATTGACACTTCTACAGTAAAAAGAATTATTTTACTTATTTGATTATTTTATTAGTATATATGGTTATTTTATTGTTACATTATGAATTATGAAAGACAATTTTGCCATATAACGTATTGCTTAATTTATTTATTATTTTATCACTTGTATCAATTCTTGCCGTTTTTTAGGACCGATGTTTTCGAATGATAACGGTTCGATACAAAATTGTGATATCGCGTCCCACGGCAACGGTATGTGTAAATCGCGCTCCGCGGCAACGCGCGGGTAACTACCACTAGTTTGTTTATAAATTGGGTAAATCCATTTTCAGCCATAACTCCACTCATCGTTTCTCTGCATTCCAATTTCACTTTAGTAATAAACTTAAAGCATTTATATTATTATTATTATTATTATTATTATTATTATTATTATTATTATTATAGTGCTTAAAATACATTAATCAAACACTAAAATATATACAAAACTAGCAAATAAACATGACGCGTGCAACCGCGCATCACACCTCCACACTTATGTTGTTTCGTCTCGAAAAAAATTATATTCACTCTGCTCAACACATTATCACATATTAGCACCCCAGTCGCCCCATCATACCTTAGCTAAGATCCAAAGTCATACCCCGTTTAAAGATCAGCATTAGATCTTTTAATCCAGCAAGTCAAATTGATTTCCATTTAAAAACAGAATTAACCCGACTAAGCCTAACATGCTTCCGGCTTTTATTTTCATGCAACACACCCCTCACAATTTTTCGCTCCACTCGGTTTAATCTCTGGACTAGCATGTAATGTGCTAGTATTATTCACTCAAAACCAAAAATGTAACTCTGTTATCATAGGCTTGTATAACAATCACACCTCAACTATAGACAATGCACATATCTAAATGACTTACGGGTTTTGGGCTTTGGGTAAAGGTATGATAGATTTGGCTAGAAGTGGCTAAAATAAAAATGGTGAAACAACTTGAATGACGATCCTTATTCACGAAACTGCTAATAATCACAACTTTGGTCATTTTCGACCTATAACACATACTTTGATTTTTTTTTTCTTTTTTCTTTTTTTTTCTTTTCTTTTTTTTCTTTTTTCTTTTTTTTTCACAACTTAACATAGAACAAACACTTAAACATAAACATAAACACAATGGATGTCATCAATTTCTTAAATAACGGCTAACGGGTCAATTTGGGTAACTTTATAGGTTTAACAAACAAAAAGGTGTAGGCTCAACATGGGCTACTAAGGGTGATTTTAGGTAAACATGTAAAGATAAAACAAGTAAAGGTGTCAAACGAAAAAAGGAAATCCTAAATCGCCTTTATCATGTACGTGCATATATAGTCTACAACCTCAGCATGTATCAAATCACACAAGTTCTGCAATAGAGAAACATTTGGCCTACTCTCAACAAATGAAAATATCTTTATGTTAACCTATCATCTAGTAGGCTCAAGATCTCACAGAAGTGGGTAAATGGGTTGCCGATGTGTGCATGCATTTATTACCAAAAGCTTGTTAACCCTAGTAAGGCAATTCTAAACATTTTTCTTAAAAACACCTGCTGAAAACGGTTCATATTACTTTTCCACAAATTAGACCATGACTAAGGATCTACTGCCATAACAATCAAGAAGCGACTGGTATGTACTGAAAGAACTGCTTTATGTCTGATTAGAATGCTTTTTAGGAATAATTTTCAAGACATTTTCAGGGTTTTCTATTTTTTTTTTTAATTTTTTTAAGACTCAAGAATAAATAAAAACGGAGTTTCCCCACCCCTACACTTGAACGACACATTGTCCTCAATGTAAGATAGAAATAAAATAAAGCAGAAATAAAAATAAAATACAACAGTAAAAGGAACAGACTCCCCTGGATAAGCAATACACGTAGAAGTCCGTTCAATTCCTTCCAATCCAGCCGTATAGCATTTCATTCGCGGCTGATAAACAAACCTGAAACAAAGAAACAAGAAAAAAAACAAAACAAACAAATCGGGATACCTGCTAACATTAGTGGTTTCCATATTGTCCATGCCCGAATGGAGATTGAGTACGGGCGGGGAAATCTATTATTACAGTTCAAATCATAACAAGTAATCCCATGACTCCAACAAAAATAAAAGTGACTAGAACACACTCGAAAATAAAAAAAAATAAAACAAATAAATATACAAAATATACAAAAATTATACCTGATATTCATTCATGGTGGTCTCAAAGAACATTTGCCTACCGCATTCTCAATGTAGGCTCGGTAATTAACATGCCATATCCAGACTTGCTTTTTCATGCGCGGCACGACTATAAAGTAAACACGGGTACATTTCTTACTAGTTTGCCCAATGTCTTGCATTACCACCTTCTTAATCTTTGATCTCAAATCCCCATCCCTAATTGTGTTAGTTGCAATGATCACTACAGAAGGCGATTCGTGAGAAACTTGGGTCGCCTCAACCACCAGGTCTTCAAGAGGTGCTAAGTCTTCAGTTGGGTTTAAACATACAATTTCAAGTTTAGGAAGACTTACACCCTCTTCTTTTCCTTCTTCATCAACTACAACCGATACTTCTTATGTTTCTCCAACAAATACAGGAACTGATGTGGTGTTCTCCTTTACAACCTTCCATGATGCAATTTGTTCATCTGTTTGGTTCAATTGTTGGACTATAGCCCCATGTCTCAACTTACTCTCCTGCATCATCTCCTTCATCAAATCCCTGATTTCATTCAATTTAGAATTTTGGTGATTATAATATTCATGGTAGATTGAGAATGACATCCTCAAATTCATAATCATCGCAATCCCACTTTGGCTCATAGTTGTAGTTGATGTTTGAATCATAGTATCCCTCATATGCGTGACCCGACTTCAATTTTTCTTTCCAATACATTGGATCTTTCCAAAACACTGGGCAATCCTTATATATGTGAATTTTCCCGCAACACGTGCATGATTCATAAGATCCATCCATGATCCCAAGACTCCACTTCCTGCACAGACTAAAATACCCACGTAAAAACGAACAAATGAAATAAAAAAATAAAAATAAAAAAAACAAAAAATATTAATTCTTTTTTTTATTTGAAAGCGAACAAAGATAAATCAAACAAAACCTACAACACTAAGCGCACTAGCTCCCGGCAACAGCGCCATTTGATGACCTGTCGTTAGGGTCATGCAAAAACCTAAATAACCTAGGTAGCTAGGGTAAGTCAGGTATCAAATCCACAAGGAGCATGTGGTTAGTATTGCATCTTTTGTTTGATTATTTAAACTAAAAAAATTAAATCTAACTGAGTTGTAGGTTGTTTTGAGTTTAAAGAAAACAAATTTTATAAGTTGTAAACAATAATATTAAAGAAGTAACCCCCTCCAGGTTTCCGGTTCAATGATTCACCCTACCCTTGGTTAGATGATTGGATACCACATAGAAATAGTTTTGTTGAACGGTTTAAGTTAAGTGATAATCAAACACAAATTTTTAATAATAACTCGTACAATTTAATTACCAACCCACGAATAACAACTACCCTCCCGTTAATCAAACTGCTCACGATGCAAGAAAACCGAATGTAAATGACTAAAAGATAAGCAATTGCACAAACGTGACTTGTTTAAATAACTCAAACCACAAATATCTTTCAAACAATTAAAAGACAATCCATAAACCAAACCAAACCAAACAAGAGTTAGAGTTTCACAAACGAACCATACACCCGGAGACGATCACACGATTAGCCGCGCTGCATATTAATGATGATTCTTTCTTGATGTGTGTGACTCCCTAGGCAGCCAAAAGGCTGCGCCTTCTTCTTCCACCGTATTTGTCCTGCAGCCGTCAAAGAGCTCTCCCTTTTCTCGTTCGTAACCTCCTACTCTTTATAATTAACTTCCATTTTACCAAGCTGTGGTATGGGCTTCTTGTACGATCGCCTTATGTCCAGCCCAATTCTTTTACTTTCATTATAGGAGCAGCCCAATTATCATTTAATCTATTATATCTATATTAATCCAACAACACTTCAAGAGAGTCCGAAGGCTAACATCAACTGATCCTATTGGTGGATGCCAAGTGGCAACCAATATCCTTTTTTTATACTTTCAGCAACATTTAATTTCCTATATAAGCATCAAGAACGAAATATAAAACAATTAATACTTAATTATAAAAATATGTCACGCATGGCATCAACCTTACCATATTTAGGATTTGGTACCAATAGTAATTAATTATTTCATTTTGTTTAAAGGATGCGCATTTATTTTTTATTTTTTTAGGGATAACCATTTGCTACCTGATATTTGTACTAAACCATTACTTTCAGTACCAAAAATTAATATTTTTTTTATTGTGGATAACTGAGCCCGTATTGTCTTGATGCCGGTAATGATCCCAAATTCGTTTTCATAGTTTTCTAAATGTTAAGGTAAAAAACTAATTACAAATAGAGTTATATTAGCAAAAAAGTATTTGTTTGGTAACGTTAATCATTCTGTTTCGGTAGTACAAACAACATTTGCCTAATGTTATCTCTAGCATCCACCAAACCCTTAAAGTAACAGATACCCCTGCAGTAAAGCCCAGGGAACCAGTAACACTATATAATATTAATTCATTGACACTTCTACAGTAAAACGAATTATTTTACTTATTTGATTATTTTATTAGTATATAGGGTTATTTTATTGTTACATTATGTATTATGAAAGACAATTTTGCCATATAACGTATTGCTTAATTTATTTATTATTTTATCACCTGTATCAATTCTTGCCGTTTTTTTGGATCGATGCTTTCGGTAATGATAACGGTTCGATACAAAATTGTGCTATCGCGTCCCACAACAACGGTATGTGTAAATCGCGCCCTGCGGCAACGCGCGAGTAACTACCACTAGTTTGTTTATAAATTGGGTAAATCCATTTTCAGCCATAACTCCCCTCTTCGTTTCTCTGCATTCCAATTTCACTTTAGTAATAAACTTAAACCATTTATAATAATAATAATAATAATAATAATAATAATAATATTATTACTATTATAGTGCTTAAAATACATTAATCAAACACTAAAATATATACAAAACTAGAAATAAACATGACGCGTGCAACGGCGCATCACACCCCCACACTTATCTTGTTTCGTCTCGAAAAAAATTATATTCACTCTGCTCAACACATTATCACATATTAGCACCCCAGTCGCCTCATCATACCTTAGCTAAGATCCAAAGTCATACCCCGTTTACAGATCAGCATTAGATGTGTTAATCCAGCAAGTCAAATTGATTTCCATTTAAAAACAGAATTAACTCGACTAAGCCTAACATGCTTCCGGCTTTTATTTTCATGCAACACACCCCTGACAATTTTTCGCTCCACTCGGTTTAATATCTGGACTAGCATGTAATGTGCTAGTATTATTCACTCAAAACCAAAAATGTAACTCTGTTATCATCGGCTTGTATAACAATCACACCTCAACTATAGACAATGCACATATCTAAATGACTTACGGGTTTTGGGCTTTGGGTAAAGGTAGGATAGATTTGGCTAGAAATGGCTAAAATAAAATGGTGAAACAACTTGAATGACAATCCTTATTCACGATACTGCTAATAATCACAACTTCGGTCATATTCGACCTATAACACATACTTTTATTTTTTTTCTTTTTCTTTTTTTTTTCTTTTCTTTTTTTTTCCTTTTTTCTTTTTTTTCACAACTTAACATGGATCAAACACTTAAACATAAACATAAACACAATGGATGTCATCAATTTCTTAAATAACGGCTAACGGGTAAATTTGGGTAACTTTACAGGTTTAACAAACAAAAAGGTGTAGGCTCAACATGGGCTACTAAGGGTGATTTTAGGTAAACAGGTAAACATAAAACAAGTAAAGGTTGTTAGGATCTGAGTTTGATTGTTTTGATTGTTTAACTAATTATGGTAATAATGAAATGAAAATAGAATGAAAGTGCAGCGGAATAATAAACTGTTAATCAAAACAAGAGAGTAAATGTTTTCAGATCGAAAGCTTTCATTTATCTAAAAGATTACAATCGTACAATTACTCCCCCTCAGCCTGATCACACAGTGTTTGTCTGAGAGAATGTTTGTGTGTGTGATGCAATAGAACAGTACAAGAACTCTTCTATTTATAGACAGACTCAAAGCACTGATGACCTAAGCTGACGTCACCTAAGACAGTGACCTCTAACAGAATTACAAACATAAACATCTGCCTATTACAAACTACTGTTACATTGAAAGCACTGATATTAAACAGCTGTTGTAGGAAAACTCTGATGGTCTTGTATCCACTGCTGGAGCCTAAGTGCTGTTGGTTTCAGCAGTGCTTTGGTCTTCAGTACTTGTATCAGCAGTTGTTCTTCATCAGACTTTTGGTCAGCAGTTGTTCTTCATCAGTTGTTTACTCAGCAGTTCTTTGTATCAGCAGTTGTTGAGCAGTTGTTTGGATAGAACAGTTGTTAGGGTCAGCAGTCTTTTGGGAGAAGTAAGTTGTAAAGACTGTTTATTCAAGGATCAAACTGATAGCATATTTTGGCTTTCTAATCATCTGTTCTTTTCCAGGTCAGCAGACCCAACAATCTCCCCCTAGAATAGATGATGCCAAAACTCAGCTTTATTTATTGATCTTTATTCCTCATCAGACTTTCTCTGATTTGACCTTTGAATTGTAATTCAAAGTTCAGAGCAAATAAGTCTTCTTCATCTCTTTCTAGGTCTAGATTTAGCAATGTTTGGTGATCTTCTGCACATAGGCTGTAAGCATCATCCATGTTGATCTTCTGAACCCTTCCATCTGACCTGAGCAATGTCAATTCGTGGTTGTCTTTGTTGACTTTCCACTTTAGAATTTTTGAGTCAGTGGATTTGCTGAGCTGAAATTTTATTCTTGATGAGTTGGGTGAAGGTGGTCTTCCAATGAGTTCTCTAAGCTTCTCTGTTGTAGGATCAGAGAAGAAATGGACTTGATTGAAGAGCCCTTCCTTGATGAATGTATCAGCAAACTTTCTTTGATCTTCCTCTGACATTTCTTTCTGTTTCTTGTACTGTCTTCTTGCAGCAGTTGTTAGGTCAGAGGTGTCAAGTAAGCTGTCCAAGGTAAAGGTCTGTTGGGGTCTCTTCATCATTGGCTCATCAGTGTAAATTGGTTTTCTTGGTAGGATGGGATCCTTCTTCCTATTTTCTTCCGGACTTTTGTAAGTCTCAACCAACCTTAACTCAGACCATCTGGAAACTGACCTCATCTCCCCATAGTTGGCAGCTACAATCTCTTGCCTCATCCTTTTAAACTTCAAGGCTCTGACTGGGTCTCTGCCTTTGCCAAAGTTAGGAGTAGAGACTTTAGCCTTGGGGTCTTTGGCCATTTCTTCAATTCTGAGTAGTTCTTCTCTCAAAGCATGTGTAGTCCAACCATTGAACTGCTTTTTGTTTGCTTTGTAAGGCTTGGTTGCCATAATCTATTCTAGAAGAGATTCCCTTACCTCCTTTTCCAGATCAACACTGAGAGGCATGGAGGACATGGAATTGCTCAGGGTCTTAGCATAGTCTTCAATCCTTCTGAGTTTGCTAAGCTCTGCTGAATGGATGCCCTGAGCAGTCCTGTCATCCTTCCCTTTGCATTTCTCCTTAATGATGGCATCCACCTGTTCACCCTTGTATTTTAGATATTTATCAAGGTTGAGGGGAACAGGGATGTTTGGGAGAGATGGGAAGGATCTTTCTGATGGCTGTTCAGTATTGTAGAAGGATTGTAATTCCCCCTTGAGTAGATCAAGTTCAAGGGGATACTGAACAACCAATGGTGTAATGGTTGGTGGTGGTCTATGGGATCTGAACTTGGATGTGTGTGGTGAGAATGATGTGATTGGAATAGCTGTGATAGGAGGAGTGGATTGGGCAGTTGAGGTGGTGTTTGGTGATGTGTGTATGTTTTCATCATGTACAACAAAGGTTGATTTTCTCTTCCTTGTGTACATGATTTTTGGTGATGGTGATTTGGTAGCAGTGGTTGGATTAACATCTGTTGGCCTTTTAATAGAACCAGCAGATGTTGGGGTTTTGGCTGGTGATGTAGGTTTGGTGGTTGTTTGTTCAGGTGTGTGTGTGTTGGTTTGGGTACAGTGGTTTGGGAAGCAGTGTTTTGGGTAGTTTCAGTGTTTTGGGTGGCAGTGGTTTCAGTAGCAGTGGTTTTATCAACAGAGGTGTTTAACTTAGATGGTGGTTTTCTAACATGCTTAGCAGGTCTTTTCATCCTTTTAGAGGATCCCACATATTCTATCTCCTGCTGTTGTTCTCTCTTGAGATTCACCAGCAACTCTGCTTTAGCTTCCAAGGTGTCAGCCCTTTTTTGTTTGGCCTGAGCAGCCTTTTCAGCTTCTATGTTTGCAGAGTTGTCTACTGCTTTGCTTTTGTCAGTTGTTTGTTGTGGTGGTGCTGTTGGTGTTGCTTGTTGTTGTTGTTGTTGTGGAGCTGATTTGGTAGACTCTGGTTTCTTGGCAGACTTGGCTTGGCCTTTTTGAGAAGGAGGACAACCAAAAGGATCTAGTTTTGGTAGCCTATCTCTGCCACTCTCCCCCTTTTTGGCATCATCAGCCGTGAAAGCATCATCATTTTCATCCCTGAGGATGGTGGTAGGGGCAGAGCCAGTAGTCTTCAGCAGGTGGTCCTTGATGGCTTTAATATCTGCATGGGTATCTTTGTACCTTGCATCTACCATATTTCTTATCTCAGCCATGTAAGTCTCATGAGTCTGATCAGCCAGTTTTCTGTGAGCTATGATGATGGGGGAAACTGATTTCCATAACTCACTGGCTATATCAACTGTTGATGGTTGACTCTTGGAAAGGTCTGCAATGGAGCTCAGTATAAGCTTGACATCAGATTTGATGTCAGCTACAGAGGTTTCAATTACAGAAACTCTGTCCGTCAATTCATGGTATTTTGACCCATCTCCTAAGTTAATAGGATCATCTGAGTCCCTACCAGTGGTAGTTCTACCTGATTCAGTCCTAATAGGTGAATCAGATGCCCCTTTTTCTTGGTACTGGGGACTTCCAACTGTTTTTGGAGACACTATAGTGGCTTCAACAGTTGTTGCCTTCAAGGGAGACTTAG
Source organism: Ambrosia x helenae (assembly GCA_030844895.1). Lineage (NCBI taxonomy): Eukaryota > Viridiplantae > Streptophyta > Magnoliopsida > Asterales > Asteraceae > Ambrosia > Ambrosia x helenae. The sequence goes on from CM061234.1 coordinate 105,804,703, forward strand.
CTATGTAATCACTGTCCTGATGTGAGATAGTGGTCTCTACATCAGTAGTGGCTGCTCCACTTGAAAACTCACCTAGAGTTTCATTGAACTCAGGTGGTGTAACCTCCTCTTCTGTTTGTGGGATAGCAGATTGTATATTCTCAGGACCAGTCACTTGTTGGAGTATACTCTCAGTGACAGGTGGAAGAGAGGAACTGGGATCTTCCTGAGATTTGGCAATTGCTTCAAACAGAGGTTGCATTGTTTGTGGTACATGATGTGATGGTGAGAGTGGAGGAGTAACAAGAGAATTAGCCCTGGGAGAGGGGCTTGTGAACATTTGGTCAAGTGACTCAAATGTATCATGATGTGTGTCCCCTTGGCTTACAACATGATCCTTTTGTGAGGATTCATGAGGAGTTTGGTCAGGTGGAGGTATATCCAACTGTTGTGAGGAAGTAACAACAGTGGTTTCAGGTTGCTTTTGTTGTGCAACAGAGGTTTCTTCTGGTACCTCAACATCCAGAAGCCTCATTTGTGGTTGAGTGGTGGTTTTTGTGGATGGATGTTTCTTTTTGGAAGTGGCTGGTGTGGGTTTCACAGCACTGGATGTAGTGCCATGATCACCAGGAGCAGTGGGCTCAACAACAGAGGTTTTGACAACTGTTGTTGTCTTTGTCCTCTTTGTTTGTGTTTTAGAAACTTTTGACACTTTAGACACTTTTTCTTGGGTGCTTCCACCCAGCATTCTTGTGAAAGTTTCATCAGTTAAGCTTTTCATTTGCATAGCATCACCCTTTTTGAAAACTTTTTCAGGTAAGACTTTTTGTAAGATTACACTAAGAATTCTTGGGTAAATAAGAAAAGCATTGTTTGACCCAGACTTGACTGCTTTCACATTTGATACCAAGTCCATGAACAATCCCTGGGAAAGATTGAAGTCAGAGTTTGAGAACATAGCATAACCCAGATATTGCATCCTTAATGGAATTTCATTAAAGGATGTGGACTTAGCAGAGACACAAAGAAGAAGGGTATGGAAGAAAAATTTCATGACTGGAAAGAAAAACTTTTTGAAAAGAGTTGATCCAGTCATCTGACCATCATACCCTCTTTCTTGGAACTCAGTGTGAAGCTCTGTTTTAGTAAAGGAATCCTTACCTGCCAGGTCATTCAGTGTGAAGGTTGTGGATATGGTTTCAGGGGTAATGACGATACTGGTTTCTCCAATTTTGGAAATAATGGAAGTAGGCTTTTTGTCTTGTAGTAGAAACTCAGCATTCAACCAAAATTCTTGGAGTGTATCAAGATAAATGGGGGCGTTAGCGGTTAAGATAGGTAAGTATTTGGAGTTAAGGAAAATGTCGATTGTGGAATGGAATGAAGCGTTGTCATCTGTTTTAATCAGATAAGGAAGACAATTGTGGGTAGCTTTGGCTTGAAGATCCATTGTAATGGATTTCGAAAGTGAAGATGATTGAAGATTGATGGAGGGTTTGAGAATGAAGAAGGCGGTTTTCAGTATTTTGAATACAATGAGACAGTGTAACATCTGTTGTGGTAAAACAGGGTTTTTATAGGCTCAATGAAACCGCTGATGTGGCCAAACCTCTGCTTATATGAGCAGACGTGGCAATCATCAGATGGATGAAACATCTGGTGGATAACAGCTGTTTTTAGCAAACAACTGATACAAACAGCTGATGGTTCCAACTGTTTTTTGTTTTTTTTTTGTATAGATATAGTATAAATATATAATGAGACAGTTGTTTTATCTGAACAGATGTTCTGAAACAGATTTTTCAACTAACAGTTGTTTTATCTGATCAGATGTTTTGAAACAGACTTTTCAACCAACAGTGGTTATGAATGAAACAGTGGTTGTTTTATCTGATCAGATGTTATAAACAGATTTTTCAACCAAACAGCTATTTAACAAAGTTTGATTTTCTGAAACATTTTATTATGATTTATTGAAAAATTTATTTGTTTAGTCCATGTTTAACATACCAATTCTGGAAATCAGATTTGTAAAGGTAGATGTGTCTAAAGCTTTTGTTAACACATCTGCCAACTGATACTCTGTTGGAACATGGTGCAAGGAAATCAAACCTTTTTCATAGCTGTCTCTGACAAAATGATGTCTTATGTCAATGTGCTTGGTAGTGGAATGAGAGACTGGATTCTTGATGATATTTTCAGCAGCTTGACTGTCCAACATGAGTGGAGTCCGAAGTGCAGTTATCCCAAAATCCAGTAGTTGATTTTGAAGCCACATAAGTTGGGCTGTACAGCTTGCAGCAGCAATGTATTCAGCTTCAGCTGTTGAGGTTGAAACAGCTGCCTGCTTTTTGCTTTGCCAGGAGACTAAGGCATTCCCTAGAAATTGGCACCCTCCTGATGTGGATTTTCTTGTGGTGTGGCAGCCAGCAAAGTCACTATCGGAATAACCTGAAAGCTCAATGTTTCCATTAGCAGGATACCAGATACCAAGTGTGGGAGCACCTTTGAGGTATCTGAATATCCTTTTCACAGCAATAAGGTTTGACTTTCTGGGTGAAGCCTGGGATCTAGCACAGACACAGGTAGCAAACATGATGTCTGGCCTAGATGCAGTTAGGTACAGTAAAGACCCAATCATACATCTATAATGTGTTTGATCAACCAGTTCATCCTTGTCATCAATAGTGAGCAGCTTGACTGTACTCATGGGTGTACTACATTGCTTACAATCATTCATCTCAAATCTGGTTAATAAATTCTTTACATATTTGTTTTGGTGAATGAATGTGCCATTTTGCAGTTGTTTCACTTGAAGACCAAGGAAACACTGAAGCTCACCCATGGCACTCATCTCAAACTCTGCTGTCATGAGTTTTCTGAACTCTTCACACATTTGGTTACATGTGGATCCAAAAATGATGTCATCCACATATATTTGAACAATCATTAAGTGTTTCCCTTTCCATTTAAGAAATAAAGTTTTGTCAATTTTACCTCTTGTGAAGCCAATGGATAAGAGAAATGTGGAAAGAGTTTCATACCAGGCCCTTGGTGCTTGTTTAAGTCCATACAAAGCTTTGTTGAGCTTGTAGACATAGTCAGGATGGAATGTGTCTTCAAAACCAGGTGGCTGACATACATAGACCTCCTCCTGAATTTTGCCATAAAGGAAAGCACATTTGATGTCCATCTGATACACCTTTATGTTGTGGTTGACAGCAAAGGCTAAAAAGAGTCTGATGGCTTCTAGTCTTGCTACAGGAGCAAAAGTCTCATCATAATCTATTCCTTCTTCTTGTCTGAAGCCTTGAACCACAAGCCTGGCTTTATTCTTGACAACAATACCCCTTTCATCAGTCTTGTTTTTGAAGACCCACTTTGTTCCTATAGGACAAACATCCTTAGGAAGTGGTACAAGCTCCCATACTTGTTGTCTTTTGAATTGAAGGATCTCTTCCTGCATGGCTTCTACCCAACTGTTGTCTTTCAGTGCCTCTTGGTACTTGACAGGTTGTGTGAGGGATAAGAAACCTGCAAAAAGAGAGATATTTGAGGATTGGCTTCTTGTGAGCACACCCTCTCTGATGTTGCCAATGATCTGGTCTGGTGGATGGGCTCTTAAATAAATAAGATCTCCCTGATATGGAACAATGGCATTTTGAGGTGATGGACAGAGGTTTGGTGACTCTGTTGGTGTAACATCTGTTGGTACTTCTGTAGTGCCATCAGATGTTTGGAATGGTAATGGAGGAATGGGTCCAAGTGGTGTGAAACTTGACTGACTTTTGTCAACAGATGATTGACTTTTGTCAACAGATGATAGATCAGTGGTTGTGAGGGGAGAAGCAGTGGTTTGAGGATAAGACTGGCCAACAGTGGTTGACACAGCTGTGGCAGAGTTTTGACAATTGTTTTGAACAGCTGCTTCCTCTGAGGCAGAATAGACTTTGTAGTGACTGGGGATCACAACATCTGTTCTGTAATCTTGCTGTGGAGACTGTGGAATACCTGCATAGTTAGTTTTAACAGTGATATCTTCAAATTTGAATTTATCTAAATCAAATAATTCAGCAGGGTTTGCAGGGATTTTAAGAGATGAAAGTTCATTGAACTTTACATTCAGAGTTTCTTCTATTGTTTTAGTCCTTGTGTTAAACACTTTATAGGCCTTTGCAGTAGAAGAATATCCCAGAAAATAACCACAGTCTACTTTGGCTGCAAATTTTGAAATTGAATCTTTGAGATTTAAAATGAAACATGGGCAGCCAAAGATTTTGAAGAATGAAATTAATGGTTTGATTTTGAACAAAATTTCATAAGCAGTTTTTTGATGTCTGGGGTTGATCAAAACTCTGTTTTGAACATAGCAAGCAGTGTTTACAGCTTCTGCCCAAAAGGACAGTGGCAAGCCAGAATCTGCTAGCATGGTTCTTGCAGCTTCTATAAGAGTTCTATTTTTCCTCTCAACCACCCCATTTTGTTCTGGTGTTCTTGGGATGCTGAACTGCCTCACAATCCCTTTTGACACACAGAAGTCATCCAACTCCTTATTTTTAAACTCTGTTCCATTGTCACTCCTGAAGACTTTTACTGGCAAGTCATATTTTTTTTCAACTTTGGTGACAAAGTCCTTCAATATACCTGCAGTCACATCCTTAGAATGTAAAAAGTAAGTCCATGTAAACCTAGAAAAATCATCAACTATGACAAGACAAAATCTCTTTCTTCTTAGACTCATGATTTTAACAGGGCCAAACAAGTCCATGTGCAACAGTTGTAAACACTGACTAGTTTTGGACTCATCAATGGATTTGTAAGAGCTTTTATGTTGTTTCCCTTTTAAGCAAGAAACACAATGCTCATCACATTTAAATTCTTTTGATGGTAAACCTCTGACAAGGCTTTGTTTGGAGAGTGTGTTGATAGTATTAAGGTTGGTGTGACCCAATCTCCTATGCCACAATTTTGTCTCCTTAGTGGAGGCAGCAGAAAACAGACAAACATTTGCCATAGGATTGTCCTTTAACATATCAACAACATACACATTGCCACTTCTATGAGCAACAAGTTGTGCTTTGCTCTCAGCAATAATGGTATCAATCTTTTTCACCACTTCTGGCCCAATAATCTTACAAGTTTTCTTCGTGAAAAATGAGCCATAACCTTTGTCACTCATTTGTGAGACACTCAGAAGATTAAACTTGAGATTATCAATAAGATTGACATTTTCAAACTTGAGTTTTCCAGCCTGTACAGTCCCTGAACCCAACACCTTACCTTTTGAATCATTTCCAAAGGATATATCACCCCCTCCATGAGCCAAGAAGTCCAGAAGAAGGGCTCTACATCCTGTCATGTGCCTGGAGCCTCCACTATCTACATACCAAAGACTATCTAAACAAGCAGAAGCTCCCTGCACATCAATAAATGATTAGTTTTGGTGAGTGTCCAAAGCCAAGTTGGCTTTGGATGGGTCCTCAGACCTTTCAGACTCAAGCTTTGGAAGGTGATCAGTGGTTTGGACCAATTTCTGAATTAAGGTCAACAACTGCTGCTGACCATTTGCCAGTGCTTGGATGTCAACACTTGGGGCAGCAGTTGTTTGATCACTTCCTGACAGATGATAATACCCATATGGATTTCTGTTCACTCTTGGTTTAGAGGGTCTTTTTGGCTCCTCATAAACATGTGGCAGACTGTGACATGGAGGTTGACCATGACCTCTTGGGTATTTGCTTGTGGGTGGAGCATCTGTTACTTGGACATCTCTAGAAGCAGATGTTTCAAGCCTTTTTGTAACAGATGTTTGGACAGGGGTGAAGGTCTGTTTGGGCTTTCATTTTGAAGTACTAACCACAGGGTTTGCAAGAGTTTTAGCTTTGTATTCTTGTATTTTAACATCAAAATTTTTGAGATACAAGCACTCTTTGGTCTTGTGATTCTTTTTCCCACATATTGAACATGTGGCTTTGGAATCACATTCACTTGTTCCTTTGTTAATGTCATATGCTTTTAGAAGAAAACAGTTTTTGGTGACATGATTCTTCTTTTCACAGAAATCACAGAACAAGTTGACAGTCTTTTCTTTCTTCTTCCCCTTTTCAGCCTTCTTTTCAGCAGATGTTTGAACATCTGCTGGAAGATTTTTCAGGGGAATGACTTTAGCCAAGGGAATGACCTTTGCCTGAGGAGCTGTCTTTCCCTCAGGTATTTTGAAATCAACAGGTTTGAAATTCTCAAGAGTATCACACTCATCAGACCAAGTAGGTTTAAATTCATACTTTTCAAGTTCAGTAAAAGATGAGGAACCTTCTGGTTTTTCAAGAACAATTTTCTTACCATTTGGTTCAGTGATTTTAATCTCTTGACCCTGCAGGTTTGTTGGTATTACCTCAACAGACTTTTGACTCTTTTTGTCAGTGTTTTCAAAAGCTGGAGCAGTGGTTTCAAAACCAAAGCCAAACTTCACATGACTTTTAGTTTGTTTGTTGAGTAACATTTCAAAACCTCTACATGATTCCACCCATTTCTCACATTCAACTTGGGTGGACTCTAGCTCACTTTTGCAACTTTGATATTTTGCTATCATAGTTTGGAGCTGGTCTTTGGTTATGGTTGCTTCATGTTTTAAGCTGCTTATTTCAGACTCTTTTGCAGTTAAACTTGTTTTCAAATCTTTTGTAAGATTTTCAAATTTAACTTCATCATCCAAAATTTTCTTTCTAAGGTTTTCATTCACCTCTTTGATGTTAGCAAATGCTATTACACATTTGTCAGAACACAACTCTTTAAGAATTTGAGGAGATACCTTAGCAGCAGCCATCAATGCACAATCACACTTGCACTCACAGTCATCAGATGCACCCCAGGGATCTGTGAGATTCACAACCTCTTCTTCAGGTTTTTCACCTGTAACAACTTCACTAACAACATCATCAGTCACAACATCAGATTCAGTTACCACCTCCTCAGATTCAATCTCATCCACCATGGCCATGAAACAAAAATTTTCTGGTTCATTTTCAGCCTTGGCAACTAGTGCAAAATTTTCATCTGTTAGCTCATCAGGTAGACTGCTCCAATCAACAAAGCCTTGTGTAAAGAAGCTCTGTTGACTGGTCTCTGCAGGAGCAGAGGATGGAGCAACAGTCGTTTGCACAGGTGCTTGAGCAACAGGTGTTTGCACATAGTGGATCTGAGGAACAGTGGTTTGGACATACTGGACAGGAACAGTGTTTGAGGACTGTGCAAAATGAGCAGTGTTTTGCACATTTGGTCCAGGGGCATTATAGGAATTCTGATAAGTGTTGGTCTGTGGTCTTTGATTTGGGTAGGTTATCATAGGTGTACCATGTTGACCCCTACATTCCCTAGCAAAATGACCAAGTCTATGACATTTGTAACACTTTATCTTTGATTTATCCAACCCAACCTTAGATCTGCCAGTTAACCCTGGAAACCTTCTCCCAGTTTTCTTGTAAAAATTATTAGTTCTTACACTGAGAAGGGCCAATTGGTGCATAATGTCCATTTCTTCCAAATCATCAGGGTCAAAGTATTTCAGATCATCATACTCAAAGGATATATTGTCAGATGCCTGGATATCACCACCACTTGCTGTGAAAGCATAGTTTGGTGAATAAGAATCAGAGTTAAAACCTGAGTTAAAACCTGAAGTTATGTCAATGAAATGATCATAACTCTAATCCTTTGTGTTTCCAGGCACCTCATCATGACCCAAAAGTGCTGTATTCCCAAATACATAGTCATCAGACACTTTTCCAGAGTCCTGGAGCTTCTTTTTCTGGTTAAGCTCTCTCTCATAGGTCAAGAGCTTACCATGAAGCTGGGTCAGTGATAGGTCTTTGAATCCAATTGAGTTTCTCATCACAATAGCAATAGTGTCCCATTTGTCTGGTAATGATCTTAAAAACCTATGGTTCAAGGTTGAATGAGGGTAAGTAAGACCAACCAATTTTAGTTCACTAATTAAGCAATTAAACCTCTCAAACTGTTGAGTTAATGACTCTCCTTTGACATGACTGAATGTTTCATATTGTTGGTTAAGTATTTCACGATTGTTTTCAATAACCTCCTCAGTCCCACCAAACTGTTCTTTCAGTGCATCCCACAACTCCTTTGCACTGTTACAGTGTAACAACCCAGCATATATAACATTGGGTAGAGCCATGGCCACAATACTGAAGGCCTTAGCATCTAGCTCAATTTTCTGAAAATCCTGGTCGGAGTAGTTTTCAAGTTTCTTTGACTCAAACACCTTGGGATCTTCAGTACTCGGCACAGTCGGAACATGTGGTCCGAAGATAACCGACTTCCAACACCCAGTGTTTTGTTGAGCTAGAATATGACTCATCCGACGTTGCCAGATATTGTATTCAGATCTGACAAGCATCGGTGGCTTGTTGTTCGTGCCAGTGTTATGTGGATCGTGATTGATTGAAGCCATTCTCTGATTTTTCAAAAAACAAAGTCTGTTTAAAAACGGTTGAAACGAAATTAAACTATTACTCTGTTTTCAATCCAACAGACAAACGATATCAATAATAGTGAGCTGATTATTAAATTGATTTGTTAGATCGAATTTAATTGACCAAGCTCTGATACCAATTGTTAGGATCTGAGTTTGATTGTTTTGATTGTTTAACTAATTATGGTAATAATGAAATGAAAATAGAATGAAAGTGCAGCGGAATAATAAACTGTTAATCAAAACAAGAGAGTAAATGTTTTTAGATCGAAAGCTTTCATTTATCTAAAAGATTACAATCGTACAATTACTCCCCCTCAGCCTGATCACATAGTGTTTGTCTGAGAGAATGTTTGTGTGTGTGATGCAATAGAACAGTACAAGCACTGTTCTATTTATAGATAGACTCAAAGCACTGATGACCTAAGCTGACGTCACCTAAGACAGTGACCTCTAACAGAATAACAAACATAAACATCTGCCTATTACAAACTACTGTTACATTGAAAGCACTGATATTAAACAGCTGTTGTAGGAAAACTCTGATGGTCTTGTATCCACTGCTGGAGCCTAAGTGCTGTTGGTTCCAGCAGTGCTTTGGTCTTCAGTACTTGTATCAGCAGTTGTTCTTCATCAGACCTTTGGTCAGCAGTTGTTCTTCATCAGTTGTTTACTCAGCAGTTCTTTGTATCAGCAGTTGTTGAGCAGTTGTTTGGATAGAACAGTTGTTAGGGTCAGCAGTCTTTTGGGAGAAGTAAGTTGTAAAGACTGTTTATTCAAGGGATCAAACTGATAGCATATTTTGGCTTTCTAATCATCTGTTCTTTTCCAGGTCAGCAGACCCAACAAAGGTGTCAAACGAAAAAAGGGAATCCTAAATCGCCTTTATCATGTACGTGCATATATAGTCTACAACCTCAGCATGTATCAAATCACACAAGTTCTGCAACAGAGAAACATTTGGCCTACTCTCAACAAATGAAAATATCTTTATGTTAAGCTATCATCTAGTAGGCTCAAGATCTCACAGAAGTGGGTAAATGGGTTGCCGATGTGTGCATGCATTTATTACCAAAAGCTTGTTAACCCTAGTAAGGCAATTCTAAACATTTTTCTTAAAAACAACTGCTGAAAAACGGTTCATATTACTTTTCCACAAATTAGACCATGACTAAGGATCTACTGCCAAAACAATCAAGAAACGATTGGTATGTACTGAAAGAACTGCTTTATGTCTGATTAGAATGCTTTTTAGGAATAATTTTCAAGACATTTTCAGGGTTTTCTATTTTTTTTTTTAAGTTTTTAAGACTCAAGAATAAATAAAAACGAAGTTTCCCCACCCCACACTTGAACGACACATTGTCCTCAATGTAAGATAAAAATTAAATAAAGCAGAAATAAAAATAAAATACAACAGTTAAAGGAACAGACTCCCCTGGATAAGCAATACACGTATGGGTCCATTCAATACCTTCCAATCCAGCCGTATAGCATTTCATTCGCGGCTGATAAACAAACCTGAAACAAAGAAACAAGAAAAAAAAACAAAACAAACAAATCAGGATACCTGCAAACATTAGTGGTTTCCAGATTGTCCCTGCTCGAATGGAGATTGAGTACGAGCGGGGAAATCTATTATTACAGTTCAAATCATAACAAGTAATCCCATGACTCCAAATAAAATAAAACTGACTCGAACACACTCGAAAATAAAAAAAATAAAACAAATAAATATACAATATATACAAAAATCATACCTGATGTTTATTCATGGTGGTCTTAAAGAACATTTGCCTACCGCATTCCCAATGTAGGCTCGGTAATTAACATGCAATATCCAGACTTGCTTTTTCATGCGCGGCACGACTATAAAGTAAACGCGGGTACATTTCTTACTAGTTTGCCCAATGTCTTGCATTACCACCTTCTTAATCTTTGATCTCAAACCCCCATCCCTAATTGTGTTAGTTGCAATGATCACTACAGAAGGCGATTCGTGAGAAACTTGGGTCGCCTCAACCACCAGGTCTTCAAGAGGTGCTAAGTCTTCAGTTGGGTTTAAACATACAATTTCAAGTTTATGAAGACTTACACCCTCTTCTTTTCCTTCTTCATCAACTACAACCGATACTTCTTGTGTTTCTCCAACAAATACAGGAATTGATGTGGTGTTCTCCTTTACAACCTTTCATGATGCAATTTGTTAATCTGTTTGGTTCAATTGTTGGACTATAGCCCCATGTCTCAACTTACTCTCCTGCATCATCTCCTTCATCAAATCCCTGATTTCATTCAATTTAGAATTTTGGTGATTATAATATTCATGGTAGATTGAGAATGACATCTTCTCAAATTCATAATCATCACAATACCACTTTGGCTCATAGTTGTAATTGATGTTTGACTCATAGTATCCCTCATATGCGTGACCCGACTTCAATTTTTCTTTCCAAAACATTGGATCTTTCCAAAACACTGGGCAATCCTCATATATGTGAATTTTCCCGCAACACGTGCATGATTTATAAGATCCATCCATGATCCCAAGACTCCACTTCCTGCACAGACTAAAATACCCGCGTAAAAACGAACAAATGAAATAAAAAAATAAAAATAAAAAAAAGAAAAAATATTAATTCTTTTTTTTTTTGGATTTGAAAGCGAACAAAGATAAATCAAACAAAACCTACAACACTAAGCGCACTAGCTCCCCGGCAACAGCGCCATTTGATGACCTGTCGTTAGGGTCATGCAAAAACCTAAATAACCTAGGTAGCTAGGGTAAGTCAGGTATCGAATCCACAAGGAGCATGTGGTTAGTATTGCATCTTTTGTTTGATTATTTAATCTAAAAAATTAAATCTAACTGAGTTGTAGGTTGTTTTGAGTTTAAAGAAAACAAATTTTATAAGTTGTAAACAATAATATTAAAGAAGTAACCCCCTCCAGGTTTCCGGTTCAATGATTCACCCTACCCTTGGTTAGATGATTGGATACCACATAGACATAGTTTTGTTGAACGGTTTAAGTTAAGTGATAATCAAACACAAATTTTTAATAATAACTCGTACAATTTAATTACCAACCCACGAATAACAACTACCCTCCCGTTAATCAAACTGCTCACGATGAAAGAAAATTGAATGTGAATGACTAAAAGATAAGCAATTGCACAAACGTGACTTGTTTAAATAACTCAAACCACAAATATCTTTCAAACAATTAAAAGACAATCCATAAACCAAACCAAACAAGAATTAGAGTTTCACAAACGAACCATACACCCGGAGACGATCACACGATTAGCCGCGCTGCATATTAATGATGATTCTTTCTTGATGTGTGTGACTCCCTAGGCAACCAAAAGGCTGCGCCTTCTTCTTCCACCGTATTTGTCCTGCAGCCGTCAAAGAGCTCTCCCTTTTCTCGTTCATAACCTCCTACTCTTTATAATTATCTTCCATTTTACCAAGCTGTGGTATGGGCTTCTTGTACGATCGCCTTATGTTTTGCCCAATTCTTTTACTTTCATTATAGTAGCAGCCCAATTATTATTTAATCTATTATATCTATATTAATCCAACAACACTTCAAGAGAGTCCGAAGGCTAACATCAACTGATCCTATTGGTGGATGCCAAGTTGCAACCAATATCTTTTTTTTATACTTTCAGCAACATTTAATTTCCTATATAAGCATCAAGAACGAAATATAAAACAATTAATACTTAATTGTAAAAATATGTCACGCATGGCATCAACCTTACCATATATAGGATTTGGTACCAATAGTAATTAATTATTTCATTTTGTTTAAAGGATGCGCATTTATTTTTTATTTTTTTTAGGGATAACCATTTGCTACCTGATATTTGAACTAAACCATTACTTTCAGTACCAAAAATTAATATTTTTTTATTGTGGATAACTTAGCCCGTATTGTCTTGATGCCGTTAATGATCCCATATTCGTTTTCATAGTTTTCTAAATGTTAAGGTATAAAACTAATTACAAATAGAGTTATATTAGCAACAAAGTATTTGTTTGGTAACATTAATCATTCTGTTTCGGTAGTACAAACAACATTTGCCTAATGTTATCTCTAGCGTCCACCAAACCCTTAACGTAACAGATACCCCCGCAGTAAAGCCCGGGGAACCAGTAACACTATATAATATTAATTTATTGACACTTCTACAGTAAAACGAATTATTTTACTTATTTGATTATTTTATTAGTATATAGGGTTATTTTATTGTTACATTATGAATTATGAAAGACAATTTTGCCATATAACGTATTGCTTAATGTATTTATTATTTTATCACCTGTATCAATTCTTGCCGTTTTTTAGGATCGATGCTTTCGGTAATGATAACGGTTCGATACAAAATTGTGCTATCGCGCCCCATGGCAACGGTATGTGTAAATCGCGCCCCGCGGCAACGCGCGGGTAACTACCACTAGTTTGTTTATAAATTGGGTAAATCCATTTTCAGCCATAACTCCACTCTTCGTTTCTCTGCATTCCAATTTCACTTTAGTAATAAACTTAAAGCATTTATATTATTATTATTATTATTATTATTATTATTATTATTATAGTGCTTAAAATACATTAATCAAACACTAAAATATATACAAAACTAGCAAATAAACATGACGCGTGCAACCGCGCATCACACCCCACACTTATCTTGTTTCGTCTCGAAAAAAATTATATTCACTCTGCTCAAAACATTATCACATATTAGCACCCAGTCGCCCCATCATACCTTAACTAAGATCCAAAGTCATACCCCGTTTACAGATCCGCATTAGATGTGTTAATCCAGCAAGTCAAATTGATTTCCATTTAAAAACAGAATTAACTCGACTAAGCGTAACATGCTTCCGGATTTTATTTTCATGCAACACACCCCTCACAATTTTTCGCTACACTCGGTTTAATATCTGGACTAGCATGTAATGTGTTAGTATTATTCACTCAAAACCAAAAATATAACTCTGTTATCATAGGCTTGTATAACAATCACACCTCAACTATAGACAATGCACATATCTAAATGACTTACGGGTTTTGGGCTTTGGGTAAAGGTATGATAGATTTGGCTAGAAGTGGCTAAAATAAAAATGGTGAAACAACTTGAATGACAATCCTTATTCACGATACTGCTAATAATCACAACTTCGGTCATATTCGACCTATAACACATACTTTTATTTTTTTTTTCTTTTTCTTTTTTTTTTCTTTTCTTTTTTTCTTTTTTTTCGCAACTTAACATAGATCAAACACTTAAACATAAACATAAACACAATGGATGTCATCAATTTCTTAAATAACGGCTAACGGGTAAATTTGGGTAACTTTATAGGTTTAACAAACAAAAAGGTGAAGGCTCAACATGGGCTATTAAGGGTGATTTTAGGTAAACGGGTAAACATAAAACAAGTAAAGGTGTCAAACGAAAAAAGGGAATCCTAAATCGCCTTTATCATGTATGTGCATATATAGTCTACAACCTCAGCATGTATCAAATCACACAAGTTCTGCAACAAAGAAACATTTGTCCTACTCTCAACAAATGAAAATATCTTTATGTTAACCTATCATCTAGTAGGCTCAAGATCTCACAGAAGTGGGTAAATGGGTTGCCGATGTGTGCATGCATTTATTACCAAAAGCTTGTTAACCCTAGTAAGGCAATTCTAAACATTTTTCTTAAAAACACCTGCTGAAAACGGTTCATATTACTTTTCCACAAATTAGACCATGACTAAGGATCTACTGCCAAAACGATCAAGAAGCGACTGGTATGTACTGAAAGAACTGCTTTATGTCTGATTAGAATGCTTTTTAGGAATAATTTTCAAGACATTTTCAGGGTTTTCTATTTTTTTTTTTAAGTTTTTAAGACTCAAGAATAAATAAAAACGAAGTTTCCCCACCCCACACTTGAACGACACATTGTCCTCAATGTAAGATAAAAATTAAATAAAGCAGAAATAAAAATAAAATACAACAGTTAAAGGAACAGACTCCCCTGGATAAGCAATACACGTATGAGTCTGTTCAATACCTTCCAATCCAGCCGTATAGCATTTCATTCGCGGCTGATAAACAAACCTGAAACAAAGAAACATGAAAAAAAACAAAACAAACAAATCGGGATACCTGCAAACATTAGTGGTTTCCAGATTGTCCCTGTCCGAATGGAGATTGAGTACACTCGAAAATAAAACTAACTCGAACACACTCGAAAATAAAAAAATAAAACAAATAAATATACAAAATATACAAAAATCATACCTGATGTTCATTCATGGTGGTTTCAAAGAATATTTGCCTACCGCATTCCCAATGTAGGCTCGGTAATTAACATGCCATATCCAGACTTGCTTTTTCATGCACGGCACGACTATAAAGTAAATGCGGGTACATTTCTTACTAGTTTGCCCAATGTCTTGCATTACCACCTTCTTAATATTTGATCTCAAACCCCCATCCCTAATTGTGTTAGTTGCAATGATCACTACAGAAGGCGGTTCGTGAGAAACTTAGGTCGCCTCAACCACCAGGTCTTCAAGAGGTGCTAAGTCTTCAGTTGGGTTTAAACATACAATTTCAAGTTTAGGAAGACTTACACCCTCTTCTTTTCCTTCTTCATCAACTACAACCGATACTTCTTGTGTTTCTGCAACAAATACAGGAATTGATGTGGTGTTCTCCTTTACAACCTTCCATGATGCAATTTGTTCATCTGTTTGGTTCAATTGTTGGACTATAGCCTCATGTCTCAACTTACTCTCCTGCATCATCTCCTTCATCAAATCCCTGATTTCATTCAATTTAGAATTTTGGTGATTATAATATTCATGGTAGATTGAGAATGACATCTTCTCAAATTCATAATCATCACAATACCACTTTGGCTCATAGTTGTAATTGATGTTTGACTCATAGTATCCCTCATATGCGTGACCCGACTTCAATTCATAATCATCACAACACGTGCATGATTGATAAGATCCATCCATGATCCCAAGACTCCACTTCCTGCACAGACTAAAATACCCGCGTAAAAACGAACAAATGAAATAAAAAAATAAAAATAAAAAAAAGAAAAAATATTAATTCTTTTTTTTTTGGATTTGAAAGCGAACAAAGATAAATCAAACAAAACCTACAACACTAAGCGCACTAGCTCCCCGGCAACAGCGCCATTTGATGACCTATCGTTAGGGTCATGCAAAAACCTAAATAACCTAGGTAGCTAGGGTAAGTTAGGTATCGAATCCACAAGGAGCATGTGGTTAGTATTGCATCTTTTGTTTGATTTTTTAAACTAAAAAAAAAATAAATCTAACTGAGTTGTAGGTTGTTTTGAGTTTTAAGAAAACAAATTTTATAAGTTGTAAACAATAATATTAAAGAAGTAACCCTCTCTAAGTTTCCGGTTCGATGATTCCCATTACCCTTGGTTAGATGACTGGATACCACATTGACATAGTTTTGTTGAACGGTTTAAGTTAAGTGATAATCAAACACAAATTTTTAATAATAACTCGTACAATTTAATTACCAACCCACGAATAACAACTACCATCCCGTTAATCAAACTGATCACGATGCAAGAAAAACTGAATGTGAAAGATAACAAGATAAGCAATTGAAAACAAGTGAATCGTTTAAATGATAAAAACCACAAATATTCTTCAACTAAATGAAAAACAATCCATAAACCAATGTAAACAAGATTCAAGTTTCACAATTAAACCATACACCTGGAGGTGATTACAAGATGTTTAACCACTCATCTTCAACGTATGATCTTCAATGAATGATTAGAATGATGATTACATGAAAGGATTGATTGGATTGAGGTTTGGGATGATGAAAAGTGTGTTTTGGGAGGTGAAAAACAGCTAGGGTTGAAGAGATCTTCGTTTTTGGGATGGTTTATCTTTAAATATGGTGAAAACCCAAAAATTTCGTATATGATCAGTAACTGGCGCCACCTGGCGCCATTTTTCACCCATTTTGGCGCCACCTGATGCTGAAATTCCCAAACAGCGCGCCAAACTTGTTTTCTTCGTAAAAAAATCGTTATAACTCCGTTTTCTTCGATTCTTGCGGCCACGCCTTCATATTTCAGAGCTTTATCACACCATCATTTAATATCTTCAATTCAAATCTATTTGATTTTCCCAAAAATGCATTCAATCCGCTTCAGTTACCTGCGATTCAAATTAAACTCAAAGTAACCATGTTTTATGATATAAATCACTTAAAATCACATAATTAACTACATCTTAACATGGTAAAACACCCTCTCATCAGTGAGCGGCCGCTCACAGGCCCTATACTTCTATAAAACTCCCATTTCTGCTCACTGATCGGGTATTGGTTCTTTGGGGAGCGATTTCTGGCAATTTTCTAAGCTTTTGAAATGCTGCATAGGCGTTGAACAAGCTCGGGAAGCCATCCGATTCGTCCTTCATCATCCAATCCATCTCATTTGCATTTTTCTATGGTTTGATCCTTTAAACTATTATGATCCGAATCTGATTTTGAATGCTTATTTTGATGTTTATTTAGTTAATCGTACGCCTACGGGCAAGAACATTAGTATGTAGTATGTTAAACAATCATTTGTATAGTTAATCATGTCTTGTATAAATTTGGCGTTTTTCATGACTTAATCTTGATGATCATTATGCAACCTTGTTTCATTGTTATTGGATTTGTGTTTGTGTTTGAATGACTTTGATGATTGTCGAATGTGTTAGGCGGATAAATGTTGAAAAACCGTCTGTTTAATCATCCGGTAGTAGACTAGTTAACTTTTTAATAAATTTATGCCATGAAACTGTAACCGGGTATTGGTTTGGTTAAAGTCAGTCGAATAACGGTTAACAATGCTTACCGGCACGTAAAAGGGTTTTAAAAGCTTAATGGTGTTGTTACTAATCTTTGACACGATTAATGGTCTTTGGTAGTTATTTTGGTAAAATTAGCAATCTTAGTAGATCTGTGTTCAAAGTTGGTAAAATGGAATAGGTTGTGAAATGCTCTACTTTATGCTAGTCTAGGTGGCTGTATTGTGTATTCGGTATCGCTTTCCTGAATTAGTGAGGTTGGAAAACTCTTAACAGATGACTAACTTATCTTTAGAAGATTTGCATGAGATCATATCAGTTGCTCACTAATAAAAAACTTGAAGTGGTTAACGTGTGTATTCGTGTTAGCTTTCTGTATAGTTGTCATGTTAGGATGCCCGAAAGGGACACTAACTGTCGGAGAATGGGAATGTTGATTACACGCCTTTATTTTATATGATATGTAGATGACATGTTAGGGTTGATATATTATAGTCTATATAGATATATTTTGTATTTGGAGTTTTACATATGTTAATTAGATATTTTAGAATTAATTTAGTTTAAAACAAACTTTCACTATCTTTTCCTACTGGTAAATTGAGGACGGAGTTTAAGTACAATTGCTCCGCGCGCGTCCATGGATCGATATATGGTTCTTATCTATACATTACTACATATATGACAGGGTACACTTGTCTTATTGTGTGTGTTTTAATATTAAAGTCTAAATCATTTTTATAAATATTAAAGCATAAATGTGTGTTATTTCATTATAGAATTATGTATATATTCGCACACGTCAGTCTCTCAGATTCGTGGCTTGGCCACTGCAGCTCACCTACCCATAATCTAACAAATCTTTCACCTGGCTCGCAAACTCACTGATGAGGCTGTTGAACATGGTACTTTTCCAAAGCATGGTGCTTCATCTTCTACTTTTGGTGATAGCAAGAGAACGTGGGATAGTGTGAGGTATAAGTCCTTCAACAACAACTACCACAACGGTAACAACAACAATGGGGCTCATGGAAGAGCATTTGTGATGGGCTCTGGGGAAGCTAGGACTGATAACAATGTCATGACGAGTACGTGTTCCTTGAACAACACTCTTGCTTCTATTTTATATGATACTGGTGCGGACTATAGTTTTGTGTCATCAAAACTTAGCAAACAACTAGGGATGGTTCCTACTCTTCTTGATACCCCGTACACCATAGAGTTAGCTGATGGGAAGCCTGTTGAGGTAACCCATATTCATCGTGACTGTAAGCTCGAGCTAGATGGGAAATTGTTTGCCATCAACCTTCTACCTATCACCCTAGGAAGCTTTGATCTCGTGGTTGGCATGGACTGGTTGTCCAAGCAACACGCTGAAATTCTCTGTCAGGAGAAGATTGTTCGTGTCCCCCTCCCAAGTGGATATGGGCATCATCTCCTTTTTGAAAGCCCAGAAGTGTATTCGTAAGGGCTGTCCAGCTATTTTGGCTAACATATCTGACACTCGAGCTGAAACTGAAACTAAGATTGAGGACATCCCAGTAGTCCGAGATTTCCCAGATGTTTTCCAGAGGAACTACCTGGACTTCCACCTGTTCGTCAAGTGGAGTTCCAAATTGATCTTGCGCCTGGAGCAGCTCCAGTTGCACGCACACCATACCGCCTAGCACCAGGCAAACTTCAAGAACTGTCTACCCAACTCCAAGAGCTATTGGATATCGGCTTCATTAGACCTAGTTCTTCACCTTAGGGAGCCCTAGTTCTGTTTGTTAAGAAGAAGGATGGGAGTTTCCACATGTGTATTGATTATCGGGAATTGAACAAGGTGACGGTTAAGAACCGCTACCCTTTCCCTCGTATTGATGACTTGTTCGACCAGCTACAAGGGTCGAGTTTCTATTATAAGATTGACTTGAGGTCAGGATACCATCAACTGAGAGTCCGAGAGGAGGATGTGGCGAATACAGCCTTTCGAACTCGTTATGGACATTATGAGTTTTTGGTGATGCCATTTGTGCTAACCAATGCACCTGTTGTGTTCATGGATCTTATGAACCGCGTGTGCAAGCCTTATTTGGACAAATTCGTCATAGTGTTCATAGATGACATACTGATTTATTCCAAGAGCAGGGAAGAGCACGAGCAACACCTACAGCTGATCTTGGAACTCTTGAGAAATGAGCAGCTGTACGCGAAATTCTCTAAATGTGACTTTTGGATTCGAGAAGTCCAGTTTCTAGGACATGTGGTTAAGGAGGCAGGAATACATGTCGATCCCGCCAAGATTGATGCAATCAAAAAGTGGGAGGCTCCTAAGACTCCTACAGAGGTGCGCCAGTTTCTTGTTCTTGCGGGATACTATCACATATTCACTGAGGGATTCTCTAAGATTGCTCAAACCCTCACTGCTTTGACACAGAAGGGGATTACTTACAAGTGGGGAGATGCCCAAGAGTCTATTTTTCAATCATTGAAGACAAAGCTTTGCAGTGCACCCATACTATCACTACCTGAAGGTACAGAGGACTTCGTGGTGTACTGTGATGCGTCTTTTCAAGGGTTAGGGTGTGTGCTGATGCAGCGTGATAAGGTGATCGCGTATGCTTCACGTTAATTAAAGGTTCATGAGAAGAATTACACCACCCATGACTTGGAACTAGGAGCAGTGGTTTTTGCTCTAAAGATTTGGAGGCATTATCTCTATGGGACGAAGTGTACGATCTTCATTGACCACAAGAGCCTCCAACACATATTCGATCAGAAGGAGCTGAATATGCGATGGCGTCGATGGGTCGAGCTTCTGAATGATTATGACTGTGCCATCAAATATCATCCAGGGAAAGCTAATGTAGTAGCTGATGCTCTTAGTCGTAAGGAAATGAAACCCAAACGGGTGTGAGCTTTACAACTCACTATACATTCTAATCTTCCTGATAAGATACGTGAAGCCCAGGGCGAGGCTTTGAAAGAAGAAAACATCGGGCTTGAAACTTTACATGGTGCTGATAAGCACTTGGAACGAAAGACAGATGGTCTTCAATACTTCATGAATAGAGTCTGGATACCACGTTTTGGGGATCTCAGACAACTAGTTCTCGATGAAGCTCACACCTCTCGATATTCGGTACATCCTGGTTCGGACAAGATGTACCAAGATCTTAAAACTCTTTACTGGTGGCCAAACATGAAAGCTGAGATAGCCACTTATGTTACTAAGTGCTTGACTTGTGCGAAGGTTAAGATTGAATATCAAAAACCTTCAGGCCTACTCCAGCAACCAGAAATCCCTATGTGGAAATGGGACGGAATTTCTATGGATTTCATAACAAAGCTCCCTAGAACTCCAACTGGCCATAACATGATTTGAGTTATCGTGGATCGTTTAACCGAATCGGCACATTTTCTGGCAATAAAGGAAACCGACTCGCTGGAGAAACTAGCCAATCTCTACATCAAAGAGGTAGTCTCTAGGCATGGGGTGCCTACTTCTATCATATCTTATTGCGATGCGCGATTCACTTCTCATTTTTGGACTACTCTACAAAACGCTTTGGGGACTCGCTTAGATATGAGCACAGCCTAACACCCACAGACGGATGGACAGAGTCAACGTACCATCCAAACATTAGAAGATCTGCTACGAGCGTGCGTGGTGGATTTTGGCAACAGTTGGGATAAGCACTTGCCTTTGATTGAATTCTCGTATAACAACAGTTACCACACTTCGATCCAGTGTGCGCCTTTTGAGGCACTTTATAGACGCAAGTGTAGGTCTCCCATCTGCTGGACTGAAGTTGGGGATAGCCAGCTAACAGGTCCCGAACTCGTGCATGAAACTTCTGAGAAGATAGTGCAAATTAGAAACCGGATGGCTGCTGCTCGTGATTGACAAAAGCTACGCTAATAAGCGTAGGAAACCTTTGGAGTTCCAGGTTGGGGACAAGGTTCTATTGAAGGTGTCACCTTGGAAGGGGGTGATACGCTTTGGAAAACGGGGAAAGTTGAACCCACGATACGTTGGACCATTCGAGATTGTCGAAAGGATTGGTCCGGTAGCTTACAAGTTGAATCTGCCTGATGAACTTAGTGGAGTGCACAACGTATTCCACGTATTAAACCTAAAGAAATGCCTATCGGATATGACACTAGTAGTGCCACTGGAGGAGATCCAGGTGGACGACCAGCTACGATTTGTGGAATAACCAGTGGAGATTCTTGAGCAGAGTGTCAAGAAACTCAAGCAAAGCACTATACCTATTGTCAATGTACAATGGAATTCCCGTTTAGGACCGGAATATACGGGAGCGCAGAGATCAAATGCGGCTCAAATATCCACACCTCTTTACTGAACCTGGACCTGTGCATAGATCAAACGCCGAACATAAAGCAGCTCGCTCAAAGTGAATTTTGGGGCGAAATTCCTTTCAACTTGGGGACGATGTGACATCCAGGAACCAAGCACACATTACTAAGACATTTCTAAGCTGGCTTTACTGTTTACTTACTGAATTTCGGGACGAAATTCTTTTCAACTTGGGGATGATGTGATACCCGCAATTTCAGGTTCTCACTTTAACTAAACTCTAGTTACATTCCTTGCATTCTACTTAACTAGTGTTAGCTTGATAGGACACACGTTGCACAGTTATAGGTTAATAACTGCATGAAGTGGTAATTCGGGGAATTACAAGACTGTATACATGATTAGTGAACCTTTGACGTTGGTGAACAATGAAGTTAAATAACTGTGAATTAATTGATTGAGATTGATTGCAATTACGTGCTTCTATGATACTCTGTGAAACTAAGTGCAAACTGTATGTGATTACGTGAACTTAAACCGAATACGTTAATAAAAATCGTAATAGGAGGACCGGTAGGATGGTTGGGGTCTTAACACATGGGGTTACACTTATTATGGTCCAAAATAGCAAATCGATGAAAACACGTTGTACGGCGAAGCAGGAAACCCGACGCAGGCCGAAGAGCTGTGAGCGGCCGCTCAAAGCCTTCAAGCGGTCGCGCGCGGGCATTAGGTATCACCAAACCGCCTTAAATTAGTATTTAAGCAACCTTAAGACTCTTGTATCTCCTAAGCTCAAACCCTAATCTCCCCTACTGCCCTATCTCGAAAATATCAACCCCTAAACACCTGCTAAGGCGCAAGAACATCGATCGGGAAGCTTCAAGAGCATTTGGTTGATTGTTTTAAAGAGCTTGCGGTATAATCTTCAATCTCTTGTGTTTTAATCTTCTTTAATATGTTATAAAACCTTATAACTAAGTTTGTCCAGGTCTGAAACCTTTTCATAAAGATTAAAACTTGAGGTTTATAAAGATTGAATGGGTTAAACATAATCTTGTGCGATTAGAAATTGATAGGTTGCATGTTGTGCATAGTTATGATGTTTATGATCTTTAGGGTTATGGTTTTGAATGTGTTATGATAGGTTCTGATCATGTTAGGTCTTATGAATGTTTTATGATGGTTTTTTATTATTATTGATTGATAATATGCAACTAGGGTTTGATATAATTGATGATATTGCATGATTAAAATCTAGACAGAATCTGAATGTCGACTTGTAGGGTTTGTTACGTGGCTTGTAAAGAACTGTTTTGATCGATTCTTTGCATGAATGGATTGTACATGGTCTTAGCTTTTTAGAATGGGCAAAATTATTTGATTTGGATGTCGTTTGATATGTTTTTGGGAATTTTTCTACTAAACTGATCTGTTGTGTGTATTTTCTGAACGTAGCTGTGTTCCGTGAATTTTCATAATTTTTGTACAAGATTTTATCACAAACTAAAAATATGGATTTGTCCAATAGACCCCCTAGAATATTTAGTAAAGTTTTGGGAGTCTAACTCACTGGATAAGTATTTTTAATAAATTAGTTTTCATGGCGCATAATCTGTCATAAAAACGCAGATTGTGTATTGTGAGTTTATGTGACTAATTGGAGTCCTATGTGGTATGTATTTGACATGTACTTGAATGGGCACTTATATATGATGCATATGAAGTGTAAAACTAATGATAACCAACATATTCACCAATGGGTCCGTAGGGTTTATTTATGCATGTAGAATCACCAGGTGTCACGTACACGGTTTTAAACTTTTGAACGTCTTGGACAAACGGGTTATATGGTGTAATGGTATTACACATATACTCACTTAATGACACATGTATTAGGGAGCCGGTAGCACACCCTACTTTGGAGTTTGGATTTACTTGCTTGCATACTAAGGTGAGTTTCACTACTTTTTCTCAAAAGCATGCGTCTTAGGGTGAGACAACTTTGGTAAACGTTTTCTAGTCCGGTTTGGGACTACTTGGACATTGACTCTTTAGGAGAGTCCGTTACGAATCCTCAGGTGGATTGCGCTTTTATCAGTTTAAAACTTATTGGTCCTTTGTGAACTAAGCACTCTATCACTGAAAAGTCCTTACATATTATTAGGTTAATCGCTGGAGGCGAACGGGGTATTAGTTGATAGCGCTATTAGGTTGTGCAGCAACCTCATGTTTGCGATGCTGGGAGCTTGGGCATGAACTTCTGACCACATCTGTTATGCTAGTGTTGATAGACACTAGTTCCTAAGGCAGTTTAACGTATGTTAACACAATACTGAAGGTTCCCAATAATCTCCTGTTTAGTTGCAATGAGCGGGTTAGCTACCCCTGACATGATTAAACTGATAATACTTGAACTTTTGGGGTCTTAGGGACCTACGCTTTTACTTGGTTACGTGGTTTTGGAAACCAACGCATTTACTTACTCATCTTCTTTACTTTGTGAACTCACCAACATTGTTTGTTGACCCACGATATACATGCTTTTGCAGGTAGTTAGCTTCCGGTGCCACGATTAGAAAGCACTGCACACTTCACTGCATTTGGGGTCTTGGGCATACACCTAAATTTACATATTATGCTTTTACGTCTTCTTTCATATGGTTTTAATTTGGGCGCGTTGTTTTGCGCTGGTTTTAAAAGGTTTAAAAATTTGGTTTACGCTTCCGTAGCTTAACTAAACTTGGTTTTTGAAAACGAATTATATGGTTTGGGCATTTAGAGTTCGTTCATATGACTTATGGCTATGGGATCCTGGAATGTCATGCGCCTCGCGGTATAAACATCGCAGTGGAAATTTGAGGGTGTGACAAATAAACCCGACTTTTTTTTTCTCGCGGGCTCAAAAGAACCCGACTTTTTTTCTTGCAGGTTCAAGGAACCCGACTTTTCTTCTCGCGGGCTCAAGGAACCTGACTTTTTTCTCGCGGGCTCAACAAACCCGACTTTTCTCTTTTTGCGGGCTCAAAAACCCGACTTTTATTTTTTTTAAACCCGAGATACTTTCTTGCTCCCCTGCTTGTATCTTCTCCATCACTCCACCACTAAGTTTTGGCCCCCTTTTTTTTAAACTAAAAAAAAATATTTTGGCTCTTTTTACCCAATACCCGTCAGCTTCTTTCTTTCCTTTTTTTTTTGGCATGTTCTTCTTCTGAGCAGGATGGTAACCTGCTCTGATACCATCTAGAATTTCAGCGGAAGAAATTTTCTATTTGGTTTGGATTGTTTATTTTAGCCCTGCAGCCGGAGGGCTGCTCGGTTTTTAGTCACCGACTCTCAAAACGGCTAGGTGGTTTTGATACAAGAACTGTAGAGAGAATATGAAAGATATATGTTTTCTTATTAATGTTTGGTAGGATTTATGGTCGAGCCAAGAACACCTGAATTACGAACACCCGGAGCGAGCTTGGAGTATACTACTACTACTACTACTACTACTACTACTACTACTACTAATAATAATAATAATAATAATAATAATAATAATAATAATAATAATATATTATATAAAAGAAGAAAAAAATAAAAACCAAAAAGTTGGGCTCGTGGCCCAAGTCCCAAATTTTGGTTTGTGGTACGAGGTAGGGGTGTTCAAAAAATATCCGAATCCGAAACTACCCGAAAAACGGATGAATTTTTGGATTCGGATAGTGATTTTGAAAATTTTTGGATATTTCGGATATCCGAAAATTTATAAAAAAATTTTATCGGATATCCGAAATATCCAATATCCGAAAATATCCAAAAAAATATCCGAAAATATCCGAAATATTTGAAATATCCGAAAAATATCCGAAAAATATCCGAACAATATCAAAAATTTATATATAAAACATATAAAATAAAAAATATCATAATAAAATCGGATATTCGGATATCCGATTCACTATCCGATCGGATATCCGAAATTTCAGATACGGATTCAGATAGTGAAATCAGATATCCAAAAATTTCGGATATCCGGTTTTGAACACCCCTAGTATGAGGTCACAGAGAATATAAAAAGAAAAGAAGATTTTGTCGACAAAGGATTATTTTTTCGGAAATAAGGATGGCCACAACAGAAGTTTGACAAGCTGCAGCAACTTTCATTATTGAGGAACAACTGTCAAGGAGGTCATCAACAACAGTAGTCTTGAACGTATTTTGAGAGGGGAGAATTATTATTGAAGGAGATGAAGGCTTGGTTCAAGTATTGAAGGCTCCGGTTTAATCACTGCAAGTTATAGCTTTTATATTTATTTACTTTGAGTCTATAAATATTGGTAATATGACTTTGCTATATTTTGAACCTATGTTTTTATCTTGTTCCACTACTATTATGTTTGGCTAAAAAAATATTGGCCACCTAGGTTTGACACGATTGCTATTTGATTTTGGTTTATGTTTTGGTTTTGGATTTTATAGTTTAATTTATGTTTTAGTAAAAAACTTGTTTATGATTCTATGATGCGTGTGCGTACTTTTTACTAATTTATGATCTTTTAATGTTCCACGAGTGTCTTAGTGAATGTCTTTCATGTTTGGATGCTTGTTAGAATTACTTGCTTTGTGCTTGTAGTTTATTTTATGGATTTAGGCCTAAATTCCACAGGAACATTAATTGGGAGTTTAGAGGTAATTTGTGTTCTTCCTACTCTTGAGACCGAGAGGTGATAGGTATTATTTGCTAGGTTCTCTAGTATTATTTGCTTATCTGTGCCATAGATTGACTTTACAGGTTACTCCTTCCACTTTAGGGTGTATTGTGATTGGAGAGTGATAAATCTAAACCAATCTAGCGAGTACTTTAGCATAGTTAGTGAGACCGGGAGGTGATATAACCAATCAGTGAGATTAGTTGTAACATTTGTACTTTTCGTATTTTCTGTTCTAGTCCTTGTATTCTTGTATCTTTCTATTTTGTACCCTTGTAATCCCGAGCTTATGATCAATGGAAAAGTATTTTATCAATTGCATCTAATCTTAATCTATTTCATTTATTCTATAAATTCTACGTGATGCAAACTTTATATAACGTCGCGTGATTTTTTTAATTTTCTTGTATTTTAAATTCTGTATTTAACAAATTTTAAATTCGCCTTTATCCGCTTCCTGTATGTTACTCCTACCAATTCTTGACGAGTCGTCGTTATAATTTATCCTATTCAATTTAGACTTTATAACAAGAAACTTATTTAGTTAAGATCGTAATATATATTTATTATTAATAAAACATATATATATAATAATAATAATACAAAAAAAAACATAACATGAAATGTTATGTAAAAAATTGTCGTCCATTTTTTAGTCATTTATTTATTTATTTATTTATTCTTTTTTTTAAGATATAATTACCACTTAATTAACTTCTAACCACCCTAATTAATTCATTAAATACCCAACCCCTTCACCCCAACTATAAATACACCACTCCTACCCATTCTAACACTTACTCATTTCTAAATCCTCTCTAAACCTCCCAATTCTCCAAAGAAATCCCAAGAGTGGAAGTCCACTTCTAAGTGAGTTCTCTCATAAACTCCAACTTTATTCTTCTTTCTTCACTTCTTTTCTTCTTCTAACCCCTTGGAAAAAACCTCTAGGATCTTCCCTATATTTATCCACAAAAGTGTGATAAGGGTAGAGCACCTAAAAGAGGTCCCAAAGGTGGTTGTTTTCTGAATTATACTATATAATAATATAAACATATACTTTTAAGTTTCTATCTTATTAGCTTATTATTAATCTTTGGAAGGTTTGTGGTTACACCCTACCTTACCAACTCTCTTGACCCTTCTTGTGCTACGGATTTATCCACACTAGAAAGGGGAAATCCCGTGTCCAAAACCCACATTTATTCCATAAGCGAAGTGGTTATGACATGAACCTATCAAATGGATTCACATTTCTAACTTTATACCATCCGAATCATCTATGATGGTTTTGTGCTTGGTCTAACTTAATCTCATGACCATCCGGATTGCCCAAAAGGCAATTTGTGCTTGGTTTGCCTAAAAGGCTTGCATGACTCTCGTGAATCTATAACCTAAACTCGAACCTAAGACCCTTTATTCTTTAATTCTAGTTAACCAAGGCTAAGGAACTAACCTCCCAAGACTCGTCTTTGGAGCCTTACTAAACGCATCCAAATGTGAGTTCATACTTGTCCCCTTTTTGCTCTTTATCACTTTTGGGGTGTAAACATGTATCGTATGCAAAACACACTAATGCTTTCATAAACACACATGCTCAATCTATTAAACATACTTATATGCTACTTGTCATGCTTATGATTCTTAGATACTTAAACATAATTCATTAACTATTATTAGCCCACTTAACATGTATAGCGCTATAGGACTAGCACACCGCCCCTTATGGGTCATTGTTAAGATTTAAATGGCCTAACATGAATATGTTAGGTATACGCTGTGGTACTCGCGGGTTTGAGTTATGTCTTTTGTATGATAGGTATGTGCAATGCTATAGTATGAGATTTGAGTAAACCATTCTAAAATACTATGTATGTAAACTAAAACTAGTATGCTCACCAATGCTTTATGTGTTGACGGATATTTTATACATGTTGCAGGAAATGTTTGATGCAAGATATTCAAGAAATCTACTTAGGATTTGACTAGAAACTCACGCTAGTTTAAGTTCTATATTTTGATGTCGTATTTCTCTTTTCATGAAAACAATTTGTATTCTGTTATCTTTTTAGACGATAATTATGCTATGAATGAAATTTTATCTTTAAATCATATTGTCACGAATTCTAGTGTCATGAAGTCTTTGAACAATCTATCCCAATTCTCGCCCCGATGTATCCCGCCATCTGTTGGGGTGTGACATTAGTAGCCTTTAGGATTCCTTTTCGGTCAGTCTTGGTAAATGATCTAGGAGCCACCAGGATACTAGGGGTGAATATTATAAGATCTTGATTGCCAACATAGTTTCCAAAGTCAGGTCAGTTCCAGTTTCATTAGTAGGATTCGATACCTAGGTGGTTGCCTTTCCCATATCTGATTTCCCTCCTTAGAAATCCTCTGCTTATCTGCTATATGTTAGTTTGAGTCTTCCAGTTTATTTGCTTTAGTAATTAGTTAATTAATAAAAATCACAAAATATCCAATTTGCTAGGCTATGAGTCAATAGAGGTCTAGTACCGAGAGTCGCCATATTGTGTCCACGGTTCGATATTTCGGATTTACTTGCTCTGCTACACTTCGAACGGTGCACTTGTCGTTAGTGTGTGGTTTAGCGGGTTTATCCATTTTTAAAACTTGACCCGAATTTATTTAATACACATTTTCACACATCAAGTATACCTAGGTTTGGATACATATAGTATAATTGTCAAAAGTTCTACAATTCATGTGCTATGTTATCTATGCAATTATGTAAAACATGTAATGAATTCACATGGCAAAACCAATCCTTATGTATATGGCATAATCGAGCATGTAACAAGTGACCACGGATTCTCCGATGAAAAGGGGGAGAATCAACCTAGGCGGGTGCCAATCCCAAATAGCGCCATCCACTACTAAGTTCGGCTAGCTAAGTTAATGATTTTGCTAAGGTATCATGTGTATTCTATTGTCTAAGCATAAAGCATAAAATGTAAACACTTGCACATTGTAATGAATTGTATATGTAAAACTGTGTAATTGTGATGTGTATGTGTATTTGAATAATTGTGTACATGAATCACCCCAAAACGTGTAAATAGATAAAAAAAAGTGCTAAGTATACTCACAGTTTATGTAATAACTTGAAATCTGTCGAACCGCGAGGTTTGAATTAGGATTATTCCCAAAGGATTAGCCTAAAAGGAATAAATAATTTGTAAGAGAAAGAACTTAGGGTCTAAGTTATCAAGGATTAGGCACTTAGGGCTTCATGAGGTTCCTTTTGTACTTTTTTTCTCTGTTACTCACCCCTATGAGGGTTTGGTGTTTTTATACTTATCTATATATATTATGTGTGCTTGATATCGAGCTGGGGGTCTCTCTGAAAGCAGCCTCTCTATCTCTAACAATAGGGGTAAGGTTTGCCTACATCTCACCCTC
The DNA here is from genome assembly GCA_030844895.1 of Ambrosia x helenae. Classification (NCBI taxonomy): domain Eukaryota; kingdom Viridiplantae; phylum Streptophyta; class Magnoliopsida; order Asterales; family Asteraceae; genus Ambrosia; species Ambrosia x helenae. The sequence continues at coordinate 105,834,478 of CM061234.1, forward strand.
CCCAGACCCTACTTATAGCGTCGCTATTTGTGGGATTTTCCTGGGTACGGTTGTTGTTGTTATAAATAATTTTAATATTTAAAGAACATTTTTATGAACTCCATTAGTTATTTCAAATTATGATGATATATAATAAATAATTACCAACGTAAATAATGGAACGACTTAAATATAAATATTTGATTTTATGCAATAAAATATGAAATAAAAGTATAAATAAACGGAAGAAGTAATTAAATCGACTAAATATGAAAATCATAAGTTCATTTTATGCTGAGATACTAGAAATAATTTCATAATTTTAAAACTTATAATTTTGATATCTTTATATTTTAAATTGATTTATTAACAATAAAATGCAATAATTAGGATTTAAATACAAATAAAATGAAAAAAAATATTATTTTCATTTTATTATAAGAGAAAAATAGTTTTAAGAATTAATTTTCATATTATTTTCATTTAAAACAAAATTTAATTGAATATAATCAATTAAATAGGATTAAATCGTAAAAATAGGTAAAAATATTATTTTTACAGAAATTAAAATTACCAAAATGTTTTATATGGTTAGAGATAACTCCACAAAATTTTTGGTATTAAAATGATTAAAAATGAATTTTATATGAATTAATTATGATTTAATCAAAATAAATACATTAAAAATAATAAATAAACATTTTTCTAAAAAAATACTTTAGTGTAAACTGCTGTAATTACTCCAATGGTGTAATTATGCTAAAAAAAATCTAATTTTTTTTTTTCATATTGTTCATCTAGAAAGCATATTTATGCATATGGAAAAAACGCCTCATTCACTCACCATGTTTAGTAGGTTAAACTCATTTGTATTTTATCTTTACTCAAGCAAAAACAGAAAAAAAAATATATATAAAAGAAATTTTTTTAACAACAAGAAAGGATGGGTCAACCATCCTGACTAGGGCTGCAAACAAACTGAACTTTCAGCGAACAGTTCTTGAACTGTTTGGCTGGAAGTTCGTTTGTGTTCGTTCGTTTAATAAACGAACGAACATGAACAGATGTCGCGTTCGTTCATTTATGTTTGTGAACGTTTGGTAACGTGTTCGTTTGTGTTTGCTAGTTTATTAAGGTTTTTAATTTTTATACGTTTTTTTATATTATTTTATTTTACCTAATAAATAATATACATGAGGTAAATATATGAATATATGAGATCAATAAACTTACTTTTTGTATCCAAACTCATTATATGTTTTCACGTTCCACCGTTCATTCCCTCCACCTTCACCTCAAACGCTCTCTGCTATCCACCTCCAACGCCCTTCTCCAGTATTAAGTATGTTTGGACAATTAGATTATATTTTGGGTGAATCTAACTAATGTCTTAATGTGTGTGAATTCTATGTTATTCAAAAGTTAATATATGTCCGTTTGTGTTCGTGTAGTGTTTTCTTAACAAACAAACATGAACAGAAAATCTCGTTTGATAAGACCTAATTTGTGTTCTAATCCTAAGAGCATTCACATTTGGTCCATTAAATGTATGTGAGTGTGTCCACCAAATTATATGGGGTGGGTGTAAGTGGTTGTGCGTGGAGGAGAGAGAAAATATTTGGTGAAAGCACTGTTCCACCCTAAATATGAAAAGCTACTGTTCACCCCTATATGTATTTTAATATTTTTGTAAATAATTGTGAGTGAGGAGAGAGAAAATATAATGATAAAAGTATGAAAAAATATTATTATTTTAATTAGGAGATAGAAGATTTAGGAGTGGAGTAGTGATTTTTAGTGTAATTTGATGAAGGAGATTTAGTGGAGGAGATATGAATGCTCTAAGGGGGGACGGGGCGCCTACCGAATTGTCCACGGGTACCAAGTACCAGCATGGTATCACCGCCACCATACACGCTGGTAGTGGTCCCGTGGACCGTTTTGCTGGTGCTCTTTACCGTGCTGGTACCGACTGTGTTTTTGTTTTTTATAAATGCCAAGTTTTCATTTTACCCCTATGTTTTAGTGTTTTTTTTATTTTAACCGTCTGTTTTATATGTATAACGTTTATTTATTTAGGGTTTTGTATTAACCGTGTGTTTATAATGTAAAGTAAATAAAAAAAACCTTGCATTAATAAATACTAAAAAATACATTAAAACAAAGAAAAACGCTTAAAGTTTGCGCAACATTCGCCGACATGGTCAAAAGCGTTGTCGTATCGAACCTCATACTCATATTGAGCGAATTCGATAGCCAACTCCTCGTCAAGCTCCGGATCGTCCGTCACTTGTTGCTCGTATAGGGTGGTCCACATCTCACATTTGATGTTGAGGTCGCCCCACTTGAACTGGAGGTCGCAGACAGTCTTGGTTGTGTTGTGGCCAACGTGTTCAACGAAGTCGCTAAACACTCGAGCCCAAAACCCCTCGGGGGGGGGGAGGCAGACCCATCGTCCCGGGGGGGGGAGTTGAATTTCAGGGTCGTTCGACGCATCCTTGTGTCAAACTACAAGGGTCATTTCTTCTTCTTCGGTCCACGGGTTCATTTTTGTGTGTGTTTGGGTTTTTAAACCGTGGTAAATTGTGGCTTTTAACCTCACGGTTTGATCACTTTATATACAACGACGGTGGCACTGTTAAGAATTAATTCGCTAACCGTTTAGGTGAGTTAATTCAATTTACTCGACGGTTTCCAAGATAAAAACTTAAATTTGGCTGACCGTTTGGTGGAACGGTTGAAATAGTAATTAAATGTTAAAATCGTGTAAAAATGTAAAAAAATAAAAAGTTTGGGTATGTAAATGAAAATAAATAAAAGAATCAATGGAGTGTTGCCTACAAAAACGTGTTTCAGTAAAGTAAATTAATCTATCTATCTATATATATAAAAGAAAAGGGCTTTGATGATGTGTCATTCAATTGATGCCTCAACCCCTCCTTGAATATGCCACATGGCATCATGTGGGATTTTTTAATTTTTGAGTTTTTTTAATAAATCTATATATAGTTATAGATAATTTTTTAGAAAAAAAAATAAGAATTTAAAAACAAAATTAAATTTTCTCTCTCATGTTTCCTTCCATAACTTTTAAACATTAATATCTTTTATATACGAGATTTTTTAAAGAAAAAAAATACACCAAATTAACGAGCGTTTTATTATCTTTCCAACGAGTACCATAGTGCTATATAAAAACGGAGAAAAAAAATGACTATTTTTGTGAGGTTTTGTTTCAGACCTGAATAATTAAGAAGCTGCCAAGCAGCCCTTAAGTCATATTAGATTTTTGAACCCCGGGACACTCCCGGGATAATCAGCTAGTACATATAATAAACCAAAGCCATTTTAATGACATGGCACTCAAAGAGAGTATTCTCTTCATTGAGTGTGCCATGTGTCATCCCATGTGGCAAGGGCTTTATTTTAGGAAAATATAATTTAAAATTTAAAAACAAAATTAGATTTTTATCTCTAATGTTTTCTCCCATAACTTTTAAACGTTAATATCTTTTATATATGAGATTTTTTAAAGAAAAAAATTAAACCAAATTAACGAGCGTTTTATTATCTTTCCAACGGGTACCATAGTGCTATATAAAAAAGCGAAAAAAAAAACGACTATTTTTTTGTGTGGTTTTGTTCATACAGGAAAAAAAACACAAAGTGTTCAGGTTATTCATTAATCATGTGTAGGCAAGTCATTGGTTATGTTCAAACCAGTAAATATGATTTTTATTTACAACATGTGTTAGCATTGGAGTTGTACATTGTTTTAGGTTAGGTTTTAATATTAGAGTTATACAGTGTTTAAGGTTATGCACTAACATTGAAGATACATTGTTAATTGTTTTAGGTTAAGTGTTACCCGATGCTTTCCTGCATGTAACTGTAAAACGCATCAGTCTATTTCAGGTGTAAAATTGATATTTCAAATTAGATTTCTCAACCCGGGACGCTCCCGAGATATATTAGTTTAAAAAAATTATAAAAATTACACCAAATTAACGAGCGTTTTATTATCTTTCCAACGAGTACCATAGTGCTATATAAAAAACGAAGAAAAAAAACCGACTATTTTTTGTAATCCGACAGGTATTGTGTCAGGTTTGAAATTAGTTTAAAAAAAATTGTGGGTTTGGGTCGGGCCTGGGATTAGGTGATACCCGACCCAATTACCCCTTTTTTTTATATTAGAATATGATAACTTATGGCAGAGATTTGTTTAAAATAATAATAATAATAATAATAATAATAATAATAATAATAATAATAATAATAATAATAATATTCATTAATCATATATTGGCAGATGTCATTTTTATAGTTTAGATACTTCTAATTTTATTCACTTTACTTAGATTTCTCAACCCGGGACGCTCCCGGGGTATAAGCTAGTGAAGTAATGTGGGAAAACAGAATTGGTTAGAATCAGTTAAGGATATATTTAATTCTACAAGGGCTACGTTGAGCCGGATGCCATTTATTTCACCGAAAGGGTGGGGAAAAAAAGATAATTTCGATATCTTATATTTTTCCCTGTTTCACAAAACCTTATTATATATGTGAATGAAGAAGTAAACCCTTTGTTACCCCAATTTTCTGTCGATCATCTTCTTAATTCATTCGTGTGTTTGAAAACATAAATATTGTAAAACCCATCAAAATTTCTTCTGTGAATGTTACACCCATTTCATCTACTACCAAGATTAATTGAAATTATAAAACCCTAGTGTATGTATAGATGCGTATATACTCAAGAAAGATGAAAAGGAAGAATGTTGATGTTTTTAATTTCATCCCAGATGATGCCCCGGAAATTCACAAGTATGCCTTCCTTGCTGCCGGTTAGTTACTTTTTATTATTATTATTATTATTATTATTATTATTATTATTATTATTATTATTATTATTATTATTATTATTATATATGATCTGTTTTATTATATTTTATTATTATTATTATTATTATTATTATTATATATGATCTGGTGGGTGTCTATGTGTTTGTGTTGTTATTTATTCTATAAAGATTTTCAAGAAAAAGAAATATTTATATAAAATTTTCCATGACAAAGTTTACATTACGAAGCAAATCAAATGGGCGGCATGGCATGGCATGGCTTCTTCTTGCCCGTTTAGTTTAGTTTAGTTGCCATTCTATTCTATTCTATTGTAATTTCTATTATTAACTTTTAAAAAAAAATAGTCTTTGTAAAAAAAACATATCTTTAGCTAGCTTCCATCCCAGCAGAACACCTTATTATTAGTTATTATATAGGTTAGTTAGGTAGGTGCAAACATGTGTAGAATTAGATTTTATACTATATTCCTTATTGTTGTTTCAAGGGAAGGGACTTGTCAAACATCAATTATTAATTAGATATCGGTTTAGGGATGTTAACGTAGTGGCTGGCATTAGTATATATAATATAAAGTTAGTTAGTATGCCGTAGCATTATGCTGGCAGATTTCATCTATTGCCTATTACTTCATCCTATCCTAGTTAACGTGTCTCCTTCTTCGATTAAAGTCTTAAATAAAGAGGGTCAAAAGTGGTCGTTCCTGATTGCGTGCAAAAAAGAGGTGAATACAATGTATGTAAATTTGATGCACCAAGGGCGTAAATAAGGAAACTTGAGGAATCAGGAGTTAGTTAGTTATTGTTTTAGCCTTTGGATTTTATTAATAATTAATTTAACCATAGTGACCCATATGCAAGAGCCTAGCCTACCCCTCTTTCACTGAGATATGTCTGGGGCATGCACTTTTTTGTGCTTTGTGCCTAGGAAAAATGCAATCCTTGTGACTTTGGCTACTATGTCAGTCAAACTGAAAAAAAAAGGTCAAATATATCGATTACAGCCTTACAGGAGGGAGTACCTTTGCTTTGCAGAGTGAAGATATAATAATATTAATAAACAACTAAGTAAGGATATGCTTGTTTTGATGGTTTTGGAATAGATATATCGAATGCCACCTATTTTAGTCCACCTAGTTGCTAGGTGCCCGTCTACTAAATAACCAATAAGTAGTGTTATCCAACAAACAGAGTGTAACATTTACCACTGTACTACAACAATTTCAGCTATGACTGAAATTCTTCAAGTGTTTTTGTCCAAAATAAGGCGAGTTCATCCCAATGTCATTCAGAATGACAATATTGCATAGTATCTTTAAGTAGTTTGGGAAGTGATTTCTTTGAGTTCGTTTTGTATTTTATTAAGTTGTTTAACTTTTACATGACACGATACATTTTTTGGGATTGTTAGCTCCCTTATGTTTGTTGTTATTCTTTGTAGCTGCTTCTGGAAAAACGATGTCAGCAGCAGAGGAGATTAACTATGTTCCGTCTCTAGACATTGACACCATCAACATGAATCACATGGCTACCACCCTAATAGAAAATTCTTATGCTGGAACGATGCCTGATTCGAATCATGATTTTAAAGTTGTTAAACAGCGCCCTTTATCAAGTACAGAACACGGAACTGATTTATCTGAATCACAAGTCAATGTGGATGCCTTGTCAGCTTCACCTAGCAACAACAGATTAAAATCAGCCATACAAGATTTGTTGTCTAGTCATGATCAACTTGTATGTACCGATCGTCTATATTCAAGGTCTGAATTTCATTTGAAGTGCAGAGTACTTACTAAAGCTGAACTTATTGCAGGATGAGGCCGGTGGAATGGATACAAATGAAAATGGAAGCATGTGTGACAGATCTTCATCCTCTTCCGATGTTGCAGACGATGATGGTAATAACTGAATCATGTCTTTCTTCTTGTACATTTTACCTTTTTACATTGTGATTCATGAAATGCTGACAACGGTTGGTCTTGTAATTTCTGTAAGTTTAGAAATGTTTTAGAAAATCATTTGTGATAGCCATTATTTTTGCTATGTTGAAATTTTTTTTTAGCCATCTGACTAAACTATTATTCAATTGTGGCAGGTGCCGTAGCTGAACCATCTTCAGATCACTGCGTAGACGGCTGGGAGATGGTAAGCACTTCTGCAAGTCTTTGGTTTGGGCATTAGTTTTTTTTTTTTTTTTTTTTTTGTGTGTGTGTGTGTGTGTGGGATATTCTCTAATTCTTTTTGTACAATTATTGACAGGACAGTGAAGATACAACGACAGTTGTCTTGTACCCTGATCATGTGTTATATCGTGGTAGTTGTTATACAGATTCTGTGATATCTTTTACTGGCAGTTTCATTGAAATGGAGGGTTCAGAAGTAGATGAAGATGAAAGAACCTTTAAATGCAAGTGGAGAATTGAAGATATACTTCAAATCACGTCTCATTGGCATGAACGGGTAACTACATCCTTATTAGTTTTAATTGTAACACTAACTGTGCTGCGGTGCTTATCTGTACGCTTTGAGTTGCCGTTGTCGAAAATATGAAACAAAAAGGTTAACAGATTATGGGGCTCCCAATCAGAAATAGGGAAATTATGTCAAACCCAAAAATATGGGATATGACTTCATTTGATTTCAATTGATTGCTAGAATCTTGGAGTCAGTTGCTGCTGTATCCTTTGTTTAGTTTTGTTATAGTCATGTGTGTATTCTTCATACTTGACTAACTATGAGAAAAATCGAAGTTTGTATATACAAGACATAGAAAGATATGTACCTGGATGAGAGCAGTGTTGTAAAAATCGGCCTAGGCGGCACCTAGGCGCTAGTCGAGGGTTCATATCGGAATAAGGGGCTAGTCGGAGATCTAGGCGCTTTGGCCATTAGGCGGTCCTAGGCGGTGGTTTTTTTTTTTTAATTATTTTATTTTTTAAGTATTTTTTAGTATTATGTGTATATATCTTAACATATTTTCAAAAAAACACCTAAATTTGTGTGTATATATATAAAATACGTATAAAAATACCAAAACGCCTAATTTTTCCTAGTCCCGACTAGTCCCTAGGCTAGACCTCACAGCCCGCCTAGCGCCTTCTACAACATTGGATGAGAGTAATGGGCATGTGTGTGTATACATATGTGTGTGTACGTAGAATGTTCTGTGGAATAGATATCCTTGTTTATTTCTGATAATATCTTCAATTATTCTTGAGTGTGTATAGGTTGAGATGGCCATGGTGAATATTCATGTACTTACAAAGGATACAAAGCATACTGAAATTGCTGAATGTGCTTCAGGTTATAGTCGAAAATCTTTTAGTGCCTTACGTATACTGTCTTCTTTGTTTCTGTTCTCATATTATTCTCCTCGGTTTTAGTTGGATTTGGCATTTAGTTGGTTAACGTAAAAATATATGCAGCAGATAGATTGTCTAGTGTCAAAAAGTTGTGGAGTTTTCAATTGCTTGTTTAAAATTTATTTACAGTTATAAAAGATTGTGCATAGTCATAGTTTGGATAATATTACCATCAATGTTTTAAATACCAGTATGAACCGGCAATATTGGCTACTAGACACGAGCCTGCCGGGAAAACTAGAACACGATATGTGGTATACACCACTGGTAAATCCTGTTCTTCCGGTTCGAACCATTGAACCAGTTTGCAAAATCATCAAATTTGATTTTAAATTTTACTAAAATTCGATATTAAGGTAATACCGACCTTCCATAGTGAATTTCATCTTTTAAGTGATTATGAACTCGATGCATTCAAGTATTCAACACTCCCTCCAATGTCATACATAAACCTGTCGTACTCCCGTACACTTTTATTTAAAAAACTTTGTTGGAAAATCGAGTGCTTTTGGATTATTTTTTGAGTTGAAGTTGTATTTTACTATTTTTATGGAATTATAGGGTGGGTTAACTATCGTGTCTCATGAAGTGCAAATTTAGTATTACTTGTTAATTGTACTAAGGATCTTATGTGTGAATTTTGTCCTGCCTATTTATTATACATTCTCCAGGCACTGAGTTGAAATTTGCAGTTATCGGTTGTAGCTGGTACAAGAGCTTTGAAGCAATTGTGTGTTTGAATACCACATACAAAGCTTTATGGACCAGTATGCTCGACTCGGAGTGAGTTTTCTTCTACAAGTTTTAGTATTAACCTTATATCGTTGTTAAGTAACTTTATTGTGGCTGTGCAGGGACCATATGGTTGGAAACTCTGGAGTATCTTCTTTAAAAAAATATCTTCCGGTGTAAGTAAAAGAATGTTGTATTTATAAAATCTTGAAAGTTTTATAGATAATGAATGATATGATTTAAAAGTTATGTTTGTTTCTTATTTTGCTTTGAATGCTTCCAGCTTTGACCGGCCGTTCGAAGAGCTTGTGTATCCCAAGGGGGATGCTGATGCTGTTTCTATCAGTAAGAGAGACTTTGATCTACTGCAACCAGACACATTTGTCAACGACACCATCATTGACTTTTATATCAAGTATGCTTGCTTATCCTCTCCGATTTTGGTGATGCTATCTATATTAGAGTGTGTGTGTGTGTGTGTGTGTGTGTGTTTTTTTTTTTTTTGTTAACTTGGTGGTAAAGTAAGATTTAAATTTATGACAGGTATTTAAAGAACAAAATCAAGCCTGATGAGAGGCGCAAGCTCCACTTCTTCAATAGTTTCTTTTTCCGGAAGCTCGCTGATCCAGATAAAGATCCAATAGATGCTTCTAGAGGAGGGGTCGCTTATCAACGTGTGAAGAAATGGACAAGAAAAGTCAACCTTTTCGAGAAAGATTATGTTTTTATTCCTGTAAACTATAAGTGAGTGAATGAAATATAAAAGTCGGCCGCCTAGGCGCTAGGCGAGGTCATTTAGTGGAATTTTGCCCTAGGCGGGGGATTAGGCGGTCCTAGGCGCCGGGTTTTTTTTTTTTTAAATTCCACAAATTTCCAAGAATTTTGAAGTATTATGTGTATAAATCTTAACATATTTTCAAAAAACACCTAAATGTGTGTGTGTGTGTGTGTATAAAAATTCCAAAATGCCTAATTCCGCCTAGTCCCGACTAGTCCTTATGCTAGACCCCACCGCCTGCCTAGCGCCTTCTACAACCTTGGTTCTTACTAAATTATTCTTATTGATCGAGATCCATAATTTTGTTGTGACAGTTATCACTGGAGTGTGATTGTGATGTGTCATCCCGGCGAAGTGGCCACATATGAAGGTTGGTCTGGTCTCTAAATGAATATAAGAAAATATTGGTCTTCCTTTTCTTACGTTATTATTTTAATTTGTTTAGATGAAGATGTAAACGAGTCCATGAAAGTTCCGTGTGTGTTGCATATGGATTCTTTGAGAGGCAGTAGTCATACTGGCCTACAAGGTTTTGTGCAAAGGTATCGACTATTGAATCTCTTATATCTAAATGATTTAAATGGAATCAAACATGTAAAACATACTTTTGGATATGGCAATGCAGTTACCTGAAGGAAGAGTGGAAAGCGAGGCAACAAATAGTTTCTGAAGACATTGCCTCGAGATTTGATAACTTGAGGTTCATCTCTCTTGAGGTATTTGACACGTAGCTGCTTGCATTAGGGGTTTGAGATTTATACGGTGTAGTTTACGGTTAGAGAAATCAGGTTTAACGTTTGATTCAGCTTGAAACTTGGAGTCAGTCGTATAAAGTATAAACCCAACCAGTCAGTCGTTTACCTTTGTTATTAATAATGTATTGTTTTCATTTTTAAAATGTCTAGTTTCATGCAGCAGATATATTTATGAACCATAAGTCGACGCAACCTTGCCTGTTTGGCCTAGCATTTCGGCTTTAGGGATTTTGTTCCAAAGCCACCGAACTGGACTATGAACATACCTAGTGTTTGATAATTTGTTTATTATAGTTACTGAAGTCCAATGTTTTATGTTTTATGCAGTTACCGCAGCAGCAAAATATGTTTGACTGTGGTCTCTTCTTGCTCCACTACGTAGAACTCTTCTTGGAACAAGCTCCACTGCACTTTAATCCTTTTAAAATCTCAAAGAGCTTCGACTTTGTAAGTTGTTGTCTGAGCGCAACTACCAACTACAGTTTCGGTAATCGAAAAACTAAACCTGCTGAATTGCTTGGGTCGGCCATCTGGCCGGTTTTAGTGGTTTGACCATTTTAACCGCTTTTTTTTTCGCTCAAAATCGTTGTTTTGTATTAATTAAAATGATTAACACAGTTCATGAATAATACATATAAATAATTAAATTTTTCAAAAATGAAAAAAAAAAAAAAAACCTTAAATGTTTCCTGTTCTTTACACAGCCAGTTCCAAGTTCCACATTACGGCTGAACCATTAAAAATGTCGAAACCAAACCATATAAATCTTAAATTAGCCGAACCTGCTGTCTTGCTTAAACGGATTATGGATACCCTAGCATGATATCTAAGCAATAATTGTTATGATGCACATATACATGGAAAATAGTTTTATGTTGCGATTTTGAACATCATTTTCATTACACGTTATAATTATCTGTACATTATAAATACAAACTGTCGTATTTTCAGCTAAATGTGGACTGGTTTCCACCTGCCGAGGCATCACTCAAAAGAGTAGTTATTCAGAAATTAATCTGTGATCTCCTGGAGAACCCTCATCAGGAACCTAATCCCACCTCTGACGACGATGACCAACGGTGCCACCTCAGTAGCAGCAGCCTGACTACGGATGAGGCTCATAAGGGTAACATCATAAATTTATCCCTAATGCATCGTCAAAGCTGTTATGATCATCCAGAAGTTGAGATGCCGTCATCGTTAATACAATTTGCTGTTGATTGTCGTAACATAACTGTGAAGCCATCGTTTGAATTAGAATTCAAGTGTGCAACCGCTTTTAACGAGTGTGGATCTCTGCCCCCAATCGAGGTACTTGCAATCTTATTGTATATAATTACCCTCGACTATTTATTACTCACCTCAAAATTTGTTTATCCTCAAAACAGGAAGACATGGAACAGGAAAATGGAATAATAATGCCTACTAATGATTCTGCCATCCCTTGTTCATCTCAGGATCATGAGACGGTGGTGAACAACAATCATGAATTATTACCCATCAATGGGTGTGACAATCCCATGGAAATCGTCAACGAAAGCAGTCAACTCGATTCAGAAACTGATCAACCAACATTCATGGATATATTAATGCCCGGGCCGTCTTTTAGGTTTCCTGATATGCAGCAAATTGGCGGTTCAGAAAACTCTTCAGGTTTGGAATTAGACGCGCAGCACCCTGCCAAAAAGATGCGGATGACACAACCAAGAAAAATATCATTGTTATAGCTTATTATGTGAATAGTGCTGATTGCTGCTGCGGTTTAGGAGTGAATACTGACTGATACATTTCTTTTTGCACAATGCAGGGGGGGATCGTTAGGGTTTTGTATTTGGATCTTTCTTGTAGTATCAAAATGATGAGATCCCACTAATTTGTTGTGGATTTATGGTCTGGTCTATATTAAAATTGGTAGTTTTTTCGCAGCATTTGTGTTACAACTGTTTTTAGACAGACAGACAGACAGATGTAGGTAAAGATGGAATAAAGGGGGAGTTAAGCAAGCTTGTCGGGTACAAGACAGCCCAATCTATGTTGAGGTCTAAAGAAAGTTTAAGTTACGACGCTTGATTATTGGTGTATGACCTCTTTTATCCTGGCTTGGGACCGGTAACAATAAACATAAATAATTATTATAGCTCATTTAATCAGCAGCTCATTTGCTATTATTAACACTCAAAAAAATGAAACACTTGCTCAAAAAATCAATCTAAAGCTTTTAAGTAATACAACTTATAGGAGTAGTAAATATGTAAACTTCACTCCACAAAAACCTCCATATGCTCTTTCATTGCCTCGCTTGGGCGTCTTTGACTACCCAGTCTGAGACGCCTCCTCTTTCACAAAGAAATATTAATAAAAGTACTTTTGTTATTTTTTCTTAAAACGCGTTTTTTAGTATTTGGTAACAAAACAAATTTCAGTTTAGTAACACTAACACTTCACACTTCCATCCATTCAACGAGAATAAAAGAATTGAGTTTTATCCATCCAGGTAAATCTCTAATTTAATTAGACCATCTCCAATGCAGCACACCATTTCTCATCCTTACCTTCATTGCCCGTGAGGAAGAATACTCTCTCCTCTCCCCTCCACATCACCTATATTCCTCACGAATTACGCTCCACATAGGAGCAGCATTGGAGATGACCTTTAAATTAAAACTCTCATACGGATAATAAGATTTGTTCCCCAATAGACAATCCCCCGCGCATGTAGTAGTAAATTCGGCATAAGGCTAGTTTTTAATGATGTTGTATCCAATGTGAAAGTTTAAAAAAATACAACAGAAATCCGATTGATCTAAACCAGTTTGGTGTCCGTCTGGTTCTCTTTTAGAACAAAACTGTAATCAAATACAAACTTCAGCAGAAAAAAAAAAAAAAAAAAAAAAAAAAAACAAACAAACCTGGTTCTATTCTAGTCTACTTTGAACACGGTTTTATAAAGGCGAAGACTACATAACTGGTACAGATCTATCTGGTTTTATTGCTCAGCATGACATTGTTAAGAAACCCAACACGGGTAAAGGTTCTTCAAAAGATAGATACAAGCACAAAACGATGCATTAAATAATAGTAAACATTACCCACTTTTTGAGGGACACGGATACTAAGCGTCAACATTGAGCTTGGAAGTCCAGAAATCTAGTTGAGCAGCTACGCGTTCAGAACCGGTGGAACCATATGAACTAAACTTCTTGATTGAACTTTCTACACCAAGATAGTCATACACGCCGTCATCAAAAACTGTATTGATGCTGTGTAATTCATCCAGACTCAGGTCCCGAAGCTGACAGTTTTTGTAAACGCACAACGCGGACTGCCCTCCCAACTATGTCATGTGAAGTTCTAAAAGGTATATCCTGCACAACATCATTATTTATTAAATAGCCGGCATAACCAATTTTAAGTATAGAACGCATAGACAGTTGTACATAGTGCTGACCAGATAAAGTGAAAAAATAAACATAGACGTTTGGCTTATCTATCACAGTTAAACCAAAAGGCACATGTTTTTATGTGGTTCTCATTTTTCAAAAAACTGGTTATGTTTCGAACCGCCCTGTATGTGTTAATATGTCGTTTGGCTTTTTGGTCAAAATAAATGAGAATTTTAAGCATATTATATAAATATTACTGAAATAATCAACTTGCCTTGTGAACAAGATAATCTGCAAGTGTAGTGGCATCAAGATGACCAGCTGGTAAAGACTTCTGTATTCTCTCCTGATTATAGGTGATGTTCTGTGCAAACTCAGCCGACACTTCTAACATTCCTATAATCGTTTTAACGCTATCAGCTATAGGTTCCTTGTCTACCTGTAAATGAACAACAATACTGTTACAATTAAGTTCAGCCCTATTTCATGATCAAAATGACCTTGTTTGTCAATGATTAATACCCACCCTCAAAATCACAATGTTCATATGATAAGACCCGAATCAGTCTAAGAAGACAAAGAAACCAAAAACTTAACAAATAAATTTAAGATGGAATAATTATATACCAAAGCAGTTTGCTATCAAGCATAATATAATTACAATTTACAATCGTAAACCCCTATTTGATCCCCAAGACTTATACCTAATTAAATACCATTAAACCTGTTGAATATTAAAATACTAGTAATACGTAATCATTAATAACAAAATACTTCTTAGTAGGTGAGTACCACCATTGTTTGCTGAAATTACATTTTTTTTTTTCTCATTTTCTGTCATCAATCAAAATATACCTTGTTAAACAGCAAACTTTAGATTATTGTTGTAATATTATTGTTTTTGGAATCATAATTGGTAAAAATTATTTATGAAAATATTTAAAAATGGACAAAAAGTGTTGTCCAACCCAACCCCACGCGGTCCATTTCAACCCACATAAAATGACATATTTCGTCTCAAATCAGTTAGCAGACACGCCCGACCCCACACATCTTGCCACATATAGTGCAAAGGATCTTTAAGGAATTAGTACCTGAAGACCATGGTTGTGAGCAAGTTGAAGTTTAATCAGGTCTCCTACAACTCTAGCAGACTTTCCACGAACAAGCTCCATAGGGTCAGGATTTTTCTTCTGAGGCATTATACTGCTACCGGTTGAAACCGAATCACTAGGTGTAATGAACCCAAATTCCTCTGATGCCCACAATACCCATTCTTCACCAAGACGAGAAAGATGTATGGCTGTGATGGAATTAGCAGAAGCAAATTCCAAAACAAAAGCAAGATCCGAAACAACTGCTTCCATGCTGTTTTTATCACAAATTTCAGCAACTATAACAAAAAGATTTATAATGACAAGTAACAAGTGTTTTGTGTAATATACCTGTTCTTCATTGTATTTAGCCTAACTCTGCAATCTTGTAGACGTTCTGCGTCTCGTTCAAGCTACATAACAATAACTTAGCTAAGTTTTCTGAATATAGATATTTATATTTTAGAGATAATTTCATATCCCCTCAAAATTTGGTATAATACCATACATACCTAACAAATTATTATCATATCAAATATACCCATTTCCAAATTTATGACATTTTTAGCATTTCCTTAATACTTGCATCATTGCATGAGGATATGAAAGTACAGAGTCTAGAAGAAAGAGAAGCCATATTATAAATTATATTTAATGAAATAAGTAAATTTGAAATTTCAAGTCTTTGAATGAGTATATTCAGAAGCTTTCAGTATATATAAATTGTCTGCCTTTTTCTCATGGCTGTGTTAATACACATTCTAACCTGTTCAACGTACGCTAGAAGATGATGTTGAAGAAGAACCGGTTGTGCCCTCTGCAAATGTGTATAACCAGGAACAATCACTCCAGTATTCTTCTTAGCAAGCTTCACCATAGAAACCTTCAGACAACAAAACATACCATTAAAAGTGAATACATATCATACCCGTTTTGTAAATGTGAATCAACAACACAATTTAACATGTATTTGCCCTAACAAGAATATCCCCAATCTTTTTACATTTCCAATTCAAATGATGTTAAAAGATACATTCATCAACATACTAATAATGGGATTTTGTGAAAAAGAAAGCATGAGAGTAAAGAGAGACACCAGAAGTATTCGTGATCAGGGGAAGTGAAAAACCTGAAGATGTTTAATATGCGAAAATATTGTATCAATAGCATCACAACACCACACGTGAAAATCGGTGGAAAGTTGACCATTTTGACTCCTAGCTGTGAAAAGATTCTTTGCAGGTTCTTCATTTTGAATCCACACAAACTCTCCGCTTTCAATCTGTTTCTCTATCTGATCTAGACCTTTTAGAATACTGTCCCTGTCTACAAGAGAGCCAGAGGCAGCGTGACCAGATGATAAAGCCTTCTGTATTTTATCATGATTATAGGTGATGTTCTGTGCAAAGTCTGCTGACATTTTTAGCATTCCAGTAATTGTTTTCACACTGTCAAATACAGGTTCTTTGTCTTCCTGAAATGAACCAGAAAACTGTTACATTCGCATTCGCAGTCATTGACTATTAAACTGAATAACTAAATTCACAAAATCAAATTTTATTTGTTTGCGGTTGTAATAATAAAAAAAATAACAGCTTAAGTGTAGCTTCTAAGTATTTAAGCAAGTAATTCATAAAAAGACCAAACATGACACCCCCTGTATATTTCAAGGTATCAAAATTTAGCATACGGCTGGCTGCTCATCGTCAATTACAAATTTACAATTCTATTTTATTTGTTTGTAATGATAACATTTTAACAAAAAAAATATCTTTTTTCCATGATATATATTTTTTTCTAATAAAAAATGTAGATGAAAAAAGTATTTGAAACAGTAAAAAGAGGAGGATATATAAAATAAGTACTTTAGACTTTTATCAAATAATAAGTTATGATGGAGCCGATACGAAACTCATCAACAAAAAATGATTATATAACCCTCGTCGTATAAAGGCAGTTTACTCAGTAACTCAAACACCATAAAGTGGTTACTGTGACTTAATAAAGCACTAATAAAATGATCGGTTCCACATTACATCCAAACACCCCCATCTTTCAACAACAAAAGTCAAACTCAGACAATTTTACAGGAAAAGGCTGATAATAAATCAGAGTTGTAAGCAATTAGCATAAGATTCACTTTTCATAGCGCATAGAATACATTATACCTGCAGGTCACGGTTGTAAGTGAGTGGAAGCCCCTTGCATAAAACTTGAAGTGTGACCAAATCTCCTACAACCCTAGCAGACTTCCCACCAACAGCTTCCATACTAAACCCAGATTCCTCTGATGCCCACAATCCCCATTCTTCACCAAGCCAAGACAGATGCAAAGCCAAAATGGCATTACCGGCAAGAAGCTCCAAAATAAAATCACGGTCCGAAACCGCATCCATGCTATTTTAATTAAAAATATACGTGATTATTCAGCCACAAAAACAAAAAATTATTACCATGACAAGTTCATTGAACATTTTGAACTATACCTGTTCCTCATTGGAGCAGTAAAACCGAGAGCATCAGAAGTCATGAACCTATCTATGGGCAGGCCAGTTCCAGCCAACGCACAGGCACCTAAAGGGCAGAAATTCAGCCTAGCTCTGCAATCTAGCAGACGCCTAGCATCAAGTTCAAGCTACACAAGAGTAACTTGGTTAAGTTTATTTCTGCAGAAATATCTTTTATTTCTCATGGTTAATTCATATTCAAACCTGTTCAACATATGCAAGGAGATGATGGTGCAGAAGAACCGGTTCTGCGCTCTGCAAATGTGTAAAACCAGGAACAATCACTCCAACACTCTTCTTAGCCAGCCTGACCAAAGCAATCTCCAGACCACAAAAAAAAACTACCATTTAGTGAATATGAGCTAGTAACACAACTTAACAAGCACATATCAGGAGAAGTAGCCAACCTGAAGCTGTTTAACATGTGAAACAATAGTATCAATACCATCACGACACCACAACCGAAAATCCGTCGAAACTTGATCGTTCCGACTCCTAGCCGTATGAAGCTTCTTAGCAGGCTCTCCAATCAAATCAGTAAGAGTTGCTTCAATATTCATATGCACATCCTCTCTATCAGTCCTCCACACAAACTCCCTCTTTCAATCTGTTCCTCTATCTGATTCAAACCTTCAATAATACTATCTCTATCGCTCAAACTCATCAAACCCTAACCAAACACATGCAATTAGCAATTGACAATTAACAATTAACACAACAACAGCAACTACATATTCCAAAACACATACATAAACTTCATTATAAATCATATAATCAACATCATAAACTTTAGGATTATAAATCAATATTTATAAAATAAACAACACGTGGAACGATAACAACTGCACAAAAAGTTCAAAACCTACATTTGAACCATAAGACCAATACCTGATGGGCGAGCATTGAAGCATGAGCACGACTACCCTTAATATCCTGTTTATAAAGCGCCTTATCAAACGAAATCGACTCTGTAAACCGTTCAACAGCGTCCGTCACTCCCTCCTCGAACCGTCCTCCCCATAACTTCGCCTCCTTCGCCGGAGCCGCCATGTTCGGCTGCTGCAGAGCGCTGCAGGTTACGGAAGCTAACGTACGCCTTGAATGATGTGGTTTGGTTGTGATGGAAGCTAACGTGCGCCGTGAAGGATGGTGAATGAATGGTGGTACTGGTGATATATAATTAGGGTTTTGAGTGGAGTACACAGAGGCGGATGATGAAGATGGTGGTTGCGTAAAGGTGCACAGCATCGATTCCATACTCTCTCAGTGCGTTTTCACAGGTTTTTTTTTTTTAAATAAAGTTTATATGAGAATAAATAGGTTGGACCGGGTCTCGACTAAGCAAACGTTAAACCAGTCTCCTTACCGGTCTATTGGCTAGCCCGGGGATGACGTTATATATGGGTATGTTTGGTGAAACTAGTTGGTTGCTGGTAGCTGAAATCTTTTTAAATATATTTAGGTGTTTGGCAGAGTAGCATGAGTTTTTCATAAAATGTATAAAATGACCAGAATGGACATAATTAAAAACTTGTAAAGAAGGTTTTTATTTTATTTTTAAAATAAAATGAGTATTTGTGTCATTTACTAATTAAAAGCTTGTAGCTGGTAGAGTTTTTTCTTAAACGTTAGTACTAGTAGCTTTTCACTATAGAGTTTTTTTAAGGCTCAGGTTATTCACACACTAGGGTTTTTTATCTAAACACCCCCCTCAATGGCTCATTGGGGCCTCAATTACCCATTGAGGGTCAAACAGAGAACCTCAATGGGACATTGAGGCCTCAACGACCCATTGAGGGCCAAAAACTGGAAAAAGATGGTCCATTGAGGCCTCAATGACCCATTGAGGTTTGCTAATTATTGGTAATCATTAACCAATCATTGGCAATGATTGGTAATGATTGGCGGCGAGAGGGGGAGTGGGGTTAGAGAGAGAGAGAGAGAGAGAGAGTGAAAGGGAAAGTGGTTTGAGTCATCTGCTAAATAGTAGGGTTAATGGCCCATTAAGAGACCTCAATGGCTAATTGAGGCCTCAATGGTCAGTTGAGACATTTTTTTCCTTTTTAGCTCGTTGAAGCAAGCTTAATGGCCCATTGAGAGACCTCAATGGCTAATTGAGGCCTCAACGGTCCGTTGAGACATTTTTTTTCCTTTTTAGCTCGTTGAAGCAAGCTCAATGGCCCATTGAGAGACTTCAATGGCTAATTGACGCCTCAATGGTCCGTTGAGACATTTTTTTTTTCCTTTTTAGCTCGTTGAAGCAAGTTTTGGCTGCTCAATGGCCCATTGAGAGACCTAATGGCCAATTGAGGCCTCAATGGTCCGTTGAGAGGGTCTCAATGGGTCATTGAGAGGGACTCAATGGGTCATTGAGAGGGTCTCAATGGCCAATTAAGGCCTCAATGGTTCGTTGAAATTTTTGTTTTTTAAATTTTAATTAATTGTAGAAGCTTCCTCAAGAAGCTTTGTCTCAATGGGCCATTGAGACCTCAACGACCCATCGATGATTTGTCTCAATGGGCCATTGAGACCTCAACGACCCATCGTTGATTTGTCTCAATGGCCCATTGAGGCCTCAACGGCCCATCGTTTTTTAAAATTTTGGTCTCAATGACCCATTATGGCCTCCACGACCCTTAATAACCCATATTTTTTTTTGGTTTTTTAGCGTGTTTTACATATTCTAAGCTTAATATTTGTATTTTTTATATAAAAAATAAAAAGTACATTCTTCTCATAATTATAAATTAGCGTACACAACAATTTTTTTTTCCGTTAAGTCGAAGTAACATAGATAAGCTAGGTTAAGTCGAAGTATTGAGGTGGTGGAACATCAACCCTTTGTATACGGTCGTCATATATCGTCTCCCACTCACTTGCCTCTTCAGATCGAAACTTACACCATGTGCTATTCAGTTTTGGCATTGGGGCGCCTTCTGCTAACTCAATGTTGCTCTGTCGCTGGTCCCAGTCCACGTCAATCTAACGACGTGTATATTCTCTTGTAGCAACTATGATCTACATTGTTTAAAATTGGCCACCACCGGTCTGCGTTATCCTCCATCTCCTCCTTAAGCTGTGTGCGGATGAAGTGCCACGTATCCTCTTTCCACCCTAAACCCACAGCTACGGATCGAAACTCACAGTTACCATCTCCACGTACATTTTGAATGTCTGTAATGTATTCATGATATTGAGATGGAAGCCATTCCTTAAACTTGTCGATCTCGAGTTTGTACCTGTGACCGTCAAACAGTGAGATTTAATATGTGTATAAATATGTATGCATGTATGAATGTGTATATCAGTAGTTTGTACCTCTCCCCTACCAACAGTGGAAAATGTTTATCGTAAACAATCGGTTTGTCCTTTGATTGTTTACCTCTTCTAAATGGCTTTTTCCCCTACGTTGAAAAATTTATATAACAATAATAATAACAACAACAACAACAACAACAATAATAATAATACTAACCGAAGCCTTATCTTCCTTATCTTGTTGCATTCCCCGATCATCAATTCGAGCGCTGTATGGGAAACCCTACCAAGTACGTTTTGAAACATCAGTAGATTATGGTGCCACATTCTTGTTGATCGACTGTATTCGAAGGAGTGCTTTATCGCTACGCGTCGTGACTCCATAACTTTGTCTATTTTCATCACAAGCGCGGGCCATTGAGGCCTCAATGGGTCGTTGAGGGATTAAATGCCCAAACCTAACACATTTTCACGGGCCATTGAGGTCTCAATGGGTCGTGGGGAGTTTAAATGCCCAAACTTAACACATTTTAGAGGGCCATTGAGGCCTCAATGGGATGTGGGGAATCACTTTTCAGGCCATTTCAGTCTGAACTCCCTGCAAAAGTAGGGAGTTCAGACTGACACATCGTACCTCGTACTAGGATGGGTCGTTGAGGCCTCAATGGGACATCGTTTTTTCCAGATTTGGCCTCAATGGCCCGTTGAGGCCTCAATGACCCATCGTTTTTTCCAGATTTGGCCTCAATGACCCATTGAGGCCTCAATGACCAATCCTAGGGGTGTCTAGGGTTTTTTTGGGGGATGTCTAGATAGTATCACCCTTTTTTAAACGTTAGTACTAGTAGTTTTTTACTATAGAGTTTTTTCTCCTAACCTAAAAGCTTGCAGCTCCTTCAACCAAACATGGCTTTTTATTGAGTAAGAGTTTTCTCTTAAAAGCTTGAAGCTCCTAAAAGCTCTTTGTCAAACATATCATATATTATAAAAACTAAAAGGGTGTATGCGAAAAAACACATATGCTTCAATTGATTTGGTTATTATTTTCAACTGAAACAACAGTCATCTATTTATCTATTTTATTAAATAATCGGTTTTCGGTTAATTATATTGATTTATTTGGTTATATTGATGGTTTTTATTCGATTCGTTTAATTTTGGCTATATTGATGGTTTTTAGCCAAAATCAAAATTGGGTTAAAATTGTTTGCTTAAAAATAATATAAAATATGATATTCACAAAATGGGGATATAAAAACTAGAAATATATGAAAATATAAATGGCTCGTTTCGATTAATTTTGGTAAAAACAATTGTACAAAAAACTGATAACCGATTTTTTGTTAATTCAATTTTTGGTTAATTGATTTTCAATTAACTCATACTTTGGTTGATTTCGGTTAACGATTCAATTATTAATCACCCCTAGATATTGTTAATCATATACTTTGTCATTTTTTTATTTTATAAAAAATATAGAAATACTATACTCAAACTAAAGAGAACAAAATGCTCGTTTTTATGATGATTTTTTTTAATAATAAATTAACTTACGAAAAAGTTTTGGTCGTCTAAGAGTCGTAATATAGTTAGTTTTTATAAGGCGGGTAAAGTGTAACTACAAACTAATTATTCAAAATTTGGAAAAAGATGATCGAATTAAAGTGTAATTAAGATGAGGCACTAAAAAGTAATTAGTGTTTTAAAGACTAATTTACCCTTGTTTTAGGTTGTAAGTTATGCATGAAATTAAAAAAGTTCTAACTTTCGGTTATATTAAAATGTCATGCGTTATAATACAATATAGATAAATAGGGTAAAACTAGAAGAATTTAATCACTTTTTTTGGTTCAACCCTCAAATTGAAACGAACAACCGAAGCCTACAGTCCCCGGTTTGATCGGTTGGTCCGGTCCAATTATGGTGGTGATAAATTTGGGTTTTGAGTGGAAAACAGGGGGTTGAAGATGGTGGTTGTGTGAAACATCGATTGATTACATGTTGAGTTTGTTTATGTTTATTGTTTAGACTAAATAAGTAGTGTGGTATCAGATACGTGACTTTTGAATACTTATTATTTAGTTATTGGTTATTTTTATCCTCTAATAAAAAGGTTCTTTGTTTGCTTTTGAATAATAATAAGAAACTCTAGATATGTTCTTTTGATTTTAAATTATTGGATTATTAAGGGTGTAAACGAAATTAGCGGAGTTAGAGCCTTCACTCCAGCTCCGCTTGTTACAAGTTTTTTAATCTCGAGCTCAGTCCGAGCCTGTATTTAGAATGCAAACAAAAGTTAAAACTCAAGCTTGGCATGGCTATAATGTAAGAACGAGCTTAAACTATAAAGAACTTAGCATTACATGTAATAGATGATGAGCAACAACTAAGGTACAACAAAAACCACCAAAAACACATGATGAATCGATGATGAGCAGCGAGCTGAAGAGGTCAATTTTCGATGAACAAATGACAAGAGATTTCTGGTTGTTGCATGTTGATTAAAAAAGAAATGAGGGTTAAAAACTTAAAATGGTTAAATGGGTCGATTAACCTACAAAAGGTGTGGGCTAAACGAAAATATGAGAAATTGAGAGAGAGAAAAAAACTTTTGAGGCTTGTTTAGGCTCGCAAGGCTTAACCTAAACGATCTTTGTACGTAAAGGGGCTCGGTAAATAAATGAGAAATATTTCAGGCTCGACATGTTCAAACTTTTTACTGATCAGATCTCGAGTAGCTCAAGAGCAGCTCGGCTTGTTTACACCCCTAGATGTTATTTATTGCGAAACTTTATGTTCAAGTTGTTCGTTTAACATCAATAAGATAACCATGTGGACTAGGAGTTTAAGGCATGTAGGAAAGTTGTCTTTTCTAAGGTTAAGTTTCGTGGTGTACAAATGAGTAAATTTACAAATAGGTTAGCTCGTTGAAAGGATAATGATTACGAGCTTCTATGTTCATATCTTTCAACCAAAGGTCGAGTGGAATCGGTGTCGAATAATTATGTGTCATGATGGTTTCGACTAAAGGACTTTTAAATACTTACGATGTATGCTCACATAGTTAGAAGCCAAAGCAACAACAACGACATCATTCAACGATTCCAATCACATCAACTCTATTGTTTCACTTATCCGATATAGTATATGGGGTTAACATTAAAAGTACGATAAAGAAACCCTTTATCGAATAGACTGGACAACAATGAGAGATGCTCCATTGACAAATGAAACAATTTCGTTTAAATATAGTTAAATGAAATGTTCTATTTAGTTTTGTATGATATTTGTTATATTAGTGTAACCTTTTGCTTTATTTTCAAGTCTTAGATTCTTGGTGCTAAACTTTTCTTTTTACCTATAAAAAAATAGGAGGAAAATTTTCCATCTCCTAAAGTGGCAAAAAAAAAAAGTATGGGAATAAAGTGAAATAGAGTTGTGCACCAATGCTTGAAACCTTTTTCTATATGCATTGTGACAATGCAGCCGAATGTGTAGCGAATTGTATTTCTTTTGAGATTTTGTTTACTTGAGCTACTTTATTAATTTCGAGATTAAAATCGAGATTAAAAACAATGGTATTAATGAAAAAAAATTAGAGGGTGTGGTTAATATCTTTTATGGGAATTACGCACAATGTTGTGGGAATTACAGAGGAATTAAGCTGCTGAGTCATACTATGAAATTATGGGAAAGAGTAATCGAGACTAGGATTAGAAGAGAAACCCATGTTACTGTAAATCAATTTGGCTTCATGTCAGGGAGGTCAACTACAGAAGCGATATACATAGGGCTGTAAACGAACCAAACGAACACGAACAAGACTTTGTTCGTGTTTGTTTGTTAAGGTTTCTTGGACAAACGAACCGTTCACGAACATACTAACGAACATAATTCTATGTTTGTGTTTGTTTGTTAAGAAATTTAGTTGTTTGCGAACTGTTCGTGAACACGGGTCTTGAACACAAACAAACAAAAACAAATATTTAATATGCAACTAACTAAAAAAACATTGTTAATATTAACTGTTAGACAAAGTACATCTACTAAACAATGTCGATAAGTCAAATTGTACTAACTTAGACATAATTATCTAAAATACTTAGGCATAGGCATGAATACGTGATATTCCTAATTCAAAAGTTCATAATTATCCTACGTTTTAACTAGTGATCGAACATAAACAAACATACACGAACAGATATAAGTAAACGAACGTAAACAAACACATTGCCGAACGTTCACGAACGCAATCGAACGAACGAGACATTTGTTCGTGTTCGTTTGTTTAGTTAATCAAACGGAATTTTTTGTTCGTGTTCGTTCATTTATTAAACAAACGGACACAAACGAACTTCCCGCCAAACGGCTTACGAACTGTTCACCGAACGTTTGGTTTGTTTACAGCCCTAGATATACATACTAAGGAGTCTGATGGAAAAGTATAGGGAGAAGAAACGAGACCTCCATATGGTGTTCATTGACCTGGAGAAGGCCTATGATAGTGTACCTCGTAAACTGATTTGGGATAGTTTGGAGGCTAGAGGGATCCCGAGTAAGTATGTTGACATTACCAGAGATATGTATGATAGGACTGAAACTAGTGTTCGGGCGCCTGTAGGAGATACTGATCTCTTTCCCGTCGAGGTAGGGCTACACCAAGGGTCCGCGTTGAGCCCGTTTCTTTTTGCGGTTATCCTAGATGAGGTGTCTAAGTCCATCCAGGAGACACTACCGTGGTGCATGCTTTTTGCTGATGACATTGTATTAATCGCGGAATCTAAGCAAAGTTTGAATATGAGGTTAGAAGGATGGCGATTAGCCTTGGAGGGAAAAGGTTTAAGGATTAGTCGCTCTAAGACGGAGTACATGCACTGCGATTTCAGCGGGACAAACTACGAAGATCGTACCCAGATCACCATTGAGGGTCATGTGGTCCCGCAAGTAACAAAGTTTAAGTACTTAGGATCGTTTGTCCAAAGGGACGGAGAGATTGATAGTGACGTCACACATCGTATTCAGGCCGGATGGTGTAAGTGGAGAGCAGCATCTGGAGTTCTGTGCGATAAGAGGTTCCCAACAAAACTAAAGGGAAAATTTTATAGGGTTGCAGTTCGACCTGCTATGATTTATGGGACAGACTGTTGGGCCATCAAAAAGACACAGTCACGAAAGATGGAAGTGGCGGAGATGAGAATGTTGAGGTGGATGTGTGGTCACACTAGGTTAGATCGGATTAGAAATGAGATTCTTAGGAAGAGGTTAGAAGTGGCTAACATAGCAGATAAGATAAAGGAGGGGAGATTAAGATGGTTTGGACATGTGAAGCGGAGACATACGACAGCCCCAGTCAGAAGAGTGGAACACCTCTCGATGGAGGGGAGGAGGAGTAGAGGCAGACCCAAATTGACTTGGGCTGATCGGATTAGGCAAGATTTGTTAGAATTGCACCTCTCTGAGGATATGGTCCAAGATAGGAATTCGTGGAGGCTTAGGATTAAAGTTAAAGATTTTTAGGATTTAAGACTTTCTTAGGAAGTAGGGATGGTCTCTATGCATGTATATATATATATATATATATATATATATATATAAATATATTTTGTATGTTATATTATGCTATACGTTCACTATACAAAAATATACAGTGCGCTTTTGGTAGTTTCGAGCCGGGGGTCTCTCTGGAAGCAGCCTCTCTATCTCTAAAGATAGGGGTAAGGTTTGCCTACATCTTACCCTCCCCAGACCCTATTAATAGCGTCGCTATTTCGTGGGATTCCCTAGGTTCGGTTGTTGTTGTTGTTGGTTAATATCTTTTAACGATTTTGTGTTGAAAATATTTAAAAACAACTCCACATGTTTTAACTTTCAAGCTATTATTTAAAAATCCCATATTTTTTCATTAAAAAACCAACAAGAATTACAAGTGGGTGGCGGGTAAACGGACAACAAGCTATTATTCAAAAGATAAATAATACCACAAATTGTTAAAAGCTGAATGACCAAATTGAAAGATTGGTTTAGATTAGTTTGAATGTTTATAATTATGTTATTTGATTAATTAGTAAAGATAATTATGTGAGTTAGTATTAGGGTCTGTTTGGTATGGGGTAATGGAATGGATGGTGGAATGGAATGGACGAGGTAATGGAATGGATCATTACCATTCCATGTCTTGTTTGGTTGTCATGTGGGAATGAAACAAAACATTACTTTGTGTTGTTGGATAGACAAGAAAAAACGAATGAATAAAATCGATGGTTAGTGGCGGTGGTGGGTGGTGGTCAGTGGCGGTGATGGTGTGTGGTGATATGTGGCAGTAGCGGCGGTGGTGGGCGGCGGCGGCTGTGGTCGGTGGCGGCGACGGTGGAAGGTGGAGGTGGATGGTCGTAATGGTGGGTGGGTGACGATGGTTAGTAGTGGCGGTGGTGGATGGCGGTGGAGGTGGGTGGCGGTTGGTGATGGTGATGGTAGGTGGTGGTGTGTGACAGTAGCGTGGTGGTGGATGGCGACGGCAGTGATAGGTGGTGGCGACGACGGTGGTGGGTGGCGGCAACGGTGGCGATGGGTGGAGGTGGATGGTGGTGATGGTGGGTGGGTGACAATGGTGAGTAGTGGCGGTGGTGGGTGGAGGAGACGACGATGATGGGTGGCGGCGGTAGTGGTGGGTAAAGGAAGTTGTGGTGAGTGATGGTGGTAGGTGGTGGAGGTGGCGGTGGGTGGATGACGGTGGTAGGCGGCGGTGGGTGGTTTTGTATGGCGGCGGTGGTGGGTGGTGGTGGGAGGGTGAAGGTAGTGGGTGGTGGTGGTGGTGGTTGGTGGCGGTGGTGAGTGGCGGCGGTGGTGGGTGGTGACGGTGGTGGTGGGTGGTGGCAATGGTTGGTAGCGGTGGTTGTGGGTGGTGACGGCGGTGGTGGGTGGTGGCGGCGGCGGTGGGTGGTGGCGGCGGCGGTGGGTGGTGGCGATAGTGGTGGTGGGTGGTGGGTTATGCTTTTGTTAGTAAAGGGAGAATGGGGATGGAATGAAAAAATAAACATGGGGGGTGGATGGAATGGTTTTGAGGGAATGGAATGCCTTGTGGAATGGGTGATTCCATTCCTTTAGCCAACCAAACACATTATTTTTCATTACCTTGTAATGGTCCATTCTATTCCCCCTTTCATTCCATCATACCAAACGCTACCTTAGACTATAATTAGTAGAAGTATTTGAGTAGGATTAGTATGACTAGTTTAATATAAAATAGGGGTATAGGTTAATGGTTTTATTTGTCTCTTGTTTTGTAAGTTCTTTTGTTCGTTTGTTTGAATAGAAATAGTCGCGGGTTCATCCCCAAAATATCTTGTGTTCATGTTTGATCTGATTTTCTGGGCCAATATAAATCACGTTGATATTAATACGTATATGTTACGTCCACTCATTGGTTATTACCAAAAGAAGTCGTTCTTGATTTAAGTCATTATACTATATTAATAACCAAACTAATTGAACAGTATTTTTATTATTATTATTTTTTTGTTATATTAAATACCTATTGTATTGAAATGATTTCCAATATGATTTGCTGGTCTGGTGGTTGGATTGCTGCTTATTATGTATGGCCAGATGGGGTTGTTTTGATGATAGCCTTTTTTTTACTAATCTCTTTTTTTGCACGTGGCATTCTCTAAACATCTGTTGGCCACGTGTTTTGTTTTAACACCTCCATCTACTATATTCTACCGTCTCTGTATCTCTCTCTCTCTCTTTTCACAATCCCAATCCTCACCAACTAAACTCTTTTCACTCAGATCCCATTTCCGATTTACCCTTCGCCGACCACCATGCTACTGCCGGACCACCCTTCATCTCTCCACCACCTTCTCCCCTAACCATAACCCTTTCCCTCTCCACACCAACGACACCACCACTAACATCCTCCAATTTGTAAGTCATGGCGGAGCGCCGCCCTAGCGCGTGAACCACACAGGTCCAACAACCGGTGAAGAAACACAAATCCTGAATTACCTATCAGGCGCTAATCCGAGTAGTGGTTCTACGGTATTTTGTAAAGAGAGTGTGTTTATAAAATACGTGAGGGTCTAAGGGCAAGACCAAGGAGTTTAGGAGACTACCGATTAGAAGAGATGAGCCTCTAAAAGTTAGTAAAATAAACAAGGGGTTGAAGAAGGTACGAAAAAGTTCGTATGCTTCTTGAGTGAAAGTATATCTGATTTTTGATGCCAATAAAAGGAGAAGGAGCTCCTCCTTTTATAGTACCTAGATATCATACTTTCTCAGCCCATCCTCTACCCTTAATGGGGCCCGACCCCGGTAGAGGTGTCTCCATAATCCGGCCTAAGTCCTTAAGCCCACTTGGTGCAAGTGGGTTTTGATAAAAAGGAGAAAGTAAAGTGCTAAGGGGGAATGTTACCGCCCTGGCGGTTGGTACACGTGGCGCCCGCCTATTGGTAGACCGAGGGCGGTGGGTAATCATACTTTTCTTGGACTTCGAGACAGGTTGAGAAGGTCTGCTTGTCAGGAAGATATCTTGGCTGGGAGGTTGCCACGTCGTCGTCCTTTCTGCATGTCAGACTGAGAGCAGTCTCTGATTGGAGAGGAACTCTGACGGGCAGCCTGTTGCGTCAGAGATATTTATTCTGGGGCAGGGGTGAGTCCCAAGGCTGCCCCAAAAGGTATCTTCCAGTTGTGTTTGGCGAAGCTTCCTTTGGCTTGCTGAGGAAGCTTTGAAGCATGTTGGGTCCGCCGACGTAAAACGGGCGGACGATGTTGCATCTGGCGTCCGTTGGATGCCAGCTGTATCGCTAACGTAGAACGGGCGATTGGCCGCCAGACGTTCCGCTGACGTAAAACGGGCGGATGGACGCTAAGCGATCCGCTGACGTAAAACGGGCGGGTGGACGTCCGGCGATGCCGGTTCTAGTTGGGCGATGGTATGTGAAGAAACAATAACCGGAACGGCGTTCGGTGTATGCCTCGACGGTGTTGAATAGGGGAACCACAGCTCGGCCTTCGTCTTCTCCGGTGAGATCCAGACCTGCGAAGAGAAATGAAAGGTGGGGCGTGGAGGTGACTGCTAGGAAACCATAAATGGAGTCCAACGTACAGACACAAAAAGTGATGGCGGCAGCGGCGGCAGCCATGTGTTATCAGGAGGTAAAGTGTATGTGATAACTTGTGCCCTAATGAGAGGTGATGACCTCTTATATAGGGCTTTCATGGGCCTTAATGGGCCAGACATCATAGACCCCTAACTATATGGGCACATAGCCCATTGGCACCAAGCCCAGTTAGGGGGTTACCTCCACACCCCAATATTAGTAAATAATATAAGAAGTAACAAATAATAAAGACGGTATGTCGGGTCAAGCACCATACCTCTACAAGTCCCCTTAGTCTAGTGTTGCTCCCAAGTGCAAGCGTTGGGTGGAGCGCTAGACTAATTAGGAGTGCTCGGGAATGAAGATTAAGAGCTTTATCTTCTCGGTAGGCCAATGACTCGAACGTTTCATCCTCTAGTTTCGATGTGTGTGGGAGGTTGCTCGTTGTGCTTGTTACCGACTAAGTGTCACCTTCTAAGTTAACTGTCACCGACGCGTGTGAGGGTTGCTCGTTACGCTTGTTATCGGCTAAGTGTCACCTTTTAGGCTAACTGTCACCGGCGCGCGAGCGTCTAGTAGTTGCAGGTGCTAGTGTGGCTCGTTGCCAGACCTGCAAGTATCTCAGTCATATAATATGGGTGTATTATGAGGCGCCCAGCCTTGTGTTAGTATATCTTAACTTGTAATAAGTTAGCAAATAATGCTAAATATAAAAAGGTTGTACCAAAACCTTGAGCAGCCAATGCTATGGCGCGCGTGCGGATGTTATAGCACGCGGATGTTATAGCACACGGCGAACTAACACCTCTCTCGGGGGGTGGGTTCATACGGCGCATCATGGTATGAGAACCCTCTAAAGTGGTGTTATACCATGCCATTCCCCAGTTCAGTGCTGCTAAGTGTAATGCTTAGGAGCATTGAACTTATAATAAGATTATCCTTCGCCAATGGATCGTATGACGCGCCAAAGTTATCGTCCGTGGATTGCTTTAAGTAGGCAAGGGCATGCTCCGCGAAGGACGCCTTTTTAGGGCGTACGCCAGTCAAAAGCAATGCTCCACGATATTCGTGAAGTGCTTTGCGGTGGCGTATGATAGCCATTGACCGCGCGAAGTGCTTGCTGTTGACGGATGGAAGCAATCCGCGGAGAACGTCTTTTAAAGTATTACGTCAACTCAACGCAGTGGCGGCGCGTTCCTGAAAAGGAGACGCGCGCGAAGTTGAAGCACGTTCCTGAAAATGAGACGTGGTGGCGCGTTCCTGAATAGGAGATGCGCGCGAAGTTGAAGCACGTTCCTGAAAAGGAGACGTGGCGGCGCGTTCCTGAAAAGGAGGCGCGCACGAAGTTGAAGCACGTTCCTGAAAAGGAGACGTGGCGGCGCGTTCCTGAAAAGGAGACGCGCGCGAAGTTGAAGCACGTTCCTGAAAAGGAGACGTGGTGACGTCGTAGCACGTTCCTGAAAAAGGAGACGTTGCCGTTGCGTAGGGAGTTACCGACAAACGGGGTTACCCGTAGCGTGGAGTTACCGGCTCTGCGCGGGCTTACCGTTGCGTAGGGAGTTACCGACAAGCGGGGTTACCCGTAGCGTGGAGTTACCGGCTCTGCGCGGGCTTACCGTTGCGTAGGGAGTTACCGACAAGCGGGGTTACCCGTAGCGTGGAGTTACCGGCTCTGCGCGGGCTTACCGCTGCGTAGGGAGTTACGACAAGCGGGGTTACCTGTAGCGTGGAGTTACCGGCTCTGCGCGGGCTTACCGCTGCGTAGGGAGTTACCGACAAGCGGGGTTACCCGTAGCGTGGAGTTACCGGCTCTGCGCGGGCTTACCGTTGCGTAGGGAGTTACCGACAAGCGGGGTTACCCGTAGCGTGGAGTTACCGGCTCTGCGCGGGCTTACGCTGCGTAGGGAGTTACCGACAAGCGGGGTTACCCGTAGCGTGGAGTTACCGGCTCTGCGCGGGGTTACTGTTGCGTAGGGAGTTACCGACAAGCGGGGTTACCCGTAGCGTGGAGTTACCGGCTCTGCGCGGGGTTACCGCTGCGTAGGGAGTTACCGACAAGCGGGGTTACCCGTAGCGTGGAGTTACCGGCTCTGCGCGGGGTTCGAGTCCCACGGATGGCGCCAATGAAGAAACAATAACCGGAACGGCGTCCGGTGTATGCCTCGACGGTGTTGAATAGGGGAACCACAGCTCGGCCTTCGTCTTCTCCGGTGAGATCTAGACCTGCGAAGAGAAATGAAAGGTGGGGCGTGGAGGTGACTGCTAGGAAACCATAAATGGAGTCCAACGTACAGACACAAAAAGTGATGGCGGCAGCGGCGGCAGCCATGTGTTATCAGGAGGTAAAGTGTATGTGATAACTTGTGCCCTAATGAGAGGTGATGACCTCTTATATAGGGCTTTCATGGGCCTTAATGGGCCATACATCATAGACCCCTAACTATATGGGCACATAGCCATTGGCACCAAGCCCAGTTAGGGGGTTACCTCCACACCCCAATATTAGTAAATAATATAAGAAGTAACAAATAATAAAGACGGTATGTCGGGTCAAGCACCATACCTCTACAGTATGGTATTTGTAATGTTTTGATACCATACCTCTTCAAGTCCCCCCAGTCCAGTGCTTTCATGCATCTTTGGTAGGGGAGTGCTGGACTTGATTTCACAGGTGTACTTTGAGTTACATCCAGTCATCACCGGGTTTTCATGTAAAAAAGTGGACGTGTGTTTTTTGTATGACCTTCGTCAACTGGTGCGCGCACAGTGATCAAGCTGCGAGCGTATGACGGAACTAGCGTTTATTGCGGGACCTATGAGTAGGTCCGGGCAGTAGTGGGGGAATAAAGAAACTTTATTCGTTGCGTGTAAAGCTTGTAGCAGGATAAAGAAAGTAATTTCTTTATTTCCCGTTCTGGCGCGCAGGCGTAGAGCCTAGATGGGCGTCGGGCCTGATTGCGCGAGCATAGGGTTTGGAGATAAAAAATTTCCAAAATTTTCTCTCTTGCACGCAGGCGCGAAGCCTGGGAAGGCGTAGGGCCTGGTTGCGCGGTCTGAAGTTGTGAAAGTAAAAGTTTTCAGGATTTTTGGTCTTGCGCCCTGGCGTGGAGCTTGGGAAGGTGTCAGTCCTGATTGCGCAGTCTACGGTTGTAAAAAGTAGTTTTTTGTCGCTTTCTGCGCCTGTATTTACTTCGTATTGAATTTGTCGTTTTTGAAATTTGTGTGAATTGAAGGCGGGAATGTTTGTATTGTGAAAGGACGTGTCTGATGCTTCGTATACCGTGCAGAGAACGTGTCTGACACGTTCTGTGGGTAGGTCGCCACGTGGCGTGTCCCTGTTGTGAGTGGAAAGGTATTTGAATCGTGGATGGACACGTGTCAGTCATCGGTATTCATTTGACACCTATCAGTTTTGGAATTCGAACGTGGGCGTACACGTGTCGTTCATCGAAGTAAGCTGACAGCTGTGTGGCACAGCAACCGTCAGGCGAGTGGTGACACGCGGCGCGTGAGCCGAATGTTACGTGGTTGTGCTGACGTGGCGACTTTTCGGTGGACCAGGGTGCAACCTTTTCGGCTGCGATGATTAGTCTTCCTGCCCTCGCATTAAATGCGATGGGTATAAATAGGAGTTGCCTCTCTCCTTGGTGTTTATACTTCCAAATTTTTCCGGTGATCCTTAGGAGAATTCCGGTGAATCTCTTTCAAACTTTCTCAAACTTGAATCTTTTTCTGAAAAAATGTCTTCCGAAGATAAGAAGCCGGAGATGACGATGAGGGAAGCTCAGGTTAGCTTCTCGAAGGACAAGTATAGATCTCTGCTGCATAAGTTCAATATTCTCCGAGAATGGGAACCGGAGTTGCCGGAAAAAGGCAAGACACCGCTCGATTGTCCCGAAGGTAAAATATGTCTTTATGAGGCCTTCTTCCTGAAAGGCCTCTTCCGTCTTCCGTGTATAAAGTTTTTGGTCACGGTTTTGCAGAGATATGGGATTCATATCTCTCAGATGAGCCCTTTTGGGGTGATGAGGATAATGCATTTTGAAGCGACTTGCAGAGCCCTCAGGATGGAGCCCTCGTTTGACTATTTCAACGTGTTTTACAAGTTGGAGGTGAAGGAGACTGGCTGGATCTCTTTTGTGGAGAGGTCCAAGTCGGTCACTGTGGTGGTTCCACAGAGCTCTCCGAAGAGTCTTCGTGAGTGGAAGCGAGGTTTCTTTTTTCTGAAGAAGGAGGCCATACCTACTGATATGAGTGTTCTGGAGCTTCGTCCTGGGCATAAGGTGCCGTCGTTTGAGGTCATGACGGACTTTCAGGAGCAACAGTGGTTCTAGTTGCTTGTGGCGCATCCAACGCGTCTAGATGACTTGGAGAAGTGTGATGAAGGTATGCTACGACTACTTGGGGTGAGTCGGGTGGGGATGCGAGATGGCTATGATGTTCTTCCAGACGGGGATGGAGGTATGAAGTTGGTAGAGGGTACGTTCACTTTTTCCCTCTTTCGTCTTTTTGTACTTTGGTTTATTTTTGACACTCGGTTGTATTGCAGGTGAGCGTCTGTTTGATTTCTTTGCTGCCCGGGTGTCGCGCACCTGTTTTGTTGCAGTTCCGGAGGGTGAGGTTTCGGTGTGGAGAGGATAAAGGTTAACTTCCTGATTCCTGCGCAGGCTGAAGGTGCGTCTGAGAACCTTCTTCAAGTTGGTTTCCTTGTCAACCCGGATCCGCTGTCTGTGCGCATGACGACTGGGATTGACTTTTTCTTTTTATTAGATGATGAATCTAGTGGGTCATCATCAGGTCTAATCCCTCGTACGCGTCATACTATAGGTCGTGGGTCTAACGCGTCTACTACTGTGCCTCAAGGCGGGGGCTCTAGCAGCGCTAGTGGTGCTGGTGGTGGTACGGCGAGCCCGAGGTAAGTATTTGATTTATGTGAAGGTTTGTTTTTCGTACCTTGTTTGTAAGTGGGATTTTGTTTGGCAGGGCGTAAGCGCAAGCATTCGGAGACTGTACAGAAGGAGACTCCTGAAGGTGCGGCTGCTGAAGGGCCCATTTTGGCGGGTATGGACCTTGCTCCTCCGCCGGTGCGTGAGCCCGTTTGGGAAAAAGGCCTTACGGAAGCTTAGTGGTAAGTATGAGGTTGTGTACTCTGTCTTATGTGTGTAATTTCTGTCGGTGTTGGCTAATAGCTTTTTTCTTTTTGTAGGTTCCATTCCACCGTCTCTTAAGCAGATGCAAGAATAGAGTAAGAAGAAGCTTTTGGAAGATGAGCGTTTGAAGGCTCAGTCTGGTGCAGTGGATAGTGGTGTGCCAGATCCTGAGGCCCAACAGAAAGTTAAGGAGGAGAGGCGTGCCGCCGCGGCCGCTATTAAAAGGCAGGAGGAGGGTGCCCGAATCAGGGAGGCTGCGGTGAAAAGGCAGCGTGAAGAAGAAGAAGCGGCCCGTTTGGCGGCCGAGAAGAAGTTGAGAGAGGAGGAAGATCAGCGTCAAGCTAAGCTGCTTAAGTAGCATGCGGCCCTGGTGGCCATAAAGACTGAGAAGGGTAAGGCGGCGGCTGGGTCTGGTGATGGGGGATCGCAAACGGTCCCGATTGTGGATTTGGAGGGAGGCGAGGCCCCCAGTGATGTTTTAGCAGGTGGTGAAGGAGGTGGCTTTACTGGGCCACAAGTGGAGAAAGTTGAAGGGGTGAAGGCGTCTTCCGTCGACCCCAGCTTTAAGTTGGATGTTCCTGTTTATGCGCTTGGGTGGCGCATAACAGAAAGTTGTCGTTTCCTCAGCCCTTTTGTGGCTGAGGAGTTTGTTAAGAATGCGTTGCCCCCGGCGGAGCGCATATTTTAGCGGTCGCAAGATCGTGGTACCTTGCTGTCAGAGTTGTGTATGAACTTAACAGAATCTCTTGGCAACCTGTACGCCCTCCATCGCGGGGATGGTGAGTTTCAAGATGAGCAGGCGACCGTCGCAGCTGAGGCTGTTCGTCTTGTGAAGGAGAAGGAGGCGCTTGAGGGTGCCAAGCAAAGGTTGTTTGAGTAGGTTCGGAAATTGGAGTCCGACCTGCGTCAAAAGGATGCAGAGGCCGCGGAGAAGCAAAAAGCTTGGGAGCAGTCTTCTAAGAAGATAAATGCTGAACTTGAGCGTCGTCGACTGGCGGTGCAGAAGGCTGAGCTGGATTTGTCCGCTCAAGAGAAGATTGTTGCTGCCAAGGATAGGGAGCTGGAGGTCTTAAGCTCTAAGTATGTTGATGCCGCCGGTTAGTTGAAGAAGAAGGATGAAGACGTGGTGAGGGCCACCACGCGTGTGTCCGAGTTGGAGGGGCAGATTGGTGAGCTTCTGAAGGAGAAAAAAGCGTGGCAGCTTGAGAAGGCGCTGATGCTCGATACTCAGAGGTCGATCTGCGAGAAGTCTTTGTGGGTCATGTCCGATGGGATATCTGCCGTAAGTTGTCCTTTTTATTTTTTGGATTATTTCCCCTCTCTTTTTTGTTTTTGTTGTTATTGACGGATATTTGTGATGCAGGTCTTCGATCGTTGTTGGAATGAGCCCAAGATGGGTGAACAAGTTGTGGAGGTAGTGGAGGCCGCGCGCACCACGGGTGTACACAGTGGTTGGTTGGAGGGGTACTTGGCTGCCAAGGATGGCGCTCCGGTTGATGCGCAGCCTTTCCAAGATGTAAACCCGGAGCAACTGCTGATGGATGAACTGGAGAAGCTTGAAAAGATGGAGTTTCCAGTGCTCCAAGTTGTGCGGCAGTGTTTGTCGGATCCTGACCCTATTGGCCGGTTTAGGCATTGGGTTCAGGAGTCAGAGCGTGCTGGGCGCGAACACGCGGAGAAGGAGAGGGCTGGCGGGGCAGGTAGTTCGGGGATGGCCCATGAGCCTCCTCAGTTGGTTGTTGTAGCTTTCTTTTTTGTCTGTAAATCTAACCTTTCTATGAAATATATGGCACTTTGATTCTGCTTATGTCTGGTCTGAATGTTTCCATGCGCTAGTTTGCTATATGTATGGTGGGTAGATTGGCTTCATAGGTTACAAGTAAACTTAGCGTCCGTTGCGTAGGGTAAATTAACTGCGCAATTTAGGGCTAAAGATTTGTCGTTTCTAAGTTATGAAAGGTAAATTAACTTCATAAGTTAGGAATATGGCAAATCTGTGGCTTCAAGTCTTATGAAGAGTGAATTAGCTTCATAAGTTAGGGGTAAAATAATGGGTTTTGCGCTTGTAGAAAGAATGTAAGGTGGCGGAGCGGGTTATTCGGAAACTGAAATGTTTATAAGTAGCATTGGCGCAACTGCGCTACATTCCATGATCTAGGTATGGGTGTGCCGTCAAGTCTTTCGAGTGCGTATGCCCCTTTTCCTAATACTTGTTGAATTTTGTATGGCCCTTCCCAGTTGGGTGCAAGCTTTCCTGGGCGCTCAGAGTGAGACGCGTAGTTGTCTCTTAGGACGTAATCTCCAATGTCGAATGCGCAGGCTTTGACTTTGGAGTTATAATAGCGCTCCAATTGTTTTTTAAAGTTTGCCTCGCGTATAGCGACGATGTCGCGCCTTTCGTCTAAGATATCCAAGTTGAGGCGCAGTTCTCTGTCATTGTCTGTGTGCGCGGTGTTGAGGACCCTTGGTGATGGGAATGTTATTTCTGCGGGTATTACGGCCTCAGAGCCATAAGTTAGGCTGAAAGGGGTTTCGCATGTGCTGGTCTTTGTGAGGGTGCGATGTGCCCATAAGACGCGTGGGAGTTCATCCACCCAACCTGTTCGTTTGGATCCGAGGCGAGTCTTTATGCCTTCGACTAGTGACCTGTTAATACGCTCTACATGACCGTTGCCTTGAGGGTGGGCGACGGATGTGAAGATCTGGCTGACGCCTAATTGTGTTAACCAGGTTTAAGGTTTTTTGTCTGCGAACTGTGTTCCGTTATCTGTGACGATTTCCATAGGTAGGCCGAAGCGGCAGATGATGAATTCCCAGATGAATTTTTTGATCTGCTCGGCGCTGATTAATGCGAGTGGCTTGGCCTCTACCCATTTTGTAAAGTAGTCAACGGCGACGGTGAGGTACTGTATCTTTCCAGGGGCCATTGGGAATGGGCCGACTAGATCGATAGCCCATTTCTGGAATGGCCAGGTGGCGGTGATTGGGACCAGATCGTTTTTTAGGCGCAGGGTATTTGGTGCGTGTTGCTGGCAGTTGAAGCAAGTGCGCAAGATTTTGACGGCCTCTTGATGCATTCTGGGCCAGTAGTATCCGGTGTTCATAATCTTAGCAACGAGCATTCTTGGGCCCGCGTGGATGCCGCATATGCCTTGGTGGATCTCCTTTATAAGGGAGGTGGCCGTCGCGGTATCCACGCATCTCAGGAGTGGGCCGAGATAGGAGCGTCGGTATAAGACTCCATTCATGAGTTGGTAGTGCTGGGATTTATATTGGAGTTTTCGGGCCTCGCTTTTTGAGGTGGTAGGGTTCCTGTCGTGAGGTGGGCTTGGATGGGGGTCATCCATGACTCGGCGCCTGTCTGTGTTATGTTAACCTGTCTAAGTGGTACTGAAGGTTGAGCTAGAGTTTCAATGCGTACCTCTTTGGCCATATGTGGCCAAGCAGTGGAGGCCATTTTGCTGAGTGCGTCAGCTTCTTTGTTGCCGCTTCGGTTGATGAGGACGATTGTTGCAGGTTGTAAATTTTTTGGTGAGGAGCTTGGCCTGGTCGACGTATTGGGCCATGATCGGGTCTTTGGCAGCGTATACGCCATTCATGTGACCTGCTATGAGCATGGAGTCGACATGGGCGTTAAAGTGTCTTGCGCCCATTTTGTCGGCCAGGCGTAATCCTGCCAGGAATGCCTCGTACTCTGCCTCATTGTTTGTGCTTGGAAACTCAAGGCGGACGGCGTATGTGAATTCTGTTTTGTCGGGGCTGACGAGGCGTAACCCTGCGCCGGCGCCCTGATCGTTGGAGGCTCCGTCCGTGCATAGTGACCATGTCACGCGGGAGTCTGGGATGGGTTTCGGGTCTTGTTCATCTTTACAGTCTTGGATTTTATCCGCTGGAATTTCTGCGATGAAGTTTGCGAGAACGTGTCCTTTGATCGCGGGCCTGGGTTTATAGATGATCGCGGGCAAGGGTGCGACTAATGTAGTAGATTGGTGTTTGGACTTTGTTGCGTTCTACCAATAGTACCGCGCCTATCGCTGTTTCAGATGCGGATAGGTACAGTGTAAGTGGTTCCACTGGTAGAGGCGGTGTTAGAGTTGGTAAGTAGGTTAAACACTGCTTCATTTCACGAAAAGCTACTTCCGCTTCTAGGGTCCAGCGGAATTGTGTTTTCTTCAGTACATTTCGTAGGGTGTGAAGAAAAGGAAAAGACTTGGAGGCGTAGTTTGATAGGAATCGGTTAAGAGCGACTAGGCGTCCCATCAGTGTCTGTACGTCCTTTATTGAGTTTGGTGATGGCATGCGTTGGATAGCTTGGACTTTCTCCGGGTTTAGTTTGAAGCCGCCATTAGTGACAATGACGCCTAGGA
Source organism: Ambrosia x helenae (assembly GCA_030844895.1). Lineage (NCBI taxonomy): Eukaryota > Viridiplantae > Streptophyta > Magnoliopsida > Asterales > Asteraceae > Ambrosia > Ambrosia x helenae. The sequence continues at coordinate 105,873,809 of CM061234.1, forward strand.
ATTTTCCTTTTTCGGCTCCGAAGGAGCACTTCCCCGGGTTGAGTTTCATCTTGATTTCGCGCAACTGTTTGAAGGTGCGCTGAATGTCCATTAGCATGGTGTCTTCTTGGGTGCTTTTGATTACCAAGTCATCGACATAAACTTCAAGGTTGACGCCGATCTGGTTGATGAAGGCATGGGTCCATGAGGCGTTGGTAGGTTGCGCCAGCATTCTTGAGTCTGAAGGGCATTTTGGTTTAGCAGTATACCCCTCTATCTGTTCTGAAGGCGGTTCGGTCTTCGTCTTCGTAGGACATTTGTATTTGATGGTATCCCCGATATGCGTCGAGGAATCATTTATATTTGAATGATGCTAGAGAGTCTACCTTCAGATCAATCTCTGGTAGGGGGTAGTGATCTTTGGGACATGCTTTGTTGAGGTCTTTGTAGTCGACACACATGCGCCAAGACCCATTATTCTTGAGGACCATGACAGGGTTAGCTACCCAAGTTTGGTGGTTGCATTTTCTGATGATGCCTGCTTCGAGTAGGTCATTGACTTGTTCGTTCATGGCTTTGACCCTGTCGGGGCCCAGTGGTCGTTTTTTCTGGGCTACTGGGCGCGCGTCCTTGTACGTGTTGAGGCGATGCTCGGCTATGTGTCTTGGGACGCCGACCATATCTGATGACTGCCAGGCGAAGATGTCTTTGTTTGCCACCAATAGTTGTTTTAGGTGTATTCTCACTTGGGGGGACAGAGTCGGCCCCAAGGTAATGGTTTGTTCGGGGAAAGCGGGTTAAGAACCCATTTTTCTTCCTTTAGTGAGGGTGGCGCTGGCGGCGCAGTGTCTTCAGCCGGCTCAGTTGTCGTGAGGCATTCTTGGTTGCCTCGGATGTATGCAATCCCCGTGGGTGTTGGAAAACCCATGGTTTGGTGAGGGGTTGATGCGGTAGAGTTGAAGTTTGCGAGATCTTGTCTGCCCAGCAGTATGTCGTATGAGGAGGTGGCTGGGATGACGTGAAAGGTGCAAATTTCTGAGCGGGTGTGTGTCCCGTCGTCAAGTGTGACTGTAAAGTCAAACTTACCAATGAGGTGGATTACCTCGTTGAAGAAACCTGCAATGGGTGCATCTGGTTGCAGGTGTGCTTTGTCTTCATCGTCAAGTTGATCGAAGCACTGTTGGTACATGATGTCGAAGCTGCTTCCGCCGTCGCACATCATCTTGTAAGTTAGGATGGAGTGAACACTCTTGGAGGTGAAGTAGTCATTTTTCAATGTTGGTTAATGGGTATGTTTAGTTTAGCTGTTTTGTTTAGAGTAGTTGTGGAAGGCCACGGATGGCGCCAATGAAGAAACACGAATCCTGAATTACCTATCAGGCGCTAATCCGAGGAGTGGTTCTACGGTATTTTGTAAAGAGAGTGTTTTTATAAAATATGTGAGGGTCTAAGGGCAAGACCAAGGAGTTTAGGAGACTACCGATTAGAAGAGTCGAGCCTCTAAAAGTTAGTAAATAAAACAAGGGGTTGAAGAAGGTACGAAAAAGTTCGTATGCTTCTTGAGTGAAAGTATATCTGATTTTTGATGCCGATAAAAGGAGAAGGAGCTCCTCCTTTTCTAGTACCTAGATATCATACTTTCTCAGCCCATCCTCTACCCTTAATGGGGCCCAGCCCAGGTAGAGGTGTCTCCATAATCTGGCCCAAGTCCTTAAGCCCACTTGGTGCAAGTGGGTTTTGATAAAAAGGAGAAAGTAAAGTGCTAAGGGGGGATGTTACCGCCCTGGCGGTTGGTACACGTGGCGCCCATTGAGTGGACGCCGATGGTCGGCGGACACGCAGCGCCCGCCTATTGGTAGACCGAGGGCGGTGGGTAATCATACTTTTCTTGGACTTCGAGACAGGTTGAGAAGGTCTGCTTGTCAGGAAGATATCTTGGCTGGGAGGTTGCCACGTCGTCGTCCTTTCTGCATGTCAGACTGAGAGCAGTCTCTGATTGGAGAGGAACTCTTACGGGCAGCCTGTTGCGTTAGAGATATTTCTTCTGGGGCAGCGGTGAGTCCCAAGGCTGCCCCAAAAGGTATCTTCCAGTTGTGTTTGGCGAAGCTTCCTTTGGCTTGCTGAGGAAGCTTTGAAGCATGTTGGGTCCGCCGACGTAAAACGGGCGGACGATGTTGCATCTGGCGTCCGTTGGATACCAGCTGTATCGCTAACGTAGAACGGGCGATTGGACGCCAGACGTTTCGCTGACGTAAAACGGGCGGGTGGACGCCCGGCAATGCCGGTTCTACTTGGGCGATGGTATGGTATTTGTAATGTTTTGATATCATTCCTTTTCAACCGGAGTACGACGCATGTTAGGATGGTGTTTATTCGTCCATTCAGGTGACGGCGGCGGTCTACCGCTAAAATATAACATCGGGCATAGGGTTTTGGTTATAGAAGAATGATGATGGTACTGCTTAGATAACATTCAAAAGGTGGAGTGACGCTGATTATTATTATTACATCGACGGACGATAAGATCTTGAATATATGCTTTGTTCTGAAACTGGTGAACTTTATGCAGGAATGATTATCGAATTCTGAATAGATTATGTTCTGAAGCTGTTAAAGTTTTTAAGGTCTAGATGATGATCATATTATGTTGAGAAGCTGGGTATGTATATATTATGTGGGAGAGGTTTTTCAAAGGTTATGATAGTCTTTTCACTATTTAATGTTCATGGTTCTGATTCATTGGTCAATGTGACGATGCCGGAGGATTCTGTTTTTTATGGCCGGAGAATTCCCAGCAAGGTATATTATTATTATTATCGTTACCTACCGTGGTCGCCACGTGGATGAGTTTACTGATCTCTGTTTTATTAGGTTTGTTGTTGATGATGTATGATGATTACAACTTGCTAAAGAAAGGTATCATATCTTCCAAATTAAATTTAGTTTTTGAGTCATGGATTGTATGTTCAAAGCAACTAGATTTGAATCATGTAGGGTTCAACGACCAAGTGTGGTGGTGATGTTGATGTTGTTTGTGTTTTTGGTAATGGCGGTTGCTGGTGGTCATGTTGGGTGGTGGTTGTGGAGGTGGCGTCATGGTTGTGGTGTTTCGATAGTTGTTGTGGCAATGGTAGGCAGTTTGGAATGAGGTTGTGATATTTTTCGCCTTGGCGGTGCAATAAAATCATGATGTTTGTTTGAATTTAGGTAAATGAGGGGTTATTAATTACCATCATTTAGTTTTTTTGCAGCTGATATGATATATTGGATATACAGGGGTGGAGACAACTAGACACTTCTTATTGGAATGGCTTAGTTACACATATCGGTATGTTCCCGTTGGTCTTTTGGAAGTCCTCCCTCAGCGACTGAACTCGCGTCCACCCGCATACTTTGGCCGAGATGACATGGAGACCTTTATGGCTTCCGAGTCTGCAGCTAATTGGGTATTCCTTCTCTCTCTTAATCTGAGGTGTTTTGTGGTTACGTTTTATTTGACACATGAAACGTCTCAAATACATACTGTCTTTTTTTTTTTAAGTTGCAGCCATGACGAATTTTCATTTCTTTGTTCCACTGTTTACAGATTTACGCCTCACTTGTCAGGCCTGCCTTCTTCCTCGAACAAGGTTTATGTAGCTTTTCTTTATCTTACTATTGAGTTGTATGGCTAGCTATATGTTTGCATTTCTTTGGTGTTTAGGTTGGTTTTCCTTATTGTTTGCTGATGATATATTATTTGCCCAATATATTTGTTCGTCTGTTTTGATCTAATTTTGCATGGATACATGTTGAAGATCAGTTAGCAAATCCCTTTCTAATTGTTTTGTGCTTTTTCTTATAAATGGGATTTATGTTAGACTTTTAGGCTACATTTATATAAAAATTTCATCAACACAAATAAGAAAGCATCTTTGTCATATTCCATCTAATGATTAGAAAATGGTTAGAAAACATAAATTTCATGAGCTTATATTACTTTCATATGTCATATACACATTCAACTGGTTAATGTTATCTTAACTAACATGGGAGTAGATTTCATATATGTTTCGGAATGTTGTGGGATTTTTATTTGGTTATGCAAATGGGCAGGCTGGTTTACGGGTCAAAACAGGTTATTACGCTACGGGTTGAGCTGAGTAGAAACATTTTTTTTTCCAAAATTTTAAAGTATTTTTATAAATTTAGGTGGAATCATGAATGTATAGGTTTTGCACTTTTTTGGAGGATGAGATATTCCTTAATTGCATCAGGTGTCTTCTGTTTGACAATTTTTTTTATAACCATTTAGAATGGATGAGATACTGTGTGGACAATGTGGCTGGAGCGAGTTAGCTATGTTGCGAAATAATAAAATAGATCAATTCAGTGGAATGATAGAAGGATTAATTTGGTCTGAAAAGGTAAATTCTCTGTATTTACTAAATAACTAATGTGTGTTCTTTTATCGCATTGATTTGATAGGTTAAAGTGATTAGCAAAGATTTAACATGCTTCTTCAGATCGCGCCTGAACGTCTAGACATGCACAAGAGGAAAGTTGACCATGCCACGAGATTAAGAGCGCACCTTTTTGAGGCGCTAGACGACGCTAAACTTGAACTCACCACTTTGCTTACATTGCGTGGAGAAAAACTGTTTGTTGGGAGTGTAAGTAATGTGCCACTTTCGCTTTTTCATTATTTTTGGGTTAATGATGCAATTGTTTTGGCAACTGGGTATTGCAGCAATGTCCGTCATTGGCTCCAGGTAGTTAAAAAGATTGAATATATGCTCTGTTTTGCTCTGTTTTTTCTCTGTTTTTACTAATATTGGTTAAAATTACAGTTTTGACTTATTAAGTTTGACTTTTAATAAACAGGGTGGTCAACTGTTTGACAAAAATGGGTTCCCAAAAAGTCAAATGACAAATGGATGGAGAGGAAGAGATGGTTTGTATGCAGCAGGGTTTACAAGAAGAGGGCTTGCAGGTGTTTCTGTAGATGCCATGAAAATACCACAAGATATTGGTACTGTTTGGAATCAAGAATTAAATCATTTAAATAAGGAAGGGTCCTACTCATAGAAGATGCAACTCAATTTTCCTAAAACTGTACATGTGATTTTGGTTTTTTTTTTTTTAAATTGTTTTATGTATATACAAAGGAAAATAATAGAAAGAGTAGAAGAGAAGAGAAGAGTAGGATAGCCCTCCCCAAGAAAAGAGTCCAAATGTAGTTTGACCGAAACAAGTATTTAACACTACATTTCATCGATTGATTGTCCACCCGCAACGCGGGTGGTGAATACCACTAGTTCAACATAAATATTGTTTACAAAATTGTCTACAAGTTGGTAAAAATCACCAAAGCGACTTTCTTTGTTAACATTTTGGTAGGAATCATCCAAAGTTTATCTCTAAAGAGAGTTTTGAAGAACACTAAGTGGAAGTGATTTTCTATTTGGTTTGGGTTTATTGGTTTGAGCCCGCAGCCGAGGGGCTGTACAGTTTCTAGTTACGGACTTTCAAAATGGCAAAGTATTATTTGTATAGTAAGTAGAAAGATGTTCTTGATAGAAATGTTTGGTATAATTACAATGGAATGAGATGCTACAATTTATAGGAAATACAAGTCCAGGAGAAAAGGAAATGAGTTAATCTTGAGGCATAATCCAAGGAGTTAGTCTTGAGGCACAAATCAAGGGGGCACAAATCTTGGGCATAATGGAAGAGAATGGTGGAGGAAAACAATGAGGAGAAATTATCTCCAATAAGTTTGAATATTGAATATTAGGCCTTTGGGTGTGGAAGGGGGTGTCATCTTCATGATGAGCCTCCACATAAGCGTCACGTAGGAGTGGGGGAGTGGCATCTTCATGATGGGCCTCTAAGGGTGTGGTGTGCACTATGTTGACGGGCATCCTCATTGGCTAAAATTATTAAAAATAATAAAACAGCCCCGGCATCAAAGTCATTGGCTTGCCGCCCATGCCGTGCCGGGCCTAGGGGGCGGTGTTTCCCGGGCCGGCATGGGCATGCCCCTCCTTGCCGTCCCTCTTGCCGGAACCACACCCAAAGGCCTTGTGACTTCAACCTTATGAACACTTCCCTCTCAAGCTAAACTGTGAACTTGAATATCTATCTATACATATAATAAAAAAAACCTCCCTATGTACACATGTCCTACCCTCATTCAAAGTTTAATCTATACACCTCCATATTGTGCCACATGGCACAACCATGTAATTTATAAGAATTTTCATTTTTTTAAAAACAAAAATCAATCATTAAATTAAATGAGGTAAATCAATGTTGATTTACTTATTTCGGTCAAGGCATCTTGACTTTCTTATACACATAATTTTGGTGAGATTATATTCCAAAAACAACTCTACTCTATCTTCTTTATTGTTAATCAATCTTGTGTTTTTTTCCAGATTCAATTAGAATCAATTGATTGATCATTGTTTCAAGCCTTCAACCTCTTTAATCCATCAACCTCTCTGATCCAATCTATTCAACCATTAGGCACACCTTAATTATTGCTATTTTTTCTACTTTTTATAATATATTATTGATGGAAAGCAACGCTTCATCCCGTGGTGATGGTAGCGATGAGAAAGTGGGGATTTCGTCTAGCGAGGTACTTTTCCATATTTCATCTCTGCTTTTGGATTGGTTTCTTTTTCTCTACTCATGAAGGCACGATTCCTCATCTCATTGCCACAGGTAAAACAAATTCAAAATAGAGAAGTTAATGTTTATAACGGATTTGAATATTTTTATTTGTTCGATTTTGTGTTTTTTCATTGTGATGTTATTTCATGTGTTCTTGAGGATCATCTCTTTTTGGATCTTCATCATCAGGAGTGATTGTTTTTTATTGTTTGATTCTAGAATGAATAATGGGTTAGCGTATTCGGATATGGTGCTTCAGTTTGGATCTTTCATTCGAAATTCAGAATCCATGAATTGATTGGAAATTTAAATGAGTTTCCTATATTGGAGGCTAATAATATGGAATGATTATCGTGGGTTCAAGAGGGGAGTATCTGATGGAAGCTGTTACCCGAAATTCATTACGTTTTTTTCGGAAATAATATCCCCCCGAAATTCATTTGTGTAGGTTGTTCAAATGGTTTCACTCATGGATTGTCTACTTAAGTTGGATCGATTTTGCACATACGTTTTTGGTTTGATTTTATAGTTTGGGTTCTAATTATTATGTTATATTCATGCTTTCATAATGAATCGTTTATTGATGGATGAATCGTTTAACACACGAGTTTTTTCATCTCGATATACAGGACGGGCGATTATTAGCTTCAATCCCATAGACGGTTCACATCACAGTAAGAGTTTCTAATCTTTTTTATTTAGTTGTTCATCAATATTTCCCATGCTCATGTTATGAATTACATTCAATATACCTCTAAAACGATTATTAGGTTCAGTTATAGATAACAAATTTCAATTTATGTCCCCTAAAGTGATTTTTATAATATCAATTCAAGTTTTGCTAGGCTTGATTTTAAGTTTAATTTTTTAATCAATAATAATGTATTGTTTTTGGATTTATGCATAAATTTATAAAGAAAAAAAAAAGGTTTGGGAAAACAAAGTTTTTCAATTTGGGTCGTTTTTAAAAGGTGTTGTTAAAACACCGTTAGTGGCAATTTGCTAAATATGTCGTGTATAAGGGCTGTTTTTTTATGTTCATGCTTTGTATGATGGAGATATTGGTAAATTGAAGATATGTCATTTTTTCACGTTTTAGTCTTTTTATTTTTTTTAAACAAAAAATAAATAAATGAGAATGAGAAAGGAAAGTGACATAAATTATAAACTCATTAAATTTCCTTCGTACATTCAAATTACTCACTTCCTAAATTTAGTGTAATTTCTATTTGTAATAAGTTAAATTTTGAATTTTGAGTTTCAAAATTTAAATTGAAATTCAAAATATTTAAATTCGAATTATACAAAATTTCAAATTTTGAGTTTTGGTTAATAATGGTAAGAAATTACACATACTAATTATCCTTTTAATTACACATTTAATAAGATTCAAAGTCTCTACATAAGTAGCGTCAACTCTCCAATTAATACATTAATTGATCCTATTAATTGTGCTATATTATTCTAATATTAGTTTAGTTAATATGATTTAAAGTCCCAACATAAGTTGTGCCAACTCTTATTAATACATTAATTGATCCTATTAATTGCCCTATATTATCCTAATATTAGTTTAACTTATATTGGTAATCAATTAAATAACGAATTATCAATTTCAAATTTCAAATTAAAATTCGAAATAATTAAATTCGATTTAGACAAAGTTTCAAATTTCAAATTTTGTTTAATTACACATACTAATTATCCTTTTAATTACACATTTTGAATGACTTAATCTTTTAAAAAAAATTAAAATTTTGAATTAAATTTAATAATGGTAACCATTACACCTATTTATTATATTTAAATTATAATTTCCTAATATATTTAAAATATAGCAATTAATAATTTTGGTTGTAATTTTCTCAAATTAATTACAAGTAAAAATTAAAATTTTAAATACTATAATTTGAAATTATAGATTTCTGTTAAACTTTAATAATGGTTGAACACTAAATGTTTTATTTAAATATTTAATCTCAAAAATTTAAATTTAATATTTATGGTAACATTTAGATTTAGATTTAATTAACACATTTAAAATATTTAATTAAAAGTTTTGAATGACTTGCATCTTTCAAATTTTGATTACTAGAATTTGAATTGATAGATTTCAATTAAACTTTATAAATATTCAAATATTAAATGTTCTATTTAAGTATAAAATTTCATATTTTGATATTTATAATTATTATTTTTAAATTTTTTAACATTATAAAATTCTAAATTTTGGATAATAATGGTAACAATAAGACTTAATTATAACATTTAATTCAAATTTTGAATTATCTGAATATTTTAAAAAATTTCAAACTTTGAATTTAAATTAATAATTGTAACAATTAGTCCTACTATGATCATTAAAATAGAGATATTATAATTAGAGATTTTCTAATATATTTAAAATTTTACAAATAATAGTTTTGATTATAAACTTCTCCAATTAGTTACAAGTTAAAATTCAAATTTTGCTTACTAGAATTTGAATTGATAGATTTCAGTTAAAATTTATAACTATTCAAATATTAAATGTTCTATTTAAGTATATAATTTCATATTTCAATATCTATAATATAAATTTTAAAATTTTGTTAACATTATAAAAATTCTAAATTTCGAATTCTAGATAATAATGGTAACAATTAGACTTAATTATAACATTTAATTCGAAGTTTGAATGATTTGAATATTTTAAAAAATTTCAAACTTTTGAAGTTAAGTTAATAATTGTAACAAACAATCCTACTATTACCTTTAAAATAGAGATATACTAATTTGATATTTCCTAATATATTTAAAATTTAACAAATAATAGTTTTAGTTATAAATTTCTCAAATTAGTTACAAGTTAAAATTCAAATTTGAATACAAGAATTTAATTTGATAGATTTCAGTTAAACTTTATAAATATTCAAATATTAAATGTTCTATTTAACTATATAATTTCATATTTTAATATCTATAATGGTAACAATTATACTTAATTATAACATTTAATTCGAATTTTGAATGATTTGACTCAAACGGTGTCTTACTTTTAACATTTTATCAGAAATATTTTTCACTACTACTTATTTTTTTACTAGATAATAGTCCTCAAATACCATCTGATAACAAGATTCCAGTGAAGTTTCAAAGGCGTCAATTCCCAATATCCATATGTTTCGCAATGACCATCAATAAAAGCCAAGGAAAGTCTCTATCGAAGGTTGGATTGTATTTAAGAGACCCCGTATTCTCACATGGCCAACTTTATGTCGCATTGTCAAGAGTTAAAAGCAGGGCAGAGGTGAAATTACTTATACTAGATAGTGATGGGAATGTCAAAACTAAAACAAAAAATGTGGTGTCTAAGGAAATATTTAATGCTATTTGAATAACATGTGTATTCCTTACTTTTAAATTTTAATAAAATATATCTACTATATTTTTTATAGATTTTACCGTTCTAATTAATTATTAATTGTTGAACCGCGTGTCCACGCGGGCAATAACCTAGTAAGAAATAAACCTCAAGATCAAGGACCATTTGAATATGGTTTAGAAATCTTGACTTTTTCAAGTGCAAGATGCAAGCCTAACTGCTAGCTATAAGTAGGGTTGCAAACGAACCGAACGAACACGAAACATGGGCTTGTGATCATCATACACCTAAGAGTCACCATAATACTTTTTAATTCACATTGGTTATATATACTTTTCCACAATGGCTCAATCTTTGAGCAAGTTCGGTAGTCGACCTGTTTAACAAAATCTTCGTTTTCCAATGAGTAGATACGTCACCTCGAAAAATGAGCATTTTCGTATCATGTTTTGAGTCGTATAAGAAATCGCCACTTACAAGGGCTAATCTAATGGGTTGCCCACCAGTAGAGATAACCTACACAGTTCAAATGGTGAATGTGATGCAGAACTTCAGGCTGCTGCCAGGTTGTCTGAACCACAAGTTGTCTAACTGGTTGAAGAGCTTAACGCAGAATTGGGTGATCATGTTTTCATCGCAGCCAATACCAAACTGATGCATCATAATGTGATCACCGAACCTCAAGCATTCAGAAAGAACATACCATTTTTATCTAAATTTTGGGGTTGCATTTGTTATTAGGCTGTGCAGAGCATCATGAATCAAAAAGGGAGCTTCCTACAAGTACTTAGCGAGTAAGAACAAATTTCTCTAAATCAATTGTATGTTCTTTTGCTTTCTATTCTTTCATAATATACGCTTTTGAATTCATAGATCATTATTTAAATTGGAATGGAATATGGTTAATTTATTTTGAGCTCAGGTTAGATTTTGTTTATAGTTGAAACCTGAAACTTAAATATTAGTTGTAGAGATATTTGACTTTTGAACAATTAGTTCGAAACATGGAATTCAAATACTTAATGTACAAAACTACAAATGTATGAACTTTAAAATTTGTCATTTAGTTTTTTTTTTTTTTATTGAGGTTCCTGTTATTTATTTTCTTTGAAGTTCCTAACTTCCTGATGTTAAATTGGTGATGAGAACTACCTAACTTTGAACATGTTGCGTTATATTAGCTACATGTTTCATTTTAGAAATATGGAACTCAAATATTTGATTCAACTTTCACAGGCACAAACAGCGACACCGAGCGACTTAGGTAACCAGATAATGACATGATTAACTTAATAGCAACTACAACTACCATTACAACTGTTGTATGCCTCACTTTAGCCTTTCCTATGCACCAAAAACTTTATGATACTGCAACTTGAAAAATGCGCAAAAATGTAATACGATTGGTCTGCCGCGAAGCGCAGGGGATCAATCTAGTTACAAAAATGGGCAAAACAAAATGAACATAAAAAAAGCACTTGCTCCTCGTTAGTTATATTATTCACTAGATTATACCCCGGGAGCGTCCTGGGTTGAGAAATTTAATATGATACATCAATTTTACATATGAAATAGACTGATGTATAACTCTAATATGAATATTAATATCTAACCTAAAACAAATTAACAATATACAACTCCAATGCTAACACCTAACCTAAACGAATGTAGAACTTTAATGTAACTTTAATATTAATACCTATCCTAAAGACTAAACAAATGTACAACTCTAACATACTAATATTGATACCTAACTTAAAACAACGTATAACTCTATTAACCTATTCGGTTCTGGTTGAAAAAAAAAAATCATATTTACTGATTTTAAACATAATTAGTAACTTGTCTATACATGATTAATGATTTACCTGAACACTTTGTGTTTTTTTTCCTGTATGAACAAAACCCTACAAAAAAATTTCTCCGTTTTTTATATAGCACTATGGTACTCGTTGGAAAGATAACAAAACGCTCGTTAATTTGGTGTAATTTTTTTCTTTAAAAAATCTCTTATATTAAAGATATTAACATTTAAAAATTATGGGAGGAAACATGAGGGTGAAAAATCTAATTTTGTTTTTAAATTATTTTTTTCCTAAAATATCTCAATGCCACATGGGATGACACATGACACACTCAAGGAAGAGAATGTTTCTTTGTGTGCCATGTCATTAAAATGGCTTTGGTTTATTATATGTATAGATTTTACTCAATCTTTACACACACACTAAAAAAGTCATTTGAATCTTTTCACTTACTCAAATCCACCAACAGGTGCTTAGTGTTTGATTGGTTAAGTTTTGGTGGCAATCGCATTGGGTTCAATTGATGAGCTCATATATTTATTTGTGTTAGAGACACTAACCCTAACATGAATACATTTATAATCGTGTTTTCCAAAGATGACTTGCGTAACTCATTTATCTAAACGAGTCAAATGGGTTGTAAGTGGTGCAAGATTGTATACACCTAATTGAATTAAATGGGTTAAACTGGATAAATATAGTTTGATGGGTTCATCTTATAAATTGTGTATATTTTTATTTTTGTTTTACTTTTAAATGGTTGATGAGTTGACCAATTAGTTTACTTAAATGGGCTAAATAGGTCAACCGGACATGACCCACTTAATTACATATGTGAATACAATTATTCAAACCGGATTATTTTTATATTGTGTTAGGAATTGTCATATGCTATTTTATTAATGTATATTTTACTAGCTTTTGACTTTTAAGAATTTTTCTGGGGTTAACAAAGTCATACGGCTTGCTTTAGGATGCTCTGATCCAAATGAGATGAAACCATGGCTTCACATTTCACAAGGTTTCTAAGGTATGCATAACCGAAGTACGGGGTGCTTACCGTGAAGCATCCGTTAAGCACCTGTAATGAATCAATCGCAGTCCGCCAACTGGACCACCACTCGTGAACCCTTTCCACGACAGCACCACCCATAAAGCATCTGTGGAGCACCTAGTCTCTCTGCACCCGTGAAATAGACCACGGAAACTCTCCACGGGACTACCAGAATCTCACTACCCGTGACCACAGCGGCGGTAAATTCGTGCTGGTAGTGGGGTACTAGTGTCATTCACTGGTTGCTCCCCATCCCCCTAACACATTAACATATACCAGCTGGCGGCTTAGAGCTACGGTGTGATGACTGTGTTGTCTTTAGGCTAAATTTAGTTAGTCAGCTTTGTATACAACTTATTAGATGAGATTTTTGACTCTATTGAACCAACATGCTTGCCGAAGAAACCCAAAGGTGAATACTTCAAATAACCCCATGTGACTCTTGCATTTGTCACTACATCTTGCATTTGTCACAATATTACTTATTTTATAATCTTCATATATACTCCAAGCCATTTACTTGAATCACTACATTGAGCATATATATGTCGAACAAATGTGGTAATTCTATAGATTTTAGACATATGAATATCATGTTTATCCCTACAGAGTACATGATCAACTACTTTTAGAATACAAAATAGTCTCATCTCTGTATATCCTATTGTTAGGTTGAAAATGCATCATGTTGTGTACAAGAATATATTTGGAGTCTGGAGATATAGGAACTATTTGTGTATATTGTTAACTAGATTTTTGTCCGCGTGTACACGCGGTTCACCAACGTACATCTATTTAGGGAATTATAACGTATAAGAAAAATACAGTAAAAATATTGTATTAAAGTATAAAACAACGAATACAAATTTTATTCAAATATCACTAAATATTTCTTTATACACGACGTTTCTGGTTTTAGTTTTCACATTCCCATTATCATCCAGTATTAGTAACTTCACTCCTGCCCTGCTTTTTACTCTTGACAAAGCAACATAAAGTTGGCCATGTGAGAATACAGGTTCTCTTAAATACAATCCAACCTTAGATAAAGACTGACCCTGGCTTTTGTTGATGGTCATTGCGAAACATACGCTTATTGGAAATTGACGCCTTTGGAACTTTACAGGAATCTTGATATCAGATGGTATCAGATTTATTCTAGGAATAAGAGTTTTGATACCAATGTTTCCACCTGATATGATTTCGGCCTCAATAACACGCTTTGCAAGTTTGGTGATCCGTAATCGCGTACCGTTACACAGTCCATTTTGTTGATCTATGTTTCTCAACAACATAACGGGAACACCGACCTTTAGTGTTAGTCGATGATTAGGCAACCCAGAAATTTTTAAACCATTAAGGACATCAGGAGAATATAAGTCTTCCTGCGAACGATTATTAGGATTCTCAATCTGACATATACTATCAGAGCTTAGATACTCGACTTCATCCCCAGGTAACAACGCAAGCAACCTTTCATTAATTTCATGTACTACTTCGTTCGTAGGTGCAAGTATTGCTCGTTCTCCAAAGTAATCTTTATCTTTGTAAAGTTGAAGAAGCGAAGGGTAGACGAAGTCAATTAATCTTGAAATCGGATCTGATGAATCCTTAATAAGAAGATCATCTGGTATCTCTACATCTGCCTCATCATCATGAATTGAATCACCAACTTTACCCTCACCTAATTCAAGAAGCCAGTCTGCAAATAGCTTTGTTTCTGCGGTTTCAAACACTACTAGAAAATAGGGTTAATGCAACTTTTTAGATGCAACCTTTTTCAATTGTGTTGCATTTGACTCTAATGCAACTTTTTTTAACATCAAAGTTGCATTAGAAGATGTAATGCAACCTTTTTTTATAAGAAGTTGCAATATTTTATTGAAAGAGGAACCTTTTTCTTGAAAGGTTGCATATTTTATTGAAATTTGCAACTCTTGCAAAAAGGGTTGCATTGTTAAAACTTAAATGCAACTCTTGTTTTTAAAGTTGAGGAATTCAATGGAAATGACAAAAAAATAGTAATTTTAATCTATAAATAGTAAAAAACTTCCATTATTGTTTTGGTATTTGTGATATTTAAATAATCTTTTATAAGAAATATCAAAGTTAAGATTATAAGTGATACGTGAGTGATTTCAATTGGCCAAGGTAGACTATTCGACCGCCGTCAGCCCTTGATTCTTCCAAATGCGCGGACACCCGACCTCCACCCACCTGAAGGCAGAATAGTGGAATAATGGGTAAAACCTCGCCTCCCATATGAGTCGGACCGGGGCCACCCATATTCGTTTTTCACCTGAATGCTGCAGAAAATAATGTAGAGAGTGGGAATTGAACTTGAATCACAAGGAACACAAGTCTTTTTTCAACCGCTCCACCACTATCTCATATGATCGACAAGTTTGAATAGTTATATTTATGGTTTGGTATCCGGGTGAAGATCGAATACGGGTGGCGCCGGTTCGAATCTGACGGGCCGCGAGGTTTTACAGAGTTCTATAACACTTTCGTGCCTTCGGGCGGGTGGGGCTCGGGTTTTCGCGCATTGGGAGAAGGCGGGGGCTGCTGGAGATCGAGTAGTCGATTCTTGGGCACGACGCCCGCAAGAGTGGTTGCCACATAGTTGTTCGCCGATAAAAAAAAGGTTATATTTATGATTTTTTTAATTACATTATATATAGTTAAAAATAAAAAGTTAGTTTTTTTTTTTACTTTTTAAAACTATCACCAATTAATTTGTTTCCTTCCCCAAAATTCAAATCCCACCCCAGATCCCGTCTCCCCAAAACAAGATAACTTTCACCCCCTTAACCTAAATTTACATCTCCAAATTTGTCGATCTCAACTTCTTCTAAACCTCTTAACCCTACATCGATATACCTCTCCAATATCGTTTCATCAATTTCCTGCTTCTAATAACCGCTATGGATGAAAATTTGGAAGAGGAACCGTAATAATGATGATTGTAGACACTTTCTCTACAACGATTCTCGAATCGTCTACTATAGTTACTCGTTATTGTGGTGAGGGCTTTGTAATTATTAATATATTAATTCGAACATCAGTTTTGTATATTTGTTTGGTGGATCGTATTTTGATTTATTTTTGTTCAATGTGGTTTTTAACTATGTATAGGAAATTTTTAACTTCTTATACATGTGATGTGACACCCCAGGAACACACCTCATTGGGGACGATGAGACTCTAACGGGGTGAATGTGACACCCCAGGAAAATCCCACATCGGCCGTGGCCAGGAGAGATCCTTGGTTCATAAGTAATATGTTGCCTCTTAAATCACCAACGCGTTTTGGGGCTTAATGTTAGTGGATGAGAGGAGAACTCCACAGTTAAGCGTGCTCAGGTGGGAGCAGTTTCAGGATGGGTGACCTCCTGGGAAGTTTCCACCGGGGCACCCAAAAACAAATCCGTGAGCTCTGGATGGGCAAAGCGGACAATATTGGTGGTGAGAGGGGCGGGGTGTTACATGTGAACCACCAAGCCCGTGGTTTTGAGAAATTTGGCACATGCTTTTACCTTCATACCTGCATTCATTTTTAGGTACTCGAACAAGTCTCTACTTTACTCGATTGACTTGCTTGTTATCAAGAGAATATGTTAGTTTATAAAAGTAGAAAATATGATACAATTTGGTATTATATTGATAACGGTTTTATTAGATATGTCTTATGGTCTTCATGTTTGTTTTTTTCTAATGCTAACTCTGACCATTTACTTTTGGAGGTATTGTATGTTCACGGTTTGTTTGATCAAGTAAAGTTATGTTAGAAAATCTTTTTTCAAGGTTTTCTTTAAAATTTGTGTTTTAGACCATGTGTAATGGTGGGTGAAATTTGGTGGGTGAAATGGGTGTTTTTCAACACGTGGCAATGTGGGGTCACTTAGTGGGTGAAAGGGCTTGAAATGGGCAATGAGTGTAATGGTAGGTGAAATTTGGTGGGTGAAAGAGGTATTTTTCTGATTGGCTATTTTAAAAAAAACATTGTGGCCACGTGGCGGCCTATGATTAGCCCAATCCAAATTTGGCCTACGCGAAATATTTCGCTTGAGAGGCTTTAGCGCCCCTTTAACCTGGGGGGTGTTACAATGTGAATGGGGCGTCAAATGCCCCCTTTCACGCCTAATTAACACATCATTACGCTTGGTCTCAGGCATTACATCTCTGTAACATCCCAATATGGTTAATATACATGTAAATACATTAAACAATGAGATAGGATTTTATTTACATTAATTATGCTATTTAAACATTATTCATGCTTATTATGTTCTATTACATGTGCATATATATATATATATATATATATATATTAATGCTTATTTCACCGTATAAGTTGAGTATGCAATTATGCATCATGTTTTCCACTCACTGGTCAAATTCAACCATGGTGTGCTGCTGAAGCAAATTACACACTCTTTGTGTTCTATTAATATGCTATGTCAAGTGTGCATGAATTGAGGTATTGCAAAACTATTATCGTAAATATTAGAAGCAACAATGTCGAACCTTTTTCATGTAACATGTCAAACTGGCATTCATGGCGATATACTTTTAGACATATTGCAACTGTATTTTCCAGTGCACGAAAATAAACCAAATTCCCGCCTATCGCAATGTGTGGGTTTAATTCCTCTAGTTTTTATAATTTGCTAATTGGCTAGTATCAAATGTACTTTGTTAGTTGTGTTTATAATTGTAAGAAATACGAAGTTACTGATTAGTTGACACTCTATGAAATGATAACCAGGTATATCTCATTATCTATCTTCGAACCTTGCTATGCATATGGGGAATTGTTAATCAAAGAGAGAACTGGCGGTGCAAGATGGTTATGATCATATTTGGTGAAATCATACGAGGGGGGTGTGATGGCAGGTAACCCGAAAGTCCGTTTTTCTGTTACTTAACAGGTTCAAGAATTAAACAATCTACCGGTAAAGGTGAGTGAATTATATTCTATCTTTACTACTAATGTGCTTAATCGAACATTATGTAATGTTATTTAACCAATGATTTGTGAATGTTAATATGTTACTATGAAGGAGATAACCTGCCAATGAATGGGTTTCGACTCTTGATAATGATTCAATAAAAAGGAAGTTCATGTATTTGGGGAATAAGCTTGGACTTGCTAAGGTATGAATCACATGAGGTATGTAATGATGTTTATTTTGTTGAACTTTTATGAATGCAAACTTGGTAGAGAATGTACTTGAGTCGCAATCAAGTGACCCGTTAAGGAAATTTTGAATTTGTTGCTATGTCTTAAGCTTTATCAGTTCTTTGTTAGTGTGCAGGCTGGACTTATTACATTCTATTTTAATATATATGTGTATTACTGTTTCAGGTGAATCATTTATGCCAAAATGATTATTCTTATCTAATTGAAGCATGCTATTGAGGTTATTGTACTATATCCTTCAATGTTTTTTTTTTCCAATATTTTTGTTGATTTTGATACATACAAAATAATATATTTGGATTTGCTGTTAATATGAGGTGTTTATTCCAGGGATGAGCAAATGGTACCGGTTATCAGTACCAAATTTCCTGTACTGAATCATTTTGTATAAATTTGGTACCGACTTTTCGGCGTTTTCGATACCGGCTTTTTTGGTACCGGTACAAGTTTGGTATGATACCGGTACTTTATCGATTTTTAACTTCAAATACCATATTGTACCGAACATTTTCGGTACCAGTACCTAATTTTGGCGATTTTTAGGATCGGTACTTTCGGTTGCAGTATCAAGCACATCCTTAGTTTATTGTGAGTAATATGATGCTCCTATTTCCGAGTTGATGATGTAGGACTAACATCATCTTTTTAACTTGCAGCACTTATTTCCCTTGATTAGCAAGAGCTTCAGCTTTGCGAATGTTTGTTGGCGGATGATTCTTACTCAAAAGACTGAACAATTTAGTCAAACAAGGGAGACTAGAAGAGGTTGAACATTCCCCTATTCAAGATACCTGAAGAAAGTTCACTTTGATTTGAACATTTTGTAAATAATTGAGTAACCTATGTATGTACAGTACATTATTATGCTATCTATCTTTTGTTATATCTATTGTTATGGCGTAAGTTAGATGCTAACATATATCAATAGCAATTCTAGTGTTTGAAACAATAGTGTTACAAAGTTGCATTTGAATAAACAAGGTTGCATTTGATGTCACTATAATATATAAAAAAAAGGTTGCATTTATTCTGAAAAAAGGTTGCATATTTGTAAACAAGCCCATAATAAAGGTTGCATTAGAATGTTAAAAAAGTTGCATTTAAAAGGAAAAGAAGTTGCATTAGAATGTAAAAAGGTTGCATGCTAAAAGGTTGCATTAGCTAATAAAAAGGTTGCATTATGTCTAATGCAACTTCGCCTAACGCAACCCTTGATAAAAGGTTGCATTAGGCCTAATGCAACCTTTTCAAGGCCTAATGCAACATTTTATCGGGGTTGCATTAGTTTCATTTTCTTGTAGTGAAATGTGTTGTTACCCAACGTTAACCTCATGTTATTGGTTAATGTACGCACTTTGCAACTATTCCAAATAGGAGAGGAAGTTATTGAGGCATTTAAAATATCTCTTCTACTACCATTGGGAACAACAGGAAGGATCTGTCTAAAATCACCACCTAAAACCATAACCTTACCACCAAAAGGCAACTCAGAATTAAGTGAAGAAGTTGACTTCAAGACATCCTTCATTGTACGATCAAGTGCTTCAAAAGCATGTTTATGAATCATTGGAGCCTCATCCCAAATAATTAACTTAGTTTGTTTCAATAAAGCAGCCTCATCACTATTTGGCTTTATACCGCACAAGGACTGTTCAGTAACATTCAAAGGTATACAGAACCTAGAATGCGCCGTCCTTCCACCGGATAACAAAAGAGAAGCAATACCACTGGATGCAACGTTCAAAACAATTTGTCCTTTAGATCTTATAGCAGCAGACAAATTTTTCCATAAAAATGTTTTACCAGTGCCTCCAAAACCATAAACAAAGAATAGACCACCTTTGTTACAGTCAACCGCATGAATGATCTCATCAAAAATTGAGCGCTGCTCATCAGTTAAAGAACGTGAGTTTGTAGCAAATTCCTCAGCAAACGAACTGATGTGTGAAAATGTGTATTAAATAAATTCGGGTCAAGTTTTAAAAATGGATAAACCCGCTAAACCACACACTAACGGCAAGTGCACCGGTCGCAGTGTAGCAGAGCAAGTAAGTCCGGAATATCGATCCGTGGACACAATGTGGCGACTCTCGGTACTAGACCTCTATCGACTCCTAGCCTAGCAAATTGGATTTTTGTGATTTTTATATTAATTAACTACTAAAGTAAATAAATTAAAAGGCTTAAATTAAAAGATAGCAGAGGATCACTAAGGAGGAAATTAGAGATGGGAAAGGCAACCACCTAGGTATCGAATCATACTAATGGAATTGGAACTGCCCCGGCTTTGAAAACTATGTTGGCAATCAGGATCTTATAATATTCACCCCTAGTATCCTAGTGGCTCCCGGATCATTTACCAAGACTGACCGAAAAGGAATCCTAAAGGCTACTAATCTCACTGATTGGTTAGATCACCTCTCGGTCTCACTAACTATGCTAAAGTACTCGCTAGACTGGTTTAGATTTCTCACTCTCCAATCACAATACACCCTAAAGTGCAAGGAGTAACCTGTAAAGTCAATCTATGACACAGATAAGCAAATAATACTAGAGAACCTAGGAAAACCTGATCTCTCAGCGTTTCTAGCCTAAACCTCTAGCACCAAAGACAAATCTGACTACCTATCGCCTCTCGGTCTCAAGAGTAGGAAGAATACTAATTACCTCTAAACTCTCAATTAATGTTCCTATGGAATTTAGGCCTAAAACCATAAAGTAAATTACAAGCACAAAGCAAGTAATTCTAACAAGCATCCAAACATGAAAGACATTCACTAAGACACCCGTGGAACATTAAAAGATCATAAATTAGTAAAAAGTACGCACACACATCATAGAATCATAAACAAGTTTCTTACTAAAACATAAATCCAACTATAAAATTCAAATCCGAAACATAAACCAAAATCAAATAGTCATCATCTTCAACCTAGGTGGCCACTAATGTTTAGCCAATAATAATCACGGAAAAGATAAAAACATAGGTTCAAAATAAAACATAGTCATGGTACTAATATTTAAGAACACAAAGTAAATAAATATAAACCTAAAACTTGTAATGATCGAACCCGTAGCCTTCAATCTTGATCCAAGCCTTCCTCCCCTCTAATTTTTTTTTGCTCTAAAGCTCTGTGATTACCTCTTGGTCTCTTTGGTTGACTTTGGCGGCTGCCAAGACTTCGAAGAATGATCTATTTTTTCCGATGATAATGTGCCGCTCCCTCGATTAATAATATGCCTCTCAAATAATAATGTGTCACCAATTTGTTTCTATTTGGGCTTTTGGGCCTGTGACATCAAGGTCACGCTTTCATTTTTTTTTTAATTTATTATTATTATTATTATTATTATTATTATTATTATTATTATTATTATTATTATTATTATTATTAGTAGTAGTAGTAGTAGTAGTATACTTCAAGCTTGTATCTCGGGTGTTCTTGACTCGACCAAAATTCTTCGTTTACGCTCCAACGTCCATGAACACATGCTTCCAAGTGTTCGTGTCTCGATTAAAATTCTTTCGTTTTGAGCTCATTTTCCACGAACACCTATAAAATAATTAAATAAATAAATATATAATAAAAACGACACGAAGCGAATAAAAACTAACCAAACAATATACAAAATACATAGGAAAAGAGATGTGTTTTGCAACACATCAAACATCCCCACACTTAAAACTTTTGCGTCCCGAAAAAGAATTATACAAAATCCCAAACATTTTCAACAAAGCACTTAACAAAAACAATAGCATCAAACAGGGTCAAAAGAAGGCTACGAAATCAACAAGCATAGCGGTTTCACAAGACTTACATCGTTCAAAAGGCTGACTAGTCAAGGTGATACAATTTTAAAAACAAGGCCTACCTAGTCAAGCTTCACTTACCTTCAAGCAACCGACTATGCACAAGCAAGCACCCCTCACAATATCACTCATCTCTCGGTTATATATTTATTTGGAGTGAATCTCTCAAAACCGAACTATGAAGCAAAATTATCATAAGCTTGTACGTCAATCAAATTTCCACCAAATTGCTAACACTAACACAAATCAAGAGGACTTCAAAAGGGTAGGTAAGGGTTAAAGGTAGGAAATTTTATTGGAAAAAAATTGGCTAAAAGAAAAATAGGTGATAAACCGGATGAACATAGAACATATAAACTTTAACTCTTTGGTCCTCTCGACCCACAACCTTTATTCTTCTTTTTTTTTTCTTTTCTCTCACTTTTTCATAAGTTTTTCTTTTCCTTTTTTTTCTTTTTCAGATTTTTTTTTTTTTTTGTCAGCTACTCTTTATGCTGATATATTTTTCTCTTTTTTTTTCACATTACATAAATATATACAATCCGGTAATCAATATAAAATAAAATGGATGACAAACGAAAGGTTTAGGCTCAAAGTGGTTTCTAAAGGTAAATGGTGAAACGGGTCAAATAACAAAAACAAACGAAAAGGCTAAACAAAAATGGGCAATCCTAATGTCTCTATCATATTTGTGTCAAGTCCAAGCTTAAGGTCTCAAAATGCATCAAAACGCACAAGTTCTAAAATAATGCAACAAAGTCGGTATATCACACATGAAACGAAATAGTGAATATTTATATATAATATTTAAAGGCTCAAAACTCACTGTCATGTGGAAATAAGGGTTACCGATACTAACAAGTGCAAAACCCATTAACCATCCAGCTTGATCCACTATCCCAGGCACCCCAAACATTTTATTTCAGAAAAACAACTCAGTCAAGCCTACTATCCCGCAACTTAAAGAAACATATGCTAAGACCCGTAAACCCGACAATCGACCCCGCTTTTAACCGACGTATTGAAAAGGCTCGTTTACTAAGCACAAAAAGGATCGGGACTAACACAAAACCAACTTTTTTTTCTTTTTTTTATTTTTTATTTTATTATTTTTTTTTTGACTCAACCTACAACTAAGCAAAATAAAACGAAGTTTCCCATCCCCTCTCTTAGAAAGTCACAGTGTCCTCAATGTGCTCCAGGATACAACGTAAACTAGAAATAAAAATACAAAGAAGAGACGAAAAAAATATATAACAACAAAATAAATGGAACGAACTCCCCTGGAATATGTGGCGATAGCTCGCAGAAAGTGTCCCGTCCGTCTATCATCTACAGCCGTATAGCATTTCCTTCGCGGCCATAGTTGGAATCCTGCAAAAATAAACTAAAAAGAAAATAAAAGTAATATGACTCAATGACAAGTGAGATGCCTGTTTACAAAAAATAATTTTAAGATCGACCCCACCCGAATGGAGATTGAGTACGGGCAGGGGAGATCCAACAGTGAAAAAGGCCAAGGCAATCCCACACGACTCGATAAACAAAAAAAAAAAAAATTAACTATAAAAAAAAAAAAAAATAAAGAAGAATGAAAATAAAATAAAATAAAAATATACCTGGCGAATGATGATACAAAACTCTACACTTGGGTTTTAACCCAAGTTCAATCAGGTGGCTTCTGTTTTATCCACCCTTTATCCAACCCGTTTAATTCAGATCGCTCACCATTGTTTGTCAAAAAACGAATGGTAAATCTAGAATAACGTTTGAAAAATTCAAACGGGTCAGAGCACCTATTCCTACACTTACCTGGACCAAACATGATATGTGGCATATGATGAGGGATATGGTCCATGTGACTTCTCGCCCTCTCCCGTGATGGTGGCGGCACGGGCCGGCAATCCTGAATGTGACGAGGTGGTTTGGTCTTTTTCTTTGTTACCACCTCTTCCACTTTTTCCTCGTTTGGTGTATTGATCTCCGTTGTTGGCATCCTTGCAAGTAAAGTTTCTAAAAATAATAGATCACCAACATGATCAAATTCTTCTTCTTCGAGAGTTGGTAAATCTACCAACTCCTCACCAAACTCGTCCTCCCAAGATGCTATATGCATATCTTCTTCTTCATCTCCCATCTTGTTCTCCTTCTCACTAACCTCTTCAATCACCCGGATGTTTTCTTCGACCACACTATCACTCCAAAAATCATCTTCAATGGGTTCTTGTTGGACCGGAGGTGGGACTTCTTCGTCCATTATCGTCTCCGGTTCTGGAGTGATATCATACGGCTGTAAGTACGGATTTTCCCCTTCATACCAATCTACAAAGATCCTTGGTACTGAAGAGGCAAGAAAACTATCGGGCTCCCTCAAAATAGGCATATAATGATTTTGCATTTGTGCGTAGATGCCTTCTTCATTGTAACCAGCCTGGTCGCGCTCTCTTATGTAGTCTGCTACAGTCTTTCTTCCACTTGCATCTGGCATCCTAAAATTTTTACTGCTAACAGACACTAAACAAACAAATCACGGGCACCAGATAGAGAAAATATATAAAAGTGCTAACGAAAAAGAAAAATAAATAATTAAAAATAAAGAAGAATAAAAATATCTACAAAATGACTAGATCCCCGACTCGGGTCGTCCTCGAAAGCGCACTGTTTCCCCGGCAACGGCGCCAAAAACTTGATGTGTGAAAATGTGTATTAAATAAATTCGGGTCAAGTTTTAAAAATGGATAAACCCGCTAAACCACACACTAACGGCAAGTGCACCGGTCGCAGTGTAGCAGAGCAAGTAAGTCCGGAATATCGATCCGTGGACACAATGTGGCGACTCTCGGTACTAGACCTCTATCGACTCCTAGCCTAGCAAATTGGATTTTTGTGATTTTTATATTAATTAACTACTAAAGTAAATAAATTAAAAGGCTTAAATTAAAAGATAGCAGAGGATCACTAAGGAGGAAATTAGAGATAGGAAAGGCAACCACCTAGGTATCGAATCATACTAATGGAATTGGAACTGCCCCGGCTTTGAAAACTATGTTGGCAATCAGGATCTTATAATATTCACCCCTAGTATCCTAGTGGCTCCCGGATCATTTACCAAGACTGACCGAAAAGGAATCCTAAAGGCTACTAATCTCACTGATTGGTTAGATCACCTCTCGGTCTCACTAACTATGCTAAAGTACTCGCTAGACTGGTTTAGATTTCTCACTCTCCAATCACAATACACCCTAAAGTGCAAGGAGTAACCTGTAAAGTCAATCTATGACACAGATAAGCAAATAATACTAGAGAACCTAGGAAAACCTGATCTCTCAGCGTTTCTAGCCTAAACCTCTAGCACCAAAGACAAATCTGACTACCTATCGCCTCTCGGTCTCAAGAGTAGGAAGAATACTAATTACCTCTAAACTCTCAATTAATGTTCCTATGGAATTTAGGCCTAAAACCATAAAGTAAATTACAAGCACAAAGCAAGTAATTCTAACAAGCATCCAAACATGAAAGACATTCACTAAGACACCCGTGGAACATTAAAAGATCATAAATTAGTAAAAAGTACGCACACACATCATAGAATCATAAACAAGTTTCTTACTAAAACATAAATCCAACTATAAAATTCAAATCCGAAACATAAACCAAAATCAAATAGTCATCATCTTCAACCTAGGTGGCCACTAATGTTTAGCCAATAATAATCACGGAAAAAGATAAAAACATAGGTTCAAAATAAAACATAGTCATGGTACTAATATTTAAGAACACAAAGTAAATAAATATAAACCTAAAACTTGTAATGATCGAACCCGTAGCCTTCAATCTTGATCCAAGCCTTCCTCCCCTCTAATTTTTTTTTGCTCTAAAGCTCTGTGATTACCTCTTGGTCTCTTTGGTTGACTTTGGCGGCTGCCAAGACTTCGAAGAATGATCTATTTTTTCCGATGATAATGTGCCGCTCCCTCGATTAATAATATGCCTCTCAAATAATAATGTGTCACCAATTTGTTTCTATTTGGGCTTTTGGGCCTGTGACATCAAGGTCACGCTTTCATTTTTTTTTAATTTATTATTATTATTATTATTATTATTATTATTATTATTATTATTATTATTAGTAGTAGTAGTAGTAGTAGTAGTATACTTCAAGCTTGTATCTCGGGTGTTCTTGACTCGACCAAAATTCTTCGTTTACGCTCCAACGTCCATGAACACATGCTTCCAAGTGTTCGTGTCTCGATTAAAATTCTTTCGTTTTGAGCTCATTTTCCACGAACACCTATAAAATAATTAAATAAATAAATATATAATAAAAACGACACGAAGCGAATAAAAACTAACCAAACAATATACAAAATACATAGGAAAAGAGATGTGTTTTGCAACACATCACGAACCTACTTGATAATTTAGCTCATCAAGAATCAAACGGTTATTTGCAGCTGCTATAGAATCAGTATTAGGATACGGCATAGAAGGAAATCTACATAGGGCCTTTTACTTTATTGAGAAGAACTCTCAAGAAATACGCCTCGCCCATGGATGGAGTAACCATGTGAACACGACCAACTGACTTACCTATCTTTCGAAAGTCCCATTTTTTTTCTTCTGTTTTCCAAACAAATTTACTTGGGATTTCAATGTAACTTAGTTCACGTGCCACAACCTCACTTTGGTTTAGTTCCATCCATTTTAGAAACATTGTTGAAGACACTGTTGGTTTGTCGAGAACGTTTTGAAGATTTTCTTCTGGACCATATACAACACTTTGCTCACCGGGCAGATGAAATGGAAGCCTCATAACTGGAGGGTATCTATAATGCACTTCGTTTTTAAATATCCTCCATGAAGCTTCACATGCAGAAAGGAACCTACAAACAAAATGTTTTTTGATTTCATCTTTTTGAACCACTTCTTGACCTTCTCCATCATCTTCTACAAAAGCAACTTTAGCCCTATCAGGTCCTTTATTAATGTATTTGAATAAATACTTAATTGAAGCAGCCTGGTTACTCCATTCAACATTGATATGTGCTTGGTAACGCTTTAAAAGTTTTGCGTTATAAGGAACCACATTTCTGTTGTCTAACTTAGCAGTTCCTTTTTCAACAATTAGCCCTGAGTCTCTTCTTCTATAAACCGGGTATCCATTTGAATCTAACGTTGATGCAGAAGAAAACTTCTTTGGAAATTTTTTGGAGCACTTACCGTCAAACATGCACGGACAGTTGGGATATTCACGTCCGCAGGGTCCATGAATCATAAAGTCACTCACAAGACTAAACAACTCCGGATCTACTTTCTTATCAGGGATTTCAGCAGAAACAAAACGATCAACATGGTCAATCGTGGGAAGCTTACTGTCATCTTTGAGAAACAGACAGATGTGAGCGTGTGGTAAACCACGTTTTTGGAACTCTATAGTATAAACAGCTGTAATATTAAGTTAAAAAATGTAGTTAGAAACTTAATAAATATAAACATGATAGTAATTATATAAACATGATAATCTATGAATACGTATTGAAACTTAATTTTTTTCGTAAATAATTATACCTGCTGAAGTCTTGCCCAATAATGATTTTTCACGTAAATCTTTCATGATTGAGTCTAGCTTAACTTTGAATAGTCTAGCTAAAATGTCTGGCCTATCTTCTGGATTTGTCTTCTTGTCCTTAAGAAACCTTCTAATTTCAGGCCATTTGGGATTGCATGTGATTGTAATAAAAAAATCAGGGTATCCATGCTTTTTACAAATAGCCATTGCATCAAGATAATTTTCCCTCATGTAACGTGCACCACCAGTAAAAGAAGAGGGTAAAATTACAGGCGTCCCTACTATTGACAAATCAGTAGGTCCATTTTGGTTCAACGTTTGAAGATTGGTATAAGTCTCGCACCTAAGTTTACTTTGGTTGAAACGGACATAAAATAAGCGCTCACTCTCTATCATGGTATAAACGTCAACCAAAAACTGTTGAAGTAGTCGCCTTGCATTCAAAATCAATGAGAACTTACCAACTCTGTCTTGGATATGATATGCAAAATACTCTCTCATTGAACATTTTGAATCGACTTTCTTTTTAGATTTCCTTTCTTCCCTGTGTAGTATATCAACCCTATAACAATCTTCTCCAAAGGGAATAATCAATGGATACTGGAGAGCTAGATATTTTGGATGAAGTTCACTTATACGCTGAAGACCCTCTGTTCTTGACTCGACAACAATATCTCTATTGTCAAGCTGGTCATCATCGTTTGACAAAATAAGGGCGGCATTTTCTGATGAAGTGGGTAAATTGTATGTTCGGCCGTCTTTAGATCTCCTACCAATAAGACGTAATTTAAGGTTAACTTCAGGATTTTCTTGAAATCGATCACGTACAATCCTATAGCTTTTCACAAGCTGATTATTTGAGTCTAACATCGACTTCAAGTACTGAATGATTTCAATGTCAAGTTCGTGAGAAATATCCTTAGACTCTCCTTTTTCATTACTGAAAAGATCAAAAAAAAAAATTCATATATTAATATTTACCTAAAAAAGTAAAAAATAAGTAACAAAGTAAAGAATATTACCTATAAATCGTTTCCTGGTTAGAGACTTCATTTTCGGTGTCATAAATATATAACTGAGAAAATTTCGGTTTAGAACCATCTTTAGGAATAAGACCACCCAAGGTGTGATAATTTTCTCCACTTATTCTGTATATGAATGGAGCCTTTCCTCTATTGATATTTGAGTCAACCTTGGCTCCCATTGAAGTAAAACAAAACATGGAATTGAAGCGGCGAATGTGTTTTAAGAAATGTTTGCTCTTCGATTCTGTGTTTTTGAAAAGATTCTGATAATCTAAACTGCTCTCTTTGAAATCTGGAAGTTGTACCTTTCCATAAAAACAACATAGCATGTAAGTTGTTCTTCCAGAAACCTTAAGGCCTTTACCAGCTTCTGATCTCCACAATTTTGCGTTACACATCTCACATACAACCGTTTGATCACCGTGATCCAGATAATCTGGCAAATATAAACCAATAAAATAATTAACGCATAAAAGACATCAATATAGTTGTAACTGTTTTGTAAACTTAATATTTACCTTTAGAGACACCCTTATATTGCAAGTCTTTATTTGGTTGAGGGTTGACAGCTTATTCGTCAGACAAACTAACCATGCGAACAGGTGAGATGCAACGTCGATTACTTCTTGATGTATTCATGGTTTCTGATTGCACAAAGTATGATGCAAGTGAAACTGTATCAACATTAGTGAGTCGACCTTAAATTAATATTTAGTATTTCAAATTTTATATTAAAAAAATTAAAAAATTTTAAAATTAATAGACACATAGAAAGTTGTACCAGATGTGGTTGGATAAGTAGGAGTTGTAAAATTAGATTTTTTTTTGAGTTCCAGTAATAGAATTTACTTTACGTCTTTTTGCATCAAGTTGTAATTTTCTGAACTTTCGAAACTCTACAGAATGTTGTGTTGTGAGTTCAGGCACTGAAAAAATAGATAAAAAATAAAATAAGTTTGGACTGAAGTATGATAAAAACTTAAGTAAGATAGAATTACAATACCGTTTGTAATATTGGACAAAGGAGTGCGTTCTGTAGAACCTGTTGATACATAAAGTAAATAAAAAAATAACGCGGTCAAGTAAAATATTTGACATATAGTGAAAAAATTAACGCTTAAAATTATTAAATGTTACAAACAATTATTACCGAAAAAGATGCGTTAAAATGGTTGTTGAAGGTTGTTGTAACGGATGATATATCGATTGAAACCAAACTATTTTTGAATTGTGAGGGATTGGTATTTTCACATTGCTTAACACTCTTTCTCTTAGCATCCATTTGCATATTTCTGGATTTTCGAGAATCCGATGCAATGTTCACGTTGACTTCAAACGTATAAAGAACATATAAAGTAATATTAGTTTATATAATAAAGTGAATAACAAAGTAGTTATTTCTTATAAGATGGAATATGCTATTTAAATAAATAAAAATATCATTTGAGATAGTAGACAAAGGCGTTGGTTGCAATTGACCTATAAAAAAAACAGACACAAACAAAATTTACTCTAATCATAAATAGGGATTGGAAGTTGAAACTTTATATATAGATATAAATTAAAAATTGTTATTCATTTACCGGGTGTAAAAACATTCAATGTAGTTTGGGCGGTGGAGCCTTGCGGAATAGAATGGTTGGAACATTGAATTGAATCACCGTTGAATATTCTAGGTGGCGGTAAATGTTGTAGTACATTAGTATGATTAGTGACCTTGCATCTCTTTGCATCCAAGTGTAATTTTCTAATTCGGCGACACTCGGCCGCGTTATTTCTTTTTTGTTCATCAGACAAAGCTGTGAAAAAAAATTTAATTTCTTACATAAAACTAAGATAATGTAAATAAAGATGTCAATAATATGAAATTTGTGTACCGTTTGAGATATTAGATAACGGCGTTCGTTTGTCATCACCTTATACAAAAATTGAAAAGTTAAATGACACAACACAAATAATAGAAATATAAAAACATTGTAGATAGAAAAAAAAATTACCTTTTGAAGTATTAGAGAGTCTTTTACGTCCCATTTCAACTAAAAAGAGGAAATTTCTAAATAAAATGTTTAATAACAGTAATACATATAAAGATTTAAAGATAGATAATAATAAACTAACGATTGATCTTCAAGAGTTAGGCTACCAATAGTGAAGTATTATTGAGGAATATGGATTCAAGAAAAATAAACATACATCACGATGATCATGTTTTAATAAAATAATTGATATTGAAATAAAAGAAGGACATACATTCAACTTGTACGATAGAAGACTTGAGCAAGAATAAAAACAGCCAGGGAGAACTCTTGAAAGTTTGATTGATTTGATTTCTTGGTGTGAATATTTTTTTTTAAAGTAGTATGGTATATATAGACTAAGAATTAAATTACTAATTAATAATGATAATTAATATGTTTAATTACCTACCATTATTAAAGAAGAATAAAAATTTGAATTTTTGGTGGTAATTTGAATTTAAAATTTAAAAATTTTCAATGGTTTCGAAATTTAATTTTTCGGTTTTTTTTATTATAATTTTAGTAACTGTATGGTATAATTACTTACCATTATTAAATATTTCTACAAAATTGAATGTTTGGTGTAATTAAAACTTAAAATTGAAAATTTTTAAATAATTCGTATTTACAATTAAATGAGTTGTTTAAACGCGATTTTTGCTGATTCAATAATTACAATAATTGTGTTTAAATGGAAGGGTATGATTGAAACTTTATAATTTGAAGGTAATAAATTCATTTGATTACTTTGAAATTGTATATTAAACTACTTAAAATATTTTTTTAAGTATAAAGTTATAAATGAAATGTAATAATAGTTTTTGTAAAATTGTTTGATTAATATTATTGAGTGTATTACATTTAAAAAAAAAAAATACAAATGTTGTATTTGTAAACAACTTGATAAAAAGAAACATAAAATGCAACCACATGTCATTTATACATGTAAAAATAGTCTCAAAAAACGACATAAACCATAAAGAAAAACAAATTATCCAAAAAACATAACCAACCATAAAAAAACCAAATTGTCCAACAAAACCAAACGAAGCATAAATGTCTAAAGCAATTGTTTATTGTCCCTATTTCTCAACCTTCGGAACCAATAGGGGGATCTCGGGTGATTTCTTTGCAGCTTTTGTTATAGATTCAATTGTATCATCATCAAGGTCAAACACTTGATCCAGGCTACGCTTGACTTCCTCATCATCACGAACAGCACCAACTCTAGAAGATGACTCAGGAGTATTGTTATCTCCAACAGAATCCTACAATATTAAATGACATGTAAATTTTGTTAGAATAAACTGGGCAAAAAAGTTAAATATAATATATGATTAAATAAGTAAAAGAACAACCTTCAAAGACAATGCATTCTGTGTTGAAGATTCATCTATGTCAGTGTGTTCAAAAACAGGTTGATCGAGCTGGAAAAAAATATACATGTAATACTTCAAAGGAAACGTTGATAATAAAAACAAAAAAAATTAATAAGAAGAATAATAACAATGTACTAATGATTCATAAGAGTAATAATAAAGGAATA
Organism: Ambrosia x helenae; assembly: GCA_030844895.1. Classification (NCBI taxonomy): domain Eukaryota; kingdom Viridiplantae; phylum Streptophyta; class Magnoliopsida; order Asterales; family Asteraceae; genus Ambrosia; species Ambrosia x helenae. The sequence continues at coordinate 105,905,846 of CM061234.1, forward strand.
TTTCAATGATAATAATAACCTGAATGTCTGGGAACCTTTGTTCCAGCGAAGCAACTATTGAAGAATCATCGGTAAGTTTGCGTATACCATAACCATCCATATGCTTATCAATGTTAAATTGGCAAATTTTAATTTTGAAAGCAAACCTTTTATCTTCAAATGAAGCAAATTCAGGAGGAGTTATTTTCTCTGACTGGTCAGAAACCTAGATAAAAATTTTCATAAGTAACATTAAGTATAATAAGATATATTGTTTAAGGCAGAAGAAAATAAATTACCTGCTTGGATTTTTCCAGGAGTTGCATCGCTGACATGCCCAACATTTTTTTCGATTCTCTATCAAACAATGTGAGTGATGTGATTCCAGTACAATCTTGTACCCTAATTGGAATTCTAAACCTAAAGGAAGTAATAACAACAAATTATTTAATAAATGATATCGAAAAATTTTAATTTATGTCTATGAAAAAGTAATTCTTACACAGGTTCAGCAGATACAATATGCTTTGGACAGTCGTTGTTGGTGCAAACCAAAACTTGCTTAAATGAATTAACATCTTTTCCCTCCTCGTCATCAGGTACCATGAGAGTTGGCTCAACCTTGCGATTACATCCCTCACAACCTAAGTAATACCAATCATCATTGGCATCCACACCCTTCACTGTACCAACAACAATAACTTGTTTGTTGATCTGCAAAATAAAATAATATTAATGTCAAAATTAAAATAAAAAAAAATTCACACAAAATGACTAATAGTGTATACATTAAAATACATAAGTGATAATATTTTGAATGGAATATAAACATTCATATTACATTATTATAAGTGGAAACTGATATACCTCTGTTATTAACGGAAGATCACGAATAGTGCTGAAATGGGTCTTGTTTAGAAATTCATCTGCCAAATTCATGCTTCCAGAAGATCCGAGAGATCGTTGAGCAGAGGAGGATTCGGTAGCAATAAACTTTTCAATATAACTGTTAAAATTCAAATAAGACTATCAGTTTAGTATATATAAGAAAATTTATATGTATATATATTATAACAAAAAGATAGATAAATATCTTACCTTTTCTTAAAAGCAAGAATATCATCAATTGGTTCGTTGATAAACAGCCGAGTGATATTAAATCCATTTTGAACAGTTATATTCCCTATAATAGATTAAAATTAACAAACGGTTATATATATTAAAAAAGCAAAAATATGTACAATATAAAAAAACATTAATAAAGTACAAACCTTTGTAATTGTTAAAACTACCAAACTGAACAACCAGAACAACATGGACTTCCGCTTCATTATGCTTGATGTAGTCAAACATCTGGTCAGAATACTCATCCCACAAAGTACAGCTAATTTTTACACCACTACATAAAAATACATTGGTTATTAAATGGAAAACATTCAAATATGGATTGCTACCAATTGATAGTACACACCTAAATTAAAATAATGTTATAGATGATGTAATAATAAACCATTTTATTGAAAAGATGAACCACATACTCTAGATCAATCAACACAAGACTCATCTTGTTCTTCCACCCAGATTTAGTTTCTGTTGGCTCTGGTGAAGTCCATTCATCAACAAACCCAATGAAATCTAAAACGATACAAAATTAAGTAAAATAGTATAAACGAATAAAACCAAACGTATATGAAACTTTACAGTGAGTAAACAAACCAATTCTATTTTCTGCAGACAGGTTACCAGATTTAATTGTCTCAAATGAAGAAAAATTAAAACCATAAAGGCTGCCTTGAAAATTTTTACATTTGGTTATATTAGTTTCAAAAGTAAATAAAAGTATGTCACTCTTAGCAAAGTGTTTTGTAGATTTGTTATCAGCTAGTTGTGGTCTAAATATATAGTAAGCTTCATTTTCTTTTAAAAACTTTTCGTGTTTCTTCATATAGCGATTCCACACCATAGCTTGCATTTTAGAACCCTGTTAAAACATTTAAAAAACCAACGAATTATTATCAGAAATAATATAACAACACTTGTATAAACAATAAATGAAAACAGAACTGATGATAGAAAATCTAACATGTTCATCCATAACAACCATATCAATTGCAAGAGTTTCCCCCGGTATCTTACGATTTGCTCTCTTCCATATTTTAAGCACCCTCACTTTTATTGTATAATCATTAAGCCGCCAAGTAATGTCATTTAGAAACGTGACATTATTTGGATCCATGATTCTGTAATTTTATACTATGTAACAAAAAACAGAGTTAATGCTACATTGTTTGGTTTTTAGTGATATATAAATAAATAATGAAAGAAGAAAATAGTAGATACTACCTTTGCAAGTCTGCAAAAAAAAAAAATTCACTCAAAAGATGATGATTAGATGAGTATATTTATAATGTAAATAAAGATTGTAATAAGAAACATACACACAAAATGTATTTTTAGTATTGGTTTAATAAATGGAAACAGATTTATGATAATGTAAATCATACTTAATATTGTAATTTCGAAAAAATTAAATGTATTTTTAGTAATGGCTTAAGAAATGGAAACCGATTTATAATAATAACAATCGTATTTAATAATTTAAATTTTAAAGAAAGGTATTTTTAGTATAGGTTTAAGAAATGGAAACAAAATTATGATAATGGAAATCAAAAATTTTCGAAATTAGAATAATAAAAATTAAGTTTATTATGTTATTCAAAAAATTGGAAGGTTAATTATACAGAACTTTTGACTTTCTTTTTTTTTTATTAAATGCGTTTACTTTTGAAAAGAAATTTGGAAAATTTGACATGTTTAATATGACTAAATAAGTTGTGCATAACGATTATCTGTTTTTATGATTGTAAACCTTTTTTATTTAAACGTTTTATTGTGCTTTTGATAATAATGACTTACGCAAAACTAAAGTTGTTAGAATTGTAGTTAATAATATGATTTAAATCTGTGACACCCGGCAAATTCTGGTTAACAACGTTGTCTAGATTAAAGTCTACCTTAGCGAGTCACGCGTATATTATACTTAACTAGGGTTAGCTAGATAGCTAGATAGGACATACGTGCATTGTTGTGAGTTAATATGTGATTACATGATTAGTGAACCTCGGACGTTGGTGAATAATAAACTTATGTGTCTCGGTGATATCTGACAAACTTATGTGAAAACCATACGTGATTATGTGAACCTAAACCGAACACGTTAATAAAAATCATTAAAAGTGGAGCATGAGGTTGATTAGGGTCTTAACGCATGGGTTACACTTGTTACGGTCCGAAATAACGAAAACGTCGATGGATAACGCGTCGGGAGGCGAAACGAAGCAAAAGCGCGCGCCTCGGACCTGTGAGCGGCCGCTCACAGGCTCCGAGCGGCCGCTCGAATCTCCCTGACGGGTCTAAACCGCCTCAAACTCATATTTAAGCATCCTTAACCCCCATGCAACCCCATACTCAACCCTAATCGCCCCCTTACTGCCCCACACGAATATTTCACTCCAAAAACTCCTGCTAAGGCTCAAGATCATCAATTGGGAGGCTCCAAGGCGCGCGATTGATTGATTTGAAGAGCTAAGGGTATAACTTATGATTTCTTACGCTTTTACCTTATGTTTTTACTATAAAAATCATATAACAAGTTTGTCCAGGTCTGAATGGGTTTAAGAAACATTAAAACATGAGTCTTTTTGAAGATTAAACGGATTAAACATATTAATAAACGCTTAGTAACATCATAGGATACTTGTTGCGCAAGTTATTGGTGTTTTGATCCTTAAAGCTTTGATCTTGACATGTTTAATAATATAATCTGATGGGAATAGGTATTAGGAATGTTGTGTGTTGATGATTGATGGTTGTTAATTGTTTTTATGCACACGGTAGGCGAGTAAAGTATGATTTAGGCGAAACTAAAATCTGGACAGAATGATTAGTTGAACTTGTAGGAGCTGTAACACGGCCCTAACACAATGATTTTAGTATTTTCCTTGCATGATTAGGTCACACCTGGTCTTAGCTTTTCATAATGGGTAAGATCATGTGTTTTGGACGTCGGATGAGTCGTTTTTGGAATTTTCATTGAAAATAGGTCAGATCAGAATTTCGGGTGTCAAACTGAGTCAACTTTGAAACATCATAACTCAAGTTTTATAAAGAGTTGGGTTTTGAAATTTTTACAGAAGGTTAATATTGGAGTTTTGCAAGTTTTCCAAGTAGATTCATCCCGTTTGGATGAATACACAATTTTTGGGAAATTATTTACCAAACTGACCTGTTAGGAGGGTTTTCTGAACATAGCTGAGTTAGACGAATTTTAATTATTTTTGTGTTTGGATTTAAGACTAAACAAAAATAGGTATTGTCAAGTGAATCCCAAAGAAAATTCAGTAAAAATTTGGGAGGATAACTTACTGATTTACTATTTTAAATGAATTCGTTTTGATGGCGCACAATCTGTCCTGAAAACACAGATTGTGTATTATGTGCTTATGTGATTAATGGAGGTCTTAGGTGATCTGGAATTGACATATAACTGAAGTACACTTGTTTGTGACACATACGGGATGTAGAAACTAATGGTAACCAACTCATTAACCAACGAGTCCGTAGGGTTTACTATTGCATGTAGAATCACTAGGCGTCGCATACACACTTTTGAACATTTAAAACGCCTTGGACAAACTAGTTATATGGTGTAATGATATTACGCCTATACTCACTTAATGACACTGTTATTAGGGTGTCGGTAGCATATATTACTTGCTGTTCGGATTCTTTGCTTGCACGTTAAGGTGAGTTTACGGCCCTTTTTTAACTGGTTTCACTTTTTGGGGGAGAAAACATGTGTTAAACTTATGTTTTGGTAACAACTGTCATACTATGGGTTTCTATGGTTTACTATACGATCTTTGGAAGTCCCGGGGGAAACCATGAATGTGCGGGTTAGCACAACGGGGAAAATGTGAATAGATCTATTGGGAGTGACCAACCCCGCTCGTCGGCTTGGAGGGTCGGCGAGTGCATATTGTCTCAAACAGGAACAGGTTTACTATTCGGGCACGACATCTGGTTTGCGAGTTAGTAATGGTTTTCCAATCGTAGAAGTAACAAAACATACGCCTAGCTAGCGTACTTTGGTTTGCAAATTGATATAGTATGGACAGGTTGAACTGGTACTTTAATTACAAACCTGTGAACTCACCAGCATTTTTGTGCTGACGTAACTCTTACATGTTTTCTCAAGTCGCTAAGGTAGCACAACGGAACTAGGGCACACGCGTCTGCACGGCGTCTAGTTAGGATTGCATGGTTTTCGAACATTGAATAATTTGGTTTACTTTTGGATTATGTTTTGAGAATAAGCTTCCGCTGTATTTGGGGATTTTAAACTATTTTTTGAAATTGCATATGTTCATTTAGATTTGTTTATTGTGATCGTTGACTTGGATCCTGGTTTGTCATGCGCCTCGCGGTAAAACTCCGCAAGTGGATTTTGAGGGTGTGACAAAATCTATGAGTTTTAAACTTTGAAATTCTTTTTGAAAACAAAAATTATTTATAATTTTAAGTTTGAAATAACATAAATTAAAAAAAAACACTTTTTTTTTTGAGAAAGATACAAATTTAAAATTTCATATTTAATTAAAAAAGTTGACTAAATTAATAATTGACTTGACTAAAATAAAAGTTGACCAAATTAAAAGTTGACTAAATTAACATTTACAATTTTAGACTACTCATAAGAACATAATAATATTCATGATCATTATCAACAAACCATGCCAAGATATTCGGTTTAAAAGACATAGCATACCAAAAAAACACACATTTTACTACATCAGCAGTAAAAGGTGCATAAAGTATGTGACCACCATTCGTTAATCATGTTCAAAAAACCTACCACCACTAAGGTGCAAAAAGTTACCAACCAAACATGTTAATGTTCATCAAAAAACTACCACCACAAGCATAACTAATTACCATCAACCCTAACTACTTTAGTTAGCTGGAACAGACCTTGTTTGTTGAAAAAAAGGTAATGCATCTGATCACCAGACTGCAACTCCTTATCGGCAGCAAAGACTGACATACCTCTAATGTTGTAACGATAATGGCTTCTCGAACCTTCAATACCAACAGAACCTCCCCAACTCAAACCCTCACAATCTTTAATAGTCAAGGCCCTCTTCCTGTTCAAACCATTATCCCTTGCCCAATCTACCTTCATACGCTATAAAAATAAAAACAATTTGCATTTTAATTAAAAGGTACGTATACATAAATCACTATATAATACAAGGAATTGAATAGATAAGACTTACAAAATGCCTGTCAACAGTGAAAACAACTGGAACGCCAACATCATCAATAACCTCTTCCTCCATATCATCTCCTACACTCATCTCTTCAGTATCATTATCGGAAACAAAAACGATCTCTTCATCCTTATTTTCATCATCCTCAACCTTGTAATCGTATTCCCAAAGCTCTGGAGGCAGAGTAAGCTTGTTTTTCTTAAAAACGACACCTCATAAGATTTCTGTTTTATTAACAAACATAAGAATGTAAACATACAAATTAATAAAAAAAAATAGAAAGCATCTTGTATTGCGATTTACATTAGGATAAATAGAATAACAACTATTTAGAAACTGACAAACAAACCTCATTGTAAATTTCAAACACAATTAGATGATCGCTTGTTATCTGAAACGTCTTTTTCATATAAGGCCATCCTTTAGTTATGTAAAGCGCACCACGATCGTTCTCAAGCTTGATTTGGAAAGCATGTTCTGAAGAAAAGATACATAAGTATTGGAAAACAATATGTCAACATGTTGATATCAGCGAAACAAAAGGCAAGTGAAGCAACTGTATATTATTTCTAAACAGTTTTCATGACAAATCATTGAACCCTAATTAATATATACATGACATGTACGTATGTCTTCGCACAAATATCAAATCAGTTTAGAAATATGGATTTGAAAACATGACCTGGAAATGAGCTGCACAAAATTGAATCGGCAGGAACGGCTCTGTTGTGTAATCCATGAAAAACAAAGCAACTGATATGCTGCAAAGTGGTAAAAAATGTTTTCAAAGTTAATACAATTTACGCTATTTTATGTCTTATATAATGTATAAACTAATAGTAGAAAACGCATACCAGACGTCTTTCATCAGTGAGTGGGTCGTCCAGCTTGCAGTAGAAAAATTTACCAGGGGCAGCTACAGCATCCTGATGAAAGGTGATCATTCTAAAACAGTTGATAATCTCCTCGTATTCGAAAACAAAGTTGCAATCAGACGGGTAATTTAGTGTTTTTAATCATGTGCTTCCATCCATTGAAAAAGAACCACCTTCCAGCAATCTGCATCACTTTAACATCAAAGATTTTCTCATCCACTGTGTGAATTCTGGTTTTACCAGTTGGGTAGTTGTACTGCTTAACCCATTCATTATACTCGGAAGGTAAGGCCTACACATAAGAAAAAAAAACAGTCATATGTAAATATAACGAATCTGAATAAAATGACATCTAAGATAGTCGAGTGACTCCAAGAAATAGAAAAGTATTAAATAACAAAGATTGTTACATTGCTTACCAGGTTTACACGGTCGTTGCCTTCAGACTTGACCCAAAATCCGTAAACCATTATTACTGAATATATATATTGATGAAACATAACAAAAACCCGTATTAGTAAACAAACCTTTGGATGAAACATAAGAAATGCTAATCAAACAACAATCCATAAATGTAACAACACCTACAATAGAAGCATCAATTACTAAAAAAAATTTTAGTTTTCCACTACCATCAACCATAAATCCTATAAATCGATAATAACCTGAAACATACCTACTTATGTGATCATCAACATTTCAAAGGTATGAAGAAAATTAGTGATAATGCTATATATGAAACCCTAGTTATTTAATCATCCAAAGATAAAGTCCATAACAAAGAAACACAAACCATAACATACTAAAATCAATCAAAGACAAAACCCTAGATATAATCCGGCTGCAGAATAATACATTTAAAAAACAGATATGGAATTATAAATGAAACAGAAGACAGAAAAAAACATGGATGAATATCAATTTATTGAAAGAAGAATAGAAAGATAAACTCCATAACAAAAAAACACAAACCGTAACATACTAAAATCAATCAAAGACAAAACCCTAGATGTAATCGGCCTGCAGAATCATACATATAAATACAGATATGTCAACATTTAAAAATCAATGACAGACAAAACCCTAGATGAACATCGATTTATTGAAAGAAGAATCGAATGGAGATTACCTTGGATTGGAGAAGAAGGAAAACCTTGAATCACTGAGATATGGAAAATCCCTGAAAATAAAGACAGAAAAAAACATGGATGAACATCGATTTATTGAAAAAATAATCGAATGGAGATTACCTTGGATTGGAGATGAAGGAAAACCTGAATCGCTTGATTAGGGTTGAGGGTTTGTTATGGAGGCGATGAAGATTATGAAGAAATCGTTATGTCCGTGTTTTGATTATTGATTTATATATTTACTCGATTTTTGATTTAAATAAAAACGAAAATTTTATAAATTCTCACAATGGGGACACTTGGCATTAGTTGATAGGCTATGTAATATGAGGCTCAATGTGGATTGACAAGTGTCCACATTGAGTTTCATATATTAGTTGTATAGATTATCAAATGTATAGTTAACTTTCCCGTTGATGAAGTTAATATTTAATTTCAATTAATTATAATTTAAAGATGTATTTTTTTTATGAATTATCTATTTTTTCTCCGTTCATGATTTGTTTGTTTTGGGATTTTACATTGAAGGCAAATTCACGGCATGACGAGAGGTAAAAGGGCGACAAGTTGTGCCGCAACTTCGTCTGAATAGTATTTTTTATTCGTTACACCGTGTATGTCAGAACCTAGTGTGTGTATATAAAAAACTTGTTTTTGTATTATTTGGGAATATCTCTGTTATGCACATGTGAGATTATTCAACAGTGATTGTTTCACAAGTTTTAAAACTCTATTTAAAAGAATATAGCTAACACAAGGTAGTATTTCATTTAACTTTGTATATGAAGTATATGCATCAAAATATAGAAAAGGGACTATTTCATTCATTTTAGTCTTATTTGACTACAACATTTGAGTTGTTTTTTTTTTAATCTTAGATAACCGGATATACTAATGTTAGGCTAACCCATATGGTAAAGGTATATTGTCTTAAATCACATGTTGTGGGCTTGTGCCCCTTCTAAGACTGGACGGAGTGGGGGCGGGAGAGGGGCGGGAGGGGGGGGGGGGACTCCGCCGCCGTAGGGGGCATGGTGGGGGGGGGGGGGGGGGGGGGGGGATTCACCGGCGTGGGGGGATTGTTTTGGACACTTGGCATGTTTTTATTGGATGAGGTCTTTTATTTATTAAAAAAAAACAATAATCTAATTATCATTTAAAATGCCCGGTTTTTTTTTTAAAAAAAAGAAAGAAATTAAATAAAAAAAATAAATAAAAAACATTACATAATTAAATTACTTAATAACCATTACATACTTAAACAACCATTACATAATCCTAATAATTCCTAAATTACTTATTTAAACATAAATAAATCCTAAATTACTTATTTAATCCTAATTTTCTCCACTATGGAGAGTAGTTGTCCCATTCCCCGGGAGGGTGATGTACTCGGGTGAGACGGAACGTGAGCTATCCCGTCCATCGGATCTCGCATCCGAGGGGAAATAGTAGTACTCACGAGGAGGGGTAGGTCAGCTCCAGTAGAGTTCCTCCTCCTCAATCTCCCTGAGGGCTTCCAAGTCCCCCTTAGTTGGGGAATTCTCGTGGTAGGGGATGGGGGTAGCCTGGTGTTGGGGGATGGGGATGGGGGTAGTCTGGTGTTGGGGGATGGTGGTAGGGGTGGGGCTGGGGTGGGGGCTGGGGCTGGGGGCTGAAGCAGCCCAGGGGGTAGGGGCCGACAACCTTAGTCGCTCCATTTCTTGCTGGGCCAAGACATAATCCATGGCCCAGACCATTTCCTCATCCGTCCAGTCATCATCGGCTTGAGGAGGAGGAAATGTTGGTTGTGCAGCAGCAATAGGAGGAGGGGGATATAACCAATGTTGTGGAGGAGGAGGAGGAGAAAGAGGAGGTTGTGCAGCAGTAGAAGGAGTAGAGGAGGTGAATGGTAGTCTCCGGGGGCGCCCCGTCCCCGGACCCGGCGAGAGTACTGCCGGATATTAGACGGTCCAGCAGCTCCTGGTTGAAAACCGTCACCCATGTTATTCATTGCTTTGGGGAGGAGGAATAGGTGTGACTGAGAATTGGGTTATGTGTTGTATTTATAGGGTTAGAAATATGAAGCAGTGGGGGGAAAACTTTGAAATTCAAAGTTTCAAATTTAAAATTTCAAATTTAAATGTTTGGGTGGGAAAAATTTAAATTTTTTTTATATTTTTTTTAATATTAATTATTTTTTTATTACTTTAATATTTTCGGTTTGTATTATTATTATTATTTATAAAAAAAAAAATGTCAAATGTCACATGTCACTTTCCCCCCTTCCACTCCCTATAATTCCCCCCCCACCCCACAGGGGTCCCACAAGTGTCACATGGCGCTTCATCCCACTCTTCCCCCCCCCCCTCCACTATTAATTATTTTTTTATTACTTTAATATTTTCGGTTTGTATTATTATTATTATTATAAAAAAAAAATGTCACATGTCACTTCCCCCCCTTCCACTCCCCACAATTTCCCCCCCACCCCCCCACCCCACAGGGGTCCCACAAGTGCCACATGGCGCTTCATCCCCCTCTTCCCCCCCCCCCCCCCCACACTCCTTATAGTCTAAATATAGGGTTTTGATTGGTTGCCCCACCTGCTACATTCCATCTCTCTTTTAACGCTTGTTCACCCACTCATTCCTTGCCCTTGGTGCACCTCCTTAATGCCCATAACGTGGTATTTGGCGCCCAAAAGATGTTGTGGACGTTAACCTACAACACCTAACCTTAGAGGAGAGGTCACAGGTTCAAATCTGGACAAGAGAATAGTATAGAATAATTGATGTAAAGTAAAATGTGAGGAACATTTTTCATTTAAAAAAAAAAGATAAATGGAGAATGTCTGTATATTTGGTTATAATGGTTTTTTAAGTTATAATTCGAATATTTTTTATATATTGATTATGTTTTTTACGAGTATTCAAACCCTTAGATTGTGACCATCTACTCATACTAATCACAACTAGGACGTACGTGCTTTATAGAAAAAAAAATAGACATGAGAATGGTTATTTAATTAAAAATTACGAAGAGTCTCAAATGCGAAAATGTTGTTTATGAAGTTTGCCTTAACATACCTAACCTTACCTTATTTGTTGGGTGAACATAATATGAAGGCAAACAACTTAGGGCTATTTGACGTGAGATGAATTTCGTGTGATATGTCATGAGTGACTTGCAAGTATGTGACTTCTATCATGATTCATGAAAGGTTACAATATTAACGTTATATATAATCTATATATAATATAATTTGATGTTCTATAATAAAAGGGTGGTGAAATTTAAACCCCCCAGCTTCTATTTAAACCCCCTCCAAGCGCCTCGCTTAGGCCTAAGCGAGGCGCTTGGAGGGGGTAATTTATTTTGGTAGTTTTTTGATGTTTTGAGTTGTTTTTTTTTAATTTAATAATTATAAAAAGTTAAAAAAAATTAAAAAACAAAGTAATAACCCTCAACATTGTCAATGACTTAAACAAAGTAATAACCCTCAACATTTGTCAATGACTTAAACTTGACATCATCAAAGGATATGTGTAAATTAGGTGTATGTCATCTTGATCAAAGTAGTCGTCTGATAACAACTGAAAAGTAGCCGGTGCAAGTTATGTTGTAGCTTCCAAAACACGACGTCATTGTAGCTCATATGTTATTATCTCTTCTCTTATTCTCTATTTCTCTAGTTCTCGATGGATTATTGCTCTCATATCATGGATCAGAGAGATTTAAGCTAATTAAACTCATATCTCAAGCCGGTGCAAGTTATGTTGTAGCATCCTTGATCATCTTCTTGTAATTACTTTTCAGTTGTTATCCGAGAGATAGCGGTCAACGATGAAGACAACCTGAAAGTGGATACCATGGATCAGAGAGATTCAAGCTAATTAAACTCATATCTCAAGCCGGTGCAAGTTATGTTGTAGCAGTCAAGGTAGATCGTGGAAATCAATTACAGTTATTTGGAATGTTTCTGATCATTACAGTAACGAAATCATTCTCACATGAATATCCTTTGAAATCAATGGGAAGATAGATAAACAATCCTCATCCACAATGTTCTTACCTATAGCTACCAACGATGATTGCCAGTGAGATTGATAACGAGACAGGTTAGCCAGGTGTTTGTCAAAAAGGTAGAGCACACCACTAGAGCAAAAAGTTGTGTGTATTAGCAAAAAGTTGTCAAAAAACCTGCGTAAAGGACTAAAGCCACATATCTTGCCATTAATACCAACGATGATTGCCAGAGGGTATGTACAATGGTTTTATTTATATGTAAAGAACATTAATCGGTTTTATTTAGCGTAAAAAGTTCATTGTACATATACCTCCTTATCTAAAACAAATCACATCATTGTAGAGGTTACTCATTACCGTTGGACGTTGAAGGTAAACATGGACAGTGAGAAGTGAGATTGATAACTTCTCTATGGAAGTTGCTAAAATAGTTAAACATAACCTAGCTTGAATCTCTCTGATCCATGGTATCCACTTTCAGAATCTAAAGAGAAGCTATCATCTCAGAGAGATATCTGTCACTATTCATACATAAAGAGTATAATCGTGATGTGGTGGATTTTTGTAACACCCCAACCGATGGCGGAATCATCGAGGTGCCACGTAGTGACGATTGTTCAAAAGCTCATGGTACTAAAATGTAAATATTATTGAATAATCAAAATTGTCATACATGGAAATGGAAAATACATTGTCTAAATGAAATATAAATATTGAAATAACTGAATTTAAAATAAGGCACTAAATGTTCCTTGCTAAAGCACTAGATCAAACTGCACCTGAAACATGTACAAAAATAGGTTTGGTCAACATATGAAATGTTGGTGAGCATTCCTAGATTTGATATATATAGTAGGTTAAAAAATTATACAATTCAAGTGCAAGCTACAGTGCAAATATGTAAACCATGTATCAAACAAATGAGCGAAATCAACCCTGTGACTGTATAATGTACTGTATGAACTGTAGTGTACTCAACCAATAAATGGATGATAACTTAACACTGGCCACGGATTCTCCGATGAAAAAGGGGGAGAATCAATCTAGGCGGGTTGTCAATCCAAATAGCGCTATCCAATGTTAAGGTCGGCTTGTACCATGTTAATGATTTCACTAAGTACAAATGTAATCCACATGTATTGTCTAAGCATAAAGCACGTTGTAAGCAATGCACATAGTACTAGAATTGTATTGTAAAAATGTAAACTTGTATTTGAAATTGTAATTGTGTACATGTAACACCCCAAAAATGTATAAAGGCAAAAAGGGGTAGGAATACTCACAGTTCACGTAATAACTTGAAATTGAACTTGGACAACGAAATATGTGTTGGAAATTATCTCAAAGTATCAACCTAAAGAATTCGATAATGTGTAAGGGAAATAACTCTAGGATATATGTATTTCTAGGGCTTCGAATTGGGGATAAACGTTTATTTGATTAATAAACAAATTGTTTATTAAATATGCGAAATTTAATAAATAAATAAATAAAAGTCTCTTTGTAAATTTTTAAGTTGAATATAATCACAACATAAGGTTTTAAGTATGAAAATAATTTTTATAAAATTATTTTATTGAAAATAGAATATTTAATCTAATTATTTCAAATTGTCAAAATACGACTTTAATATCTAAAAATATTAAAATCAAAGAATTCTTGAATTAAAAATTGTATTTCTGTTCCAAATGAATAGAAATAATTTATGTAAAATTTTGGTACAAAAATATTGTAAAATGAATTTATTATGAATTATTTATGACTAAAACTAACAAAAATTAATTAAAAATATAAAATAAATGATTTTTCAGAAATAAAAATCATTTCTGAAAAGTTTAAAGTTATAACAACTCAGGATAATTTTTGTGGAAATTAATAAGATCGTTTTGATATTTTTATAGATTTTTATAAATAAAATAGAATAAACTTGATTTATTTATTATATAAATTAAATAAATAAATTTCTGAAAACTAAAAATTGTAGTTTGAACATTTATATCAGATTAATATAAGATAATTTTTGTAGAATTTATAAAAGGGTTTTGGTATTTTAAAATGAATTTTAAATATATAAATGGATGTATATAAAAGTTAAGCTTTTACAAAAAAAAGATGGTGCTTGTGGGATTTGAACCTGCATCAGTAGTGTATCAAACCAACAACACAACCACTTGGTCTAGACCAGTGGTTGTGATTGTTCTCTGTTCTAAAAATATTTATATGTTATGCAAATTAGTGTTCTTCCCCAATTTAATATGTCATGAACCCTAGTTTCTACAATCAGACAAATCATACATATTGAACCCGATTGTTGTTAGGGCTTTTGTTGTATGTTTGCCGACTATCAAAACCCACAAAAATAATTGAACTTACAGTGTAGAATCGTGTTCGTTTGCTCGGTCAAAGCCAAAAGTCAAACGGCGTGTAGATTGATGATTATCAGAGATGTTTCAGAATAATTGGAGGTTGAGTGTGAGAAATTGGCGAATGTAGATGGCCTGGACGCGTTCAATTTATAGGGAAAGGTCTGGTTCGTTGATTAGGAAGGTTGACTCGATAATTTGTCAAGATGCGTTAATCACGATCCTTAATCACGTCGTGAGTTTAATTTTTGATGTATTTATGGCCGATAATCATGTGTTGGTCATGAATTAGTCAAACACCTTCCCACAACAACTTGATAAAGAGTCAATTAAGGGCATTAATGAGGTTGACTAAATGTTTTGGGTGTGTTGTTGCTGTTCGTAATCAGCAGAGCAAAGGGAAGAAGAAAAGGGTTTAAAAGGGGTTAAATACATTACGAACTGGAGTCAAGCCAACAGTGAGTTGTGGATCAGGTGGTGGGTGCGTGTGTGTGTGAACGAGGTGGTCCGGGTTCGAGTCCTGGGAAGGCAACCTTTTATTTCTTTTTTATTTAAACTGAAAAGGGAGGAGGGGAAGTGGGCTGGGCCTTGTCTGATGGGCCGGCCTTCTTCCTGTTGGGCTCAGAAATAACAAAAGGGGGGGATATGGTTGGGTTATTGGGTAAAAGGTTATGGATCTATATAGTGGGCTTGTGAGTTGGGTTGTTGTAGTGTCCAAAACCAACTCTATTATTTTGTTTTTATTATTATTATTATTATAGATGCGGATAAACTGTAACGTACAAGATAGGTGGTACGAAATAAATAAAATGTATATATATATAAATATAATAATAGAGATGAAAGTGACGGATGTCACAATTTTTATATCTGTAACTTAGTCCAAATATTGCAAGTCCAAATCATTGTACGATGTCTTTTTCAGAGGACCTTAACTCTTGAGATGTTGCAGGTGTTTGAAAAGTTTGAACTGAAATTGAACTTTTCATGCAAGCAAGTAAAATTCAGTTGTTTTACTAATTTCATAGTCTTGATACTTTTAACAATCGGTTTAATCTTTGTTTTCTTGAGTTCAACTTTCCATGATCTACCTTTATCATCTCAGAGAGATATCTGTCAACGATGGAAGGGAACCCGAAACAATAAAAAGTAATTACAAAGAAGATGATCAAAGATGCTACAACATAACTTGCACCGGCTTGAGATATGAGTTTAATTAGCTTGAATCTCTCTGATCCATGGTATCCGGTTGTTTTCAGGTTGTCTTCATCGTTGACCGCTATCACTCGGATAACAACTGAAAAGTTGTCTCATTAATTCCAAAACCTAAAGAGAAGATATCATCTCAGTGAGATTGATAACTTCTCTATGGAAGTTGCTACAATAGTTAAACAAAAGCTGAAATTGAACAGTTATTTGGAATCTTTCTGATCATTACAGTTATGCCTTTTTTGGTGAAATGAACTTGAAGAAATGATTTGGTGGATATATCATGAGTTAAACAAAAGCTGAAATTGGACGGTTATTTGGAATGTTCCTGATCATTACTTTTCATGCAAGCAAGTAAAATTCAGATCATTACTTTTCATGCAAGCAAGTAAAATTCAGTTGTTGGACAGTGAGATTGATAACTGGACAGGTTAGCCAAACCATACGAGGGTGGCAGGAAAAAGTTGACATTTTGATCCAAAGGAAATTCAGGTTAGCCAGACGTTTGTCAAAAGAACATTTTTATAATAATTATATTAAAAAAAACAAAAAACTAACTCAAAAGATCAAAAAAAAAAAAAAATTAATTTGAAGAGCCTCGCTTAGGCCTAAGCGAGGCGCTTCGAATTAAAAATCAGTTTTTTCTGCCCCCTCGTACTGACCTCCTCTGATTGAATTCAAAGCGCCTCGCTTAGGCCTAAGCGAGGCGCTTTGAGGGGGTGGAAATAGAAGGTGGGGGTGAGAATAGACCGAGCCTAATAAAAAGACAGATTTTCAATAAAATGTCCAATTAAATTGTCTTGTTAGATAAAATAAGCAAAAATTCTAATTTTCCTTTTCTTTTCTTATTCTAAGATAAATAATTATTTTAGAACTAATAATAATAAATATATTCTTTTTTTTTTGTTATATGCCAGGTTCAATATATGTAAATGTATTTCTGGTTCCCTACAAGTCATGAAAAACAAAAAAAATGTCATAATTAAACTAATAATATTATTTCACACCAACAAGGATATTTCTTCACACAAAACTCAAGTTTTCATTCTGGTGTTCAGGGTCGGTTAATCAATTAATCGAAAAAGTCTCATCAATATAATGTTTTTTAACCAAAATCTATGCTAAAATAAGTATTTTAAATTATTTATGCGGTTAATTAATTGATGTTATCAAATTAATATTTATAAACGTGTTGTCAAATGTGAGATGTAGTATTTATACAGTAAAAAGTTTAAATTTCTCAAATTGAGTTATAAACCTTTGTTGTCAAGGCTTACTCAGGCTCTCAGATGCGCGTCTAGGCTCACTTTTCAAGCCCAACGCAGCCTTATCGCTATGCTTTAAAAGCCCAACTTTCATGTCAAGTTTCGATGGAATTTTCCGGCCAAAAATCGTTTGAAACAATTATACCAATTCTAAACAAGTCTAAAATCAACCAAAAACAACCTAAACTAGCCCCAATGAAATCTAAAAATGTTAAAAACCCCTATAAATGTATTTGTATATTGTGTGTCTCGCTTAAAAAAGTTTTCGCTTTTTAAGCGCTCAAGGCTCACTATTTACACCTTTAACAAGTATGTTATAAACACGACTTATCTTATTGTTTGCACGCAAATTTGTTGAAACTAATTAAAAAAAAGAGCAAATAGTCTAATCAGAGGAATCTAATCAAATAACCACTAAACTCGTTGTTGATGATTGTAGATTTCATCTAGTAGGGCTGTTCATGAGCCGAGCCAATTCAAGCGGAGTTTTGCTTGTGCTTGGCTCGTTTACAAACCGAACCGAGCGGAGCGGCTCGTTTACAATCGAGCCGAAAACCGAACGAGCATTCTTCGAGCGCAAATTTTCCGAGCGAGCGCCGAGCGAGAAGAATATGGACGATCATAAAATTGGGATGCTTTCTTCAATGCTTTCATTGTCGGGTGACAAATAAGGTCGAAATGTCCGATGATAACACTAATATTGAGATCCCAGTGTCCAAGGATGAGGCTTAGATTGAGGCTGGTGAGGTGATGAGCATACGTCAGAGAACAGTTGTTGCATTGTGACGTAGGTGTGATATCAAGCGACAATTAGCGATGTACGACTAATAACATAAAGAAGTCAAGACTGTCACCTCATGACTTATTGTTTTACTATTAAATCTAGTGTTAATTTTTTTTTATTGAGTTAAGTGGGCTGGTCATATTTTGTTTGCATATACTGAGTCAAATCCAATAGAATCTTATATATAAAGCATAAATTTATCTGTAAATTGTGTGTATATTTATTATTAAATAAATAAAAATATATTCGAGTCGAACCGAGCCGAGCGTACCTTTGCTCGTGCTTGGCTCATTTACAAACCGAACCGAGCCGATCGGCTCGTATACAAACAAGCGGAAGATCGAGCGAGCATTTTTCGAACAAGCGACGAGCGATCCACGAGCGGCAAGCGATTTAAACAGCCCTACTAGAAAGAAATGCAAGTAGCAATTTAACTATGATGTCTACGTTTAATTATTTAGAGTAAATATCAAATATAAATGGGCTTAAGCCGCTTAACCTATTAAATATGAGAAATGAAGGGAAAATGTATATTTTTTTAAATGTTTTCCATTTGCTTAAACATGCTTTATATAATTTTTTTTTAATTTTTTAGTGTAATTATATCATTAGAGTAATTACAGTAGTTTACACTATAGTAGTTACGTAATTACTATACAACAGTAATTATCCTACACTATTATTTTTTTTAGATTTCAATACTAAAATACATGTTTAACAATATGTGAAAAATGTTTAAAAAAAAATAATATCATCTTTCACTTCTAACATTAAGGGCTATTTGTAGGATAAAAAACATTTGTACAAGAACCTTCCTTTAATTATTTAATTTAATAGTTATATTTTTATAAGAAGATTCTTGTACAAATGAGTTTTATCCTACAAATAGCTCTTAATGTGAGAAGTGAATAAGATAATTTTGTTTTTAATTTTTTAATTTTTTTCAATCTTATTAAACATGTACTTTAGTATTGAAATCTATAAAAAAAATTTAGAGTAGAGTAATACTACTATAATTACTCTAATGGCGTAGTTACGCAAAAGAATTTTTTATATATTATTATCTAGAAAGCATGTTTAACCAGATGGAAAAAAAATCAATTTTTTTCTCCCATTCACTTCTCATGTTTAGTATGTTAAGCTCATTTATATTTGATCTTTACTCTATATTATTAAAGTCGTTATCCTTTATTTTAAATACTTTTAATTTCTCTATGATGTAAGTTAAATTACATGACAGTTATATTGTAACAACCGGCAAAAATAAGGTAATTCCGTACTGATTAATTGATATATGATTAACGTAATTAAATGCAATTATGTGTGATTTAATTATCAAGGCTCTAGGAGATAGCAATTTCCAAATAATGCATAGGAATGCATACGTTTAATGGTGAAACATGATAGGATCATGTGCGAATAAACTATCCGGTATGGACGTTGGCGATTACCCGGTAATAATTAAATAAACGAAAAGGATCCCGGACACCCAGGATATAAAATAAAGGGTATTTTCACAAAATATAATGAGTTTTGGAACTCCAAAACCATAAGTGAAAACTTTTCACATGAAGCTCCCGGTAACGAATAAAGTGCGCGTACCGCACCCGATACGCGTATAACTCATAATTTCACCCGGCAAAAGCCTAAATAACCAATCAATGCTTAAATTAGACTATGTTAAGGGTTATTAAAGGTATTTTTAATGTCCGGATAACGCGCGGTTAAAACCCGAAAAAAATACCCGAACGACACCCGAACGACGAGAGATTTAACTTAACAAACAATGGGTAAATATTTGAAGTTGTGGACCCCACCTAAACCCAATAAAGGGCCGGCCTAAAGGCCTTGCAACATCCTTATTATTTTTTTTAAAAAGATAATCTACATAACTAAGATTTAAGCATGCATGGATAAGACAAACATGGAGGATTTGCAAGTACAAAGCATGCCCATGTTGTTTCTTTTTGTAAGAAATTTTCGGCCCATTGGCCATGAAATCCAAGACATACTCAACCTAATGATACACTAAGTACACACATGCTTGGATAAAATCTAGTGCAAGATCATGAAGGATTACAAAGATTAACCAAGATTTACAAGTTATCTCCCCACTCTCTCTCAAACCTCACGGCACACACACACACATATAATATCTCCCCAAAGATCCTAAGTACACAACCCAATCTTCATTAAGATTACTTGAATCTTTAGAAAGATTACATGTGATAATATTATATAAACATGTGTTAGGCATTTGGAGAAAACAAAGCAAAACTTCTTTCTCTTTTCTTTGTTCTTGGCCGTGGGTTTTATAGCAAGAACACACACTTTTCTTTCAAGTTTAAACAACACAAATCACTTCCAAACATCCATCCATCAAAACCCCCATTGTGTGTTTCAAGAGCTTGGAGCTTAACCACTTGGAAGAACACACTAAACCCCTCTCAAATCCAAGGTTTTTGTCTTCCCTAGCCTTGTGCTAGTAGTAAGCTTCTTAACCTTGCTTTGATTATTAATATTCATGTATGTGTTCTTAGAAGCAAGTTGTACATGAAGAGTTAAAATGTGGTTTTGAAACATAAGCTTTAATAGATTTTACATGAGTAAAATGGATGATTAAAGACATGTAAATGAATCATGGATTTGATGATAATAAAGTAGTGTTCTTAAAAAGATATAAAATCTACACATACACTAGGTAGGATGATGATTTGGTTAAGATTTGTGAAAGAAACTTGAATGTGTTAAAAAGTAGTTTTAATCATCTTAAAATGATCATTTAAGATATAATATATGATGGAATATATTAGGATGTCATAAATGTAGAAGTTGAAAAATTAAAGTTTACTCACTTAAAAGAATGAAATTTGGATATGATGGACAAATACATTAAACACACATATTAGTAGCCTTATGTATGAAATATAAGACTATTAAAAGTGATTTGATGCAAAAATAACTTAACATTAAAAAGATGAATCTTTAAAGTCCACTAATTTGGGTGAAAAATGCTAACTTTGGAAGTTAGAGTAGAAAAATGCAACATTTGAAAGTTGAGGGACTAATGTTGTAACTTTGAAAGTTAGAGGACTAAAATGAACATTTTAGAAACTATTAGTCCAAAAATGCAATAATGGAAAGTTTGGTGTCAAAAGTATAAGTAATAAATTTTCCAAGGTTGATTTGGTAAATACTAGTAAACATACTTGGGTATTTTGTATAAAAAGTGTATTTTTATAAAAGTGGAAGTTATAAAAATATGGACTTGTATTAGCATAAGGATTTTTATAAAAATAGAGATTTTTATAGAAATGTTAAACAAAAATTAAAAACTTGAGAAACTTATACAAAAAATGAATACTTTTATATAAATGGGAATATAAAAGTGTTGGAAAACATTTTTGTCTAAGTTAACAAGTTGGGTTAAAAATAGAAAAGTATTTTTAAACCTTCCAAGTAACATGTGTTAGGAGGAAGAAATATGAGTAATATTTCTATAAAACACATGTTGGGGAAAACTTGGAAAAATTAACTATACAAGTTAAGACGTCGGACTAAGACACGTTAACGAACAATAAACGGACAAAACATGAGAAAAATGCCGTTGCGGCAAGATGAGAAAATATATATTCTTAGGAAATAAAATATATATATACATCATGGGTGAAAACTAATTAACACTTTCCTAAGTGTTGAAGAAAACTATTCGTGGGAGAAAAACATAACGCAAACAAGTAAGACGTTAAACAAACGTATAGACTTAACAAGAAAAATTACACGTTTATATATATATATATATATATACACGCTCGTCTCGGCAAAATTCTAGTATATCTACTTAATGGGAAAGTAGATATGTGGGAAGGAAAACCAAGACGAGTAGACAAAATATATATGTATATATATATATGTATACCGTGCCGACGAGATCCTAGTATATTTATTTGAATGGGAAAATAAATATACGGCATGGTGAGTCGAATCGGGTGTTGAGAATATACTACCGAACGACAAAACCTTAGCATATTTATTTAAATGGGAAAATAAATGTGCGGCAAAGTGAGTCGGGTCGGGTGTTAAAAATATATTATATCGAACGATGCGATCTTAGGTATAATTATTTGAATGGGAAAATAATTATACGTTAAGTGAAGTCGAGTCGAGGATAATAATATACAAGTTGAGGAAATATTAATGAGAATAATATATAACTTGTAAGGAAAGGGGTAATCTAACGCCAACGAAACCTAGGATATGCGCTAAATTAAACGGGAATTGGAATAACTCGTGGTCGGGAGTTGGGTGTACAACTTGCCAAGGCACATGCACTATAGGAATAGTGACTCATACGTCTAGGACGTTTGTAGGTGCGAGACCCCCCGTTTGCTATCTACCTATTGAGCCAGACTCTGATTCAGGTGAGTCTCACGACCCCATTTTAAACTATTTTACGTTTTTCGGGGGAAAGATATGTTAGGGAAAATGTTTGACGGAATAATTACTTGAGGTGTGACCGCCACTCGGGGTTGAGACCTCACTTCTATAATCATTTATTCAGGAAAATGAAACCGGTGGAATATTTGAATAGTACTATTGGTGCCTGACAAGGCCCACCCCTAATCGATAGTGTCGATTATGCATTAGGGTATGCCTGGGGTGCATATATTCTGAACTTAAGTCGTAGGATACCGAGAAACGACTTGGAGCGGGGCATTATTATTATACGTCTTGGTTTGATTATAGTCTCAAGTAGATTTATAGGAACTTGCAACTCCTATATATTGTCATAACATGGTATTTCCCAAGTGTTTAAGTTTTGGAAACTAAAAACCTGTGAACTCACCAATATATTTATATTGACGAAATTTAAACATATCTTTCAGGTAACTAGATGAAGACAAGCATGGCGGGCTGGGTCACTGAAATCTCCTATGCGGCGTTGGATGTTTTGCGGGGTTTCACTTTTATTTCCCAAAGTCTATGGGATATATTTGAGAAACCTCACTAGTTATGTTAAAAACAATTTACTTTATGTGTAATGTTTGAACATGATTTTGACGCCTAAATAAATGACTCATTTTCTTAATTACTTGTGATTTGCGTTAACCTTGACTTTATACGCTTGAACCGTCGCGCCACGTGTTTCCGCCATTGGCGTGGTGTGACATATATGGATAATGATTTTGTCTTACATCGCAATAACCATGAGTCGAAGTTTATAAAATAGTGATGCTTAGCGTGGAGGGGACGCCTTACCTCAATACCCATCTTACTTGATCAAACTAACAAATGTATTTGTCACCTCAAAACTAATAAAACTACATCAAGGACTCAAATTTTAGAGGGGACACATTACCGTAAATCTCCAATACTCAAACTACACAATTAAACTTTAAAAACACCCACCATTCAATGATTTTGTGCCACATAGTCGAACCCAATACACACTACATTTTCTCTCTTTAACCCATACACACACGTACAAATACATCTAAGTATGAAAACCCAATCACCTAGCTCGATCTCGTTACTCAAAGAGGAAGGGGCACCTTACCCCTCTTACCCATTCCTATGTGGAGTAACTAGGGTGGCCGAGTATGACGCCCCCCTTCACCCTTACAATGTTGTATTCAATCCATTACAACATTTCATTAAATATGCATCATTCACTCTTAAAATACTTGTATTTATTTTTAGATTCAAGAGAGAACAACTTTGGACAAAATAAGAATAACCTAATACTTTATTATATAGTCTTAGCACTTATCTTTGTTATTTTGTTTATTATATGTTTTTAAACTTGTTTTTTTTTTGTTCCGGATTGTGATTGTGAATAAAAAAAAATAAGATTAAAAAGATTATTAAATACTATAGACTATAGTGTGTTATTTGTATAGTGACAATTCGGCTAATTTATGAGGTGCTAAAAAATCGTTATTTTATTAAAATAAAAAAAAAAATTAGTGATAGATATACATCACTTTTGGTCGGGTGCCAATCACCTCCCATTAACAAGATATTTTGTGATTTAAAAAAATAAATAAATCACATCATCACACCCCAACATAAATATTCGGTAAAAGGAGGCGCCACGTAAGCAATTAAAATGATAACCATGGGCCCACATGCCACGTAAGTAGCACAATAATCCACAAACGTAAACGGAGCTGCCAAAAGTACTTTTTCAATTGATGAAAGATTTCCACTTGTACCAAAAGGTTACCATTTGTTGTGTAAAGTCCACAATGCACACGACAATATGTTTTTTTACACCCTAAACTATTATTATTATGAACAAAGTGGTCCTTGATGTTGTGAATAGAGTCATAAGAACTTGAAGACTTACTTAAAATGTTTGGCTTAAGAGTTGGGTGTAGGTTTTATCGTTTGAAAATAAAATTGATGTCGCTTTAAATCGTGTATGTTTACTTTTTTTTTTAATCAAATAAGAAGATAATCCTTGGATTTTAACAAGTCAGAAGATTAAAGTGTGTAAAAAAGAACCTTTCACCATAAGGTATCGGGGTGTGTTTCAATAAATCCATCGACGTTGAGACGTAGTATCTATGTATATGAAGATTGTATACGAACCAATATTTAGATGAAGAAAAAGTAAAATTTTGTTTGATTTATCGTATAGATAAACATCTTTGTTGCCGCCAAACAACCATTTTTTTTATTTATTTTCATCACATTTACGAAATACGAAAGTTACATCACAATGGAAGGTATTCGGGCAACAAGCTGCGTCTCTACTCCTTTCTGAATTGCGAACCCTAGTATACTACAGACAAATCATTGCCCCGTGGAGATGAACTATTGTTGTGGACGACCCGTATAGAAAATCTTGAAAATATAGGGTTTCGACCCCCCAAAACCAGTGACTTCCGAACCCCGGTGACTTCCGACCCCCCGAACCTTCGGGTCAAGCTTCGCCACTGCCCATCCCCACCCACCCTTTGAATTGAGGCTGAAAGTTATAATCAACACATTTAAATCTAGACCCAATCATATGATTAAATTCAGACACTTGATATTACAAAAAGCATAAACCATTTTTTTTTTTTTTTTTTTGTAACTTCAACAACACAAATAACAAGTCTCTATAACCTAGGGACTAATTCTGCACCTTTATAAAACCTCAAGGGGTGTAAGTGAAAATAATAAGCTGACAATCGTTGAAGTCTTATCCTATCATATAGCCGTATTTTAATAACAATAATAATAGTAATATCTATCTATATATTTATATTGTTGATGAATTATTATTATTATTAAACTTCAGAAAGCATCATATAACCCAAACGTACAACCAAAAACCGCCACAAATTCATCTAATCAATCAACTTAGGGTTTCGATTCATACCTTAATCTCGATCATCCTAATTCCTTGTTTGCAGACCCAGGTAGTTGAATTTTCCGTTAAAATTCCGATTATGCTATACAGATTTGTTATGATATGTGTTTAATATCGGACTATTTGTTAGATCGAGTAATATTGTTTGTAATAAGGTAGGAACGTGTTATTAGGATGATAATAATATTATGAAGTTGAGTAGATGTAGATGATCATGATGATGATGATGCTGTAATGATTTTTGTTTTGGTTGAAAAATTGATAAGGTTAGGAAGTTGTTGTTAGGATGATAAATGATTAGATGATGCCGTAGTTGTAAGCGAATCGAGTTGTTAGGATATGAGAATATTATTAAGTTGATTTGATGTAGGTGATCATGATTTACAGTAATGATTTTTGTGCTTTTAGTTTATTTGATAATTTTGTAAACTGTTGGAAGGTATTTGAATTGATTTTTAGTTTTAAAGTTTGGATTATCTGTTAATATTACGATTTTGCGGTATGAATTTGTTTTTCTCCTTTGATGTTTTGTTAATTGTTATTCAGGTATTTAAGTTGATGTATGAATGATTTTGATGTGTGTTTAATGGTGGAATAATTTGATGTTAGATTGAGTAATTTTGTTTGTAGTGTAAGGTTAGGAACTTGTTATCAGGATGATAGTTGATTAGATGATGCCGTAGTTGTAAGCGAATTGAGTTGGAATCGCGGCTGGGATATTGAAATTGGATATGAGATTCTTACGAAATTTACTAGATGTAGATGAACATCATTTGGAGTAATTATCTTTGTGAATTGTGATTGTTATTTTCTTGAAAAATTGAAGTTTTTGCGGATATATAATTAGGTTCTTTAATGGATTCCTATTGTGATTTTAGTTGATTGATGGTTTGCTAAATTGTTAAAAGATAAGTTTTTATTTTCTGTTTATGTTTACAATTTGATGATTTAGTTAAACAAAGGAAGAAATAAGGGGAAAACATTAATTATAGGGTTTTGAGTCATTAGACCATGGAGATGATTTAGTTATAAATCTGTTATTGCATTATTGGTTTAATTAGGTTTCTTATTTCTAAGTTCTCTTCCTGTTCAGGAGTATTGATAGGTGAAATGGCGGTAGCGTTTTCACAGTTTTCATGGTGGTTATGGAGCGGAAAGCATCAAGATACAAAAATCCGAAGCAAGCCGTCCAAGAATTCATCAACATCATCTGATGTAAATATCTTGGAAATCGACAATTTAAAGTTCCCATCGGTAAATGTGGCATCGTCAACGTCTAAAAGGGGAAAACGGAAATGGCAGAGTCGAAGGGAACGTAAGATTGATAAAGAATATGATGTTGTGTTGGTTCCATCAGATGGTGGCTGTTTATCAGGATCAGAATCGGATGACTCTGATTGGTCAATTGGATGGCTAGAACCTCATGGTGCTGGCTTCTGTAGTGATGATGACGATGATGATTCAGATGATAGTTTTGCTGTGTTGGTACCTTGCTATGGTCGTGGTCGTAGTGATGTTAACCCGCAGAGAGCTCCAACTGAGAAGTTTACTATTGGGGTTGGACAAGTCCCGGACATCTATTCTGCCGGTAAGGCTTTTTATTTATGAATCTGCTGCAAGATTTAGGTGCATAAAGTGTATGATATTTCAGTAAACTAGCATAAAAGCCTTAGTTGCAACAAATGTCTGTGAACTAGCCGACTAGGTGCGCATATACATACAATTTTACAATCAAACAAATAAGAGAACAATATTACACCATATAACATGTATGTAATATGTATATAAGAAATATGTTAAGATTATAAGTAATAAGCTTCAGTTTCTAATTTGTTAATTTCTGAACTTACGTCACTCTTCGTTTCGGAGAGGACAGTATATCCCTTCTCATATAAAATCTCATTCACAAACTTTTCGGTCAATTTCATACCCTGTGATGAAGCCAAAGTCACTTGTTTTCTTAGTGCTGTCAATGGTCAATTATTAATGTACTATCTATCTAAAGTTCACTACCCAACACATCTACATCTAGTTGCATGATAAAAGCAGAGATGCATATGCAAAGCTTGTTCCCTTTATATTTGTTAAGGGCCCATTGATATTAGTACTCATTTTGTAAGTTTATTAATGTACTATCTATCTAAGGTTCACTATCCAACATATCTACGTCTAATTGCATGATAAAAGCAGAGATGCATATGCAAGCAAAACCTGTTCTCTTTATATTTATTAAGAGCCGTTCAATACAAAACCAATTGTAAGTAGGAAATTGCGAGAACCTCAACATATTTGGCCAACACAACATTTAAGTGTTTATGTGGTTCTCTACTGAAAATTGATTTTGTATTGAATGCGCCCCTATGTATGTGACTATGTAACATCATATGTATCATGACCCAATAAGTGCGATTCAGTAGTCATGGCATGGTAACGTTTTAAATCATCTTATGTGGCTTTACGTTGCATACTAGATGTCTTTCTGTGAAAATGACAATTCATATAGAGTTAGAAACTTACCTAAACATGAAAAGGGCATAGGCAGTCTTCCGAACTGTTTTTCACATGTTTTAAACACCTCAAATCAACTCATTCAAACAAATTAAATATTATTGTGGTAACGTAGTTTTAATAATCATATTAAAATACAATAATGCTTTTTAAAATCAGAAAAAGTGGACTAAAATTTTTGCAAAAAACAATGGATGGTTTGCAACTGGAGGCCAAGTATGATTGCTCAAGAAGGCATCTATTCTTGCAAAAGAAAGAAATCGAACTAGAAAATGACGCTTTATGTGCGTAGTTAGTTTACTTTCATGTTATGTATTTGATAACTTATGGACAAATGGGGCTTCTTTTATTTTGCAGAGAGCGAAGCGTACATGGAACAATGGCTGTCATCCCTACAGCACAACTGAGTCTATGTTAGCCCCATTAACTGTAAATATGTATCCATATGTAAAAAAAATATTGGCTTAGTCTATGTGATGGTGCTGCTAGCCTGCTACTACTAACTATTATTATTATTATTTCGGGTTTAAAATGATCATTATTCGTGATAACAAGAAGCAGATCCGTGCATCAAGAATACAGAAGCTGTAGAGAGACGGGCAAAAATGAATCGAAGATCGAGTCATTTTCGCCTTCTGGTGAGCATTGATCTGGAAAAAGAATCAATTGAAGTAAAGCAAAATTTGTTGGGTGGGATGTGTTTGTGATGTAAAATATTTGTATGATGTATATATTCATTGGAAGTGAGGGTGATAAGAAAAGCAATTTAAAAAAAAAAGAAAAAGAAAAAGAAAAAAACTATTGATAACAATTCTTGTAAAATTTGAATCTAAACTGAATGCATTATATGTGTTTTGTTTCTTGTAATTACTAGTTTGTCCATGTGTTTTTTTATCATTTTATACACAACCTGAATAGATATCTCAGATGGATACAGATAAAGTTATAAACAGATTCTCTATCATATCATATCGTGTGTGTAAACTGTATTCAATCCATTGGCCCATATTCCTAATACAAAAGGGTGGATGATCCCTCTCTCTATACCCCTCTCCTTGGGTCTTACTTGTATAACATATACTATGTGTATTTTATCTCACATAACATGCATTTACATACATACATACTTTTATGCTATTTGAGAGCGTGTTCTCTAAGGCTACAGTCTAATGGTTCTCTGTGGCATTTGAAACTTGATTTCATGTTTAGGACGTAGTTCAAATGAATCGTAATAATAATAATAATATACCGGATGATCTCATCACTAAACATGATACTCTGACCATTTTTATTCGTGTACCTGATTACATTTACCACGTGTTCACATAATAAACATGTCTATCGGGCGGGCATTCTCGTAAGTCGGACATGAATATATCCTCCTAGGAGATGGATGATATATACCATACCAAATGTTCTAGTATACAAGACTTGGCTAAAATTGTTTCCTATACTACACGATTTCCTGTCAAATCAAAATTTAATGGAATAAGAGACAGACCTATGGAAAATGTCCTAACCTTTGTTGAAATATTACGAAAAGTGGGTCATACCCCCCCCCCCCCCCCACACACACACACACACACACACATTATTAGAAAAATAAGCTAGGACTATATAATAGGCCATAAATTCTTAGGTCCTCCCGACCCTCATTTAAAACAAAACAGTAAATAAATAAATATATATGTCTCTGAGCATACTCGCTAGAGATATTTTTTAATTAGTATATGTTATTATGTTTGGGATTTAGCGTTTTTACTATGAAAACATTCAATATGAATATGATTCTTTATTGTTTCTTGTATTAATAGGATTTTGTATGTTTACTTTTAGTGTTGTACGTACATTGGTTGAACAAAGACTTTCAAACCATGAAGAAATCAAGATTAAAAGTGATGAATTTCAAAACTTATTAAATCACACAACATTGTAAATTTCATATACATAGGTAGGTAGGTGTATAGCAAGCAATCATGCAACCAATGTGCACTATCCCATGCGCTTGACAAACACTACTACTACATGTGCTACACTCCATTCCATTCGGTCATACATACTTTTCATTGTTTATAATCAATTTGGTTATCAAAACTTTGGCATACTTTACTACTACACATCATGTTTGTCCAAAGCATCAATCATGCATACACACACCATGAGAACTCAAAGTCAACGATAGATGTGATATCTTGACTGAGCCGCCTCGAGCTGCTGTTGAAGATACACTGCTCTATTCTTGCAAAGTTAAAGAAAGCTCAATACAAGAAGATTTAGAATATGATTAATACAGACAGAGACATGCATACTACCTTAGCTAGTAACTAACACATGTTTAGTGACAAGCATGCTAAATAAATACTTTCACTCTATTTCTAAGTACACAAGCATAAATCATTATGCTGCAATTTACACATGTTAAAATTGGCCCTAACAATCTATCTCCTATTTGATTTGATGATCACAAAATTTTACAAGTCTGAGCTCGCGCAGACGGTTTTTACTGAAACCTTTTTAGAAAAAAAAAAACAAACAAACAAACAGCACCTAACCTAAAATTTGCACAAAAGAAAAGAAAAGAAAATAAACCATCCATGACCTTTCTTTGATATTTTGCTCCAAAAGAAAAGAAACTTTCCATTAAAACATAATAATCTTCTTGACAACTTGTAACAAAATTGTATACAGCAGAAAGCATACAAAAAGAAATCAAGTTAAGAAGTTCCTACTACAGTACCCAACAGACGACTGACTCACAGCTCCTCCTGTTCCGCGCCTTTGTTCTCACATGTATCCATGATCACACTCACACAAGGTTCAACAATCGAACCTCCTACATTTTCTTTAACTTCCTTTTCCGATGTATCTTGAAAACCTGCAGCCTGACCTTGTTGGGCTTTTTTCGGCGACGAGTTTGCTGAGCTGGAAACTGCGACACCGCTAGTTTCTTGAGGAGGGGCAGTGCTGCAGACTGGATTTAACGGGACCACGGCTCCCACATGGTCCTGAGGACGTGAGGCGTTTGGTGAATGAAGATCACGAAAACTGGAAACGTTTGTTTTAATGTGAATGGCAGTCTTTAACTGTTGCTTCAATATAGCAGCAGCAGCCGATGGGGTAGCAATGCGCGCCCCAGCAGCAACTGCAGCAGCTTTTACGGGATCCGGGCCGTTAACAAGAGGTCTCGGTGTTGTTTTAGGTAGGATTTTTGGAAAGGCTTTTGTTAGGGCGCAAGGGTCTTCACCTGACTGATTTTGAATCATGGTGCTAATGCTCGATTTTGTCCTGCCTGTTTTACATTATAATCCGAAATCATATCAGCTCAAAACGGATTTTTAATCAAACGGGTCATTATTAATATGGGTCAACACGGAAAGGGTTGGGTTAACCCACAAACCTTTTCGTTCAGTTTTTCAACAAATCGCTTAATCATGATTACATAAACTAGATTATGACAGTAAGAATCTTCTAATCATTAATATATATAGCACGGTTTAAGAAATTATATGCAATTATTATGCATTAAAACATACATAGTTGCCAGTAGCGAATAGCGGATAATAACGACAAGCTACCTTTACGCTACGTAGCAATAGCAATAAAATAGCGGGCGCTATTTCATGTTTAGCAATACACTAGAAGAAAATTTTAAAAGTATACTTTACCAAAAAAATTAGAAAGATGTCGCTATTTGTCGCCACCATCTATATAACAACACATGAACGCTACGCTATTCGCTATAGAAAGCGATATGCTCGCTATTAACAACTATGCATTAAAATATAGCACTTAGACGGTCCGTTTCCCTATCTAGATAATAATTTTTATGGGGTCATTTGAGATAAAACATACCCTAAATAGACGCACAAATAAGTAAACAGGTTTAAAACTATTACCTTTTAACAATAAGTACAAACTAGATGGATCGCATACACCAAAAACAATACCATACATATTTATATTTTTATTTTTTAACTCGGTAATAATAATAAAAGCAGAATCAAATGTGGAAATTTATGGGATGAATTCAAGAAAGAAGCAGAAAAGGTTGTACCGAGTGAAGAAGATGCCTTCAAACCGTCGATTCCAGGTTGATCGAGAGCCATGTTAAGTGCCCTCCGAGCTGCCAGTTGTGCCTCAGAAAGTTGTGATCCAGCCTTGACATTTGGGTTGCCATTTTTACGCTTCTTAATAATGTTCCACCTCTGCAAATGTTCATTACGTCATGACACAAACATAATTGATTTGCCTTAAGTGGTTAATGTAGATATATTTACTCAAATGAGAGAAACTATTAAGCAACGGTTTTTATACTAATTTTTCAAATAATATGATAGCGTATATTGTTAATTCTTATTAATAAATAACCCTCTAAAAAATATATATAACTTCAAGAATATCGCAAATAGTAACATAACAGAAAATATTTTATTTTTGGTTATTATAATAGAACAATAATAATAAAATAATTTCAAAACTTAAGTTTCAAAAACTTTACAAAAGGCATAGCCTATATTTAGCTTGAAACGCATTTTTTAAAGTTATATGTTTTGTTTTTATAATTGCATGACAACGACAGTACAAAAAAAAAAAAAAAAACCTGAGAAAGCTGTGAAGCAGTTCTGTCACCTTAAAATCTCCTTTTAAAATGTTTGCCCAATTCCCTTCACCGCATTTCTGAACAGCAGCAAACAATTCCATGTCCTCAGCTGCAGTCCACGGCTTTCTTTTCCGACGAGGCGGCAGCGGCAAGTTGCCACCATTTCCAACATTAGTTTTATCCAAATCTTCTGTAGATGATGCAACTGCTGGCAGTGGCTGCTTCTGCACACAAACCGGCACTGCAATGTTGGTCCCTCTTATATTACCACCGACTTGTTGACTTTCTGACAAATCTCCGGTTAATTTGCCATTAGGTATATTTATCATCAATGGAGCCTCAATGGTCAACCCTTTGTCTAAGCCTGAGTCGCGTGTCGAACCAGAAGCTAAGAGTACCTGAAAAATGCAAGCACTTAAGCAAAATTGAACTTAACCATTATACATCTGTACTATATAACTCGAGGGTCAACACATAGTTACAAGAGTTAACTTATATCATTTTTTTGGAAAATAAAATAGGAGGTTTTATGCACTAAAAATTACACTTTCGGCGAATCTCAATGTGTTTTGACCCATTTGATTAGTTTCCTTTAAAGCCAGAAAAAAAAAAAATTGTTTTACCTCTTGTGACCGTTTCAAACGTACATGAATCAAAACTGACCCCCTCCTCTATTCCTAATAGCCCAAATGTTTTGCATTTAAACACTCTCATTTTAGAAATTGCAAACGACACATAATCTTTTTGAAGATTATGTATACGTAGACAAGGGCAAACGGCGCTGATGATAAGCACTTCAACATTCTTGTTTACCTTCACACATGCTGCAGCCTCCATCGAAGCCTCGTTGTTGACAGGCGGAAAAGCTTCCAGCTCATATTCCAAATCACTATCATCATCCTGCCAATTGGTATTATTAACTTTTAATAAATAAAGCTATCGTATAAATTGAATAATTAATGTGTAATGTAACATATTGGTATTTAGTGGTAACGTTGGCATCCAACCAGTTTCAGCGATTTCAAATTGTACCAACCCAAGATTCATATAAGATCCAGAACGGTCATGAATATAGGGTGTCTGGATCCATATCTTTTGTCACATTTTAGGGCTGCATGAATACGTATATGAATACAATTACAATATACATGTGCATGTCAACTAACATAAGAATAATATATCCAAATCAAGAATCAATACGCTAGAATTCTTGACCCTGTATACATACAATTTTTTTCCCAAGTAATATTAAGGTTATATACTTAGTCATCAAAAGACGAGCATGCTTACGAAATCCCAAGGATCTTGTCTTTGTCGCTTAAAAAACTTCCTTTAAGTATGGTTGCAAACACAATTCTATAAAAAAAGTAAACATATAAATCTACCAAAGAGCCACAAATAGGGCAACAAATCTAGGGTATGCTACAATTCGTGAGCTTTTTGCACCAAAGCTACAAGTAATGCATGAACATTTTAGTGCTACTTGAATACGTATGTGAGTAAATATGAAACACGTCCGAGATCAAGTTTTCTACATAAAAAATCATTATGCTAGATTCGTTGACCATGAAATCGTGAATACATATTAAATAGTATGGAAGTGTTTCCAAAGTAATGTGGATGGTATGCATACATTAACAAAAGACAAGCATGCTATCAAAAAACCTTTATTTAGCATGGTTGCAAACGCCGTTATATAAAAAAAGTAGAACATTAAGATTTACCAAAAAATCACAAAACGTGCAAGAAATCTAGGGTAAATCATATAGATCCATTAATACTACGATTGGCGGGCGTTTGCACCAATTGCTATAGCAAGTAATACAAAATTCATATTCACTAACAAGATCCGCATTTGCCATCCTGACTTAACGATACGAAACCATAACATAAAAAAGTAGACATTAACAAACTTCTTAAGTCATCACGATACGTGTTCTAATGTCAGTAACTCATTAATAAACTTCTTAACAAACTTCTAGACTCACCTGACCCGCAAACACTAGACGCACACACACGACACAACATAATCAGGGTTGTAATGTCTGTAACTCATTTAATAAACATGTCGTGCTTAGGTTGACATGTTTAATGCGTATAAAATCAGAACAAAAACATATACTTTATAAAACCCGCCAACCCATTTACAATGTGAAATGCAACCCGTTTAACGCATAACCCACACAATTATGTGTTCATGTATAAAAAATATAAATAGACATAAATGAGACTTGCCAGAGGTTTAGCCTGATCCTCTAGCTTTTCGACTAATTCATCGCGATAAGCCAAATGGCGCCAAAGCATCTGGTATTCCCTTGGATTTGTTATACCGGTTTTAGTTCGTTTGACCAATGCATTCCAGTCAATTTTTGCATCCTGAACTTGACCCACTTCCTGAAGCAAAGTTATCACTGTTGTAGCTGTGTACCTTCAAAACCCACAAAAAAATATTATTATTATTATTATTATTTTTTTAAACAAAATAACATTTTATCAACAAAAATAGAGCCAAATTGAAGTGATACACATGATTTTGAGCCTAAAAATAGTTATAAAAAAAAGAACATTTTATCAACAAAAAGATTTCATTAACATCATAAAGAAAGCAAAAAGGACAAGATTTTGGGCCAAAAAAATACCTTAAAATAGTAAATTTTGAGAAAAAACACCTAAAAAATATATCAACATTTGGAAAACAAAAACCATTTCATCAACATAATAAAGAGAGCAAAATTGAGTTAATTAACATGATTTTGGCCCAAAAAAAACCCTAAAAATAGTAAATTGGGAGGAAAAACATAGTAAAAAAAAAGAACATTTGACAGCAAAAAGATTACATCATCCATCATAAAGACTAGAGAGCAAAATTGAGTTAATAAACAAGATTTTGTGCCCAAGAAACCCCTAAAAATAATAAATTGGGAGTAAAAAAACACTTAAAAATAGTAAATTGTGAATGAAAAAACCCTAAAACAATAATTTGGAAGAAAAAAAAAACCTAAAAAAAGGAAATTGGGACTAAAAAGAAAACCTTTGTAAAATGGTGGACACATCTTCTTCAGTGATGAGACCCTTGTTTGATTTATTACTCATCTTTAAATCTTGATTCATCTACAAAAAGCTCATGAGTTTCGCCGTAAGATTATAAAAAGTAGGGTTTTTATTGTTTGGGATTGAGGAATTGACAAGGGTTTGTAATGGATTGAAGAATAAGATGGAATTGAATGAATTAATTGGTTGTTTTTGTCAAGAACAAATACTCAGGTTGATGAAAATATTATATTATTATTATTCTTGATATAAATATAAGAAAGAAAAATAATAATGGGAAGTTATTAATATAAACATTTAATATTGGGAAAATCTTTGAGAGTATTTTTCATGTGAAAGGATCAAATAAATGATTTACCATTTTTGTTAAATGAAGTTTATTGTATTCAAAAACATGTTTTTGATTCATAAAACATGCATGTAAAGTCGGTGTGATGGGAAGTGATAACGGGTCAGCTCATTAGCGATGTCTCTGATTATAAGCGTGGATGGAATTTTTTTAAAACACCGTAGTGTACCATTGTTTTCTTATTACATATTTTAAATTATCCAAAAATAAGTTTATATAAAATTAAAATAACATTGTTCTTATGTTGGCCGGAAGCAAGAGAGGAATCCACAATCTTTACTAGCTAGTAACACTTTTAAGCTAATAGATGCTACATGTAATTCAGCCAGTAATCGAATTGCATGATCTTGTAACACTAACTTTAGCATTTACAAAAGAGAGGATATTTGATAAGACTTTATAACTTACAAACAGTGGCGGAACCAGAAACTTTTGACTAGAGGGTCAAAATCAATTTATATTTCAAATTTATTAATGTATTATAATTTTGTTTATCAATTGGTGTCATGTAAATAAAGTAGTAACCGGATAAAGTTTTATAAAATATAATTTAGATTAAAAAAACCCAAAAAGTTTTATAGTACAATATATCAGGAAATTAGAAAATAATAATAATGAAGTATTTATAATCAAAAGTTACAAATGGGATGCAATGCTTCCTTCAATATTACTAATGTTTAGCTGTACTAAAACCTACTTTACCTCGTATGATAAATAATTTAAAAAATATATGAAAGAAAGAAGTTTGATAATGGGCTTAATTAGATTGGGCCCAAAAAAAACAAGTTAAACCTAAATATATAACTATCATATTATATCCGTCTTCTTCAAATCTCACTGCACTCTATAACCTTCAATCTGCTCGCCGGAAAGCAAGTGCAATTCGGAAACGAAATCTTATCTAATTTCATTTTTACATTTCTCTCCACATTTCAGCTACTATACGAAGGGTCAAACTCTAAAAAATCCATTAGACTTTGGATACCCCTCTAAAGAAAGGTTGGCCGGCCGGAGGGTCAGCGGACCCTCCTGACCCTCCTTTGAATCCGCCCCTGCTTACAAACTCTTTTAACAAGGTCCTTCGAGAATAAAACTATGTGGGATGGATTTGTTAAAAACCTATAATTATAATTATTATATTGAATCATAGACAACGTTTCATAACATAATATTACAAATTAAAGCTGGTTTGTGAGTTCCAAGCCACATCCAACCCATAATATAATATAGCTCGTAACTTAAAATACATTGAAACAGACGAGACAACACATGCTTAAACTATGAAATTTCATTTACTTATTTATGTGAAAATATACATTATTTACTTAGCAATGCTAAGTGAATGCATGAGATGAGCTCCCACCAAAATTACCTTACCTTGAAAACTTTTACTATAAAAGAAATAAATTTGGAAGTTATATGATATCATTACACGAGACATCTTTACATAGTCGAATCACATTCTACGATAATTACATGTTTTTAAGAACATGATTGCAACGTCTATGTGAAAGAAATCTACTTAGTCGTGCAGAGCCGGCCCAACAATTTTAGGGGCCCAAAGCAAAGTAAAAATCCGGGGCCCTTTTATAAGTTGTTTTGGGTTAATATATTTTTATTTCTATTTGACATAAAAATTATTAAGAAGAAACTTATATACCACTTTTTACATCAACAATCATCAAACCGTGTGTACGTGTGTGTAAAGAGAGAGAGAGAGCGATAGAGAGAGAACACGTTTAATATGATGTCTAAATGTTTTCTCAATAAAAATTGTTATGTCTAAATAGCACGAATGTTTTTCTAGTTAATAAAATCTATGATTCTTAATATTTTGACTTTAATAGTACTTGTATTTGTTTATCAAGAAAATGTAAAAAAAATAACTTATAACTGTTTAAAGTTTAGTAAGCAAATAATTTGGTAATAACATTAATTAAACATGTGTGACTATTATGGGAGAGAGAAATACAAACGATAACTTCTTTTCTAATTTTATTAAAAAAAATAATATCCATTTATGCTTTGAAAGTAAACTCTTGCTGGTTTGTGATTTTAAGCCGCAAAAAGAACGTTTTTGCTAGGATTTGAATCTAGATCTTCATAGAAGCTTAACGGGTAACTTACCAGTAAGCTACAATCAAATTGGAGATAGAATTGTCATCGTTTGTATTTATATATACATTATATTTTTAAAATGGGGCCCTATTTTTTTGATGGCCCTAGGCCTATGCCTCACCCAATTACCTTAATGGGCCGGCTCTGAGTCGTGTAACTATTTGTGGACTATAGTTTTTAGTTTTTTTTGAAGGGCAACTATCTTTCATACAAAAAAAAACGGAAATCTCCAAGAAAGAGATAACCGAAACAACCACAACCAAAGTATCTTACATCACATTACATTACATCAAAATTAAAACTTTGCCAATCCTTCCAACCAATCCGATTACCATTGCCCCTACTGTTGAACCATAGAAAACTATACGATTTAATATCCGAGATCGTTTGAGTAATGGTAGTACTCGTCGTCCTAAAAATCTTGTCATTCCTCATCTTCCAAATCCGCCAACACGAAATAATGAAGATGCCATATATAATATCTCTTTTGTTTCTCTGGCACCGTAAATTATCAACCACCACTTTAATATCATTAACTGAGAAGAGAAAAATCGGAGGAATACTGCACCAACGAGCAATCCCCAACCAAACCCCATTGGAAATATGGCAAGCTGCAAAATACAACTATGTAAAATCAATCTCACATAGTTGTTTCCCACTTTCAACTTTCGAATGGAATTTTAACCAATTACCCTTAGAATTTCAACTTTCAACTTTCGAACTTCAAACTGTTTATAAATTACCACTTTCAACTATGTAAAAATCCTTCACTACCCTTAGAATTTTAACCAATTACCACTTTCAACTATGTAAAAATCCTTCACTACTCTTAGAATTTCAACTTTTGAATGGAATTTTAACCAATTACCGATAATGCTCTCTATTTCATTATCTTGATTCTCTATTTCATCTAGTTCCCTTTATAAATTTACCAACCAAACACAATACAAATTTCGATCAGAATTAATTCCAATTTCTTTCAGAAAAAATTCTACGAACCAAACTCCTCTAAAAATATATTCGTACACTTCAAATTAGTCAAATCTTATTTGACATCATAAAATTGTTCCATCTATGATTAATAAAAATAATAGGTTTAAAAGAGTTTTAATGTGTAATATAACTTCATTATCAATGAAAGTCTTTTCTACAAATAATACAAACAAGTAAAATCTGAACTTGAACGACTTTACTCTTATTCACTAGCAAGTAACAACCAATAACAATGATCATTCATGTGTGACACATAAACCTTCACTTTAACAGCTTTACTCTTATTCACGAGCGAGTGACAACCATATATGTTATGCATCATGGGTATTGTCAAATATATGAACAATGGATTCTAATAAAAGTAACTATTCTTTTTGTGGCTTGAAGAGCCTGTGTCTTTGCATAGCATTGAGCGGACTTCAACGATCGATCTTGGTGGGTCGAGGTCTTTCTCTTGAAGTGCATTGCCAAGCAACTTTTGCATTTGTGATGCAAATGTGTCATCCAAAATCTGCAAACAAATTATCAGATAACTAAGTATGACAAATAAGTATCCTGCAAGTGTGCGCGTCGTAATGCACCTGTATATGCATTTTTGTAAAGAACCAATTTTTATTTTTTATTTTTTTTGGTCATGTGGGATACCTTAAATAATAATATTATTTAAATAATTAAAAGAGTAATAAAATGGAGCAACTTACAGATACAGCAACTGTTGAGCCTTTGTACACTGATCTGTTTTCTTTCCTGTTCTCAAGAAAACTCAAAACATCCTGCAACAATATCAACACAACTAAGCAATATCCTCTAACTTTTTTGAGAGAAATTAATATATGAGATAACGAAAACTTGCCTGTCCCATTCGATCCCAATATCCTCGGCACACTGCAATAAAAACATGAGTCTCGAAGATGGTGTGCAGATGATTCACTGTGTTGGTAAGCTGCTGAGTTAGTGGTTGCATTCTGTTTCTGATCTCAGATTCAGTCACACTTTCCTTTGAATCTTGAAGTATTTTCTTTAGTTTTGTACCGTTTTGCAGCCTTGTCTGTAAAGATGTAAAATAACGACCCGATCAAACAATAATATTAAAAAAAAAAAAAATCTAACAATAACTTGACAATGTGCAAGAATCAGATCATGTCTTTCTTATTCTAATCTTACTATTTATTATTTTGCGCTTTTCTTGGTTTTAAAAAGCGCGAATCGCACAAAAGTGACGAGGTCTAAAACTAAGGCACAAAGCGCAAAAGCGGTGGGCTTTTCGTACGCAAGGCGCAAGACGAATATATATATATTTTTTATATATGTGATAGGTTTTTAGCATCATTTACCCAAAATATAGATACAAATAAGGTTTATATATGATTTAACTTAAATGTACAACATTTTTAGCTACATGTATAACAATTTTAAGCACAAAAACACCCCGTGTACGAAAAGCACGCTTTTATTGCGCTTTTTTGGCCAAAAAAGCACGCTTTTCTTGCACTTTTCATACGATGCTCGCCTAGTGTTACATAAGGCGCACAGATTGGCGCCTAGATGCGCTTCGCGCTTAAGCGCGCTTTTTAAAACCAAGGTACTTTTCACAAGAAATTTATTCATAACAAACATAGAGTTTATGAAAAGTTGCTCACTAAACTAAATAACTTATTCAACCCCTAATTCACTAAATTATCGGCACAATACTTTAAAGATGGCGTAAAAATGTAGAACATATAAATGTTCAACCCAACCAGTACGAAAAAAAGTAAATAGTTGGACCTGTTACCGAACATGAACATGAACATAAATGTAAGGAGTTAAGGCACTCACATTCTCAACAAGTTTCTCTACAACCGCTTGAAGATAGTTTCTAAACTTTGATCTAAGCATCACAGTCACTTCACTTAGACGCTCTCCGGCTGCTGTATTTCCCTCCTCGGGAAGGCAGCATGAACCCCATGACTTTAGTTGAACTTCAATCTTGGGACGCAATACATCGAGCATTCGCTTCATTGAGTTCAACAAAATGCCAAGCTGAATAAAATAAGAAACAAACCCAAACATTAAAAATAAGAATAAACAACTTTCATAAGAATCAAAACGGTATGATGGGGTTGACCTTTAAAGTCAAACTATAGCCATACATGCAAATCAAATTGAAGCTAAAACAAACCTCAGGAGGGACGACATATGGATTTGCGGTTCTTTTGGTGAGCTTTTGGACATATTTGAAGCCAAACTTCTTTGGTGTCATGTTCTCTTTTAAAGGTGCTACAACATCCGCAAATTGTTTGTCCAAAGCTTCGATTACTGCCTTTTCAACGTCCACAATGGCCTATTTGTCAATCACCAAATTAAAGCAAATGAATTAAAAATTAGGACCCAGCAAAGATTCTTAACGGAAGTAGAGTTATAACCTGTGTTTTAAAAAAGCGCGCCTAGAGCGCGAGGCACACCTAGGCGCCAGTCCATGCGCCTCATGTAACACAAGGCGAGCACCGTACATAAAGCGCAAGAAAAGCGCGATTTTTGGCCAAAAAAGCTCCCGAGGCACGCGCTTTTCGTACAGGGATGTTTTATGCTTAAAATTGTTATACATGTAGTTAAAAAGGTTGTACATTTAAGCTTAATCATATATAAACCTTATTTGTATCTATATTTTGGGTAAATGATGCTAAAAACCTATATCATATATAAAAAAAATTATATAATCGTCTTACGCCTCGCGTACGAAAATCCCACCGCTTTTGCGCTTTGCGCCTCGGTTTTAGACCTCGTCGCTTTTGTGCGCTTTTTAAAACCAAGGTTATAACATAAACTCTTTTGGTGCCCCATTTATATAATTAATCATCAAGGAAAAATGCATACATTCTCCAAAGCAAAGGTATACTCTGGCCATCGACATATTATGACATCGTAATCGTTCAAAGTTTCTTTAAGCCGGCCGTACATTTCATCCACAAATGGTGTTGTTGAATTTTGTGTTCTGACCCCTGACCATTTTACCTGCAAATTCACAAGCATCTTCATTCGTCAAATCTGGCAGAAGTCATGAAAACAAAATGGGATAGTTGGCACATACATACCTTGTCTAATTTACATGTCTCAAGCAACGAAAGGCGCTTATCTTGAATCCAAATGATGATATAGAGATGGAACAGTTCTTTTGCGTCAACGCCACCTTTCACGGGACTGAGAAACAATTTAAATTAAGTTGTGCAAAGAACAGTTATGGATAATACAAATAGAAGAAGAAAAAAGATGTATAAAGTACTTGATATTCCAGCTGGCTAGATCCTTTTGGAAGTCTGCAGTTGCAATCACAAGCTCTGTAACCGGGCGGGAAGGACCTGTTGGAGGGCAGGTAACAAGGAAGGATCGCAGTCGGTTGCAAAGCTCAGCGCTGTATATTGCAGATGAAAGATTTGGTAGGTCGATGAAACTGCAAAACAGAAAAACTGTAAATAAATTGCTTGTGGATAAATCACTATATGCGTTATTTATACAGTGTAACACACATGTTTGTCGTCTCATTCAGCACACGTGTCACCACATGTTACGAAAATTATTACTCAACCCATTCTATAACGAATGTCATCATCTATTCTTGGTTTAAAAAAGCGTGCCTCGCACAAAAGCTACGAGGTCTAAGCGCATCACGCGAAGCGCAAAAAGCGTGGGATTTTCATACCCGAAGCGCACACTGATTATATATATTTTTTTATATCTCCCATGAGTTTTTAGCTTCATTTACCCAAAATATAGGTATAAATAAGGTTTTTATATGATTTTACCTATATGTACAAGCCAAAAACACCAAGGTACAACATTTTTATGCATAAAAATACATGGTTTACGTGAGGCGCGCGCCTCAGGGTCAAAAGCGACTGAAATTTTGCCAAAAAAGGGCCTGAGGCGCGCGCCTTTGGGAAAAGCCTTGAGGCGCCCTAGGCTGCTCCTTATTTATTAGTAAAATATTTGTGACTATTACAGAAATAATCTAACTTCTGTAATCATGATTAAGATAAGATTCACACATTATTTATTATAAAAATATATTTAAACACACAAACATGTTTTGATAATGAAAAGTCTGTAAGATAGCCAAATATTTTACTTGTTTTCACTAGAACCAGTTTTGACCCATTACTCGGCTTGTCTGATCTCTCCACTATTAAATTAATTAAGAATATTTTCGGTAATGAAAGTAAGATTTCCAAAGAGACTGTATCAAAAGATGAAAATCACCTTGGAAGTATATTGCAGTTATGAATCTGAATATCTGTATAAATCTCATTCCTAATGTTTAGGCAGAGGGATTTCATTTTCTGATAAGCAGTCGAGACGGTAACCGGATCCATCACATTTCCTTCACCAGTGCCACTAAGATATTCATCTGTTTCGGTCAAGTGTCTTCTTGATCTTTTCTTAGCAGCAGCCTAATAATAATAATTGCTAAAGTTATTTCAACCATGGATACGATTACCGAAACGCTAATATTGGTATCAAGTATCAAGGATGGATGAACCTGGAAGTAGCTGTATAACTTATTTTGTGCCTCGGGAGATAATATATCATAAAGAAGATTATATAGTTTAACAGCAGGTTCCAAAACCGGTGCAGCTTCTCCGGCAGCCGGCCTGAAAACATCAATGACGCCAGATGGAGACAGCTCATCCAACGACTTGTAATTCTCAAAGACAAGAGAAAAATCTGCTCGATTTGTTCTTCAATCTCACCCAAAATCCTATTCTGCCAAAGCCAACAAAAAACACAATGCATTAGTAATTAAAAACCATAAATCAAAAGCCACTTTACTTGTGAGAGTTTTACCTCTTGATGACTCAAAGTGCCCTTAACATGCCCCTTCATGATAACCGGCAGCAACAGGTCATATACTAACGAGAGACAATCGTTTGTGGGAGTGGCAACGTCCATTATGTAGGATAAGTATCTGAAGAATACGAATTATGCATGTGCTATGCTATGTCAGGATTAAAATTAGAGGGAGGGGGCAAAACGTCAGTTTGGGTCGG
Source organism: Ambrosia x helenae (assembly GCA_030844895.1). Lineage (NCBI taxonomy): Eukaryota > Viridiplantae > Streptophyta > Magnoliopsida > Asterales > Asteraceae > Ambrosia > Ambrosia x helenae. The sequence continues at coordinate 105,949,791 of CM061234.1, forward strand.
GCTAGAGAACGTCTGAGTACCTTAGCTTTGTGTAAGCTTCAGAAACGCCATAATACGTTGCAAACTCAGTAAGTAACCATTTCCATGGGTCCTGCAGCAACAAATTTCTTTGTTGAAAGTTGTGCTCTTTCATGGCAACCTCCATGGCGAAATCATATGCCATTGTTTCGGCAATAGAACCGCACTGTCAACCAAGAAAAATGTTTGGTTAAAAAGTTGACTTTTTTTAGCCAAACAAAGATGGAAAGATCGCTTAAGAAATGGACACACCTTGAGGCTGTTTTCATCTAGCCTAGTTGTATAATTTATATGAAGTTGAATTTTGCCAACAAGTTCATGCTCCGGTTCTCTATATATAGACCACCATCTTAATTTGTCATTCTGCATAAAAGAGTACACAACCATGTCATTAACAAAAGCACCAGACATAATTTTATATTTTACAAGGTGTTGGTTTTAAAAAGCGCTAGGCGCACAAAAGCAACGAGGTCGAAGCCCATTGTGCGAATCGCAAAGCGCAAAAAGCTTAGGCTTTTCGTACCCGAAGCGCGCACTAATTATATAATTTTTTTTCGATATCTCATATGTATCCCATAGGTTTTTAGCTTCATTTACCCAAAATATAACTATAAATAAGATTTTTATATGATTTTACCTAGGGCTGTAAACGAACCAAACGAACACGAACAAGGCTTTGTTCGTGTTTGTTTGTTAAGGATTCTTGGACAAACGAACGGTTCACGAACACACTAACGAACATGATTCTATGTTTGTGTTTGTTTGTTAAGAAATTCAATTGTTTTGTGAACTGTTCGTGAACATGGGTCTTGAACACAAACAAATTAAAAGAAACATTTAATAACGAACTAACTAAATAAACATTGTTAATATTAACCATTAGAGAAAGTACATCCACTAAACGATAAGTCAAATTGTACTAACTTAAACATAATTATATAAAATTACTTAGACATGAATACATGATATGCCTGATTCAAAATTTCATAATTATCCCTAAAAAATGTCTAGATTTTCAATATCCAACTTTCCTAAATTCGAGACATTCTTCAATTTTTTAGGACTATATAAAAACAAATATTAATTAGACAACGATACGTAAACTTGCATTATAAACTATGCATTCAAAAGTAATAGCATCTTCAATTGTCTAGCAAGGAACATAACAAAAGGATGAGTTTTTTAGTAGTTTAGTACGACGAATAGCTAAAAAAGATTGATGTATTTTGAATGCAAAAATGATCAAAACATTTAGTTATTTAATGTATAGGGGGGGGGGCATTTCGGTGGGAAATAAAAGTTAGGAGGAAATTAAAAGACTAAAAGCTTTTAAGTTTTAAGTTTTAACTAGTGAACATAAACAAACATACACAAACAGATATAAACTAACGAACTTAAACAAACACATTGTCAAACGTTTCACGAACGCAATCGAACGAACGAGACCTTTATTCGTGTTTGTTTGTTTAGTTAATCGAACGAAATTTTGTGTTTGTGTTTGTTCATTTATTAAACAAACGAACATAAACGAACTTCCCGCCGAACGGTTAACGAACCGTTCATCAAACATTTGGTTTGTTTACAGCCCTAATTTTACCTATATGTACAAGCCAAAAACACCCAAGGTACAACATTTTTATGCATAAAAATACATGGAGTACGTGAGGCGCGCGCCTCAGGGCCAAAAGCGATGAGAAAAAAAGTCAAAATGTGCGCTTTTTTTACGCTTCTGGGAAAACGGGTAGGCGCAAAGCCCTGAGGCGCCCTAGGTTGCGCCTCGCGCCTAGGCGCGCCTCAAGCGCGCTTTTTAAAACCTAGACTAAGGTAGGGCAATTCCGGTCCATTTACTTATGAGAGGGGTGATCCTGGTTATGTTTTACCTCTACCAAGTCAAACAGACGAGATTAAAGTGTATGTCATAATGCATAAAAAAAGTTCATTTCAACCCATAATGACAAGCACCAAAGTGTTTCCTGCTTTAACCGGATTACCCAACCTGCCCGGTTCGTCCATCTTGCCGCCAATAGAAAAAAAGGGTAAAAATAAGTTAACCTGATCTTCTGAAATAGTAGCCACTTGGGCCAAGACACGACCGAAATGATTGCCTTTGGAGTCTTGCACTTCAATAATCAAATCATCCCAAGGCTATCAGGCAAACTGTGATATCATGTGTCAGAAACATATCATTGATAAACCACATAATAATACACACAACAAGATTTAGGATTCAAAATATAGGTACAATGTATGTGTTTCACGAGAACCAGGTTGCAGTCGAATGGTATCCCCTTCAGCTGAACTTTTAAGTCTTAGTAGACATAAATACGATTCTGTATAACATCAAAAATAGACGAAGAATTACAATTAGCTACTATTTTTTATTTAAATAGTTCAAATTTACATAATTTTTTATATTACAAAGTACAAACCTTGTACTTCATATCCGGATGAACTACTTCGTAGAGTTGAAACGCCAACTTTAAGAAGGCCAGAAACCGATTTGATGTATTGACCGCTTGCTTGCATGTAAGCCAAACTATGGCGAGAAAAGGAACCATTTGCAGGCACCCGAGGAGAAAAATGAATATTTCTAACCGCTTGCCACCCAGACGACACTTTGGATTGTATATTAGTAAATTGGCGTCTAACGCTTTCCATTTTCACTTTTGGTGGCTTTATGGATGTACAACTGCATCCTGTAGGTGGGTCAACCGCCATTTTCACCTACGCACTGCACCAATAGATAATACAGTGTCATAAAAATTCAAAAATGTTTTATTCTTGTGAAGTGAAGAAAGAAACGCCGAAAGACAAATAATGATGTGTTAAGTACTAGAATGAATGCAATACCTTCCACCTTCATCTTCCCAACCATTTTCTTTGGTTTATGAGCATTCCCTTCGCTACCACCTTTAGAAGCGCGTGTAACAAGCAATTCTTCCTCTGGTTGTAGTAACACTTGCTGCAAACTGCAGTAAAGATCGATGTAATTACTAAAACAGCTTGCAGTTTGAAGTTATAAAAATCAGATAATTTTGACACTTGTCTGAATATTTCAGAATTAACAAATAAAATGATCATAAAGAACATTTGTGACATTCATAAATAGGATATAGATGAAAATGAAACTAACCCAAAGGCACGTCGAAGCAAAGCACACTCATTTTCCAAGAAAACAGGGGCCTCCATGCAACCTTTTGCCCAAGCATGTAGGCAGAGTCGAACACATGCATCGTACGCAATCATACCATGCCAAGGCCCGAGTGAACTAAATACAGGAAAAACATGTAAGCTTAATGCGTATTTTATAACGAAACTAATGTAGCTAGCTTCTAGTTGTTTATGTAATGTACCTTGCATGGAACGTGGGAAGACGAGGAGGAACATAATCTGAACCGGTTTTGGCACCAATGCTCCTATATAAACGTGAACATTCGGGTTAGCGCTTATCCATAATTGAAGAAATGGGCCAAATCAAGATTGAGCTAGTGTAAACGGGTCAAGTAGCCTCGTAGATCCTTATATATATATATATATATATATATATATATATATATATATATATATATATATAAAAAGATAATTGTTGTAATAATATAACCTTTCAAAATTTTCATTTAAGTTACTTTATAAAAATGGACCAACAATGTTCTTAACACGTTATAATCCGCCCATTGTGCCACTTCTAGTATATTGTTATATTTTTATAAACAAGTGATGTTCTGGTGAGGAAGTGCGAAACAGACCTAGCTGGATTTGAGGTATCCTGTTTATGACCCTCATTCGAAGCTACAACGGGGGTCTTTTTCTCTACAGCCGAATTAGCTGCCACGTCATGTGAATCAACTCTAGAAGATGTAATATTCGTTTTGGAACACGGAGAATACTCCTCTTGCTTTATTTCTCCAAATGTGCCTGAAATCGGAGGCGCGCTAGGAGAATCTTCCTTCGATGACTGCTGATTCTGGATGTTTTTAGGATGTAATTCCTGCAAGAGGAGTTCATTCCGACAAATATTACTGTTAACACAACAATTTATTATCTTGAATAGGATAAACTGAATCAAGATTGTACCTTTCTTGAAAGGGAAACATGAGAAGAATAACCATCCGACGCGTAAGCATCTTTACGAGGCAAATTCTCAATGCTAGCTCCTACTTGTGTAGTAGAATACTCTGAGCTTTCAACAGAATCATCTGATTCATCCTCTTCTGTATAAACACTGCTCCTAACATCATACCTATTATTATTATTATTAACTCCCCTCAACCGATCACCAACGTGCCCATTTCTTCTTGTCATTTCAACAGAAGAGCTTACATCACTAGAGTACACATGATACTGCGTGCGCCTTTGCACAGGATCATGATACCTGCGGTTACTAACTCTATCGTCTTGAGGGGACGAGGAGTCTAGCGAGTATCGTCCGCCATATACTTCTTCTGTGTCTGAATCTGTTGACATGTCTTCAGAAGTGGAGTTGGAGTTAGTGTCGTCTCTTGGCAAAACCTGAGATAGAGGAACAACTCCGCTTTTGAATTTGGAAGGTGGCGGCAAGCCAAACCCGCGTGACCCGTTTCTTGACATAACAGGATCGATTCGGGCTCGTTGGTTTGACATTGAGTGAGTAGCAGCATTGCCTGATCCCTGGTTTTTAAAACAACAAATATTAAAAAAGCTTAAGATTTTTTAGAACATAAGTGCATATGGAAAACCATCAATATTGATTCAAATCTTTAGGAGAGGCAAAATTTAAAATTTTGAAATCCAAGAAACAAATAGCCAGTGGCGGATCCAGAGGGGGTTCTTAGGTTCCCAGGAACCCCTTGATTTGGAAAAAAATTGAAAATTTTAGTGGAAAAAGTTGAAAAATTAGTGAAAATCTACGAAAGGAACCCCATGGAAATAGGGGTGTGCATGAAACCGAAATAACAAACTGTAACTGAAAAAACCAGCATAACATAACCGGACTAACCAAACCGAACAAAAAACCAGCAGTTTGGTTTTATGTTTTATTTAAAAACAATTTTCTGGTTCGGTTTCGGTTATGCTTTTACCCATCCCATTTAGCCCAAAAGATTCAGGCCCAAATGTGTAATAATCAATTAATCATTATTTACTAAAAAAACATAGCCCAATGTTTCAGGTCCAAATTCATTATTTTGGGCCTTTTATCGGCCCAAAAATGTCAATCCCAAACGACAACACCAAAAACGGACCAAACGGAAGAGCTTTTAGAAACTTTCCGGTTATTGGTCCCTTTGAGCCCAAAAACCGACCCATGCACACGATACCCACTTAGATCAAACCCACTAAATTCATTAATCTATCAAAAACTAGTACATCCCAAATACAAATGTAAAAATAAATAACCATGATAGTATAGTATCCGTTTTAAGCAAGCGGGTTAGACTCCAAAGAATATTACTTAAGAAAAGTATCATGAAATAAATATATAGAAAATATAAATAAGCATAAGAAAAATAACCACTTATCTATAATGAAGGAGATAATGGGCTTAACCACTAAAACATGCAAATAAATAAATAAAAATAAGAGAAGTGCAGATGAGAACAGAACGTGTGCTTGATGTGAACGTGGGTACCAAACCAAACCAAGCTCAATTTCAACAATTAAGTTATTAAAACCAACCCAGATACAAGTTCATGATTATTATTATTATTATAAACATACTTTAATCAATTAACTGATTAAACTAAAGAAACAAATTCAAATTTTGAAATATGTAGGAAAGAAACTCGAACCTGTTTGACCCATTTGACAGCATTTGTATCCAATCCTTCTGTAAACATATTATTATTATTTGCTAAAACTTGAAAGAAATCTGAAAAAGGTGGGAAATTTATATGCAAGATTCATTAATAACCATAACCCATCAAGGAAAATTAATAATTTTACTTAATTAATGGAGCTGCATACTGTATAATAACAACTTTCAAGAATAATTAGGGTTTGTTTACTTATTGCTGCTCAAAATCTAGTGTCGATGTAGCAGAGAGAGAGACGTTGAAGAATAGGATTTGAAAGAGAGAGAGAGAGAGAGTGAAAACAAACAAAATAAAATAAAATATTAAAAAAAGGGAATTTTGAATTCAAGAAATAGAAAGGCCCATGATGATGAGTGAGAGGGTTTCTCTCTCTCTCTCTCTCTCTCTCTCTCTCTCTTAAAGTTCGCTTTTAAAAGGTAAATAAAAATAATATTATTTGTTTAAATTCAAATTCTTGATAATGATTCTTTTGACATATGATGCTTGGTTAATATAAGGTTGGGTAATATTTATTTTTGACAAAAATAGTTTGGTAATACCATGTAAAATGAAAAGTAAAGATGCAAAGGAGTTTTGGGTGTGCGATCCACCCTACGTCTAGCAAAATTTGCTTGTCTTTGGGTGGGTCGGAGGAAAACACGCTTGTATCGGCCTAACAGGTGTATCTCCCCTGGTTGGTTTGAGGGGTAGTGGTTTTGTAGTAGGGCAAACGTTGCAGAAAGCAGAAGCGAAGAAAGTTGAGAAGCATGCTAAAGTTTGTGAGGAGAACCAACACGTTTTTGTATCCCTGACATTTGATACCTTTAGCTCCTTGGCACCGGAAGTCATCCGTTTCCTGACAAGAGTCCAACGAGTTATTCATAGCAGTGTCTCGACTCTAGGGGGCATTGGTTCGTTTTTAGTAGGTTAGAGTTTGTCATCCAGAAAGGAGTTTGTTAATAAAAAAGTAGTTTATTAAAAAAAAAAAAAGTAAAGGAGCTAAACTAATATCAATTGTTGGTTATTTGAGATCGTTTCGCTAAAAATTTAGATTGGTTCCGGTTAAAATGACTTCTACAATTATTAAGCAACTCACCTTGATATTTATATGTTTAGCTGATTGAGCTTAAACATTTTTTTTTGAACGGCCAAACAACTTTTATTCATAGAATAGCTAGCAAGAAACTAGCAAAAGCAATCCGGAAATACAAATAAAAGCGAAATCCGAAATTATGTAAGCCGTAACAAAAAAACAAAAAAATTATCCCATATTTTGTGCTTCAAATCGGCACCAAGCGTCCCACGTCATATTCGTCATTTTTCCCCGATTTGTCACCCATAAGAAGCTCATGATCTTTATCTCCTCCATTATCTTTTGAATCGAAACCTGTTTTTGATTGAACATTAAGTCATTTCGCGCCCGCCAAATACTCCAAAAAGCCGTCAAAATAACCGCATAGAATGCCTTCCGAGGTCGGCCGGCCTGCTTTGCAATCAAGTGGTATGATAATATGTCTCTAACATGAAAAGCGAAGAAGCCCGGAACGTGACACCAGTCAAAAACGAGCTGCCAGACGGTAGTGAAAACCGGGCAGCCCGTAAATATATGTTCAGTTGTTTCAAAAATAAGCTGACACGCCTTACACAGTTGGGACTCCACCTGCACATTTCTGCGACTTAAAGCTGCCAACGTAGGTAGACGATCTAGGTACACCCGCCACGCGACAATCACCACCTTCTTTGGAACCCAGCTACACCACTGAAAAGAGGTAACTGGGAGATCGTTCACTGCCGAAAATAACCACTTCTTGATCGCTTTGACTTTTTAAACTTTTATCAAAAACCCTGATATTATTTCTTAACAAATATCGACTTTAAGATTTATAATTTAATCTTTTTCTCTGGCCATTATTAATAATAACAGTTTTGGTATCTTTCAAACATATTTTTCATAAGTTAAAGAAAGAAATAACATATCTTTATAGTTAACTAGCTGATTACCCCGGGAGGGTCCCGGGGTTGAAAAATCTAATTTTACGTGATAACCTGTTGCAAATGGCTCAAGCTAACTAACCACAAAATCTCTCAATCATTGCATGTTCATAGTATTCTAATCAGTAGTAACTCATATTCCCTAATCTAAAACCTAATCAGTAATCATCTAAAGAATCACTTATGTAAGCTGCAACTATTCAAAAACTCATCGCATCTCTCTAATTTCTCACATTCTAATGGCTCTTATAATTCCTAACTTAATCAACTAAACAAACACTTAAGTTGAAAGTTGTAACCATTGCATCTCATTATGCCACGTGGCATAATCAAGAGATGGTTGAGGCCACCATTGAACGCCACGTCAGCAACTATCAATTCTTCCCGGGAGCGTCCCGTGGTTGAAAAATATAACCATTCTAATAATACTAATACTAATAGTAATAATTATTGCTCTTGTAATTAATTAAATAAAAATAACCTTGCTATAAGGTGACACCGTGTGTTGCAGTGTTGCGCGATTCTTTCTTCTAACTTCTCTTGATGAAGTATACCTGGTAAAATTCCAATGATAACATGGCGATTGGGTTGATTTTCAACATCGTAGATAAGAACCTGGTTTAAAAGAAAAAACATGATTAATGAATAACATGAACACTTTGTGTGTTTTTTCCTGTATGAACGAAAACCCCACAAAAAATAATCGATTTTTTCTCCGTTTTTTATATAGCACTATGGTACTCGTTGGAAAGACAATAAAACGCTCGTTAATTTGGTGTAATTTTTTTCTTTAAAAAATCCCGTATATAAAAGATATAAACGTTTAAAAATTATGGGAGGAAACATGAGAGAGAAAACTTTAAATTCTTTTTTCCTAAAATAACTGAATTTAATTTTAGTAATTGAGAATTGAGAGATAGACGGCGAGATAAAATTAGGATTTTATGTTTATCTTTTTTTTTAATTAAAAAAAGAAATAATTCAAAAACACTAAAATCCTTCAACTATGATGCCACGTGGCAGTTTCATGGAGAGATTGAAGGCATCATTGCACGCCACGTCAGCAATATTCAATTCTTTTATATATATATTAACTAGCTTATACCCCGGGAGCGTCCCGGGTTGAGAAATCTAAGTAAAGTGAATAAAATTAGAAATATCTAAACTATAAAAATGGCATCTATATAGCAATTACCTGCTGGAGAGCGTCCCGGGTTGAAATATATAATATGACATAATAAAATATCTAATATGACAACATAATTAATGACTTGCCAATATATGATTAATGAATATTATTATTATTATTATTATTATTATTTTAAACAAATCTCTGCCATAAGTTATCATATTCTAATATAAAAAAAAAGGTAATTGGGTCGGTTATCACCTAATCCCAGGCCCGACCCGAACACACAATTTTTTTAAACTAATTCCAAACCTGATACAATAACTGTCAGGTTACAAAAAATAGTCGTTTTTTTCTCCGTTTTTTATATAGCACTATGGTACTCGTTGGAAAGATAATAAAACACTCGTTAATTTGGTGTAATTTTTTTCTTTAAAAAATCTCGTATATAAAAGATATTAGCGTTTAAAAGTTATGAGAGCAAACATGAGAGAAAATAATAAAATTTTAATATTTAAATTTAGTAGATTAGGTATTTAATAGATTATGTTAAATCATATTTATTCCTTTTTTTTAATTGGTCTAGAGTTGCCACATCACATCCTATGTGGCATCTCTCAAAAGAGAGATTGCATAATATTATGACATGTCATAAAAAATGCTTTGGTTTATTATATATATAGATTAATAGATTAATAGATAAATAAGAAATGTCATGCCACGTAGCACAATTCTATGACCCAACATTGTTTTTTCTCGTTTTTTTTATCTACTATCCGTGACAAACTTTATTTTGAAATCCCTCAATCGTTTTCTTGATTTCCATGCAATCAAGTCGTCATTTTCTTTTACGAGTTTCTAATATACTTAGTTTCCTTTAAAAAAAAAGTTACAAATAATAAATATCTATTTTCCTTCCAAAAAAAAAAAAAGATAACTTATTATTTTTCTTATATGTTACTCAATCCTAATCCAAGGAATGTCACATTGACCCAGAGAAGATGTCAGTAGGATTCAACATTCATTATTTTTAGATAATTATTAAAATACTAATGACAAATATAAGTTGGAGATAAATAGATCTTTACATATATTTAAATAGACGAAGCATAAAATATGTTGTTATTATTAATTAATTATTAAAAAGTGGAGTGGTCGAACGTTGGGGGTGGGGAGAGAGCCATTTGAGTGGTGCTTCCCGCTTGTTTGAAGCAAAAGGCTTCAGGCTCACATGCACATTTGGTGGCTTCCCACCATACAAAAGCACATCTCTTTCAATTTATTATAATTTATTATTTATTAGAGCAGCCAGGGTAGCCCGTAATGACCACTCCGGGATGACGTGAAGCCCGCGAAACACCACCCCCTATTGTATCACGGCCGCGATTAGTTTTTTCGTGATGTATATCACATTGGCTTTCAGCCAAAATATGACCGTTGGCCAACGGTCGTTTGACCGTTTTTGGTTAAAAAAAATTAATTTTCAACCAAAATCTCTCTCTCTCTATCTATATATATATATATATATATATATATACTAGTGGGTTTACCCGCGCGTTGCCGCGAGATCCAAATAAAACCTTACAAAAAAAAATAAAGCATTGTGGGGCGAGAATTTGCAATGGACAACCCGATCGGTTTTGACATATAGTAAAGATGGCTTATTAAACCAAGACGCAATGCATGAAAAATACTCACATCAGGTTATAGCCTTGATGGTCAGTGGAGTCGTCAACCAGCTTCTTTGTAAATAATTACAACCTAAATATTAAAACTTGACATATACAAATGTGTTGACAGGTCTCAAATATAGATTTATTGATTATTATTCTATTTTCCCCATTCTTGTACAACAAATTTTATTAGTTATTCCTTTTTTTTTCCTTTTACTTTTATACAAACAGATGATGCCTTCCCTAAACTATTACCATTAAGATGATGAAGAACAAGATAATTGAAGAATATTGATTGAAGAATATTGAATGTTGAATCAGTTACAAACTAATGATTATGACAATCAATTATCATTTTCATAACTATATAACACATAACTTCAACTTTATTAAATATAATAAAGTAAAACCCCATAACTATTAAACCCTTCAAATGATAACTAATTAACACACATTTACTTCTAACATTCAATGTGAAAGAAGTTTCTAACATCAATGCCTTATATTTAATTTCAATGTATACACAAAATATAGATATTCTCTTCTACATGTGATATCTATATGCCAATCTTTCCAGAAAACAGTTGACTATTGAAACTACATTTATAAAAGGGAAAATCGTGAAAATAGCCACTTGACCAAGTGACTTACGAGAAGCCTCATCGAAGACGCCTTAGGTGCTTCGAACTTGGTGACCCGTGTGTAACTGACAAATGCTTCAATTGAAATTGCAATTCCTTGTGCTGATTACTTTAATGTCATATGGCTATATAATACATTTTCCACTTGTGATAACTCTTAGTTCTTTTTAGATGTATGTATACAGTTCACGTGACGAAGACTTGCTCTACCAAGTTACACGAATATCAAAGTAATTTTAGCTTATGGGCTTGTTGTCTTAAAATTAAAAACTTTTCGATAGCAGCATCAGCATGAACTGTACAAGGAAAACATACCATCAAATTTAAAAAAAAAAAACAATTTAATAAAAAGTGTCTTAACATAAATCAGTTTTGTGTAAAATTTAAGTAGTTCAAGATTACTTGGTCATACCATCTAAAAGATACTCATGAGCTAAATAACCCAATGTGCCAGAAAGCTCAATGGAGATGCAAAGCATGCCACTTACTAATCCATAAAAGAACATCTGCATATACAAAAAAAAAAGCATGAGATATTTAAGGGGAGTCGCGCCAAATTATTTGATGTAATGTGTATCCTAATACTTGTGTTGTACTTACAGATTAACTGCATAAGGTTGGGTGTATCGAGCAGGCTGCAAATGTGAGTGTTGTTATGATGGAAATAGCTAAGGCTCAACATGCTTCTAGTTTAATGTAGTGTTAAATGGTTTTTTACACCATCTACTTTCCACTGAGTTTAGAAAAATATGGTTCAATCATAACAGTTTTTTCACATTGTTACTAAAAAAGATCAATCCAACAACCAAGCAACTACAAATTACATAAAACTACAGCTTAAGCATGCATACGAATGAAAAAATTTAAGCGGAATGAATAAACGAAATTAGTTGCCTATTATGATTTATGAATCAAGATTGAAATTTTTATAGTTTCAACATGTAGAAACAAATACTAAAGTTAAGAAAAACTAAGTAATTGGTTAATATTATAAACTATATAAATTATAGAAACTAACCCTGTACCACATCATCATCACAGAACAATCTTATAATCAATTACAAGTAATAAAAATATACATGAATAGTTTTAAAAGTATAAAAATAAAACAATATCAACACGACTTTGAAAAACGGATAGTTGATTAAAAGAAAAACTAACCTACAAGAACTTCAAAACTGGTCGTTGAATTCTATGTAGGTCAGTGGGGTTTCTTTCATCATCATATAAATACCACGAATTTGGAACCGCAAATAAACTAAAAACAAACAATACAAAGCCTAAAATAACCACAAAGCATGAAAAATTACCAATAACTTGAGAAAACAATTACCTGTAATACGGCTGATTTGTTATGAGGGTAAGAAATTGGAAGGAGGATCTCTTAATACGGAGGCACACCTTCTGGAATATGATGAGTGGGTAATTAACAAATGCTTCAATTGCAATTGCAAGAACCTTTGAGTTGTCTGAGAAGTAATAAAGAAGTAAAGGAGGGAATTGAAAGAGATGGGTATGGTTAAAGGGAAATGATGGAATAACCGGCTCAATAATAACCGGTGCGCGTTGTCGTCCTAACTCAATAATAACCGGCTCCAACCTGTTATATACATAACTGCAAACTTTTGACGTTGCTTAAAATACCAAAACTTTAATTATTTACTTTATATATTTTCAACAGAGATTTTTCTTGTATTTGAATTCAGTACCTTTGTATCACATCAAGATACGACTCTCCATGAGGATATCGATACCTGAGTTTGTCTTTCTTCCTTGATCTTTAAAAAAAAGACTATTGAATGGAAAGGTATAAAATTATATAAAAAAATCGAATATTTCATATTTAACATACTCGTATTCTTCAGGAATGTTCTTCTTTATTTTTTCATACGTCATACCGTCATATACACCAACATTTATCTCATCAAGTGCACGCCATTGTATCTATAACGTAAAGAAAGTACACAAATTTTACAAATGATAAGTGATCAAAGAAGCAATTTATGTGACATGTAAAACTAACCTTGGGAAATCCAACAATTTGATTTGCAGTCAAAATTGTTCGTTGCAATTTGCTTGTCCAAATCTAGGTGCATAAATAAAAAAAAACAATATAAAACATTGCAAACTTTGTGCAACAAACAAAGAAAATGCAAATAGTAAAATAAGTAATAGTTCTTACATAAGCATTTTTTTGAAGGCAAGATAGTTCATGTAGGCCTTCCATTGAATGTTATAAGAGGAGGACTTGAATTTCACAATCAATCTCATTCAATTTGATCCTTAGAGTTACGGAACTTGAAGGGACAAGAGGTTAATGATCTATATTTATGAAGGAAGAAGGCAAACGATTGAAGGGTATGGATGGAAGAAGGAGGGTAGTATTGTAAAAGTCTTTTGATATTGTAAAGGAGGAGGTGGATGAAATGCCTATATTACCCTCTTAAGTGTCTTAATTGTCCCAATTATGCCCATAATACCCTTAAATTTCTTGCTTAAATATGTTGTACATGTTGCTTGTTAAGTTGTACGGAAATGCAAATTACCTTGTTGTACATCACTCCTCCTTTATAATGTATTATAGATATATACTAGGTGAAATCCCGTGTGAAAACACGGGAACACTAAATCCAACTAAAGTTGAAAATCCATTCATTGGTGGTTGTGCTTCTGCCTTTAGTAACCACTGATAAATGAAATAGCTGATTGGAAACCACTGATGAATTGGTAACCACTGATGAATGAATCAGCTGATGATTATCAACAGATGAAGCAAGCAACAGAGGATGAAACAAACTTCCGATGACAGCAGTGGTTTGCATTCAACAGATGTTGTCATCAGAAGTTTGTTTCAGAGTAGACTCATTGAACAGAGTAGACCCATTAGTAATAAAACGCTCGTTTTTTTTTCGTTCTTTGTATAGCACTGTGGTACTCGTTGGAAAGATAATAAAACGCTCGTTAATTTGGTATAATTTTTTTTCAAAAAAAGTGTCGTTTAAAAAAGTTATTAACATTTAAAAAACATGGGGGAAAGTGCATGTGCCATGCACATGATAGAGAAAAAATAATTTAATAGTAGATGGAGTATCCATGACCCATTTAAATGACCCATTTAAATGACCCATTTAAATGAGCGGGAAAAAAATTAAAGGAAGCCCCCATAAGATGCCATATGTCCCTCATTAGCTTTTATTTATATATTATAGAAGATATATATATATATGTATATATACTAGGTGAAATCCCGTGTGAAAACACGGGAACACTAAATCCAACTAAAGTTGAAAATCCATTCATTGGTGGTTGTGCTTCTGCCTTTAGTAACCACTGATAAATGAAATAGCTGATTGGAAACCACTGATGAATTGGTAACCACTGATGAATGAATCAGTTGATGATTATCAACAGATGAAGCAAGCAACAGAGGATGAAACAAACTTCCGATGACAGCAGTGGTTTGCATTCAACAGATGTTGTCATCAGAAGTTTGTTTCAGAGTAGACTCATTGAACAGAGTAGACCCATTAGTAATAAAACGCTCGTTTTTTTCGTTCTTTGTATAGCACTGTGGTACTCGTTGGAAAGATAATAAAACGCTCGTTAATTTGGTATAATTTTTTTTTTTCAAAAAAAGTGTCGTTTAAAAAAGTTATTAACATTTAAAAAACATGGGGGAAAGTGCATGTGCCATGCACATGATAGAGAAAAAATAATTTAATAGTAGATGGAGTATCCATGACCCATTTAAATGACCCATTTAAATGACCCATTTAAATGAGCGGGAAAAAAATTAAAGGAAGCCCCCATAAGATGCCATATGTCCCTCATTAGCTTTTATTTATATATTATAGAAGATATATATATATATATATATATATATATATATATATATGTATATATACTAGGTAAAATCCCGTGTGAAAACACGGGAACACTAAATCCAACTAAAGTTGAAAATCCATTCATTGGTGGTTGTGCTTCTGCCTTTAGTAACCACTGATAAATGAAATAGCTGATTGGAAACCACTGATGAATTGGTAACCACTGATGAATGAATCAGCTGATGATTATCAACAGATGAAGCAAGCAACAGAGGATGAAACAAACTTCCGATGACAGCAGTGGTTTGCATTCAACAGATGTTGTCATCAGAAGTTTGTTTCAGAGTAGACTCATTGAACATAGTAGACCCATTAGTAATAAAACGCTCGTTTTTTTCGTTCTTTGTATAGCACTGTGGTACTCGTTGGAAAGATAATAAAACGCTCGTTAATTTGGTATAATTTTTTTTTTTTCAAAAAAAGTGTCGTTTAAAAAAGTTATTAACATTTAAAAAACATGGGGGAAAGTGCATGTGCCATGCACATGATAGAGAAAAAATAATTTAATAGTAGATGGAGTATCCATGACCCATTTAAATGAGCGGGAAAAAAATTAAAGGAAGCCCCCATAAGATGCCATGTGTCCCTCATTAGCTTTTATTTATATATTATAGAAGATATATATATATAGGGGAAAGTTAATTTGAGAACACCTATATTTCGTGCGAACCATGAGAACGACATCTAAAACCATTCAAATTCAAAATTTCTTTTACACTTATCTTTATTACTTAAATACAATCCTAAAAACACAATTTACGCGTAAAAAATCAAACGTATACGAAAATAAATTGTTTTTACACATGTGTAAATTTACTGTTTATACATGTGTAAACTGTTTCATTACACATGTGTAAAAAGTTAATTTAAAAGTGTTTTTGCAAGAAAAGATGTATTAATTGAAAAGAAAATTCATTTATTAATGTTGTATTTTGATTATAATGAGGTTTGTGTTATAAAAAATTGACCTTGATTGATTTTTTTACTTGTTCTCACGGTTCTCACAATATTTAGCGTTCTCAAGATAACCCTCCCCTATATATATATATATTTCATTTTCAACCAAAATCAATACCACCAACAATCAAAACATACATCCAACAATCAAAGAAGCAATATATATATATATATATATATACATATATCAAATGGAAGGCCTCTCGAGTCCACTCGACTCGTCTAGTTCTTCCGACTCATCGGGTTTTTCGATGGAATTTTTTGCAGGGGGCAAATGAGGTTTTGATGAACGATTACTTTGTAGAAAACCCAAATTACAACGACGAGGTGTTTAAAAATCGATTTCGTTTATCAAATGAATTATTTTTAAAGATTGTCGGGGACATCAAAGCTAAGTGTGACATCCGTCACCTTCATCTTTAATCAATTGTTAAATTTAGTCCCTTTAAGCTTAATCATTTTCAATTTAGTAAAAGAACGAACCCAGCGGACCGTGTCTACGTTTTTATCAAATACGTATCTTGAAACGTCTACGTAATGGATTTTATAAAAATATTCAAGTTTTGAAAAGTTTTAAAAACTTTTAAGTTAATAAGTTAACCAAGTTAAATTTTTATAAAGGAAAAACTAACCATAAAATAGATAAACTAACGTAGTTATAGTTGAGGGACCGTTTATGACAAGTCATGAAAGTTTAAAAATTCTGATTTCCCTCTTCTGTCTTCCACCTCGTTTTTCCGGCAGGAAAGTTCCGGCGACCGGAGAACTTTTCCGGCGAGTACAAAAAAAACCGGTTTTAATGCACCATCAATCATTTTTATGATTTCAAAGCGTTTTTTCATCAAACCTTGAATGATTCCAACCTTTTAACGAGCATTAAACAGATTTAATCATGACAATTAATCAATTATAAGTGGGTAACCGTCGACTTTTATGATGGGTACAAACGCTCGTTTCTTGTCAACAACTATATAAATTGATCGTCCCTCTCTGTTCTAGACCTTGTAACTATCCTAAAACTATTTCGAAAACAGTCAAAACGGGACCAGAAGGTCCGGTAATTTCGACTCAAAGTTTCGGTTCTGTTGCCTCAATTGCGAGCCATAATTATTGTGTAAGTCGTTTTTTTGTGATGCCGTTTTGTTTAGTTTCATTTTGAGATTAAAAGCCCCTTATTCCTGATCTCGATTGGTGTTGAATCAGGTTTATTGTGAATGGTTAAGGGTTAGGGTTCTTGAAGGTTTCATTTGGGGAAGATGATATAATCTAACATAATGGTTAACTATTATTTCATTTCAATATATTTACACATAAAGGCTACTGTTGTAATGGGTTGTATGTTGGTTTGTTGTAGAATGGACCCGAGTTCGATACCCACTCCAGGCGGGTCTGGGTTTTTTTTTTCTTTTGGATTTCTTTTCATTTTTTTATATAATTTAAACATATATAATATACACCAAACTTGAAATATTCATAATAAATTCAATTTTTACCCAAAAATTATAAAAATTTAGGTGTAGCATCTTGACACCATAAAGAAAATTACTACACTTTTATTTTCTGGAAAATGTTTTATTTTTATATTTTTATTGAATTAAATTTTTTTAATCATAATTAATTGATAAAAAAATTCATTTTTAATGATTTTAATCTCAAACTTTTTGGGTAATTATTTCTAACCATTCTAATCTGAAATAAAAATTATTGGTTCGGAAAATATTTATTTTTATTGATTTTCCTATTTTTAATCATTTAAACATGATTTAATCTCATTAAATCAGTTTTAAATATAAATAAGTTTATAAAAATTATGGGAAAATTAATTTCATTGATTTACATCAGAAAGAATCCATTTTCTATAAAAATAATATTTTTAGTTCATGTCTTGTATTTTTAATCTTATTTATGTTTAATTAGATATAATTAATCATTTATTTATTTATATTATTTAGAAACTATTTTATAAATACTTTTCTTATAAAATAGAAATATTTCTTGTATTGGAAAGTCTTAATTATTATTTGTCGGATCATCGTGTAACTCATATTTATTTATTTCGATATTTATGATCATCGTAATTATTTACAATAATTAGTTAAAGTAATTAACTAAATGATTTTGCCTTAATTATTCAAAATATTTTATTTAAATATTAAATTGGTAATAATTATGTTACCTAAACCATATTTACAAACTTTGGTATATTATTATTTTATATAACTTTATATTAATCAACTTATCATAAAAAACTCTAATTCCCCAAATCGACTTAGCAAACCATAATGCCTTAGACCTTAGTTACCTTAGAATTTTTAGACACTTCCTTATTAGTATTCTTACACGTTATAGGTTGAATTCCTCGGAATTCCCATTACTTAGCTCACGACCGCTTAAGTGGATTTTGATCGCTTTCGCAAACTGTGAGTATATCTTTCCCCTTTTTCATTTTACTTTTGGGGCTACTCATGTACTTATATCAAGTTTCTATCTCCTTTTACTAAAATAGCAATTCTCATGTGTGTTTGCTTGTGTTAATTTGTGTGTCTATGACTTGTCAAAATCATTAACCTTTGAGGGCCTGGCATTTCAATGAATAGTACTATGGTATATACCCCTTGTGACTCTGTTGAGAGACCTTGGTCATTGTGTTGTGATTCATTATACTAAAAAATGTTTTGATTCTTGATACATATTTCTTAGGGTTGATTTTGAACGGACATTACTTAAATTACATTTGCAAACGGTATATAACACAAGAATTGCGAAACGTTTTGTACTATATATATATCCAACGGATGTACTCACCAATACATTATACGTGTTGACAAATTATTTTTGTACATGTTTCAGGTGACGTTTGATCTTACTTGCTTTCACGCTTAGGTTGGACCTAGTGCTTAAATAAAAGTTAAACATTTATTTTCTATGTTTGAGATATCTATTAAGACTCTTTGTATTTCATTTTCAATAATGGAAGTTAATTACTATTAATATTTACATTTTAGTCCATGTGCTTTTGAACAATCGTCACTACGTGACACCTCGATGTTTCCGCCATCGGTTGGGGTGTTACAGATTGGTATCAGAGCCATGGTTATAGGGAATTAGGTTATTAGTAAATGCTTTTGACCTAGACTATAACTAAGCTACCCATTATATGCTTTCTTTTATTCTCATATTTGTTTAGATAGATTTTCTCCTTTTACTTTTCATTATACTCGGAGAAGATTTTATTCTACAAATGGAACAAAAACACCAAGTTAGGAGTGATATCCACACCTTGGTGAATAGTTTCACTCCTTATATGTTTTGTTTATTTATTTATTTATCTTGGAATATTTTCCTTTCGAGATAGGAGACGTCCAAATCTCAAGGAATCTATCCCTCCAACAGAAACTTAATCACTAAGCTAGGAGTGATATCCTTATCTTAGTGACAAGTTTCACTCTATCATATTTTTACTTTTTGAAGTATATCATCTTTGAGTTAGGGGTGAAATCCACATCTCAAGGATATATTTTCACATCTCAAAATCCGCTATAGTTTTGAAATTTATTTGTGACGGGGCACGTGCAATCTGGAAGGGTGAGCGCCTGTATTCTGAGTTTTCTGTCTAGGCCTGGCATTTCGCATAAATCCCAATCAGACGAGGGACCCGTATGCCGACCTGGGAACTCTCGGGATGAGCATTCACTTATAGGCTAAAGTACGCCCCCACAAGTCACTAATAATATTTCAATTACTTTAGTTAGTCAACAGTTTCTTTGGAAACACTCTTATACCTTGTTTTATACTTGGTATTGTTTTTCATTTGAAGTTTTATCATGATTTTCTTTATGATATTCATAATTTTTCTTATATCAATATCTCATGCTATGTGTTACCTGTCCTAATATAAACTATGACATTCCCAAGATTATATTTGGAATCAAATCTCATAATTATTGTTGCATTTTTGTAGATGTCTGATCGCGAATCTCGTAAGAGAGCTTCGAAGCGTCAGGCTAAACTGAAATCTGATCATCGTATTGCGTCCATGCTTAATGATAAGTTGTAAACGCTTGTTCCTAGCATCATTAATGCTATTATCCCAAACCTTAACCCAAACAGTAGCTCGAATGGGAACTCAAACGGGAATGCGGGTGGAAACGGTGGAACCACAGAGAATAAGTGCACTTTCAAGCACTTCAACTCTTGTCATCCCAACAAGTTTAATGGCACTGAGGGAGCCACTGGGTTACTTGAATGGTTCGAAGTATGGAGAATACGTTCATTAATAGCGACTATCCAGACAACTTACGTGTTCGTCACGCCACGGGTGTTCTTCAAAAGAGAGCACTCACTTGGTGGAACGGTGAAAAACATGCTCGAGGGACGGAAGCTACTTTGGCTATGTCTTGGGATGATTTCAAAGTTGCCATGACTACTGAGTTCTGTCCTCGTAGTGAGATGAAGAAATTGGAGGATGAGTTCTATCACATCAAGCAGGATAGTGGAAACAATGTTCCCTACAACAACCGTTACCATGAGTTGAGCTTACTGATTCCTCGTATGGTAACCCCGGTATCCTTGGCTATTGAGAAGTATATTGAGGGACTGCCACCTCAGATCCATGATTCGGTTATGGGAAGCAAGCCTGCTACTGTAGAGGATGCCATCCGTCTCGCAGCATCTCTTACTGACAAGCATGTCAAGGATGGTACTCTAACCCGTAAGGGTACTAAAAGACATACTGAAACCACTCCAACCCCTGCTACCACTGAACCTTCCCAAGAAAACTCTGCCTCTGCCTCTAGTTCCAATAAGAAACGAAAAGGTGGAAACCAAAACTATGCTGTAGTTGCACCTCTTAACCAGGTTCCTGTTACAAACCCACCTACCGCACCTCAAACAACCCCAAGGGCTTATACTGGGAAACAACCTCAATGTGCTACCTGCCACTACCATCATCCCACCAATTTACCGTGTCGTAAGTGTGATGCTTGTGGAAGACTGGGTCATACCACTCCTTTCTGTCGTGTTGCCAATCGACCAATAAATAACCCACAGACTGCTATCCAAAACCAGGAAGCTGGTCAACCCAGAGTTTGTTACGCTTGTGGTGATCCTAACCATATGCAAAACAGATGCCCTCATCTTACGGCTTTTATACAGGCTCGTCAGCAAACCCAAGCGGTCCCAATAGCGCCAGCAGTTCCAGCAATTCAAGCAGCTCCAGCCCGTGGTCGTGCTTTCAACATCAATGCTAACCAAGATCAAGCTACCAACGACGTTGTCAATGGTACATTTCTTATTACTAACTTATATGCTTCGATTTTGTTTGATACCGGTGTGGATAGGAGTTTTGTCTCGTTAGAATTTGAACATTTGCTTGCTCGTACTTGTCCTCACCATTACCCATCCTTTTACTGTGGAGGTTGCTAATGGCAATCTTATTCTTATAGAATCTATGCTCCGTAATAGCACGTTGAACCTAAACGATTATAACTTTTCTGTTAATCTTATACCCGTTTTTAGGAACCCTATGAACCGAGTTTATAAACCTTTCTTGAACAAATACGTAAGTGTTTTTCATCGATAACATACTCATATATTCCACAACAAGAAACCTTCACTTAAAAGAAATTTTGAGTCGAAATTTTCTAAAGTAGGGGAGACTGTGACATCCGTCACCTTCATCTTTAATCAATTGTTAAATTTAGTCCCTTTAAGCTTAATCATTTTCAATTTAGTAAAAGAACGAACCCAACGGACCGTGTCTACGTTTTTATCAAATACGTATCTTGAAACGTCTACGTAATGGATTTCGTAAAAATATTCAAGTTTTAAAAAGTTTTAAAAACTTTTAAGTTAATAAGTTAACCAAGTTAAATTTTTATAAAGGAAAAACTAACCATAAAATAGATAAACTAACGTAGTTATAGTTGAGGGACCGTTTATGACAAGTCATGAAAGTTTAAAAATTCTGATTTCCCTCCTCTGTCTTCCACCTCGTTTTTCCGGCAAGAAAGTTCCGGCGACCGGAGAACTTTTCCGGCGAGTACAAAAAATACCGGTTTTAATGCACCATCAATCATTTTTATGATTTCAAAGCGTTTTTTCATCAAACCTTGAATGATTCCAACCTTTTAACGAGCATTAAACAAATTTAATCATGACAATTAATCAATTATAAGTGGGTAACCATCGACTTTTATGATGGGTACAAACGCTCGTTTCTTGTCAACAACTATATAAATTGATCGTCCCTCTCTGTTCTAGACCTTGTAACTATCCTAAAACTATTTCGAAAACAGTCAAAACGGGACCAGAAGGTCCGGTAATTTCGACTCAAAGTTTCGGGTCTGTTGCCTCAATTGCGAGCCATAATTATTGTGTAAGTCGTTTTTTTGTGATGCCGTTTTGTTTAGTTTCATTTTGCGATTAAAAGCCCCTTATTCCTGATCTCGATTGGTGTTGAATCAGGTTTATTGTGAATGGTTTAGGGTTAGGGTTCTTGAAGGTTTCATTTGGGGAAGATGATATAATATAACATAATGGTTAAATATTATTTCATTTCAATATATTTACACATAAAGGCTACTGTTGTAGTGGGTTGTATGTTGGTTTGTTGCAGAATGGACCCGAGTTCGATACCCACTCCAGGCGGTCTGGGTTTTTTTTTCTTTTGGATTTCTTTTCATTTTTTATATAATTTAAACATATATAATATACACCAAACTTGAAATATTCATAATAAATCCAATATTTACCCAAAAATTATAAAAATTTAGGTGTAGCATCTTGACACCATAAAGAAAATTACTACACTTTTATTTTCTGGAAAATGTTTTATTTTTATATATTTATTGAATTAAATTGTTTTAATCATAATTAATTGATAAAAAAATTCATTTTTAATGATTTTAATCTCAAACTTTTTGGGTAATTATTTCTAACCATTCTAATCTGAAATAAAAATTATTGGTTCAGAAAATATTTATTTTTATTGATTTTCCTATTTTTAATCATTTAAACATGATTTAATCTCATTAAATCAGTTTTAAATATAAATAAGTTTATAAAAATTATGGGAAAATTAATTTCATTGATTTACATCAGAAAGAATCCATTTTCTATAAAAATAATATTTTTGGTTCATGTCTTGTATTTTTAATCTTATTTATGTTTAATTAGATATAATTAATCATTTATTTATTTATATTATTTAGAAACTATTTTATAAATACTTTTCTTATAAAATATAAATATTTCTTGTGTTGGAAATTCTTAATTATTATTTGTCAGATCATCGTGTAACTCATATTTATTTATTTCGATATTTATGATCATCGTAATTATTTACAATAATTAGTTAAAGTAATTAACTAAATGATTTTTCCTTAATTATTCAAAATATTTTATTTAAATATTAAATTGGTAATAATTATGTTACCTAAACCATATTTACAAACTTTGGTATATTATTATTTTATACAACTTTATATTAATCAACTTATCATAAAAAAAACTCTAATTCTCCAAATCGACTTAGCAAACCCTAATGCCTTAGACCTTAGTTACCTTATAATTTTTAGACACTTCCTTATTAGTATTCTTACACATTACAGGTTGAATTCCTCGGAATTCCCATTACTTAGCTCACGGCCGCTTAAGTGGATTTTGATCGCTTTCGCAAACTGTGAGTATATCTTTCCCCCTTTTCATTTTACTTTTGGGGCTACTCATGTACTTATATCAAGTTTCTATCTCCTTTTACTAAAATAGCAATTCTCATGTGTGTTTGCTTGTGTTAATTTGTGTGTCTATGACTTGTCAAAATCATTAACCTTTGAGGGCCTGACATTTCAATGAATAGTACTATGGTATATACCCCTTGTGACTCTGTAGAGAGACTTTGGTCATTGTCTTGTGATTCATTATACTAAAAAATGTTTTGATTCTTGATTCTTGATACATATTTCTTAGGGTTGATTTTGAACAAACATTACTTAAATTACATTTGCAAACGGTATACAACACAAGAATTGTGAAACATTTTGTACTATATATATATCCAATGGATGTACTCACCAATACATTATATGTGTTGACAAATTATTTTTGTATATGTTTCAGGTGACGTTTGATCTTACTTGCTTTCACGCTTAGGCTGGACCTAGTGCTTAAATAAAAGTTGAACATTTATTTTCTATGTTTGAGATATCTATTAAGACTCTTTGTATTTCATTTTCAATAATGGAAGTTAATTACTATTAATATTTACATTTTAGTCCATGTGCTTTTGAACAATCGTCACTACGTGACACCTCGATGTTTCCGCCATCGGTTGGGGTGTTACACTAAGTTTGAATGGTTTCAAGTAGGGTATGATGCTAGGGGGAAAAGGAGCTTTACGGCGATACAAAAATGCACATCCGCGATTCATCAACTTGCTACCGGTAACGTTCCTGACGAATATGATGAATCTTTTAATATGTCTAGTAGAATTTCAAGCGAGTCTCTTCACTATTTTTGCAATGCTATTATTGATTTATATGGTAAAGAGTATCTCCGAAGACCGACTAGACACAGCATAACACGTTTGTTTGCCGCACATGAAGCTAGATGGCATCTTTCTGGTATGGTCGGTAGCATCGACTGTACCCACATCGAATGGAGAAGTTGCCCGATGGGTTTGCGAGGTCAGTTTATGAGAGGTGACCATAAAAAAACCGACGATAATGCTCGAAGCCGTTGCGTCAAACGATTTATGGATTTGGCATGTGTACTTTGGTCCCCCCGGCTCAAACAACGACATCAATATTCTATAACAGTCATCGCTTTTCGATACAGAGATACAAGGAACCGCCCGACGTGTCCGTTTACGGTGAACAGACGACAATATAGACGTGGCTTCTATCTTGTTGATGGCATCTACCCCGCTTGGTCAGTTTTTGTGAAAGCTTACTCATTTCCGACAATTGAAAAAGAAATATTGTTTAAGAAGCTACAAGAATATGCGAGAAAAGACGTTGAACGGGCGTTTGGTGTATTGAAAGGTAAATGGCGCATAATAGATCGCCCGGTGCGTTTGGTTGATCAAGCGAAAATAAGGAGTGTTGTGTACACGTGTGTCATATTGCACAACATGATCATAAAGGAAGATGGGCACGCAATATCTCCGGATTACTTTATGGATACAGATATACCAGCAAACGTTCCCGATGATGTTCTTTTGGAGTTGCGGAATGAACAAACTCACTATCAGTTTCGATTTGATCTAACGGAACACGTGGGTGGTTTAGATATCGAGTTTCAGGACCCTTACCCACCTCACACTTAATTTTTTTAATTTTTATGTTTTTTTATTTAATGTAATATTTTTATTTAATGTAATGTTTTTTTATTTAATTTAATGTTTTTTTATTTAATATAATGTTTTTTTATTTAATATAATGTTTTTTATATTTTAAAAAATTAAAAGTTTAGTGATGAAATGTGAATACCGCCGCATGAGTTTAGTAATAGAATGTGATAAAATGAGGTGGCAGAATCTGATTGGGTGTGATAGTGTGATGAATGTGATAAAAACCAAACCACCCCATGTGCCCTTATAATCAACGGGGCGTCCGGTTCCTACCGTTTTTTGGCTCAATACTTTATTTTTTCTTGTTTTTATCCAAAAATTTTGTATGTATTAAGTCCGGCTCCCATCAATTTGATTTGATATTACATAACATAACAAATTTATCAAACTGGTATTAAATTAGACTTAGGCTTGTAAAATGTGTAAATCAAATTAATTTAAATTAATATTAGTAACAAATAAATATGAATGAATATTTAAACAAACGTAAAACAACAAATATCAACGAACATAAATGAACGCTCAAAACATGTGTTCATGCTTTTTCGAAAACTAGAAAAATACCTCTTTCTTGACGCGCATTGCGCGTCATAAAAGGGTGTTTATGACACACAGAAAAGTGTCAAGGAAGAACATGTCAAGAAAGGTTTATGACATGCAGGCGCGTGTCATCAAAAATGACACTCCTTTACGACACGCTTTTTTGACACGCATTTATGACACACTCTTTAATGACACTCTTTCATGATATGCATTTACGACACACCTTTATGACACTAATTTTGCGTGTCATGTTTTTTTTACCTAAAAAAATTTCTGCAAAATAACTAATAAATCTGGATTTATATTTATATTTATAATAACAAAATCAATAAATTTCAAAATAAAATTGCATATATTATATATACCACAAAAAAATTACAGTTAACATTTGTCGAATCCTACCACTAGTTACAAAAATATTGTGTCAATACATTACATTAGTCTAGACTAAACGTTACGGATAACTTGAAAATGAAGGTTGCGGCATAACTAGACCACTAGTTACAAAAATATTGTCGAATCCTATCACTAGTTACAAAAATATTGTGTCAATACATTACATTAGTCTAGACTAAACGTACGAATTCGTTTAAATAAATGAACAAAAATTTGTGTTCATGAATAAATGAACATAACGTACATTTCCAGTTCGTTTACAAACCTAAATGTGTTAATAACATATAACAATCATGAAGTGTGTCATCGACTAACCAACGTCATCACAATAGTATGTACGAAATTAATCGTAATTAACCAATTTGTATCGTACACACAAACATCACTAACTTCATATACACTTGGATCCAAGCCCTACTTGTTCGAGAACGATTTAATCTCGTTTTGCTAGATACCATCAGAAGAAGTGGTTGGAGACATCTATATCCCTATTGAGCTTTGTTGTTGGAAACCCGTTAGCAACGATTTACTTCAATATAAACATACAATATAGAAATGTCTATACAATCTATTACATTAGCAAGATAACCCAAAGTCATGTATGACATTATAGCTATTTCATTCCGTCTAGCATGCACACATATACATACTTCAATATTTAGCAAAATTAGTTTTTCTTTTTGAACAGCTAAAATCACCACCACGCCCGCCCTTTGCAAGATTTGAACCCATAACCACTTAGTTAGAGAATACATCACTGTACTACCAAGCTATCTCCTTGGAGACACTTGTAGAATTAGTTATATTGACAAATAAAGATGATTATAGCAAAAAAAAAAAAAAAAGAAAGAAAAAAAAAAACTAGAGAATAAAGCTCGGTTGAGTTCCACTTCGAGTCTATTTGGTTCACCTCTTAATGGTTCCATTAAGAGGTTACATTTGAATCGGTCAGAGGTAAAGAATGTTTGGTTGCCAAAGATACAACCTCTTAATGGAACCATTAAGCGCTGAATGATTCAGCAACAAGAACATGCTGAATGAACCTCTTAATGGAACCATCTCCTCTCCTCCCTGCCAACATGCCACCGTCTCCTCCCTCTCCTCCACTATCGCCGCCTCCTCTCCTCCCCGCCGCTTAATAGTTCATTCAACACAATCATTCAGAGATACAATCAAACAGTGGTTAATGGTTCCACACTTTACTGATACATAGTCTCTTAGTCATTGAGATCTCTTATTGGTAAAACATTTGCCAAACAACCCATTCATTAACAAGGTTCTAAGTTCTATCAATGCTTAATATCACCATCATTTTAGTGTTATTTGCATATTACTTTTAGGTCATGTGATCCAATCTCACCAAATTGATCATCAATGCTTTATCATTTCTCAGTTTATCACTTTTGATCTCTACAATTCAATTTCATGTTTTATTTGAACATGTAACTCACTTATATTCAAGTTTGACCCCAAATTAAGTTGTTGGTCACTTATGAATATAGAATTTCGTAACGCATTAATTCAAACATTAAAATTTAGGAATTTCTTGTTATTGACATTTCCATGTATAGTAGTATTCAATATTAGGGGTGTACAAAAAGCCCGCGGCTCGAGGCTCGCTCAAAACTCGCTTGAAAAAAACTCGAAAAAAGCTCGCTCGAAAAGGCTCGTTTTGTTTCAGAGCCGAGCCGAGCTGGCTCATTTTGTAATCGAGCCGAGCTCGAGCCTGAGGTGTTCAGCTCGTAGCTCGGCTCGTGGCTCGGCTCGATGGCTCGACTCGTGGCTCGGCTTGTAACATCGCAAAATTTTCCCCAAAATTTTAATACATAAAAAGCCTTTATATATATATATATATATATATTTATTACACCTTTATCATTAATATTATACAAATGTGCCTAAGTCTTTATTTATCCTAACTCACAACTTATATACATACATAAATGTATATAAATAATAATAATAATAATATGATTCTAAATTCTTTTTTTTTTTCACATACAAGATTTTTTTTAAATAAAACCTTGAGTCAAATAGTCAAAGTCATAGTCAAAGTCTTAGTCAAACAGTCAAAGTCTTAGTCAAATAGTCAATTCATCATAAAACCTTACTTTATGGTGTTGACCAATTTTAATGGCTAATTGAATCCAAAACTAGTATAAAAACCCACCTATGACCCATTATACTTTGCATCTCTAAATCGATTGTTTTAATCCGATTAAACTTTCCCTCATACCTTTCTTCTATAGTCTATTACTTCTACAATTGAAGCTTTGATTATAAGCTCTTGTAATTGGCAACTTTGGGGCTACACATATTCTATTTCTCGAGACTTAATACTTTGCTAAGGTGAGTTTACGTAACCATGTTTATGCAATTCTTCATACTTGCAACATTATACTTAAGCAATTCTACATACATGTCTAGTTGTAAACTTTAATGCCTCATGAATTAGACAACAACAGTTTCAACGAGTTTCAACGAGTTTCAACATTACATAATCATTAGCTATGGCCAAGCCGGCGATACTCAATAATAGATCTATTGGATTGACAATCCCACCCGGATACGTGTACCTCCTACATAGGTAGCGTGGGTGATTGTTATCGTTCCAACATATTATTAAGGTGAACCGTGGATGACGGGATGGACCTAAACTAGTCAAAGGTTTGATTATGTCGATTCAACATATCATGTTTATTCATGTAGACTTAAACTTACGATAGACATATGAATTGCTAAACTTTTATACTAAAACTATTTGCTTGACATGGCTTATGTATTCTCACCAACTTCTAGTTGACCCCCCCATTTTTCCAAACTCAACAGGAAATACTGATGCTTGAAGTCTAGAGCTAGCATGAGGAGATATTTGAAGCTTTGTTTGATTATTTGATGTACGAATTCTTGTAGAACAATTGTATGTAATTTATTTAAATCATATAATGAAATTTATTATTCACCATGAGCTACTGAACAATCATCAATACGTGACATCCCGATGTTTCCGTCATCGGTTGGGGTGTTACAGATTGGTATCAGAGTCTTGGTTATAGGGAATTAGGTTATTAGAAAAAAAAATAATCTAGTCTATAACCATAGGAATATAACCAGTATTTGCTTCTTTTACTTGCTATTCTCTATCTCACTCCTACTTCTTATCCCTACTTCAACCCCTACAAGAAGATTGCTCTCCATCACAAGATCTACTCTTAGACTAATAGGACAATCCTCAGGTTTAGCCTGAACCACCTTGAAGATCTCGTCGAAGTTCTAGATTTTAATAACGAACACGTGCAATCTGGAAGGGTGAACGCCTGTATTCTGAGTTTTCTGTCTAGGACTGGCATTGCGCATAAATCCCAATCAGACGAGGGACCCGGATGCCTACCTGGGAATTCTCGGGATGAGTGTTCACTTATAGGCTAAAGCATGTCTTCACTATGTTATTAGAATCTAGAAGTTTTGATAAGTCAACGTTTTCGTTAATTCGTTTTAATTAATGAATAAATGATTACACCCACCTTCCTTAAACTAAGCTCAAAAATCTCAAAATTTTACAGCTTAAATCAATCTCATTTCATAACCATCCATGGATTTCACAATCACACTTCACCTTACCATCTTAGCCACTTTTTAAATATTCAACACCCTACCCAAATCATATAATCTCCATACTATAAAATAAACTCTTTATCAACTATCTTCACATTCACTATCTCTCACAACTTTGATTCTGCTTCAAGAATTTTTTCATCATCCTCTCAAGAACTAAATTCATATCCTTCACCTTCTCACACATGAGCTAGTTACCCATGATAACCAAACTATTGAAACTTGATTGTGTGTTGCATCAAACATAATCCTTAGTTATACATGAGGATTCGACTATTTGCCTTATTTGAACATTTGAAACTAGAATTCATGGAATATAAACTATTTACTATAGACACACCTAGAGTCATTAACCTTATCTAGGGCAACTCTATTACAACTCGTATGCTATACTTGATACTTGATTGCTTACATGTACATATTATCAATTTGCAATTCATGTGTGTAATAATTGGTACACTTAATCAAACAACTGATAGAGGATGAAGTACTTGCTCAACAGTTGGTAGAGTACAAAATAACCTACTCAACGATTGGTAGAGGTCATCATGCCTACTCAACAGTCGGTAGAGGCCCTACAACCTGCTCAACGACTGGTAGAGGCTATCATACCTGCTCAACAATCGGTAGAGGTTCCTACCCACTGACTGGTAGAAGTCTTTTTCCTGCTCAACAGTTTGACTCATTTTTGGATACATGGTTAATCACATTATTTTACATGTGTGTCTAGAGTTATAGAAGGACACAAAACCCTACTGTAAGGTAAATTGGTGATTGCGGTCCGGAACGTAATCATGAATTTACAGGTACGTTAAGGTAGTGTGAAATTCTATCAAGGTTTTCGGTATTTGACCAATTATAAACCTTAGTTATCTGGTAGTTCATTTAGTCTTTCAATAGTCCATCAACTCATTCCTTTTAGGACTCCTAAAACTTAAGATTCTTATTCTCCTTGCTATTTCAGATGAACCTAATCCAACCCTTAAAACTCACACATATCAAAACTCTTACCCAAATTATTCGAAACAGTTTATTCTGTTACCTATAAATTTATGTTATGCCTTAACTCGAAACTTCCCAAACCACCCTTGTCCTAATTTCTACCCAATCACCTTCAACCCTGTGTTTTCAATAAACTTCGGGACGAA
The DNA here is from genome assembly GCA_030844895.1 of Ambrosia x helenae. Lineage (NCBI taxonomy): Eukaryota > Viridiplantae > Streptophyta > Magnoliopsida > Asterales > Asteraceae > Ambrosia > Ambrosia x helenae. Next base: position 105,980,904 of record CM061234.1, read on the forward strand.
GTTTCCAAAAGTAGGGGAGACTGTAACATCGCAAAATTTTCCCCAAAATTTTAATACATAAAAAGCCTTTATATATATATATATATATTTATTACACCTTTATCATTAATATTATACAAATGTGCCTAAGTCTTTATTTATCCTAACTCACAACTTATATACATACATAAATGTATATAAATAATAATAATAATAATATGATTCTAATTCTTTTTTTTTTCACATACAAGATTTTTTTTTAAATAAAGCCTTGAGTCAAATAGTCAAAGTCATAGTCAAAGTCTTAGTCAAACAGTCAAAGTCTTAGTCAAATAGTCAATTCATCATAAAACCTTACTTTATGGTGTTGACCAATTTTAATGGCTAATTGAATCCAAAACTAGTATAAAAACCCACCTATGACCCATTATACTTTGCACCTCTAAATCGATTGTTTTAATCCGATTAAACTTTCCCTCATACCTTTCTTCTATAGTCTATTACTTCTACAATTGAAGCTTTGATTATAAGCTCTTGTAATTGGCAACTTTGGGGCTACACATATTCTATTTCTCGAGACTTAATACTTTGCTAAGGTGAGTTTACGTAACCATGTTTATGCAATTCTTCATACTTGCAACATTATACTTAAGCAATTCTACATACATGTCTAGTTGTAAACTTTAATGCCTCATGAATTAGACAACAACAGTTTCAACGAGTTTCAACGAGTTTCAACATTACATAATCATTAGCTATGGCCAAGCCGGCGATACTCAATAATAGATCTATTGGATTGACAATCCCACCCGGATACGTGTACCTCCTACATAGGTAGCGTGGGTGATTGTTATCGTTCCAACATATTATTAAGGTGAACCGTGGATGACGGGATGGACCTAAACTAGTCAAAGGTTTGATTATGTCGATTCAACATATCATGTTTATTCATGTAGACTTAAACTTACGATAGACATATGAATTGCTAAACTTTTATACTAAAACTATTTGCTTGACATGGCTTATGTATTCTCACCAACTTCTAGTTGACCCCCCCATTTTTCCAAACTCAACAGGAAATACTGATGCTTGAAGTCTAGAGCTAGCATGAGGAGATATTTGAAGCTTTGTTTGATTATTTGATGTACGAATTCTTGTAGAACAATTGTATGTAATTTATTTAAATCATATAATGAAATTTATTATTCACCATGAGCTACTGAACAATCATCAATACGTGACATCCCGATGTTTCCGCCATCGGTTGGGGTGTGACACGGCTCGATGGCTCGACATATGGCTCGACTCAGCCTGGCTCGTTTCGTAATCGAGCTAGCTCGTTTTGTAATCGAGCTCGAGCTAGAGCTCAGCCTGGCTCGGCTCAGCTCGGCTCGTGTACAGCCCTATTCAATATAAATTCTACATTAATTAGATCTATGGTAGAAGAATCTCGAATCAAAATCATCATCATCTGTAAAGAAAGATTCCAAACTAATAGACAACTGTAACATTCCTAACAAGTAGTCACCACAAGTGACCCCTCCCTGGTTCAAGCTCCCTTCGAAGTTCTTCGGCCACCAACCCAATCAAACATGGGAAATCTAGCTAGCTAACTGTTGCTACAACAAATAACTGCCTAACGTTGGTTCTGAGTCACAGGAAGGGTTCAGGGGTTCAAGGGTTCCGATCTGCCTAACACAGGTCGTGGTGTCCTTCTACGTTGCAAACGTAGAAGGAGGTTCAAGATAATTTTTTTAATGTTGCTAATGCTTTTAACTTCTGGTTTGAGATGTACTCGAAACCAGAAAAAGGCTATGCTCAAGATCCAAGTGAAGAGAAATATTCTTTCCACGTGTGAGGACCAAAGGAATAAGAAGTTTAGAGTGAGAGTGATGTGAGATGTGTGATCAGATCTTGTGAAGACAAGTCTGATTTATAGAGGGATGGACTCTCTATTAGAGGAAAGCATATTATCTTGGACCTTGTTGCAACAAAAGGACAATCCACTAATAGCCGGCGATGGCTATTGACCTGCGGTCTGTTCGTGCTGTTACTCCATCAGCAGCTGGTTGTGTTGCACGATGAAAAGGTGATGGGACAAGTCATCTTTTTGACTTAGGATACTCCTGCCTTTTGAACCGTTGAAGCTTTCAACCCTTTAAGCATAGTTCTGTATATTGTTTATTATTTTTGCTTTGGACTACCCACGTCATCAGCCCCCCAAGTCAGGAGGTTTGGTGGCGTAGCTTGAAAGCTTCTGACTGTTTGCTTAGTCTTGCTTTTGCTTGAAGGGTTTAATGCTTTGCTGTGTTTTGGGCGGTTATTACTTAGCAGTTTTAATTGTGATTAGACTGCTGATGTGACATGTGGCAGTCGCACAGCTGTCTTTTTTACTGCATGTCATAATTGCGGTTTCTTTTGAATTAAATAACCGTTTGTTTTCTTTTTTAAACCCTTTGAATTTACTTCTTTTTACTTTACTCTTTCTTTCTTCAATATTTCCTCTCCATCTGATTTAGGGTTTCATTCCTCCGATCAAAGCAAGTTCGTTTTCTCCTTTTATTTTTGTTTTCCGATCATCCTTTGAAGCACTATGGGCGCTAAAAAGGACATGGCCATCACTGTTTCCTCCCTTTCTCAAAAGGAGGTGGAGGCGTTTTGTGATGAATGGGGCATAGATTTATCGTTTAATCCCGTTGCTCCGGGTAAGAAACTTGTTGTATCTGACTGTCTGTCTGGGTTGTTGCTTTGTATTGTCGGCATTTTGAGTTCTCAAACCTTCGTTATCCATTCTCCATGTTTTTATTGAACATCCTTGAGTATTATAGGGTTTCTCTTGGTCAGATTCATCCTCATGGCGTTGGCCGTGTTATGCATTTTGAATGTCTGTGTAGAGCGTTAGGGTATGATCCTACTCTATTAATGTTCAGGCGATTCTTTCGTCTTGCTAAAAATGGTGACTGGTTCACCTTTGAGGGATCGTCAGTAGAAACTAACTTGCTTTCTTCCCATGTCACAACCGTCGGTCAATGGAAAACTAGGTTCTTTTGGGTTTCTGACTCTATTTTTCCTTATAAACCTGTGTGGAGACATCCTGATGCCATTCTTAATGAAGGGGAACCTTCAGAATCTGAGTTAGATCATAGCTTTTTAACAGCTCTTAGAGTATGTCCTTCAAGGCTTCGTCCATTTGGTGAGCCTTTCTTAGTGTTGTGTGGTATTAGCACCTGTTGGGACAAACCGGGTAGAGATCCTGTAGTGATGAAGGGTGATCGGGGTATGAGCCTTTTGCTTTTTGTTGATTACTTCCTTTTTGTCTTCCTTGCTTATATGTTCTGTTTTCTTTTATTGCAGTTATGTCGGCTCTTGACTTCATTAAGCAAGATGATGCTTCAGGGGTTGTTTTCAAAGATGCTGAAGCGGCAGAGGGTGAGGATGCCTTGACAAAGTATGAGAAGGGAAGGTATGATGGGACTAACTATGTTGCTGTCCCCAATGTAAAGGTTTTACTAAGGCTAGTTCGTCAAAGGCTTCAACTAGGAGGTCTAGCAGGCGTTTGCTGAAGGCTGCTAAGCCTGCTGATGCATCTGAAGCATTGACTGTTAGTGATGACATTGAAGAGGTAGATGAGGAGAAAGATCAGACCGTGGATGACACTGTTGCTGATGTGATTGGGGAGAAGGGCAGGGTAACAAGTCTAAGGTTACCATGGTGAAGGGTAATGAGGGTTCAACAAGCTTTGATGAGGAAGGGTTGTATGTTCCGGGTTGGAATGTGAAACCCAGTGATAGTTTTAAGTCTTCAGCTGTTTGTGAGGAGGTATTGGCACATTTTGCTACCCTTGGTGCCAAGGCTTGCTTGGAGGGGTTGGATGATGATGCCCTTTTGACGAAAATGATGGTTGGTACTTGTAATTTGGCTGCTATGTTACCGGAGGGGATTAGCAGGTTTAGGAAGAAGATGGGTGAATATAGTGAGTTTGCTAAAAAGAAGAGGGATATGAAGCAATCTATTGCAGCCCTGAAGAAGGATGCCAAAGAGTATTCTCAGAAGGAGGTTACTCTGATTGCTTTGATTGATGAGTTGAAGAAAGGGCATGAGGCTGAAACTGCCAAGCATGAGGCTGCTCGACTTCAGGTTGAATCGGATCGGTTATCTTTGGAAGCAGAGAAGAAAGCGTTTGAAAATGAGAAGAAAGGGTTAGAAGGTTCCCTGCTGCTGCCCTGGATGACAACAAGTGGCTGATAGAAGAAGGCTTTCAGCAAGTTGTTACATATCTTCTTCACTCTGCCGAATTCAACTCTGCTCTTGGCGAGGTATACACCAAGCTTTTGATTCATGGTAAGCATGCTGGTTTCGTTGCAGGGTTCAAGGCTCATGAGTCTGGTCAAGTCTTGGAAGAGTCTCCTTTTTACCATCCTGATTCCTTGGATGTGTTTAAAGAGACAGTGCTCAAGATGGAACATTCAACTTATCCTTATGTTTCCCAAGTCTCCTCCTTCTATGGGAAACCTTTGAAGGAGTTGAAAGAGCTGAAGCCTGCTGGTTTGAATGAAGCGGTCTCTGCTAAGGTGCTTCAGTCTGTTTCAAGGAAAAGGACTCATTCTGGTGATCGCGATGAAACCTTGGATGTTGGTGAAGCGCCTTCTAAAGATACTAGTGTTGAAGCTTCTGAAGCTGGTGGTCGTGTGGAGAAGCTACCGACGAAAGGGAAAAAATCGAAGAAGGCACGTGTGGTGAAGGCTGCAAATGAGGATGAAGCCTCCAAGCCCTCTGGATCTGGTAACGATGTTTAAGACTTCCCTATTCGTAGCTTTCTTAGCACCTTGGTTGTAAACTATTAACTTTGTGGTTGTGTTTTAAACACTTTATCTTTTGTGGGGACCCTTAGGGGTTTTCTTGTGGTTGTGGGCTTTATGTTGCCCTTTGAACAATGATCTTTTATTTGGCTTGTTAAAAGCCTTGGAATATTAAGCCCTTAAGGCTGTTGTTAGGTATGTATGGTTGTTCATCTTTTGTTTGTTTGCTTTTCTTATGCGTGTTTGTCTTTGTTATTGTTTGGGAATGTTTATCCGGTAGCACCTTCAAAGGTTGAATGCTGCAGTCATTCTTCCTTAAGGTAGTCTAGGCAAACATATCACCACCTATCCTATATACACTTTCATAAGTGCTTTTAATATGTTTTCGTAAGTTTGTTTTCTAAACTTAAGGAACGGTTGGTGTAGGTTGTTCAAGCCTGTCTATGAGATTTATAAAAGTGTTTTTTGTTTATCTCATGGAGTAGGATTGATTTAGGAACTCACCCCTTATATAGGTCCGTTTATCCTTCGAACCTATTGAGCGAAATGGCCTGGGAGCTCATCCCCTTACATGGTCCCTACCATGGAGTTTCTTGCAAGGTTCTCAACCTGAACATAGGATAGAAAGACAAAGTTTCTAAAAGAGGATCAAGTGATCCTTTCATTCATTCGATAGATTAACATTACATTGTTTGAAAGAGAACAACATTTCCTTACAACTTAAACAAAGAACCTTTTGAGGTTCTTGCCGTTCCAGTGACGGGGGAGTTTTTTGCCTTCCATGCTTGCCAGTTTGTAGGACCCCCCTTTGTGGGATTCTAGGATGGTGTATGGGCCTTCCCACTTAGGTCCTAGTTTCCCTTGACTTTCCTTCTTGCTTGCTTCGTTGTTTCTTAAGACCAGATCACCGGGCTTAAATCGTTCATGTTTAACTCTGGCGTTGTAGTAGGACTCCATCTTTTGTTTGTATTGAGCTTCTCGGATGGCTGCTGAGTCCCTGGCTTCTTCTAGGAGATCAAGATTGAGCAATGTTTCTTGTTCATTTGCCTGGATGTCAACATGAAAGGTTCTCGGCGTGGTGATTCCGATTTCAGCAGGTATGACTGCTTCAGATCCAAAAGTAAGGCTGTAAGGAGTTTTCTTATTGCTTGTTTTTTCGGTGGTTCGAATTGCCCAAAGAACACTTGGCAATTCTTCCAACCAGTTTCTTCCTTGTCGGCCTAATCTAGCCTTGATCCCTTCAACCACACTCCTATTCATTCTTTCGACTTGGCCGTTCAACTGGGGGTATGCCACAGAGCTAAAGACTTGTGTTATCCAATACTCCTTGCACCAAACACTGAATGGTTTCTCCGCAAATTGCTTGCCGTTATCCGTAACGAGCACCCCAGGTAGGCCGTACCGGCAAATGATGTTTTCCCAAACGAAGTCGATTATCTTTTTTCCTGATATTTTCCCCAAGGGCTTCACTTCTGGCCATTTTGTGAAGTAATCAACTGCCACTAATAAGAATTTGACCCCTCCCTTTGCTGGTGGGAAGGGTCCAACGATATCCATCCCCCATTTGTAAAACGGCCAGGCCGAATTAACAGGCACCAAGTCATGCTTAGGGCTTTTGGGGACGGGCGTGAATTTGACAGGCTTCACATTTCTTCAGCTGTTCAGATGCGTCACGATGCATGGAGGGCCAGAAGTATCCCAGGTTCATAAGTTTTGCCACAACTGACCTTGGACCACAGTGGGCTCCGCAGATTCCCTCATGAACTTCCTTAATCAGGTACCTGCTCTGTTCGGGACCTACACATCGGAGCAGTGGGGCTAAGTACCCTTTTTTGTAGAGCATTTCATCTTGGATGGTATACTGCTTGGACTTGTTCCGGATCCTTTCAGCTTCAACAGGGTCCTGTGGTAGTTCTCCTCTTTTTAGGAATCTTATAAACGGAGTCATCCAATTTGGTTCGTTTTCAGTAATGACATCTTGGACTTCCAGCTCTGATATGGTAGGATGCTTGATCACCTCGACCAATACTTTCTTAGTGAGGTGGGCAAAAGTCAACGAGGCAAGCTTGCTTAGGGCGTCAGCTTTTTTGTTGTGGGACCTTGGGACCTGTTTGATCTTGCAATGCTGGAAAGTGTTCATGATTTCCTTGGCCTTCTCTTTGTATTTTTTCATGTTGGGTTCTTTGGCAATGTAGCTATCGTTCACTTGGCTGGAGACCAGTAGTGAATCAGTGAACACTTGAAGCTTGTGAACCATCATCTTTTTTGCAAGCTTGAGTCCTGCGATCAGGGCTTCATATTCCGCTTCATTGTTTGTTGTCTGAAATTCCAAACGAAGGGCATATGTGAATTCTAACCCTTCAGGGTTGATTAATATAAGACCAGCCCCTGAGCCTTCGACGCTGGAAGCTCCATCTGTGTAAAGCTTCCAGGCTTCAGGATCAAGAGGTTCGTCTATGGTCATGTTAACCTCGGCAGTTTCTACCCTTGGAATTTCAACAATGAAATCAGCAAGTATTTGTGCTTTTATTGCTTTTCTCGGGACGTCGGTGATTTTGTGTTCACCTAGCTCAACAGCCCATTTGGCTAGTCGTCCCGAGGTTTCAGGCCTTTCAAGCACATTCTTGATTGGTTGGTCAGTGATTACTTGTATGGGATGTGCTTGAAAGTACCTTCGAAGCCTTCTGGCTGTTTGTACCAGGGCTAAGGCCAACTTTTCCAAAGGAGGGTACTTGACCTCTGCTAACTTTAAGGTTTTACTGAAGAAATAAACAGGTACCTGAGCTTTCTCTCTTTCGATAGTGAGAACAGCGCTGAAGGCTTCATCAGTAACTGAAAGATAGACAGAGATCATTTCCCCTGCTTCAGGTGCTGCAATGGTGGGAAGGGAAGCCAGATAACGTTTCATGGTGTTGAAGGCTTCCTCTGCTTCTTCTGACCACCTGAAGTTTTTCTTGTCAGTGCAACCTTTGAGGGTCTTGAAGAAAGGTAGGGATTTTTCAGCTAGTTTTGATACGAAACGTTTCAAGGTGGCAAGTTTGCCGTTCAAGCTTTCCACCTCCTTCTTGGTTTGTGGTGACTTCATGTTGAGGATGGCTTGAACCTTGTTCGGGTTAGCTTTTATGCTTTGTTTCCCTACGACATGACCCAAGAATTTTCCTTCTTCGAAACCGAAGGAACACTTGACAGGGTTTAGTTTCATGTTGATTTTCTTGAGATTGTTGAACGTTTCTTGTATGTCTGTGAGCATTTCGTCTTCAGTCTTGCTTTTGATGACTAAATCATCCACATACGCTTCCATGTTTCTGCCAATTTGTTTGGCAATGGCTTTGTCAACCAACCTTTGGTAGGTGGCACCTGCATTTTTTAAACCGAAGGGCATCTTTTTATAACAAAAGATACCCTTGTCAGTATGGAAGGCAGTCTTTTCTTCATCCTCCCCTTCATCTGTATTTGGTGATAACCTTTATAGGCATCCAAAAAGCACTTGAAGGGGAAACCTGTTAAAGGGTTAACTTGTAAGCATGCATTATGTGAAAGAAAACAACTTTGGAGGTGTTGGATAACTTAAAAGTTGTTCTAAGGTTCAAAGGTAACCTGTCAACGAGTCAACTTTCAAGTCCACCTCTGGTAAAGGATAGCAATCCTTTGGACAAGCTTTATTGAGGTCTTTGAAGTCTATGCACATCCTCCATGAATCATCAGGCTTCTTAACCATTACTGGGTTTGCAACCCAGGACTGGTATTTGACTTCTCGGAGGATTCCTGCTTCGACCAGTTTGTTAACCTCCTGGCAAGCTGCTTTGCTTCGTTCTGGAGCAAGGCTTCTTTTCTTTTGCACTATTGGTTTGATGTTTTGGGGAACCTTGAGTTCATGCTCAGCAACCTCACGAGGGATCCCTGTCATGTCACTAGGACACCAAGCGAAAACATCGACATTGTCTTTTAGCAATGCTTCAAGCTTTGAAAGAATTTCCCTGGGAAGGGCTGTGTTTACCCATATCTTTTGATCAGGGTATTTTTGATTGATGCTAAGACCGAGTTTGCTCTGTTCTTCAACAACCGTTAACACAGAGGTTGATGGTTGGAGGGTTCCTACTCCTTCTTTGGTGGGGAACTTGGCACTTTTTCGGCTGATGGAAACGGTCATATCGAAGGCTACTACACCGGGTCTGCCAATGATGACATTGTAACTGGACGGTAGGTCCAAGACAACGAAAGTCAATGGTTCGGTCCTTCGCATTTGCCCATCAGAAAAGGTTACATCGAGCACTATTTCGCCCAAGGGTTTGATGGGAATGTCAGCTATGCCTTTGATGGCAGCTTCGGCTGGCCTGAGCATGGAGCGTTCTTCGGGGCTTAGAAGGTTGAAGTATTTTGCAAACATAATTTCAGTAGCAGCTCCAGTGTCTATGTAGGCTTTTTGTGTTTGACATGAACCCACGAAGGCTTCAAGGACTAGCGGATCACAATGTTTTTCTTCGTTGGTACAAGGGAAGTAGATGCCTTGACGTTCCCAATCCTCCAACCTCTGCCGCTTGCTTGGTGTTTCACTTTCAACAAACACCATGGCGACGTCTTTCTTCTTGCCATCAGCTATGCTTTCTTTGACACCTTTGACCAAGTGGGCTAGTTCCCCAGATCTAACGGCTTCTTCAATCCTCTTCTTAAGTTGGAAGCAGTCGTTGGTGTGGTGTCCCTTCTCTTCGTGAAACTCACAATACTGGTTGGAGTTTTCGTTTCTTTTGCTTTTAGGCAAGGGACGAGGTGGTCTAAAGCTGTGTTTGACTTCTTCCGTTGCCAGAATTTCCTGAGGAGTTTTGGAGAGGGCTGTAAAGTTTACATTTCTGTCCTTGCTTGGAGGATTCCTGCTTTCGGACCTCCGAGACTCAGACCTCCTAGATCTGTTGTCATAGGTACCGTAGTTGCCTCTTTTTCGAGTAGGGCTGTTGCTTCTCCAGCTGGAAGCCCTTTTTCTTTGCTCTTTTATGTCTACAACCTCTTCTCCTCGGATATGGGCTTCGGCTCTTTCTAAAGCCTCTTCAAGGGTTTTGGGGAGACTTTTGTTAAACTCCCTGGTAAGGTATTTTGAGTTGATGGCGTTCATGAACCCTGCAACCTACATTTTTTCATCCGCACCGACGTAGGTAAGGCCTTCTTTCTTGTATCTTTCAATAAAACTCTTCAAGCTTTCATCGTCCTTCTGTTTTATTTGAAAGATAACGGTTGCATCCTTGATGCAACGTCTCTGTTGTGAGAAGTTGGCCAGAAATCCTTTTCCTAACTCGTTAAAGGTATGGATGCTTCCTGCTGGCAAGCCGTTGAACCAAATTCGTGCAGATCCAACAAGGGTTTGCATGAACATGAGACAGCACTCGGGATCACCCCATTTTTCGATTCGAGCAGCTCCCGAGAAGATCTGAAAGTGATCTTCTGGGTCATCAGTGCCGTCGTATGTTTTTATATGAGCTGGCATCTTCAGCTTGTTGGGGGAAATCATAGTCTGTTATTTCCGGTGAGAAACAGGACAAGCTGTTTGGCTTGTAGGGTTGGTTGACAGGGTGTTCCACCCTATTGTTGGTCACCCTACCCGGATTTCCTTGTTGAGCAGCGATGACCTGACTGATGAGCTGCGGCCATGGGAAGTTAGCCATCATTTGTGATATCATATAGGGCATGAAGTTGAAACCTTGGAGGTTTTCGGTTGTTGCTACATTTCTAGTTATCATGGGGATGCTCATAGAAGCGTTCCTAGCCATGGGAAGTGAAGCCATGGCTTGCTCCCACGAAGTGGATGCTGGTGGTGGGATACTGGTTATTGGTGATTGTAGAAGTTGATCCAAGGTGACTTCATGCCCAAGTGGTGCACCGGTGGTGGCAGCTTGGGTGGTAAACAGTGGGAAGGCAGTAGGACTGGACCTTGCTTCGTACCGAGAGGTGAGGAATATGTTGCTGGGGCCAGCATTACTGCTCCCGAGTAATGATCTGTGACCGTAGGTGGCAGTTAGAGGAGGAGGACGTCCAGGGGAGAGTGACACCTCCTCTTCTTCGCCATAATCTAGCCGGAGACAGACTCCTTTGTCCCTTTCCCTCATGACGTATTGGTTTAAAAGGGATCTAAGCTGCAGAAAGTTTCTTTCCACTCCTTCAGGGGTGAGATCTATACGTTGGGGAGTTTGTGCAAGATCAGGGAGAGGGGAAAACACCCCTGAACGAGTGGGGGGTGGAGTTTGCAAGCTTGTCGTCCCAGGACGTGTAGGTGGGGACTGAGTTCTAGCTGGAGTGCCTCCTGGAGTGGAGAAAGACACAGATCTGGCTGGAGAGGTCTGATCCGTGCCTGGAGAGATCTGGTTGACCTCTTCCTGGGACTCAGGGTCAGACATGGAGAGAGTCGGAGCTACACAACTGATTTTTGTAAAGACAATGGCGTAGCCCCACGGTGGGCGCCAACTTGTTGCTACAACAAATAACTGCCTAACGTTGGTTCTGAGTCACAGGAAGGGTTCAGGGGTTCAAGGGTTCCGATCTGCCTAACGCAGGTCGTGGTGTCCTTCTACGTTGCAAACGTAGAAGGAGGTTCAAGATAATTTTTTTAATGTTGCTAATGCTTTTAACTTCTGGTTTGAGATGTACTCGAAACCAGAAAAAGGCTATGCTCAAGATCCAAGTGAAGAGAAATATTCGCTCCACGTGTGAGGACCAAAGGAATAAGAAGTTTAGAGTGAGAGTGATGTGAGATGGTGTGATCAGATCCTGTGAAGACAAGTCTGATTTATAGAGGGATGGACTCTCTATTAGAGAAAAGCATATTATCTTGGACCTTGTTGCAACAAAAGGACAATCCACTAATAGCCGGCGATGGCTATTGACCTGCGGTCTGTTCGGTGCTGTTACTCCATCAGCAGCTGGTTGTGTTGCACGATGAAAAGGTGATGGGACAAGTCATCTTTTTGACTTAGGATACTCCTGCCTTTTGAACCGTTGAAGCTTTCAACCCTTTAAGCATAGTTCTGTATATTGTTTATTATTTTTGCTTTGGACTACCCACGTCATCACTAACCATCCTTGGATCCGCACACTGTTGTCTAGTAATGAATTTTCTTGTGTGATTGCAACACCTTGCATATGCATGAACATAAGCAATAACATGAAAAATAGAACACAAAAAAAAGGCTAGCAATAGTATTAAACAGTGAAACATGTGCATGTATTAAAGGTGTGCATGCATGCATTAGAATCAAGATCACACAACTGTAATGGACACTTGATAAGGATATTTACAAATAAAAAATTTAAGATAAATGTAGCAGGCAGCAATAAACAAGAGAAGAAATATATATTTTTTTCTTTTTTAACAGACCTTTGAAACCACTATAACAAGCGTAGAAGCTGATTCCAGGCCAAGTTGAGCAATTTGATGGTCAATTCCTGCTGGATCCGTATTGTCGATGAACCTTATCCGGTAATCAATACAATGAACATAAAAGTTTGTAACTTCAACAGGAACGGAGAGAAGATGTTGGTGCAAGTTTGTGACAGATACTCAAACGGATAAACAAACGCTCGGGATTATTGACAGAAGACTTTATTTTGTTTGTGTCGTTAGAAAAAACTTGTCTAAGTTAGTTAGTGAATATGTAATTAAGCTTGCATTGTAAAAGCCCAGCAGAAGCCCATATAAAAGCCTAGGATGCATGTATATAAGCAAATGATGCATGGGGTTTTAGGGGTTAGTTAGTTGGTGGGTCTTGTGTGATAGAGAGAGATTGAGAGAGTTCTTGTGCAAGCTAGTTTACAAAATTCATAGTTAGGTCTTATTGTATGTTATCAGTGATTCGTGCAATAAGATAAAACGTTAAAAGTAATCTTGTGATTGTTCTTTGTGTGATATCTACAGATCAAAGATATTCCGCGTCTAGGATTCGTGTTGGTTTGATTGCAGAGAAGATCTCAAGGGAGAGGGACCTACAAGTGGTATCAGAGCATTCGGGCTAGATATCACCCAAGGAACTAATTTGTGGTGCTTGAAATCAATCGGGTTTGCATTGATTTTAATAGTTTGATTCTTGTGTGTTTTTTTTGTTTCTTTAAATTTTCGTAATTGAAAAATAAAAATTATAATTGTCGGTTCTTGAAAAGGTTCGTAATTAAAAAAAAAAATTGTTTTGTTCTTTTTTTTTTTTCGAGATGGATTCTTGTTCATTTGAAAAGTTGGTTTATGGTTTCCACTTTGATTAAAAATTCAAAAAGTTTCTTACGGTTATTATTTTTGTTATTAAAAAGTTTCATTTCAATTTTGTTTAGGATTTATTTGTTTCGTAAAAAGCTTATGTAGTTTTCTAAAATTCGGTTTTGATTCAAAAAAAATATATCTATTAATCTATTAATCTATTAATATATATAAAAGAATTGAACATTGCTGACGTGGCGTGCAATGGTGCCTTCATCCTCTCCATAAAACTGCCACGTGGCATCATAATTGAAAGATTTTAATGTTTTTTGAATTATTTCTTTTTTTTAATTAAAAAAAAAGATAAACATAAAACCCTAAATTTATCTCTCTATCTCTCAATTCTCAATTACTAAAATTAAATTGAGTTATTTTAAGAAAAAAGAATTTAAAAACAAATTAAAATTTTTCTCTCTTATGTTCCTCCCATAATTTTTAAACGTTAATATCTTTTATATTCGAGATTTTTTAAATAAAAAAATTACACCAAATTAACGAGCGTTTTATTATCTTTCCAACGAGTACCATAGTGCTATATAAAAAACGGAGAAAAAAACGACTATTTTTTTGTGGGGTTATGTTCATATAGAAAAAATAAAAACACAAAGTGTTCAGGTTATTCATTAATCATGTTTTTTCTTTTAAACCAGGTTCTTATCTACGATGTTGAAATTCAGCCCAATCGTCATGCTATCATTGGAATTTTACTCTTCTAAAGATGGATAGGTATACTTCATCAAGAGAAGTTAGGAGAACGAATCACGCAACACTGCAACACATGGTGTCACCTTATAACAAGGTTATTTTTTTATTTATTTAATTACAAGAGTAATAATTATTACTATTAGTATTAATATTATTAGAATTGTTATATTTTTCAACCCCAATAATGAATTCTACATCTATATAAGTCAAAGTCAAATTGTAACATATTTTAAATTACGTGAAGATGAATATATGTTGAAGGTTATCTTTTTAATACTGTATTATGTTTAATATGGTTTATGCTTTTTATTTTTTTTTTAACTTTTTAAATACATGTTTTTTTAACTAAGATTGATTATGTTTAAATTATTTACGCTTTTCGTGATTTGAGTTTTCTTCTTTTATCATTTTTTTATCATTTTTTATTAAATCATATTAAATTTTTCAACCCCGGGACCTTCCCGGGGTAATCAGCTAGTATATATATATAGGATTTGATATATTTTTGTTATTATTTTCGGTTCTTTTTTTTTTTTAAGTCAAGGTTCATAATATTTTGGTTATAGGATTTGATATTATCGTATTTTGGTTATTCATTTTTGGCTAGTTTATATCTCACGATTTGTTTCAAGCTCTTGCAGGTTTAAAATTTTTTCGGGTTTGAAGGTTTATTCAAGAACATCAAGAACGCTTTTGATTTCATTAAAATTATTGTGTTTGATCTTGTTTTGGTGGTTTAATTTTTGTTTGTGCAGAATTTTAGGAAAGAGATTAGAATAAGCTTGGAAAGGAAACCGAAAATCAAGAAAGGAAGGGATTAGATTGATTTTGAAATTCAAATCAAATCTTAATCAATTCCTAAATTTTAGGATCTAATCTTGTTGACCAAGTAGCTTTAGTTCTCGGACAAGGTTAGATATTGGCTACATAGTTCTCGGACACTCCACAAGATCTCGGATATGGCTCCTAGTTCTCGAATACTTTAGGTTCTCGGAAAAGGTGCCTTCATCCGGAAACAAGGATTGTTCTCGGATAACTAAGGTTCTCGGCTAAAGTCTTGTTCTCGGAAAGGTTCTTGGACAAGCATTGGTTCTCGGACAAACATTGAGGATCTCGATCACAAGTTCTCAGCTACACAACCACAAAGATCTCGGACTCAAGAACAAACTCTTTAGTTCTCGAGTTCACTCTAGTTCTCGGATCACATTCTAGTTCTCAGATAAGACTTTGGTTCTCGGATAGATTGTGGTTCTTGGAAATTGTTCTCGGACTATAAGTTCTCGGTTATTGGACTTGGACTATAATTTGGGCCTCGAAAACATTTGGATCCAATTTGTCTTGGACTTGGACTTTGGACCTACAAGTATATCTTGGACATTTAAAATTAATTTAAATCCTATCAAAAAACAATTATGTGAGCGTTGGATTTTAGCTAAAACAGGATTATACGATCATACAAGTCACAAAACCAGGTGCGGAAACCCTAGTTCTGAACAAATTGATAAAACACAAATCACGACACAATCAAGATCATTTTCAATATCATTTCATAGATTAACTTCATTCAAATAAGCATTTACAATCAGTTTATGTTAATCTAGAACACACACACACTATTTCTCAAAAACACCTCTGAACCTGATCTGAACCTGGACACAAATGACAACTCTCTTACATTATCAAAATCACAAAAACTATATATAGGCACTGCACATTCGCCCATTGCAACTGGTCGAATGTGAGTGATTTCCACATTCGCCCATTCTAAATGGTCGAATGTGTCTTTTGTTCAGGTCCATTCTTCCTTCGCCCATAATCAGTCTTCCTTCGCCCATTCTAAACTACCTTCGCCCCATTATATTCACCTTCGGCCAAGCTTTAACATGTGTTAATTATGTATATCCAATCCTTAGTCGCAAAACGCATTAACAAACTCCCCCTCGACTATTGATTGGATAGTTTTCTCTGTTGGTCCATCGTCTTGTTCATCAACTTGATTCTGAGCTGTTTCTTCTGCTCAGAAGTCATTGGCGGCTCAAATGTTTTCTTCACAGGCTTAGACACATTGGCTATCTTCACTGTCTTGCCAAGTTTACCCTCCAAGTTGCTTCCTGCATTGATATCATACGCAAAACAAACTCCAACCACTTGCGTATACTTTCTCGCTTGAGCAAAGTCATTAGGTTCATAGTAGATTGGATTGTAGAACAACATGATGATGTCTTCAAATGTGCAATTAATCAACCACATAGGATCAAATACATGAACATGCTTGTATTTATCCTTTCCATCTCTCAACACGATCACCGCTTCTGCCTTTCTCCAATCATAGTACCAAAAGATGAAATCAGCACTAAAATGCTGTGGCATTGGCATCAACGGTATCTTCCTCATCACATTAGGTGCTTTATAAATCAAAGTAACACGCTTCATATTGGTTTGTGGATCAATATCCCTATGCACTTTTCTTCTGGGATATTGAGGTTTGAACCTGTTCCATCTCGTACGACTTTCCCAAACCAATTTATCTGCGCACCAACCGACATGTGATCCATTTACTTCGGCACCTGACATTGGGAATCTGCATAAGTCTCTAATCGCCCAGTACGGTAGATTAAGCAAGTCACATAATCTGTTGAAGTACAGAATTCCGGTTTCCCATTTTGCAGCAATACATTTCAGTCTGCCTAAGTAAGTCCACCCGAGAGCTCTGCCTTTGAACTTGGCATTATGAAATCGATAAAAGTTACCTTGAGCTTCAGGCTTTGGTCGGTTCTCATCCATTTCCTTCAATTTCTTCATATAATTCTTCAACTCATCAGACTGGTTAGAAGAATCTTTCTTTTCAGTACTAAATACCTTCTCAACAAACTCTTCACTCCTTTTCTTAGCTTTCTGTTTCGCTGACTTATTTGGTATCTCAGTGAAGTCAGGAAATACTTCATTTTCATCATCTTGTCTGAAATATTGGGGAAACTCTTCATGAGTTATATCTTCTACCTCCACTTCATTGTTCTCTGGAGTCTGCACATCATCTGAATGACCCATATCCTTTTCAGGAATATCAGGAATCGATTCATCCATTATAAACTCCTCAAACGTTTTCCCTACCCTCTGTGCAAGACCATCTAGTATCTCTTTTGCCACAGATGCAGGTAATTCCCCTTCTTCAAGATCTGGATCTTCATATTCCAACTCATATCTTAAATCATCAGTCTGGAATATTTCAGCGAAGCATCCTGTGAACTCAATGGTCCACTCTCTCTTTTCCAACATATTCTTATGCAGCTGTTTAGCATCATCAGACAAAGATCTCACCTTCTCGTTCCAGAAAATACTTTCATCCGAATCAACGTTCTCACCTTTCTTCTTCGAACTTGATTCTCCAGTATCTTTCTTCTTTGGTGTTCTCTTCTCATAACTAAATCTAGAAGTATCATCTCCTCCATCATGATCACTTCCACTGCTAAACTCATCACCTTGCTTTTTCCCAGCACCTTCAGCACCATCATCATCATCATTATTGTCATCATCATCATCATTATCATCATCACTTTTCTCCGATTCATCATTATCCTCATCATCATCTTCTTCTTTCTCAGATTCAGAATACTCATAATCGACTTTCTGTTCATCTTCTTCTTCATCTTCTTCACCCTCTTTCAACTGGGGTGCCCTGCTATAAAGCTCTTCAATCAAATTACCAAGGCGTTTGTTTTCATTCCTTAGTTCTTTGTTATCAGCCTTAATCAGTTTAATTTTGCTCTTGTTTCTTGCACACTTTCTTTCAAGCTTCTCATTCTTAGCTTCAATCATCTTAATCTTCTCATTTATATCATCCTGATTAGATTTCGAAGCAACCACAATCTGAAGCATTTTCTCCTCATTCTGCTTGAACTTAGCAATCTCAGCTTGTTGAGCAACCAACATCTTCATCATATCTTCCATCTTCTTATTCACTTGCTTCATGACATCGTCATCCACAGTCACTTTCTTTGACTTTGATCTAGATGGCTCAACTTCAACTACTTTCTCCTTCTGAGGCTTTCTAAACATATCGAGCACTTTATCCATATCGATATTGAATTGATCGATTGGTAAAGTCTCTGCCTCTTTTGTTTTCTTCTGCTTCTTGGCAACAGGTGAAGATAGCTTAGATGGTGTACCAGCATCATGTAATCTTTTACCTTTCAATAACTGAGCTAACTCTTTCTCCCTCAGTTCTTTTACACTTGATTTCTTGGCCATGGTCTTTTGCTTCTTTGTCTTTTTAGGCAAATTCACTACCACAGTCTCTCCAACACTCAGTTCTGCTAGGTCAACACCTAGACCCTCATCTTCAACCGATTTCTTTCTTCTCTCAGCTTCTTCAATCGACTGGTTCAAGGATTCAGACTCACCAACCATAGTGGCCTTACGTTTGGTGGTCCTCACATTCTCATCATCAGAATCCCACTGCTCATCAACCTCAGTCTCTTCTGAATCTACCGACTCTTCATCCACCAAACCGATCCTTTCTTCGCCGTCGATTTCTTTCTAACCACTTGTTGCTTAGTGCTTCCCTGATCCACAGCCTTTCCCTTGCCCTTCCCTTTGGCTCCAGGATTGACTACTTGCCGTTTCCGCTTAGTGCTTGAATCAACATACACTAAGGGATCATCGTTGTCTGAGTCACTATCATCATGTCTTGCTTTGTTCTTGCCAGGATCAGTGTAATCCGGACGAGCCAAAGCACCAAATAATCTCCTGTTAGGTGGCTTCTCACTATCAGGCACACCTTTGTAACCCTTCATCCTCATCAAAGTTCTAATGTTCATATGATCTTGACCTAGGATCATAGTCGGATCCTTTTTCAACATTGGATACTTATAGTCAAAGATCATCATCAGAAATCTCGGATACAACATAAACTTCTTATTCTTCATTCCCTTCAGCATCTCCAGCATATGATCAAGAATCATCCCAGAAACATTAAATGGTTTGTTGAGTGTCAACGCAACCATTAATGAACTCAAACTCCTTCTCATGACATCATAACCACCACTCACACATCCAAATACATGGATAAGAACGTGTGCAAAATACTTATACTGCACTCCCAGCTTCCCCTTATACATAGATCCGTCAGTGATTGGACCTTTGTATTTCATTCGTAAGAAACACGCCTTCTGTTCTGTCCATGACAACTCCCTGGGATCTTCACTATCTTCAAACTTAATCTGTAACGCTTCCCGAATATCAGCTTCAGTCAAGAACATATCCATATCCTGAATCTTGCTCTTGATGATCGTTTGATTCTCCCAGTAGTCATACTTCGCATTCTGGTAAAAATCTTCAATGATGTCTTTGTATATGATGGTTGGTGTGGCTAAAGCATGAACTATTCTGCTCCTCTTCAGAAACTCTATAATCCCGGTGAATTCTGTATTCTTCTCTACATCTCCAAGATAAGCGCAACAGTTGTGCGATCTTTCAAACGGCCAACTGCTTGGAACAGACGTTTCAGCTTCTGGCACTGGATCTGGAACTGTAATCTCTGCTGGAGTTTCAACATTGACTGCTGGTGTTTCAACGTTCTCGGGTTGATCAGCCATCTGCACATAAAAATCAATGAAACACGTCAAAATACAAAAACGACAAAAATTATAAAAATTCTGGTCAAAATAATCTGCACATTCGCCCGTTCTGAAATGGCCGAAAGTGAGAATATTTGGTCGAATGTGAAAATTTTGGTCGAAAGTGAACATGATCTTGAGTATGAATCACATTCGTCCATTTTGTTGTACATTCGTCCAAACCAGTTCCACTTTCGCCCGTTTATATCAACCGAATGTGAAATATTTTTCCCCCAAAATTTAAATTTTTGCCATTGTTGGTTTTAACCTGTAATTTTGATCCTAATATGTGCTAACAAGTCCGACTAACACTCGTTCATTAACAATTTTGACAATTAATCAGTTTTCATTGGTTTTAAAGTAGAATTAGGGTTCAAACGTGTTCAAACGATCAAACTAACATCTAAATGTGTTATTAACCTAATTCCTTCTACATTCTCCCCCTAAAACCTATGAGAACTGATCGGTAATCAAAAACAAGCATCAATAATCATCATAAACCCTGAAAATTGAAACCCTAGGACTTGTTCATAAAACGATCAAATCTGATCTGAAATGACATCCATTACCTGCAAGTTTAGTCTTAAAATGATCAGGAATAATCAGGGATTGAATCAGTGAATCAATAGAAAAACAAGCAACAAGGTCTGGTATTGAATGAAATTTTGAAAAATTTTGAATGATGGGGATCGAACGTGAAAGGCTTATATATAAGCAGCCACGTTCGCCCGTTTGTTGTGGACGAATGTGGGTTAAGTCCACATTCGCCCCAAGTGAATGGCACGAGTGTGAAAAAATTCCACCTTCGCCCCTAATTAAAGACCCGAAGGTGAAAAATGTACCCGGAAGTGGAATTTACACCCGGAGGTGAAAAAGTCCACATTCGCCCAAAATCAAAACGGTCGAAGGTGATGATTTTTCCACATTCGACCCATTTAAGGGGCGAATGTGAAATGGAAAAATCTGAAAATTTCGCCAAATCACGAATTCGAATCCCGTTCAACATTTTTCAATCCGTTAAACTTCGAAAACTCAAATTTTCACTTTTTGAATGATACAAAGCCCAGATGGTGTTATCAAATCTCAGAAATTGACCATCAAGCATCCCTGGTTATCAAAAATAAAGCAGAAATGCAAATCTTATGGATTTTCTGAAATTTTTATCTAAAACACACCTAAAATCTTTTTGGATTTTGTATCTTTTTGACAATAAAAGTAAAATGCGACAAAGTAAAATGCATCAAAGTAAATGAAAGCAGTAAACATTTTGTGATTTCCGGTAAGGGGATCATATCAGTTTTCTGAGAAATCTGAACACAGCGTTGATCTGTTTCAATATTATCATTAGAAACAATATGTGATACGGCAATTGCTGATATTGTTGTCCACATAAGCTCACATGCAGACAATTATGCAATGCTTTAAAATGATACGAATTAGGTGTATTAGACTAACACATTGTGGTTCCCACACACACGACATACTCCCGTATCAAGAAGTAATTTGCACAAAGACTCATTGTAAAGCGTGATTATGCTTTCGTCGTCTGTAATTGTACAAGATATAATGCATAGAGGTATACAGGTCAGCAAATTAATGCAGCAAAGTAACATATGCACCATACCAGGTTGAGGACTGATATTAATCATGACTTGCATCAATGATCAATACGATATTATAGATAATCTTTGATCATCATATAACATGGAAAGTTCCTCAATTCGGTAACTTTAGGATTTGGCATAAAGCTCTTTTATAAAGACATCCTGTCTGATCTAGGTCCGTAATGACTTACAGCAGAAAATCAGATAGGCTATCCCCAGACAACTAATAACATAACGACCCTAAACCTCCGAGTTTTGTACAAACACCCTGTCAAACGAAATTACGGTACTAAGACCATATGCCCATGAGGTGTTCATCCACAAACGCGTAGTTTGTTATGTTTGTATCACTAATGCACGCAATATTTAGTCTACGAAGCCTATCAGCATATCACACGTAATCAACATACGTCTCATTAAACTATACAATTCTTTAGCCTGTGTCAGATCCCCACTGATGTACTATCATTTCCTTTTTTTATCCAGGAAATCATTTTGGGTTTTTCTAATTTTTAGGAATTTTGAAAATTTTTCAATGTTTTTGGTTTTTCTGATAAAATGACTCCCCCTAAAATAAAGAACATATTTTTGGGTTTTTAATTTTCTGAAAAAAACAAAACAAAAATTTGAAAGAAACAATCCACTTGAAAGCATCAACTTCTTTGAGGATTAAACAACCCCTTCGAAAGCATCAACTTCTTTGAGGATTATGATAGTAAAGAGAAATTCCCAATTAGCAAAGAGAAATTCCCAATTAGCAAAAATTTAGAACTAAAACTAAAAATTAAAAAGCGATAAACCGAGGAGCCGATTAGTCCTGTTTTTCCTTTATATTGTTTACTTTCAAAAGATATTCAAAGCGGGATCTGTCAAAAGCTTTTGTAAACAAATCTGCACGTTGGTAGTCAGTATGGATTTTGACCATATCTATCAATTCCTTAGCGTAACAATCACGGATAAAATGATATTTAATCCGGATATGTTTCGCTTTAGAATGATTTTCAGTGTTTTTAGTTAATGCAATTGCGGCTTCGTTGTCACAGTGTATAGGGGTTTTAAGAAACTGCAAACCGTAATCGACCATCTGTTGTTGGATCCAGAGCACTTGTGAACAGCAACTCGAGGCTGAAATGTACTCGGCTTCACATGTAGACAGTGCGACAGAAGTCTGTTTCTTGCATTGCCAGGTAATTAACCTGCTCCCTAAAAACTGGCAACCGGCTGTGGTTGATTTGCTGTCTTTGTCACAGCCGCCCCAATCTGCATCACTAAATGCAATAAAATCAAAATCATCATCATTAGGGTACCAAAGTCCTTTTGATGGACAACCCTTCAGATATCGAAGGATACGCTTGACCGCCGTCAGATGACTTTGTTTCGGCTTCGATTGATAGCGAGCATAGAGACACGTTGCATACATAATATCTGGTCGAGACGCTGTCAAATACATCAGAGATCCGATGATTGCTCTGTATGTAAATGGATCTGTCAGCTCCCCCTTAGCGTCCACTCCAATCCCGTGATTGGGTTGAATCGGGGTATCCATCGGCTTAGAGTCCTCCATCTGGAATCAGGTCAAGATGTCGGCTACGTATTTCGTCTGGTGAATGAAGATCCCGTCGGGTCTTTGATCCACCTGTAAGCCGAGGAAAAACTGCATTTCCCCCATAGCGCTCATTTCGAACTTCTCCTGCATAACAGTTTCAAATTCCCTGCACAAAAGTTCGTTAGTTGAACCAAATATAATATCATCAACGTAAATCTGTACTAGAAGCAAGTCATCTCCCGTCTTCTTCGTAAAGAGGGTGCAATCGACGAGGCCGCGCTTGAATCCTTTGGAGATGAGGTATGTACTTAGCTCCTCGTACCACTGTCTTGGAGCCTGGTGCAAACCATATAAAGCTTTGTTCAGCACGTAGACCTTGTCCCGGTGTATTGGGTCCTCAAAGCCTGGTGGCTGCCCGACATAAACCTCCTCCTTGACTTTACCGTACAAAAATGCGCTCTTGACGTCCATTTGATAGACTTTGAATTTCTTGTACGAAGCAAACGCAAGAAACATCCGAATAGCTTCTATTCGTGCTACTGGTGCATAGATTTCGTTGTAATCAATTCCTTCGATTTGATGGAAACCCTGCATGACCAATCTGGCTTTGTTGCGAACAATAACTCCACGATCATCCTTTTTGCACTTAAACACCCACTTAGTGTCTATTTTCTTTCTTCCTGGCGGCAAATCTGTGAGCGTCCAGACTCCCAATTTCTGGAATTGCAATAACTCCTCCTGCATTGCCTCAACCCAGGCATCTTCATTCAAAGCGTCTTTGTATGTCCTTGGCTCTACCTGCGACACATAACATGCAAACGACCAATCATTTTGGCTACCAGATTTCTGAATTTTGGCATACAATGCTAAAGCACCAAAACTCTCTGGCGAATTAACGTTTTTTTAGCTGCCCTCTGGTCATCACTCCACTTCCAGGATCACCGATAACTTGCTCCAGCGGGTGAATACGATGAATCCGAGATTCCGGATTAACAGGTACAATCACTCCCGTCTGAGCAGTCAAGTTCTCTACAGCATCCTGATCATGACCTGTGTTAGACGATGAGGCAACATCTGGATTTGGAGTTGGGTTCACAGTTTGCTCTTCTAAGTCTTCTGCATGTTCAAGAACGGCTTCTTCAAATTGTTCATCTTCAGATTCTGAAGTGTCTAATGAAGTTGAAGCTTCTTGAAACATCTCTTCTTCTTGTATAGGAACACTGGTATCATTAGAAGCTGGTGGGGGGTTTACGGTGATTGGACGCATCAACGGTGAAGTCGCCGCGTTTTCACACTCGTAAAGTAATCTAATAACAGCTTCTTCAACCATGCTATCTAGGTTGAATGATTCAAAGAAATCTTTGTAATCAAACATCCAATCAGGGCCCGTGCCTTGCAAATTTTGTGTGTATCGTTGAACTTCCACGTTAGCCCAATCCTCCACTTGACGAGTTCGCTTGTTGAATACCCGTTTGAGCGGGGTTGCATATCCAACAAAATATCCCTCCTCAGCTTTAGGACTAAACTTCTCGCTTGGATTCAACATCGTGCATGGCGCCCCGAATGGTTCTAGATACTCTAAATTGGGCTTTCGTCGGTGTAACAGTTCATAAGATGTTTTTCCAAACTTCTTCACTGTTATAACCCGATTTAATGTATAATTTGCTGCATAAATCGCCTCATTCCAGAACATTACCGGAAGATTTGAATCAGCGAGCATTGTTCGAGCCGCCTCAATTAGAGTCCTATTCTTTCTTTCAGCAACACCGTTCTGTTGCGGGGTATACGGAGCCGAATATTCATGATGTATCCCTTTGCTTTCACAAAGTTCATCCATCTTGGCATTTTTGAACTCTGTCCCGTTGTCACTCCTGATCCTTTTTATCTTCAAATTGTAGATATTCTCCAGTCGAGTGAACAGAACTTGTAAGTTGGTAAAGGTGTCGCTTTTGTTCTTCAAACACATCACCCATGAGAATCTTGAATAGTCATCAGTGACAACTAAACAATAAAGCTCTCCAAGATGACTTTTGCGCTTGACCGGTCCAAAAAGGTCCATGTGCAATCGCTCAAGCGGCATCTCAACAGAGTTAACTTTCTTCACTTTATGGGACTGTTTGTGTTGTTTTCCTTTCATACAACTTACACACTTGTCGTTCAGATGGAAATGTTTCACGTTTACTCCATCGACAAGTCCATTTCTCACTAACTGATTCATTTTCCTCAGATGAATGTGCCCCATTCTGCGGTGCCACATTATCGATTCTTTTTCGGTCGCCTTGGATAGAAAGCATGTTATCTGCCCCTGTGATGTCATCGCCTTTGACATATCAAGAATATAAAGATTGTTGACTCGAGGTGCCATCAACATAACCCACTCCTTTGGAATTTTGAAGCCCGGTTTGAGAATATAACAAGATTTGTCATCAAAATGCACAGAAAATTGTTTATCGCATATTTGACTGACGCTCAACAGATTATAGTCTATCTGCTTGACATAAGAAATCCGCTCGAAAGTCACAATCCCATTACTCACGCTTCCTTCCATCGTAATATATCCTCCTTTATTACCCGCGAACGCGACATACCCTCCATTAATATTCTTCACATCAAACAGCAATGCCAAATCTCCCGTCATGTGGCCTGAAGCTCCACTATCAACAATCCAGAGACTGCTAATAGGGCCAACTGAAGCTCCAGGTTTTGGCGGTTCAGTCATGGCCATCAACGCAAAATGAGCTTCCTTTCCAGTGAAGAACTTGGAGTAGTCAATCTTGGTGAAAGCATCATCAGCGATACACGACTTTCTCGTCATCAAAAAGTCAGCTTCTGCCAGCAACTGATCAATATCATCATCTAAAGAATCAACACTTGCCTCTGTGTCTGATTCGCTCTCAGAATCTGAATAAACTGATCTACACTCTTCGGGAACATCAGAAACTGAATCAATCACCATTCCAGAACTCTTTTCCTCAGCCTTAACCTCAACAGGTTCACTCTCCACTTCCATCTCAGTCTCAGAATCATCACTTTCACACTCCTCAGTTTCTTTCTTCTCATCAACTACCACCGACTCTTCCATATCAACCTGATAAGCAACACATGCCACATTCCCACCAGTAGTCACTTCCTCAACTCCTATTTGCATACCCGACCAGTCAAACCTCTCATCCTGTTGAGTCACCAAAGCTTGGTTCTGACTCGCATTCTGTTGAGTCTCATTAGGTGTAGTAATAGGTACAACTGTTCGGTTTGTGTGATTAGGAGATTGGTTTTGAATCTGGTTTTGAGTGTTTGGTTGTCTGTTTTGGTTGTTAAAGTTTCGGTTTTGGTAGTTGTTGTTATTTTGGTAAGAAACTTGGTTTTGTTGACGGTTCTGGTAATTTGCATTGAAAGGGTTTCGATTACCTTGTTTAGGTGGCTGGGTGCATTCCCTTTTGAAGTGTCCTTTTTCTCCACAATTAAAACACGTAACCTTCTCCTTGTTGAATCCATAGGTTGTGTTGGGAGAAGTTGCCAAATCAGTCCTTCCAGTTTTCTCGATGAACTCTGTTGCTCTTCTCATGATACTCGCAAAAGCCCATTGAATGTCAATGAGTTCCATCTCTTCCTTGTCTATCTGTGCGTAGTCTTCGTTGGTTAAGTTGTTGTTCCCAATCTGACTAGCAACCAACCCATTGTAGGATGAAACCATTGCTGAGACTAATGCAATGTGTTGCTGAGCAACCTCCACAGTCACATTTCCCAAGTTAGATGTATCCAAAACCACCGGTTGTTGTTTATGTTGAGTAACTTGGTTTACTGGTTGTTGTGATTGGTTAGCGGTGTAAAAACTTGCTTGTTGCATTGGAGAGATTGGTGATATGTAGGAATTATATTGTGGTGGTGTATATGATGGTTGTGAGTAGGAATTGTATTGTGGTGGTGTGTAGTTGGTGGTTGGTTTTGATGATTCCATGACATTAGAAATACATGCAACATGTGGTGCAACGCTTCCTGAGCTCGAGTTTCCAGCTGGAACTGAAGTGCCTCCAAAATACAAACTGGGATTCTGAGGAATCTGTGACCTTCTAGCTTTCCTCCTATCCTCCAACTCTTTGTTCTCCAGCTTTTCGATAAACTCTGAAATGGTCCAGAATTGATAAGCATCCTTCTCTCTCAGTACTTCCACATGCTGATCCCATTGTGGTGGTAAAGCATCTGCAAACTTATCCACCTGCTTAGTCATTGGAATCTGTACACCATAACTAGACAATTCAGACAACAAATGCATATATCTCGGAGTTAGTTCTTTTAGAGTTTCATTATTAATAAAAGAAAAATTCTCAAACTCTTTGACCAATTCCTCCATTCTCAGACTCCTGGTCTTCTCATTACCATCATGCTTCCTCTTAAGCTTATCCCAAAGCTGCTTTGATGTAGTACATGTCCCAAACTGATGCAACAGGTCACTTGTGATTGCCTGTGTCAGTTGGGAAAACGCCTTCTTCTCTACCACATATTTCTTCTTTTCGTCCTCAGTTAGGCTTTCCAAAGGAATCATCTCACCTGTATTCTCCAGAATCGGTGCTGTGTATCCTTTAACAATCATGCTCCATGCCTCTGCTCCTTCAACTCCCATGCCTTCCAAATGGATCTTGAACATGGTATGCCACTGATTATACTCTTGCATATCCATGAGCTTCGGTGGCCGAGTTCCACTACCTGTAGACAAATCCTTAATCAAAGTAGAAATAGCATTAGTGGTTTGAGTATTTACCGCCGCTGCAGCTACTCCCCAGTAATCAGATTGTAGTGCCGGATGTGCTACACTTTGAGGCATCGTGCTCGTAGTTGTCATGTAGTTAAGTGGTTGTGAAGACTGTGTGTTCGTCTTTTGCGCTGCCACTGTCCAAGGGTCCATCGTTTGCTGTTGTGGTTGTGTTGTTGCTGATCCCGGAGTAGTTTGAAAACGCCACATGATCTCAATATGAAAATCTCAACACTTAGAAAAATTTTTTTTTCAACAAAAACCCTAGATTCGCCCAAAATTCACTTGGTTCGTCCAAACTTAAACACTCTCGTCCAAACTTTCTCACTTTCGTCCCTTCTGATCCTTAGTTCGCCCAAACAGTAACACCCGAACGTAGACTTAACCAGAATGTAAACACAGACTAATACTTTTCCACTTTCGCCCAAACCAGAGACGGTCGAATGTGGAAATTTCTACCCGAAAGTGAAAAAATTCAACAAGAAAATTCCAGGTTCGTCCACTCAATACTCAGGTTCGCCCACTTTTCAGCACGTTCGACCACAACACTCAAGTCAGGTTCCAGGTTCGCCCAAAACAGTCAGATCTCATTTTTGAAAAACGGTTATTGTTTGAAAAACGGTTATTCTGATCTCATATTTTCAAAAGTTCATGGATTTGAATGATCTCAATCAGGTTATGTTTCGGAATTGATTTGGAACAACTTTAAGTCTTGGAAAACTTGAATTCGACCACAAATTCACCTTTAAATCGATCAAAAACTCTTAGAAACAATGTTTATGTAAAAACAGATGATTTTATGTCAAAAACATGTCCAAATCAGCTCTGATTTTATCAAATTTGTTGTTGTATGATCCTCTATGCTCTGATACCACTTTGTGAGCGTTGGATTTTAGCTAAAACAGGATTATACGATCATACAAGTCACAAAACCAGGTGCGGAAACCCTAGTTCTGAACAAATTGATAAAACACAAATCACGACACAATCAAGATCATTTTCAATATCATTTCATAGATTAACTTCATTCAAATAAGCATTTACAATCAGTTTATGTTAATCTAGAACACACACACTATTTCTCAAAAACACCTCTGAACCTGATCTGAACCTGGACACAAATGACAACTCTCTTACATTATCAAAATCACAAAAACTATATATAGGCACTGCACATTCGCCCATTGCAACTGGTCGAATGTGAGTGATTTCCACATTCGCCCATTCTAAATGGTCGAATGTGTCTTTTGTTCAGGTCCATTCTTCCTTCGCCCATAATCAGTCTTCCTTCGCCCATTCTAAACTACCTTCGCCCCATTATATTCACCTTCGGCCAAGCTTTAACATGTGTTAATTATGTATATCCAATCCTTAGTCGCAAAACGCATTAACAAATTAAAATGTCGACTCTAAATAAGATGTTGGAAATGGACCATGAAGTAGGCAAGTCAAACTCACCACCTAAAATGATTTCGGTTAATGATTATTATTGGTGGAAGGACATGTTTGAAGAATGGGCTAGGTTCTATATGATGAGAGGATGGATTTGCATAAGAGATGATTACATACCACCATTCAGAGATGTTGATGGTCGAATTGTTAAGGTTGACTTCAAAAATATGGATGAAGAAGAGAAGTTTATGTTCGAAGCTGAGAACAAGGCACATGCTGCTATCACAATGAGCATGCCACAAGAGATATTGCACACGTTTAGAAAATTTCAAAATGCACAAGATTTGTGGGTAGCTCTTGAGAAACGTTTTCAGGGAAATGACAATGTTAAGAAAAATAGAATTGACTTACTCAAGAAACAATTTGCTGTCTTTAGGGCATTCACAGGTGAAACCCTAGAAGAGATCATCACGAGATACTACCATCTTGTTATGGAACTAGAGAACTACAAGATTTAGCACACCACTATAGAGATGACCACCAAGATTCTGGATGCCTTGCCTTCAAAATGGGAAGTCTATACTCTTCTCATTAAAGAGAATCCTGAATTCGCCACCTATACGCTTGATGATGTTAAAGGAAAGCTAAGAGGATATGATTTGGCTATGAAGAGGAAGGATGAAGGTTCTGATCAGGTTCAAGATCTGGGAGTGTATTATGGGTAATCATCATCCAAATCCTCATCTGGTGGCACTTCAAGCAACAGTGGGAATGCAACTGCATTCTTCTCAGGAGATAATTCTGGTAACATTGTGTTAGATTCTGATGGTGAAGTTTGTTTTGTGTCTGTTTTAGGTGAGTCAACAAAAGTGAAGGACATTCCCTTGGGAAAAGCCAAGGGAAAGATCACTGCTGAGTCCAACCTTAGCAACCCGTTCACTATCTACATTTTTGTTCAAGGCAATCTTGTTTCTACTGTCATACACAACCCGTTTCCCCGTTTGTTTCTTGAGTTGCTTTGGGGATACAGGCTTTTTGACATTGCCTGAATTTTTAGCAACATTCACTTCGGTCCTTTTCTGTTTAACATACGGACAGGCAGCAACCAAATGGCCACACTCTCCGTAGGTAAAACAAGACATGTACTCTACAAAATCATAATGATACCCATCATCCCAATACCAATAGGGACAATAAGCAGCAATATGTCCAACTTCACCACATTCAAAACAGTTTCTCCATTCAACATATTCATGAGAATACTGTGGTGAGTTGTTTCTCCAATAACCATCAAATCGAGAGTTACTTGAATAATCATAAAAGTCATGTGATCTAGATGAAAAACTTCTTGAATTCTCATGATAAGAATTTTTCATCTGATCATTGCCTTTTGATTTGTTTGGTTTTGGTCCTTTTGCCCTAGGATTTGTCCTTTTGTTCCCAGGCTGATCCTTTTCATTCTCATGTTGATTAGGACTGAATTCAAAATGAAGATGACCAAATTGACTTCTAAATTGATTTATCAAATCATTGTTATCGACAAAGATACATTTAAGTAAAGATTGTTCGATATTATCAATTGGAAAATCTTTGTTGAAAATCAATTTATCCTGTCCTACCAACATATAGGATCCTTCAACTCCTTCAGGAAACTTGAATATGAGTTTCTCTTCAGATTCAGGTTCTGAAGTTGCTACCACATTTTCAGTTTTCTCTTCAAACACAGATTTCACCTCAGAATCAGGATCAACAACACAAGGTGTTGTGATTTCCAACTCTGATGTGGGATTATTCTTTGAAATAGTGTTATGAAGTTCTGAAATCTCTTTCTTAAAAGATTCAATTTGATTCATAAAATGTCTTTCATTATTTGCTAAAATTTTATTTTCAATTTGAAATCTTTCAAGTTTATTTGTTAAGTTCTGTTTGTCCTCAAGAAGTTTCAGCACTTCATTTTCAATTTGACACAATCAAAACAATTAGCACATTCAGCATTAGATTTTACCTCAGCATCTGAATTATTACTATTCTCAGAACCATTCTCAGAATTTACATCAATATTTGATGTATCACTTCCTCTTGATTCACTCTTTTCTGAACTCGTATCAGAACTCAAATCACTCTTTGACAATTCACTTGAATCATCATTCCTCACTTGTTTGAAAAGACACACAACATTACTTTTAACACTTTCTCTGTTAACACACTCATTCACATTAACCATTTTATCAATTGGTTGCACAGCTGGTTGTGTAACAGATTGTTGAATCATAGATGCAACAACTTATTCCCATGTTAGCTTTTGTTGCATTGCAGCTTTTATCTGATCATCAGTTCTTGATATAGCCAAGTAATTTATCATTTTTCATCAAAAATTATTTCAAAAAATTTCTAAAATCAGAATATTCGTGGGTTCGAACCAAGAAAATACAGTCTTATTTGACCTTTCAAAAGGGTCGAATGTAACTCAGAATTGGTTCGACCTCAAGAATGAAAATCTTTGAAAAACATATACTTGGTTCGACCAGATGGGACCTTCGTTCGACCTCCAGTAAGGTCGAATGTACTAGAACAGGTCGAATGAAAAACAATAGACAACCGTCACCCTCGTTTTTCGTCAAATCTACAACATTAGCCCTTCACATATTTCTATTATAACCCCTATAAATTTCGTCGCTTTCAAGATTTATTTTAGAGTAAACTAAAATTTTATCATTTATATTCGTTTTGGATCGAGTATAAGTTTTATTTAAACACGTATCTTGAATCGTCTACGCAATGGGTTTTGTAAAGAATTTAAGTTTTAAAAACTTTTAAGTTAAATAAGCTAACCAAGTTAAATTTTATATAGGAAATCTAACCAACCTTTAATAAATTCTAACCATTTATAACTTGGGGGACCATTTTTGCCAAGTTGGCAAACTTGGATTTGAACAAAAAAGAAGACCCGCTTCTTTCTTTTTTTTCCGATCAATTGTTTGCCGGATCCGGCAACGGTACCGGCCCTCCGGCGAGCCCTATAAACTAGATTAAATGCCCTTTACTTCGTCCTTATGGTTTTCGAGCGTTTCTCCATCTTTTGCAATCAATTTCTATGATTAAAAACCTATAATAGCCATTTAAAAGCGTAACCGATCGGACCATTAAGGTTCGAGTTCAAACGCCAATTTTTCTTATTTATCACTACAAATTGATGTTACCAATCATTGCTGCACGTTTAAACCTTTCAAACCCACAAATAAACCACTCAAAACAAGTCCAGGAAGCCTCTTAATTTGTAGTTATGCGTTCGGACCTGCACAACGAGATACGAACATTAAAACGCGATTGTAAGTCTTTTCTCTTGATGCCGTTTTATTCCTCGTCTTATTCCGATCAAAAGCCCTCTAAAACAGATTATTATTCGGGTCTTGTTCATGTTTATTGATTTGAGCTAGGGTTAGGGTTCTTGGATGGTTGAATTGGGGAAGAAGATGAACTTATGATACTAGTTAAAAGGATTTTTGGTTAGAATAATAACAAACAAACTGAATCTGGTCTAGTGGTAAGGACACATGCATTCCAAAGCAAAGGTCAGGGGTTCGAAACCCACACACCTCAGTTTTCCTGATTTTTGTTTCTTTTTATATGTCCTTTCTTAATTCTTCATTTTAATAAATAAAAAATTCATTTAAACTCAAAATATTCATAATAAATTCATTTTTGCTCCAAAAATTATAAAAATTTAGGAGTAGCTTCTTGACACCTCATAGAAAATTGTCATAATTTTTATTTCTAGAAAATAGTTTATTTTCATAATTTTTATTATTTAATTTGTTTTAATCATATTTAATTGATAAAAAATTCATTCTTGATGGTTTTTATCTCAAAATTTGTCATAAATTATTTCTAATCATCATGAACTAAAATAAAAAATTATTGGACCAGAAAACACTTATTTTTATTAATTTTCTTATTTTAATCATTTAAACATGATTTAATCTCATTTAATCAATTTTTAAATATAAATAAGCTTATAAAAATTATGGGAAAATTATTTTCATTACTTTACATCAGAAAGTACTCATTTTCTATAAAAATAGCATTTTTGGATCATGTCTTGAATTATTAGTCTTATTTATGTTTAATTAGACATAGTTATTTATTTATTTATTTATACTAATTAATATCTATTTTATAAATATTTCTCTTATAAAATAGAAATGTTCTTAGGTTGGAAAGTCTTAATTATTATTTGTCGGATCTTTGTATAATTCGTCATTATTTATTTCAATATTTATGATTATCGTATTTATTTACAAAAATTAGTTAAAGTAATTAACTAAATGATTTTGCCTTAATTATTCAAATATATTTACATCTAAAAATTCAAATGGTAATAATTATATTACCTAAACCACATTTACAAACTTTGATATATATTATTTTTGACATACAACTTTTACATTAACATAATTTATCATAAAACTCTAATTTCCCAAATCGACTTAGCGGACCCTAATGCCTTAGACCCTAGTTACCTTAGACTTTTTAGACATTTCCTTATTAGTATGCTTACACATTATAGGTTGAATTACTCGGAATTCCCATTACTTAGCTCACGACCGCTTAAGTTGGATTTTGCTCGCTTTCGCTAACTGTGAGTATATCTTTCCCCTTTTTACTGTCTTACTATTTTGGGGTGACTCATGTACTTACTATCAAGTTTCTATTTCATTTTACTAAATGCAATTCTCATGTGTGTTTGCTTTATGTTAATTGGTGTGTCTATGACTTGTCAAAATCATTAACCGCTGGGCGGCCTAGCTTTTCAATGAATAGTACTATGGTATACCCCCTTGAGACTCTGTTGAGAATCTTGGTCATTGTCTTGTTAATTCATTATTCAGTTGGTTAGTCATGTGTTAGTCATTATTCTCAGGTTTGGTTTTGAACGGATATTACTTATTACATAATTGCAAACAGTATACAACACATGAATTGCGAAACACTTTTCTACTATATGTATACAAACAGGGTATGCTCACCAATACAATTTTTGTATTGACCAAATTATTTTGTACATGTTTCAGGTTATTTTGAGATGCATCCTTTAAGCTTTCGGATTTATATTTAGATTTTGATTCATTGTAATTCAGATTAGTTGGCATTTAGAATTGTTGTATTTCATTTCAATGTAATAAACTATTTAATCAATGTATCGAAATTTACACTTTTAGTCCATGAGCTATTGAGCAATCGTCACTACGTGACACCTCGATGTTTCCGCCATCGGTTGGGGTGTTACACAATACACACTGAAAATCTGGTTCAACCTAAAACAAGTTGGTTCGACCTAAAATATGCTTGGTTCGACCTCAAATCTCTCATTCGACCTTTTTAGGTCTGTTCATCATCTTCAACCTCAAGAACACGAATCAGTTCGGTTTTTGACAAAATTTTCACCAAATGTAATGAAATTTGATAGGTTTTGTGCGGATTTGAATTTAGACAAACATTTGTGAAAGAATTTTTGAAAATAACATCAAATTAAACTCCAATTTAATCAAAAACCATGTTTTTATGAAAAGCTTCAAAATTTCTAGGATTTTGATCTTTAAACCTAAATTCTAATCTGTTTTCATCAATTCAGATCAATTTGCAATCGTGAAATCGAGCCTACGCTCTGATACC
Organism: Ambrosia x helenae; assembly: GCA_030844895.1. Taxonomy (NCBI): domain Eukaryota; kingdom Viridiplantae; phylum Streptophyta; class Magnoliopsida; order Asterales; family Asteraceae; genus Ambrosia; species Ambrosia x helenae. The sequence continues at coordinate 106,015,197 of CM061234.1, forward strand.
AATTGAGAATTCGTTTTAGGATCGTAATCACGAACCGTGATCTCATGAATACCAACCGTAGGGTGCGGAATCCCCTCCGATCGTGCAAAATGATCCAGAAATAAACGTAACCGATCGTGATTAAAACAGATAATGAATCACCGAGCAATTTCCATAACTTTACTCGCGTATTAGATCAATTATCAAGAATATTACAAAAGAAATACTAGACCTAATACAGAGAATATCACACACACACAATCTAGGAAAAGCTCCAAATGATAACTCTCTTCTCTAAATAACTAACTTTTCCCTTTATATAGGCATCCTCATTCGACCCCTTACATAGGTCGAATGTGTTCATTCGACCCCTCGTGGGTTCGAATGAACCCTTCATTTCATATTCAATCTTCATTCGACCCAAGACAAACTCCATTTGACCTCTCGACTGGTCGAATGTATCTTCAAGTTAAAGTCTTGGTCGTTTTCTGATTATCCGAACCTTCAACATTCAGTACTGGATCACTAGCTGAGGACATACATGAATAATGCACTTACAAGTAGTCATCAATGATGACCAAGCAGTACTTCTTCTTACCAAGGCTCATAATCTTGACTGGTCCAAATAAGTCCATATGGAGTAGTTGAAGACATGCAGTTGTTTTTTATTGTTCAATAGACTTATAGGAGGACTTATGTTGTTTACCTTTAAGACAGGAAACACAGTGTTCTTTACACTGGTATTCCTTCAAAGGTAGACCTCTGACCAAGCCTATTTTTGTGACTTTATTTATGGTTTTGAAGTTCACATGGCCAAGTCTCCTAGGCCAGAGATCAGTTTCAGAAGTTGATGCTCTTGAGAAGAAACAAGTAGTGTTGTTTAGTACTTTGTCTTTTTCAATGTCCAATGCATAGACATTGCCACATCTTTTGGCTATCAGCAAAGTATGATCTTCAATGATCTTCTCTATCAACTTTTGGCCTTCTAGTGATATGATCTTGCATGCTGTTTTGGTGAAAAAGTAAGAATATCCTTTGTCACACATTTGAGATACACTCAGCAAGTTGTATTCCAAGTTTTCAACCAGATTGACCTTGTCAAACGGTATTTTACCAGAGGATACATTGTTATGTCCTAGCACATATCCCTTGGCATTGTTCCCAAAGGACACAGATCCTTCTCTTTGACTGATAAAATTGCTTATCAGGTATCTGCATCCTGTCATATGCAGCTTTTATCTGATCATTAGTTCTTGATATAGCCAAGTAATTTATCATTTTTCAACAAAAATTATTTCAAAAAATTTCTAAAATCAGAATATTCATGGGTTCGAACCTAGAAATAAACGTAAACGATCGTGATGAAAACAGATAACGAATCACGAGCAATTTCCATAACTTTACTCGTGTATTAGATCAATTATCAAGAATATTACAGATGAAATCTTAGACCTAATACAGGGAATATCACACACACATAAACTGGGAAAAGCTCCAAATGATAACTCTCTCACTAAACAAACTAACTTTTCCCTTTATATAGGCATCCACATTCGACCCCTTGCATAGGTCGAATGTGTTCATTCGACCCCTTCATGGGTTCGAATGAAACCTTTTCTATCATTCAATCTACGTTCGGCCTATAATAAACTACATTCAACCTCCCGACTGGTCGAATGTATCTTCAAACTAAATTCTTGGTCATTTTCTGATTATCTGAACCTTCGACATTCCGTACTTGATCACTAGCTGGGGACTTACATGCATAATGCACTTACACGAATAATAGTCGGTTTAACAACCGGGCTAAACATTTCGCCACAATCAATACTGACCTCCTGAGTACTGTCATCACAAACCAACCAAGCTTTGTACCGTTCAAGAGTGCCATCAGATTTAAATTTATGGCGAAAAAGCCACATGCTACGTATCATGCGCATGTCAGGTCATCTTGGGACAAGTTCCCAAGTCTTGTTTTTAATTAAGGCATTAAATTCGGTTTGCATGGCGTTATGCCAATCCGGTTCAGACAAGGCGGCTTTGGGATTTTTAGGGATGGGTGTGATGGAGGTAGTGGAAGGTTAAAGATATGTTTTGGTTTAGAAATGCCGGACATGGCTCGCGTGGTCATGGTACGGTTTGGAGGTGGGGGTGGGGGTGGGGGATTTGGTAGTGGGCTGGGAGAATGGAGCGTGGGGTTTGGGCTGGGTGGAGGCGTATGATGTGAGTGATGTTGGGCTGTGGGATGTTCAGCCGAGGGAGAGAGGGTTGAGTGGGTCGTTGGTGAGGTGATAGGCTGGGGTGGAGTGTGGTCGGTAGGTGTGTGATGGGCCGGGGATTGTGGATCAGTGGGGTGGATGGGAGAGTCAGATTGGGCCGGTGATGGGTGATCTGTGGGGTTGGGACCGGTGTGAGTTGGCGTGGTGGGTGGGTAGTGTGTGTAAGGGTGAGAGGTATCATCAAGAAAGGTATATGAGTTTGGGGTCGGTTTGTGGGTTTTGTGAAATGGAAAACTGGTTTCGTCAAAAATGACATGACGGTTGATAGTGATGGTATGAGTTTTGAGGTCAAGACATTTGTAGCCTCGGTGGTTTGATGGGTACCTGAGAAATACACATGGATAGGAGCGGTAGGCAAGTTTGTGAATGGTGGTGTGAGGGATGAGAGGGTAACAAATGCCACCGAACATACGCAGGTGATCGTCTGTTAGTATGCAATTGTAAAGGCGTTGGGTGGGTGTTTGGAAGTTATGTATTTTGGTTAGGATGATATTTAGTAGGTAAGTGGCGGTTTGGAGAGCATGGTGCCAGTAGGTGTTTGGGGTGGAGCAATGAGCTAAGATGGTTTGCATTAGGTTGTTAATGGTGCGAATTTTTCGTTCAGCTTTACCATTTTGGGATGAGGTGTGAGGGCACGAGAAACAAAAATGCATGCCATTTGTGTTGAAAAAATTATTAAATTGATTGTTGGCATATTCTCGTCCATTGTCACATTGGAATTGTTTAATTTTGGTGTTGAATTGGGTTTGGACAAATGTGGTAAATTTGGTAAACATTTCAAACACATCAGATTTATGGGCTATGGGGTAGGTCCACAGAAAATTGGTGTAATCATCTAAGAACAATACATAATAACGATGGCCACTATTAGAAATAATAGGGGACGTCCAAACGTCACTATGTATAAGATCAAATGGCATACACGTGCTTGTATTAGATGCGATAAAAGGAAGTCTAGTATGTTTCCCAAAAATACAAGCGGGACAAGTTTTATTATTTAAAGAACCACAAGAAATAGAAGTAGTAGTTTTTAAATTATTCAAAATAGCTGGGCCTGGGTGACCGAGCCGTTGATGCCAGATGTCTTGAGATAAAGCAGCAAAGGTGGAAGTAGTGTTGAGGTGGGTGATGTTGGATGGGCTGAGTGTGTAGGGATCCCCCGAACTATTGCATCGTAGGATATGTTTCTTGGTCTGAAGGTCCTTCACAGTAAAACCATAATGGTCAAATTCAATAGACAATTGATTATCAGTTGTAAAACGACGGACATATATAAGGTTTTTAACTAGATTAGGGGCATAAAGGACATTATTTAGTTTAAAGGGTGGGAATGGTGGTGGTAAGGTTATGTTGCCTTGTCCTAGAACCAGAATGGTTTGGCCATTGCCAACTATTATCTTACGAATAATGCCAGAATTAAAAATAGAGGGAAACTTATCAGAATGGGGAGACATATGTAACACCTCGAGGTGTTACGGGTCTCGTAAACGGGTCGGGTCGTACCCGACCACCCGAATATTTAAATAATAATTATTTAATTATTATTATTATGACCAAATGCTCCATATCTAGTTATCAAGTTGCTGCCAAACGCTTCCTATTCTGTTACTAAACTCGCAGCCAAACACCCCGAATTCCAGCCTTATCATGAAGTTATACTCATGTCCAAACACCCCTATATCTAAAGTTGACTATATAAAGGTCCCTCCCTTTGCTTCCTTTGTCTGCAACAAACAAATAACACAAATACTTACAGTGTGCATCGAGAGAGAGAGTAGAGAGCTTCCACCGGACAGCCATGGTCGGCCGCTGCCGCCTCCGCTGCTTTAGGTCACCGCCGCCGCCGGCGGCTTCTTCTCTGGCACCGCCTCCTCCTCCTCTCTGGTAAGCACCACCATCTTTCCTCGTTGTTTCTGATATTAACCCGATAACCCTGTTGTTGCTTCAATTCAACATCGGACCACCATAATCACCGAAAACCCATCTCCTCTCAATAATATAACCCGATACCCACCTTTTCAGTTCTTGTAATCGGACAGTCACCGAAGTTATGGTGACTATCGTGAGCTTCTTATAACCTTTATGTTACTGTCGTGAACCTTTTATAAACGACCGAACGAACCCGAGTCCTACGTTTACCAAAACCTAACTGACCACCCTTCTGTTATAAATAGCCGGACGGTCACAAGGTCCGGTCAACCTCCGATGAGTTTTCGGCGAGTGTCCGGTCGTAACCCCAAACCCATCTGATTATCCACCATAAACCTACCCGATTAGCTTATGTGTGTGGTCTTGAACTCGATAATTATAGGGCCGATTGGGTTTCCTCTCGTGTTCTAATCTTGGTCCGGTTACAATATGTTTCTGATCCTATTTTATTCTTTGTAACCAGGATATTGATGTTATGAGGTGGGAATATAATCCATAACCAAAGGTCCGATTGATCTTAGCTCATGTTCCGATAATTATCCGGTGAGGTCCGGTTACTTATTTGGTAATATATATATATACACACACACACACACACACACACACACACTCTATTGGTTTATTGGTTACAATCTCATAATCACTTACTAATATATTGATTACGATTGTTACGAGGTACCATTAACCAAGTTGGAGAATACGAGTTTAATACCGAGTCAACTCAGTGACTCGGTCAACTACCGGAATAGAACCCGATACAATAGCTAGACGAGGAATAGTATTAGAATTATACGAATATATATATATATATATATATAATACGGATAACGTACAGACTTGATAATAATAATAATAAGAGAATAATAAACATATATAAAATATATATGTTTATATATATACGATTCAATATATAAAATGATATTCTAGACTCGGGTTAATAATAATATTTTCTATTCTTTTGTTAGTTTAGATATGCCAAGCTGTAATGGCCAGCTTTATTAGTTTCGAGTGCCAAGCTGTAATGGCCAGCTAGATTTAGGATGTCTGTGTCGAGTCTCAATAATGAACCCCGAGTTTAGGATTATCTAAGATATACCGAATTCTATATGTATAAATGTATATATGATATATATCCTAAGCATTACAATATAACAAGTCCCACGTGTAAAACGTATCCATATATATATGACATATAATTGTAATAAGAGAGACTATAGAAGATTATACGCAAACCTATGAGTATCGTGAACTCCCCACTTTTACTGTTTTATTAAGTGTTTTCGGGGTAATACATGTCATTTATTAGAAAATATAGAAATGCTTTACATAATAAAAAGATTATCAATAAAATAAATATAATAGAAAAGGGGACATAGAAACGATGAGGACAGTACTGGCCGGTATCCGCCATTTCCTTTCTTGTCCAAGTAGAGGACAAGAACCAGTCTTACCCAAGTAGAGGGTAGGAATGTCCAAGTAGAGGACCAAAACCATTCTTGTCCACGTAGAGGACAGGAACTGGTATTTTACCACGAGTAGAGTGGTACCATCGATAGGAATGGCACGAAATATAATCGATATGATAGAATTGAGATATAATAGAATATATTTTCCCCTTCGAAATTATAACTGTAAAGCATGTTTATAAAAGAATGTTTTATTTAAAAGAATGTTATTTAAGAATTACAAATACAGAACTGGCCATTCTAGTTATAAAATACACGACCTCACCAACTTTATGTTGACAAGAACTATTTTTGGCATGTGTTCAGGTAACCAAACAGATACGATGACGTCGATCCTGGGAAAGTAAAGATGTTATGATCCGAATCCGCTGCGTAGCTCCGATAACCCGACCCGACGACCCGGCTCTGACAGCCAGGGTCGTTACAACATAGTACCTGACGCGCCTGTGTCCATGGTCCAGGAGGGATCATTATGATGAAGAGCCAAGTTGTACAGTGCCTAAGCAATGTCGGTTGGAAAGTACCCCGTGTTGTAAGATTGGGCCAAAGATGAGTTGTTGGGCTTCGGGCCTAGGATACCTTGGCCATGACTGTTTTGAGTTTGATGTGACTGGGCCTGGTTTGCTGCTGATGGGCCTGGGCCGCGTAAAGGTGCAGAAGGGTGAGGGCATGGTGGATAAGACCATTGAGCCCAAGGTGAATAGGAGGGTGTTTGGGCTTGGAAATTGGGCTGATAGGAGTGTGGTGGTGGGGTACTGCTCAGTTGGTAAGGCCACGAATGTTGCTGCCAAGATGGATTATTATTATAATATGGCTGTTGGTACCTACCATGGCCGTAGGAGTTGCGGTCGCGACCCCGGCCCCTTCCGCGTCCCCGTCCTCTGTTGGTAGTGTCCGACCTGGAGTTGTTACGGGTGTCAGTGAGGTTGGAGTGATCAGTGGTGGTGTTGAGTGCGGTACCAGCGGCTTGGGCGGAAAGTTTTGCTTGGCTAGTTTTTGTACCTTCAACTTGACACAACCTAGATCTAGTGTTGTAAAAATCTGGTAGTGGCTGAGTGTTTTGAAGAATAAGTGAAATACTCTCATATTGTTCATTTAAACCAATGAGGATTTGAAGGACAAGTTGGTTCTCAGTGATGGGTGCGCCAAGGCTAGTGAGTTGATTATAAAGTAGTTTCATGGTTTGGCAATAATCAGAAATATTGGAGAATTGTTCCAGACGGGTATTAATAAATTTGTTTTGGAGATTGATGGTTCGGGCGGCTTGATTATCTAGGAAAATGTTTTTGAGATGAGACCAAGCGTCATAAGCGGTGGTATTAGGGATCATGATGGTGTGAACAAGATCTTGGGTGATGGTACCATAGATCCATTGTAAAACAATGGCATCTATGCGTGCCCAAGATTCTTATTGGGTGGTTTTCGGGGTGGTGTCTTTATCTGGTTCAGAGGAGGAGGAGGGGGCGGCAATAAGAGTGCGGGGTTGTAGGTGGTCATACACGTCGTATGCTTTGCAGTGGATGGTGAACAATTCAGCCCATGTGTTGTAGTGTTCAGTTTTTCTATCAAGAATTATAGGGATAAAATTCTTGATATTGGAAATTGTTACCGCGGGATGAATGGGGGAAGACATAATTGTGACAGGAATAAATCGGGTTAGGTAAGAAAAGAAAAAAAAAAGTGGTGCGGCAGATTTAGGGGTGGCGGAAGTAAAGAGAAGAAGGGATTGGGGAAGATGCTTTGATACCATGTAGAAAGGTAAGGTTCAAAGTAATTTCTTATTCCATGTTCATCACAATATATACAGGAAACCTTCCCTTATATTTGGGAAGGATAAATACAAATACAATTTCTCCAAAATTGCTTGACCCACAAGTCTTCGTAATATTTCTACGTTGGATTTATTAAAACATTAGTCTCGGGTATGCGAGTTGGTGTTCGGCTGTGCATTTTCAACACTAATCCAGACACCCAAATATTACATGTTATGAATAAAGGCTTGGATTAAAAATGCACGCCTTAGGGAATGATGGAAACACATTGTTGCAGTTGATGCAATGCGATTCCATGATGCGCAAATGAGGCTGTTGATGCGCATCTTCTGCAGTTGACTGGTGTTTCTTTTGATAGCAATGCATATAATTTTTTATATATATATTTAATTAATGTCATACAAGTTATATATTACTCTGTTGATATTAATCCAACATTTGATAAGTAGTTTTTTTTCTTTTCACGTTATAAACACATTATAGGTGATATTTAGCAGTTAACCTAGAGGTAAGCATGGCTTGGTTCGGTTCGGTTTTTAGATAAAAACGAAAGCTTTAGCTTTTTTATTTGAAAATCATTAGGTTATTTCAGTTGGTCTTGGCTCATAGTTTAGAATGATTTCGGTTACTTCGGTTATTGTCCAAAATTTTGAGTTTGGACAACATAAATCATTTTTTTCGTTTTGTGTCTACCCAACAAAGATAATTTCAAGCCTGCTTTTGGATTTGTAACACAGAGTTGAAACATGGATATGGCATGTAGAGGTGTGAAAAAAAAAACCAGTTAAATAATCGTAACTAGCTATTAACTGAAACCGTAACTTGTTAATAATCGATGAGGATTGAGGAGTAATCGATTAGTGGTTATTTTTAGCCATAGGTTAGTAATCGGATAGGGACTTTTTAGAAATAGCCAATTTTTTAAACCGGTTTCTAACTGATTTTACCGGTTAACCAGGAAAGACCCCCCCCTCCCCCCCCCAAAAATAAAAATAAAAATAAAAGAACCCAAAAAAAAAAAAAAGAATGATTAATTAATCGGGAAAAAACCGGTTTTTGACTGAACCGGTTAAAGTAATAATCGGTTAAATGTCAAAATTATAATACATATATGATATACTTCTTTATGCTCATATTTTTTTTTTAACGGCCAACGAAATATTATTGATCACCCAACGCTAGCGGGAAACTAGCCAAAACACCCCATTACACCATAGAAAAGAAAAACCGAAACAAACTGTACAACAAAAACTGCACACTTGAAAGACAGAAACCGCCCATTTATCCCACTCCAAATTTATCAGTTTCGCCCGTGCTTTGTTCCATAGAAAACTTAATACTTTTATATCCCCCATGGTCTTCTGAAGAGAACATTGCTGCTGACCAAAGATAGCCTCGTTTCGTGATTTCCAGATGCACCAAGTGGCGGTATGACAAACCGCCTGGAACACCTTCCGAACTTTATTAGAGCCTCCCACATAAGAATGAAGTTTTAAGATATCCCTAAATTCGAATAAGAAAACAGACCCAATTTTGCACCATTGAGCGATCAACTGCCAGACCGATTGAGCGAACCCACACGATACAAAAAGATGTTCAATTGTTTCCCGATGATCACCGCAAATTGGACACAGATCTGACCCAATATCGATGTTCCTCCTCCCGAGCGCTTCCCTTGTTGCCAGTCTTCCTTTATCCGCTTTCCACACTAAGAATCCCACTATTTTCGGCACCCATGAATTCCATTCAATAACTCTCGGACACGGCATACACCTTGCAGCGATAAGGTCTTCCTTAACAGCCTTGACAGAGAACTGAATCCCCCCTGCGTCCCAAACCCAACTGTCCAGACCCACACAAATAGGTGGACACGCCACCTGCTGAATGAAAGCAGCCATTTCAGCCGCTGCCTGAGTCTCCAAAGCCCCAAAGTTATCACCCCACACCCAACCCATTATGAAGCACCTGATGAGCAACATGAACCAATTTATCCCTTTCCAGTGCGAACAAAGCTGAGAACCGACTTGCCAAAGGTCCACCGGATCCCAACTATCGAGCCAGAAAGAGATACCCAACCCACTTCGAATCACCCCTTTGGTACACTAACGAATGTCTACCCCCCCATAGTAAGAACCCCGATAGTAGCCGCCACATTCTTCCACGGTCCAGGATTGGAAAGACGAACCGGAACCGGATTCCAATTCCTCGACGATTGATGAAGGGTCCATATAACCTTTCTCCAAAGCCCTGCCGAATCGGTCCTAAATCGCCACCACCACTTGGCAAGAAAGGCAAGATTAGCATCCCTAAGCGAACCAAACCCGAGACCACCTCTATCCACCGGTGCAATCACGTTATCCCAAGCGACCCAGTTCATTTTTGCCTTTTCATTAGACCCACCCCAAAAGAATACCCTCCTCATTCTATCTAAATCATCAAGAACTCTTCCCGGAGCTTTATACAACGAAAAGAAATAAGTAGGTAACGAGTTCAAGACCGATTTAATAAGAACAACCCTACCCCCAGCCGAAAGCTGTTTGGCTTTCCAAATGGACAGCCTTTTACGAAACAGGTCAAGCACAGGTTTCCAATGTATAATTATACAGGTTCATGTTCGCCCCAACCGGAAGGCAAAGAATTATGATTTCATTTTTTTTTGAACGACAAATTTTTATTACACCTTTATTCCACCTCACATTGCATTTGCAAGGATTTGAACCCACAACCTTACATTTGTAAAGGTGGACACCATACCACTAGACCAAGAGGTCATGGGTCTTTATGCTCATATTAGTAGAGATTATAATACTTGTTATCATCATCATAATCATACTCAGTTAATCCCACCTATAGCAAAGCTAAGGTAGGGTTTGAGGAGGGTAAGATGTAGACAACCTTACCTCTACCCCTAAGAATAAAGAGACTGCTTCCGATGAGACCCCCGGCTCAATGTGGTTTGGTATCAAGCCTTGGACATAAGGCACAAAATACTTAGAAATCGGGAGAACCCCGATCGGTGCATGTACCCCTTTGTCTTTTGGCTATCCACGCCACCACATGATGCATGATTAACCGTCCGTTGTTTTTAATGTTATTTTCACGAAATTAGTAAAATAATGTTATAATACTTGTGATTTTTGTTATAATTGATGAGTTGTTAAGTGTTGATATGATGTATACGTAACAAACAATTATGAAAGTAGTTGATGCTTCATGTGATTTATGTGAAAGTGTTGATATTATTTATTTATTTATTTTTAATATGTAATTTTCATGTCATTTATATCTTCAAAATATATTTGAATAGTGGGTAAATGGGCAATAAGCTGTGTCGCTATCCTCCTTTTGAATCGCAAAACCTATCATGCTAAATACAAATCCTTGGTTTTTAGGGCTTTGTGAATCACAGTGGGTCACATTTTGTACCCATTTAAGGAAACGCACTGCCCTTAGAGGCAAGGGATCCAAATGTAACTAGTGATAAATAAATAGAAGTCTAGAACATTATAAAGGCATGTGTAATGGGGGGCTCCATGGAGCTTTATTGGGAATAAAATATTATAAAGTATTAGAAGGGGCTCCATAGGGCTTTATGAAATAATAGGGGTGTAGTGAGAAAGAGCTTCATGGTCTTTATAAATGATTGGGTAATCATTGCTTAATTATTGTTTTTATTTAAATAACAAATTTAAATACCAAATAATATTTCATTAAATAAAAAATTAAAAATATTAAAAAAATTACAAATACTAAAAAATAGAAATACTAAAAAAAGTTATAAATACTAAAATAAAAATTACAAATACTCATAGATTATATTTTTTCTCGATTTGAGCCTTGCGTTTCAAACACATTTCCAACGATTTGTCGGTTAGGTGGTCGTGCGACCTCGTGTAAAACTCAAAGTCGCGTTTAAATTGTCGATCCTTCATAAGGTCGACCACCTCTCGGTTGTCTTGGATACGTTGAGCCCCAATGTCGTGTATGTCTTGTAGGCGTTGGTTCACCTCAGAGAACGTTTGACTCAACTCGTTCACCCCTGACGAAGACTCCGACCGGGCGGACGTGGTAACTCGTCCGCCCCTTCCTCCCTTCCAAAAAACGCATTTTCTTCATTGTTTAAGTCGATGTTCACGCGTCAGACGTTGGCATTTCGGGATCAATCGAGTCGATGGTCTTGGACTTCTTTGAAGGCCTCATATTTCTGGCTCTAGATGAAGAAGTTCCAATCGTTGGGTGGACGTTGGACCATTTGGAGCAATCTCGTAGCAGCCGCCAAAGCCTCAAGTATTGAAAATTCCCATGTGTGTCTTTATATTCTTCCAAATCCGCCTCCAAAATTTGCTCGTCGTTTTGGCCGTTTTTCCATCCGTACCGGCAGCGTTGATAAATGGCTTGAAAGTTGGTGCATTTGGTGTTAACATCTCTCCACTTGCCCGATATTGAATCCCGGGGCCGTTGATCTTCTCCCCCTACCAACGAGACCAAAAAATATAGTCCGGATTCGTCTCCAAAACTCACATTTATTTTGATAGTTTGCTAAAAAACCAAACCAAAAAAATAGATAAGTGCGTGTTGAAAAAACACTATGTATAAATTAATGGAATATTGGATTTTAATAACCTGAACTATTTGAAATTGGCCACTAGCACCCCCAACTAAAAAATTGGCCATATATAACCTAAACTATTAACTTATTGGAATCTAACACCCACTAACGGTTAAATCACTAACGCCGTTAGTGGGTTTGCTGATGTGGCAAGATTTGCTGACGTGGCATGCTGATGTGTAATACACGTGTGCATTTCATTATAATAAAAAAATAAAAAATAAAAAACAGATCTGATACCTCATCATCATCATCATCATCACTCCAAAACCATCACTCCAAAACAACATATCTGATTGATCATCTTCACCTTCACATACCTGAACCTTTGCACCAATAACCAACCGACATTATTCATCAGTCACCCCACCGTCGCCTGCCACCAACACCCAACCTGTAAATTATTACAACTACAACCTCTGACCACCGTCACTGTTGTTCATCGGTAACACCAATCGACGATTGTTGTTCTATTAACGTTAGAAACCCTAAATCTTCCTCCACACTTATTACAAAAACATCTGCTTCTACATCCAGTTTATCGGATCGCCGTTGATCTTATGTTTATGGAGCCAGATCTGTTCTCTATAGGAAACTGTTTTCAGTTACAGGAACGAACTGGTTTTACTTGTGTATGTTAACTGTTGTTTTCGCCTTTGCGTTCGTGTTGTTAGTGTTGCAGAGCTCCATTGGCTCTATAATGTTTAAACCAAGTGGTGGGGAGGGGGTTGGACAGAGTGTTCGTCAGGGTTTGGAGTTCGGGAGCTCATTGAAGTTCGTTGAAGGTATGAGGAAGAAGGATTGAGTTGTAGGGAAGATGAAGTTTGGTAGGGAAGAAGATGAAGAGGAAGATGATGTGGATTTTTTTTTTAATTTAGGTTTTTAGTTTAAATTATATAATACACCTCAGCATTTGACTGGTATAAATGGGCCCCACCACCATGCCAACTAAGCAATTCATGCCACGTCAGCAACCCAACTAACGGCGTCAGTTAGTTGGGTGTTAGATTCCAATAAATTAATAGTTTAGGTTATATATGACCAATTTTCTAGTTGGGGGGTGCCAGTGGCCAATTTCAAATAGTTCAGGTTATTAAAATCCAATTCCCCTAAATTAATATACCATAAAAAAAATATATATCTAACAAAGAATAGGATCCTCCGAAACGTCAATCCATGCTCGGGCTAACGCGTAAAACTCTTCGTCGTGCCATGCTTGTACGTTTTTTTCACGTGGGGTTTGGTTTCTTTCTTTTTGTGGGATCGTCTTGTCGCCCAGTTGGTCGCTCGGTCTCTTGCTCCGGCTCCTAAGTCTCCGGAACCAAGATTGGCTCTTGCCAAGCTTGTGATGACCCGAACATTTAAGAAGACCCAAAGACTTGGGATGACCAGAAATCTCCCATGTTGAAGTTATACGTGTTCGGGTCCCTTCACATGGGTTGGTTTAACAGGTTCATAAAACATGCTTGGTTTTGAACCGAACCCGGAGCAATGGGTTGGTTAGGCTCGCCAGATGATTGAGAACCGAAACGTCGACCGGAAGGATTCATCTTTGTGTGTTGAATGCTACGTGTTTGAATGTTTGTGTTTGAATGTGTGGGTGAAGAGTTTGAATGTTTGTGTGAAGTATTGTGTGAATAAATATGTTAAATATATAAGTGATTAACTTTTTTTTTTTTTTTTTATTAAAGTTACCGTTCAACAACGGCTTCCAACCCTACGTTCACCTCGATCAACGGTCACATTCCATAGGTTCTCGTGCAAAACTGTAGAAATCTAGGGTTTAAACTCACAAATAATAATAACTGAGCCAACATAAACTCAACCACAAAAAACAAAGGATGTAGGTGATAAAACAGTGACAAAATCTTATTAACCCAACCCAAAACGTTGCCCACAAATTTCCCAAATAATCTCAGCAAATCACTGAGACTATAAACAATACAATCCAGTCTAAGATCTGCTGATTGATAAGGTCAACAAATCAAGACTTATAAGAGAAATACCAAGGAAAAAATAGAACAATACTCTTATAAAACAACAGACTGAAACCCTAAAGATTACAGAGAAAACTTTGAGACGAAAAAGAAAAATAATGATGAAGACTAATGATCACGAGAGGACACTATGCCTTTTATAGCCCAGCTAGAAGCTTCGTAGAAGATGCCAAATCAACGCCTCAGATTGAGTTAATCCAACGACCAACAATATACCTGATCAAAATATCTCAACAAACTCGTAAAATAGAGAACCAGTTCAAGTGACCCGGGCCAAAGGCCAACGGGCATACATAACCATCCAACCATATTGGGCCAAATTTTGGGCTATAGGTTTAAGCCCACAACCAACATCAGATAACCCAATAATCAAAGCCCAATGTCTTGGTAATTGAATTAGAGATTTGAATATTGTAACTCAATATTTCAACAATAACTTTCGCCATGTCCATAACCCATTGCCCCATAACGCCTTCATAACGCCGGGAGAGCGATGTGCCCGACGCTATGGAGGATCAAAATGCCCCATAACAAAAGGAATAATGATTGCACTGATGTCTCTTGATGGGATGTGTGTTAAAAATGTCATTTGTAGTTGGAGTGAACATGTATATGAAAGGAATAATGATTGCACGAAAGTGTTAGAATATTATATTATGGATATACAAGTACATGAAACACCTAACATGATAACCGAATAGCACGAAGTTGTGCTAATAGAAATGAAAGGAACAAGTCATACGAAAAGCTGCTATGATGAAATTAAGAAATTTGAAGTGAACAAATGCTAAGATAATAATGAGTAACAGACCATGTCACTATTTTAGTACGATATGGGTTGCGTGAAAGACTTTAAAGTGGAAGAGACATTAACAACCAATGGCGGAGCTTAAGTGCTTGACCGTATATATTATAGGGGCTGAAAGTAACGGAATTCAATACAGGAGGCCGGACTCAATACGTATCAAATTTCTTAACAAAATACCCGTACATTTGCACTCCTAGCAAAAAACCAGGGGGTCGGGGGACAAAGGTCCACCTATGTTAACGCATGTAAAACTAAAGTTAATGGACTTTATGTTGAAAAAAAAATTGATCTATGTATACCATACAAAATACACTACCATGTTTTTAATCACATAAATGGGTCTTATATTTCAAATTCTATAATATAGACTATAGTCGTGTAATTACGTGAAAAATAGGTTTTTATAAGTTATGAGTGTGTTTGCCTTTTACATAGTCGTTTAATTTAGGTATAGAAATATGTTTTCGCAAGTAACAAAATATGCAACCACGTCGTCTTTATTACATGGTAAAATGACGAGTTCAAGAATTTGGAATGCGAAACGCATAACTATTTGTTAGTATTTCATATAGTTGCGTAACTTTCTTTAAATTTTATACGAATTATGGTATAAAACCAAATCGTCACGTGTCTTTAAATTTTGTACCCCTTTATACAAAATACAAGGTCATCTCTTCATGTAAGGCTATGAAAAAGGTCATGTCTTCATGTCATGTAGGATGTCATATTGGATTCTTGGTGTCTCGAACTTCTTGAGATATGAGTGGAGTTTGGAGACACCAACACCTCATGTCTCAAGCATTTATTTTTTTATTATTTTCTAAATAAAGAAAGCATATAATTGGTCCATTGGAAAGGTTTAAAATAAAATAAAATAAAGAAAGCATGCCATTGGTCCGTCTCCAATGTCTCGGAGAGGACATGAGGGACGGGAGGACATGGGAGAGGGGTGGTGTTGGTGTCCAAGACATTGCAAAAAATGGAGGACGGGGGGAGGTGGGCGTCTCCACACCTCTTAGTCTAACGACAGTTGTGCGTTTTACCTAGGATTTCATAACTGTGACAAGTTTCATACCGGTGAAGTAATCAACTCTGCATTATCTTTAGGCTAAGCCATGTCGTGTATTATATGTGGTTTTTTGTAGGGGTGTAAACGAGCCCAGCCCAGCCCGAGGCTGACTGGGCTCGAGCTCGAGCTCGGCTCGGTTCGAGCCTAATACTTTGAGCTCGAGCTCGGCTCGAAAGTAAAACCCAAGAGCTCGAGCTCGGCTCGGCTCGAAATAATTTTAGAACAATTTTAAAGAAGCTAAAAGCTCGGCTCGAGCTCGCTTCGATAGCTTAAACGAGCCAAAGCTCGGCTATAAATAAAATAATAATAACATAAAATTTATTTGGGCTCGTTTAGGCTCGCGAGCCTAAATGATCTTTGTATAAAAAGCTCGAGCTCGGGCTCGATAACTAAACGAGTCATTTTTCAAGCTCGGGCTCGGGCTCGTTAAGGCTCGACCCTTTCGAGCTTTTTACTGATCCGATCCCGGGTAGCTCTCGAGCTCTTACGCATCATTTACACCCCTAGTGTTTTTTTAGTAAACCAAACTCAAGAGTGAAGACTACGGGAAGAAACTTGTAGAAGAATAGAAAACATTGACATGGCTTGTTATGTTTTATTGTTGTGGCCCATTGAGCATTGCTTGGTATTTTGGATACAGAATCTGCTGTGGGTATGGGGTCTCTTACATAATTGGTGATCAACTTAATACGCCCATTTTGTTTTAAAAAAAAAGACATGATTTTGTATCAAGTATAACATGATGTACATGTTTGAATTAAGAACATGTATACAACCCTAACAAATCCCCCATACAAATCAGATTTTTGAGTTTTTAAATTTGTTTTGTAATCCTAACATCAAAAAGATTATGAACCTATTGATGGTAGCATCCTTATTAGTATAGAAATATTGTAGTGGCTGTTTCTAACATGTATCTAGTGTTTTATCTTAATTATATATAGGGTCATAAACAAACCAAACGTTCAACGAACAGTTTGTGAACTGTTTGGCGGGAAAATCATTTGTGTTCGTTCGTTTAATAATTGAACGAACACAAACAAGAAGTTTTGTTCATTTAGTTAAACAAATGAACATGAAAAAATGCCGCGTTCGTTCACTTTTGTTCGTGAACGTTCGGTAACGTGTTCATTTATATCTGTTTGTGTTCGATGGTTCATGAGGGTTTTTAACTTTTTTTTTTAATTTAAGTATTTCAAATTTCTCAGTGGTAGATTGTTTAATATATATTAGCGTATCACATATTAATCTATATCTATACTACATTATAAAGGGGGATATAGGCAAATATGTCCAAAATGTCAAAGTTACGATGGCGTATGTAACATCTGCTGATTGGAAAGCCAAAATATTCTACATATTGATCCTTAATAAAACAACAGTTACATGATACTTCTCCCAAAAGACTGTTGACTCTAACATCTGCTGTACCCTAACAACTGCTAGAACAACTGCTGCTTGCAAAGGTCTGATAGAGAACAACTGCTGATCAAAGTACTGAAGACTAAAGGTCTGTTGGAGCCAACAGCACTTAGGCTCCAACAAATGATTCAAGACCATCAGAGGTTACCTATCATCTGTTTACCTATCAGAGGTTTCTAATGTAACAGTGTTTGTCTCATCAGATGTTTTATGTTGTTATTCTGTTAGAGGTCGCTGTCTTAGGTGACGTCAGCCTAGGTCATCAGTAGTATAGATTGTCTATAAATAGAACAGTGCATGTACTGTTCTATTCATCACTCAAAACATTCTCTTAGACAAACTTACACGAGTGATCAGGCTGAGAGGGAGTAATTGTAATCGTTTGTAATCATTCAATCATATATGATAGCTTTCGATTCTAAAACAATTATTCTCTTGTTTTGATTTATAGTTTTTCATTCCGTTGCACTTTCCATTTATAGTTTACTTCTTTCATCTTTCATTTACTTAAACAATCAAAACAATCAAACTCAGATCCTAACAATTGGTATCATAGCTTGGTCAATTAAATTCGATCTAACCAATCAAATTAATATAAACAGATCAGCTCGAAATTATTGATATCGTTTGTTTGTCGGATTGAAAATAGAGTAATAGTTTATTTTCGATTCAATCGTTTTATAAACAGACTTTGTTTTAGAAACAATCAGAGAATGGCTTCAATCAATCATGATCCACATAACACTGGCACGAACAACAAGCCACCGATGCTTGTCAGATCTGAATACAATATCTGGCAACGTCAGATGAGCCATGTTCTAGCTCAACAGAACACTGGGTGCTGGAAGTCGGTTATCTTCGTGTAACACCCCAACCGATGGCGGAAACATCGGGATGTCACGTAATGATGATTGTTCAGTAGCTCATGGTGAATAATAGATTCCATTAAATGAGTTAAATGAATTACATACAATTGTTCTAGAATTTGTACATCAAATTGAATAAATCTATACACATATCTTCAAGCATCAATTCAAATCTTCAAGCAAATAGAACCTGAAACATGTTAAGTTGAAAATGTTTTGGGTCAACAAAAGTTGGTGAGAATTACATAGGTTTTTGATAATTGAATAAAAAATGTTGTGCAATTCATGTGTCATGTCAATCTAGTCCATATGTGAGAACATACTAGAAATAAATCGAGTGCATAATCAACCCTGATGACTGTTATAATATGATACATACCATACGCTCATGGTCCAATTGAATATGTTATACGATAACAAACACCCACGCTACCTTTGTAGGAGGCACGTATCCGGGTGGGATTGTCAGTCCAATAGATCTATCAATGTTTACCGCCGGCTTGTACGGAGTTAATGATTATGCTAGAATGGTGCTTACTCTAATCATGCTCAAGACATAATGCAACATAGAAAACACATAGACACATTGATGATTGAATTGCATAAAATGATGTTGTAACATGTTTCACCCCAGAAATGGTGATAAATAGAAAAAGGGGCTATGTAAAACTCACCTTGGTAAAATGTTATATCTGTTGAGAAATTTGGATAATTGTGTTGACCAAATGTATCAAGTATCACCCTAAAATGAGGTAATAAATATGTCTAAGTCTATCAAGTCTACAAATGTATAAGTTCTAGGGTTTCGAATCGGGGATAATTGCTCGTTTGATTAATATTAAAAATATTCGCCAATTGAGAGAAATTTAGTAAATAAATAACCAAAAATCTTTTTGTAAAAATTAAATTTAGGATGGTCACAATAATATGTTTAAAGTATAAAAATAATTTTTTATAAAATTATTTTCTTTAAAATAGATTATTAAATCTATTTATTACAAATTGTCAAAATCTTAACTTTAATATTTAGAAATATTAAAATCAAAGAATTAGAAGTTTAAAATTTATATTTCTGTTCCAAATAATCAGAAATAATTTCTATAAAATTTTGGTGCAAAAATAATGAAAATTGAATTTATTATGATTTAATTATGATTAAAACTAACAAAAATTGATTAAAAATATTAAATAAATGATTTTTCTGAAATAAAAATCTTTTAAGAAAAGTTTATTGTTATATAAACTTAGAATAATTTTTGTGGAAATTAATAAGATCGTTTTGATATTTTTATAGATGTTTATAAATAAAATAGAATAAACTTGATTTAATTATTATAAATATTAAATAAATAAATTTTTGAAAACTAAAAATTGGGTGTTGAACTTTTTCATCAGATTAACGTAATATAATTTTTGTAGAATTTATAAAAGGGTTTTGGTATTTTAAAATGAATTTTAAATATATAAATGAATATATATATATTTAAGCTTTTAAAAAAAATAAGATGATGCTTGTGGGACTCGAACCCTTGCAGTCTGGTTCAAGAGTACCAGGCACAACCACTTGGTCCAGACCAGTGGTTGTGTTTGGTTTCAGTTTGTTAAATATATATATTTAAACGCGTTTGAATGTTCTTCCCCAAATACATTCATACAAGCCCTAATTTATCAATTGATCAGTACACACGACATTAACCCAATCAATCATGGGGTTAATGTCGTGCACATGCCGAATAACAAATCCCACAAAAATTAACGAACTTACAATGTTGTTTCGCTACTCGATTGGCCGGTCAATCTTAAAGTCAAACCATGATCAAAAGATAATAAACAGAATGATTTGAAGAAGATTGGGGGTTTAGAAGAGATAATTGGCGAGTTGGAATCGTATTCAGAGGCTCAATTTATAGTGAAATGGCCGGGTGTTCGATTTGGTAAGTTTTGACCCACATTCAATGATACACGCGTATTGGTCAAATTGGTCAATGATAATTGGTAATTAGCGTGTGATTGAAGTTGGATGAAGCCGGAAATCACGTTATTAATCCTTATATAAATTTAGACACGCGAATTTGAATGGTCAAAATTGAAAAGAAAAAAAAATTAAAAACACAATGTTCATATCTGCTGCTGTACGACGAAGGAGGAGAAAAAGGAGAGGCTAATGTGTACTTAAATACAATTAACATTGACATAACAACAACAAAAGTGTGTGGATCAAGTGGTGGGAACGTGGATGTGTGTGTGGAGGTTGTCCGGGTTCGAGCCTCAGCGGGGGCATATTTTTTTGAGTAAACCGTGAAAGAGAAGAGGGGGGGTTGGGCTTGATGTTTGGGCCGGATGGGTGTACTGGGCCGGAGATCTGGGCTCTAAAAGAAAAAGAGAAAATGAGATGGGAGTGGGCTGGAAACACCAAATCTGATTTGTGTTCTATATTTTTTTTTAAAACAAAAACTGAATTATAATTACTATTATTATTATTATTATTATTATACACTTATATATATATATACATATATGTATATATATAAGTTGTGAATGAGGAAAATAAAGACTTTGCCACATTTGTAATAAATGTAATAAATATAAGGGCGTTTATAAAAATTCGGGGGAAAATTTCGCGATGTTACAGTCTCCCCTACTTTTGGAAACTTCGTCCCGAAGTTTATTGAAAACACAGGGTTGAAGGGGGTTGGGTAGAAATTAGGACAAGTGTGACCTAAAAAAAATTTTATGTTAGGGCACGACAATGAATGGAGTAACTTGTCTCGAATAGCGTGGATAAGAGGCGTGTTACGTGTGAGTTGATTTACTAAATGAGCTACTAGATATCTAGAGTTCATAATTGGTTGATTACCGAACTCCTTGATAGAACTTCACACTACCTTAACGTACCTGTAAATTCATGATTACGTTCCGGACCGTAATCACCAATTTACCTTACATTAGGGTTTTGCGTCCTTCTATGACTCTTCCGATTGTTAAGCAGGTCTGATAGTCTCCACCAGTCGTTGAGCAGGTGGTAGGGCCTCTCCCGACTGTTGGAAGACATGATGACCTCTACCAATCGTTGAGAAAGATGGTAGTCAACTAATTATTGTACAAGTAGGCAAGTATAATTATAAATATAGCAATTAGTTCACATTCAAACAAGCATGCACAGAGATGTTATGATATTACCTGAATTTATTACTTGAATCAAAGGCGCCATTACATAGAATTGAAAGCAAACAACATTTAAATGGTGGGACTTGCTGTTAAGTAGCTGGAGGGTCTTGATCTCGGTTTAGTTTAGGGCATCGGTTACGGTAGTGATTTGGGTTTCCACGTTTATAGCATAATTACCAGGATGATTAGGATTAGTAACCTGAGCAGGGTTGTGAATAATCGCAGTCAGTTGGGCATCAACACCTTTGTTGTTTTTGTTGTTGTTATGGTTGGTGTTGTTGTTGTTACTTTCTTCTTGGTTTTCACCACTGTTATTACGAGTGCTGTGACGTGGAGACATGATCCGTAAGGGCACAACGAAGGTTCAATGTGGCATGAAATGAATGAGGTGATAAAGGAATGTAATCATTTATTCATTAATTAAAACGAATAAATGAAAACGTTGACTTATCAAAGATTCCAGATTTTAATAACATATGAAGACATGCTTTAGCCTATAGGTGAACACTCATCCCGAGAATTCCCAGGTAGGCATCCGGGTCCCTCGTCTGATTGGGATATATGCGCAATGCCAGCCTAGACAGAAGACTCAGAATACAGGCGTTCACCCTTCCAGATTGCACGTGTTCGTTATTAAAATTTAGAACTTCGACGAGATCTCAAGGGGGGTTCAGGTTAAGCCTGAGGATTTTGTCCTACTAGTCTAAGAGTAGATCCACTTATGGAGAGCAACCTTCTTGTAAGTATGAAAGTAGGGATAAGAAGTAGGAGGGAGATAGAGAATAGCAAGTAAAAGAAGCAAGTACTTGTTAAATCCTATGGTTATAGACTAGATTATTTTTCTAATAACCTAATTCCCTATAACTATGGCTCTGATACCAATCTGTAACACCCCAACTGATGGCGGAAACATCGGGATGTCACGTAATGATGATTGTTCAGTAGCTCATGGTGAATAATAGATTCCATTAAATGAGTTAAATGAATTACATACAATTGTTCTAGAATTTGTACATCAAATTGAATAAATCTATACACATATCTTCAAGCATCAATTCAAATCTTCAAGCAAATAGAACCTGAAACATGTTAAGTTGAAAATGTTTTGGGTCAACAAAAGTTGGTGAGAATTACATAGGTTTTTGATAATTGAATAAAAAATGTTGTGCAATTCATGTGTCATGTCAATCTAGTCCATATGTGAGAACATACTAGAAATAAATCGAGTGCATAATCAACCCTGATGACTGTTATAATATGATACATACCATACGCTCATGGTCCAATTGAATATGTTATACGATAACAAACACCCACGCTACCTTTGTAGGAGGCACGTATCCGGGTGGGATTGTCAGTCCAATAGATCTATCAATGTTTACCGCCGGCTTGTACGGAGTTAATGATTATGCTAGAATGGTGCTTACTCTAATCATGCTCAAGACATAATGCAACATAGAAAACACATAGACACATTGATGATTGAATTGCATAAAATGATGTTGTAACATGTTTCACCCCAGAAATGGTGATAAATAGAAAAAGGGGCTATGTAAAACTCACCTTGGTAAAATGTTATATCTGTTGAGAAATTTGGATAATTGTGTTGACCAAATGTATCAAGTATCACCCTAAAATGAGGTAATAAATATGTCTAAGTCTATCAAGTCTACAAATGTATAAGTTCTAGGGCTTCGAATCGGGGATAATTGCTCGTTTGATTAATATTAAAAATATTCGCCAATTGAGAGAAATTTAGTAAATAAATAACCAAAAATCTTTTTGTAAAAATTAAATTTAGGATGGTCACAATAATATGTTTAAAGTATAAAAATAATTTTTTATAAAATTATTTTCTTTAAAATAGATTATTAAATCTATTTATTACAAATTGTCAAAATCTTAACTTTAATATTTAGAAATATTAAAATCAAAGAATTAGAAGTTTAAAATTTATATTTCTGTTCCAAATAATCAGAAATAATTTCTATAAAATTTTGGTGCAAAAATAATGAAAATTGAATTTATTATGATTTAATTATGATTAAAACTAACAAAAATTGATTAAAAATATTAAATAAATGATTTTTCTGAAATAAAAATCTTTTAAGAAAAGTTTATTGTTATATAAACTTAGAATAATTTTTGTGGAAATTAATAAGATCGTTTTGATATTTTTATAGATGTTTATAAATAAAATAGAATAAACTTGATTTAATTATTATAAATATTAAATAAATAAATTTTTGAAAACTAAAAATTGGGTGTTGAACTTTTTCATCAGATTAACGTAATATAATTTTTGTAGAATTTATAAAAGGGTTTTGGTATTTTAAAATGAATTTTAAATATATAAATGAATATATATATATTTAAGCTTTTAAAAAAAATAAGATGATGCTTGTGGGACTCGAACCCTTGCAGTCTGGTTCAAGAGTACCAGGCACAACCACTTGGTCCAGACCAGTGGTTGTGTTTGGTTTCAGTTTGTTAAATATATATATTTAAACGCGTTTGAATGTTCTTCCCCAAATACATTCATACAAGCCCTAATTTATCAATTGATCAGTACACACGACATTAACCCAATCAATCATGGGGTTAATGTCGTGCACATGCCGAATAACAAATCCCACAAAAATTAACGAACTTACAATGTTGTTTCGCTACTCGATTGGCCGGTCAATCTTAAAGTCAAACCATGATCAAAAGATAATAAACAGAATGATTTGAAGAAGATTGGGGGTTTAGAAGAGATAATTGGCGAGTTGGAATCGTATTCAGAGGCTCAATTTATAGTGAAATGGCCGGGTGTTCGATTTGGTAAGTTTTGACCCACATTCAATGATACACGCGTATTGGTCAAATTGGTCAATGATAATTGGTAATTAGCGTGTGATTGAAGTTGGATGAAGCCGGAAATCACGTTATTAATCCTTATATAAATTTAGACACGCGAATTTGAATGGTCAAAATTGAAAAGAAAAAAAAATTAAAAACACAATGTTCATATCTGCTGCTGTACGACGAAGGAGGAGAAAAAGGAGAGGCTAATGTGTACTTAAATACAATTAACATTGACATAACAACAACAAAAGTGTGTGGATCAAGTGGTGGGAACGTGGATGTGTGTGTGGAGGTTGTCCGGTTCGAGCCTCAGCGGGGGCATATTTTTTTGAGTAAACCGTGAAAGAGAAGAGGGGGGGGGTTGGGCTTGATGTTTGGGCCGGATGGGTGTACTGGGCCGGAGATCTGGGCTCTAAAAGAAAAAGAGAAAATGAGATGGGAGTGGGCTGGAAACACCAAATCTGATTTGTGTTCTATATTTTTTTTTTTTAAAACAAAAACTGAATTATAATTACTATTATTATTATTATTATTATTATTATTATTATACACTTATATATATATATACATATATATATATAAGTTGTGAATGAGGAAAATAAAGACTTTGCCACATTTGTAATAAATGTAATAAATATAAGGGCGTTTATAAAAATTCGGGGGAAAATTTCGCGATGTTACACTTCGGACCACATGTTCCGATGGTGCTGAGTACCGAAGATCCCAAGGTTCAAGAGCCAAAGAAACTTGAAAACTACTCCGAGCAGGATTTTCAGAAAATTGAGTTAGATGCTACGGCCTTCAGTATTGTGGCCATGGCTCTACCTAATGATATCTATGTTGGGCTGTTACACTGTAACAGTGCAAAGGAGTTGTGGGATGCTTTGAAAGAACAATTTGGTGGGACTGAAGAGGTTATTGAAAACAACCGTGAAATACTTAACCAACAATATGAAACATTCAGTCATGTAAAGGGAGAGTAATTAACTCAACAATTTGAGAGGTTTAACTGTCTCATTAGTGAACTAAAACTGGTTGGTCTAACTTATCCTAATTCAACTTTGAACCATAGGTTTTTAAGATCATCACCAGACAAATGGGACACTATTGCTATAGTTATGAGAAACTCAATTGGATTTAAGGACCTATCATTGACCCATCTTCATGGTAAGCTCTTGACCTATGAGAGAGAGCTTAACCAGAAAAAGAAGCTTTAAGACTCTGAAAAAGTGTCTGATGATTATGTTTTTGGTAATACAACACTTTTGGGTCAGGATGAAGTGCCTGGTAGTAGTAAGGATCAGAGTTATGATCATTTCATTGACATAACTTTAGGTTTTTACTCTGATTTTAACTCCGATTCTTATTCACCCAACTATGCTTTTGCAGCAAGTGGTGGTGATATCCAGACATCTGATAACATATCCTTTGAGTTTGATGACCTAAAATATTTTGACCCTGTTGATTTGGAAGAAATGGACATTATGCACCAATTGGCTCTGCTCAGTGTAAGAACTAACAATTTTTACAAGAAAACTGGCAGAAGATTTCCAGGGTTGACTGGCAGGTCAAAGGTGGGGTTGGATAAACCAAAGATTAAGTGTTATAAATGTCATAGACTTGGTCATTTTGCTAGGGAATGTAGGAGTCAACATGGTACACCTATGATTACCTATCCAAATCAAAGGCCACAAACCAACACTTATCAGGATTCCCATAATACCTCTGGACCAAATGTGCAAAACACTGCTCATTTTGCACAGTCCTCTACCACTGTTTCTATCCAATATGTCCAAACCACTGTTCCACATATCCACTATGTTCAAACCCCTGTTGCTCAGGCACATGTGCCAATGACTGGTCTCTGCACTGCTCCACCCCCTGCTCCTGCAGAGACCAGTCAACAGAGTTTCTTCACACAAGGCTTTGTTAATTGGAGCAGTCTACCAGATGAGTTAACTAATGAGAACTTTCCTCTTGTAGCCAAAGTTGAAAATGAACCAGAAAATTTTTGTTTCATGGCTATGGATACAATAGTGGAAGAGGTGGATTCTGAGGATGTGGTGACTGAATCTGAAATTGTGACTAATGATATTGTTGATGCAGTAGTTTCAGAAGAAAAGTCTGAAGAAGAGGTTGTGAATCTCTCAGATCCCTGGGGTGAAGATTGTGAGTGCAAGTGTGATTGTGCATTGATGGCTGCTGCTAAGGTATCGCCTCAAATCGTAAAAGATTTGTGTTCAAACAAACGTGTAATAGCATTTGCTAACATTAAAGAGGTGAATGAAAACCTTAGGAAGAAAATTTTGGATGATGAAGTTCAATTTGAAAAACTTTCAAAAGAGTTAAAATCAAAATTGACTGAAAAAGAATCTGAAATCAGTAGTTTAAAACATGAAGCAACTATAAGACCACATGCTCAATATGTGGTAAAAAGAATCATAAAACAAAAGAGTGTCTGTATCTTAAAAATTTTGATGTCAAAATACAAGAGTACAAGGCTAAAACTCTTGCAAGTCAAGTGGTGAGTACTTCAAAAGGAAGGCCTAACAAGACTTATGTTCCAGCCCAAACATCTGTTACCAAAAGTCTTGAAACATCTGTTCCCAGGGATGTCCAAGTAACAGATGCTCCACCCACAAACAAGTACCCAAGAGGATATGGACAACCACCTTGTCATAGTCTGTCACATATTTATGAAGAACCCTAGAGGCCTTCAAAACTAAGAGTGAACAAAAACCCCTATGGTTACTATCATCTGACAAGAAATGATCAGACATCTGTTGCACCAAGTGTTGACATTCAAGCACTGGCAAATGGTCAGCAACAGTTGTTAAACCTGGTCCAAAAACTAGTTCAAACCATTGATCATCTTCCTAAGCTTGAGGCTAAAAAGTCTGTGGACCCATCCAAAGCCAACTTGGCTTTGGACACTCACCAAAACTAATCCATTACTGATGTGCAGGGAACTTCTGCTTGCTTAGATAGTCTATGGTATGTAGATAGTGGAGGCTCCAGGCACATGACAGGATGTAGAGCCCTTCTTCTGGACTTCTTAGCTCATGGAGGGGGTGATATATCCTTTGGTAATGATTCAAAAGGTAAGGTGTTGGGTTCAGGGATTGTTCAGGCTGGGAAACTCAAGTTTGAAAATGTCAATCCTATTGATAATCTTAAATTTAATCTTCTTAGTGTATCACAAATGAGTGACAAAGGGTATGGCTCATTCTTCACTAAGAAAACTTGTAAGATTATTGGGCCAGAAGTGGTGAAAAAGATTGACACCATTATTGCTGAGAGCAAAGCACAACTTGTTGCTCATAGGAGTGGCAATGTGTATGTAGTTGATATGTTGAAGGACAATCCTATGGCAAATGTCTGTCTGTTTTCTGCTACCTCCACTAAAGAGACAGAATTGTGGCATAGGAGATTGGGTCACACTAACCTTCAAACAATCAGCTCACTGTCCAAAAAAAGCCTTGTAAGAGGTCTACCATCAAAAGAATTCAAGTGTGATGAGCATTGTGTTTCCTGCTTAAAAGGGAAACAACATAAAAGCTCTTACAAATCCATTGATGAGTCCAAAACAAGTCAATGTCTTAAGTTGTTGCACATGGACTTGTTTGGCCCAGTTAAAATCATGAGTCTAAGAAGAAAAAGATTTTGTGTATGCGTATAGGATCGGCTATTCAAACAAAGAATATGATCAAACAAGTTCAATTCAGGTGCGGAATCCCTGAATCGATCACGAAATGATAATAAAACTAGCAAAACGCACAAATCATCATAAACATGTTCATTTCATTCATAATCATTAACACTTTACAAGCTTGTTTACAATGATATAAATCAGTTACAGATTTGACAAAAACCCTATGGAGAAACACACTCTGAGAGGGAAACAAAATGACCAAAAGTTAACATTCAAAAAATGATTCAACCTTATATAGACCTGCACATTCGCCCAATTGACTTGGTCGAATGTGCAGGTTCGACCATTCATAGTGGGCGAATCTGGACATATATACAAACAAAACTTCATTCGACCTCCCAGAGCCTCCTTCGACCAATCAATTCTACCTTCGACCATACGATATCCACATTCGACCAACCGTAATCAGCAATACATATTAGCATACGCAATTCAATAGCACTAGTCGCACTTTCGTGTATCTACAAACTCCCCGTCGACTATTGCTTGAATTGCTTCAGCCTTCGGTCTTCATCCATTCTCTTGTTCATCAGTTTGATATGCAGTAGCTTCTTTTGTTCTTTCGTCATAACTGGTTCATGAGTTTGCTTAGGTTTCTTCTTTTCAACATTCTGAATCTTAACAAACTTCCCCAGCTTCTTATCAAAATCATAACCCGCATTGACATCCCATGCAAAACATAGAAATACCACACGTTGGTATTTAGCTGCCTGCTCGCTGTCTTTCTCTTCACAGTAAATCGGATTATAGTATAACATGATAATATCCTCGTGCGAGCAATTTATCAACCACATTGGGTCAAAGATATGAATCTTCTTGAAATCTTTCATACCATCCTTCAGAACAATAATAGCCTCTGCTGTCTTCCAGTCGTAGTACCACCACATAAAATCTTTCGAAAAGTGTTGTGGAATTTGCATCAAAGGAATATGCTTCAACACTTTTGGTGGTTTATACTTTAAAGTCACCTTGTGTAACCATGTTATCTCATTTTCTCCTTCTTGTGTACTATCCTCTTAGGATACTATGGGGTAAACACATTCCATTTAGTTCTGCTCTCCCTTACCATGCGATCTGCAAAGTAACCAACGAGATGGTTGTTTACTGAAGCACCTGACATTTCATGTCTGCAGATATCGCGAACAGCCCAATACGGTAGTGTCTTTATATCATGGAATCTGTTGAAGTACAGAATTCCTTTCTCCCATTTCACAGCGACACACCTAAGCTGTCTCAAATACTTCCATCCGAGAGCTTTTCATTTGAATAGTTCATTGTGGTATTTGTAGAAACTACCCTGAACTTCATGCTTAGGGCGGTTAGCTTCTTTTTCTTTAAGTTTCCTCAACAATTCTTTCAAATCATCAGATTGTTCAATATTTGGCTTCTGACAATCTGAATTCTTAAACACCTCTTCAACCAACTTTTTGCTCTTCTCACGAGTAGCCTAGTTTAACAATTCGTCAGAGAATTCAGGAAATCCAGAATCTTTATCATTTTTAAAGTATTCTGGATATTCCTCACTTGTAATATCCTCCATCTCTACCTCTTTAAACACTGGAACATCTCTATCATCAGAGTGATTACCTGCTTCTTTCTCAGGTATATTCGGTATTTGGTTCTCACTCATCAACTCTTCCGGAGATTTACCAACTTGTTTAGCCAGTCCCTCTAATATCTCTTTAGACACGGCTGTAGAAACTTCTCCATCTTCTAGATCAGGATCATTATATTCAAGTTCAAAACGCATATCATTTGACTCAAATATTTCTGGAAATCTACCAGTCATCTCAATCGTCCAGACTCTATCAGTCAACATTTGGCGATATAACTTCTTATCTTCTTCAGATAAAGCTCTGATTTTCTCGTTCCAGAAAATATTATCATCGTCAGTAGTGCCACCAGGAGCTTTCGAACTAGACTCTCCTGCACCTTTACCTGATCCCCTCTTTTCACACTTATATTTGTCAGTAGTATCATCATCGTCATCATCATCACTATCAGCAGAGCTATTACCATCACCTGAGTCATCACTTGAACCATCATTGTTACATCATCTTTCTTCTTAGGAGCATCACCGGCATCCTCATCCAATTCATCATCATCTTCTTCTTCATCTGATGGTTCATAATCAACCTGTTCTTCTTCAGGATCTTTATCTTCCTCTCCAGCTTTCAGTTGTGGAGCTTTCGAGTACAAATCTTTTATCAGATTATTCATGCTCTTGTTGGTTTCTTTCAGCTTTTTGTTCTCAAGTCTCAGATTAATATACCTTCTAGTATTTCTTTGCTCATGAAATAATAACTTCTGATTCTCTTCCTGAAGTTGTTTGATCTTAGCTTTCAAACCTTCTTGATTTTCCTGTGAAGATACGACAACATCCAACATCTTTTTATCATTTTTCCTTAACTGCTCAATCTCTGCTTGTTGCTGATTAATGATCTTCATCATATCTGCAAGCTTCTGGTTTACTGCATTCATCACATCACAATCTACAGCAACCTTTGGTGTTGAAGCTTCAGCAACTGGAGTCTTTTGTTTCTTCAGCTTTTGCAAGACTCTATCTAAAGCAGCATTAAAATCATCAGTTGGCAGTTCAGATTTCTCAGCAGTAGATGATGTTTACTGTTTCTTTGCTATTGTGGATTTCATGGGAGATTTAGAGCTTGATACTGCAGGAACTTTCTTTCCAGCAATTAAATTCTCAATGTCTTTAGCTCTTTTCTGCATTGGCTTTACAATCTCATCAGCCTTTGCTTTCTTCTTGTATGTAGGTTTTTTTTGTTTCTCTCTCGTTTTTGGCGATCCACTAAAATCTTCAGATCCCAATCCCAAACCTTCGTCAATATCATCCTATGCAATCGGACTTTTCATCCTTTGTTCTTCTAATGACTTGTTCAGACTTTCAGACTCACCAGCCACAGTGGCCTTGGGCGTGGTGCTCTTAACAGTCTCGTTGTTAGAATCCCATCTCTCTTCAACCTATATCTCTTCCGAATCCATCGATTCTTCATCCACCAAGTGTGTGCCTTTCTTTGCAACACTCTTTTTCCTCCTAGATATCTTCTTTGTTGGTTCTGCATCATCCTCTTTTTCTTTCCCTTTCCCTTTACCACTCTTCGCACCAACGTTCACTACTTGCCTTTTCCTTTTTGCATCAGGATCAACTGGGCATAATGGATTGTCTTCATCAGAATCACTGTTAGCATGCCTGGCTTTATCAGTACCTGGATCTTCATATCTTGGATTGATCAGGTGACCGAACAAATTCTTCAATGGTGGTCTCTCATTCATTGGCACACCTTTGTATCCCTTCATTCTTACTAACGTATTCAGATTCATGTGATCCTGTACAACTATCTGAGTAGGATCTCTTCTCAAATTCTTGTACTTTTCATCAAAGATCATTTGCAGGAATCTCGGATATAACAAAAACTTCTTATTCTTCAATCCTCTCAGTGGTTCCAGCATACATTCAAGTATCATCCCAGATATGTTGAAAGGCTTGCTCAAGATCAGGGAAACCATCAAAGAGCTAATACTCTTTCTCATCACATCGTAACCTCCACTCACTGATCCAAAAACATGTAACATCACGTGAGCAAGGTACTTGAACTGCGGGCACAACTTTCCTTTGTGTAATAAACCATCAGTAATCGGTCCAATGTACTTCATTCTAAGGAAACACTTTCTTTGCTCAATCCAAGAAAGAACTCTCGGATCAGTGTTCTTATCCATCAGCTTCAATGCTTCTCTGATGTCGTCTTCAGAAATAATCACAAACCCCCCCTGAATCATACTAATGATAGCAGATTCGTTGTTCCAAAAATCCATTCTGGCATTCGTCCAGAATTCTTGTTGATGATCTCTGTGTATGATGGCAGGAGTAGCAATAGCAACAATAACACGGCTTCTTTTCAAAAAATCAACAATACCAGTGAATTCGGTATGTTTCTTCAGATCGCCCAAATAAGCACAACAGTTGTGTGCTTCTTCAAACGGTAAATCTTCTACTTGTTTCTTCTCGGCTGCCTTGTCTGAAGATCCTGCGGGAATATCAGTACTCTGTTGTTCAGACATGGTTAAACTGCAAAACCAATCAAGAAAACACGTTAAAAACGGACAAAATAACCAAAACATGAAATTTTTGATTTTGAAAATCTACATTCGACCAATAGAAGGTACGAATGAGGAAAATGGGGATCGAATGTGGAATATAAGGTTTGAATGTGAAAATCAGTGTTTAAAAAATGTACATTCGACCATTTGTTCCACTTTCGACCGTTTGAACATCTACATTCGACCAAAAAGCCACTTTCGACCGTTTTGAATTGGGCGAATGTGTCTGTTCATCTTCTCAAATTGCAGATTTTGATTCAGAGTGTTTTAACATGCCATTTTGATTTGTAAAGCATCTAATATGGCCGATTAACACATTCCAATCAACAATTGTAATTATTATTCAGTGTTTATGTGTTTTATCCTAAAATCTTGGGTTTGAAACTTTTAACCAATCAATTGATTAATCTGTCATGGTTAAACCCTGGATTTTTGTATATTCTCCCCCTAAAACACTTAAACACTAAATCCCTATCATCAATTGTCACAATTAACGGTCAGAAAACATGATTTTATTCATATTAGGGTTCGAACAAAGAATCGATGATTCTGACTTTGTTACTGGATGGATACCTGCAAATAGCCTCTTAAAATGATCAGCAAGAATTAGAGATCACAATGATAGGATTTGAAAAACACGAGCAACAAGGGTCTTTAATCTCAGAATTTTTTTTTTTAATAAGAGTCGAATGTGTAGATTAGGTATTTATAGGATCCACATTCGATCAAACGTGTAGGGCGAATGTGAAAATTCTTCCACCTTCGACCCTATTTAAAGGTTCGAATGTAGAAAAATGGTTCGAATGTGAAAATGACATTAGAACACTCACATTCGACCGTTCAGAAGGTTCGAATGAGCAGCAAAAATTCCACATTCGACCCATCGAAGGGGCGAATGAAAATTGGAATTTTTGAAGTTTTTACCAAATCTCAAAATCGATTCCTGTTCAATATTTTTCTCAACTTTTAAGCATCCGTCATTCATTATTCACTTTTAAAGATGACAAAACTCAAATGGTCCATCAAGTTTTAGAAAATCATCATCAACCACCATCGGTTATCAAAAATAAGATAGAAATGTAAAATATTTTGGATTTTCTAAAATTTTTGTTAAAAGACACCTAAAATCTTTTTGAGTTTTGCATTTTTTTTACGAGAAATGTAAAATGCAGAAATGTAAAGGTAAAACAGTAAATGTTTTGTGATTTCCGGTAAGAGGATCATATCAGTTATTGAGAAATCTGATCACACTGTTGATCTTTTGATTTATTATTATTAATGACAATGTGTGACCTGGCAACTGCTGATATTGTGATCCACATAAGCTCACATGCAGACTGTTGTGCAGTGCTTTAGACTGATACTATTATTTATAGTATAAACTCAGTTGTTTGTGGTTCCCACACACACGACATACTCCCGTATCAAGAAGTAAATGCACAAAGACTCATTGTAACGCGTGATTATGCTTTCGTCATCTGTAATTTTACAAGGTATGAGGCACAGAGGTATACAGGTCAGCAAATCAATGCTACAAAGTAACTTGTACACTCTACCAGGTTGAGGGCTAATATAAATCATGATTTGCATCAATGATTGGATACGATGCATTAGATAATCTTTGATTATCGTCATACATTGAAAGTTCCTCAATTCGGTAACTTTAGGTTTTGGCTTTATAGCTCTTTTATAAAGATACCCTGTCTGATCTAGGTCCGTAATGACTTATAGCAGAAGTCAGAGAGGCTATCCCCAGATAACTAATAACATAACGATCCGAAACCTCCGAATTTTGCACAAATACCCTATCAAACGAAATTACGGTACTAAGACCATATGCCCATGAGGAGTTCATCCACACAACAATTCGTTTGATATGTATGTATCAGGCACGTAGTAATAGGTCTACGAAGCCTATCAGCACATCACTCAGACTCAAACACACGCCTTATATTGCATTACAATTCTTTAGCATGTGTCAGATCCCCACTGATGTACTATCATTTCCTCTTTTTCTCCTGGAAATCATTTTGGGTTTTTTATTTTTTATGGGTTTTTGACTTTTTCAATGTTTTTGGTTTTTCTGAAAATAAACTCTACCTAAAATGAAAAACATATTTTTGGGTTTTTGTATTTTTCTGAAAAACAATAAAAACTAAAACTAAAAAGCGATAAACCGAGGTGGTGACCAATCTTGTTTTTCTTTTATACCGTTAGCTTTTAAAAGATATTCAAATCTTGATTTATCAAAAGCTTTGGTAAAAAGATCCGCACGTTGATAGTCAGTGTGGATTTTGACCATATCGATCAACTCTTTTGCGTAACAATCACGGATAAAATGATATTTGATCCGGATATGTTTAGCTTTTGAGTGATTGACTAAATCTTTTGTTAATGCAATTGCGGCCTCATTATCACAGTAAATAGGGGTTTTAAGAAATTGCAAACCGTAGTCCACCATCTGTTGTTGCATCCAGAGAACTTGTGAGTAGCAGCTTGATGCTGAGACGTATTCTGCTTCACATGTGGATAAGGCGACTGGAGTTTGTTTCTTGCATTGCCAGGTCACGAGCCTGCTCCCCATAAACTGACATCCAGTCGTTGTGGATTTGCTGTCTCTGTCACAGCCTCCCCAATCTGCATCACTAAAAGCAATTAGGTCAAAATTATCATCATTAGGGTACCATGGTCCTCTCGACGGACAACCCTTTAGATATCTAAGGATACGTTTGACAGCTGCTAAATGACACTGTTTTGGTTTTGATTGATAACGTGCACAAAGACATGTGGCAAACATTATATCTGGTCTGGATGCGGTAAGGTACATCAGAGATCCGACGATTGCTCTGTATGTAAAAGGATCAGTTAGCTCCCCCTTAGCGTCAACACCAATCCCGTGATTAGGTTGTATTGGGGTATCCATCGGCTTCGAATCATCCATCTGGAATCGGCTCAAGACTTCAGAAACGTATTTAGTCTGGTGAATAAAGATCCCAGTTGGTCTTTGATCCACCTGCAAGCCTAGGAAAAACTGCATCTCTCCCATCGCACTCATTTCGAACTTTTCCTGCATTACACGTTCAAATTCTCTGCACAAAAGTTCATTAGTAGATCCAAAAATAATGTCATCAACATAAATTTGCACTAGAAGCAAGTCATCTCCTGTTCGTTTTGTGAACAGTGTACAATCTACCAAACCTCGTTTAAATCCTTTAGATAGAAGATACGTGCTCAGCTCCTCATACCATTGCCTTGGAGCTTGGTGCAACCCATTGAGAGCTTTGTTTAGAATGTAGACCTTATCCCGGTAAATAGGATCCTCAAAGCCTGGTGGTTGACCTACGTAAACTTCTTCCTTGACCACACCATAAAGAAATGCGCTTTTAACGTCCATTTGATACACCTTGAATTTCTTGTAAGATGCAAATGCCAGAAACATGCTGATAGCTTCTAAGCGTGCAACCGGTGCATAAATCTCGTTATAATCGATTCCTTCCACTTGATGAAATCATTGTACGACCAATCGAGCTTTGTTCCTAACAATCACTCCTCTGTCATCCTTCTTACATTTAAACACCCATTTAGTTCCTATCTTTTTCCATCCTGGAGGTAAATCTGTCAGTGTCCACACTCCCAGTTTTTGAAATTGTAATAACTCCTCTTGCATAGCCTCTATCCAAGCGTCATCCAAAAGAGCATCCTTGTATGTCCGCGACTCAACCTGCGAAACATAATAAGCAAACGACCACTCATTTTGAAAACCTGATTTTTGAATTTTGGCATATAAAGCAAGAGCGCCAAGGTTTTCTTGAGAGTTTGCATTCCTCAGTTGACCTCTCGTCATCACACTACTACCAGGATCACCAATAACCTACTCGAGCGGGTGAATCCGATGTATCCGAGATTCTGGATAATCAGGTACTTGCACTCCCGTCTGAGTAGTCAAATTCTCTGTCGAATCCAGATCATTACCCAAGTTTGATGATGAAGCACCATTTGGTTTTGGGTTCATTGGAGGTGTCTCTGTAGCAATATCTGGAACAACTTCACTTGTAACATCATCGTCATCTTCCGATTCTGATGAATTGAGAGTTGTGGAAGCTTCCTGAAATACCTCTTCTTCTGCTGCAGGAGTATTGGTATCGTTAGAAGATGTTTGGGGGTTTACGGTGATCGGACGCACCAACGGTGATGTCACTGCATTTTCACACTCGTAGTATAATCTTAATACAGCCTATTCAACCAAGCTATCTAGATTGAATGATTCAAAGAATTCTTTATACTCAAACATCCAGTCTGGACCGCTACCCAGTACATTCTGAGTATACCGCTGAACTTCAACGTTAGCCCACTCCTCGACCTGACGAGTTCGTTTGTTGAATACACGTTTGAGCGGGGTTGCATATCCAACAAAGAATCCTTCTTCAACTTTTGGTGCGAACTTCTCAGATGGATTAAGCATTGTACACAGGGCTCCAAACGGTTCTAGATACTCTAAGTTCGGCTTTCGTCGGTTCAACAGCTCATAAGAAGTTTTACCAAACTTCTTCACCGTTAAAACACGATTGAGAGTATAACAAGCTGCGTAAATTGCTTCATTCCAGAACATTACTGGAAGATTGGAATCCGCAAGCATTATCCTAGTCGCTTCAATTAGAGTCCTGTATTTGCGTTCTGCGACACCGTTCTGTTGAGGGGTATACGTAGCACTGTATTCATGATGAATTCCTTTGTCTTCACAAAGAGAATCCATCTGTGCATTCTTGAACTCCGTCCCATTATCACTCCTAATTCTCTTGATCTTCAGACCATAGATATTTTCCAATCGAGTGAACAGAACCTTCAGATTATTAAACGTGTCGCTCTTATGATGCAAGCACATAACCCATGAAAATCTTGAATAGTCATCTGTAACCACAAGACAGTACAATTCACCAGCATGACTTTTACGCTTGACCGGTCCGAACAGATCCATGTGCAAACGCTCAAGTGGTAGTTCAACTGAATTAACTTTCTTTGGTTTATGGGACTGCTTGTGCTGCTTTCCTTTCTTGCAACTCACACACTTGTCATTCAAATGGAAATGTTTAACATTCACGCCTTCGACAAGTTCATTTTTCACCAAATGATTCATTTTTCTAAGGTGAATGTGTCCCATCCTCCTATGCCACATGATTGATTCTTTTTCAGTAGCCTTGGAGAGGAAACACGTGACTTGGCCTTGGGTAGTCATAGCTTTTGACATGTCGAGAATGTACAAATTGTTCACTCTCGGTTCTTTAAGCATAACTTACTCTTTTGGTAGAACAAATCCTGGCTTGAGTATGTAGCAAGATTTGTCATCAAAGAATACTGAAAACTGCTTATCACAGATCTGACTGACAGAGAATTTGACGACTCAAACGGGAGTACAAGTACCTGATTATCCGGAATCTCGGATACATCGGATACACCCGCTTGAACAGGTTATTGGTGATCCTGGTAGCAGCGTGATGACAAGAGGGCAGTTGATAAATGCTCAAGCACCAGAAAATATTGGCAATCCTGCTTTATATGCCAAAATACAAAAATCTGGTTTTCAAAGTGACTGGTCTTTCGCTTGTTATGTTTCGCAGGTCGAACCGCGGACGTACAAGGAAGCTCTTTTGGATGATGCCTGGGTGGAAGCAATGCAAGAAGAGTTGTTACAATTTCAGAAACTCGGTGTATGGACGCTGACAGATTTGCCCCCAGGAAGAAAGAAAATTGGAACCAAATGGGTGTTTAAGTGCAAGAAGGATGATAGAGGAGTCATAGTGAGAAACAAAGCTCGTTTGGTCGTTCAAGGTTTTCATCAGGTTGAGGGAATCGACTACAATGAAATCTATGCACCGGTTGCACGCTTGGAAGCTATCCGAATGTTCCTAGCGTTTGCATCATGGAAGAAATTCAAGGTGTATCAGATGGATGTAAAGAGCACATTTCTTTACGGTGTGGTCAAAGAGGAAGTTTACGTAGGTCAACCGCCAGGCTTTGAGGACCCTATTCACCGAGATAAGGTTTATGTTTTAAACAAAGCTCTCTATGGGTTGCACCAGGCTCCGAGACAATGGTATGAGGAGCTGAGCACGTATCTTCTCTCGAAAGGATTCAAACGCAGACTGGTAGACTGCACACTATTCACGAAACGAGCAGGAGATGATTTGCTTCTTGTACAAATTTATGTTGATGATATTATTTTCGGGTCTACTAACGAACTTCTGTGCAGGGAATTTGAAAAAGTTATGCAGGAAAAGTTCGAAATGAGCGCAATGGGAGAAATGCAATTTTTCCTAGGCTTGCAGGTGGAGCAAAGACCAACGGGGATCTTTATTCACCAGACGAAATACGTTTCTGAAGTCTTGAGCCAATTCCAGATGGATGATTCGAAGCCGATGAATACCCCGATACAACCTAATCACGGGATTGGAGTTGACTTTAAGGGGGAGCTGACTGATCCATTTACATACAGAGCAATCGTCGGATCTCTGATGTATCTCACCGCGTCTAGACCGGATATAATGTTTGCGACATGTCTTTGTGCATGATATCAATCGAAGCCGAAACAGAGTCATCTTGCAGCTGTCAAGCGTATCCTTAGATATCTGAAGGGTTGTCCATCGAAAGGACTTTGGTACCCTCATGATGATAATTTTGACCTAATCGCTTTTAGTGATGCAGATTGGGGCGGCTGTGACAAAGACAACAAATCCACAACGGCTGGATGTCAGTTTATGGGGAGCAGGCTCGTGACCTGGCAATGCAAGAAACAAACCGCAGTTGCACTATCCACATGTGAGGCAGAATACGTTTCAGCATCGAGCTGCTGCTCACAGGTTCTTTGGATCCAACAACAGATGGTGGATTACGGTTTGCAATTTCTTAAAACCCCTATTTACTGTGATAATGAGGCTGCAATCGCATTAACAAAAGACTTAGTAAATCACTCAAAGGCTAAACATATCCGGATTAAATATCATTTTATCCGTGATTGTTACGCTAAAGAGTTGATCAATATGGTCAAAATCCACACTGATTACCAACGCGCAGATCTTTTTACCAAAGCTTTTGACAAATCCAGATTTGATTATCTTTTAAAAGCTAATGGTATTAAAGAAAAACAAGACTGATCACCACCTCAGTCTATCACTTTTTAGTTTAAATTTTTACTGTTTTTCAGAAAAATTTCAAAAATCCAAAAACATTGAAAAATTTCAAAATCCATAAAAAATTAGAAAATTTCTTTGCTGACTGCTATATCTTCTTCCCTTAGATTAATGCCATCAGATTTCTGTGAACAAACGATATATGGGCAGTCACATATTTGAAATGCTCCAGCTTATCCTTGGGAACAGTAAATTCGAAAACTTATAAAAATCAGAAAAATCAAAAATGATTTCCTGGAGCAAAAAGGGAAATGATAGTACGTCAGTGGGGATCTGACACATTCTAAGTAATGTACTGCTATATAGGGCGTGTGTCTGAGTCTGTGTGATGTGCTGATAGGCTTCGTAGACCTATTACTGAGTGCCTGATACATACATATCAAACGAATTGATGTGTGGATGAACTCCTCATGGGCATATGGTCTTAGTACCGTAATTTCGTTTGATAGGGTATTTGTACAAAACTCGGAGGTTTAGGGTCGTTATGTTATTAGTTGTCTGGGGATAGCCTCTCTGATCTTCTACTGTAAGTCATTACAGACCTAGATCAGATAGGGTGTCTTTATAAAAGAGCTTTATGCTAAATCCTAAAGTTACCGAATTGAGGAACTTTCCATGTTATATGATGATCAAAGATTATCTATTACATCGTATTAATCAATGATGCAAATCATGATTAATATCAGTTCTCAACCTGGTATAGTGCATATGTTACTTTGCTGCATTAATTTGCTGACCTGTATACCTCTGTGCATTATATCTTGTAAAAATTACAGACGACGAAAGCATAATCACGCTTTACAATGAGTCTTTGTATATTTACTTCTTGATACGGGAGTATGTCGTGTGCGTGGGAACCACAGGCAATTACGTTTATACTATAAATATCAGTATCAGTTTAAAGCACTGCACAAAAGTCTGCATGTGAGTTTATGTGGATCACAATATCAGCAGTTGCCAGATCACACATTGTCTTTAATGATAATAATTCAAAAGATCAATGGTGTGATCAGATTTCTCAATACCTGATATGATCCCTTTACCGGAAATCCCAAAAACATTTACAGTTTTTCATTTACATTTCTGCATTTTATTTTCTCGTCAAATATTACAAAACTCAAAAAGATTTTAGGTGTGTTTTAGCATAAACTTTAGAAAATCCAAAAAGATTTTTCATTTCCGTCTTATTTTTTATAACTGATGGTGGTTGATGTCGATTTTCTAAACCTTGTTACACCATTTGAGCTTTGT
This sequence comes from Ambrosia x helenae, assembly GCA_030844895.1. NCBI lineage: Eukaryota > Viridiplantae > Streptophyta > Magnoliopsida > Asterales > Asteraceae > Ambrosia > Ambrosia x helenae. Next base: position 106,055,674 of record CM061234.1, read on the forward strand.
AACTATTTAAATTTGAAAATATGAATGTTGGATGCTTACAAGTTGGAAAATAATTGGACCAGGACTCGTTTTTGAGATTTGGAAAATTTATCAAAAATCCCATTTTTCATTCGCCCATTCGCTTGGTCGAATGTGGGATTTTTCATGTTCCTTCGTATGTTTTAAACAGGCGAAGGAGAGTGTTCTTGATCATATGTTTCATTCGAACCCTTTTGGCTCATTCGAACTTTTAACTAGGGTCGAAGGAGACAAAAGTTTCTCTTTCGTACGTATAGAATGGGCGAAGGAGGATGCCTATATATACCATTCCTGTCTCATTCGAACCCATTCAAATTTTTCTCTGAAATTTCACTCTAACCTCACCTTGTTGCCCTGATATTCTGATTCATATCATTGTGCTCGTCTACAAACCCTGATCATTTTCCACTATCTTATACAGGTTAACATCCAGGATTGATGGACTTAATCCCTGTTTTATTGTTTCGAGCCCTAACTATTAAAACTGATAATAATCTACTTCAATGTTCAAATTGCTGATTGGGATTCATTATATGTGTGTTTTAGGGGGAGAATAACCTTAAACCATGGATTCAAAACCAACAGTTTGATCAATTGATCAATAGTTGTGTTTCGAACCCTATTTTTAATTGAAAACACAAATATAATGAATAATTGATGAATCTGTTAATATAGAATGGTTAATCGGCAGTGTTAGGTGCAATACCAATCAAAAGAACATGATCAGAAACCTTTAATTTCAAAATTGAAAATTCAAAATAAGAACAGACACCTTCGACCCTTTCGAATGGGCGAAGGAGATAACCAACTGGTCGAATGTAGAAATGTTGGGCGAATGAAACTTTTATCAAAATCCATACATTCGTACCATCAAAATTTCTCATTCGTACCTTGTTGTTTCTCATTCGTACCCCCGTTTGGGCGAATGAGAAGGTTAACTACCAAAATTTTCAAAAGTTTGAATTTTTGTCGATTTTTAACATGTGTTTTTGTTTTGTTTTGCAGATTTAACGATGTCCGAGCAGGAGAAGACGACGGAACAAGCTGGATCATCCTCACAACCTGCCAAGACGGTTCCTGAAGAGCTTTTAGCCTTCGAGAATGCGCATAATTGCTGTGCGTATCTCGGAGAGGTTAAAAAGCACACGGAGTTTATCGGTATTATTGAATTCTTGAAGAGATGCAGGGTGATCGATGCTATTGCTACACCGACGATTATCTACAGAGATATGATGCAAGAATTCTGGTCGGGAGCGAAGCTTGATTTCTGGAAATGCGAGTCATGCTTGACTAGCAAGATCCAAGGGCAGAGAGTTATTGTTTGTGAGGAGGATCTAAGAGAAGCATTGAACTTAGATGATGAGAAGACAGATCCTAAGGAGTTTAGTTTTATAGATCAGCGAAAATGTTTCCTGAGAATGAAATACAATGGACCAATCACTGACGGTTCATTGCACAAGGGAAAATTGTGCCCTCAATTCAAATACTTGGCACACGTTTTGATACATGTCTTTGGATCTGCAGCTGGAGGATATGACTTAATGCGCAAAAGTATCAGTTCTATGATGGTTGCCTTGGTGTTGAACAAACCGTTCAATGTTTCAGGCATGCTGATGGAACACTTACAAGAGCCTGTGAACGGAACGAGGAATCTGAAGTTTCTATTATATCCTCGTTTCCTCCAGATGGTGTTTGACAACAAGTACAAAGACTTGAAAAGAGATCCTAAGCACATAGTTGTTTAGGAACATATGTCGCTTAATACACTTGCTAGAATGAAGGCGTACAAAGGATTGTCGGTTAATGAACGTCCACCAGTAAGACGTTTATTTCGACATCTAGCAAGAGTTGATTATACAGATCCAGGTGAAGGGCTTGTGAGACATGCAAACAGTGATTCTGATCCTGATAACCCATTACATCCTGTTGATCCTGATGCGAAGCGCAAAAGACAGGTTGTGAATGTCGGTGCAAAGAGTGGAAAGATTAAGAAGAAAGAGATAAGGTTAGAGGTTGCGACTGAACCTGAGAAGAAGAAAAGCACACCAAGATGTAACAAGACAATGGCAAAGAAGGGTTTACATATAGTGGATGAAGCGTCGATTGATTCGGAAGAGACGCAAGAAGATGAACATTGGGACTCAGAGACTGAATCGTTAAAGACCGCCAAGCCCAAGGCCACTGAGGCTGGTGTGTCTGCTAGTCAGAATGTTGAAGATCAAGGGAATAAGAGTCCAATCCCAGTTGATGAAGATGAAGTGATTTTGAATTTGGATGAAGTTTTTACTGGTTCTCCTGTACAAGCTGATAAGTCAAAGAAGAAGAAACCAGAGAAACCAAGTATAAAGAGAAAGAAGGAGATTGAATCGCTTATTGCTGGTAAGAAACTACCACCAGCTTCTAGTTCTATGTCACCGGTTACTGCACCAGCACAAAAGAAGCAAAAGACTGCGACTACATCGAGCACACAACAGAGTGAAGATCTACCTGTTGATCAGTTTAACGAAGCATTGGATAATGTGCTCAAGAAGATTAGGAAAGGCAAACTGCCTGATGTTGTTGAACCACCTATGAAGAAGAAGGTGTCAGTGGATAGTGATATAATGAATGCTGTGAATCAATGATTGTCTGAAATGATGAATATAATCAACAAACAGCAAACTGAGATCGAGCAATTGAAGACAAATGATCAAAAGATGTTGGAAGTCGTAGTCACATCCCATGATGATAATGAAGTTTTGAAGAAAACTATCAAGAGGTTGAAAAGAGAGAATAAGAAGTTGCTGAAGCACGAGCAACGAAACACCAGAAGAATTATTGTCTTGAAGGAGGAGAACAAACAGCTGAAGAAGAGTAACAAGCATATGGATAATTTGATCAAAGACTTGTACTCTCGAGCTCCTCAACTTCAAGCTGGTGAAGAAGATAAGGAAAGAGAAGAAGAACAGGTCTATTTTGAACCATCTGACGAAGAAGAAGATGAAGAACTTGATGAAGATGCAGGAAATGATACTAAAAAGAAGAAGAAGAAAGATGATGGAGATGATGGAGGTTCAGATGGTGGATCGAGTGATGGAAACAGCTCTGCTTTCGATAGTAGTGATGATGATGATGATAACGCTGAAAAGTACACATATGAAAAGCGTGATTCAAGTAAGGGTGGAGAGTCGAGCTCTAAGACTCCAGGAGAGAATGTGGATGACGATATCTTCTGGAATGAGAAACTGCAGTCGTTATCTGAAGAAGACAAGAACATGTATCGCCAGATGCTCACAGATCGAGTCTGGACGATTGACATGACAAGCAGATTTCCAGAGATATTCGAATCGAGCAATAAACTATTTGAGTTGGAGTTTGATGACCCTGATCTTGAAGATGGAGAGGTTTCTGCGGCGATTTCAAAAGAGATACTTGAGGGTTTAGCTAAACAGGTTGGAAAGACTTTGGAAGAGTTGCTCGCTGACAATTTCATTCCAAAGATACCTGAGAAGGAAGCCGGGAATCATTCTGATGACCGTGATGTTCCTGCTTTTGAGGATGTTGAAATGGAAGACATAACGAGTGAGGAGTATCCACAATATTTCAAGAATAATCAAGATTGTGGATTTCCTGGATTCTCAGATGATGTGCTAAACCAAGCCGAGAAACTGGCGAAAGAGAAGAGTAAAGTATTTGAAGATGAAACTTTCAAAGGGCATGACAAACCACGGTTCGAGCAATCGGAGAGTTTGAAGGAATTCTTGAGGAAATTGAAAGAAAAAGAGAACAACCATCCGAAAGCTGAAATACAAGGAAGCTTTTACAAACTTCATAATGGTATTTTCAAAGGCCGTGCATTGGCCTGGAAGTTTGTTAAAGAATTGAGATGTATAGCAGTGAAGTGGGAAAAGGGAATCTTATATTTTGATAAGTTTCATCACTTGAAGACTCTTCCCTATTGGGCAATCCGTGATATTTGCCGTCACCGTTTAACGGGAGCGTCAAATAGTCATATTACCTACTTTGCTGAAAAGATGACGAGAGAAAGCCGAACCAAGTGGGATTTGTTTGAACCACAATATCCGAAACGAATTGTTCACAAAAAGGATATTGATCAGATTACAGGTATGCCCAAGGTGACGTTAAAGTATAAACCACCGTGAGTGTTGAAAAAGATTCCTTTGTTGCCTATCCCACAACACTTCGCTAAAGATTTCATTTGGTGGTATTACGATTGGAAGATAGCAGAGGCTGTGATTGTATTGAAAGACGGAGAGAAGAACTACAAGAAAATACACATTTTTGATCCCATGTGGTTAATCAACTGTTCACATGAGGATATCATAATGTTGTTTTACAATCCGATCTATTCTGATGTGAAGGATGCTGAGCAAGCAGGAAAGTACCAACGTGTGGTATTTCTGTGCTTTGCGTATGACATTAATGCTGGTTGTGACTATGATGAGAAGCTCGGGAAGTTTGTTGAGAAGCAAAAGGTGCCTGAATTGAAAAAGACGAAGCAAAAGCAATTTCAGGAACCAGTTTTGACGAAAGAACAGAAGATTCAACGACATATCAAACTGATGAACATTATAATGGACGAACAACGTCGACAGCAATCCAAGCAATAGTCGAGGGGGAGTTTGTAGATGCAATTGTGCGACTAGTGCTTCGGATTGTACAATAAACTTGTTTTGATGAATGTCGAAGGTGCGAAGGAGGTTTTGTAGGTACAAAGGAGGTTTTTAGAAGGTACGAAGGAAGATCAGAAGGTGCGAAGGAGGAAGCTTTGTACGAACGTGAATATAGTTTATTGAATAGCTTGGTTCGACCAGACAGTTTGGGCGAACCTGCACATTCGCACAAACCATTTGGGCGAATGTGCAGTCTATAAATAGACAAGCTTGATTTTTGAATGTAACTTTTTGTCATTATTATTCCCTCCACTTTCTGATATTCTCTCTAGAAGTTTATTTAGCTCTTTTCACGTTCTTACCCTGTTTGTATTCATCTTTAAATGTGTAATCGAGTTTATAATTAATGAAAAGCTTTTGAAAATGATGATTTACTTGTTTTGATCTGTTTAACTATTATTTTGTGATTGTTTTAGGGATTCCGCACCTAAAACTAACCTGTTTGATCATTCTTTGTTGTTATACGATCCATTCACGCACATATAGGTTTAATGATTTGAGAATAGAAATCAGGTACTTGGGTGGTTTGAGAACTTTACTAACCTTCTCATCGACAGAAAAAGCGGAACTATTCATGGAGCGACAAGAATGGTGGACTAAGTGGTTTGAGGAAGTTTTTAGGTGGGAAGGCCAACAGTTGAACTTCCAAAGGTTGGCTTGGCTGAAAATTATGGGTCTTCCAATTAACCTGAGATGTGACGAGCATGTTATGAAGATTGGAGAACGTTTTGGCACAGTTGTTAAGGTTGTGGATAAGGGCATCAAGGAACCAGACCTTACTAGCGTTTACGTGGGGGTGCTGGTGGATCACGGTAAGAAAATCAGGGAGGAACTGGTGATCGGCTGGAAAGAAAGGTCCATTATTTGCTGGATTACGGAAACTGACACTTGCTGGACTCCAGTTTTTGCGATTGTTGGGGAAGATAGTGCTACTGATACAAATAATCCAGAACCAAAAGCAGGTGATCCAGGTCATCTGATGGAGCAAGTTGTTGGTTTGGATGCCGATCGGTCATCGAAAAATAGATAAACAGCAGCGTCGGTCGACCTCAGTAGCGACGGAGGTAATCATGAGTCACCAAAGGTGGAAGGCGAACAGGCCAAGGCTAAGCATAGGGAAGACAAATCGGTGCATGGGAGCGACTCTAAGCTTGTGGATAATGTGGATGAAGATCACAAGGCTTCTATTAACTCTGTGGTTGTACCGAAGTGTGGTTATGACAAGTATATTACGGCTGTGGATCCTTTCTCTGAAACCGGACAAAACTCCGGCACTAAACCGGTGGCATTGCTGGATCATCCCGTTACGATGAACGAAGTTGAACAGTCGATAAGCCCGACAGGCGTGGGTGTAGGGGAAAAGTCCTTGGGAGAAGACAAAAGTACTTCTGGTGCAATTAATGATTGTGTCACGCGTGATGATCACATGCCAGAATATTCTGTTTGTCAAAATAATGTCGGAATTGAGGCTACGTTGGATGGATCAACTCCCCATGACCACAATAATAATGTAATGGTTAATTCAAATTGGGGGGGGGGGGGGGTCTAGTCAAGAGGTGAAACAATGTGTGAGCATTGGTAAAGAAGGAACGGATGGGTCTACCAAAAAGCATGTGGAAGTTGATAATACCAATATTAATATTAAAGAGTTTGGTAAAAATGTTGGGGATGAGCAACAAATGGTAAGTAATGCACAAAGACGGGAGAGAGGCACACAAATGGATAATGAGTCAAAAAGACATCAAGCAAACGTGGAGGTGGGCTGGTAAGAGGTTATAAAAAAAGAGATTTATTTTTTTGGGTCTATAGGGGAAGTGGGGGAAAAGGGCGTGATAAGAGCTAGAAAGCAGTTCAGACGGATGAGAAGCCCAAGTCAAGACTGAATGGGTCGAGGTGGTGTAGGGGTGGGGAATGTCGAGGGTACGGGATACCGGGTGGAAAAGATATGATGTAATAGTTGTATCTTCAGGGTGTTTTATCGGGTGTCTTACATTGTGTTAGTGTCTCACTTGTACAATGTAATGTATATTTTTGGTGATGAATAAAGTAATTTGTCGTTAAAAAAAACCACTTTGTATGCGTATAGGATCGGCTATTCAAACAAAGAATATGATCAAACAAGTTCAATTCAGGTGCGGAATCCCTGAATCGATCACGAAATGATAATAAAACTAGCAAAACGCACAAATCATCATAAACATGTTCATTTCATTCATAATCATAATCATTAACACTTTAAAAGCTTGTTTACAATGATATAAATCAGTTACAGACTTGACAAAAACCCTAGGGAGAAACACACTCTGAGAGGGAAACAAAATGACCAAAAGTTAACATTCCAAAAATGATTCAACCTTATATAGACCTGCACATTCGCCCAATTGACTTGGTCGAATGTGCAGGTTCGACCATTCATAGTGGGCGAATCTGGACATATATACAAACAAAACTTCATTCGACCTCCCAGAGCCTCCTTCGACCATACGATATCCACCTTCGACCAACCGTAATCAGCAATACATATTAGCATACATAATTCAATAGCACTAGTCGCACTTTCGTGTATCTACATTTTGTCTTGTCATAGTTGATGATTTTTCTAGGTTTACATGGACTTACTTTTTGCACTCTAAAGATGAGACTGCAGGTATCTTGAAGGACTTTGTCACCAATTTGAAAAAACAATATGACTTGCCAGTAAAAGTCTTTAGAAGTGACAATGGAACAGAGTTTAAAAATAAGGAGTTGGATGACTTCTGTGTGTCAAAAGGAATTGTGAGTCAGTACAGCATTCCAAGAACACCAGAACAAAATGGGGTGGTTGAAAGGAAAAATAGAACTCTCATTGAGGCTGCAAGAACCATGCTAGCAGATTCTGGTTTGCCACTGTCCTTCTAGGCAGAAGCTGTAAACACTGCTTGCTATGTTCAAAATAGAGTTTTAATCAAACCAAGACATCAAAAGACTACTTATGAAATTTTGTTTAAAATCAAACCATTAATATCATTTTTCAAAATCTTTGGCTGCCAATGTTTCATCTTAAATCTTAAAGATTCCATTTCAAAATTTGCAGCCAAAGTAGATTGTGGGTATTTTCTGGGATATTCTTCAACTGCCAAGGCCTATAAAGTGTTTAACACTAGGACTAGGACAATAGAAGAAACTCTGAATGTAAAGTTCAATGAACTTTTATTCTTAAAAATCCCAGCAAATCCTGCTGAACTGTTTGATTTAGACAAATTCAAATTTGAAGATATTACTACTAAAGATGACAGTGCAGGTATTCCACAGTCTCCACAACAAGACTACAGAATGGATGTTGTGATCCCAAGTCACAACAAAGTCATTTCTGTATTAGGGAAACATATGTTCAAAACACTTGTCAAAACTCTGCCACAGCAGTGTCAACCACTGTTGGCCAGTCTTACCCTTAAACCACTGCCTCATCAACCTCATCCACTGTTCAATCATCTGTTGACAAAAGTCCAACCTCTGTTGACAAAAGTCAGTCCAATTTAACACCACTAGGACCCATTCCCCACTACCATTTCAAACATATGTTGGTACTATATAAGTGCAAACATATGTTACGTCAATAAAGTCATCAAACCTCTGTCCTTCTCCTCAAAATGCCATCATACCATATCAGGGAGATTTAATCTACCTAAGAGCTCATCCACCAGACCAAATCATTGGCAACATCAGAGAAGGTGTGCTCACAAGAAGCCAATCCTCAAACATCTGTCTTTTTGCAGGCTTTCTATCTCTCACACAACCTGTCAAGTACCAAGAGGCACTAAAAGACAACAGTTGGGTAGAAGCCATGCAGGAAGAGCTCCTTCAGTTTAAAAGACAACAAGTATGGGAACTTGTACCATTGCCAAAGGATGTCTGTCCAATTGGCACAAAGTGGGTCTTCAAAAACAAAACTGATGAAGTGGGTATAGTTGTCAAGAATAAAGCCAGGCTTGTGGTTCATGGCTTCAGACAAGAAGAGGGGATAGACTATGATGAAACCTTTGCTCCTGTAGCTAGGCTAGAAGTTATCAGACTCTTCCTAGCCTTTGCTTTCAACCACAACATCAAGGTGTATCAGATGGACATTAAATGTGCATTCCTTTATGGCAAAATTCAGGAGGAGGTCTATGTATGTCAACCACCTGGTTTTGAAGACACATTCAATCCTGATTATGTCTACAAGCTCAACAAAGCTCTGTATGGACTCAAACAAGCACCTAGGGCCTGGTATGAAACTCTTTCCACCTTTCTCTTATCCATTGGTTTCACAAGAGGTAAAATTGATAAAACTTTATTTCTGAAATGGAGAGGGAAAGACTTAATGATTGTTCAAATATATGTGGATGACATCATTTTTGGATCCACATGTAACAAAATGTGTGAAGAGTTTAGGGAACTCATGACAGCAGAGTTTGAAATGAATGCCATGGGTAAACTTCAGTGCTTCCTTGGTCTCCAAGTGAAGCAGCTGCAAAATGGCACATTCATTCATCAAAACAAGTATGTTAAAAACTTACTAACCAGATTTGAGATGAATGATTGTAAGCCATGTAGTACACCCATGAGCACAGCCAAGCTACTCACTATTGATGACAAGGATGAACTGGTTGACCAGACACATTACAGATGCATGATTGGGTCTTTATTGTACTTAACTGCATCTAGGCCAGACATTATGTTTGCCACTTGTGTCTGTGCAAGATCCCAGGCTTCACCTAGAAAGTCAAACCTTATTTCTGTGAAAAGGATATTCAGATACCTAAAAGGTGCTCCCGCACTTGGTATTTGGTAACCTGCTAATGGAAACATTGAGCTTTTAGGTTATTCAGATAGTGATTTTGCTGGCTGCCACACCACAAGGAAGTCTACATCAGGAGGGTGCCAATTTCTAGGGAATGCATTAGTCTCATGGCAAAGCAAAAAGCAAGCAGCTGTTTCAACCTCAACAGCAGAGGCTGAATACATTGCTGCTGCAAGTTGTACAGCCCAACTCATGTGGCTTCAAAATCAACTGCTGGATTTTGGCATAACTGCACTAAAGACTCCACTCATGCTGGACAGTCAAGCTGCTGAAAATATCATCAAAAATCCAGTCTCTCATTCAACCACAAAGCACATAGACATCAGACATCACTTTGTCAGAGATAGCTATGAAAAAGGTTTGATTTCTCTGCACCATGTTCCAACAGAGGATCAGTTGGCAGATGTGTTGACAAACACTTTAGACACATCTACCTTTGAAAAACTGATTTCTAGGATTGGTATGCTAAACATGGATTAAACAACAAAAATGTTTTAAATAAAAACACTAAAATGTTTCAGAAAATCAAAATTCATCCTTAAAAATAGCATTTTGGTTGAAAAATCTACCAAGGATAAAACAACCACTGTTTCATCCATTCTATCATCTGTTAGTTGAAAAATCTCTTTCAAACATCTGATCAGATAAAACAACCACTGCTTGGTTGAAAAATCTGTTTTCAAACGTCTGGTCAGATAAAACAACTGTTTCCATTATATATATATATATATATATATATTTAAAAAAAGTGTTGTTAGCATCAGCACTTTGGTAATTCAACAGCTGATTGCATAAGTCCTTTGGCAACAGCTGTATGCCACCAGATGTTTGCCACGTCTGCTCTCAAAAGCAGAGTTTTGGCCACATCAACGGTTTCATTCGAGACTATAAAAACCCTGTTTTACCACAACAGATGTTACACTGTCTCATTGTATTCAAAATACTGAAACCGCCTTCTTCAACCTCTAACCCTCATTCTAATTCCTTTCATCCTCACACTCGACATCCATTACAATGGATCTTCAAGCTAAAGCCACCCACAATTACCATCTTCCAGCTAAATCCACCCACAATTACCTTCCCTATCTGGTTAAAACAGATGAAAACATCCCGTTCCATACCACCATCGACATTATTCTCAAATCCAAATACCTGACAATACTAACCGCTCATGCACCCATCTACATCGATACTCTCCAAGAATTTTGGTTAAATGATGATGTCCTTCTACATGACAAAAAGCCTACTACCATTATCTCACAAATTGGAGATACAAATATCACCAATACCCCCCAACTGATATCCATAACCTTATCATTGAATGACTTGTCAGTTAACGACTATTTTCCTAAGGGTGAACTTCACCCTGAGTTTCAGGAAAGGGGTTATGATTCACAGATGACTGGTTCAACTCTTTTCAAAAAGTTTTTCCCACCAGTCATGAAATTTTTCTTTCATACACTCCTTCTCTGTATCTATTCTAAATCCACTTCCTTCAACGAAATTCCATTGAAAGTTCAGTACTTGGGATATGCAATGTTCTCAAAATCTGACTACAATCTATCCCAGGCCCTGTTCTTGGATTTAGTAGCAAATGTGAAGGGAATAAAGTCTGGGTCAAACAATGCTTTTCTGATATACCCAAGACTTCTAAGTGTAATCCTACAAAAGGTTTTACCTGAAAAAGATTTTAAAAAGGGTAAATCATTTCAAATGAAGAGTCTAACATATGAAACTTTTACAAGAATGCTGGGTCCAAACACCCAAGAAAAAGTGTCAAAAGTCAAAGTTTCCAAAACACAAACAAAGAGTGTTAAGACAACAACTGTTGTCAAAACCTCTGTTGTTGAGCTCACTGCTCCTGGTGATCAGGGCACTACATCCAGTGCTGTGAAACCCACACCAGCCACCTCCAAAAGAAAACATCCATCCACAAAAACCACCAAGAAAACCAAAAAGGGACCTCTGGAAGATTTTAGCTAGCCCACGAACAGAGGAGGTTACACCCCTTGAGTTCAATGAAACTCAAGGTGAGTTTTCAAGTGAAGCAGTCACTACTGATTTAGAGACCATTGTCTCACAACAGGACAGTGGTTACATAGCTAAGACTTCCTTGAAGGCAACAACTGATGAGGCCACAATAGTGACCCCAAAATCAGTTGGAAGTCCCCAGAACCAAGACAAAGGGGCATCTGGTTCTTATTCTATGGACTCACCTCCGGGGACTGAACCAGTTACAACTACCACTGGTAGGAATCCAGATGATCCTATTAACTTAGGTGATGGGTTAAAATACCAAGAATTGACGGATAGAGTACATTCCATTGAAACCCCTGTTGCTGATATCAAGACAGATCTCAAGACAATCATGGTATCTTTGGCTGCTCTAACTAAAAGTCAACCATCAAAAGAAGACATTGCTAGTGAGCTATGGAAATCTGTTTCCCCTATCATCATAGCTCATAGAAAACTAGCAGACCAAACTCATGAAACCTACATGGCTCAGATTAGGACAATGGTAGATGTTAGGTACACAAATACCCAAGCAGATATTAAAGCCATAAAAGACCATCTGCTGAAGACCACTGGCTCTGCCCCTACCACCATTCGCAGAGATGATGATGAGTTCACAGCTGATGATGCCAAAAAGGGGGAGAGTGGTAGAGATAGATTGAAAAAGCTAAAGCCCTTTAGATATCCACCATCACAAGAAGGTCAATCAGCAAAGTCTGCTGCCACAAAACCAGGGTCTGCACCACCAGCACAACAACCCAATGTTCAATCCACTACTGATGTTGTCAATGCAGGAAAAGCAAAAGAAGTTTACCACTTTGCTAATATCATTGTTGAAAAGGCTGCTGAAGATAAGCAAAAGAGGCTTGACACATTGGAAGTCAAAGCAGAGGCTCTAGTGCAAAGGAAGATAGAGCAGCAATAGGAAGTTGAGGATGTTGGCTCCTCTAAAAGGAAGAAAATGTCTGCAAAACACACAAGGCAACCACCATCAAAAACTGCTGATAAAACTGCTGCTAAAACATCTCCTGTCAGAACCACTGTTGCCACCAAAACCACTGCTGCCACCAAAACCACTGCTACCACCAAAACAACTGAACCTACCACCACAACCACCAAACCAACCACCGAACCCATTACCACAAAAACCAATACACCAACCATAACCATACCAATCACTTCACAATCCCAAACATCTATTGGTCCTGCACAAGTGCCAACAGATGTTAACACAACCACTGCTTCCCAAACACCACCATCACCACTTATCCTGTATAGAAGGAAGAGAAAATCAACCTTTGTGGTACAGGATAAGAATATCCAAACCTCACCACCTTCCACTTCAACACCTAAATCTGCACCTATTCCAGCCATTCCAATTTCATCCTTTTCACAACACACTTCTCATATAACTTCCCATAAACCACCACCATCCATGACACCATTGGCTACTCAGTATCCTCTTGAGCTTGATCTACTCAAGGGGGAAATGCAATCCTTCTACAATACTGAGGATCCATCTAAAAGATCTTTCCCATCTCTTCCAAATTTTCATGTTCCCAAAAACTTAGATCAATTTTTAAAATTCAAAATTGAATAGGCTGATTTGATCATCAAGGAGAGATGCAAAGGGAAGGATGACAGGACTGCTTAGGGCATCCATTCAGCAGAGCTTAGCAAACTGAGAAGGATTGAAGATTTTCCTAAGACCCTGAGCAACTCCATGTCCACCATGCCTCTCAGCAGTGATTTGGAAAAGGTGGTAAGGGAATCTATACTTGACCAGATCTTGGAAACCATGCCCTACAAAGCAAACAAGAAACAGTTTGTAGGCTGGACCACTCATGCACTTCAAGAAGAACTTCTAAGAATTGAAGAAATGGCCAAGAATCCTCCTATGAAAATCTCTGCCCCCGACTTTAGGAAAGGCGGAGATCCAGCTAGAGCCTTAAAATTCAAAAGAATGAGAGAAGAGATTGTGGCTGCAAAATATGGAAATATGAGGTCAGTTGCAAGATGGGCTGAGCTAAGGCTGGTTGAAACATACAAAAAGCTGGAAGAGAATAGAAAGACTGATCCTACACTGCCCAGAAAACCAATTTACTCAGATGCTCCCATGGTTAAGAGACCTCAACAAGCCTTTACACTTGACAGCTTGCTTGATACTTCTGACCTATCTGTTGCTACCAAGAGACAGTTCAAAAGACAGAAGGAAATGTCTGAAGAAGACCAGAAGAAGCTTGCTGATACATTTGTAAAAGAGGGTATCTACAACCAAGTTCATTATTTCTCTGATCCCATAACTGATGAACTCAGAAAACTCATTGGGAGACCTCCATCACCAAACTCATCTAGAATAAACTTGCAGCTCAACAAATCCTCTGGTTCAAAAATTCTAAAATGGAAGGTCAACAAAGACAACCATGAATTGACATTGCTCAGATCAGATGGAGAAGCCCAGAAGTTGAGTATTGATGATGCACATGGCCTATGTGCAGATGATCTCCAAACATTGCTGAACTTAGAGCTTGAAAGAGATGTAGAAGACCTCTTCTCATTGAAATTTGAATTACAATTCAAAGGGCAAATCAGAGAAAGTCTGAAGAGGAATAAAGATCAACAATAAAGATTAGTTTTGGCATCATCTGTTCTAGGGGGGATTGTTGGGTCTGCTGACCTGGAGAAGAACAGATGATTGGAAAGCCAAAATATTCTACATATTGATCCTTAATAAAACAGCAGTTACATGATACTTCTCCCAAAAGACTGTTGACTCTAACATCTGTTGTACCCTAACAACTGTTGGAACAACTGCTGCTTGCAAAGGTCTGACGGAGAATAACTGCTGATCAAAGGTCTGAGGAAGAACAACTGCTGATCAAAGTACTGAAGACTAAAGGTCTGTTGTAGCCAATAGCACTTAGGCTCCAACAGATGATTCAAGACCATCAGAGGTTACCTATCAGCTGTTTACCTATCAAAGGTTTCTAATGTAACAGTGTTTGTCTCATCAGATGTTTTATGTTGTTATTCTGTTAGAGGTCACTGTCTTAGGTTACGTCAGCCTAGGTCATCAGTAGTTTAGATTGTCTATAAATAGAACAGTGCATGTACTGTTCTATTCATCACTCAAAACATTCTCTTAGACAAACTTACACGAGTGATCAGGCTGAGGGGGAGTAATTGTAATCGTTTGTAATCATTCAATCATATATGAAAGCTTTCGATTCTAAAATAATTATTCTCTTGTTTTGATTTATAGTTTGTCATTCCGCTGCACTTTCCATTTATAGTTTACTTCTTTCATCTTTCATTTACTTAAACAATCAAAACAATCAAACTTAGATGCTAACAGCGTATGAAAAGGCACAAGTATAAATCACTAAATTTTACCCACTTTCTTCCATTTATACCCCTACTCACAAACTCCAAATCCAAATATTCTCTTTAGTGCATGTTTGGCTCTTCTTATTTGGCCTCCTTATAACTTATTGACTTAATCAAAAAGTTAATAAGGAGAAAATATTGTTTGGGTAATGGGTTGAAAATGAGGTTTTTGTGGTTTGAAAAGGAGATAATTTATAAGTTAGAATTTGTAACTTTTTGATTAAGTAGATAAGGAGGTAGAAGAAGGAGATAAGGAGAAGGAGAGCCAAACATGGCCTTAAATGAACGTTGCAAAAAATTGTCTGCCAAGGAACGAGGTGAAGTAAAGAACAAATTGAACCACTTGCATAGTTTGTGTTGTAATGTCTAATTCTTGGTTTATTATTCGGAAACCTTTAAACTTACAAATGCATCGTGTTCCAACCGCGAAGCGCGGCACCCTACTAGATGGCAAACAAAAAATAAAGTGTCATGTGGCATTATATTGTTGGTTCAAAAATGAAATTAAAGAAATACATGAATAGAGATGAGTGGGCAAAAGTGTAACTACTCTTTATATAACAAAAAGTTATTTAGATAATGGTGCAAAAACAATACAAATTTGCCCCCAGCTCATAAGAACGTCCCGCAGCAACGCTCGGGTTTCCCACTAGTATTACTTTAACTATTTTGATTAGTTGTTAATTTGGGTGGATTAAACGAGGATTTCGAGTTTAATATGATAATCTTGTGTTTTTATGAGACATTATGTGATCATGATTATGCCAAGTACATTTAGGTAATTAGATTAGTATATTTTGGGTGGACAATGTTCGTAATGAAAAATGCTAATTTTTGAATTTAATATGTGTTTGTTTGTGCTCGCTTTTGTTCATTAATGCCTATTTGTGTCCATTTACGTTCATTTGTGTTTGCCTGTATTCGTTTTTGTCCGACTTCTAAATTTAATAAATAAACAAAAACGAACACAATGTCACACCACGCCAATGGTGGAAACACGTGGTGCGACACTCGAATGGTATTAAGTCAAGATTAACACAAACTATAAGTAATTAAGAAAATGATCATTTATTCATGCGTCGAAAATAAGTTTCATGTTTTCATACACAACACTTAACAACATAGTTTTCAATGAAAGCAAAGGTTTCCCAACTATATATCCCAACCCATGGAAAATAATAGTGAAACCCTCCAAAAGATTCTAACGATTGTATGATCCCCACTACCTTAGCCATGCATTCTTTCAGCGCTTAGTTACTTGAAAGATATGTTTAAAAAGACGTCAATATGTATGTGCATCTCTCTGTGTGTGTGTGTGTGTGTGTGTATATATATATATATATTGGTGAGTTCACAGGTTTTAGTTTTACAAAACATTTTAACATCAATTGGGAAATAAACACAAGTAGTGACCATTGTAAGAGTTGCAAGTTCCTACAATCTACTTGAGCCCATAACCAAACCAAGACAAGCAATGCCTCGCTCGTATTTGTTTCTCGGAAAATAACAACTTAGTTCAGAATACGTGCACCCCTGGTATACACAGTTACAGAATTGACGCTATCGATTAGGGGGGCCTTGTTTGACACCAATAGTACTATCCAAATATTCCTTCAGTTTTTGCTTTCACACACATACACACGAATAAATGGTTACAATAGCGAGGACTCACCCCGAGTGGTGAACAACAAACCCAAGTACTCAACATATCACTAAACATATTTCCCTACATAACATATATTTCCCCCGAAAACAAAACAATAAAATGGGGCCGTGAAACTCACCTCAAGCAAGAGTGTGCAAAGCCAAATACTGAGAATAGCTCCTCCAAGGTCAAATACCTACAAATGTCCTAGACGTAAAATCATTAAGGGGCTGTTTGCTCACCTCTCCTCTGAATCGGTCAAAGGTTAAGGTGTTTGGTTGTAAAAACCCAACCTCTAAATGGTTCCATTCATAGCTGAATGGTTCAACATAGGGAAGATGCTGAATGAAAAACAAGACCCATATACCATCTCCTGCTTCCCTTCTTTGTTCACTGATGAAGCCAACAACCCTTTCTCCTCCCTGTTTTCCATTGCACACATCCCCTTTCTCTTCTCACTTGCAGTCGTCACCCCTCACCGGCCCACAGGCCACCATCATACGCCATTGACCCGAGCTCCGCATCAACCAAAACCGTTGCTCGATCCAAACCCAACATCGTATGGTGGCTCCACCGTGAGCTCCACCGCTGGTCACCATCCCTCCCTCCACACACACACTCTCTCTCTCTCTATCTCTCTCTCTCTCTCTCTCTTTCTCTCTATGTGGTATGTGTGTGTGTATTTGAATTGTAAAATTGAGAAAATGGATTATGGTTTTGGGGTTTATAAACCTGGGTCTTCACTCTTGAATGGTGTGTGTATGAATGGAGATGATTGTTGGGCCATGTTATTAGAGGTTTGCGTTTGTCTTGGGTTTGATATTATTAGTGTTCTAGTTAGTTTTCGGCCCAAGGGGTCCATGTAATATGACCGCCCTATGTTAGTATAAATAGGGGGTTACTTAGTTGTTTTGGGGTTGCTAGTCATTTTGTTATCTTTGGTTCATCTTGTAATCAGCTAGTGTGTGTACCAGACGTCTCTTTAGAAGACGTGTGCACTTGATAATATAATCATTCAGTTTAAGTCTCTTTCTTGTTCTTCACCATTCAATCGATATTCCGCATCCATTGAGTGGTTAGTTTGATACCCGGTAGAGAAGATCTTGGACTTACAATTGGTATCAGAGCCTAAGAAGTCTTTCGAAGGCTCGGTTTGGTATCAAAGGAAGAAGATCAAGGAAGTTACTATTACGAACAAAGGTTGATTTTACTGTTTCAGTTCATAGTGCCTTCATATTTTTTTTTTGTGTCTACTAATTGATTTTGTGGCAGATTAAATTTTTTGGTGTTTTGATCCATCTTGGAAAGGCTCGATCTGTTTGCTACAAACAAGGAGATTTTCTTGAGAAAGATTAATCTTATATTTTTTAAAATATTCTCAAAGATATCAATTTCCATATTTTGTGGAAAACTTGTTGCATCTTAGCAGGTTTCCTTATCTAGCTGAGTTCGACGTGGAGTTCAACCTTGGGAGAGTTCAACAAACTTGGCTGAGTTCGGCCTAATATCTGAGTTCGACGTGGAGTTCAACCTTGAGTTCAACCTTGAGTTCAACCTTGAGTTCGACCTGCTTATTGGGCTGAACATTCCAAACTTTTGGGCTGGACTTTTCAAATATTATTGGACTGGACATCTTTAAATTGCTGGACTGTTTATCTGTTTACATTAACTTGAACTAATAAATTTAACTCTTATTTTCAGAAATGGATCAAATTATTAATCAGGCTAACTTAAATGGACTAAATACTGACCAGCTACTTGTAGCTGCACAAGTAGACAAAGCCATGGAATCTGTCATTGGCACTCATCAGAAAATCCCTGTTCTTCAACTCGGAATGTCTTATTCTGAGTGGAAGTTCAGGTTCATTCAAGTCATGAAGATAAAGGATGCAAATGCTCTAAGATTTATTCTAAATGGACCTTGTGTGATTACCTATGTGGTAAATGAAATAACTGGAATCACTGCTATCAAACCAAAAAGTATGTACACTGATGAAGATCATGAAAAGACTGATGTTGATGAAAGGGCAATTGCTTACCTTCATCAAGGACTCTCACCTGAAGTATCAATTGGAGTTTGTGACAATGCCACTGCAAAAGAACTTTGGGAAGCTCTTGAGAATCTGTATAATGGAAACGAAGAAATGAAGGAAAGCAGGAGGGAGATGCTGAGTCAGAAGTTTAATGCTTTCAATCACATTCCAGGAGAATCACTTGAAAGTCAGATACAGCGTTTCGTGGCCTTAGTGAGTGAAATGAAATCAAATGATATGGTGGTAGACAACTCCGTCATGAATAAAAAGCTGCTCAATACTCTTCCAAGGAGTTGGGACTCAAATGTCACCCTCATCAAGAGAACTAAAGATCTAGCAAGACTCACTCTTTCTGAGACCATCTCGTTAATCAAGTCCTATGACCTTGATGACAGACAACGGTACATGACTCAGACTGCTAGTTACAACAATGCAATCATTGCAACTCCCAGCAATGCTTTATTGTCTCAGCAAGAAACTCAGCGTCCATCATTGTACTCTTATCCAGCAAGTGGCTCCTCGTATCCACCTATGTTTGCACCCAGTGTTTCAAAAGGGTCATCTGTGCCCGCTTCTTCTGCAACCACTACTGATCGATCTTCGTCATCTGCTTCACCTTCAGCTACATCTATGGCAGCAGTTAAAATTCCCAAGGAGCTTGAAAGTAACCTAGGATTATTTGCTGGATTTATGAATTGTTATAACGCATTTCTGACAGGTCAACTTACAGCAAAAGATGTTGGAGCATGTGATTTAAATGACGTAAATCAAGACGATATTGAAGAGATGGATCTGACTTGGCAGATAGCTATGGTAGTGCATAGGGCCAACAAGTTTGTGAAGAAGACTGGTAGAAACGTGTGGGAGAACCCAACAAAGAAACTAGGTTGGGACAAGATGAAGATGCGCTGTTACAACTGCGATGAACTTGGACATTTTGCTCGTGAGTGCACCAAACCAAAGAAAGAAGGAGAAAATTCTACTCCTGCAGCTGCGTCTTCCAATGCTACTCAAGGAACTCAATCAGCAACTACTCACACTGGATCTGAGTCCTCCAACTCTAGCAAAGCCATGGTTGCTCAATCAGGAGGTGGATGGGATTGGTCTTCTCAGATGGCAGATCTTAAAATTGTTGAAGATAATGTGTACAAGGCTCTCATGGCACAGATGGATGATGACTATGTTCCATCAGCGGCTGAGGTACATTCTGAAATTTTAGCTGAATCATGCTGCACTGAAAGGTGCAAACTCAAAATTAAGGGTTTTAGGGAAGAAACTCTCTCCGCATACAAACAGCTTGAATATGAAAAAATGGCCTCTTGGGACATTAAAAAGAAATTTAACTCTTATAAAGAAATGGTTGAAAAACAAAAACTTGATATCAAGCGTTTGCATCAGGAGGTGAGTGATCATAAATTTCGATACTTATATTTCAAACGACTTTCTGACACCTTGACCACGGAATTGATCGACTTAAAATCAAAATTTGAAAATGCAGATTTTCATTTTAAAAAATTTGATTGTTCTAGTCCTAAAGTTGAAAAAATGATCAATACCCAGTTAATGTACAGACCAAAGGACGTGAGAAATAAGGGAATTGGATTTGTGGAAATTCCTCCACCTTTCAATGAAAACTATTCTTCAATTCCTATGTCGGATGAAGAACTGTTGGCTCTTCCTTTGAAAGGATATGGTCCACCCATAGAAGAGCCAACCAGTCGACCATCACGGGATCAAGTTGAAATTACCAAACCTGCATCGATCCCAATTAGAATCTCTAAACCCAAACAAAAACAATTCAAGCAACAGATGGCTCCCTCAAAAACATTTGTTAAGTCTCAAGATGTTTCAAAACAGACTGAAACGTTAAATTATGAGAAGAATAAAGAGGTGGACAGAGTTTTTGAGGTTAGCAAGGATGAGGTTCCATCCTCATCTGAATTAGATAAGTTAGTAGGCGTGTCTAGAGAGTCTAAACATGAAGACTTAAAAGAAAATCAACAAATTTCTGCTTCAACCACTCAGCAAAACTCTAGTGTGAACTATGAGTTTGATTTCATGAAGCAAATTAGAGAACTTTGTCTAAAGCAAAGAGAAGACAGTGAAAATCAGCTGACCAACTCTAAGCCTCATTCAGATGATTCGAAAATGACTGAACCTGCGTCTGATTCTGATCTAGACTCAGGAAAGACCGACTCATCTAGTTATCAGTCATGTGAAACCAAAGAATCATCTGAAAACATGTCCAAAGAAAATGAAAAATTCTCTGTGTCCACTCCAAACTCACTTGATTCAGAACACACACGCTCACTGTCTTCTGAATCTGCCACTTCTTCTGTGGATGAAAACTTCTACACAGAAAATTGTTTGAATGCTTCTGACAATGTGAATATTACTAATTTGGTTGCCTCTTGTGCAGAAAATGTGACTGTTGAGGATTGGGTAGATGATGGGGATGAAGTCAATGACACTGATTCACTTGCATTTAATAATAAAAATCAGAAAAACAATTTCTCAAATTCTGATAAAGACAATAATATTTGTGTGGGCTCGTTTGTTTTGAGCATAAACCCTTGTGACTTTTCATCTGACTCTTTGTTTGTTCATTCAGATTCTGTTATTTTGCCACATGCTTGTGATAAATCGAAAAATCTTTTGGTTAAACAATCAAGCAGGGACAGGACAGAGAAATATGTCCCACCAAAACAGGTTTTACCAAATTATAAAAAACAGAATTTTTCAAAACAAAAGACTCATTATTCCAAAACTGCTTCACACAGGTATAGAAATGTCCCCAAGCTTTTCGAGCCTGGAAAGTATGCAACATCTCAGGGGGATCCACATGTCAAACACCAAACTTGTTACACATGTGGAATCCCATGACATATTTCCAGAAATTGTACAACTGTTCAACAAAATCTTGCAAGTTGGAAACATCAAAAGGCTCCAAACGGGAATCATAATCATACAAAGCCAATGAAGGTTGAAAAACCTAAGGCAATGTGGTATGACAAATCCAAGGTGAAGCCTTCTGATGGTGATTGGAATAGAAATAAAGTGATCAAACAATCTAATAAAAGATCAAATTCTCAGACTCTGCCCAGCATGGCAGCATCTAGTTCAAACAAATGATGGTTTTTAATTTCAAATCTTACTGGAAGCCAAAACGCTCTATTCCAATCTCTTTCCCGTCTTTAGGTTCTTCATGTTTTGTGAATGATAAGTCTAATGACAATGCTAATGTTTCAAATGTTGACATGCAATGGATAAAAGTCCAATATACAGATACCAACGGTGTACCCAAAACGACTATGGCCTGGGTACCTATGACTAACTAATCCTGCTTCATGTGCAGGAACGGCTATGGAGGACTATCATTCGCCTCTGGTACATTGATAGTGACTGTTCAAGGCACATGACATGAGACTTGTCCCAACTCACAGATGTTGAATTTTTTAATGGTGGATTTGTCTCCTTCGCAGGAGGTGAGAAAGGTCAGATAACACAAAGAGGAACGGTAAGAAATGGTGCTCTTCAGTTTAATAAGGTAAATTACGTTCCTGAATTAAAGCATAGCTTGCTTAGAGTTTCACAAATCTGTGACAATGGCTACTCAACTCATTTCACTGATAAAGGTTGTTTAATATTGAAACCTGGGGTAGTCATTCCAGATGAATGGGTTTTACTGAAGTCGGATCGTCGAGGTGACGCTTATGTCATTGACATGAACAAACCTCCTTCCGACAACGTCACATGTCTTTTCTCTAAAGTTTCTCAAAATACTGCTATTCTTTGGCATCGTCGTCTTGGACATGCAAATGCTAAGAATCTGAACCGAGTGGCTAAACTGGGATTGGTAAGGGATTTGCCAGTTCGTGATTTCATAACAATTGAAAAATGTGTTGCTTGCGCGAGAGGAAAACATCATCGAAAACCACATTATTCCAAGTTGGTAAATACTATTGATTCCTTACTGCAGCTACTTCATATGGACCTATTTGGCCGAGTGAATGTACTCAGCATTTCTCGTAAAGCGTACTGTTTGGTAATAACTGATGATTACTCACGTTTTACCTGGGTTTTCTTTTTGGCTAACAAGAGTGAAACTGCAGAAATAGTCAAACAGTTTATTATATTGATGGAGAATCAGACCAACTTGAAGGTAAAAGGTATTAGGTGTGACAACGGAACTGAATTCAAGAATGCTGAGTTAAATTATTATTGTGCTCAAAATGGAATTGCACGTCAATTTAGCTCAGCAAGGACGCCACAGCAAAATGGAGTCGCAGAAAGAAGAAATCGCACCTTAATTGAAGCTGCCCGCACAATGTTGTTTGACTCACAACTTCCGACTTTCTTTTGGGCAGAGGCCGTCAACACAGCCTGTTATGTGCAGAACCGAGTTCAAGTTAACAAAGCTCGGATGAAGACACCCTACGAAGTGCTGTTTGGTGCTAAACCCTCTGTCAAGCATTTTCGTGCTTTTGGTTGTCCGTGTACTCTGCTACATCTGGATGCTATTCCAAAGTTTGATGCGAAAGCTGACGACTGCTATTTTGTCGGTTATGCTGGCAAAACTGCATATATGGTCTATAACAAACAAACTAGGCAAATCGTAGAGTCGTTTGACGTACGTTGGCTTGAAGAAAATGCAACAGATGCTAGAGTTGGTCCAGATTGGTTGTTTGACTATGAAACTCTTTTCCGATCTTTTCATATTTTTTATGATGTTTCTGGTAGTGTAAATACAGGTTTTGCAGATTCCTCGACTTTCGCTGCTGGATCCTCATCCTCCATGACTGATAATGCAACGGATGAGGGGGATGCTGCACCCACATCTCAACTACCACAGCCACACTCAGTTTCTGCCGAACCATTCATACCACACGTCGATGATGAAGATGTATCCGATAACACGTCAATTCCTACATTCCATGATCCCATTCCTACTGATTGCCTAGTAGAGCATAATGATGCAGTCGCACCTGATCATGATTCTACGGAAGCACCTGCAGCAGGCAGCATTACAGTTCTCCCTGGCGCTTCCTCAGTTCCAGACATCGTCATTCCCACTAGCATTCAACGAAATCATCCACTGGAAAACATCATTGGTCCAGTAGACGCATGTGTTCTCACAAGGAGCCAAACGGGTGACATCAACAGATGTTTGTATTCGTGTTTTATTTCTCAAATTGAGCCAAAGTCCACAGCTATGGCCATGAAAGAACCAAGCTGGGTTGATGCAATGCAAGATGAACTGAACCAGTTTGAGAAATTGAAAGTTTGGAAGTTAGTTGAATTACCTCCAGGAAAGCGACCACTTGGCACAAGATGGGTCTACCGAAACAAAAGAGATGATAGCGGGGTCATTGTAAGAAACAAAGCTAGGTTGGTAGTGCAAGGGTTCAAACAGATTGAAGGCCTAGATTATGATGAGGTATATGCACCGGTTGCAAGATTGGAAGCAATCAGAATTTTCCTTGCATACGCTTCATTTAAAGGGTTTACTGTCTATCAGATGGACGTTAAAACTGCATTTCTATATGGAACAGTGAAGGAAGAAATTTATGTTGGTCAACCACCGGGTTTCACAAATCCAAAGTACCCAGAGCATGTGTACAAACTCGACAAAGCATTGTATGGATTACATCAAGCACCTCGTGCTTGGTATGCTACCTTGACTGAACATTTGCTTGTGAATGGATACACTCGTGGTGTCATTGATCAGACTCTATTCATCAAGACAGTAAATGAAGATCGTATTCTGGTGCAAATTTATGTGGACGATATCATCTTTGGCTCTACTAATGATGCTCTATGTAAAGAGTTTGAGGAGGTGATGAAAAAGCAGTTTGAGATGAGTGCTCTTGGTGAAATGACCTTTTTCTTAGGTCTGCAAGTTCGTCAAAACTCCAAGGGTATCCTGATTCATCAAGGAAAATACGTGGACGACATTCTTGCAAAATTCAGCTTCAATGATGTAAAGCCAGCCGACACACCAATGTCTGAAAGACCAGGTCTCACTCAGGATCTGGAAGGGGAGGCCGTAGAAGAAACACTTTATCGTTCAATGATTGGTTCGCTAATGTATCTGACAGCTAGCAGACTAGACATCATGTTCGCAGTGTGTCAATGCGCACGTTATCAGGCTAATCCTAAAACTTCTCATTTACATGCTGTCAAGAGAATCTTTAGATACCTTAAGGGGAAAACCAGATTCGGTCTTTGGTATCCTAAGGATTCTCTTTTGATTTACATGCTTTTTCTGACAGTGATTTTGGAGGTTGTGACATTGACAGGAAATCTACTTCTGCGGGGTGTCAATTCTTAGGCGATCGGCTTATTGCGTGGCAATGTAAGAAGCAGCAAACAGTATCCGTTTCAACAGCGGAAGCTGAATATGTGGCTGCCTCCGCATGCTGCTCTCAGGTTATCTGGATACAACACCAGCTGGTGGATTACGGTTTGAATTTCTCTCTTACTCCCATTTATTGTGATAATGATGCTGCTATTCAAATCGTGAAAAATCCAGTTCAATTTTCTAAGGTAAAACACATTGCCATAAAAGAACATTTCATCCGCGACTCGTTTAACCAAGGTTTAATTGTGCCCACGCACATTCATACTGATGACAATGTCGTAGATCTTTTTACAAAACCTGTTAATCGAGCTCGTTTTGAAGCTCTCTCTGAACTGCTCAACATGGTCCATTTCGAGGACTGAACTGGTCTCTAAGTTAAAAAAAAAAAAAAATTCTTAGTCTTAGGTTTATAAATTTGTTCTTTAAATTTTCAATTTTAAGCACAAATTTAGGGGGATGTGTCCTAAGAAAAGATCAAAACAATTTTTGGTCTCAAAACGAGAGATGAAATGAACTTTCACAAGTTGGATTAAGGCTGACACACATAAGACGTGTATCGAAACAGTCTGGCTCTAGTGTGATATGTTGGTAGGCTTGGTCCTGAAGGCTGAAATGTTATTGATCATGTGAAGCACTTAAAGATAAAGACACGACCTCAGTAAGGAACATCACTTGGAATCAGGTACAATCTCTATTTGAATGCTTGCGTGATGTCCTGAAGCATAACACTGTGGTCTAGGTCTGAAACCTTCTCTGAAAAACTCGTGTATCACCTCTGTTTTGTGTAAGCAAGGACCTGGAGATGCTAGGCAACGAAAGCTTCTGCTGCATCCAGATATATGCTGACCTAGTTTTTCGTTGTCGTGCTATAGATCATCCTTCACCTAAAAAGAGACCTCAGTGTCCAAAGATGTCCTGACTGCTCCTCTGCTGCATCCAGATATATGATGACCTGGACACAGTCAGGATGTCATAAAAGAGACCCTCTAGAGTCCAAAACCCAAAGGCCTTGTCATTTGAGAAATCATCTGACTTGTACTTTAATTTAAATCTCTTATTGATCTATTGTTTTCTTTTCTCAATCCAGTCCCAGTTAAGGTTTCAGAATTCTAGAACAGATACTGTGAAAAATATGCTGTAGGGAAACTGCTTGCATGATAGAGTGTACCACTTGATATTCTTGGAATTGACTGTGATTTGCTTGAGTGTTCGTACTAATATACTAAAACATGATAAATAACGTCACAGATCATTGTACGCGAAGGCCTAAGGAGATAAGTTTAAGTGGACAAATATACTGGCAATTGCTACGACCAACTGGAGTAGATTAGAGTTGATAAGTGTAGCTCGGTCCGAAACACAGTGATTTGATCTCGTTGATAAAGTCATTTTTAACTATTTTATTTAGAAATTTTTTTTTGTTGAGTTTAAGTTAGGCCAGTTTACGATCTGATTTGGACCCGGTTACAAAATACATCAAAAATTATTTTGAAATGGGCATTGGGATGTGAGAGGGGCCCACCACACGTTTGGTGGGCCACCCAAATCTCGGGTTAAACAAAAAAGGTTGGGGGCGGAGGGTTCTCAAAAAATCAAAAATCTAAAAAAATCTTGTTTCTCTCAAACCATCACACACACATCCTCTCTGTGTTCTTTCTCTTTAAACATGTCATCATCAACGAAATCAAAGAAATCAGGTAAATGATCTTCATTTTATGTTAATGCTTAATTATATTGGTGGTGAGTAACTTGCAGGGGTGGTTGATGCCTGTTGAATCAAAAATTGGGAGTTCGACGATGACATGAGAGGAGTTCAAGAGGTTCAGTCAGCGGCGCGTGAGCCACACGCGCCTAGAAATTCGAGTTCGAGGTGGCGCGTGGCCATCACGTGTCTGTGAGCAAGGGAAAATTACCAAAAAGTCCTTGAACTCCCTTGACAAATGACCATTCTGTCCTTGAACTCCAACCCTTTTCATGATCACTTTCGAAATTTACCAAATTGCCATCGAACTCAGATGACAAATTACAACAATGTCCTCGAACTCCCTGGCAAAATGACATTGCTGCCCTCGAACTCCCTGTCTTCACTCGAACTCGTGCAACATTGACCAAAATGCCCTTGAACTTAGAAAGTTTACTCGAACTCAGATGGGAAATGACTATTATGCCCTCGAACTCAGATGGGAAAAGACAAAAATGCCCTCGAACTAACTTTTGGTCATCGAACTCAAAGGCTTTTTTTACTTAATTAACCCTGAAATCAAATGTCAATTTACCAAAATGTCCTCGAACTCCCTTGTGGAGTTCGAACTCACCTTTATTGGGCATGTTGATTATCTGAAGCCCATCTGAGTTCCTGTTCCAACATTCATTTGGGCCTCATCAGTTAAAAAGGGGGAATCCATATGATATTTTTTCTAAACTATTTTTGTTTATTTATTTTCTTATTTAATTTATTTTTTTCAGGAAAAACGACTCCTCATGTGCTGACATTTGAAAATAATCATAATGTGGTGTGCTATCTCGCTGACCCCCCTGAAGAGTATAAGCAGGAGTTCAAGTCAGTGATTGTGGGTCTTAACACGTGTAGGACTGCACATGCTATGCGAGAAAATCCAGATATTTGTTCTGACTGGATTAAAGAGTTTTGGGACAATGCAGATGCCAAGAAGGAAGACAAATTGATTCGTTCTAAAGTTAGAGGAACTGAGGTGACCATTTCTGAACAGGATATAAGAGATGTGTTGCTTTTTGGTGATTCTCCAAATGATCCTGTCAGCTTCTCAAAGGAGAAACTCAGTCCAGTGTTGAGGAAGATGGGATATGAAGGTGAACTGTTAATACCACCATATTCGAAGAAACTATTTCCAAGTTACTGGAGGCTTCTGGTTCATATGTATCTGGCTAGTCTGGGAGGTAACAGGAGTGGATTGGATCAGATGGGATTAAAGCATGCTTCTGGAATGGTTGCTCTGATTGAAGATTGGGATTTTAATTACTCAAGATGTGTTTTTGAAGATATGATGGTGAATGTGAGAACCCTGAACAAGAATTATTTCTACAAATTCCCTAGATTTGTGCAAATGATTATGGAGTCCAAGTATCCAAATCTTGAGAAGACTGTTGCAACCTATGACAAGAAGTGCATGGCTCATCAAATTTTTGGCTTGATAAGACAAATTCGTAAAGACTCAAGGCAGATTTTTGAAGGAAGATTTCCGCTAGTCAAATTTGGGAAATTTAGTGAAATAGTTGAAGAAGTGCCAGTTCCTCCATCGGCTATAATTGCTGAGGATCATGATGTTCAGATTATTGATCCTCCACCAGCTGAACAACGTTCTCCTCCTGAGAAAGTTGACCTGACTGAGGTGGAAAGTGAAGATGATGTAGAAAGCGAGGATGAAGAGGAAGTGAAAAATGACAAACTGACTACAGGAAATGAAGATGATCAGTTTGAGAACTTTGAGTTTGATGATCTGAATGATGATGAGATAGATGACTTTATTCTTGAAAATGCTGAGATAAAGTCTGTGACTGACGCGGAAAAGGAGGTGGTTGGAGAAGAAATTGTGACTCAAGATACTGATATTACCACTTCTGCATCAATTATTCCTCAAGTAGAGGTGTTGTCAAGCATATTAGATACTGTTCGAGAGGCTGAACAAAGGATTCCTCCATCCATTGTTGCAGCTGAGACAGTTGTTGATGATGAAGTTGCTGTAGATACAGGTTCTGATTTACGGCCAAGAAAGCGAAGTAAAAGGGACCCATGGCTGAATGTTACTACTGATGCTTCTATTGAAGAGACTGTTCTTGCTGCTGCTGCTGACATTACTATGACAGATGCTGATATTTCACCTGATATTCCTGTTGGCACTGTTAGTTCTTCTATTTCATCAATAATTGCAACTGAAGCTTTCTCTCAATTCATGAGCAATGCACCTATCACTGGGAGACTTAGCGAGGAAACTGAATCCTCTGGTGCTTCTGGCTCTGGAAAGGTTTTGTTTGATGAAGAAGCTTTTCAGAAAGCTCAAATGGCTTTTCTTGCAGACAAAGAACAAGGAAAGAAGGTAGATGTGGAATTTCTGACGACTGAAGAAAGAGAGAAAAATCAAGAAGAGATTGAAAGTGATGAAGATGTTTTTGCAGAAGTGGACGTTCACAGGTTACAGGCTAAAGTGTTGAAACTGGAAACTGAGAACGTTTGGTTAACAGCTCAGGTGAAGAGCTTGATGGAGACGGTTACTGAGAAGGAAAAGAAGATTGCTGAATTGGAAACTGGTTTGGGTGATGTTTCAGCAAGATTACTTAATTTGACTCAAAAACTCGAGAACAAGTTTGGAAAGGAGTTCTCTGAGACATCTTCCTTTGTTGATAAGGTATTGACTCCAGCTGAACGTGAAAGATCAGAGAAAGAACATGAAGAACACATGAAGAAGTATTTCGAAGATCAAGTTCCCAGAGTTAGAGATAGTCGACCTGGAAGTGCATACATTCTCAAGAATTTAGCTGAACCGTCTATTGATCCAATGGAAGAGCATCCAGAACGATATGTGACAATTACCAGTGATAGGTACGACACGTACGGTAATCGAACTGGGATAGAGTGTTGGAGGTATAATGATGATAAAGGAGTATTCGTGGTTCATAGAAAGAATGGAGCAGTTGAATATTATGCTTCTACGTCTGCTTTCAACTCCTGGACGAAAATTGATTTGACTGAACTTGCTAGATCTCCTTTCATAAACCAGACAAGGAATCCAAGAAATAAGATAGGTCTCATGTTTCATAAGAAGATTCAGGAGTAGGCAAAAGTGAATTTCAGAGATATGAAGACTGCCAGTTCACTATTGGTGGAATATAAAGGTGTACGAGGTGCTGATGGAAAGCCTTTTAAAACCGTTCAATGGCCACCAACTGAGAAATTGAAGACTATCCCCTTGACCAAGCCAATGGATAGAGGTTGCTTAAAAGACATGAGATTCTGGGTGTATGATCCTACTTCTTCATCTGCAGTGATTGTTTGTGATACGGATGAATTCAGGATATCTGATGCTAGAGATTTGATGAGTTTGCATTCGGAAGATGTTAAAGTCCTAGCTAGACATCAGATTCAACGTGATCCCACTTATGAGGTCTATGCTAAATCATTTACTAGTGCTGTGGCACAAGTTGATAGATTTGGGTTGGCATCTGATAAGAGAGGAAGGGTGGAGACGGAATTGTTTGGTCCATACGTTGGCAAATCACCTGAAGAATGGAAGAGAGCATTAGAGAAAACAAAGAAAGGATCAAAGAAGCGCAGCAAGAAGCAGCAATGACTACTTCAAGCAAACACAATCCTAGGGGGATATTGTTGGGCCATGTTATTAGAGGTTTGCGTTTGTCTTGGGTTTGATATTATTAGTGTTCTAGTTAGTTTTCGGCCCAAGGGGTCCATGTAATATGACCGCCCTATGTTAGTATAAATAGGGGGTTACTTAGTTGTTTTGGGGTTGCTAGTCATTTTGTTATCTTTGGTTCATCTTGTAATCGGCTAGTGTGTGTACCAGACGTCTCTTTAGAAGACGTGTGCACTTGATAATATAATCATTCAGTTTTAAGTCTCTTTCTTGTTCTTCACCATTCAATCGATATTCCGCATCCATTGAGTGGTTAGTTTGATACCCGGTAGAGAAGATCTTGGACTTACAATGATGCCTGACAAACAAAAAATGAATGGAGATGATGATGAGAAGTGTGGGTATTTGAAACATTGGTCTGTACGAAAGGTAGGTGAGTGTGGGTATAATAATAATAATAATAATAATAATAATAATAATAATAATAATAATAATAATAATAATAATAATAATAATAATAATAAAAGGAATGAGGAAGGGGTAAAATAGTCATTTTGCACATTCATTCAGTCATACAACCAAACAACCATTACTGGTTCAGAGCCTTTTACCCATTCAGACCTTTTACTGGTTCAGCACTTATTGGTTTAGCACTAGCCAAACAGCCCCTAAGTCTATAGCGTGTGTTATTCGGCAAGTTGTACGCCCAACTCCCAACATCATATTTAGTTCAATTTTTCCGTTTAATTAAATGTGTATCCTAGATCCATTGGTGATGGATTAACCTTGTTATAAGGTGTACTTATATTTCCGTATTAATTAAGTCGTTTTACATTATCATCGACTCGACTCACTTTACCGTAAAAGTATTTTCCCATTAAATAGTTATACTAGGATCTTGTCGATCGATATTACATTTTCAACACTCGACTCACTTTATCGTATATTTACTTTCCCATTAAATAAATATACTAGGGCCTTGTCGATTCGATAACGTATTTTACATTGTCAACTTCATATACTTGTTTTAAACGTGTAATCTTTATATATTATTTACGTCAATTCTCCTACGAATGGATTTCCAACAATTAGGAAAGTGTTATGTATTTTTCACCCATCTTATATATTTTAGTTCATGAAATATATGTTTTCATATCCACATTAAACGCAATAACATATATACGTATCTTGTAGGAAGTTATACAATATAGACTTATTCGTCCGTTTTACATTTTGTCCATTAACATGTCGTGATATAAATACGTTACATTTGATTATTTGTATTTATATATTTTCATATCCCGAATAATACAATTTGTTTTTATATATATTTTTGTAGGAATAAATACTTGTCGTCGTAATATTAATTTTCCCACATTCCAAATATATATTTTGTTATTTTCTTTAAGTTTCCAACAATATGTTTTTTTTTTAAAATTAATCACTCTTTAATTTCTACAAATTTTACTTGGAAATTTATAAAATAACATTTGTATTTTCAAACTCAAGACTTGATTATTTACAACAAAATGTTCCGACACTTTTATATTCTCATAGATATAAAAGTGTTCATTTTTATACAAATTTTTATCAAGTCTTTAAATTACTAATTTATTATAAAAACCTTTATTCTTATATTTTTCATCATGTTTGGTAATATATATTTTCATAAAATCTTATTTTATAAAGATAAATTTTTATACAAAATTACTTCTTTGTAAGTTTACTAACTTTCTACTAAATAATCTTGGAAAATTGAAATCTTTCATTTTTAACACCTAACTTTTCAAAGCCACAGTTTTAGATCCAAGTTTCTAAAATGACATTTTATATCCTCAAATTTTAAAGTTACCAAATTATTCCTTTAACTTTCAAAAAGTTACATTTTCTTCCTATATCTTTCAAAAGTGACAATTTTACACTAAACTTATAAAGTTGTTTCTGTCAACTTTGTCAATATGGATTATTATTATGATCCAACACTAGTAATAGTCCATAATACTCTTATTAGGAATAATATTATGTGTATCTGGTGTATCAAGTCCATAATGTCCAATATGTCCATTTTTAGAGTTTTAAAGTTAGCGTCTTTGAAGATGTAACTTTTATATCTTTTAACATTTTAAAGTTCCACCATATTATTATGTTTTAAATGGTTATGTTAAGATGATTAAAACCGCCTTTAAGTTTGTTCAAGGTATTTTTATAAAAACCACTCAAAACATCTTCAAACATATGTTTATGTGAACTTTTAAAAACTACAAAATCACTAACATTTTTCACTAAAACTCAAGTCCATATCATATATTTTATAAACTTATGTTAAACTTGTAAAAACATATATTATATCATAATCAAAATCATAGTTTAATATTATGTTTAAATCTTTAACATATGTAAGATTTTGTTTAACTTTTAATGAACAAAAACAATAAAAACTATCCTACATACCTACGGCCCATATATATATATATTTTAACACTCCTATTTTAGTCTTGAATACCATATGTTTTATCATGTGAAAATCCATTATCTTAACCCATGTAAAACTTGCTTCTAACACATGTTAAATAAGAACATTCAAAAACAAAAAGCAAAGATAAACAGTAGGGAATACTCAAAACTCAAGTATGAAGTGAGGTTTAAGTGTGTCTTCCGAGGGTTAAGCTCCAAGGTTCTTATACACACTTGATTTGGGTATGGAATGGAGATGGTTTTGTGAGTTATTTGGAGAAAAACAAAGTGAGGTTTAAGTGTGTCTTCCGAGGGTTAAGCTCCAAGGAGAGCTGTTTTTTTTTTTTTTTTTTGTGATAATATTATGGAGAAGTTGGTGGTTTGTAAAAAGATTAACTTGTACTAGGATTAGACATATGATCAAGCATGCTCCATCCTTATTATTTTGGAAAGTTTTACAAACAATACTAGGGTGGCTCTAGCCACACCTAGAACTAGCCAAGGAAGGGGGTGGGGTGGGACCCACATGCTTTTTTCCATAATATCTTGTAATTACTAGTTTAAATCCAACTAAACCGATTAAGGTTTTCAGGGTTTTTATCGTGGGTTTATTACGAGCTATTCCAAAGATATAATTGACTATAAATTACCCTTAAACATGGACTAGTTTAGGCATTGGTAACTTATTTTGGCTTTAATTGGGCGAATTTATAAGTTTTGCGCGTATCGGGTGCGATACGCGAACTTTATTCGTTACCGGGAGATTTGTATTTGGAGTTTCCATATATGGTTTTGGAGTTCCAAAACACATAATATTCCATGGAAATACCCTTTATTTCATATCCCGAGTGTTCGGGATCGTTTTCAGTTAATTAATCGTTGTCGGGTAATCACCAACATCCGTTCCGGACAAGTTTATTTGCACGCGATTTCGTCGTGCTTCAATATTAAACATGTGCATTCCTATGCATCTTATTGGGAACTTGCTATTCTATAAGGCCGGGTTAATACAATTAACACGAAATCGCACTTAATTACGTTAATTACATATAATTAGTTAGTACGGAATTATCTTAATTTTACCAATTGCCACACACAAACAGAAATCTCGTTCGGTAACCGTTCATGAACACGTTATTTCCATAACAAACAAACACGAACAAAAAATCTCGTTCGGTAAGTGTTTATGAACAGTTTGTGAACACGTTATTTTCTTAACAAACGAACATGAACAATACCTCATTCGTGTTCGTTTGGTTTGTTTACAACCTTACTTATATAGTTCATAAGAGTTCATACATGTTGGTAGATTTTCTTGAAGTTGTTCAATTTTGACAGATTGTGCATTTTTTAAATGGTTTTTAAACTTTATTTTGTTTATTACAAACGAAGATAATCATAAATATTTATATATATGCCTAAATGATAATCTAAATGATTATGCGCTTAACTACACTTTGTAAGCATGGTGAATTTTAACATGTTTTGAACAAGTTTCTAAATTTTAGAAAATTGTTTTCTCATCTTATAATCATTGTTTAGAAACTAATAAAATAATTGATTTTTGGTAAAATTTAGTGAAATAATATAATGATGATGAAGTTAGAAAGGGTCAGGTGTGTTTCCGCGCATTAGGTGTGTTCGGAGGGAAATTTGCCACGTACCTCCCGGGGGGGGGGGTGTCCATTAATAAAACCCCTTGAAAATGGAAATAGGGAGAGTGTTAAATTGAAGAAACTAATAAAGTCGGTAATTTAAATTATACATAATTTGATACTCATAAAAATTACAAAATCAATAACCTTTCAAATTGTTTCATTTAATAATTTTACATCTAGTAATCTAGTAAAAAGGACTAGGATAATAATGCACATAAAAATACACACACAATAGATATGATAAAGAAGAGAAGAAATAATATTTGGTGTGAGTGTGTGACCAAAAAAAATCGTCATCTAATAGGATATGTAGCACTTCTTTTCACACTATTACACATTGGGATTTGGTAAAGGGTAATGTGAATTAAACTTGGTCTATGCACATAACCCACAAAAGTAATTCATAGTGTAATAGTCTAATAGAGACCAAAAACATTGGGGATTTCAATGTTGCAAAAACAAATAGACTATGCTATCAAGATTAAGATTTTCTAGATGCGAGTTCGGTTTCATAAGACGTTTTATGTGCTGTTTGAGATTAAATTAAGGACTTTACTTTCTTGGTAGAAAGAAGCAATAAATATATATTTTATGGTTTTATGTTATAGCATGGTATTTTTTAAATGTTAAATAAATATATATATTTTAAACTACGTTGAAAGGATAAGACCACCCGTAGTGGGCTCCATTGGGGCTTTATTTTCAAAAATAGCGCCCCCCACACCGCTACAGGGGGGCGCTATTTTCCTTTTTTGGGCCTTGGCGTTATTTTAATAACGCTGTGATCAAATCTTTTGTCCAATAATTGATTGCCATTTGGTGGCTTCAACGGTAATAATACCGTTATTATTTTTGAACGGCTATTTTTTTTTTGATATATATATACCCACAACACATAAATATTAAAACACTCAAAAAAACATATTTTTCAAAATCACTTTCAACAAAAATTATAAAAGAATGGGTTCCCCCGCGTCATCATCTATTGCGAGAGAATATTATAGAGAGTTTCTAGGCGACGAGGGTTATTCCACAGACGAAGAGTTGGAGCAAGATGCCATTACGAGTGCGCTAGCGCTTTCGGCGCGGTATCTTGAAGAAACTAGTACGCCTACACCTCCAAAACAAACTAGGCAATACTACGAACGAGATCGTTTATCGGCAAATGCTCGTTTGATGAAGGATTACTTTGATGAAAACCCGACTTACCCCGACCCAAAGATATTTAGGCGTCGTTTCCGGATGAGCAAACGTTTATTTCTACGTATATCCGAAGATCTTGAAAACGCGTTTCCGTACTTTAAACAAAAAGCGGATGCTAGGGGATGATGGGATTCACGTCTATTCAAAAGTGTACCTCGGCACTGCGTATACTCGCATACGGCAACACGACGGATATCAACGACGAGTATTTAAAAATGGCCGAGAAAACAACACGCGATTCTTTGGAGTATTTTTGCCAAGGTATTTATTTTTTATATATGTTTGTATTTTTTTTATATATGTTTGTATTTTTTTTATATATGTTTGTATTTATTTGTTTTAGGAATAATAAAGTTGTACGGAGCCCGTTATCTTAGAAGGCCCACTTGGTACGACTTACAAAAAATTTACGAGGTGCATACGGCTGAACATGGGTTACCAGGAATGCTGGGTAGCCTTGATTGTCGTCACTGGCGGTGGTATAATTGCCCAACCGCTTGGCGAGGTCAACACACGCGTGGTGACCAAAAAGGACCATCGATTATTCTTCAAGCGGTGGCTTCAGCCGATCTTTGGGTTTGGTCGGCCTATTTTGGTGTTGCGGGTTCATGCAACGACTTAAACGTTTTTGAGCAGTCGCCTATTATAGAGGATTTCGTTTCTGGCAGGGCAGCGAAGGCGTGCTTTTACGCTAATGGAAACTACTACCCACACGGATACTATTTGGCTGACGGAATATATCCGAGGTATAGCATTATCGTTAAGACGTTTAGTAACCCGTATGACGAAAAAAGGCACACTTTAAAAAGGTCCAAGAGGCGGCGCGAAAGGACATAGAGAGGTGTTTTGGGGTTCTTCAACAGCGTTGGCATTACATAAGAAACCCTGCTCGTGCATGGACCACATACAAGCTGCGAGATGCTATGTATGCATGTATAATCATGCATAATATGATATTAGAAGATGAAGGTAAAGCGATATGCCAAAATTACGTACCGGAAGCCGTCCAGGATCTACCGCAAGCTAATGTGCAAGAAAGAGTGCTCAACGCACATGAACTTCGCGACCATGAAGTACATGACGCGTTAGCTGCGGATTTGGTCCAACAAGCGTGGTCGGTTCGGTATATTCCAAACCCAGGAGGAAACGAAGAAGAAGAAGAAGAAGAAGAAGAAGAAGAAGGTGACGAAGAAGAAGAAGAAGAGGACGAAGACGAAGACGAATATGAAGAATCCGAAGATGAAAATTAATATTAGTTGTAATTTTTTTTTTAATATTACTTGTAATTTTTTTTAATATTAGTTGTGTTTTTAATATTATTTGTAATTTTTTTATATTTATTTGCATTTTATTTTAATTATTTTGAATTAAAAGATTAAAAAAAGAAATAAAAAAATCAACCAATCACAATCAGGGGCTTTATAAATAAGGAGATTTTAAATATAAACATTTTAGTCATAATTGACATTTGTTGTTAAAAACTCATTTATGCTAGGGTTTTTTTAAGAAATATTTTATAGAATAGTAATCAAGTTTTACTAGTGTTCTAATTAGATTACTCATAAAAATATTTGTGCTAATTAAGTTATTAAAGTTTATTTTATGTTCTAATCATATATAGTAATAACAGGTATAATATCTATAATTGAAACATTAAAGTAAACTTTAGTGACCTGATTAGAACATTAAAGTAAAGTTGACTTATCTAATTGAAAAAAATGTTTTGTAAAAATTGTGAATATTTAAAAAAAATGCAAAACATTTAAAAGTGTTTATATTTTTAATTTTTTTAATTATAGAAATTGCGAAAAAGAGTGTTTAATAAAAATGGATTACCTTCTAAATGGGTAAAATATCTATGATTAGAACATTAAAATAACTTTAGTTACCTAATTGGAACAATTTTTTTTATGAGTAACTTGATTAGAACACTCCTAAAACTAAGTTACTATTTAGCGAAGTTACCTTTTTTTAACGGTAAACAAATTATAAGACTTGAATAATAAAACACAAAAGTGTAAAAATATAAGTCACTAATGATACATCATAAAAATAAAAAAATTGTCCGTTCAAAAAAAAAAAAAAACCTAACACAACTCGATTTAGTAAACATGCATCAATTTCATGGACATAGTTTTTGTAGTCCGAAATTCACAATTCATTTTCTTTCATTTAGTTTGTTTTTTTAACGGCTAATTTTCTCCCTATTTTTTACATTTTTTTATTTTTTTAAATACACTTTTTTTTTCTTCATACAAGACTTAACTCCTTTCACTTTGTTGATTAACTAAATATGGATATATTTCATAAATGAGATAACTCACCATACATATTAATTTAGAGTCATCATGACTAGTAACTTCATTTTTTAAGAATATTTGATGTTTTTCTAATAGTATTTGATTCTTTTTAGTTTTCACAATATTTATATTATAGTTTTTGTAAATTTTCTTTATTACCCATTTATTCATAGACTACCTCGTTT
The DNA here is from genome assembly GCA_030844895.1 of Ambrosia x helenae. Taxonomy (NCBI): domain Eukaryota; kingdom Viridiplantae; phylum Streptophyta; class Magnoliopsida; order Asterales; family Asteraceae; genus Ambrosia; species Ambrosia x helenae. The sequence goes on from CM061234.1 coordinate 106,093,768, forward strand.
GGTATGCTGGAATGGAATGGACCATTACGAGGAAATGAAAACTAATGTGTGTGGTTGGTTAAAGGAATGAAATTACCCATTCCACAAGGCATTTCATTCCCTCAAAACCATTCCATCCACCCCGTATATTTTTTTCATTCCATCTCTCATTCACATTTTACTAACAACACTATAACTCATCACCACCATCGTCACCACCCACAACCATTGTCGCCATCTCCCACCACCGTTGCCGCCACCACCCACCACCGTCGTCACCACCCACCACCTCCAACTACCGTCACCCATTACCTTCACCCACGACCACCCCGCCACCAATCACCATCACCCACCTTCCACCGCCGCCATCCAACACCACCCACCCGCCGCCTCTACCATCTGCCACTGTCACTCACCACAATTTCCTTTACCTACCATTACCGCCACCACCCACCACCGTCGCCACCTACACCCACCACCGCTACTACTCACCATTGTCACCCACCCACCACCACGCCACCGCCACACACCACCACCCACCACCGCCACTACTCACCATCGTCGCCCACCCACAATCATGGCCATCCACCTCCACCTTCCACCGTCGCCACCATCCACCACCGTCGCTACCGCCACATATCACCACCCATCATCACTGCCATTGACCACCACCGACCACCATCACTAACCACCGATTTTATTTCTTCATCTTTTCCTGCCTATCCAACAATACAAAATAATATTTGTTTCATTCCCACATGGCAACCAAACAAGACATGGAATGGTAATGAGTCATTCCATTACCTTGTCCATTCCATTACCTCGTCCATTCCATCTCCTCATCTATTCCATTACCCTATACGAAACATACAATTAATGTACGTTTTTAAACCTTTTAACCCATTTGACTATGGTTAACGCATTTATCCATAGTTATATTGGGTAACGTTTGGTATGATGGAATGAAATGAGGAATGGAATTGACGATTATGAGGTAATGAAAAATAATGTGTTTGGCTGGTTAAAGGAATGAAATCACCCATTCCACAAGACATTCCATTCCCTCAAAACCATTCCATCCACCCTCCATGTTATTTTTCATTTCATCCCCCATTCACCCTTTACTAACAACACCATAACCCACCACACACCACCACTATCGTCTCCACCCACCACCGATGCCGCCACCACCCACCGCTGCCTTCACCACTCACCACCGCCGCCCACTACCGATGCCGCCACCACCGACCACCGCTGTCACCACCCACCACTGTCGTCGCCGCCACCAACCACTATCACCCACTACCTTCACCCACCACCGCCACCGCCACCCACTACCATCATTTGCCCACCACCGCCACCATCCAACACCACCCAACGCTTCACACCACCGTCACCTACCCACCGCCACCTCCATCACTTGCCATTGTCACTCACCACAATTTCCTTTGCCCACCAGCACCACCCACCACCATCCACAAATCACCGCCATCCACCTCCACCTATCGCCACCACCCACCACCACACTACCACCACACACTGCCACCAAACACTACCCACCACCGTCATTACTCAACATCGTCACCCATCCACATCACGGCCATCCTCCTCCACCTTCCTCTGTCGCCACCACCGTCACCGCCACCCACCACCGCCGCTACCGCCACATATCACCACTCACCATCACCGCCATTGACCACCACTCACCGTCAATTTTATTCTTTCGTCTTTTCCTGCCTATCCAACAACACAAAGTAATGTTTTGTTTCATTTCCAAATGATAACCAAACAAGACATGGAAAGGTAATGATCCATTCCATTACCTTGTCCATTCAATTACATAGTCCCTTCCATTCCATCATTAATTACATTACCCCATACCGAACTGTAACACCCAAACCGATGGCGGAAACATCGAGGTGTCACGTAGTGGCGATTGTTTAATAGCACATGGACTAAATTGTAAATATTAATAGCAAACAAACTTTTCATTATCCAAAAGGAAATACAAAAGTCTTAATAAAAATCTCAAACATAGATAAATAAATATTCAATCTTTTATTTAAGCACTAGGTCCAGTCTAAGCGTGAAAGCATGTAAGATCAAACTCACCTGAAACATGTACAAAATAATTTGTCAACACATATAATGTATTGGTGAGTACATCCGTTTGATATATATAGTAAGGTAAAAGTTAGCAATTCATGTGTTATTTTGCAAAATGTAATACTTGGTATCCGGGTCAAATCAACCCTGTGAAAGGAAAGCAAATATATATAGTATGCACTAGTAGTAATGCAATACATAGCAATGACAAGGACTCTCAACAGAGTCACAAGGGTATATACCATAGATCTATTCATTGAAATGCTAGGCCGCAACGGTTAATGATTTGACAAGTCATAGATACACGTAATGACACAAGCAAACACACATACGAATTGCTATTTTAGTGAAATGAAATAGAAACTTGATAGTAAGTACATGAGTAGCCCCAAAAGTAAAAGTAAAAAGGGGAAAGATATACTCACAGTTTCGCTAATTAATAAACTCCAAGAAATTCGTTGTAACGGATTTAGAATTCCGAAGAACTCAACCTATATATAAGAATACTAATGAGGAAAATGACTTAAAAGTCTAAGGCAACCAACATCTAAGGCATTAGGGCTTGCTAGACTCGTATAGGGAAGATGAAAATTTTTAATAGTAACTTGAACGACAGTTTTGAAATAAATATATCACGATTAACTAAATAAGTGACTAAAACACTTATGTATCCCACATTTAAAAACATTTTCTACTTTATAGAAAGTATCCACAAAATAGATTTTATGATTTATATTTAACTAAACAATGTATTTTATCTAATTAAATATAAATTAAAGTAAATAATACAAGAGATGATCCAAAAATGTTGTTTTTATGAAAACTAATTATTTTCTGATGTGAAATAGTGAAAATATTATTTTTATAATTTATTTCAATTTATTTGTATTTAAAACATATTTAATGAGTTTAGATAATGTTTTAAATGATTAAAAATAGTAAAAATAACAAAAATAACCTTTTATTGAGAAATTACATTTTATTTCAGTTTATTATACATAAAAATAAATCTCCAGAAAATTTGAGGTTAAAATCACTTAAAATGAATTTTTAATTCTTTAATTATGATTAAAAAAATTTAATTCAAGAAAAATAGGAAAATAATTTATTTACCAGAAAAATAAAAATATGATAATTTTTTTTAGGGTGTCAAGATGTTTCCCCTAAATTTTCATAATTTTTAGAGTAAAAATGAATTTTTCTATTAATATTTCAAGATTATGCCTAATATATATATTATTATTGATAACATAAATAAATGGAAAAAGATAACCAAATAAAGATGAAAAAAAGAAGCAAAATTCGTGACCTAGGGGACTCGAACCTGAGCAACTTGTTTGACAACCACCACACACAACCACTAGACCAAAGACTTGTTATGTTCTTTTCTTTGAAATTAAATGTTTTAACAATAATATAAATGTATCATCTTCCCCAAAATACTAGCATAAACCCGAACTCTAATCCCCATATCAATTAACCCCGATTCAACAAGATTAAGAAATTGAACCATAGGGCTTTTGTATAGGGGTGAATGAGGAACAAAACGACATATAAAAGTGGGACTCACAATGCGTAATGAAGGCGCAAAAAGAGCATCAAGAGCCGAGCTTGTTTTCGCAAATTAGACGTGCTCTGGACAGATTTTTCGTGGATTTTTTTGTGGGTTTTGAAGGGAATGAGTGCAAGAGGAGTTTGCCACACTCGGTATTTATAATGGACTTGTGAATAAGACGTTTTACAAGCTTTAAGAAGCTCCGGCTAGTTACACTTTAAACCCGAAATCAATGTGGGTAATAACGCGTTTTTTTGACTCAATTAAGGACATGATTTGAAAGGTTAAGGTGGAGAAACGTAAACTTAATAAATATCACGACTTGAAACGCTCTAAGTCTCAAGAATTAAGCTCGTCGGAGATGATTTCGGCCGCCGGAAAAGCGCCGGCGATTCTGGCTCACAATCATATTTTTTTAATTTTTTATTTTTAAACTTTGATACGATGGCAACTTTAGTCCCTCGGTTAGTTTGGTTAGTTTTAATCACTTGTTCCTTATAAAACTTAACCAAAGTTAAGTTTTTCTAACCAAAACCTTTCTAACTTTAAAACTATACATTTTTTTCATCTTTTATAAATTTCACAAAATATTATTAAGTTTTTACCCTTTTTCCTCGTAAAACCTAGGCGTTTTCCAATGTCCCTCGACACGTTCATTAGAAAGTTAACAATAACACATAGATAATGAAGATGTAACGACCAATGCAAAGCAAATTTTATTGAAACCTTCAAAAGATGAACACGGGGTTTAAAATACAAATACGATAAAGTTAAGAAAATACGCAAATGTTACAGTCTCCCCTACTTTAGGAAATTTCGTCTCGAAATTATTTCAAGTGGAGGTTACTTCCTCTTCATTTGATCTTCACGTTCCCAAGTAAATTATGGGCCACGTTTAGACTCCCAACGAACTTTGATAATAGAAATACGACTACGCTTAAGAGTCTTGATGTCACGATCCATGATTTCCACAGGTTTCTCCGTGAAACGCATCGATTCGTCAACTTGAATATTTTCTAGTGGAACATGTAAATTCTCATCAGCCAGGCACTTTTTCAAGTTCGATACATGGAAGGTAGGATGAACGTTGTTGAGTTCGTCGGGAAGGTCTAGCTTGTAAGCCACTTTTCCAACTCTTTCCAAAATCTTAAATGGGCCTACATATCGTGGAGCAAGCTTTCCCTTTTTCCCGAACCGAAACACGCCTTTCCAAGGTGAAACCTTAAGAAGGACCATGTCACCAACTTGAAATTCCAAGGGTTTACGCCTTTGATCAGCGTAACTCTTCTGTCTACTCTGAGCTGCCAGTAAGGATCCACAAATAACCGCAATCTTGTCTGTTTTTTCCTGGACAAGATCAGGACCGGTAATTAGAGTATCACCGACCTCGCTCCAGCACACAGGAGAACGACATTTGCGACCATAAAGGGCCTCGAAAGGTGCTATACGAATACTGGCATGATAGTTATTGTTATACGAAAACTCAACCAAAGGCAAGTATGAATCACAATTACCACCAAAATCTATGACACAAGCTCGAAGCATATCTTCTAGCGTTTGAATAGTACGCTCCGTCTGACCATCTGTCTGAGGATGGTATGCTGTGCTAAGATTTAGTTTGGTTCCCAATGCATCATGAAGATTCTGCCAGAAACGAGAGGTGAACTTACTATCACGATCGAAATAATGCTCAAAGGGGTTCCATGACGACTAATAATCTCGGCGATATAAAGAATAGCCAATTTCCCAGCCGAATAAGTCTCACAAATAGGTAAGAAGTGGGCGGATTTGGTTAAACGATCCACAATAACCCAAATACTATCATAACCTCGTGCAGTGCAGGGTAATTTAGTAATGAAGTCCATAGCGATGTTCTCCCATTTCCACACGGGAATGTCTGGTTGCACAAGCAAGCCAGATGGACGTTGGTGTTCAGCTTTGACCTTGGCACAAGTAAGGCATTTAGCCACGTAGTGAGCTATATCCTTTTTCATACCTGGCCACCAATACATGGGAGGCAGATCCTAATACATCTTATCAACACCAGGGTGAATGGAGTAACGAGACTTATGAGCAAGACCGAGGTTGGATGTATCACAGTACACCACAAAATCTTCAACACCATCAGGAAGGGAAAGAATAGGAGCATCGCAAAGCTTTCGTTTCAAGGTTTGGAAAGCTTCTTCCTGACTGGGTCCCCATATGAAAGGTTTATCTTTGTGAGTCAAAGAGGTGAGTGGAACCGTGATCTTTGATAAATTGGCAATGAAACGACGGTAATAACCAGCAAGGCCAAGAAATGAAAAAACCTCAGTGGGAGTTTTGGGTACAATCCAGCTTTTTATGGCTTCGATCTTAGCAGGGTCTACGTGTATTCCTTTGTCGTTTATTACGTGACCAAGGAATTGAACTTCCTTAAGCCAAAATTCACATTTGGAGAACTTGGCATACAATTGTTCATCACGAAGATGGCTCAAAACTTGACGAAGATGTTGTTCATGGGTAGTCCTGGATTTGGAGTAAATGAGGATATCGTCGATGAAAACAATTACGAATTTGTCCAAGAAAGGTTTGCAAACTCGATTCATAAGATCCATGAAAACCGAGGGTGTATTGGTTAGACCGAAAGGAATAACCATGAACTCGTAGTGTCTGTAACGAGTTCGAAAGGCGGTTTTGGGAATGTAATCCTCATGAACTCGAAGTTGATGATATCCCGAACGAAGGTCGATCTTCGAAAAACAAAATGCACCTTGAAGTTGATCAAAAAGATCATCGATGCGAGGCAAAGGGTATTGGTTCTTTATCGTAAGCTTATTAAGCTCGCGATAGTCTATGCACATATGAAAAGTCTCATCTTTCTTCTTAACGAACAAAACTGGAGCTCCCCAAGGCGAGGAACTTGGACAAATGAAACCCTTGTTAGTCAATTCTTGAAGTTGGCTGGCAAGTTCCTGCATTTCTGAAGGTGCAAGATGATTTGGGGCTTTAGCAACTGGAGTAGCACCAGGAACAAGATCAATATGAAAATCAACAGAGCGAACAGGAGGTAAACCAGATAAATCCTCAGGAAAAACCTCTGGGAAATCACACACAACTGGAACATCTTGAATACTCTTGCCCTTGTCCTTCTTTTCCACAACGTGAGCCAAGAAAGACACATAATTCTTACGAGGATATTTTTGAGCTTAAGTGCAAGACATATGTTTCAAACCCTTCGATGTCTTTTCCCCATAAATACGTAGAAATTCACCAGATGAAAGTGGAATTCGAATAAACTTTTCAAAGCAAACAACCTCGGCATGGTGTTTAGAAAGCCAATCCATGCCTACTATGACATCGAAACTACCCAATCTCATGGGTACAAGGTCAATAGAGAAATCATAGTCATTTAGATTCAACGTGCAATTGCGGATCACAGATTTTATAACAATGGGATTGCCATCAGCAACCTCCATAGTAAAAGGATGCGTAAGATGAGAACGAGCACGAGCAAGCAAATGTTCAAATTCTAACGAGACAAAACTCTTATCCGCACCGGTATCAAACAAAATCGAAGCATATAAGTTATTAATAAGAAATGTACCATTGACCACATCGTTGGCAGCTTGAGCTTGGTTAGCATTGATGTTGAAAGCACGACCACGAGCTGGAGCTGCTTGGATTGCTGGAACTGCTGGGGCTGCTAGAGTTTGCTAGCAAGAGTGAATGAAAGCAGCTAGACGAGGACACCTATCTTGCTTGTGGTTAGGATCACCACAAGCATAGCAAGCTCTGGGTTGACTAGTCCTCTGGTTTTGAGCATTCCCAGGTTTAGTTTCTCGGCAATGAGAGGCAGTGTGGCCTGCCTTGCCGCAAGTGTCACATTTATAGCAGGGTCGAGTAGTTGGATGGTGAAAGTTGCATGAAGTGCATTTAGGGTGCAAACCTGAGTAGTTTCCCTGAACCTTTTGAGTTTGGGGTGTAGTAGGTGTGTTTGCAATGGGAACCTGGTTAAGGGGTGTAACAACAACATAGTTCTGGTTTCTACCTTTTCGTTTTTTATTGGAACTAGAGGTAGAGGCAGAGGTTGCTTTGGAAGGTCCAATGGTAGCAGGGGTTGAAGTGGGTTCAGTAAGCCATTTAGTACCCTTACGAGTTAAAGTACCATCCTTGACATGCTTGTCGGTAAGAGATGCTGCAAGACGAATGGCATCCTCTACAGTACCAGGTTTACTTCCCATAACTGTATCATGGATCTGAGGTGGCAGTCCCTCAATATACTTCTCAATGGCTAAGGGTAGCGGGGTCACCATACGAGGAATCAGTAAGCTCAACTCGTGGTAACGGTTGTTGTGTGGAACATTGTTTCCACTATCTTGCTTGAGGTAATAGAACTCATCCTCCAATTTCTTCATCTCACTACGAGGACAGAACTCAGTAGTCATGGAAATTTTGAAATCATCCCAAGACATAGCCAAAGCAGCTTCCGTCCTTTGAGCATGTTTTTCACTGTTCCACCAAGTGAGTGCCCTCTTTTGAAGAACACTCGAGGCATGACGAACACGCAGGTTGTCTGGACAGTCGCTATTAATGAACGTATTCACCATACTTTTGAACCATTCAAGTAACCCAGTGGCTCCCTCAGTACCATTAAACTTGTTGGGATGACAGGAGTTAAAGTGCTTGAAAGCGCACTTATTCTCATTAGCTCCACCATTGCCACCCGCATTCCCGTTAGAGTTCCCATTCGACCTACCGTTTGGGTTAAGATTTGGGATAATAGCATTAATGATGTTAGGAACAAGCGTTTCCAACTTATCATTAAGCATGGATGCGATACGACGATCAGATTTCAGCTTAGCCTGATGCTTCGAGGCTCTCTTACGAGATTCACGATCAGACATCTACAAAAGTGCAACAGAAATTATGAGATTTGATTCCAAAAATCTTGGAAATGTCATATCTTATATCAAGGCAAGTAACTCATAACATGAAATATAGAAATTTTAAATTGATATAAGAAAAATTATGAATATTATAAAGAAAATCATGATAAAACTTCAAGTGAAAAACAATACCAAGTATAAAACGAGGTATAAGAGTGTTTCCAAGGAAACTGTTGACCAACTAAAGTAATTGAAATATTATTAGTGACTTGTGGGGGCGTACTTTAGCCTATAAGTGAATGCTCATCCTGAGAGTTCCCAGGTCGGCATACGGGTCCCTCGTCTGATTAGGATTTATGCGAAAATCCAGGCCTAGACAGAAAACTCATAATACAGGCGCTCACCCTTCCAGATTGCATGTGCCCCATCACAAATAAATTTCAAATCTCTAGCGGATCTTGAGATGTGGAAATATATCCTTGAGATGTGGATTTCACTCCTAACTCAAAGATGATATATACGATGGAGTGAAACTTGTCACTAAGATAAGAATATCACTCCTAGCTTAGTGATTCAGTTTCTTTTGGAGG